>CM066333.1:20527099-22927099 GCA_033807585.1 Hydrophis major
TGGTCTGTCCAATGTATGTGGCCAGGCATTATGCACAGGGGACTTCATATATGCCTTGGTTTTCCAGGTCAATTTTGGTAAATTCCTGGTGTGTCCAATCACACTTGGCCAATAAAGAATTCTATTCTATTCTATTCTATTCTATTCTATTCTATTCTATTCTATTCTATTCTATTCTATTCTATATGCGACAGATGCAAAATAGGCTATTGGGAGAAGCTGCAAAATATCTAAGTATTTATGTTCCACTTTTCTTCATGCTTTGCTTTAACTTTTGCTAATAATGCCCATTTTCTATTTGTTTTCTCCTCTTTTCTTTACCACTTTTTATTGATTGTTGTAATTGTTAAAAACTTAATGTTTAATTTGGCTTATAAAATAATTGTTTTTCTTTTGATGAAAAGTATTGCAAGGCAATTTGTTTTTTGTTTCCAATGTATTTTTGTACATTTATAAGGTGCACCTAATTACAGGAATGACTTATTCACAAGTAATGTACAGATTCTGCAACTGCAGTAGTTATTTTGTTTCATGTAGTGTGCATTTTTGCACAGATTATAAAATTTTAGAGTTAGACTTGTAGATTTCATTAAAATATCATTATAGTAGCTTCTGTTAGTCTTTTATTAGAGAGGCACTTAGTTGTATTGTTATTTTATCTTACCTATTTTATTTCACTTTCATGGGTATATTTATACCTTTTGCTGGCCAATGACTGAATAAACATTTTTGATGCTGGTAATATTTGATGTTTATTTAATATATGTAAACAGACATGACATTTATACTTTAAAGCACTGTTTACAACACTTCTGGGCATTTAAAACATCTTGGGCAACTTCTGTGGAACTCCCAAATTAAATGCTTTATTTATTTTGCAATGGCCAAAATTTTGCATAATGAATTTTCTTCCTTCATGAGATTTCAAGCAAAAATGAAGAGATATTAAACTTATTTTGGCTGTATTCTAATTGGCTTTCAGTTCTGTTATCTTCGACTTGGTGCCTTGCCAGCATCCTGCCATCAAAAGTTAGTGGGGAGGGAGCAAGGGGGACAAATGGGCAATAAACATGTATGGGGATGTGACGGGGGAAATAAAGAAGGGGGAATGACAGTTTGACGAAGACCAGAGAAGCACAGAAGCGGTTTGTGCCATACTTCAAGGCTACGAACTCTGAAAATGGAATGTGGATTTCCCCAAATATCTCAGTGATTCTCACAACATGTATGCAGCCTCTCTATTGGCTGGAGATAAACCAATTGGGGGGGGGGGCTGGGATGAGGGGAAAAAGTTGTAAACTTTCATACATGAACCTTTGTTCTAGCCTGACTTTACTTCAACCAACAATCTTTAGTAAAAGAACCTATCACTTCATCCAAATGGAGTTGAGGGTCTTTCTTTCTTAAGGGATCTGCCTGCAGAAGGTCTGATATGGTGCTTGGTTTTGTTCGTTCATAAACATGAAACTGCATTTAGAAATCCTGTTGAGAATAAATGAATACACACCCACTATAGAATCTATGAACTGAAATAATACTTATAGATCATTTAGTCAATCCTCTCCTTGAAACAATCATATTTAGATGTCTTTCAAACTGTTTTATAAACTTTTATATTTAAAACCCCTCTGATTTCTTCTGAAATCAATATGCTAATAATTAAAAATAGGATGATGTCCATATATTTTTGACTTATATAAAGAAATTCCCAAATTCCTCCAGCATTCCAGATCAGACTTTAGCATACATTTGCTTCAAATTTAACTCTAAGCAAATATCTAAGCAAATTGGAAGGGGATTTTTTTTTTAAAAAAAATTATTATCATTTGATTTTGAGAGACTAGGTATTTTTGAACCTAAAGCATGTTAAGTGGTCTTAGAAATGAAAGGAAGGAAGTTTTGATCCTTGAATGAACTATAGGAATTTTAAGTTATCATAGTTGTAACTATTTTTAATTTTATTTTTACTTATAGAAGAAAAGTCAAGGTCTTTTGAAGAAAAAAGAAACCTTTTTAGCAGTTTTGAAAGCAAGCAATAAATTTCTCATGTATACCAGCCTGATTAACAAAAGCCTGGCTTTTCACCATACACATTGTGGAAGGATTAACATAAAAGTGGATGGCATCTATAAAAGTTAATAGGCAGAACACTAAAAGCTGCCAAGCATAAGGGTTGAATCAAAATCTTCTTAGTGAATATCAAAATGAAAATGCATTAGCCTCTCTCCATCTAAAAAAAAATATTCTTCCAGAATCACAAACATACAGAATACACAATATAGAATAACAAAGTTGGAAGGGACCCTGGAGGTCTTCTAATCCAACTCCTGCTCAAGAAGAAGTCCTATACTATTCACAACAAATGGCTGTCCAATCTCTTCTTTAAAAGCTCCAATTATGGAGTAACGACAACTTCTGGACACCAGCCTGTCTATTGATTCATTGTTCTTACCATCAGAAAATGTCTCCTTAGTTCTAGGTTGGATCTTTCTTACCACAATAAAACAATTCTTACTTTAAGGTTCAGAGGTTTATTTCATGAGCAATTTGAAACATGAATAGCCAGCATAACATTACTTACAGCTATAACCCATTGCAATGAGGTCCAAAGACAATAGCTAGGTTCAGCAAGGAACAGCTATAGCCAATGGCCCTGATCTGAGACCCATCTCCTTCTTTTATACCTTTCTTCTATTGGTCTCTCAGTAAATAGAATTTTACTGGAGTTACTTCCTTGTTCTCTCATACTGACTGTCAGTTTACACACATATGCAAGTACATCTGAAATCCTCTGCCATCTGCTACTTCCAGTTCTTTATTTCCAGACATCTTCAATATTACTAAGTAAATATAGCCTCTGAAACTATCTGCTTTGCAGATTCATATTGCAGTATTGCACTAACACAGCAGATTACAAATATTTTGCCAGTCTTAAGAAATCTTTCTAACAGACACTTCAATATATGGCATTTTGTTTCAGGCCTGCTATTATTCTGAGGCCTTTATACTTTTACCAAAACCAAGTTTTCCTCACACAATACTTTATCTGCAATCCCAAGAACATATTTATCATATCCATTACAAATATGGAAGGACTACCTAGGTATGGAAGCTTCATTTTCATTTTGACAAGAATGTCCACTGCAATAAGATTCAGAAGAAAGAGAGCAGTTATAGAATGAAAGAACACTCTATAACGTGTTATTTCTTATGTCTCATTCAAGAATAAATGTCACAAAATATAAGACTTGCCACAAAACACAGTGTGAATGCTTAGCATGTCTTTTATTTCATTCATAGATTTAAAAAATGCCTAATTCCAAGTAATTCTCAGAAAATTACATTTACAAAACCAGAACAGTAGAGAGTCAGGCTATATGTGTCCAGAAAGAAAGAAAAACCACGGAAAAGTCACAACATATTAAGCCACCCTACCCTCAAGGTGTGGGACAATAGACATATTTGCAGTGCCTTACAAAACACCATTATATATGGCCTGAGTTTCTTATAACTCAATGCAGTGCACATAATGTTCCTAGATCCTGAAAAAAATTAATTTCCTTCAACCACTTCCATTTCCCTGGGTTCTCCCTACTCCACAAGTCTAGGTAGTATACCATTTCATCATTTCTCTATTCACCTGATTTTTTTTATAGTCATTTTGAATTTTTGTTAAAAAAGACATCCTCCCTATGCCTAGAAAAATGAGGGAACAATACAGTGCTGGATGCTTTTTTTTTAAGCCCAGGGAAAAATAAATAGAAAATAGAGAATGTAGAGAATAAAAATGACATTTAAAACAATACTATTATTAAGTTTCAAATCAGAAACCTTCTCCTTGAAAGGCAGATGTTATAACCCTTGTGTATAGTTGCATTGTTAATGAATGTAGGTCTAATAATCATTGTAAACTAATAGAGCAGTAAGAAAGGTGTTTTTCTTTAAATTTTAAAGTTAATTGCTGTACCTGCATGTTTGTAAATTTTGGTGTCTAAAATTTGAAGTACTAACATTATATATGTGTGTGTGAGAGTGTGTAGACACACATAGCAATAGCACTTAGACAGTCCTCTCTAAACAGTTTACAGAGTCAGCCTATTGTCCCCAACAATCTGAGTCCTCATTTTACTAACCTTGGAAAGGTGGAAGGCTGAGTCAACCTTGAACCTTGAGTCAACCGTGAGCTTCGATCTGCCAAATTGCAGGCAGCTGGCAGTCGTAGCCTGCAGTAGTGCACTTTAACCACTGCGGCTCATATATAAATTTAAAGTTGTCTGTAGTTTTGATATATATAACATATGCATATATGAGTTTGGTGTAGTGATTAAGGTGCTGACCTAGAAACCAGGAAATTGTGATTTCTAGTTCTGCCTTAAGCATGAAAGTCAGCTGGGTGATTTTGAGCTAGTCGCTGTCATTCAATCCAACCTACTTTATGGAGTTTTGTTACGCAGAAGTTAGGAAGAAAGAGTGTTATTATGTTCTCCACCTTGATTTACGTATAAAGTAACAAAGACTGAATAAAAATATCTATCTATCTATCTATCTATCTATCTATCTATCTATCTATCTATCTATCTATCTATCTATTTATTTATCTATCTATCCATCTATCCATCTATCCATCTATCCATCTATCCATCTATCTATCTATCTATCTATCTATCTATCTATCTATCTATCTATCTATCTATATCTATCTATGGGTGTGTGTGTGTGTATGTGTGTGTTCATTCCAGCTTAACTCTGGAACCCCTCAAGCAATTTCAACCAAACTTGGTTTACAGATGACTTACCCTCTGGAAACAAATACTGTGGGGATAAGACACCCCTAACACCCCTTAAGAGAGGAGAAACTCCTAAAGAGAGGAGAGTGTGTGCTTTAAAATGTCTTCTACTGTACAGCACAGTGGACTTGCCATGGTAACGGCTTCACAGTACTCCACAAGGGGCTCCCTCTCAGCCCTCCAAGGAAACATGTGGCGATTGGCCAAGTGCAATAAAAAAAATGAAACACCAGCATAGACAAGAAACTCCTAAAGAGAGGAATAGAAGACTTGCAACGCTGCGCGCGAGAGACAGTACAACAGCGTGAGTCCCGACTACAGGATTTTCCTGTCTAACACAGGATTGGTATAAATAAATACCCGGGCAATGCTGGGTTATCAGCTGATAATAAATAAATAAATATCCATCATGATTGACTGGTAGTAAAGTAATCTAGTTGCAGTTATTTTCTTGAAACAAAAAGAAAGTCAGGCATAACATCAGTGGAATTGTTCATTCGGAAGACATTGTAGATTTGCAAATTCTCTTGCTATAGATTTTTTTCAACTCTATTTGTCTGTTCAAGCCAGGGTGAGAAAGAAGAGAAAGACAGGATACAGACACAGTGTGAATATTCCTTCAGGAGCAAATCTGAGTTTGTCCTAAGTGAGTTCTAATATCACCCTCCGAGCAATCATGGAATCTATTCATCAGGAGAATTAGATGCTGTCAACTTATTTATAAAAATTAAATCTTTCTTAAGATGCTTCCACCAACTACTAAGAAAACATATCCTCCCTCTTGCTGTTCTACAACCTTAAAAGTCTCACCAGAGATTTGTCTTTGATTCTGAAAGCTTGATACTATTCCATTAAGGGCTGTGAGTGCCGCATGGGACAATAATAAATAAAAATGAAAGAAAATAACGCTTTCTGCTTTAATAGCATTTAAAACTTGTCATTTTTTTCTTTGAAAAGTTACTGAATTTTTTTTAAGCAAAGTATATTAATCTTAGCATCTGTAGACTACATAGACAAAACTTCGAATGTAATGTACATCTGGGGGAAAATATAGGCAAAAAAAATGTTAGCTACTAGTAATAGCTACAAAACAATAGCAGCTCTTCGAAATTGACTTATCTGATAAGGTGGCTTCTTCTAATTTCATTTTGCTCAAACACATTTCATGTTTATATGCTGCAGGTTCAATATTTATTTAGAGAAAAGATGTAGAAGTAGAGGGCTTATTTTGACAATAATTAAATAGAGCAAAATAGTAGAAAAACCAGGCAATCCATTCAAACATAATTAAATCTGTTGAAATGGCTATTGAAACAAGGAGAGGAAATGATATTGAAATTTCAATGGAAATTTCATTAAAGCTAGTAGTGGATTTTTTAAAAGCCTCAATGCAAGTAGTCCTCAAGTTACGACCATAATTGAGACAAAAATTTGTGTTGCTAAGTGAAACATTTGTTAATAGCAATAGCCCTTAGACTTATATACACTTCACAGGGCTTTATAGCCCTCTCAAAGCAGTTTACAGAGTCAGCCTATTGCCGCCAGCAATCTGGGCCCTCATTTTACCCATCTTGGAAGGATGGAAGCAAACATGGTTATGAACTTCACACACACACACACACACACACACACACACAAATAGACATACATATGCATTGGAAAGAAGGGATGTGATAACTCAGTGGCTAAGATGTTGACCTTGCACCTGAATAAATCAAGATTGGAATGATGCATATGTGTCATGCCTCTGCTGGAGACTGACTCCGAGGGAGGAACAGCCGACAAGTGTGGCTCTGGAGATTGTGGAGGAAGCTGGGAAAGAGCACAGGCTGGCAGGGCAGTCAGAGGAGAACTCAGGCCCATTCCCTCTCCATCCTAGGGCACGCAGGGAGGAGAGGATAAGGGAGAAATGTGAATGGCTTGGTCTATGTGGGGGGGAGGAAAGGGCCTTGATCCCCTTCAGGGGCTTCAGCTGTGAGAACTGGTTAAAAGGACGGACTGCACATGAGCCAGTGCTGGAAACAAAGCATGAAAATATTTCTAGTCTGTCTGTTCTTACCTGAGTTTGGCATCCTTCCCAGTGTGTATTTCGATATCTGTGGACGTCTTCAAGCCCTTATCTTGCCTGGTTCCCTTAATTGCTTCAGTGTGGTTTGTGTTGTTTTTTCTATTTATAATTTATAGGTATTTTTAGTTTAAATGGCATTTTCTCCTTTTTGTAACTGTTTGTGGGGGAGTTTTTTTGTCTCCAGTCAAGAATATTTGGAGCTTTGAAGCCAGGTTGAAGGAATTAAAGGGACTTCACCTGTTTTTGTGCCTGTATTGTTTTTGTATCCCACCCTGGGTCATCACAATATGAATATAGAACTCTTCCCTCCAGAGTAATCCTTGATTTACGAGGCCAAAATTTCTGTTGCTAAGTGAGATATTTGTTAAATGAGTTTTGCCCAGGCGGGAGAGATTCTCATAGTTTGGACCAGTTCGGGTGAACCCCTAGCTACATTGATCAGCTGGCTCCAAAACAGTTTGATGATCATGTGGGCCCACTCGCTCGCCCTTGTACTGTACTCACCTATATTAGGTGTTCATGTGTTCATGCGAAGCATGTGATTAGCGAACTGGTTGTCACATGGGGAGAATCCCACACCTCGTTTTGCCCCATTTTACTATCTTTCTTGTCACAACTTTTAAGTGAATTGCTACAGTAACAAAATTATTAAGTGAATGTGGCTTCCCCATTGATTTTGCTTGTCAGAAGGTTGCAAAAGATGACCACATGACCTTAGGACACAGCAACTATCATAAGTATGGACCATTGCCAAACATCTGAGTTTTTGATTACATGATCCTGGAGCTGCTACAAAGCTTGTAAGTGAGGAAAATGGTCTTAAGTCACTTTTTTCAGTGCCCTTGTAACTTTGAATGTTAATTAAATGAACTGTTGTAAGTTGAGGACTACCTGTACATAAAATGTGGATAGATATTTGCGGTTGTTTCCAAATGCCTGCATGTATTTTGTGCCTTTTCCTCTTAAAGATTGTATACTTAGTGGCTAGCAGTCAAATATATAATATGACTTTATTGAAAATCATAGTATTTGAGCAAAAGTCTCTAGGCAAGGTTCAACATGTTATGGCCCATTTTCAAACTTGAGTCATACTCAAGCAGGAAAGTCAATTATATACCCCAGGTAACTAGTTAAGAGAGTTTGTCAATCATGGTTTGGTTGGATTACCACCTGCGACCCTTTGTCCCATCATAATTGCTTGTTTGGAAAGTCTTCAGGGTAACATATCACAGGAACTATCAAACTACCTGATAAATTACTTTATAAATAATTTGTAAAGCTGGTATTGCAGCTCTCCAGGAATTCTTCCCTTTGAAGCATCATTCCTCGGAATACATTGTACTTGAGGTGTCTATCAATATAATATCTTCTAGGTGTATGTTGTGGTCACCTACCTGTAATTGGATTGGGACAGATCATCCTAGAGAAGGTCCGCTTATGGGGTTAAAAGGTGACACCGACGTGATGACATAATTATTACAAACAGTCCATAATGTTTGTAATAATCCATAATTCTGAACCATGATAAAGGATTTCTTGAGTGTCTCAGGGTCCCTGCTTTTTATCAGTTGCAAAGAAAGCAAGATATTTAATGTTGGTCAAATGCTGAGCCGACACTGCAGAATATCCCAGTTTGTGCTTAACCAGGAGCAGGGGAATTAAGAGAGACTTCGACCACTTACAATTGTGTTTCCAGGATATTGAGAAGACACTGCTCATTGTTTCTTCCAATTACAAAAGGACAAGGCAATTCTCTTTTGACAGGAGCCAAACTATTTCATTCTGCAGTTCATGAATTATAGATACGTTCTATTTCGTTCCACTCCAATAGTGGTACCACTGCAAACTCAGCAAGTGAATGTGTGTTTGCCTGTGAGTTTCAATTTAATGAGAAGCTCCTGAAGGTAATGCACATAATTTGCTTCTGCACACATATAGGTGTCTGCTTATTTATTTCAGGGAGGCTAGGTGGAGGTACACACATGTGCATATCATGTTGACATGAGCAGCGGTTGTAACCATAAGAGAAAATGGCGGCCAACAATTTGAAGGTATACATATAGTGATATGTGGAAGTTTTACATGGTTCGTAGACACAAAAGGTCTTTTCTCCTTTTATAAAAATACCGTTCACACTCTGTCAATCACATGCACAATAGTCCCATTTTTCTGCTCTAAGTAGTTCCCTAAGGCCATAGAAATATTTGAACTGTTGTAGGTTGTCTTTCTCACACAGAGACTAAGAGGGAACAAAATTAAGCTTAGTTACTGCATTGTACTATCCTAGGAGATGTGACAAAAAGTGCTTTTTTTCTTCTTCTTTTTGGTTTGTGTCATCTTAATATTTTTTAAATGTAACTGGCAGACAGTAGTAAAAGATAAGAAAACTGACCATTTAAATTATATACTAGATAAAAAATTCCTCTTTAATATCACTTCGCTAAGAGTGCATTTGTAAAATACTAGGTCTCCTGCTTCCTGAAATACATATTTAATACAATCTTTCGAGCAGAATGGCCCATAATATATATCGCTGCTTTTATCGTTACCATTTATGTAATGATTTATCCTTCCTTTAAAAATAAAATAAGCCATTTGGGGGTATCCCCTGATGGAAGGAAGGGATAAAAGGTTTTATCGGAGATTACAGCATTCAGATGTATATGAGTATTCATTCTTAAATTTGTGTACCACCAATTTAATGTGACTCATGGGGGTTTACAGCATCTCCAACAATGATAATAAAAACAGCATTAAAATATTCCTAGCAAACAATAAACCACTAAAATATCCACCAGAAACAATCAAACATTAAAACAACCCTGGTATGCCAGAACAGTGAGACATTCATGATATAGTAAAACAAACAGAGTAACACTTTACTATTGTAAAATATTAGTAAGACTTATTACACAATCTCCATTATAGTTCCACTTGATCATGACAATGACAAGATAGCAACAAGGCAACATTTGCAATGATGAACAGGAACATGGCACATCAACATTTGGTTTAGATAAATAACAACTTCCAACTCAACCTTCCACTGCTTGGTAACCCCAAATCCTGATAAAATGATTGATTTTTTATCATAAATGTAAACTGAGAGAACTAAAAAATAAAATAAAATACAGGTAGTCCTCAACTTTTGACAACAGTTGAGCCCAAAATTGATGTTGTTAAGCGAGACATTTGTTAAGTGAGTTTTGCACCATTTTACAACCTTTCTTGTCACAGCTGTTAAGTGAATCTGTTAAATTAGTAACCAAGTCATTAAGACAATCTGGCTTCTCCATTGACTTTGCTTGTCAGAAGCTCAAAAAGGATGACCACATGACCACAGGATATTGCAGCCGTCCTGAATATGAACCAGTTGCCAAGCATCTGAATTCTGATCATGTGGTCATGGGGTTGCTGCAATGGTTGTAAGTGTGAAAAATGGTCTTAAATCACTTTTTTCAGTGCCGTTGTGACTTTGAACTGTCACTAAATGAACTGGTGTAAGACGAGGACTACCTGTAATAATTCCGGTCTTCAGTCTGTGCAGCTAGATCAGGGCTGTCAAACTCATGGCTCATGGGCCAGATGCATCATATGTTGGCCACGCCCATGGCCGGTTTAGCAAGGGGGGAAAGTCATGATACATCACATGACGACGCGAGTTTGACTCCCCTAAGCTAAATTGTTCTATTGGAGTGTTCGAGAAACTGAAGAAACCCTCTATGCCTATATGTATCATTGTAAATATAATGTTATGGGGGTTTTGTATATTTAATTTTAATTTATTTATTCATATTCCCCTTTTATTACATTTATAAGTAATTTAAGACAATGAACATATTGTTATATATTTATTCATATCCCACCTATTTTATTTTACAAATAACTCAAGGCAGCAAACATATTCACCTCCTATATTCCTATTTTCCCCACAATAACAATCCTGTGAAATGATTTAAACTGAGAGAAACCAGCCCAAAGTCACCAGCCAGCTGTCATGCCTAAGACAGGACTAGAACTCACAGGCTCCTGGCTGATAGCCCAGTGCCTTAACAAACTAGACCCAGCTGGGTCTCAACATATAATGCCATGGTGTATGTCGTGTCCTTTCGGCAAGGAGACCAGGAGGCAGTGACTGTGGTTTCAGCTCTTTATTAGGCCCCCGGAACTGATCTGGCTCCAAGGGAAAACTTGCAGCTTTTTATTCTCAAGCCGCGGCGGCCACGGCCAATGGCACCACTTTGAATCTCCCGCAATTCGTATCAGCATGAATTGAACCATCCGTTCCGCCCTTCCGTTCGCCGCTGGATGTGCCGGAGCTGTCAGTGTGTGTCGTATGCCCCGTTCCGCTAGGAATTTTTCAAATTCCAGTGAGGTGAATTGGGGCCCGTTGTCCGACATGATGACATCCGGGAGGCCGTGGGTTGCGAATAGTTTGCAAAGTTGTTTGGTTACAGCCTCTGTGGTGGTGGATTTCATGTTGCTTACCTCCAGCCAGTTGGAGTAAGCATCTATGGTTACTAGGAATGTATGTCCCTTGGTGGGCCCGGCAAAGTCTATGTGGACCGCAGACCAGGGTCCCCTGGGGGTTTCCCATTCCAGGATCGGTGCCGCGGGAGGGCTCGGTCTGGTTTCTTGGCAGTGTTGACACCTTGCCACCCAGGCCTCGATTTGCTTATCCATCCCTGGCCACCAAGCGTAACTTCTGGCCAGGGCTTTCGTTCTAACTATGCCCGGGTGCCCCTTGTGTAACAACCCCAATACCTTCCCTTGCAGTTTTTCCGGGATAACCACCCTATCCCCCCACAGTACACACCCTTTTTGCAGCAAAAGTTCCGTTTGCCGGTTCCGGAATGTTTTGAATGCTTTGTCGTTGTCCTTTTCCAGCTACCCTTTTTCTACCCGATGTAACACCCACGCCAGACATTTGTCTTTATTGGTTTCCCGGGCAATGTCTGATGCGGTTATGGGTAGATCGGGCAGAGTCTCTATGCTGAGGGTGCTCATTTTGGGTGCTGGGTCGGTGTCTAGGTCGGGTAGCGGTGAGCGGCTCAAAGTGTCTGCATGTATAATAGTCTTACCGGGTCGGTGTGTAAGCCAGTAGCTGTAGGCGGCAAGGAATTCGGACCACCTTGTCATCCTGGGAGATAAAATGTTCGGGGTGGCCCGGTTCCCTGCCAGGACGCCCAGCAACGGTTTGTGGTCCGTGATGATTGTGAAGGTGCGGCCGTAGAGGTACTCGTGGAACCTCTTCACTGCTGCGACGATGGCTAGGGCCTCCTTGTCCAGCTGGCTATAGTTCCGCTCCGGTTTGGTGAGTGTCCTGGAGAAGAAGGCGATGGGTGCTTCTCTTCCTTCCGGGATTGTGTGGCTGAGGACTGCGCTGACACAGAAGGGTGAGGCATCGCATGTCACGGCGAGTGGTAGGGTCTCATTGTATTGGATGAGGATGGCATCCGAGGTGAGCAGGTCCTTGGTTCTCCTGAAGGTGGCTTCCTCATGTTTCCCCCAAGTCCAGGTAGCTGCCTTGTCCAAGAGCCTATGCAAAGGCTCTGCCGTGGTCGCCTTCTGGGGCAGGAAAACATTGTAAAAATTAATCAGTCCCAGAAATGCCTGCAGTTCTGTTTTAGTCCTGGGTGTGGGAACCTCCTTAATGGCTCTGATTTTAGTTTCGGTGGGGTGGATGCCATGCCGGTCTAGGAGGTATCCCAGGAACTCGACCTGCTCTGTGTAAAGTTGGCACTTTTCCCTCTTCACTTTTAGCCCGGTTCCCTTGAATTTGGTTAACACCTCCCTTAGCTGACCCTCTAGTTCTCGCTGGTTGGTTGCCGATACAAGCACATCGTCGAAGTAGGGCACCTCCCCCTTGATGCCCTGCAAGAGTCTCTCCATGAGGCTCTGGAAAATTCCAGGTGCCACGCTAACTCCAAACTGGAGTTGGTTACATCGGAAAACTCCCTGGTGGGTGATTATGGTTTGCGCCTCTGCGGTTTCTGCATCGACCGGCAGCTGTTGGTATGCTTGGGCCAGGTCGAGCTTCGCAAAAACCTTGCCTCCCCCCAGTGAGTATAGAAGGTGCTGCACTACTGGGACGGGGTAGGCACTTTGTTGCAAGGCGTAATTTAGGGTGGCGTTATAGTCCCCGCAGATTCTCACCGACCCATTGGGCTTGACTGGGGTGACTATTTGGGTCTCCCACCAGGCATGATCAATTGGTTGTAGGACCCCTTGCTTGACGAGCTTGTCAATTTGCTCGTCAATTTTTGGCCGGAGTGCAAAAGGTACCCGGCGTGGTTTTAGGCATCTCGGGGGAATGTTAGGGTCTAGGCTGAAGGAGATGGGGGGCCCTCGGTACTTGCCTAGGGTGCTGTCGAACACTTCCTGGAAGTCCCATGCCAGTTGCTGCTCCCAATCGGTCTTGGCAATGTGGTTGATGCCCGTGACTTCGATGCCAAGTGGTGCGAACCATTGCAGTCCCAAAAGGCTGGGCCGGTCTCAGTCCACGATTGTTAGGGGAAGCTTTGCTGTGCAGCCCTTAAATGTTACTTCGAATTGTCCGGTTCTGACTACCGGGATGCCATTTCCCTGGTAGTCTTTCTTGTGGATGGTAGGCACCAAGCGTTTGATTTCTTGCCAGGTGACCATGGAGAGGTAGGACCCGGAATCCACCTCCATCCTGCATGGTTTGCCTTCGATGCCTACCTCCACATAGACTTTTCGGGCATCGGTGGTTGATGCATGGCCAATGATGACCGTCTGGTGGGTTTCCTCCTTCCGCCGGGTCTCTCTGCCTCGTAGGGTTCACCTGCTCCAGTCCCATCAGCTGTCGGCTGGGCGATTTCTGGCTCTGGGGGGTGTGCTGTCCCATCTCCGCTCGCTGTGGTCCCGCCGTCTAGGGCTGTAGGCTTTCTTTAGTCGGCAGACGTGGGCGATGTGGCCCTTTTTGTCGCAATGCCGGCAGACTGCGTTGAAGAAACGGCACTCTGATCTCGGGTGGTCACCTCTGCAACTGGCACACGCAGTCCCCTACTTACAACCCCACCGATTGCGCTGGTCGTGTCCTGCCTGGAACCGGTGGATTTCCTCCTCCTCGTCTGAGGTGTTGCCATGGTGGGTGGTGGTCTCGCAGTGACTTGCTTCTGGTTGGGCCTCGGTCGCCCGTCCCGAGTCAGTGGTGGCGGTGCAGTCCCTGGCGTCTGATCTCCGCATGCGGTTCGCCGACTTCCGGGTAACCTCGGCTGCGGTGGCTTCAGCGATGGCGTCGGCGAGAGTGATGTTGCCTTTGGCCATCAGTCGGCTCTGGAGGACTGGATCCTGAGGTCCGAGCACGACTCGGTCCCATAGGGCCTCGTCCATGTCAGAGAATCCGCACATGCCTCCTAGGTTCCGCAACTCGGCAACAAAGTCGCTGATGCTTTCGCGCAGTCTCTGGTCCCGCCGGTAGAAGTCGTGTCACTTGATGAGGGTGGGCACGGCGGGGGCGTAGTGGTTGCGGAGCAAGGGCTTAAGGTCGTCCCAGTCCATCGCTTTGATGTCGGCAGGTTTCGCGAGGGCTTTTGCCATCTTGAACACTGCGGGCCCGCAGTGTGTCAGGAAAACGGCTCGTTTTTTCAGCCTGGTGGCGTCCTTCATGTTGCTGCATTCGAGGAACATGAGGAATCTGTCCGTGTAGGATTCCCAGTCCTCGCTAGCGGGGTTGAAGGGCGCGGGCGGAGCGATGCTGGCCATCTCATCGGTCTTGCTTCCGGTGGACACGTGCTCGATGGGGTTCAGCATTGGGATCCCACCTTCGTCGCCAGTGTCATGTCCGTTCGGCAAGGAGACCAGGAGGCAGTGACTGTAGTTTCAGCTCTTTATTAGGCCCCCAGAACCAATCTGGCTCCAAGGGAAAACTTGCGGCTTTTTATTCTCAAGCCGCGGTGGCCGCGGCCATAGGCACCACTTTGAATCTCCTGCGATTCGTATCCACCAATTGCGGGAGATTCTCAGCGGGCCAATCAGCGTGGCTCGCTAAATCAATCAGATCACCACGCGCTTGGCCAATCAAAACACGGGGTTTCAAGAATGCAAATGAAGGTACAGAAAAGTGTGTGTGTGTGTGTGTGTGTGTGTGTATTTCCTGACATGGTGATTTTTCTGTTCTTTATTATTTTTTCTGCATCATACCATTTCTGATTGTACATATTTTCCTATGGTATATACATTCTGTGCATTTGTTTTGGGGACAACAAACAATACTAATACACTCTGAGGAGTATCAATAATTAAGAATATTAATATTTACATGCTTGCCTTAGTTGAAACTGTGAATTTGATAGCCTCTTGTGTTGGTGGGTATCACTTGGTTTTACATTTTATAGCCTCTTCCGCAACAACAGGAACAAAATTGAAACTGGATGGCAAGACAGTTCTACCATTGTAATGAGAATGTGTGCAATATTTTAAAGTGCTTAATTATGAACTCTGGAATTTAAATATTAATTGCTTTAAAAATATTCCAGTGGAAGATCTAGCTGTGATTGGCAATTTACTACCTTCTATTAAAATTGTTATGCTGCTGCTGTGATATTAAGGTATTATTATCACAAAGTTGCTTTTTTATTGCTGACTTGGTTTCAAAAGAAGATATTTGCAAAATCCAACTGTGATATTGATTACCATTGTATTAAAGTTAGGTTTTCATAATTTAAGTTAGGTTTTCATAATTATACCAAGTATTACAGCTATTATGTATCCACAGATGCAAGCTGACCGAAATTATTCTATGTAAATATTACCATTTTCAATGCTGTTTGGACCCAGTGGATAGGATTTAGAATTTTCTTTATCTGTATATTGTAAGCGGTTTCTTATCATTAAAAAAGATGAATGCTCATTGGATGTATAATTTTTTTTAATTAAATGCTATCGTGCACAAAATTGGGTTTGTCACCAGTTACTTCCCAGTTCTTGGATATTGTCCTTGTGCGATGCAGTCTATGGCTGTGGTCCCCAAACTTTTTGGCACCAGGGACCAGTTTTTTTAAAGATAATGTTTCCATGGATCAGGGAGGGGAAGTGTGCAACTCAGATCCCTCACATGCACAGTTTACAATAGGGTTTATGATCCTATGAGAATCTTAATGCATGATCATCTGAGATGAGGCAGCTGGAGAGCAGCTGCAAATATAGATGAAACTTCACTCATTCAACCGCTGCTCATCTCCAGCTGTGCAGCCCAGCTGTGCAGTTCCTAACAGGACATGGACCAATACAGGTCCATGGCCCGAAGGTTTGGCACCCCTGGTTTATGGAATCAACAGGTCTAGAGTAGGATTAGGTGAACATTTCTGTTGTGGCCCACCAGCAGAGCTGGCAGCACATTCGTACATTGGGGAGAAACATGGGTCAGTCCTGGAGGCTGGGGATGGCTCTGATGAGCACTCTGCAATAGAGGCAGAGATGGGGCCAGGACTGCTTGACAGTTATCAGGTGCCTACAGAGTCGGACATCAGTGAGCCAGAAGAACAGATAGAATCTGTTCCCAGTGTGCACATGCACAGAGCTGACAGAAGAAGGGAACAGCTAAGGAACAAAAGTCGACTTGGGAGTAAAGCCACAGGTGGATGATGAATGGTCCCTCCCATAGGGAATAAAAGAGGATCAAAAGGGGAATGGAGTTTTGCAGAGACAATTAGTTCATTTGGGTGAAGATCTGTTCCTGCATTCTTATCAAGTATTATCTGCTACAGTGTGGCATCTGAAAGATATCGACCTGTAATTAGTCACTAAACAAGGACTAATATAAGGAGATTCATGGAGTGTATTTTGATCCATGAGAGTGTCATGTGATCAGAAATGGCTTAATCTTTAAGATGCCATCAAATTATTGATGATTATTATGTGGCTGGTGGTAGTTGCAAATTATTTCTCAACACAGTGATAGGGAAGGTTCTACCAGAACCACTTGATCTATTTGTCTAGAAAAGTTATGGTTAGGATAATTTTCTTTTTATGTATATAAAGTTTTATTAATTTTCAATTGTTTACATTTTGTTAGTGCTTAATAAACATAGTGTTGTCTGGCTTATTTTATTTTTCTGAGCAGTACAGATTACACTCTTAATCTCTACCCCTTTTTTCCAGCCATTGATAGAATAAGTTCCATGTTTGATAATATTCTGTCTCTTCTTTCTGTTTAATCTTCAACGCGAGTCTGTCCATTTCTGCACAATCCAGTATCTTCCAAATTATCTCTTCATCTCGTGGTATTTCTTCATTTTTCCAATATTGTGCAAATATAATCCTTATTGCTGTTAATTCATGCAATATTAAATGTATATTTTGTTTATCATTTTTTTTCTACACCTAATAGAAAAGTTCAGGTTTAAAATCTGATTTCCTATCATCTTTTCTAACCACTTACATATTTTAGCCCAACTTTTTTTTGCTTTAACACAGGTCCACTATATTTGATAATATGTGCCTGTTGTTGGTTTTTTTGTTACATTTGCTAGACATAGTTTTAAACATTTCAGCTAACCTAGCAGGTGGTAAGTGCCATTTATGAAACATTTTATATAAGTTTTCTTTATAAGAAGTTGCCATTGTTAATTTATAGTTTCTTCCTAAATTTTGCCGTTTCTCTAAGTCTTTTTTAATTTATTTTTTTCATTTCTCTAATTCTATATGATATCTATTTTTTTTTTTCCCACTGTATTATTGTGTCTTTTACTAGGATATTTTCAATCCCTATAAAAGTAAGTGCATTTTTATTATGAAGGGCCTTTTAGGTCTCTTCGATTGTTTCTATATTTTCCAATCCCTACATCTTTAGGGAATTTTCTAAATTGTCTCATTGTTCTTTTGCTGCTTGTGAACATAACATGAGTTTATCGGTGTCATAGACAACTGACTAACGGAAGAATAGAGAAAATGGCATCCTGCCACCCACCATATATTTGTAAATCACATTTTATATCTAGCCAGCATATTCTTTCTATCAGCAATATAAAGCCAGCATAAAAATAGTACATCTTAGTCTTTAAAGGAAAACAGAGGAGCCTAAGAACAAAAGGACAAAGTAAGACAAGTGTTCCCATCAATGGGGAAATTATCTTTCCCCAAAGTCTCCCATTTCTATTCAGAAAAAAAAAAAAAGCCCAGCTTTAATGTGATTTTTGTTCTAGTCCAGCTGTTCTCTGCTATTGGAAGAGATGGTAAAAGAACATAGGAATGCAGACTCCGTTCATAGAATGGTACAAATGTCACATATGGAAATGCCTTTAGGTCAGGAGTGTCAAACTCTCAGCCCACAGGCTGGATGCATCACGATCTGGCCATGCTCGATTTCATTGAGAGCCTCATCGGGGTTGTGTTTGACCTCAGGGAACTGGAGTGGGTGTGGTCAGGGTAGGCATGGCCAGTTCCATGTCACTCATGTCAGGGGTGCCTCTGGTAGCCCAAGTGCTCTACCAGAGGAAAAAGTTTACTGAGCTCCGTTTTTGATTGCAACAGGCTCCTGCAACCCTCTGACAGCAAAAAGGTGGCCCTCCCAAGCTCCGTTTTTGCTGGCACAGGTACCACAGGCCCGTCCTTCACTGTTTCCAGAGCGGCCCTGTGGACCAGATCTAAGCACCAGATTTGGCCCTCAGACCTTGAGTTTAAGACCTCTGTGCCATGTCTACTCCCGGTTTAGTGAAGGGGGGAAGTCATGATGTCCTGATGATGTGAGATTGACACCCCGGCTTTAGATAATGCTTCTTGGTATAGTGTTCCTTCTGCTTAAAACTTCTCCATCCTGCCAACCTCCAAATGTAGATTTCAACTCCCAATATTCTTCTGATTCATAAATTAGTGCCTGGTATTGGGACTCTCTCATAGAAATATTTGCAATCACAGGTTGGTTCACAATGCAGAATTCTGTCAGTCTTCAAATATGTCAGCTTAACATCCTTTTATAGGATCTAAGTGTTGGAACAAACCAAAAAGGCAGAGTATAAATTCAATTATAAATTAATAAATAAAATATGAAGTGTGCTCATAAATGATTAATTTGTTAATTTTCTTCTCAGTATCTATGGGGTAATTATGTTTGTCTGTTTGTTTATAATTTTGATTTATAAGGATGCTGTATCTCACAGCTGACTCTGAATTTTGCTGTCTTTTTCCTTCTGCAGTTGATCATTGCTTTTCAGCAAAAAGCTTTAATTTCATTGCAAGTTCCCACTGAGAATTAAAAAGTAGGCTATACTGGGAAAGATGAACAATTAGATACAGAAAACAGAAGTAAGCAATGTTTTTGCTTATTTTACCTACTCCAACACAACATTTTTGTCTCACTTTGCTTATATTAAAAAGAGAGAGATGATATGAGTCTATATTTTAAAGTTGTAATTATTCTTTGCTCTTCATATTTATGATGAAAGCATATTTATACATGAAGTCTTTTACACATATGAATAGAAGAAGTTTAAATATCTCCCCTTCCAACTCCTGGCCTTGAGTTAATTAATATATCAAGCATTTATGGAACATAGAAAATAAATAACAGAGTTTGAAAGGACCTTGAAGTTTTTCTAGTCCTGTGTTGGCAAACCTATGCCATGCATGCAGGAAGTAGCATGCAGAGCCATTTCCCTCAGCACGCGAGAGGTCATCTGAAAGAGCCCCACTGCACATACATATGCACCACCACCTGACATCTGAGCCGGGTATCTGGTGTGCATGTGCAGGGGATGGAGGGAGGGTGCATGGGAGACACATGTGCATGCACAGAGATGCGCAGTGAACGAGGGGGTGGTCACATGCGCATGTGTGGGTGGCTCAGCATGCATTGCCTTCTGGGTGCTAGCACGCAAGCGAGAGCAATGAGTGCGCATGCAATTATAGGCATGGGAGCCAAAAAAGATTAGCCACCACTGTTCTAGTCCAACCCCCTGCTTGAGGTAGAAAGCCTATATCATTTCAGACAAGTGGCTGTCTAGTCTCTTCTTAAAAGCCTCAGGTGATGGGACACCCCAACTTCTGAAGGCAAAGCATTCCACTGGTTAAATGTTCTCACTGTTGGAAAAATTCTCCTTAGTTCTAGTTTGCTTCTTTCATTGATTAGTTTCCATTCATTGTTTTTTGGGTTGCCATCTGGTGCTTTGGAAAATAGATTGTATGCCCTCCAGGGGTGGGATCTGACAGGGTTAACTACCAGTTTGGTCATTTACAAGGTTTGGTGATTTACGATATGCTTCCCTGCACGCTGCTGGTGCGCCCCTGTAAATCGTCATAAGCACGCTGTGTGCAGAGAAGCAGCCTTTGAAACAGCCTTCTTTTCCTGCTTTTTTAACTGCAGCTGTGCCTCGTTCAGCAGCTGAAGTTGAAAAAAATCAGGAAATAAAAGTCAGGTAAGAGCCCAGGTGGGTGGGTGGGCAAAAACATCAGCAGACATAGAACCGGTTCTATGTCTGCTGCTCTTCAGAGCTACCGGCTCTACAGAGGTGGATAGAACCAGTAGAAACCCACCCTGCCACTCTCCCCTTTCATCTTATACATGATATTACTTTATGAAAACATGAAAGAATATACATATAATTCTGTCTTTACCAGAATTATATGACTATTAGGAGTCATATAAGACTATTAGGAGAATTGAAACACAAGCACAATTTCAATAATAATAATAATAATAATAATAATAATAATAATAATAATAATAATAATAATAATAATAATAATAATAATAATAAATAATAATAATAATAACAACAACAACAACAACAACAATATCTACCAGTGCTTTGTAAATCATAATGATCAAAATCAATGTCATCTTTTTTTCAATAACACACCTCTGAAGTTCTTTGATCATGCCCCAAAGATGGTAAAATGAATAGTTGACTGAGAAAATAGATATGGGAACAGGGACAAGAAATTAATGGCAATCAAAAGTTACATCCTAATTACTTTGCAATGGAAATATTTTGTGTGTAGAACCCTTTCTGACAAACCTTTGCTTGCATCTGAATAGCTTACAATATCTAGTCAGCTTTTACTTCTTATTTAATTATGGGAGTTGGTCAGAATAGGTCTTCAACAGTCTCTCCGAGCACAATGCCGGGTACGATGCTCCTGCTCGCCTCGGAGCTACTGGGGCTAGGAAGCCACCTCCGCCGCAGAATTTGCTCCCACTCAGCTGCCCTGGCCCATTGTCAGCCAGCTGGCTACAGTTTATTTATTTATTTTCTTTGTTTATTATCTTTCATATTACTTAACTATTCCTCTCCCTCAGAGTTCCAGGAAGAAAATTGGCTAAATGGAGACTGAGGTCTATGGAGGGAAAGGGAAAAGAGAAATGTCTCCCAGCCTCCTTTGTGGCTGCTAAAACATCAAAAGTACAGTAACTGCATCCCATTTTGGTGGGACAGCTCTAAACATCTGCCAGTAATTGATGAGGTTTACCCTGAGGGAAGATTGCCTGGATCTTCCATGTTGCATGATTCATGTGGCTCTGTCAACATTTAGAGTTGTTGACAGCTGAAAAGGTTCATGATTTAATCAACAAGAAGTTCTATGTTTGGAATATTTCATGGGCACAGAATCTTATTATCTGGATTCTGGAAGATCCAAAATGCACCACAAAGGAAATATTTTCCAGAAAGTTGAAAATAAGAGTATTGTCATCCAAATACTTGTTAGCTGCCTATTTTTAAAAAGGATAACCTCTGGTGTGCATGCACAGACACACATTATAGAATGTGGTGTAGTGAATTAATTTAGCTTACTAAAAGTATAGCTCCCAACACCATCAATATAAAACATAATTAAAATAGTATTGGTGGTGGTCTAAGCTAAGTTTTCTGGGAATGATAGATTGCATTAGTAAATTTTGCAGTAATCCTTGTTTTAATGAATGCAGAACTGATTAAACCCTTCTTTCCTCATTTGGACAGCAAATAGGGAATCTTTCAACTAAAGCTTCTGTATACTGCATTGGCAGAAAACTGATTGACAGCTATAATAAATAGATGAGTGCAGTTTTGTTACTAAATTAAACTGGATAGTGAAAGCTAGAGTTAAAAAAAAGTTTCAGAAATATAAATGAATATTATTTCTATTTTCTCTTGCTTTACCTTTTATATATAAAAGCAAAAAACTACTCATGCATCATCACAAAATCTCCAGAAACCTAAAGCCTACAAACTTGAAATTTGGCATGTATGTTCCTCTTGGCTTCTAGGTGCTCACTAAGAAAGGATTTTTTTGAAATGACGATCAGAGCATTAATATTTCGTATATTATTATTAACATGCTCTGATGCTAAGGAGTTCTACTCCCCCTCCCCACCTGAAAAGGAATCTGTCCCAAATGCAAAACACAAGCAGAGGAGAGGAGTTTCAGTTTCAGAGCACCAAGCAGCTTTAGTACAGAACAGTTGAGCTAAGTCGCACCCAGGCTTCTTGCTGTCTCCTTCTTGCTCACAGAGCAAATACTGTTTCAGTTTCCAAACAGCCCTCAACTCTCTCCCACATTGACTGGACGTTAGCCAGATGAATATTGATGGATGCTTGTAGGCAGAGGCAGGGTTTTTTCCCCTTATTTAGGAAAATAAGAACCCCCAAAACTAAGCCCAACCACATAGTTTCGTAGCGAAGCACGGGTATCAAGCTAGTTATTTATATGACTGGTTATATTGCCTGTCCCATGTCCACAAGGTGTTGCTGTGGGGAGTTTGTGTTGTCAGGCAACTTCACATTTGTTTTAGTATGCATCATTGATCTACCATAGTTTTAAATTGTAAACTTAAATAAGAGCAAAAATGAAAGACCGTGATACCAAAATTCCACCAGAATAAGAATCTAAAATATATTACACTCTATATTCTAGGAAATCTTACTCTCTTATGGATCTTGGTCTAAACAAGCAAACAGACCCAAGATAAATGTTGATGAGTACTTGGATGCAAGTTTTCAAGGATATTTTTGTGTTGTCAGCTAGACTGGAGAGTTGAAATGGTAATTCTACAAGAAGATAGTTGCAAATCACCTCTGTTGTCCTGTCAAGGACATTACATGGATCTGCCATGTAGCTTCTAAGAAATAAGCTCAGGTCAAGGAAATCTTTACCTTTATTGCCATTACTGAAAACTTTCTAACAGGGTCTGAATAAAGCTTTTATGTGGAATGTTCCCCAATTTAGCACTTCACTGATATGTCTTCCCTGTAAAATCTTTCTTTTTTCTTTTTATTTATTTGCTTGTTTGCACTAATGAAATAGCTTCCCTTAGCCTCAAGATTCCCTGTGGTGATGTCTGGCCTTCACAAAGAGATTTTCCTTCTTCTGAAAAGGATACACTGGTTTGTGTAGGCATTGAGTTGAGTTGAGGAACTTCCCCTGCTTCTCTGTCCTCTGTCCTTAATGTGGCTGGAAGGAAAAAAAAATGTATTTCTGGAGAACCTGTCTCGTCTAGATATCTATGTTGTCATGTTTTGTTTCCTTGAGAGCAATTTACCAGGGTTAGGGAGACAAGCTAAAACAGAATGTGCAGCTTAGTCAGATAGGCACACAGATAAATGAGTGAGCTAAGCTTGTATGTTTATTAACATACAGTTAAAATAACAGATACGCTTGTGCTATCAAATATATAGTTTATTCCATTATGAGTTCATAGCATAGTCAAAATAACAGTCCAATAGTCATGTATCATTTAGTCAGTCCATTCAGGGATATTCAGTTAGCAAAGTCCGTGTAGAAATATCCTATGTCAATTCACTTACAAGTCAGTCCTTTGTTTTCTCTCCCGTTCGAGCAATGCAGACTTGTTTCCTTGCAGTAATCAGGGATCATCAAAGCCAGAAAGAGAGCAAGCTGTCGTCTTGCTTCTTTTAAAGTGCTTTCACAACCACTCCCTTAATTACTATCCCACAGTTAAAGTTGCAGACACTTTAACTTACAAAACTATGATTACATATTATTATTTACCTAAACCAGTTAGGGTAAAACAATGTTATCCCTAACAGGAAGCTTATACTTTGTACAAATTAACTTTTGGATTATTTTGGCCTAATACATTTTCTAGTGTTGATTCACAAGTCCTCTCCTAAAACAAGGTGCAACCTTAGTATATATGCTAGCTTCCACAGTGCTGTTCTGCAAGCTGTGCTGGCTCCTGGTTTGCTTCTGGGTGGAGTTATCACCTTTGTAGCCCTAGGGCGTGCTGTGGATCCTGTCAGTCAATGGATTTTGGCTGGCAGGATTTAGAAGAAAAGCCTTTTCTGCTTTAGCTTCTGCCCTTTGTAGCATCTTTCCCCTGGCAAGAGCCTGAGACCAGGCTCTGTCAGTTGGCTTGGGATGCCAACAGAAGAGCATCACGCTGGAGGTGGTTGATGGATCAATAGCAAAACTCACCTTGCCATCTGCACAGCCCTCCATCTCTATCTTTTCCATCTTTTTGCCATACTTTTAAAATATAATCCATATTTTATTTATCTATATCTACACACACACACACACACACACACACACCTTCTTTTAATGACCCCATAATCCCTTGTGAGGTGGAGTCTGGGCAACTGAATGGAGCTGTGTGTTTACTAGCTGGATGCCCTTCCTGTTGCCAATATGGAGTTTTGTTCAGCAAATATATTCTCATTGTGCCCAGAGAGAGAAATATCTACCTCTACCTAGGATCGAACGCACAGCCTCCTGATTGTGAGGTGAGAGCTCCACCTCTTGGCCACCCCATATGCAGGCACACATACACACTCGCATGCACACACATGAGAGAGGGGGAGAGAGAGAGAGAGAGAGAGAGAGAGATGCTTTTAACCTTATAAGCCAACAGGAGTCTCCTTGTGTGGAAAGGTGGATTTCAATCAAAATTAATATAATTAATTAATTAATTAATTAATAAGCTCAATTCAGGCACATTACCTGAACATGGAGTCATTTACAGAACAGACTTCATGCCATTTAAAGATACCTTTTGTATGTGTACACAACTAAATGTAGAAAATGTGAATATTCTTTATTTCATTTTTTTTCATATAATGTGAATTTCATCTTACTGTAGTTCGTATATTTAACATAGGAGGGCAGTCCTAGGAGGAAATAGGAACTGTTCAAGTGTTTGTGGAATCAACTCTTGCTACTTTCTCCCTAGAATGTAGAAATGTCTGCAACCTTTAATGTACAAGTAGAAAATCAAAGACAATGTAATTGGCAAGGATACATCCAGAGCACAGCTCAAAATGAAGGCCACTAGGTCACCATTCAGAATATACTATATGTCATTTCCCTGAAGGAATGGCTTCTGCTTCTTTGACCAGTGCAGGAACTGCTGCTTATCTTTTCTTTTCTTTTTTCAATGACTGCAAAAAAACATGAGCATGTCAATAAATTCGCTGGGATGCAGTGCCAGTTGGTTTCATCTTTTGGAATGGTTAGCATCAGGAATTGCATGAAATGGTTAAACCTTTTGTCTTTTTTGTATGTACCCATTCATAAAGGATTATGCCTAAAGCATTAAAGCTTTACAGTTATAGAAGTGAAATTATTAGACCTTCATTCTTAGTGTTCAAATGGATGCACACAGATAATGTACAAAACTAGAGATACAACTGTTGCAACTTATTAGAATTAAATATTCTCTTCTATAAGAACTTGTTGTAGAGTAAGGAGATGAAATTAAGAATATAAGGTAAATGTTTAGCATGTGGATTTGCAAAACAAGAATTCCATTTTCCCCCATTGTGATTAATAGCAATAGCACTTAGACTTATATACCACTTTATAGTGCTTTACAGCCCTCTCAAAGCAGTTTACAGAGTCAGCATAATGCCCCCAACAATTTGGGTCCTCATTTTACTCACCCCAGAAAGATGGAAGGCTGAGTCAACCTTGAGCCTGGTGGGATTCAATCTGCCAAATTGCAGTGGGAGTAGCTTGCAATGCTGTACTCTAACCACTGCACCACCAAGGCTCCTGAATCCTGTAAAAAGTTTCAAAAATGTTTGTTGTAATATTCCCAATGAGCAACCAGTAAGAAGTTTCACCTAAATGCACCTAAATACCAGAACAAAAAGAAAAAATTGAGATGCAAAGATTGGGGATGCAGAATCTTTGCAGGATAACTGATATATCCATGGAGATTCTCAGTCCTCCAGGTCATGGTTGTCCCAAAGATGCTTTTTTCAAGAGGCAACAGGACTTTCTGTTTTGTTTGTTTTTTTTGAAGATGTTTCGCTTCTCATCCAAGAAGCTTCTTAAGCTCTAACTGGGCAGTGGGGAACGGATTATGAGTTTTGCATTCTTTTTTGTTTATATGGCTCTCCTATTTCCTATTTCTATCTATTTTTATTTTCATAATTTTAGTGAGCACTCCTTGTGTCCATCCTGCTCTACATTTTTCCCACTTGTCCTGATAGAAATGGTTTTCAACTGTGCCATCAACACAGTTAATTATACATGTTATAGTTGTTTCTTTTCCTTACCATGAACTTCTACATTTTAAATAGGACCAGTCGTACACTTGGGACTAGTTCTTTCCTGGCCACATGTCATATATTACATAATTACACATTGTTATGATGCTTTTATATAGTAAGAGTGTCAATGGAGGAAGCTACAGATGAATTAGGAAGGGAACTTGGAATCAGAATCATTGAGATTTTGGACCAAGCTTCTATCATATTTATTCATCCGTGGTGTAGAAATAATAGTAATGACAACATAACATGTACTATTGTTGTAAAGACAAATGGAGTGGTGTGGTGTGAGTGCGATCCTAGGTAAAGGCGGATATTTCTCTCTCTGGGTACACTGAGAATATATCTGCTGATCAAAACTCTGCATTGGTGACAGGAAACGCTCTACTAGCTCCATTCAGTTGCCCTAACTTCACCCCGATGCAAGGGATTATGGGGTCATTAAATGAAAATGAAGATGATTGTTGTAAAGACAACTGTATTGTAATGGCAGTGGTGGCAATATACTTATCTACATTTAAAGTGCTTTTTATTTTGCTTTTTGGTAAGCAGAATGTGGATATGCCACAGAATGTAAAATATGGAAATGAAAGCAGATGGTCGTTCCCATAGGCATGCTTGATTGTATTCTGCCAAGATTAATTATTTTAGCATAGAGAGAAATCATCTAATGAGGGTGAAAGGTGATCATCCATTGGACTTTTTTGCTTACATCTTTCTGTCCATTGGAGGATTGCAACCTGTTCATTTTTCATCAACTGCTGCCTTCAAAGATTTGGATCATTTTTTTCCTTACTGAAGCAAACTGATTACCAAATTGTTCCTTGCTTTGCACTTACAGAGTCATGACATGGAACACTTTTATTTTTATGTCTAATAATAATCTCATGTTTTAGATGATCCAATGAATTAATCAAATAAGAAAAAAACCAATGAGGTTTTCCCACCCAATGGTGTGATCTTTTCTTTCTTTTTGAAATTGTGATTATTGAGAAAGTTATTGCAAACTGATGTTTAACAAGTTGGCCTGTAATGATGTTCAGATTTTTATAATATGCCCCTTGATCAAGCAAGCTCATTTAGACTAATAACAGTTCTCTATGGTTTTTGAGCTGGAATTTAATATTTGTCCCTTGTTTGTAAATTAATGAAATGCATTTAGATAAATCATGAATGTTTAACTTCAAATACCACAGCAATCAGTGGAATCTGCACACTTTATATATAATGTGCTAAATCATCAGAATTGTCAGCCTTTTATTTAAATTGCAGTAATCAATGTGAGATGCTTGAGGTCTTATTTTCTCAAGTTATTTTGCAACAATTATGTTTTAATAATTAGATAGATAGAGATAATGTGAATTTAAATGCAGTATGTTTTGTTCTCTGCAAAATTAAAGGAATACCAGTGTATTTTAGCTAATTCTTCTCATTGTGTATGCACTAAAAACACATTTTGGATTTCAGATATTTTTTTTACCATTAATCTTTCCTGAAGCTTCAATTTTTATTTGAGCACAGAACAACAACAGTAACCAAAAAAAAAAAATGCATGTTGCTTTGTGCCATCCATAGCTTAATTGCATGTTAAAATCAGACAGGATATGAAAGGATCATTACGTGTTTCAAATGTAAAAGCAGGTGGCCATGTATTACTTTGAGCCACTTGTTTTACAAAAGATCAGATGTTAAATCAACATTTTAAGAATACTTATCAGTTAGGAGTAAAAGCCAGAATAAATACTGCCTGCATATTTTTCTACTGATTTTGAGGGTCTAGAAGAGAACATCTAGTCTATTGCAAATTTCCGGACATATTTCTTTTGATTCTTTCTGTTGTAACTCAAAAGTGGTAGCAATTATAGACAACAGTTTATGTCAATGCTGAGCACTAAGATAAGAATGCATGTAAAATGCTTCTGAACTCCACAGACAGAAAAAAGTGTTACATATGTAAGTTTATTGCAGGGAATTAGGAAGCATACATACAAATATGCTTGGCATAGGAAACATGATGCATCCATCTCCCTCCCTCCCTCTCTCTTTCCTTATAAAATAAACATCAATTCCTCCTGTATCTGCATAATCCAGAAGTTTTTAAGACGGGGTCCCCAAACTTAGCAACTTTAAGACTTGTGGACCTCAATTCCCAGAATTCTCCAGCCAGCTGCCTGGAGAATTCTGGGAGTTGAAATCCACAAGTCTGAAAGTTGCCAAGTTTGGAGACCTCTGCTTTAAGGTGATTTATTTTATTTTATTTTATTTTATTTTATTTTATTTTATTTTATTTTATTTTATTTTATTTTATTTTATTTTATTTTATTTTATTTTATTTTATTTTATTTTATTTTATTTTATTTTATTTTATTTTATTTTATTTTATTTTATTTTATTTTATTTTATTTTATTTTATTTTATTTTATTTTATTTTATTTTATTTTATTTTATTTTATTTTATTTTATTTTATTTTATTTTATTTTATTTTATTTGTAAATTGCATACAAGATAATAGGTATAAGTAAAAACATAGTTATGAATACATGGATACATATAAGAAAAATAAAAGAAACAATAGGACAAGGATGGTAGGCATGCTGGTGCACTTATGCACGCCTCCTACAGACCTCTTAGGAAAAGGGTGAGGTCAATAGTAGACAGTCCAAGGTTAAAGTTTTTGGGGTTTGGGGAAGAAATCACAGTCAGGTAGAGTATTTCAGACATTGACCATTCTGTTGCTGAAGTCGTATTTACTGCAATCAAGTTTGGTGCAATTAACCTTGAGTTTATATCTATTGTTTGCTCTTGTATTGTTATGGTTGAAGCTGAAGTATTCATTGACAGGTAGGATATTGCACTGTATGATTTTATATACCATACTTAGATCAGACTGAAGGTGGCATAGTTCTAGATTTTCTAGGTCTAGAATTTCAATTCTGGTGGCATAAGGTATTCTGCAATGAGTGGAGGAGTGGAGAACCCTTCTTGTGAAATATTTCTAGACTTTCTCAACTGTGTTAATATCTGATACATAATGTGGGCTCCAGACTGATAAGCTGTATTCAAGTATTGGTCTAGCAAATGTTTTGTATGTTCTAGTTAGTAGTGTAATATTGCCAGAGAAAAAAGCTACGTAAGATTAGGTTAACAACTCTTAATGCCTTTTTGGCTATGTAGTTAAAGTGGGCTCTAACACTTAGATCATTAGAGATGAGGACTCCAAGATCCTTGACAGAGTTTGGATCATCAACAAGATCAGTCTGTATTTTATTTTCTGATTTCTTTTTCTAATATGTAAGACAGAGCATTTATTTGTTGAGATTGGAAGTTGTCATTTGTTTGACCATAGACAAGGTCTTTTTGAGGGTAGCAGTATTGTCTGTGGTCTTGAATAGCTTTACATTGTCAGAGAAGAGAACGCAGTTGCTCTTAATACGATCACAGAGGTGATTTATGTAGAGTATGAAGAGAGTTGGTCCTGGAACACTGCCTTGGGGGACACCACTGTTGACAGGTACAGAATTTGATAGGACGTTCCCAATTTTGATCATTTGTTGTCTGTTTGACAGGAATGCTTCTATCCAATTATGCAGATGTCCAGAGATACCGTAAGATTTTAGTTTTAGGAATAGTTTGTCGTGTACCACTGAATCAAAGGCTTTATAGAAATTTACAGAGATTGGTCTGTAATTTTCAACTAGGCTGGGGTCTCCCTTTTTGAAGATGGGGATGACTGTGGCTTGTAACCATAGGTTTGGCAAGAACCTGGTCCTGAAAGATTTTTCAAAGATTATTCTTAGAGATTCGGCTATGGCAGTGGATAGCTTTTTTAAGAAGTAGGCACATATTCCATCCGGTCCAATAGACAGAGATGATTTTAGATTGCGTAGTGCTTTTTCAACATTATCTAAAATCAATATGTATTAGATCATTGTAGTTGTCTGTGGTTTGACTAGGAAATACTAGGCATGATCCATTGCAGTGTACAAATACTGAGCCAAAGAATGTGTTAAAGAGGTTGGCTTTAATATTGTCATCATTTCAGTCTTTACCATTAGGCCCTTTCATGGGTGGGATAGACCTTGAGTCTTTTAGCTTGTTGTTTACCAAATTGTAGACAGTGTGGGTGGAATTGGTGCATAGAAGGTTTTCCTCTTGTTTAATTGATAATTGGTGCATTCAGTCTTTATCTGGTGGGATAAATTTTTGTATCAGCTTTTGAAGTTGGCAACATGACCAGATTTGTTTTTCCATCAAAGTGATCACTTTTTAGATTGAAGCTTCCTTATTGTTATGGGAATTTTTTCTGGTTTTTGGAGTTGTTATTGATACATATAATTTGATGACTCTTTTGACTTCAAGTAAAAATATGTTGTAATTGTTCTGTACATTCATTAGCATTCTTGAAACCCTGCGCTTTGATTGGCCAAAGCGCGGGGCGATCTGATTGGTCTAGCGAGCCGCGCTGATTGGCCCGCTAAGAATCTCCCGCGATTGGTGGATACGAATCGCGGGAGATTCAAAGCAGTGCCATTGGCCGCGGCTGCTGCGGCTTGGGAATAAAAAGCCACTGTTTTTCCCTTGAAGCCAGATCGGTTCCGGGGACCAAAAAAGAGCTGAAACCTAGTCACCGCCTCCTGGTCTCCTTACCGATGGACATGACAGTAATGGTCTTCAACAGTATTGCATCCAGTGAATAGAGATTGCCAATCAAGGGATGCGAGATCGTTGTCTATAAGATCATGGTTGCCTTTTTTGAAGTTATAATTGGGGATCACATTGTTGTGTTGATTTTTGTGTGGGCATATGTTGAGACAAAAGCCAATCATGCTGTGGTCACTGTTGGAAAAGGGTTCTTTAATTTGTATTCCATAAATTGAATTCCAACTATTGCAGAAGATGAGATCGAGGCAGTTGTTAAGTCTAGTATTGTTGGTTACTAGTTGTTCCAGTCCCAGGTTTGTTACAGCATTGTAGAAGGTTGCATGTGTGGGTTCAGTTTTACATTCATTTAGGGCCCAGTTAATGTGAGGTAGATTGAAGTCACCAAGAAAGATAAAAGTGTGTGGGCAGGATGTTGCCTATGTTAGTACTGAATTTAGCTTGTTTACATGTTCGATGTCATAATCAGGGGCTCTGTAACATAGTAAGAATTGAAATGTGATATTTAAGGACAGTTCACAGACAATGGTCTGAGGAAGAGCAAGCTCTTGGGTAACTTGGATGTTTTTTAGATGTAAGGACTTTTCATAGAAGATAGCAACACCACCTCCTCTACGGATTTCACGATCTGATTGGTAAACATGATAGTCTCTAAATGTGATAATGGAGTCAGAGAGAGATGCATTGAGCCATGTTCCACAGACAAATATGATGTCAAATTTAGCCATATTTAGTAAGATGAGAAATTCAGGTATTTTATTCACAAGGCTTCTTGCATTGAGTAGCTTGCATTTAAGGCCAGTTGTAGTTGGAATTGAGGTAGTTAGGAGCGTGCGTGCCTAGTTTTGAGTGATAGTGGGTTGGATGAGGTAGGGTTGGATGTGGAGTTGTGGGTTGTGTGACTTACTTTTGATACAATCAGCGTGGTAGTCAATGTAGAGATCCTTCTCTCCATTGTCTAGATGTCTTTTGAGTTCCTTGTGGAGTTCATGGGAGGAGATTCTTTGCAGTATGGATAAGTCTGGTCTTGAGTGAAGTTTTTTGTGGTTGAGATTGGTTTTTGCAATGGTGTTTATTGTATGAATGAATATGCATTTGCTGGACTCATTTTTGCAAACAACTCTACAAAATTTTGGAGCCACCAAGCCATCATTGTATTTGGACTCAGGGACATCTCTGGTTACTTCAATGATATCTTCAGGAGAGATGTTTGTTGTATTTGAGTTGCTTATGATATTACAAACTTTGGTGATGTCATCTGATTAGTTGGTGTCTTCAAGACCAAATAAGATGGCATTTGGACATTTCTGATCATGTTCAATGGTGTCTCTGATGAGCAAGGAGATATCATTTGTGGAATTATTTGGTGGGATAGTAATTATTTGTGGTTGTGGTTTGGTGGTTATTTTTGGTTGTAGTTGTGATTGTCGTTGAGGTAGTAGTTGTGGTGGTGGTTGTTGGGTTGGGATTTGATTTTGAGCTGATAGGTAGTCGCTTATCAGTGCTGTATTTTTTTTTTAAGAGAAATTAGGCTTTCTTGTATAATTGTTTCAAAATGTGTTGCTAAGCATTTTTCTATTGAGTGCATGAGTGATTCTATGCTATCAACTCTGTCAGGCTGAGTACTTGGTTTGTTTAGCTTAGGAAAACATGATGGACAAAGACAAGGGAAAGTATCTGATGCTTTTAGGAGATCGGCTAGGTCTTTGTTTAAGTTTAAGCAGGCAAGGTGGACTTGATTGTCACAAAGGTAACATTCGATGTTATTTTCACTTTCGTTGATGGTTATTGTTAAGCCTGGGTTCCCCAACCAGGGTTAAGGAGACAAGCTAAACAGAATGTGCAGCATTAGTCAGATAGGCACACAGATAAATGAGTGAGCTAAGCTTGTATGTTTATTAATATACATTAAAAATAACAGATACGCTTGTGCTATCAAAAATATAGTTTATTCCACTTAGAGTTATATAGCATAGTCAAAATAACAGCCCATTAGTCATGTATCATTTAGTCAGTCCATTCAAGGATATTCAGTTAGCAAAGTCTGTGTAGAATATCCTTATGTCAGTTCACTTACAAAATAGTCCTTTGTCTCTCTCCCGTTCGAGTAACGCAGTCTTGAGTCCATGCAGTAATTAGGGATCATCAAAGCCAGAGAGAGCAAGCTGATGTTCCTTGCTTCTTTTATGGTGCTTTTTACAACCACTCCCTTAATTACATTGCTATATTTAAAGTTGCAAACACTTTAACTTATAAACCATGATAACATATTTATTATTTTACCTAAACCAGTTAGGGTAAACAATGTTATCCCTAACATTCTCCCCTTTTAGGTAAATATAATAATATAACTATTTACATCTTTAAATCATATTTGTTACAACTCTCTTTCAATTTAATTACTCCTTGAGCTTTTGTAAATTGGTCTGCAATGTTTTCTTCTGTCATGCAGTATTCCAATTTAATTAGCCCATTCTTTACAGATTCTCTAACATTTAAGTATCTTAAATCAGTATGCTTTGATCTAGTTTTTACAGCAATAGTAGTAGCTAACTTTATGGCTGCTTGGTTGTCCTCGTACACAATAATGGAATCTTTAAAAGTTACACCCATGTCTAATAATAACTGTTTGTACAGAATTAAATCAGTGCATAGGAATGAAAATTCTGCTTCCATCGTGGACAAGCTAATATGCTGTTGTCTGATTGACCTCCACCCTATTAGTGTCTTACCAAATAATATAGCCATCCCAGATGTTGATTTTCTGGTGTTTATGTCAGTTACAAAACTTGCATCTGCATAGGCACTAAGACTCAAATCACCCTTTGGTTCTATATACAATGCATGGTTCATTGTTCCTTTAAGACATCTTAAAATTCTCTTTAATGATTGCCAATGACATTGATGTGGATCTGAATTAAAACGTGCCAGCTGATTAACACTATAAGCTATATCAGACCTTGACCAATTGCTGATATATGATAAGCTCCCAATCAAAAATTGATATATGGACTTATCAAATTTGGGACTTTGATCATCAGTTTGGCAAACTTCCTGACTCATTGGAGTCTTTGCCGGTTTACAAAGTTCCATTTTATACGTTTTTATTAATTGGCAAATTTTATCTTCTTGAGATATCTTAAATCCATTTTTTGTTTTGTTAATTGTCAATCCTAGATACTTTTTAATTTCACCTAAATGCTTTAATTTTATCTTTTTGGCGAATAATAATATAATCTCATTAGCTTCATTATTAGTCTTAGTTATCAAAGCAATATCATCTGTAAATAATAACAATAATGACACCGTTCCATTATTTTCTCTTTTAAACACACATGGATCTGCTAAACCAGATTTAAAACCTATATTGTTTAATTCTTTCACAATATATTGGTTCCACTCAAAGCCAGATTGTTTCAACCCATAAAGACTCTTTTTGAGTTTCCAACAATCGTTACTATTTACTTTATTGTCTTTTATAATCATTGGCCTTTTCAAATATATAGTGTGCTACAATGGTGAATGCAAATAAGCAGTTTCTACATCTAAATGGTTAATGACATAGTTTTTCTTAGCTGCCCACACTAATGCTGCTCTCAAAGATGTTGCTTTAAGACTTGGTGCGAAAACTTCATCATAATCAGATGCAGTTTGATTAAATCCTTGAGCTACCAACCTAGCCTTATGGGAAACAGTCCCATCATTTCCAGTTTTTACTTTAAATATCCATTTGCACCCAATGGATTTTTCTCCTGGAGGTAATTTGGCATCTTCATATACTTTCATTACCTTTAATGAATTTAGTTCTTTTTCCATTGCCTTTTGCCAATTCTCCTGATCCTTAGCAGGATACATCCTAAGTTCATCTATACCAGTTGGAACTTTAGTTACTTGGCAAACTATACTTGCTTGATACCTATCAGGTGGTCTAGTTACACGTGTAGTATGTCTAGGTATTACAGGACTTACAGGTGGACTTTCATTTATTAACTGTTCTTGATTATCTAACTCTTCCTGATCAACTGTTTCCTCTTGTTCTGGTCCTATTTGCTCTTCGTGGACTTCTTCTTTTATTGGACTCTTCTTATAACTATTCTGTTCTTTCTGCCTTTTGTAGGGTTCAATAATTACTTCGTTATTTAAATCTTGCTCTAATCTATTCCATCCTACATGTTCTAGGAATTTAGCACTACCACTGGTGTAAACTCTAGATGTTCCTGGTTCCCAGAATTTATAAGATCTATGATTAGATTTATATCCTACAAAAAATAATCTTTTAGCTCTATGCTGTCCTTTGTGTCAGAGTTGTGAAGAGATATGCACCCATGCTGGTGCTCCAAATGTGTGCATGTAACTTAAATCAGGTTTTGTACCATGCCACAGTGTGAATGGTAATTCACCTGTTGTTGAATTAACAACATTATTTAATATATGATTACCACACATTATTGCTTCTTCCCATAAATTGTCAGGTAATCCTGAATCAGACAACATAGTACGTGGCATTGACTGCAGTGTTTGGCCTCGTCTCTCTATAAAGGCATTATGTTGTGGCCTATATGGTGCAGACTTTTTATGTTGAATACCTAACATTGTAAGTTTATTCTGGAATTTATTATTTGTAAATTCCATACCATTATCTGTTATAAGATTTACTAATTTCCTTTTAGTTTTCCTTTCAGCAAATTTTATCCAATTAAAGAGATTTTGATACGTTTCAGTTTTGCTCTTCATTAAATAGCAAAACCCATATCTTTTTAGGGATAACATTGTTTACCCTAACTGGTTTAGGTAAAATAATAAATATGTAATCATGTTTTATAAGTTACAGTTTCTGCAACTTTAAATATAGGAATATAATGAAGGGAGTGGTTGTGAAAGCACTTTAAAAGAAGCAAGATGACAGCTTGCTCTCTCTCTGGCTTTGATGATCCCTAATTACTGCATGGACTCAAGACTGCGTTACTCGAACGGGAGAGAGAAAGGAATGATTTGTAAGTGAACTGACATAGGATATTCTACACGGACTTTGCTAACTGAATATCCTTGAATGGACTGACTAAAACGATACATGACTAATGGACTGTTATTTTGACTATGCTATAAACTCTAAATGGAATAAACTATATTTTTGATAGCACAAGCATATCTGTTATTTTTACTGCATGTTAATAAACATACAAAACTAATCTCACTCATTTATCTGTGTGCCTATCTGACTAACGCTGCACATTCCGTTTAGCTTGTCTCCTTAACCCTGGTTGGGGAATCCAGGCTTAACACTGGTTATGGGCCCAGACTAAACACTGCTTATGGGCCCAGAGGCTGCAAAGTCAGTTTAACTTGGATAAAACAGATTTATGTAAAAAGTGAGAGTTTGTGTTGTTATACATTACAGTAAACAGACAGCTGTGTTTTATTAATTATAGTTTTATATCCATATAAAGAAAACATGGCACAAGTCAATCTACAAAGTTTGTCCCTTATATCCAAGCTGGATGGAACAAACTATGTATCATGGTCTATGAAATGTAGTCTACTTCTACGAAGAGAAGGTCTGTGGAACATAATTGAAAATCCATCAAACGTCGAGGAATGGGATCCAGAGATTGATGAAGATAGACTAAAAATAAAAGATTTTATGCAGAAAAATGAACAAGCTATTTGCATAATAGGACTAACAGTAACTGACCAGCAACTTGTTCATATCCATGGAGAACAAACGGCTGTTGGGTGTTGGCAGAAGCTGAAGAGGATTTATGTCAGAGATAACGTTGGTGCTCACATAAATCTAACACGGAAGCTTTTCAGGACGCATCTCCAGACGAATGGTGATCTGCTGAGTCATTTGGAAACTATAAAAAGTATTTTTCAAGAACTGCACGAGAAAGAGCTTATTTTCTCTGAAATACACCAAGTCTACATAATTCTATCTTCACTAGATGAAAGTTATGACAACTATGTCACTTCCCTTGAAATTTTGCCTAAGGAAACTTTAACTTTAACTGATATAACTAGCAGATTGATTGAAGAGGCAAGAAGAAGACTTGAAAGAGATGAGTTAAGGAGGCAGCAACCTCAAAAAGAAGATAATAAGTCTCCTACAGCATACGCAATTAAAAAGTGTTGTAATTGTGGAGGAAGAGGACATTTGGCAAGATTTTGTAAAAAAGCAAAGTGCCAGAACGCTGGCCAGAATACTAAAAGTCATCAAAAGATAAAGAAAAATTTAGAGTTAGCCATGTATAGTAATGGAGCTGTAAAAAATAATTTATGGGTGGTTGACAGTGGAGCATCTCACTGTATAACAAATGATAACAGAAATTTTATTAAAATGTCCCAGAGTACACAGCAGATATCGTTAGCCAATGACTGGAAACTGAAAGCTAAAGGTCAAGGTATAGCATATTGTTCTTTTATAAAAGAGAATGTAAAAATGTTATATGTACCACAACTTAAGTTTAATTTAATTTCAGTTAGAATTTTGGTTAAACTAGGATGTGTAGTTACATTTAATAGGTCCGAAAAAACCAAGTGTAGGAGGAGCTCCATACATATTAAGTATAATGGACCACTATTCTAGATATGGGTTTTGCTATTTAATGAAGAGCAAAACTGAAACGTGTTAAGCCTGGATTCCCCAACCAGGGTTAAGGAGACAAGCTAAACAGAATGTGCAGCGTTAGTCAGATAGGCACACAGATAAATGATTGAGCTAAGCTTGTATGTTTGTTAACATACAGTAAAAATAACAGATACACTTGTGCTATCATAAATATAGTTTATTTCACTTAGAGTTATATAGCATAGTCAAAATAACAGCCCATTAGTCATGTATCATTTAGTCAGTCCATTCAAGGATATTCAGTTAGCAAAGTCCGTGTAGAATATCCTTATGTCAGTTCACTTACAAATCAGTCCTTTGTCTCTCTCCCGTTCGAGTAACGCAGTCTTGAATCCATGCAGTAATTAGGGATCATCAAAGCCAGAGAGAGCAAGCTGACGTTCCTTGCTTCTTTTATGGTGCTTTTTACAACCACTCCCTTAATTACATTCCTATATTTAAAGTTGCAGACACTTTAACTTATAAACCATGATAACATATTTATTATTTTACCTAAACCAGTTAGGGTAAACAATGTTATCCCTAACAGTTATAAGATATCTGAAGCATGTACAGGAGTCTGGGAGGTCATTGGTAGAGATATTATCTTTTGTTGTTGTTTGATAGTGGAGGATTTGGAGTTTCTGTCATTTCTGGTTGGCATGGTCAATGACAATAGTACACTAAACATTACTTATTATTTAGTTCCTACTAAGTAATATGAGTAAAGACTTTATGCCTGTTGACTATTACATACAGTTTTCCAGACCATTGGAGAACAAATTTACTCCCATTTGCCATGAGTTGATGCTGGATGACTAGATCTTATTAGATCACATTGGTTCATTATCTTGATGTCAGGGTTCCAACTAAACTCCCAATCCTGAATTCAGCACTTAGAGACAAAGTCCATCCAAGTAAAAAATTATTAGAGAAGTCATGTTGGTACCTCTGGGGAAAACCCTAATCTGAATTCCCACATTTCCCACACACACACTAAAATTCACATCCTGCCCCTATTGATGATCCTCAAGTCATGCTCTCTAATCCACCTCAATTCCGAACTCCTGCCAAGTCCAGTCACTCCCTTCTAAACTCCAGTAACTTCGGCCTTGAGTTCTGGTGAAAGAATGTTGTTGTGGCTGTCCTCCCTTTTCGCTATTCTCTCATTCCCACAGCATGCCCATCCCTGATATGGCAACCTTAAATCTTAATCAGGATGTATCTGGGGCTGACACTTGAAAGAAGAGCTGGATTTTTTTTCATACCTGTTACTCTCAACGAATGGATAGGCACCTCTGTGATATGAGTTCAGAAACCTATACATCAGATCTGTATTCTTTCTGGCAGATATGAGCAACCAGAGAAGGAAGGGGGCACAGCCTGATATATGGTATGATAGCCTTGAGGTGAAAGTATGTGTAGGCTGTGAAAGTGAGGTTTCAAACATACTTTGAAAGTGGGGATGTGACTTTCTCTAGAAGCTACTACTGTGTTTTCCTGAAAATACGACCTATCCCAAAAGTAAGTCCTAGCTTTATTTTTACACATGCACACAATATAAGCCCTATCCCAAAAATTAGCCCTAATTAAGGCCTTGCCCACTCCAGGGTACACAGGTAAAAATTAAGATGGGGTGGAAATGAGGGGTGGAGCTGCCCTACAACTTACCTTCCCGCAGTTGCAGCCAGGCCTTGCACATCCCAACCACTGATCGATCTAGACCTCTGTTATCAGCTGAAGAGGTCCTCAGGGAAGTCTTGCTGCAAAAGAAGAAATTCCTGAATGCCTCTGACAGTGAAAAGGAGGCTGGGGGTGATATGCACAAGTGAGATGAGTCAGTGGACAACATCCCCCCCGAAAAAAAGACCTGGTGCCTTTTTTTGGTGAGTCCCCCAAAAAAGACAGGGTCTTATTTTGGGAGGAAACACGATATTTCTTGACACTTATAGATTGTTTTCCATTTTTTAATTTCATTTTATTTTGTATTGACTCCTGTTAATTGTGTGAACTACAGTTTTTGTGGCAAGATTTCTTTGGAATTGATTTGCTCTTTTGTTTTTCCTAGGGCTGAGGAAGAGGCCCAAAGTCACCCAGTTGGCTTTGGGCCTAAGGAAGGCCAGAATCAGTTTCTAGCCAAGTGCCTAACCAAGCTGGCTCTTTTCCAAATTATCTTTTTTTGGATAAGGTTATGAGAAGGTGGCTGAGCTCCAATAACAAAGGACCCCATGTGAAACAGATTTTGAAGATGTCTTTCATAGGACAGGTTCGGCAAAGGACAGAAACTGTATTGGCCAATCTTGTAGATCAACTGTGGGATTTGAGAAGTATACCCTGTTGATTTTCAACAGTATTTGATTCAATTGCTATTGATATGGTATTATTTTGGCCTCTTGAAAAAGTAGAGGATATTATTTTGCAGTGATTTTTCTCTTTCCCTATTTGGAAGAATAGAAATCAAGCCCTTAACACTTTGTGGATTGAGATGCTTCAAAAGTTGGCCCTCTTTCCAATTTTGTCTATCATCTATACAAAGCTTCTGGGGGAAATCATCTGTTAATTTGGGGTTAGAGATCATCAGCATGTTGATGATACCTGTAGAAAGATATTAAGATACAGGTATTAAGATGGCCTTAATAGAAATATGCAAGAACTCTGGCTTAAGCAAAAGGGGACAAAACATTATTAACCCATAAGATACAATATAATATTTCAGAGGAGTTCACCTCCCTGATTCTAGAGTATAGGCATGATGGCATATCTATACATGTGGTGATGGGGAGATATAGCACAATCTGACTTGCAAGTTCAATGTGAGCCCCACTGGTAGACCAAAGCAAAAAGGCAAAACATGTTTCTTGACATATGTCTGTCTATAATGACAGAATCTTACAAGTCAGACTGTGGATAGCAACATAAGTGGGAAGTGAGTTAGAAGTGCTATCACAGTGTTAAATTAATGTTCTAAATTGTCTAAAGTCCTGTGAATTGAGCTGTATATAAATCATTATAATACATTTTAAAAAGTCAGTGCCAAAGTTCAAATCCTGAAACTTTTCTCCTTTTGGTTGGACTTGACTTAGTCTCAAAGCTGTCCTTTTTAAAAAAATAAATAAATAAGAATGAGGGTTTTCTATTCCCATCTCACCATTTTCACTTAAGGCTGATTTCTGCATTTATATCTTCTTCAGGCTCAAAGCCAACACTCAGCATTTTCTCTTCTTATGTTTAGCTTGATGTCACAATGACCTGGGTGCTTGTTTCCTACAGTCTCTTCGTTGTAGCAGTTGCCATATTTATCTGGGAATATCTGATACCCAACAGATCCTGAGTTCTATCTCCTTAGAAGTAAGTGGAGGCAATTATTCTGAAATACTCAAATTGTGCATCAGAGATGGGACATTCAAACATTTTACAATAAATGAAATAATGTATTGTATTAATTTTATTCATTTGTAGATCTTCCTTTGCCATTTTGCAGTATTTTTCTACTTCCTATCCAAGGATTAGGGGAGGGGAAGGGCTTTCAAATCAAAGATTGCCTAGCAACAAAGGAATTAGAATTGCTCATATTTTTCACTCTTTGCATCCGTTAAGTGAAAACCATAAAAAATTATCGTGTACTTGTTTCTCCTATGTTTTTAAAGTGCAATTCTAAAAAATTTAAAGATAAATATCCCATCAAAATCATTTCTGTTTGAGGGACAGGAGAGGCCCATATGTTTCTATAGTTTTCTTGTGTCATATCGGTAGGAAAAGCTGAGTTTCTGTGGACCAGAAACTTTTGTACTTCAACCAATTAGAGATCAAATGAAGGATGGATGAATAGTAAAAGAATAAGATAAAGGTATAGCAATAGCAATAGCACTTAGACTTATATACTGCTTTACAGTGCTTTACAGCCCTCTCTTAACAGAGTCAGCATATTTTCCCCAACAATCTGGGTCCTCATTTTACCCACCTCAGAAGGATGGAAGGCTGAGTCAACCTTGAACTTGGTGAAATTTGAACTGTCAAATTGCAGGCAACCAGCCGTCAACAGAAGTAGCCTGCAGTACTACACTCAAACCACTGGGCCACCATGGCTCATATTGGTATATTTGAATTGTAGAATCACAGATCACGCAAAGCAGTGAAGACAGCCCAGCAATAAAACATCTTATTGCACTGGGTCACACAGCAATGATGAACATGAGCCAAATATGGAAATGGGAGATTATCAGCTTGGCAACCAAATTGAGATTGTCTGGTGGCCGACAGGCCACAACATTTATGCTTTGGCTGATGTCAGCTCTGATGGTGTCCAGACATTGTGTGCTTTGGCAGTCTGATTTCCTTTTACTGCTAACTCTTCCAAACATAGTAGCTTTCTCCAGTGAATTTACACGCATGACATAGCCAAAATAAGTGAGACACAATTTTGTGATTTTTGCCTTCCATGACATGTCTGGTGTTATGTGCTTGCTTGTTAGTCAGCTTAGTTGTCCAAGGAATCACACAGGAGGCTTCTCCAACATTATAGTACAACGAGTTTCTCCCTGTCTTGCTTTTTTAAGGTCTAGCTTTCACAACCATTAGGTAGCTATGGGGAACATAAACCCCTCCAGCAGCCAAATCAGAGGAGAAAGAGGAGGCCTGGGAGTCAGGGTCAGCATCAGGGCAATCTGGGAGCTTCGAGAGGGAAGAGGGAATGGAGAGAGAGAGAGAGAGAAAGAGAGGCAGACCCTGGGCCATCCATCAGCCTTCAGATGGAGAGTCAAGAGCTCCTAGGTCTGGAGGTGGCTGATGAAGAAGAAGAGGAACAGCTGGGTTCAGTGGCTGTGCAGAAGGCAGAGAAGGGGAGAGCAGTGAAAAGCCATGGGGTGATCCTGGGGAAGGAAGAGCCATCTCTGCTAGGAAGGCCCCCACCTTAGCTCTGGGCATAAAAAGGCAGGGGACGGAGATGAAAAGGTCCTCTTCTGGCTGGATGGCCTTGTTAATCTGTGAGATAAACTTTTTTGCTGGGCTGCTGACATTCTTAATAAAGGAATCTTTGAGTTCACGTCAGAGGGTTTGTTGTGTTTGGGGAGCTAGGTCAAAAACAGTACTAAAACTCAAAGAGGTAATGCAAGGTCAGAAGGTGTGGAGAGACCTGGCCATAGAAGCACCAAGAGTGAGGCACAAACTGAACGGACAACATAATTACATATTTGAACTAAATCCCAGACAAAATGATATGTTGAAAGAAACCATACAAAAGGCCAACTTGTAATGTGCTAGGGACCAACCGTCTTCTTGGCATTAGTGGGGCCAAAATGTTTTCCACAGATCAAATATAGGAATATAATGGTGAACTCAAGGCTGTCAAAAATGCAAGCAGAGGGCAGAGAAAGCATAAGAAAATGAACTTATAAATTTTATTTTAAGATACAAAATCAAATGTTTCAGAATATTTTCAGGCCATGATGGTGCATCTGAAAGACTTGAGTGCTACTAAAATAATGTTACATATCCTGACAGAAACTGATTTCGTATGCATTAAGTTAAATTGTTCTTAGAGCTTCAGTATTTGGATTCTCGCTATTTTAGGAGCATTTTTTCTTGTGGTTCATTTATAGAATTTACTTAATTGCTGAACTAAATCTGTCTCTTGTGATTTTTTTTTCATTTTGTTCAAAGCGCATTTCCATTCATATTTAAAAGTTAGCATTATCTCAGCAGGTAGTCCATTTTTCTTTACAAAGAAGTATTTTCCCAATAAAAATGTGAAACAATGTTGAAGACATTAAATGAGCCGAATTAGGATTTAAGTATTTAATATCTTCCAAGAATGTCATAACACACTTGGGATATGCCAAGTTATCTCCTATTATAAGTTGGTACAGCCAGCCATCATATGCAGTAAATTCATTTAAAAATGCTTCCTATGAAAAATATAAAGGAAGAGGTCGGAGACAGACAGGGAGATGATACATTATTAAATGACTAAAGAGTTTTCTAATAATTAAAATTCAATTAAATTGGTTAATTGGATTGAATTAATTGGTTATAAGATTAAAACAATATTGTATAGTGCATTTAATGTGTAGATATTGGGAGAAAGGAACAGGAATAGAAGTACTTAGTCTAGCAGTTGCCATGTAATAGCAAATGAATCAGTCAAAATAAATTGAACTTATGAGGCTATTTAATACACATACACGCTGCAGCTACTATCAGAGGACAAAGCAGAACAAGGTGTGAATGGTGAGAGTCATGAGAAAAGCCAGAGAGGATTAAAAAGGAAATTATTCATATTTACAATATTTCTTATCTGCTGCCATCGTGAAGACTCTGCCATTTTGTGAAGAAAGAACCACTGATGAAGTTAAAGGAGAGAAAGTGAGAGTGATTGAGAGTAAAAGAACTGATGGAAAGCATTTCAGAAGTTCATAGGGAAAGCAGTGGCAAAAAGATGGCAAAGAAAAAGAGCTTTCTTTATATGAGAAGGGTCACGTTTCTCAATGGGGAGAGTTCCATCTGAGTAAGTTTCTCCAAGGGAAGTATTGGCAAAATAGTCTGACATTAATTAACTAACAGTTTTCCATCCATATTTTCCATCCAATACATATATTGCATATTCTCTGGAAGCTGATAATAAAATGAATGACAGAATAGAATAATGATATAAAATAATAAAACAATAAAGCAGTGTAATGCAATACAGTACAGTACAGTACAATACAATACAATACAATACAATACAATACAATACAATACAATACAATACAATACAATACAATACAATGATGTTGATCCATCATGCTCAAAGAGGACCTAGATATCTAATGGGTTGTGGGCTGTCCACAATACAGTACAGTACAATACAATACAATACAATACAATACAATACAATACAATACAATACAATACAATACAATACAATGATGTTGATCCATCATGCTCAAAGAGGACCTAGATATCTAATGGGTTGTGGGCTGTCCACAATACAGTACGGTACAGTACAGTATAGTACAATACAATACAATACAATACAATACAATACAATGATGTTGATCCATCATGCTCAAAGAGGACCTAGATATCTAATGGGTTGTGGGTTGTCCGCAATACAGTACAGTACAATACAATACAATACAATACAACACAATGATGTTGGTTCATCATGCTCAAAGAGGACCTAGATATCTAATGGGTTGTGTGCTGTCCACAATGCAGTACAATACAGTAATGTTCCATTTGTCCCTGTTTTTCCCCATTATTATCGTTTCAGTCAGTAACTTTATTCAAGGTTATTTCTTTATCTCAAGAACACCCCAGTGTCATATCTCAAGAACCTTTCTTGGCAAGACAGCAGAGACAACAGAAAGTTACAGCAATCAATACAAATGATATGGGGGACTTTAAGCATTTTATTTTTCTTGAACTCAATGAACATGTTGTGCTTGTTCAGTGATATTAGTTCCGATGCATGGTATTAAAATTATAAAAAGACAAAAATAGAACTTCGAATAAGAATGCTTGGAACTGAATTATGATGCTAAAATCTGCTGATAATTTGTCCACTTTCATCTTATTTATTTTGCGAATTTAAGGTAATTAAAACAAAATGCAAAACCCAATCATAATAACAGCAGTACTAAATTAATATTAAAAATAGATAGAACGGAGTTAAATTATTATTGAAGGGGAAATAAAGGTAATAATTCTTCCTGCCTATAAATTCTTACAGGGGACACAAATCTCTATCCAGGAGGAATGGGAAATGTTACCATTTCAAGAATGGAACATTCCAGTTAATTTTGAATTGTGACAGTCATTCTGTAGACCATTCCATTTTGGGAGCAATTCAGGGTTTGTTTGTTTTTCAGAATAAAGGCAGCCTATATTATCTGGAGTACCCTGTACAAGAAATTTGAAACTACTTCTAGTTTAAAAGTTTTATTTTATGGTGGCTACCAAACAGCATCCTAGAAAAATATGGTGGCAATAGAAATTTGATCGGTTGCAGACGGGGAATAGAATGCTCCGTTTGAGAATTTGTGGGTTGCTTGAAAACCCTGTAAGCAAGTCTGTCTGTATTATTGGAATTAAACTGCTTTGTACAATGGGTTGGACAATGGAAGATGCATGCAATCTCAAGTTCAGATGGGAAGATAAATATTTCATATAAGCTGATCCTAAATATATTGATTGCTGCTTTGTAATATGTTCAATCAGATGGTGAAGTGAAAAGGCAGAGAGTACAGGTTAAACTGGAAAGTTCTAATTGGACATGAATTACAAAAAATAAAATGGAAGCCAATCAAAAGAAAGTTCTAATGAAAACAGAGAAACGGAGATGTAATTAAGATTTTGAGGGACAAGGATAATAGAGGAACAAAGCAAACATTAAGCTGCATGAGCTGACTATCACAGAAGATTATCTGTCTCCTTGTTCAATATTTTTCTTCTTTCCTTGTCAATATTTAAAAATGATAGCAGGTTGCCCTCAGTGCCATTCTTTGTGCAAACAAAAAATTAAGGTTGTTAATGCCACTTTTCATCAGCTGGGAAAATAAACCTGCACATGAATCTGATTAATATATGTGAGAACAACTTTGGTACAGTATTAGGCACTTTTGCTTGGCTCCACACTTGCCAAACCAATCAATTCTACATGACACAATTTAATTAAATGAGTTGTTGGCCAGGGTTGCAGTAAATATGTTTTCAACAAGACTGCCACTGATAGCTAATGCAGTGCAGTTTTGTAGTAGCCTGGGTCTCTTGGAGGGCATTACCTTTATTACTCTCTATTGCTCAGTGCAGGCTACAGATGCCTAGCAAATAATGAACTATTCTCCTGTTTGCGATTAGGTTCACTTAATGTCGTGTAAAAATTGCTGCTGATTTTGGGAACACAATTCCTGAAAAAGGGGAAATTGCACCACAAAGAGCAGTAGAAGCAAACTGATAATCCTTAATTATTCTCATTAGGTCAAGGGTTATAACAAGGGATAGATGAAATGGCTTATTTAGTGTTTAGAGGAATGTATACCAAAGATAAAAGCAAGAGAGTAAAACATGTCCAGAGGAGGTCAACAAAGTTGATGAGGAATATATAAGGTCAATGTCTTAGGAAAAGAGATTCAGGGAGCTGCAAGAGTAGATATAATTAAAAGGCAATATCGTTGCAAGAAGGGAACATTAGAAGAGATTGGGGAATATTTGGTTTTTGCACAAGGATGATTATTCACTCTCTTCCCAATGCCGAAGACTCACACAATTTTTACTGTGAAATGGAGTGAGGAATAAGAAAGGAAGATACTGCAACCTTTCTTCCTAATTACACATATGACGACATTTGCCTGTCATTCTGCTAGTCAAATTTGTTTAGCAGGTTTGAGAAGGAACGGATGCAATACTCACTTTTCAGACCTATCAAATATGAAGGCTCTGCATCACTTGGGAGGAATAATTCATTTTGCTGAAAGCCTGAATAAAGCCCCTGTTGGAAAAGGGGGAGGGAGGAACAGCCATGTTGTTTCCTTTCAGTGGATATTTTCTTATTTTGATACAAGGTTCTTTGTCAGAAAAGGCCTTGGCTTTTCCTAATGCATAAAAACTACACAGGCCCAAATGAGGAATAATTGTTTTAGGGTGATTTGTTATCTTTATCTCTGCCTATAATGATATTCTCCACCCAGAGCTTATACATGATCTAAATCAGGGGTCTCCAACCTTGGCAACCTAAGACTTGTGGACTTCAACTTCCAGAGTTCTTCAGCCAGCTGAGGCACTCTGGATGTTGAAGTCCACAAGTCTTAAAGTTGCTAAGGTTGGAGATCCCTGATCTAGAGTTCTACTGAAATCTCAAATCCTTGTGGGCCAATTATATCCTTTCCTAGATTGGAGAAAGGGATAAATACTCATGGCTATTCATGACTTAATCATCTCCCAGATGATGATGATGATGATGATGATATCCATTCAGTTGAGTCCAACTCTTGGCCATGCAAGAATCTAACTATTGCCCAGGTCTCTCCATATTTTCCAATCTTGCACTATTTCTTTGCATTTTTCTATGCTCTGGCTGATATTAGCTTTGATGGTGTCCAACCATCATGTTCTTTGACAGCTTGGTTTCTTTTTAACCACTAACTGTTCCAAACATAATTGCTTTCACCAGTGAATTCCCTTGCATGACTTGGCCAAAATAAATGAGACACAGTTTCATGATTTTACCGTCTAGTGACATGCCTGGGTGTTATGCACTCCAGTACTTGCTTGTTAGTCATCTTTTCTGTCCAAGGAATCTCCCAATTAGACTACTGCAATGTGCTGCTCATGAGGCTGTCTTTGAAGAGCATTCAGAAACTGACCTAGACTAGAATGCAGCAGCACAGATAATAGTAGAAGCACTTCAGTATGGCCATCCAACACCACTGTTGGATGAGTTGCTCCGGCTTCCAGTAGACTCCTGGCTGCATTTCAAAATGCTAGCTGTCATGCTTAAAGCCTAAATAGCATGGAATCAGGTAATCAACCTATCCATAATGGTTTCTGGCCATTGTATTAGACTTCGAATGTTGGTAGGCTGTATGACCATCAGTAAAAGCAGTGTCTACGGAATTTCAGAAGCATGCATTTTTTTGCACAGAATCTTTGCACAGAATGGTTGCATAGGTTTATTTAATAAATAACGACAACAACAACAATTGTAATTGGAGCCCTTGGAGCAATACCTAAAGGGCTACTTCGCTATTTGGAAATTCTGAATTTATCAGACTTGAATACCCTGATTTTACAAAAAGCATACCCTATTTGGAACAGTTTATATCCTCTGATGCTACCTGAACAGTTCCTAGGTCCTTGGTTAGGACTCAAGTTGTTGAGCTACCAACCAGTCCCGAAGACTGTGAATCTCACTAAAGATTTACCAATAATAATAATGAAATAAAATTCTGTGCCTTGCTTTGCTGAGAATTGGGAGTTCAGGTTTGTTGGAGGGTCAAGCTATTTTTGTTTCTTTAAAACTATCAGTCCTAACCCAAGAATGACATAAAATAATCCACCAATGTTCACTTCTTTATTTAGATATACCATAAAACCTGAATCTTGCCAGGTTAAATATATGCTACCATAACCTAATAGATATACCCTGGGAGATTCTAGAAAGTGATCATCCTAAATCTTTTCCTCTTCCCACAGTTCCTTTCTAGACAGGCCTATCTTTTCTCACCTTCCTCTTGATATGTGCTCCTTCTTTCCTGGGAAACTGTTGTGTTACTGCTGTTCATCACATTACTTCCCCCTATATAGATACATTCCATCACATCCACAGTTTCTGGGACCATTTCATTTTTTTTTTTTTTACAGTGATGGAGACTAAAATGAAATATTTTATTTATATCTATGTCACTATAGTGATCTCTTTTGAATTAAATAACACTTATACAAACCATACATATTGAAAAAGGTAAGCTTCTGACATTAGTTGAACAATCCTTTTGGATTTTTCCAAAGTCATGGAATATGATCATAAACCTACTAATGATCATGGACATTGAAATGTCCTTAAACTCTTGGAGAAAGGAGAGAGAAGAGATGGGGCTGCCAAGTGTTGAGAATATTTTAAATAAATTAGCTGCATTCCTCTCTAAGAGCACACACATATGCATGCAAATCTAAGTCATTTAATTGTGCTGATGCTGTTCTTGAAGCACAGTTGCATAATTTGCTGTAGGAATGAGCTCCAAACAGACCTGTATTAAAAAGGGAAGGAAAACCACACAATGATAACTTACAGAAGCTGTCATTAGCACTTAATATCCTTTTGATGGGTACAACCATGATTAAATTATTAATCAAAGATTTGAAGTTCAGGTGTTAATCAGCTAATCACATTGATTAATGCTTTCACTAGAACTAAAGAATAACATTTTTTTATAGCTGCTTGTCCTCCCAACCTATTAAAAAGGAGACACGTATACTAGGATCCATCTGGTTGTAAAGGAATTTCTTACTCCTCCCCCCCCCTGCATTTTTTTTCACTGTATGTCTGCTATACCATCTGCATCTGCCATTCATTTTTAATTGGCTGCACTATACAATATATCATGAACTGCTTTTCATAAAAATGAAACACAATGTGTGAGTTTGCATGAGTCATACCTGCCTTTTATTTTGTTTAAAACATTGGCAGATAGGAAAAGGAGAAGAAATTCCATGACACTAGATCAGGAACACTTAACTTGTGGGCCTAAGGCTATATTGGTTGTCGGTGCCCATTTTTGCAGCTATTTCAGGCTCCTCAGATATGATGGTTGCAAACTGACAGTACAGCTTCTCTCCTTTTTGAGAACTAGTATAGGAATCTGAAACTGGTGTAATACTAAAACAGGCATCTTTTAGTTAAGAATCAAAGAAAATCTATAACCAAACTCCAAAATGCTGCTCTACATGCCTGAAATGTTTTTATTCACTTTTATTCATCAACTGTCATCAAGTCAGAGTTGACATTTGGTGACCAGAGTCTGGACTCCAACCTCGACAGTTGTCTTGGAAGATTTGAGAAGTGGTTCAATGTTGTCTTCTTTCCTAGGATTGAGAGAGATTGACTGGCTGAAGGTCACCCACTGGCTTTATACTTAAGGCAGGACTAGAATTCATGGTCTCCCAGTTCCTAGCCTGGTGCCTTAACAACTGCACCAAATTGGCTCTACCCTTGCCAGGCAAAAGGAAAACAACAACCCACTATCCTTCATGAATATCCTCATCAGCAGAGAAATAATAGCAAATTAGACATGCAAGTAACACTAACCAAGTGTTCCATTACCAAAGGTATAGCTGAACTTTCCACAAGAAGGAGTAAGAATATTACTTAGATGAGCACAAATGTGCTGCAGCAATTTGGAACACAGGAAAAGCAAACAGACTGCTTATACCAACAACACAGATACCTAGGCAAAAACTCCCTGTCAATTCAACAGCAGAACTAAAAGAAGCTATGAAACAGATAATGCTACTATACATCCAAAATATCTCAGACACTATTAGAACCACAAGGCATCCCTGTAGCTCACAAACCAGTTAAAGCTGTACTGTAACATCTTAATTACAATAGCCCCAGAAGGGGGAAACATACAATGAAAAGAAAGTCAATTATAACATACATTGTAAGGATTGTAACAACCACTATGTAGGACAGAAGTGTAAAAGGTTAACAGAATACATGGACACCAACTAGCAGTGAGAAACTAGCACACTGAAAACTTTCCAATCACAATCATAGTTTCAACTGGGAAACTCAGCATTCTAGACAAACTAAATCCAAAAAAGCTAAGAAATTCCTAGAAGCTTGGCATTTAGATAAATCAGCCATCAAGAAACAAAACACATTTTTACACCATTCAAAAGAAACAATAGAAATCTAAGAAGGAAACAAAAAATATCAGGATACTCTCTCCAGCAGCTATACCCAGATAATCAAACAAGCAGAAAACAATACTTTAATTAAAGAACTACTAAGGAGAAAATCATAATCTCCACCAATGCTGGTAGGACAAGTTACTGTATACAATATAAACCCCATGCTAGCACTGATGAAGTAATTATAATTGTGTCATGTGAAATGCCTGCAAACAAACAATCAAGTTCAGACAGCACCAAGAACTCCATGGCTGTAGTCTTAACCAAATATGTTAAGCATGTCCCTTGATCACAATTATATTTTCCGCTAATGAAACATTTGTGGGTTGACTTTCATCAGAGGTCGGATAAAGAATTGTAGGAAAAGGCCAGAGCTGCTATTAGGAGTTAAACATTTTATCAGCTTGGAGTTGTTATGTTGCCACAAATTGTCCACCCTTTGAATTTTGTCTTGATACCAATTAGTATTGATCTTTAGTTGACCAGATTTTTGTGTATAAGCTGAGTATTAAATCTTCAAACTGCAACGAAATGTATCATCTTGATCAGGGGTGGGATGCTGTTGGTATAACAACCGGTTTGCACACTTTGCATGTGCACACACCTGACATGTGCTGTGTGTGAGTGAACAGCAATGCAAAAATCCTTACCTGCTGTGTTACTTAATGGGAGTAACACAGCTGAGGAGCAGCAGTCCACTCTTCCACGCTGATCAGCTAGGACTATATAGTGCAGGGGTGGGCAGGTGGGCCTACATCGTCCTTTTGATTTTTCCTAATAAAATTTGTTCCCCAGTTGCTCTCATCTTTGGCACTAAAGACCTAAATTCTATAACTGTTCATTTCTTAAGCTTGTTAAATTGCTGTGCTGGGCATTGGCTATAGTTTTCCAATCGAGTTGGGGGTGCTTCTTTGTTTACTTTTGGATTATTTTGTTTTCAGCAGGAATACTTCAACTGCTTTTAGTATAGTATTGTATATACAGAAAGTATGGAAAAACCAAAGTCATATTGGTAAACCTCAATAAAAAGTATGCATTTTTGTTCTAGTCTCTGAATAAATTGACTGCCGTGTTTTTATTCTGTTATTAGTGAATATGGCCTCGCTAATGAGTTAATGAGTAGGCCAATTGGTTGTAGCAAAATCTATTTTTCTCAAGACTGAGAAATTGCATCCCGATCCAAATCTGAAGCTGGACATATAAGCATTCCAGATATGAATGAGCTCCTGCACCTTTTTTTTTAAATTGCATCTTACAAGTGCCACTAAATCTGGAAAAGGAAACTGTGAGACATTCTTTTCTATGAATGAGAAGTGGGCATTAATCCTTAATGCATTTCTCTTATGCAAACCATACTTTTTTTTTTTTTTTAGATGTCTCCTAGGATATGGATTAAAACATACTTGTTTTTACAGAAAGTAAATGTTCAGTTCCCCTGAATATTAAGTAAAAATCTAGTAATTTATGCCATATTGATTAAATACTTGGAAATTGTTCATTGAACCACCCTGTGTTCCTTGTAAAATCAGCATTGATCTTTCTGTTTGCTACCGTTTCCTATACTATTTAGACTTTATTCCTTCATGAATAGGACTAAATTATATATTAAAGTTTATACACACACACACACACATGCACACATACAGAGCATAATTCGATTTATGAGGGAATCGATTTAGCAGAATGTACTTGCTTTTTTCATAGATCGAAAAATAAATAAACATGCATAGTGAAACCAATATATATCACCTTTTATTTTACAGTGAACATGTCAGTAGTATAACCCATATTGGTCCTCTATATTTGTGCCAGTGAAAATAGAAAACAAAAAGCTAATAATTGTTTATTTATTATTTATTTATTTATTTATCAAGCAAGTATAAGATAACAGTATAAGTATAAGCTAATAATTGTGCATAATTTTCACATATTCATTTTATCACTATAGATGCAAAGTTATGAAATGATCAGCATAAAAATAAACACAACAAAAATCCACCTACATGGGATAGCAATAGCAATAGTGTCAACTAAAAAATACTTCTTAGGTCTTTTTAATTGTCAGCAGAAAGGGAGGGTGGAAAGCAGTGCATTCCTTAAAGCCTTCAGATAATCGCTTTAGCAACTGAAGTTTCTGGTGCACAGAATTATGATTGGACAGCATGATTGATGATTCTTGGCTATGGATGTGTCTCATATACATTCAGGGGGTGGGGGAAAGACCAGGGAAATGAATGATGTGTCAGAGTGGGCTGCAACTGGGAAACACCAACATGTCAACTCTTAATAAATCAACCTTTTTTTCTCTGAGAGATACAGCTAGAGACTTATTATTTGAATGGGGGTGCATGTCAGAGTGCTGACAAATAGCACTTAGACTTATATACCGCTTCACAGCTTTCTCTAAGCAGTTTACAGAGTCAGCATATAGCCACCAACAATTAGGGTCCTCATTTTACCCACCTCAGAAGGATGGAAGTTGAGTCAACCTTGAGCCTGGTGAGATTTGAACTGCCAAATTGCAGGCAGCTAGCAGTCAACGGAAGTAGCCTGCAGTACTGCATGCTAACCAGTGTGCCACTGTGAAGATTGGTATACTGTATCTGCTCATTCTTGGATGCTTCATCTCTCTTCATCTTAAATTTGACTTTACCTGGACAAGCTTTCAAAGAAAAGACTTGACCTAGTGCTTGTCCTCTCTCAGCTCTTTGAATGGTACAGGAGTGGACAAGTTCTTTGTAGACAACAATTAAAGGATATTTCAGTGTGGGCCAAGTGATAAGAAAGATTGAAGAAAAGGGTTGGTGATGAGTGAGAACAGCTGGTTTCTCCAATGACGCACCACTTTTTTTCATCTGACATTTGTTTTCTCCAGTGAAGCAGGATACTGCAAAAGGGGAAGCATCTTGCTATGAACCATGGTGGCGCAGTGGTTAGGATGCAGTACTGCACAAGGCTACTTCTGCTGATTGACAGCTGCCTGCAATTTGGCACTTCAAATCTCACCAGGCTCAAGGTTGATTCAGCCTTCCATCCTTCTGAGGTGGGTAAAAGGACCCCGATTGTTGGTGGCTATATGCTGACTCTGTAAACTGCTTAGAGAGAGCTGTGAAGCGGTATATAAGTCTAAGTCATTAAGTCGTGTTGGGGGCAGTATGCTGACACTGTAAAACTCTTCAAGAGAGCTGTAAACCACTGTAAAGCAGTATATATGTCTAAGTCCTATTGCTATCTGTGGTGAAATCAGTCACAAAAAAAGCATGCATGTACTCCAAGAGACGTAGGTTGCCCATCATGAAATAATATCAAGCACAAAGAACCAGAATGATATAATGAGCTGATCAAGGTTACTTTATTGTTGCATGCCTATTTACAAGAATGTTGCCAGATGGACAGCATTCTCTTGAGAATTGTCAGATAAAGATTCCAGGGATTCTGGGGGAAGGTAAGAAAATGTGCTGCTTCCTGCTGTGCAAGGACTCTAAACTTGCCCTTCCCCACTTCACACCACTCCCCTACTCTAACTGGAGATTCCACTACAAATATAAATCCATTACTTGTATTTGCAAGTCGCAAAGTAGTCCAAACTGGGTGGAGTTTACTGAAAATTAAGACAGGAAATAATGCTATAGCTAGAATTGCTACAGTAATATACCGAATAGCTTCTGGTGCTAAATATTTCATTGCATGTAGCCATAGGTGATTGAATAATAACACCATTTTCTTTGTTGCAAATGCCCTTCTTCTTGTAAATTGCTGCTCAAGAAGCAGACAGGAGACAGCAGCAGCTTGGGTGTGCATTAATAAGAACATAGTTGGCTACCTGAAATACAGAGGCATTTTAATCACAGCTTTCATCAAGCATGTCAGCAAGGTAATTTAGTGTGTTTATTTGTGATACACTTCCCATTAGAGAAGCTTAAGGAATTTGATCCTGACAAATTTGATGTAAATTGTACTTTCCCGATAAATGTGGCCATGGAAACTTAGCTTACTCACTAGCTTTTCCACTTCCCCAATGACCTGACACATTAAAAATGATAATAATTGTCTTTTGAAACAAAATATACCTCACAGTATATATTTATTTTTAGAGAAAGTTGTCTGAAAAAGGAGCATATAATTGCTCCTATATATATGTTTAAATATATAATTTCATACAGCTTTACAGGAAAATTGGATTCAAGGAAAGTAAACCTTAAATGTAAGCTAAAATAATGCGAGGAATAATATGACTGGCTCACTGACCTATTTTTTTTTTATCTTTAATATTATTACTAATATTAATACCCTGGATTAAATTTGCTTGGAATTTCTGTAATGCCATCCCTTAGGTATAGGAAGTAAAGAAAACAAGATTCGCTGATCCTCTTGACTATTTTTGGATAATTCTCTAGATTGTCTTACAAGAGTAGGAGGGAAACCACCTTTTATATTATTTAATCCTAAACTTTCCCTTTTAAATTTGCTTGCTTTACAACACATGAATAAATTGCCCAGCCATCTGAAACTCCATATTTATGGCACCCATACAATTGTAGCAAATATTTTTAAAATAGACTTCTATATGGGTGAATACATTAGGAGTAGTGTAAGTAATTCAGCTGAATTCCTAACTCTGTTGCATAGAACATGTTAAGTAGGCTAAAAATAAAGGTAGTCCTCAATTTATTATCATTCATTTAGTGACCATTCAAACTTATGACAGTGCTAGAAAAAATGTGATTTACGATGGTTCTCACACTTATGACCATTGCAGCATCCCTGCAATTATTTGGGTGCTTGGCAATTGTTGCTCATTTATGGTGAATGCAGCATCCTGCAATCATATGTTTCTCATTCCAGTTGGTTTCTGACAAGTCAACAGGGAAACTTTCAGGGAAGGTTGTGAGTCATTGTCATATATATGGATCTTAATGGAATGGAATGGAATTGAATAGAGTGGAGTGGAGTGGGATGGGATGGAGTATTTATTGGCCATGTGTGATTGGACATACAAGGAATTTGTCTCCATTGCATAAGTTCTCACGGTACTTAAAAACAACGAAGTAATATAATCATAAGATACCAATAGGAGAAAGTAGAAAAGAAGAAGATAATAGTAACACAGCATACTGCATGGGTAAATATCCTTAGACATATGACAGTACTGTGGTAATTAGGTGTTCAGCAGAGTGATGGCATGACGAGGAAAAAATTGTCCATGTGTGTAGTTGTTTTGGGATGCAATGCCCTGTAGCAGCATTCTGAGGGGAGGAATTGAAATAGTTTATGTCCATATTATGTGAGGGGGTCTGTCGATGTTTTCTTAGCTTTCTTTCTAATTTGCTTAATGACAGTAACAAAAAAGTTGCAAAATTTTGAAATCATGTCATGTTTTAATGACCATGCTACTAATAAGGAATTTTCCTTCCCAATTGTGGTTACAAGACAAGAATTATCTAATTACCAGTATAATTAAAATTTGCCTAAAGCATTTTGTTGCAAAGCTGAATCACAGCCGAAACAAGTAAATTGAAGAAACAAATAAAAAATGGACATCTGATAAATAATAGTAATGATGCAGGTTTATTTAGCTACCATTGGTTGTAAGATTAGGATAAGAAAAATGATCTGTCCATTTCAAATATAGGATAGAAGCCTTCTGGTGTACTTTCTTCATGAAATGCAAAAGAATTGAGTTTGAAAACAATTCCTATTGCATTAAAAAGAAGAAAAAGAGATGGAAATGTTAGCATTGGCAGCTTTTTGGGGGATTGCAAAAACATAGATCCAGTTAAAAGTAATTACATACAAAAGTAGAAAATGATGGAAAGATGAAAGGAAACCAATTTGATTGGAAAATCCTTCTTAAATAAAGCTACCCTTTAAAAGGCAGCTGTATTTGGAACAGCTTGCATGCTGCAATGATATCTTTAACACTATCAAACAACAACATCTGCCTATCCCAGATGCTTAGGAAGGACTCAATAGGTGGATAAAAATACCAAATCAAGTCTAAACATCTGGCCGACTGTGCAGTGAACTGTGCAATGAACCCTAATTTATTAATCTTGCATGTGACTCCCAATGACTCTGACTGGCTTGAAAGAATCAAACAAAGAAATTGCAATAAAATCAATTAAAGATGAGAAATGGCAAGCATGACAGACCAAAATGATGAAAATGATTTAATTCTTCTTTAAAGAAATCAGTGTAGGGCAATAATATGGTAAAATGATTTTGTACATAACTGTTATACTTCTTAACATATTGAGTTTATTATGTTTTAGGTTATCCAAATTATTATACAGGGTTCTCTTTTTCATAAAGGTACAGAAGAATTGCAAGAAAATAGATTTCCACTTAAGAAACACAGCAATGACAATGAAGTACACTTTTACACTGCATCATTGTATAAAATGTGTCAGATACCACCAATACAGACAAAAATTAAAGTAGAATATTTGGATTGTAATTTCAGGACTCAGATACAAATTAGTTTTACAAGAAGGAACTTGTAGGACCAATAGAAATAAACTTGGGACAAGCCTGAGACATTCCAGGCTTATACACAAGTTATAATATTTCATCCCTAGCAGGATTAATTTTTCTTTTTAAAGAACATCTTCACAGACTTCCACTCCTGGCACAACAAGCATTTGAAAAGATGAAATACTAGATACCAAGCCAAAAACCTGCACGTTAAGATTTTCTACTTTTCAAGAAAATGCTTGACTTCCAAGATATACAGCAGGGGTAGCCAACTTTAGCAACTTTAAGACCTGTGTACTTAAACTTCTAGAATTCTTCAGCCAACATGACTGACTGGGGAATTTTGGGTGTTGAAGTCCACAGGTCTTAAAATTCCCAAAGGACATGCCAAAAAGCTCTGATCCAATATTTGTCAGAAGAAGTTAACCTGGATTGGTCCATGGTGCTGTTGTATGCCTGCTTAGAGCCAAAGCAGGCTAAGGAAAAAATGTCTTAGCAATAGATACTGCATTTGACCTACTGTTTTGAGTTCCTTTGAGTTTCTTTCCTGGAGAGATTTAAATAAATACAGACAGATGGCTATTTGTCAAAATGATGTAATTGTCTTGTGCACTGCAGATTTGACTTTGATCAGTCATTAAAGCCTCTGAGATCTTTTTCAACACTGGGACTGAGTTTTCCTATCACGCTAAGCTAAAGCCAAATGGTTTAATGCAGTGTGTAAATCCCGTTATGATTTAACTTGAATGAAGTTTACCGTGAAATATTTAGACAGATGAACATGTTTATAGCTCAGTTGTCATTAAAGTTCTAGGATCTCAGTCTTCTAAACACACATACAACTTGCACTTCCTTTTATTTGTGTATAGTTTCCTATAGGCAGAAATATTCATTAATTTAGGAACCTGTGCTCAATTACTATTGAGCAATTAGAAGTAGAATTTATCCTTTGGATTACTGACTCTGAGTGAAGATCTTATTTGGCAAAAATATTCTCTTCTGTCTGCAAAAAGCCATGTGCTCATTTATAGTAAATATTGGCATCCATAAGAAAGAGTGTGGCATGAAACATTTCAGCTCCCAGCACAGGAATAATTTGAACAACATAGAAAAGAATTATATATATATGTGTGTGTGTATATATATTTAGGCAGTGGGCTCTACTGGAAACAGATGGATATATTCATCAAAGTGACTAATTACTAAATCATTTGTTTACTAACTAGCAAACACAGAAAATTCAGTGGAAAACCACACTTAGACAACATATAAAAATTCAAGAATAAATAATTGGGATTCCAGTGTCATCAACATATTGTTAGCTTCAAAGGCAGTTATTGGGAATTGCTTCTGTAATCTAAAACTTGCATGTATACTTTTTTAAAAAATGAGTCTTTTAGGTATGGGCTGCCCTCACTGACTGATATACTGTATTGATTTCGAAGCTGAATTGTCTCAAAGGTGCTTTTTCAAAAGGTATCTGGACTGTTTTTTCCCCTTGAGGAAGAAGATGTTTCACTTGTCATCACAAGAAGCTTCATCAGTTCTGGCAGAAGGGTGGAGGTGATGGAAGGATTAGTTCTGAACTGAAACAAAATATCTACTTCTTCTTCCTCAAGGAAAAAAACAGTCCAGATGGCTTTTGAAAAAGCACCTTGGGGTCAACTGTGACCTGGATGACTGAGAATCTCCACAAACAAATAGCTGAATTAGTTCAGATTAAGACTGCCATTTTGGATTAAGAAAGATAAAAGCCCTTAATATTTATGTTGACTCAATTTCAGTACATATTTGACACAGGAATATAAGAACCTGGAGTTCCAATTTAGTAATAACAATAACAACAAATATCCTGCTGACTATGTGGTGAACCACAAAATAATTAATTTAGCACGTCTTTTTATACATAACTTGAGGTGATTCTATCAGTGAGTACAGACAGTTCTCACTTAATAACCACAATTGGAACTGGAATTTCCATCCGTAATTAATGTGGTCCTAAAGCATGACATTACATGACTGTAATTAGTAGTTAGCAATGGAAACTTGGGCTCTTCTGGTTGACATAATTAAACAAATCTTGCAATGTCACTAGGTACAAAACACTGCAAATCAAATTAAAATTTTAGCCATTTCAAGAGGGAACACCGCCCATCCCAGATTTTCAATATGTGACAATTGGTTGGCAATAGGGAGTTCTTAGGATTGGACAAATTCTGTTTGAAGAACTGAAACTGTCAGACTACATTCTGAAATGGTACACACCAAACAGTGTGTGCAAGTTAACTTCTTAAGAAAGATATTTAATCCATATTTTAAGTATGAATGAATTTTAAGAATGGATACATATTATCATATATCCCATTGGAGGTAATCAACTTTTTAAAAAAAGAAAACAACTTTTTGAAAAATGTATATGTATATGTTGAATGTAGGCAGTGGTGGAATTCAAAATATTTTACTGCTGGTTCTGTGGACACGCGCGGATGGAGTGTTCTAAAACGGACAATTTTAAGTGTGAAAACTTACCTTACCATTGCGTTGTTGAGTAAAACAGCTGAGGTGCGGCAATCCACTTTGCCACACCTATCAGCTACAAACAAAGGAAATAAAGGAGACGAAAGGCAGGTACGGGTGGGCAGAACCAACTGCTGACTGGCACTATCGGATTGCTAGAACTACTGTGAACTGGCAGCATACCACTACTGAATGTATGCTTATTGGTGTGATTGATCTGCTCTAACTATAGTCTGCTCTAACTCTGACTAATCTAGAACAGGTTACATAACCTGCTATCAGATAATTTTTGCGTGGTTATTACTGGCTGTAACTGATAAAGAATAGAATGAACATGAAAACTGAATTAAAGACAAAATTATTTTTTTTAAAGTTTAAAAAGAGTTCACATAAGAAAAGAGAAGGAAATAAACATTGGTTCATTACACTGGAGACCTAGAAAATGAAGAATGTCACATTATATTATATTCCAATTTGCTCAGAATAGGTCTTACATGTTTATTAATATTAAACATTTTCAATGTTTGTGTCCTTCAAGATGACTGATATGTGAAACCAAATCCATTACTATTGCTTGAGCGTAAAAGTATTGCAATGAAACATAAAGTCAGCCCCGGGTTCTGAGAAGAAAGCAAGACCATGACTGATGAAGAACCTGAATTATATATTGCACTAACCTCTTCTTTCCAGGATGATTAGACATTAGGGATACTTCAGTTGACTTTTAATTTAGATTAAAATTGGCACAGTGGTTAGAACGAAGTACTGCAGGCTACTTCTGCTAACTGCCGACTGCCAGTAGTTTGGCAGTTTAAGTCTCACCGGCTCAAGGTTGACTCAGCCTTCTAACCTTCCAAGGTCAGTAAAATGAGGACCCAGATTATTGGGAGCAATATGCTGACTCTGTAAACCACTTACAGAAGACTGTAAAGCATTGCAAAGTGGTATAAAAATCTAAGTGCTATTGCTATTGCTATTGCTATTATTCCAGTTCCTTTCTACTAGATTAAGGCTTAAATTTGCTTCATTAATTTTGATGGAACTAAAACTACTATTTATACTAGTGTTCTCGCTCTATTCAATTCTATCTTTCTCGATGTAGTCAGTTGTGCTTCTGAATAATATTCACATATGGTATATTAAATAGCACTGTTGATTTTAACCATCTTCATTTGCAATTTTACAGCTTCATAATGTATCTTTTAGGGATTTATCAAATGAAATTATATTTTTTCTCTTCTCCCTGCTATCTCCAGGTTTTAAAAGATATCAAAAATTTAAAAATGAACAAGGCTTTATTTCTATATCCATCTATTTGGGAGTAAACCATATTACACAATACAGTAGGCAGGTATAGGATTATACTGCAGATTCAATGGTCTTTGAAATTGATCTGGGTCATACGTTAGATTTAGCATGCTCTGTTAACTGAGCCATTGTGAACTATAAACTATAGTTTATGCCTTAGTATGATATATGAGACAAAACAATAAAGAATGGTTAGCAAAGAATTGATGCATTTCAACACCACTGGAATTAACATGATTGATGTGGAAATTGAGAACCACTTCATCTGGACTGACCTAAGTTTGTTTTCAAATATATTTGCTAGAATATACATTCTTTTTATTTCAGTGATATAACAATTATAGTGGACAGGGTTCTGCACAAAAAGCATAAATTAATGATTTAAATGAATAATGTCTTTTAAAAAGCATCAAAAATGTATATTATTTCTTAGGCCCTTATTATTTCAGACTCTTGTGAAATGCCAAATTTAATTTGTCTGACTCAGTTTATATAGTAGCCTGGCCACAATCGAAGGATTAATATTACATAATATACTACAAAATTATATCTGAAAAAAATTAAAGGAAATACTATATATTTTTTGATATTATAATTTTGTAGTATATTATGTAATCTTAGTCCTTCAATTGTGGCCATGCTACCATGTATAGTTTCAGTTCTTTGATGTATCAAGACTCTGCAACTCCCTTTCTGGTTCCTTCCCCAGTTTTCTGTGGTTCTTTTTTTTTTTAGGGGTCTCTGTTTTGTTGAGCCTTTTCCATTGACTTCTTCATTTTTTGTCATTCTCAATGTGACATTTATTTCTGCTTGCTCTTCCCAAGCAATCCTTTGCATCAGCACTGTTTTTATCAATTTCATCACCACATGCTATTTGATCATGCAAGCTTCTTTCTCAGCAAGCATATTCTTTCATGTTAATTGTGCAAGTGGCTCACCGCATCATTTCTCCCCCTTACTTCAAAAAAAGCAACATGTGCTTTATAGTTATGATGGAGATGTTTTCCCACTCTTCAGAAGTCATCTGAAGTTATTAAAACAGAATAGAGTAAGCCATGGCCATCAGTTCTTCTGTCTATATAAATATTGGATGAGCTTCAATGCAGAGGTGGTATTCAGCTGGTTCTGACCAGTTCTGGAGAACCGATAGCGGAAATTTTGAGTTGTTCGGAGAACCAGTTAATGCCAACTCTGGCCCCACCCCCATCTATTATCTGCCTCCTGAGTCTCAGCTGATCATCTGGGTCTTCTTTTGTTGCCCTGCACAGGAGAACCGAACTGGAAATCAGGTTAGTGGGGTGGGGAGGGAATGGAGATTTTGCAGTAGCCTTCCCCCAGGAGTGGGGAGGGAATGGAGATTTTCCCCCTGCCATGCCATACCCACCAAGCCATGTCCACAGAACTGGTACTATTATTATTATTATTATTATTATTATTATTATTATTATTATTATTATTATTATTATTATTATTATTATTGAATCCCAACACTAGTTCAATGGGAATTTGAACCCCAAAGCAGATGAAGATGTTTCTTCATCTTCGCTCTAGAATCATTGAGGCATTTTTAGTGCTGTTAGGTAAAACACTGAACTAGGCCGGTGTGACTATTTTCTGCCTTTTTCAATTAGGAAGAAAGAACGAAGTTCTATTCTATCCTTCTACCCCTTGCCTCCTTCAAGATTGCCCATCATTGTAGACCCTTCAGTAATTTTTCTTTCTTAAGCCCAGGGTTCTCACTGAAGCCAAAACCTAGCTTGAATAGACTCAAAGGGCTGGAAGGATCTTGGTGGTTGTCTAGTTAGATGTCTTGCTCAAGGCTGTAGTGGAGTCTTTATAACATCCGGGGCAAATGGTTGTCCAATCTTTCCTTAACAACCTCTAGACATGGAGCACTTGCAACTCCAGGAGGCAAGCTGTTCCACTGATTAATTGTTCTCACTGTTAGGAAATTCCTCCTTATTTCGAAGTTGAACCTCCCTCTGATGAGTTTCCACCCATTGCTTTTAGATAGAGAAGTGTCTTTATTGTATGTAAAAAAACAACCTTGGACAAAAAAAAAAAAAACACAACAATTTCTGGCATGCTAACAATTTAATTGCATATGCTGTGTTCCAGGGTTTAAGCTTTTTCATGCTCTTTTGTAACTGATTGCTTGACAGTGGGTTGTACCCCTGTCCCTTTTTCTACAAAATAGTTCTCTCTATTCCAGGCTGTTTGTTTCTTGCTTTGCAAATATCAGTTCTTTATCATGGTTTGTCAAGATTAAAAACCCCAGGCAATATTAAATTCATAATTGCTGGTTATCATCAATTAAACCTTATATGAACAGGGCCAAGGTTATTTGCAGCTTGTTACCTATCTTTGATCATATCGCACTCATGTCAGAAGCACCACTGTTGCCCGAAGGACGTCCAGGTGGGGGATTCTTTCATGTCCCTGGCAATAACTGGAGCAAAAGACAAGAGCTCACCCTGTCCTATGGCAGCACTCAGGTCTCGAATGCAGGCTTGCTAATCTCCAATCCAGTGTCCAGAACATTATTAATATTGATAGTTTTGGGGCAACGTGTTTAATTTTAAATTTTACATCATATAGCATGCTTGATTAATTGTGCTGCTTCTCACATGAATAATCACATGAGCCACCAATCTCTTTACCTGATTCTGATTGTCTCTGCTCACCCCACCAAGATCATCAGAATTGGCACATTCCAGGCATCTCTTAGTAAGAAAGACCATCCTGTCTACCAGACTAGAATAATCTTTTATAAGTGTTGAAGACTGGCCCACAAACATCTGAGCCAGGAGCTTAAGCCAGTCCTCTTGATTGCTTTGCTTAGTCATTGTTTTATTGAGTAGGAATTACCATAGATGTGCAATGTAAAGTTAGTATTATAAGATAAGAGATTACATCAAGATTCCTCAAAATTATCAATATCAACTCCAAATACATTAATAGAAATATTATTATTTTTATTTGTAGTGTTATTAGTTTATTGGAATATGTCATGCCCTTGTAGGAGTCTGAATCCGAGGAGGAAGATGAACAGCTGACAGGGAATGGGAATGTGGTTCAGTTAGCTGTGGAGGAAACTGGGGAATGGCAAAGTCCAGCTTGGCAGAGCAGGGAAGAGGTAGAACAAGGAAGAGGAAGTTCAGAGGAAGACCTCTTCATCTTAAGGCACACAGGGAACAACGGAGAAGAGAGCAACGTGGATTGTGTGGCTTACAGGGGAGGAAAGAGCCCTGATTCCCTTCATTAGCCATAGCTGGGAAGAAAGTTTAAAAGAAATGCATGCTGAGTGCGGCAGCTGCTGTGAGCTATCTTGTGTTGACTTTGCTTATCTGTGTTCCCGGCATCTTCCCAACCATGTGGAGCTATTGCTGTGCTTTCACATCTGGAATTCTTGATTTGATTCTCTGCAGCCAAAGGTTGTTCCTGGGAGAGTTTTTCTTCAGCCAGAAGGTAACCAGGACATTGGGGGCAAAGTTGGAGCTAATAAAGGGACTCCAACTGATTATCTGACTGTGTTGCCTTTGTGCCATGTCCCGGATCATCACAGAATATTTTATCCCTTATCAAGTTTGTTTCTGAGCTGAAATCAAGAAAACAGGCAGATGCATGAATTTTTTTTATTCCTCTTCCAAGATTAAGTTATTAGATGGATGGGCATAAAGCTACCCTCCATCTAGCACAGTCTATATATATTACTACCAGCTCCACCTATAGAGTGCTATCCTTTACGCAAGTCACTCATTTCTCTTCTCACATCATTCCATATAAAGAGCTTTTTTCCTTGCCATGAACTTTAAGTTTTCTATATATATATATGCAAAATGAGAAATTGGGTAAATCATGTTTGATAGACTTTAAGGCTCTGCAAAGCACTCCAAAGGGTAATTTCCAGGGTGGGCTGCTCATGGTTCTCCCTGGTGAATCATACTGAACCAGTAGCCATTATTATGGCCAGCTTGGTGAACCAACAAATCCCACTCCTGTCTGGTCCACCTTACCCCAACCCTCTCCTCCCAGGAATCCCCACACAGTCCATTTTGGATCCCAGGAAAGTATAGGGCCCCTGTGGAGGCTCAGGAAGGGCAAAAAATGGGCCTCCTGGAAGTTCCAGGAGGCCAGAAATGGGCTTGTTTCCAGCCTCCAGAGGGCCTCCAGAACCCAGGGAGGTTGTTTTCACCCTCCTGGAGGCTCAAGGAAAGCCTGGGAAGGTTGAAAACACACATCCCACCGTGGTGCAGGAGGTCGACTAGGCCACGCCCACCCAGCTATCATGCAGACAACTAGTTGCTAAATTTTTTTTGAATTACATAACCCTGGTAATTTCCCAAAGAATATTAGCATGAACAAAGCACTCTTTCTTGAAATATGTGTGGCTATTTTATACTGCTCAGGTATATGCATGTCCCGTTCTCTCTCTGCTAATAGTGCGAGCAGAGAGATGTTCTCTGCCCTCCTACATACAGATAGTTTTTGAAGCAGCTCCAGATCTTCAAGATGTCATGGCTTCATTGTTTCAAGTGGGCTGCTTTGCTCATACCAATGTGCTTTGCTTAATGCCTCTTTTTAAATACTTTGCATGGCCTTATTAGATTCATCCGTCCTTTATTGTTGACTTGTTCAATTTCCACTTGTATTAAGTTCACCACTGAAATGAGCTTAAGAAGCAATCATTGTAAATTGAAGTAGCTGGATTTAATCAGTGTTCATATTACTATATAGAAGATGAAATATCAATCTCCATCAGCTGATTTCACTTTACATTTTTAAAATGATTATGAAGTCAATAAACCACACTAAAATCACTAAAGCATTCAACCATCTTCCTTTTCTCTCCTTCACTCATTGATCCTTAGTTATATATATGAATTTTATCTATAATTGCGAATGTATTGCTGAATGTTTGGTCAGTGATTTACTTGTGGTGTTATTCCACAGACAGCTGAAATGAATTTCATAATAATGTTTTTGACTACAGAAAGGAAGCTATAATTATTTATTTCTCCAATTGTTGGAGGTGCCATTGATTAAATATATTTAAAAAAACTGGTTAACTATGGTGAGGTTGAGACTTATAAATTTGCTTCCCCCCACCCCTCCTGTCTTTTTACCTTTAATTGGTGTATACCCAAAAATCCTGGCACCAAGGTGTGTATGTGTATGTGTGTGTGTGTTTGTGTGTAAGAAAGTGAATTCTTAGGGAGAGATGCCCTCTTCAAATGGTGGGCAATGAAACTTAAAGTTTTCCTTTCCCAACTTTGCAAAAAATTGGCATATTAAAAGAGTGGAAAGATGGACCACTCCTGGGAAATTATATTCTATAATCTGATTATGAATAAGGGAAAATATACGTGCCCCAGGATAATGCTGCAGGATTCAATCTGGATCGGTGATCAGGACCAGAGGTTTAGTCTTCTAAGCTTTGCACTCTTTCTGTAGCCCATCCTCAGAAAATGTCTCTGGATATTCTTAGTCATCCAGGTCAGGGTTGTCCCAAAGGTGCTTTTCCAAAAGACAACTGGACTTTGTTTTTCCTTGAAGATGTTTCACTTCTCATCCAAGAAGCTTCCTCAGAACTGAAAAAACACCTTTGGGACATCCTTAAGGAACTTCTCTCCCACCAGAATGTGTACATTGGGCTACTCTATGCATAATATTTATGGAGTGTCTGGTTGTGAAATCTCTGTTGGATTTTTTGGGGGTGGGAATAATAAGCCTCACATTATTACCATAACTTTGTTGATGGCTCTTGCTTTTTTCTTTCCTTAAAGAAATTATAATAAAAAATGTTGAAAAACAATCCTTATGTGGGCAACTCAACACTGGCATTCGGTAATAATATCAATTTAGATTTTCTATGTCTCTGCTTCATTTCGTTGATGGGATGGCTTCATTGATGTTAAACTGGAGACAAGGAAACATTTTCACATTCTTAATAGCATTTTCCTATTTAAGGACATTTAGGAAAGACATAATGGAGATGTAAATTGTACAGCATCATTAGAACTCCAAACTAACCAAATGGACTGAAAGCTTTAGAAGATGGAACAATTCTGCAATGGAATGACATATAAAGCAAAGGTAAATTAATAAACATTAAGGACATGCTCAAATTGGGTGAGAGTGATGTTTCTTATTCTCAATTCAGTTAGGAACTAAGTGCTTTTTAAAAAATCAGGGCAACCTGGTCTACCCACTTAATCTCCCCCCTGATATAGCAAACAAAGCAAGGAGAGTCTGTAGGTTACAGGTTAAAACACCTACCAAATATGTAAGTAGTCTGGGTTTGAATCCCAGAAGGGTATAGCTGGCTGACAAGAGCTAAATAGCTTGAAATAGATCTATACCAGTCTCTCTTTATTTCTTTGTTGGTAAATATAAATTTAACACAAAAATCAGTTAGAAACTGTTAAAAAGCACCACAACTTCAAGGAATGTTTAATATCCACTTAATTTATCAGCAGCAGCAGTAATATCTGAAAAAGTTTTCTTTGGGATACTATTATGGTCATAGAAATAGACTGCACTTCACACTGGATTGAATTCCATTCCCCAAATCTGAAGACACAGAGTAGACATTCTGCATCTAATACATTAAGTGTATTTCTTGGGATATGTGGGTCAGCTTTTTTTTTTTTTAACTTGAGATGTAAACCCAACATGCAGATAAAAGCAAGACTGGCAAATTTCCTTCATTTCTTCATTGAATTGGTCTTAGTTCTAACCTTCTTTATATGGAGCACACATCACTGTGGGTGAATGAAGAGCTTGTTTCCATTTCAGCAGTCCACCATGAAAAGCTACATGCAGGGCTCCTGCTGTTTTTCTATTTGATGGCCTACTTGAAGTTTCCCTGCTGGGTTTACAAACCTGTATTTTCTTCTCCCTAGCTTTCAGTTCTTTCCGCATTCAACAAATCATTTAAAAAAAAAAACACAAGTTACTCCTATTTGTCCTTAATTCTTTGTTGGACAATGTTTTATTTTTTTAGGATCCCCAATCCTATAGAAATAGTTTTTTCAAGCTTTGGGAGAAAGTCTGTGAAAGAAAGATAGGAAGAAAGAAGGGGAGGAACAGAAAGTCCCAATTTTTTCAAAAACTAGAAATAGCTATTATATTAGCAAAACAGAAAATAGATTTATAGAATTAAACACGTTAAGAAGAAGAGTGTTATAGTAATAGAGATATTATGTCTATTAATAAGATAAGAATAGAGAATTAATAGCAAAGTAATGAACATGGAAGTAAATTTTAATTGTTATTGCACAAGATGTTTGTATCCAGACGACACACCATTAAATGTGTCAGAGCATTTGGCAGTGTGATTACCTTTTTGAGATAACCCAGGAGCAACAGACAGCACAGAGAGACTTAGACATTAACAGTGGTATAATATACACTAGGTATATACAGATAATACATGTGGTAGCAAAATATCTTTACAAGCAAGATTTCTTCTTCCTAACACATGGAGAACTTTTGCACTGAATACTGATCACAAGGAAAGAGAACCACACCCTGGCTGCCTTTTATATACACACCTCTTAAGGGGAACCTTTACTTTCCAGCCTTAAAGGGAAAATACTCATACTCTACTGAATCACTCTTGTTACATCAGCCAGACTTGCATCAGCTATTCACTGCTGGTCAGTTCTTAAATCTTAATACCTTAACAAAATGGAAGATGAATTGTATGTACTTTAAATAATTTTTTTAAAAAATACAAAAAAGGAGAAAATACCTATTTTTAATGAATTTTTAAAATTCTCCTCCTCTCCCTTTCTGATTTTCAGAGATTCCTCAATAGGATGTTGGTATAAGGCCATTAAAACAATTAAGCTAAACAGTTCAAATTTCTGGAAAAACATGATAACCTGAAGGTGGTTGATTAAAAGAAAAAGGCATAATACATTATTGTTCCCATTGCAGAAACTCATGGGATGAAATGCATGATTGGAATGTATAGCTAGAATGATTTAAATTGTTCAAAAGAAACAGACCTAATAAAAGAGGAGATGGAATTGCATTATATAAAAGAAATAGCTGCATCCCTATAGAAATGCAAAAACAACAACAACCCAACAACCCAAAATCAATTATGAAATTATGAAACCTTCTTGAATACATTTGGGTTCATGCAAGACAAAAAGGGAATGACAAGACCACATGTCTATCCCATAGACCAACCAATCAAACAGAAGAAATAGATGAACTTTTTTGCTAATCAGTTGGCTTGCAGAAAACACACTGCGATAGTGATGAGGGACTTTAATTATCCTGACAGCAAGTGGGAGACAAACTTTGCACCTAGAGGAAGATCAAGCAGGAATTCTAATGAACATAGCATACAACTTTGTCTCCAAAATGTAAAGAAGGGAGCTAGAAGGTCAGCTTCTTATTAATTCTTATTAAGAAAGATATAGGAAGCTCTTGTTATATCTAGCTCTAGTTTAATCATTGCTGCCTTTGAAAGTCATAAATTAGGAATAAGGTTGGAAAGAAGGAAAAAGTATCTTGGGTTAGTTATGTAGTTTCAAAGAAGGAGAAGAGGAGAGGGTGAGAGAAGCTGATTGTTTATTTTGCCCAAAAGGAGGGAGCCTGGAAGAGAATGCATGAGACTCTGTACCAAGTCTCATGTTTTATTGGGCAATGGAAGGGGTAAGGGTTGGAATGTTAAATATGTATTAGAAATGTAATACACCCTTAAGAAAATGTTCAGTTTGCTGTATAAGATGATTGATAACTCTTAGCCTGAAACCACTAGCTTAGAATTGCTATTGTGCTTGAATTTTCATGTACATGTACATAATCCCAGTGTAATATACATGATAATCTCAGTTTATCACATTGAGGTGGTAGCAGTGAGATTGTAAACAATATAAAATAAATTTAAAAGAAAGAATGCCACTTTTGACCAAATAAACCCATTTTCAGGTTGTTTTCTATTTTATTTAGTAGCAAAATTCTTTAGTATGATGAAAAATGGATTATGCAATTGTATCAATAGTTCCAGCATATTCACTTGATTCCTTACTGATTAAATCAACTTCAGTTCAGCACTGACCTTTGGGAAACTTTTAACACAGAAAAATCCTAAGAGAAGCTATACTATTTTGCAGTCTCTTTCTTTGAAAAGCTAAAGAACTCCCAGTAGCCACTTACATTTAATGAATGTGAGGCCCTGATATACATCAGGAGCATAGAGTACTCATTTACCAATCTCTTAATTAAGAAAGGTAAATGCTCACGTAATTTCTTCTGCCATACCCACAGAGGGAAAATACTTGGTCTTGCAGACCCTCAGAAAATAACAGGGACATAGCCCCAGTCAGACTGAAAATTGTTTAAATAAATAACAGTTAATGCAAGACAAATAATTATTATAGAATAATAATAAGACTTTATGTGTGAAAAAAAACAAAAAAAAGATATAGTAAGCTGTCCAGAACGGTGATGCAGGGAAGGGAAGATTGTGTATCTGACTTACCCAGCCTGATATCACCATTTATTAAGCCCAGGGCATAAAATTACTACCTATTTCTCTTCGTTTGCTGTTGCTGCTGCTGCATTTCTCTTGGCAGGCAGAAGTGATGGAAGGAAGGAAATAGCTTCTTTCAGATGCTGTGCCCAAACAAGGATAAGCTTGAATTCCTAAATTGAAGTTTCAAGCTGAGAATTTCACCAATGAGGTGATATAGGATATTATCTTTGTTATGTTTTGAGCATGGGCGAGAAAGAATGGAGACAAGCCTCTGAACGGTGAACTTCAGCTCTTTATTTACATTGTGACTTCCTCATTTCAATAGAAGTTAAACCTGCCTTATATAGGCAAACCTGTAACTTTTAACCAATAATGAGCTAGGAGCGCTAGCTCTTAGAACCAATAGGAACTCTCTGTTAAGGGCCGATCGGATTCCCCGGAATGGGCCAATCCGGTCCGGCCGCTTAACAGCCAATCAGAAGTGCAGGGCCAGAACCCTGCACTTACTCCAAGCTCACACTTTATTAAATCTTTATGCATACATAACACCCCTTCCCCTCGGCTTCTTATTTGCAGGGCGCAGTTACATAGTCCCTTAGGTAGGAAGGTTTTTTATTAGTCTCTTTGATTTCCATTGTATCAGCTGGCTGCAATCACACTGAGGTAGATCGTTGTTTGGCAGTGGGGCTGTTTCTGGTTCAGAGTTCACTTCTATGTCGTTGCCCACATTCTCTGCAATTCCCTGAGGTGCAACCGTTTCTCCCTCCGGCTCCGCTTCCTGAGTTTCCATCAAACCGTCGTTTCCTTTGAACGGGTTTTCTAGGACTTCATCTTCTTCCGTACCTCCCCCCCTCAGTTTGGTCATAGGGGGTTTTCGGATTGGCCGCTGGAAGCCGCGATCATAATTGATCGATATGACGTTTCCAAAGTTTATTGTCAAGGCATTGTACAAGGTAGGATCTGGGGCCGGTTACACGTACTACTGTCGCCTCCACCCACAACGGGCCGCCCGATAAGTTTTTAGCATATACCAAGTCTCCTACCTGGAAGGTGCGACAGCGGCTGCTGGATCCTAGTGGTTTCTCTGGTTCATAAGCTGGGTGCAACCGGTCGAGGTGGGAGCGGAGCTTTTGTGCCATTAGCAGTTCAGCGGGAGTTTTGTTGGTGACGCTATGTGGGGTGATGTGTTGCAAGAAGAGGATTTGATTGACCTTGTCGTCAATGTTATCGTAGTCTACCTTCTGCAAGGTTTACTTCACAAATTGGACCATGCGTTCTACTTTGCCATTGGTCGCAGAGTGCGCAGGCGAGGTGAGCGCATGGCGAATGCCGCGGTCAGCGAGGTACTGCTCGAATGCTAGTGCGGTAAATTGAGGGCCGTTATCGGACACCAGGACGTCTGGTAATCCATGGGTTGCAAATAGTCTGTTTAAGATTTTGATAACTGCCTCGGAGGTCATAGTCATCATGCGATGGATTTCGAGCCAATTCGAATAGGTGTCGACGGTAAGCAGGAAGGTGTGACCTTTGGTTGGCCCCGCAAAGTCCAAGTGAATTCAGGACCAGGGTCCATGTGGTGTCTCCCATTCAGTAGGCATGGCTTTTGGTGGGGCGTTGCTGACTTCTTGGCATTTGGGACAAGCTTTAACCCACTGTTCGATTTGCTTGTCAATGCCCGGCCACCATGCGTAGCTTCGTTCGAGGGCTTTCATTCGCACGATGCTGGGGTGGCCATCGTGCAAGGTTCTCAGCAGCGCTTTCTGGAGTTGTTCTAGGATAACAACTCTATCGCCCCAGATGACACAGTCTTTCTGGGAGAAGAGCTCGGTTTGTCGAGTCTTGAATAGTGTGAAGTCATCTGATAACTGGTCCAATGGCCATCCACGTTCTACCCAGCTTAGGACTTGTGCTAGGGTGTGGTCGCATTTGGTTTCTCTCATGATATCTCGGGCAGTTAGTGGCGGCGAGTTGAGTGCCTCGATTTGCAATGTGGTTACCGTTGGTGCAGGATCGTCGAGAGTCTCTGGAAGCAGTGCTCGGCTTAATGCGTCGGCGTGGGGAATGGCTTTCCCCGGGCGGTATTGCAGCCGATAGTTATAAGCAGCTAAGAATTCTGACCATCGGGTCATCCTGGGGGATAATATGGAGGGAGTCGGCTTATCTCCAGCTATTATCACCAATAATGGTTTGTGGTCAGTCACAATAGTAAAAGCCCGGCCATACACTATTCGTGGAATCTTTTCACAGCTGAGACAATTGCGAGGGCTTCTTTATCGATTTGTCCATAGTTTCGCTTTGTTTTTGAAAGAGTCTTTGAAAAATATGCAACAGGGGCTTCATTCCCATTAGGCAGTACATGACTCAAAATGGCGCCCACCCCAAAAGGCGATGCATCACAGGTTATAACTATCGGTAAGGTCTCGTTATACTGCATGAGTACAGAGTCAAAAGTGAGCAGTTTTTTAACATTTCAGAACGCCTGTTCTTCACGGTAACCCCATAGCCAATTTGCTTTTTTATCTAACAACCGGTGTAACGGTTCAGCGACCGTTGCTTTGTGCGGCAAAAATACATTATAGAAATTGATGAGGCCAAGGAACGCATGGAGATCGGCCTTGTTTCGTGGCCTGGGAGTGTTTTTTATCGCTTTTAATTTACTTTCGGTAGGGTGAATGCCCTGGCTATCAATCAGGTACCCTAAAAACTCAACACTGTCAGTACACAATTTACATTTGTTTTTTTTTAACTTTAAGACCGGCTTCTTGGAATTTTTTTAGAAATAATTTTAACCTGTCCTGTAAGATTTTTTTTGTAGGGGCTGCAATTAATACATCGTCAAAATAGGGGACCACGCCCTTAATTCCTTGCAATAACCTTTCCAAAAGGCTCTGAAAAATCCCCCGGGCTACACTAACTCTGAATTGAAGTCGGGTACATTTAAAGGCACCTCGGTGCGTTACAATAGTTTGGGCCTGTGCCGTTTTTTCATCTACTGGTAATTGCTGATATGCCTGAGTTAAATCTAATTTAGCGAAGACTTTCCCGCCTCCCAGGGAATGGAGGAGATGCTGCACCACTGGAACTGGATATGCGTTCTGCTGCAGGGCGTGTTTCAAAGTGGCCTGGTAGTCCCCACAAATTCGGATTGACCCATCTGGCTTAATGGGTGTTACAATAGGGGTTTCCCAAGGGGAGTGATCGATGGGCTCTAACACCCCCTGAGCTATCAGTTTGTCAAGTTGTTCGTCGATTTTCGATTTTAAGGCAAACGGAACTTCACGGGGCTTTAGGCGAATGGGAGCTATTTTTGGATCTAGAGTGAATGAAATCGGGGTCCCCTTGTACTCGCCTAAGCTGTCCGCGAAGACGTCCCTGAACTCAGAGATAAGGTCTTCCTCCCAGTCACCACCGCTGACTCGGTTTATGCCAGCCACTTCAATGCTGAGTGGCGCAAACCATTGGAGGCCTAGTAGGTTGGGCCTATCTCTATCGATGACCGTTAAAGGTGAGTATGCTGTGTGCTTCTTGAAGGAGACTCAGACTCAGCAGGAACCGAGGATGGGAATTCGATTCCCTTGGTAGTCCTTGAGGATGAGGTGTTGGGAGCGGAAATCTTGGCGTTGAATTGTGGGGATGAGTTGCTTGAGTGTCTTCCAGGACACCATCGAGAGGGACGATCCCGAGTCAACCTCCATGTGGCAAGGCTGGTTCTCGATGGCTACTGTGACTTGGATTTTCTTAATGTCCAAGGCTGAGGTGTGACCGATAATGATAGTATGGTGAGCCTCTTCTCTCTGCAAAGCTCGATTTCTGGTTTACTGGCTCTCGCCGTACAGGATGGTTTCCTGTCGATTGGCAATAGTTAGCCCCTTTTGAGGCCTGGCTGGGTCCTGGCAAGCTGCGGCAGACCCGTCCGATGTGGCCTCGTTTCCCGCACTCATGGCAGAGTGCATCGTGGAATTTGCATTCGGACCTGGCATGGTTGGCTCCACAGCCAGCGCAAGGGTATAAGGGCTTCAGGTGATGGTCCCGGTCGGACCGCAGTCGATGGACCCCTTCTTCGTCACTGTCTGATGACGAAGAGAGATCCTTGTGGTGCGTCATTGTAAGCTGTCCTTCCGACTTGGATAAAATGTCGCTTGTCGGTGGTGGTACCGGAGCGCGGTTTTGGTGTAGTTGTGCAGCCGACTTCCTGGTTGCTTCTGCTGCAGTAGCATCGGCGATGGCGTCGGCAAGGCTGATGTCGCCTTTTGCCATCAGCCTGCTTTGGATGCCTGGTGCATCTAGTCCCAGAACTATGTGATCTCTTAGTGCTTCTTCTAAATCGGCAAATCCGCAGAGGCCTCCCAGATTTTGGAGGTCTGCTATGAAGTTGGCCACGCTTTCTCCCTTTCGCTGGCTCCTCTGATAAAACTCGTGGCGTCTCATGAGCGTAGGCACGGTCGGGGCGTAGTGATCTCGTAGAGAGGTTCGAGGTCGTCCCAATCCATGGCCTTAACTTCTCGGGGTTTGGCTAGTGCTTTAGCCATCTTAAATACAGTTGGACCGCAATGCATTAGGAACACCACCCGTTTGTTTCCTGGTGTGGCGTCCTTTAAGTTGTTGGTTTCTAAGAACATTTGGAAGCGATCCATGTAGGACTCCCAGTCCTCCTGTACTGGATCAAACGGAGCGTGTGGTATGATGCCGCCGGACATGGTTCCGTTGTTAGTGTCGTCTGTCACGTGCTCGGTGTTCTTTGAAGTTTCGTTGGTTCAGGTATCTCCACATCCCACCCTCGTCATCAGTGTTATGTTTTGAGCATGGGCGAGAAAGAATGGAGACAAGCCTCTGAACGGTGAACTTCAGCTCTTTATTTACATTGTGACTTCCTCATTTCAATGGCAGTTAAACCTGCCTTATATAGGCAAACCCTGTAACTTTTAACCAATAACGAGCTAGGAGTGCTAGCTCTTATAACCAATAGGAACTCTCTGTTAAGGGCCAATCGGATTCCCCGGAACGGGCCAATTCGGTTTGGCCGCTTAACAGCCAATCAGAAGTGCAGGGCCAGAACCCTGCACTTACTCCAAGCTCACACTTTATTAATCTTTTTTTTTTTTTTAATTTTATTAATTTTAAAGACAAACAACACATCATTAACCATTAAGTACATAAAACCTCTTAACATTATAAATTTTTACAAGTCGGATAAAACATTATTTTTATACATAATTCTAATTTATCCCATTTCCATATGGACACATAAATATCTTTCAGCAAATTTCTCATTATTTCTCTTTACTCTTATTCAATTTCATTTCTTTTCTATATTTATCCATTTTATAGTCATCATATTCATTTCTTTCTGACTTGTTTACAATTATTCTCATCTAACATTCCTCCAAGGTTTTATTAATTCTTTTTTTTTTTAATTTTTTTTTTTAATAATTTTACAGAAGACACAATACACAAACATACAAAACACAAAACATAAACAAAACTAAAAGATCTTTTCTGAAAATTGTCTGATCCCGGGTTAAAACTTTTCACACAGACACAAATTCAAACATCATATTCACCCCATAAATCCTTCCATATCTTATTATCATTTTCTTTTTATATATATATATATAAAAACCATTTTTATCAATTTTATAAAAACAATGCACAAAGAATCAAGGCATAACAGCTTATAAATTCTTTTCTAGGAAAAAATAATAATAAAAAACCAATAGAGCATAACAATTCCAAATTATAGTTTCAATACTTTATCTATTTAACTTCATATCTTATCCCTACTTCTCCTTTTCATCCAAATTATTTCTTGTTAATTAAAATTTTATTGCCTTTTATCAATATACAAAATCCAAAAAAAAAACCCATAACAAAGCCTTTATATATCCTTCCATATCTTATTACCATTTTCAATAACATTCTTTGTCTGTTCTATTTCCAACTATCCATTCATCTTTTTTCTTTTACTATACTTCTCCTATACACCAATTGGAGTAACATCTATAACTCATTACCCTAACTTAAAAGTACTTCGTATAACAATTTTTCTTGGGATTCTGTTTAAAAGATTCTAAAATTACATAATGAATTTTATACTCTAACTACACATATAAAAACACAAACTTATGTACCCTCCAGAATCCCTCTTTTATCCTAAATTAAATTCACCCATTGTCTCTAAATAAACTTTTTTTCTTTAGATCTTGCTTCCCCCCATTAAGGCTTCTCCTCCCCCCCTTTCTCTCTTGCTTATTCTTCTCCTTGCCCTTTTTACCCCTTTGTTTTTTCTCCTCTCTTTTCTTACTCCTTTTCCTTTGCTTTCTAACCTTGCCTCCACCTTTTCGCTCATTTTTCTCTTTTTTGGTTGTTTTTATAATTCTTAAAATCCCCTTTTTCTTATCCTTTTTCTCCTCCTCTCCGGAAGGGACCCATTGTTCATCAAAGATGGCTTCTTCTTCCTCTTCTTCCTTGTCCCAGTCCTTCTTCTGCGTAATCAACTTTTCATAAGTACATAACGCCATTTCTAAGAATTGAAACAAAGCGCCCAAAGTATCTTCCTTTTTATATTTTTGATATTCAGTCTTTAGTTCATCCACAAACAATGCCATTATGAAAAGAGAAACTTTTCCCAAAACAACCACAAGTATTTTTAATCAAAAACAATTAAAAAAAAGTTCCAAAAGTTAATACTTTTCTTCCTTCTTCTCTTTCTCTTTCTGGGGTTAATGTTTAATCAAAGAGGTCCAATTACCATATATCTTTCTTTGGGATTCTAGGCAATCTCCTCCTTTTTCAGCTTCTGCTCCAATTTTTTTCCCTCTCCCTTCCTCAGAAATCCATACCTCCAACAAGGGTTTTCCAATTTCTTAAATTTTTCAATGTCCAAAAATCCTTTTGTTCCTTAGCTTCAACTCTCAAAACAATTCACTTTCAATGTCCAATATATCCAAACATTTCTGCTGTTTCCATGGGGTGGGAGAGTGAAGAAAAAACAAAAGTTCCCTTTAACAGCTTCTCCGCTGCTTTCGCTCTTCTTAGGGATACAATGTATCCTCCAGCAATTCAAACAGCTCAGTTCCAGGCAATTTAAAGGATGTTACTTGACCCGGCTCAGACAAAACTTTCACTCTTCACGTTTCCTCCAGCGCAATCTTACCCGGTTGCTGGCTTCTTCGTGGCGGCCATTGCTGACCGCCGCTCCACCGCCTTGGGAAAAAGGGGTTTTTCCGGAGAAGGGGGGGGTCTGCGACACCCCCACCTCCCTGTCCGGCTCCCCTCTCTCTTCAGCTGTCCCTACAGGGCAGCCATATCCCCCTGACCCATCTGGGTCGGGGGTACCTCGACGGCTAGCACAGCAGGAATCGCGAGCTGTCGCAAATTCCTGCTGCCCCGAAGCCACGCGAAACCGGAAAACGCACTCACTTTATTAATCTTTATGCATACATAACAATCTTCATATTGGTGGAATAGGTTTTGCATTTGCTGAGAAAACGTAAAACAGAACAAAGAAATTTAAGATAAACCAAGAGGGAGAAAAAGATGTTAATCTCCTAAAGAGCAATTAATTGTATTGCTGCAAATATACTAAAGCATTTTGAACAATAATTTTAGAATATCATCAACTTGATGTAATGATCAAAAATATGAAGTTAAGCAAATTAAGGAAAGACAATGTTAATAAATTAGCTATATGTTAATAAATTAGCTATATGTACATAATGAATATGTTGTACCATCACTCAGGATCAATGGTTTGTAAAATTAACTCTTTTTAATGTTTATCTTAGTTTCCTGATTTTTTTTTTCTGAAAATACTTATTTAAAAATTAATAGAAATGGAGATTGCAATATATAACATGATAAGAAATATATCAGTGGCACCAGGCATAATAGTTTCCTTAGTGTTTTTATCCTGAATCATGGAGATTATTGTGCTGCAAGGCAATTGGAAATTAAAGATTTAAAGCAAAGATTAAATCAAGAAAGAAGGGATTTCCAACAGATCTAGGCAGATGTTACAAGGATTTAGGTTATTTTCAGCAAAAGAGGAAGTCAAGTAGCTAGAAGTAGAGCTGAAGATATATAAATATATAACCATATTCAATTTGGATGAGTGATGAGAAGTATTCAAATAGGTTAAAGCAAAAACTGAAGCTGTAGTTTCATGGAAATTTCTAGAAATACATGCCTTTTTTTAAAAAAAAAATCATTTTAGAAAGTTAAAGGAGTCATTTTTATAATAAAAAATATTTGGTTTAAAATCTGTTATTGACTCCTGTCTAGGGTTTATGCAAACTAAGTTTCTGATTTGATGGAGATTTTTGTTCAGTCTGAATGTTTAAGCAAATTGACCTAATTTACACTTTCACCCTAATAGGTTAGAATGCATTTATATTTCAGATTGGACTGTTCTCCAGTTTAAAGTGTTTATTTTAGACAAAAGGTATTATTACAGGAGAAATGCAAGCCAACAGGAACACATTGAGTGGAAAATGCTAAAAATGGTTATTTTAAAAATGAAATACAATAAAAATCTTATATGTCTTCTCTGAATTAAATTCTGCTTACTTAAACTTACTCCGAGGAAGAGCTATAGAGAATTGGACTACATTTTGGTTGACTTGAATTTAATTTTCCATTCTTCCACTTGGCCCTTAGATGATTGATAACTAATAGCAATAAAGACATTTTACAAAGCGTGTGTTGCAGGTAAGCCAACATGCATCACTTGTTAACAAATAGGAGAAGAGAGAGGAGGGAAGGGAAGGGAAGGGAAGGGAAGGGAAGGGAAGGGAAGGGAAGAGAATGCCATTGGGACTTAAAATTCTGCCTAGAGGTTATGATTCTCTTTTTTTAAGATATTAATTTGTCTCACTGCACATGCTTAAGAATTTTGAATTATATTACAATTGTCCTTAATGTATGACTAGAATTGGAACCAGAATTTATGTTGCTAAGCAAGGAGATTGTTAAATACATCCCACCCGATTGTATGGTCTTTTTTTCCATGGTTGTTAAGCAAATCATGTATTCGTAAATGCAGGTCCTCCATTTACTGGGCTCGTTGGAAGCCAGCTGGGAAAATCACAAATGGTGAGCACATGGCCCTGCGATGCTGCAACTGTTGTGAACTCATGCTTGTTGCCATGTCCCAAAACTCTGATCATGTGATTGTGGTGCTGCCAAGATGCTTGTCAGCGCGACAATTAATTGAATTTATTTTTTCAGGACTGTTGTAACTTTGAATGAATAGTTGTATGTTGAAGATCAAATTTCCCTTGAGATGATTCTGCGCACCAGAAAATATTGTTTGATGACATACAAATGTATCAGAGATTAACAACTGGCAAACACTGCATTTCAGGCTTTTAGAGCTAGTTTAGCATGGCAAGCATTTAATCCAATCAGCCCATATTTCTACTGCCTGTAAAATAATGAAAGCAAAAAGGATCGCACGATCGCGGATTTTGGTCTGTCGCTGAAGAAACTTGGGGGGTGACATTTCTCTGAGGACCACCAAAATTTTCTTGCGGACCACCAGTGGTTCCCAGCCCACTGGTTGGCAACTACTGCTATAGAACAAGGATGAAGGCTCCAGAACAAAGCTAGTCATACTAATTTTTTTATTGAAGCATTACAGATACTTGTGAGTTGCATATAAAAGGCTGATTAAATTAAGATGGAAAGCTAAAAGTTAAACTATTACCCAAGGCTCTAAACAAGGCAATAGAAAAGATTTTTTTTAAAAAAAATCTTGCTTTCAGATTTTTATGTAGATCTGTTCCTTCTTTGGACATTATCTCAACATCTTTTTAATATTTCCTTTCTTCTTACTAGTAAAGGTTTTTTAAAATTTACTTTTGAACAAAGTCTTTGCTAGATATCTTTTACTTCTTCTTGTTTTTTGGTAAATTTCTGCTTTCTGGGCAAAGAGTACATCCTATGGGAACTGAATGATTAAAGTTTCTTCCCACATGAAATAGTTCCTCCCTGCTCTTCATGGAGGACAAGACTGTGTTATTTTTAAATCAAAAGTTTGTGCAGTGCCCTAGTTTACCAGATTTTGTGTTTTATATCTCCAATAAAAAATATATACAAAATGGCACATAGTAGGAAAACATGAACAGAGCAATAAATATAGTACAAAAATATTCACCAAGCGGTATGTCCAGCAAAACTGTTTGACAAAAATATTTATGTAATATAATTATATTAGTAGGATCCTTAGAAATTAGCACTGTAGTAATCTTCTTCACCATCTGATTATGGCCTTGGGTTTTAATATCATTTCTACAGCTTGACTTATCACATTTCATGAATTTTAAAATTGTCAATACTCGTTTGAATATCTTGCTTCTTCAAAAGCCAACTTCTGTTTCTTTGTAGATCAGGAGTATCAAACTTGATTTCATTGAGGGCTGCATCAGGGTTGTGTTTGACCTTGGGGTCCAGGATGGATGTGGCCAGGGTGGGTGTGGTCAGTTGGACGTCACTTGTGTCAGGGGCACCTGTGGTGGCCCAAACGCTCTGCCAGATAAAATGGTCTCCTAAGCTCTATTTTTGGCTGAAACGGCCTCCTGCAGCCCTCTGCCAGTAAAAACCAAACTCCATTTTCACTGGCAGAGGCACCATGGTTTGGTCCTTCACTGTTTTCAGGGTGGCCCCGTGGGCCAGTTTTAAGCACTTCACGGGCTGGATCTGACACCTGGGCCTTAATTTTGACACCTCTGTTGTAAGTATAGTCATATCATGGAATCTAAATAGATTTTTCAAGATTTTCATGGCTGTTCTAGTTTGTGACTTGTTTCTGGACAACTTCTTCCTTTAGTGTTGATGGAGGATTCTAAAAGGCAGAAATTATCTAAAAGGCAGATATATTCATTAACAATTGAAAGGCTGGTTGTCGCTATTCTTCATATTTAAGCTGCATCCCATTTTAGCCCTATTGATGAAATTGCAAAACTAAAGCAGAATCAATACTGAAAATGCTACACAATGACACATACACAGACAAAAAGGAAAGTTGTTAGTTAGAAAATAAATGGAAGCCTTATTGTACTGTTTGGAACATTGCAAACATTTGTGGCCTCTGGATGAGTATTATACATGTGATGTAAGGTGGAACACTATGTCAAGTCTATCCTGCATGGTTTGATATTATCTTATTAAAGTATTTGCTTCTGACATAAGAATGGGCATCTTTTCATTCTATTGAGATGAGGCCTATTGCTGTCATATCCTTCATGTAGAATTAAAAAAAAAAAAAAAAACCTAATCAGACCTAGAAGTAAGGAGAAATTTCCTGACAATTAGAACTATTAATCAGTGGAACGACTTGTCTCTAGAATTTATGGTGCTTCAACACCGGAATTTTTAAAGAAGAGATTGGACAAAGATTTGTCGAAATGGTATAGGTTCTCCTGCTTGAGCAGGGGGTTGGACTAGAAGACCTAAAAGGTCTCTTCCAACTCTGTTATTCTGAATAATACATCCCAAAGTATTTCTCAATTGATGGGATAAGGAGAATAGAGCAATTGGTTTGAGCTTCTTTGCTGCTCTTATTCAAATGCAGATTTTCTTTGGAACTGAACCCCACCCCATCCCGCAAAACCCCATTGTATTGTCCATGGTAATTTTTATTGATGCTTATGTGATTGAATTTCTCTTAGTAATATTTGTGATCTACCTTAAGAAGGTAATTCTATAAAGAACATTTTTAGCAGTTGAAAGTTAAAAGAAAAGGACAGTAATGATTCTCCACAATTTATATCATTCCCCTTTTCTTCCTTTTTATTTGTAGTTCAATACTAATCATAGCTATGATTTTTTTAAAAATCATTACAGGATGTAATGAAATAAACATTTCTACTGAAAGACTCTTCGTCCATCTTCCCAATTTCAGAGACCAAGAATATATCATTCTGGTTTTTTGTTAAGAAATAGAAATTAGATTTCTACAATCCTGAAAAGAAAAACAAAATGATGTGAGCAAAGAAGCTGTTTTTCTAAAAAAAGAAGACTCTGTGATTTGGATTATATGCAAGTCTGAATGGGCAGAAATCATCAAGAGTATATAATGGACTGCATTATTTCACCTTCAATAGAGTTTCTAAATGTTAGTTGGGTCTTTGTATGTTTCATATTGATCACTTGACACAGCATCGTCATCCTTTATTACTTTGCCAACTTTTAAAGCCTACAATGTTATAGTATCCCAAAACATTTTGTGCAATCCTAAGTCTACCCTGAATTTTTCACAGGCCATATTTAAAATGTTTTATGATTGGATAAGAGAGGTGGAAAAAAATGGATAGGTATATTCTTGAGTCAAATAAATAATGGCTAAATAGTTCCTCATTCCATCTCAGAACAAAAGTTGCTTTAGCATAAGTCCAGTTCCAGGATCTTTAAAATTCTTTTAATATAATCCTTCATTTTCAAGTATCTTTCATAAAACATTATATGTTATAAATAATTCTAGCATTAAAAAATGCAGAAAGTTGTCTTCGATCACAGATGAAGTTCAATCACAGATTAATTTACCTTGGCATTATCTTTTCTAGAAACTTAGAATATTTTGTGTTGAAAATATTTTATCACTGAAATATCCTAGTTGTGGGTATTCAGTAAATTATGCTCTGCACTTTCCATCACACGTGATCATTATTTTATTTATTTGCTAACTAGCTAAACTATAATACTGTTAATAACACTTCCTTGAAGCTGAGTTATGTTTCCTAGCAAGGAATGAAACACTTAAAATTAAAATCAAAGGAAAGGTTACCCTTTAAGGGAAAGACCTACAGGAATTTTTAGGTCAAAGATAATTTTGCATATGTTCCCATTACACTACATAACAGTAAGCTTATTTTTAAATATGTGTTTTTTCACTTTTCACTGTGAAATAATTACAAGGTAAGCATGCACGAATATCTCCAGCTTAGTATTGGTAATGTTTTCTCAGGCACGCTGAGAAGATTCAAAGACTGCTAAAATAAATAAGGGATTACTTGTAGTACTACCAGTTGTGCTGCATCTTTCTGTTGGTGCTTCCATCTGAAACTTCAAACAAATAATGGATGAACTGCTAGCAGTATGGCCAGTGCTATAGCTCAGAGAGAAGCATATGTATACACTGAATATCAAATATTCTGAAGATCAATCCCTGGTATCTTAAATTATGCATGAAATATATTTGACTTAAAATTTAGGAAACATATAGCATTGGCCACAGGAAGGGTATCTGGCCAGTAAACACTCAGCTCCATTCAGTTGCCCTGACTTCACCCCAATGGAAGGGATTAAGGGGTCATTAAAAAACGAAACAGAAAAAAGCTTGTATAAAAAAAGTAATGGGGAAGAATAGGTTAAGTTGTCTTTTCTATGCCATGGTCTTGATCCAGATAAGGCACATGTTTTTTTTTTTTTATCAATTCTGTTTAAATACTAGTTTGCAGACATACAAACATTGATATGCTAAGCTAGTATGAAAACAGTGAAGTTATAAACATCAATATTTTCCCCTGTTTGATACCTTTCATAGCAGCACCAGTCCTGGAGTAAATGGATCAATAATCCATTTAAAGCAATCATCCCCGTGTGTTAAATAAACTCTCATTCTCTTACTCCAAAAATTACAACTTGGCAGCAACTGTTAAAGGGTTTCCGAGGGCCATAGCCAAAGCTTTAGAAAATGCTGTAGTTTCATCTGAGGATGGCAATTGGTTTATAATATGATGACATTACTATACATGTGGGAATCTGTTACCAAGTAGCACAATAAGTTTAAGATCATCCAGGGCATAGAAGCTCTTATTTATACTTGTTGACCTTTAGCCTGATTAAATTGGAAGAAGTAAATTGCCAGGGGTTAATTTTTGTGGTTTATAAAGCATGAGAAGTACTGAATCTGCAAATGTTTCTCTAATTACTCTGCTGTGTAATATGCACTCTGACTTGGCCAGTTGCAAGCACTGGCAAAAGTAACATTCCTCTAACATCCCCATTACTTGTAAATGCACGATAGTCACCATATTTACAACAAACCCAAATGCTCATAACACTATTAAAAACATTTCCATAAGGCAGGAGATAAAGTTTTAGAACAACCACCTATTCAGAGTTGCAATGTTGCTGCACCAAAGGATCAGCCTTAACCATAATAATAGCAGTAGCACTTACACTTATATATCACTTTATAGTGCTTTACAGCTCTCTCTAAACAGTTTACAGAGCCAGCATATTGCTCCCAACAATTTGGGTCCTCATTTTACCCATCTTGGAAGGATGGAAGTGAAGTCAATCTTGAGCCTGGTGAGATTCGATATGCCAAATTGCAGGCAGCTGGCTGCAGCAGTACTTTGCATTACTGCACTATAACCACTGTGTCACCAAAATGCCAAAATAATGATATATGCGTTGGGATGTCATGACACAAACTCTGTTCATTCTGCATTTACATTGCAACAATGCAACCAAGTTCATAAAATGACGAAGTTTGCTCCACTCCTTAGAGATGTTTATTTGTATGATGTTATCATTCAGTTGTGTCTGACTGTTGGTGATTTTATGGGCCAAGTTTCTCGACATTTTCTGATCTTGCACTATTTCTTCAAAATGTTCTGTGCTCTGGTTGGTTTCAGCTTGGATAATGTCCAATCACCATGTTCTGGTTGTCCTTTTACCACTAACTCTTCCAAACACAATTGCTTTCTCCAGTGAATTCTTCCACGTGATGTGGTCAAACATTTGTGTAGCTATCCTTAAATAATATTTCATCCAAAATAATCTGAGAATTTGTGGGCTTTGTTAAGCCTGGTTTCCCCAACCAGGGTTAGGGAGACAAGCTAAACAGAATGTGCAGCTTAGTCAGATAGGCACACAGATAAATGAGTGAGCTAAGCTTGTATGTTTATTAACATACAGTAAAACTGACAGATACACTTGTGCTATCAAAAATATAGTTTATTCCATTATGAGTTCATAGCATAGTCAAAATAACAGTCCAATAGTCATGTATCATTTAGTCAGTCCATACAGGGATTTTCAATTAGCAAAAGTCCGTGTTGAATACCCTATGTCAGTTCACTTACAAGCCAGTCCTTTGTTTTCTCTCCCGTTCGAGCAATGCAGTCTTGTGTCCTTGCAGTAATCAGGAACTTCAAAGCCAGAGAGAGAGCAAGCTGTAGCCTTGCTTCTTTTAAAGTGCTTTCACAACCACTCCCTTAATTACTATCCCACAGTTAAAGTTGCAGACACTTTAACATACAAACTATGATTACATATTATTATTTACCTAAACCAGTTAGGGTAAAACAATGTTATCCCTAACAGGCTTGACTGCCAGAACTCCACTCCAGATTCCCTTTAGGCAACCCACACATCGGTAGACCCTTGAAGGGTAATCCCAGTTTGTGTTCATATCCTCCCCAGGTCTTCTATTGTTCTTTACTAAATGGAGTAAACTACTATTCTCCTTAACTTCAGCTTATTTCTGTTTCCTATAGAAGAGAAGAGAGTAGAATAGAATACTTTATTGGCCAAGTGTGATTGGATACACAAGGAATTTGTCTTGGTGTAAATACTCTCAGTATACATAAAGAAAAAGTACATTAGTTAAGAATCATAATATACAACACTTAATGAGAGTCATAGGGTACAATCAACAATCAAATCATACTAGGAAACAGTCAAGTGGAAGGGGATGGGTGATAAGGAGTGGTGAGAAGATTAACAGTAATAGTAGTGTACACTTTGTAAATAGTTGAACAGTGTTGAGGGAATTATTTGTTTAGCATTTGGTAAAAAATGTTCTTGTGTCTAGTTGTTCTTGTGTCTAGTTGTTCTGGTGTGCACTGCTCTAAAGCGTCGTTTTGAAGGAAGGAGTTGAAACAGTTTATGTCCAGGATGTGAGGGGTCTGTAAATATTTTCACAGCCCTCTTTTTGACTCGTGCAATATACAGGTCCTCAATTGAAGACAGGTGGGTAGTAATTGTTTTTTCTGCAGTCCTAATTATCCTCTGAAGTCTGTCCTGTTGAGTTGCAGAACCAAACCAGACAGTTATAGAGGTGCTGATGATAGACTCAATAATTATTCTGTAGAACTGTATCAGAGCTCCTTGGGCAGTTTGAGCTTTCTGAGTTGGCACAGAAAGAACATTCTTTTTTTTTTTATGATGTTTTTGATGTTAGGTGTCCATTTTAGGTCAAGTGATATAGTAGAACCTATAAATTTGAAAATCTCTACTGTTGATACTTTGTTGTCTAGTATTGTAAGAAGTGGGTTTCTTCTAAAGTCTACCACCATTTCTATGGTTTTGAGTGTGTTCAGTTCCAGATTGTTCTGGTTACACCACGAGGCAAGTTGTATAACCTCCTGTCTGTATGCAGATTTATCGTTGTCTCAAATGAGACCAATCACTGTTGTGTCATCAGCAAACTTCAGTATTTTAACAGATGGATCATTTGAGATGCAGTCATTGGTATATAGGGAGAAGAGAAGTGGAGATTGCACGCAGCCTTGGGGGAGGGGGCTGTGCTAATTGTACAGGTATTGGATGTGATTCTGCCTAGCTTCACCTGCTGCTTCCTGTCTGTTAGGAAGCTTATAATCCTTACAAGTGTGTTCAGGTACCGCTAGTTGGTTTAATTTACTTAGAAGAGTGCCTGGAATGATGGCATTGAATGCTGAACTGAAGTCTACAAAGAGTACCCTTGCGTAGGTATTTGGAGATTCAAGGTGTTGTAGAATGTAATGTAGAGCCATGTTAACAGCATCATCTGTTGATCTATTTGCTCGGTATGCAAATTGCATGGGATCTAACAGCGGATCCATAATGGTTTTCAGGTGGGACAGCACAAGCCTTTCAAAGATTTTCATAACTACAGATGTTAACTGCAATTGGTCTGTATTCATTCAGTTCCTTGATGGAGGGCTTCTTTGGCACTGGGAAGATGGTAGAAAGTTTGAAGCAGGAAGGAACATAGCACATCTCTAGTGATCTATTGAACATTCAGGTGAAGATGGGGACCAATTGGTCAGCACAGACTTTTAAGTAAGTTGTCTGGCCCTGGTGCCTTTCCTGGCTTCTGTCTGTGTAATAGATCTTGCACTTCTTTTTCTGTGATCACCAGAGCCCAATGGATTGGGGCCAGTTGTAGGAGGCTTGGCTGTTGTTGGTGTGTTTGAGATGTGGGTTGTGGAGATAGGTGGCTGTAATTTCTTTTCAAACCTGTAGTAAAACACATTCAGGTCATCTGCTAGTTGTTGATTTCCTTCTGCCTGGGAAGGAGGTTTGCTGAAGCCAGTTATGTTTTAAAGAGTTTTTCACATGTTTGCTGGTTAATTTGTTGAGAATTGATTCTTTAACTATACAGAATAGTGAAACACACAACCTTTCTATCTCCCAGAACCTTCAATGCCAACAGTTCCACAACCACCATCAGACCACACCCAACTGCTAAGCAACAGGGTTGGTCTGGGGGAGAGGTTTTAAAGGTGCAAACTTATCTCAGGCAGCTTGCCCTCTCTGATCTGGTTTACTCTGGTGTATGAATTAAAATGTGTCTAGCTTCAACTCAAACCTTTGATGGAAGCTATGACAATCTGCACAAGTAAAACTGCTTTAAAACTATTTTTTATCCTTTTTTTCATAGTAGTAGCACAATTTGTTCCACCATTTCTCCCTACTTTACAAATTTTGATCTTTCTTAATTAAGTCCGAAATAACAATAGGGTTTTTTTTTATAAACACACACACACACAAGTTATACGCTGTTTCTTTCTTTATTCTTTTTTTGCTCCTTCATTCACAGGTTATCTCCATCGAGTCTCTGGGATGTCACTGGGATTACAATTCTACATGTAATCCCAGTGACATTTATAATTCAACTCATTTCTAGACTAGACTTCCATCACTACCTTCCCAATCCATAGGATCTACTCTATTTTTTTCTTTGGGAATTACAACTGGCCCGTGTCTATTGTGCTCTTTTTGTGTTTGTTTCATGGTTCTGCATAGTAACCATAGTTCCATATTTATTTGAGATTATTTAACCAACATCTTTGTTTTGTATCCCAGAGATAATTCAGTTCAATTTATTACAGTCATAGACCAGAGACCAGAACATTGAGAAAATATACAATTAAAAATTCTAGTATAAAATAATAAATAACAATTGAAATCTATGATAAAACCCAGTCTGTCAATTATAAATGGTCTGACTATACTAAAATTGCAATTTTATTGTCAGTTTAATACTAAAAGGGAATGGGAATAAGCAATGCAAAAGGAGGGGGAGTTTGTATTAAATCTATGTGTAATCAAAAAGAGAAAATAGCGTATTGGAAAGAAAGTAAAAAATTCTGAAGGAGAAAAAGAAATCAATGTAGTATCCAAATAGATTTTGTTTTTTTACATTACTGAGAAGAATGAGAAAAGGGTCGAGTTTAAAATATGCAAATAGCGTACAGAAGAAGGATTTGTTTGTTTTAAACTACCTCAGAGAATGAAACATTTCAACATAAATATGTTTGTCAACCCATAATTATTTTTGTGAGATTCTGAGAGTATAGCGGAAGAACATTTGTGAATATTTTTGAAGCATATCATCAGCTATAATAGGTTTTTAGCTCTTCTTACTTACTTACATACTACATTTTTTAAGAATAAATAGAAGAAACAAACAAAGCACAATAAGGGTCACTAATTTCTTTCCTGAGTCCTCCCCCACACCCTGTCTTATTTTTTCCTAACCAAAAAAAAAAAAAAAATCTGTGATAACAGTCATTCCAGGTAATTGAACAATTTAGTATTGAGCTAGATTTTTACCTTAGAAAGGGACCTTGGAGGGTTATTTGTAAACAACAGCTGACTCCTTCACTAAACTTAATGGAGTTATTACAGTGTGTTTTGCTGAATGATGATCTATTTTAATTCCTGCTATGGCCCTTTTTCTACACTTGAAATAGATCCCAGAAATTCAATTCAAATTCGGAAGCACAATCATTGGAAGTGTTGTCAACTTCTAATGTTGATATAATGTTTTGGTAAAACATTGCTTCAGCTCCTGATGCACTAGATTGAGTAGAAAGGACTCTAGAATTTTAAGATTGTAAAGGCATTTGTGGGCTGTTTTAGGCCTTGTCTGGGGTGAAGGTGTCCAATTGCAGGTGGAAGATTCCTTACTTCTATAACATTTACATATTTCCAAAGACTATAGAAGTCTTGGTCATCATAAACCATGGAGTATGTTGGAAGTGCTGAGAATCATGGAATGCCCTCCATGCCCTCTGGTTGTTTCTCCATTCTCCAAAGAAATTCCAACTTCAAGGCATATAGATAAAGAGAGAACCAGCCAATACACCTCTGTCTGGCCCTGCCCCTATTTATTCTCTGCCTCCCGAGACCCAGCTGATTGGCTGGGTCTTCTTTTGTTGCCCTGCACAGGAGAATGGAGCTGAAAGCAGGTTAGTGGGGTGTGGAGGGAATGGGATTTTGCAGTAACTTTCCCCCAGAAGTGGGGAGGGAATAGAGATTTTACAATATCCTTCCTCTGCCACACCCACCAAGCCATATCCACCAAGCCACACCCACAGAACCAGTAGTAAAGTTTTTTGAATCCCACCACTGGAACAGAGCATTTACTGGCTGGATGCCCTTCCTGACACCTACACAGAATTCACAGGAGATATTTCTTCTTTGCACCCTGATATAGAAACATCTATCTCTGCCTAGGATTGAACTCCCAACCACCTGAGTGGGAAGCAAGTGTTTTCACCTCCAGGCTACCACACCATTCAAATGTAGACATGATTATTTTGTGTAAAATATGCCTCAATCTGATTTTTCTTAGATTTTTCCACAGAGCACGAAGACATACAAAAAGCCTCAAAATGACAATGTTCCCTCATTTGTCTCTGTTAAATCTGTGTAGTTTGATAGTTTTTATAGTGCCACCACCTACTAATTCATTTGTCATGCCCAGCAATAGTGTATAATATCTACATTATCATGACACAATAGGATGGAGTAAAGATCTTTGTTCTTGATCGGCATATATCATTTCCCAAATAATACCTAGACATTCATCAAAACTCAAATACTTTGTACATGTGATGTGAGCAAATGAAAAATCAACTGTGTTTGGTAAATGTAGGAGAAGTAAAGGAGAGGGGAAGATAACAAAGTGACTTAGCTTCAGTCGGTAGACCAGACCAGGAAATCAATTTCATTAGGTGGCTAAAACTACTTGCATTTAGATTGGCTATAAAAACAGAATCTTGAAAGTCTGATTTGATCTACTTCCTCCCCCTTCTTTTTTTTTAATAAAGCTTTATTGGGTTTTAACAAAACATAACAAATAAAACATCTTTTTTGAGTACAGCATGATTCCAGTTTATCACATCTCCATACAGACATAATCTCAAATACATATTCATCTTATATATTCAATTTCAAATCTTATCACTTATTTTTTCAATTTCTCAATATTACTTTTCCCCTTACCTCCCTTAATCATATTTTATAATTATCTCATTTCTTTATAATTCAATTAAATTTCTTTTCTTAAATTTCTATATCATTTTATTCATTATATTTATACTTTCGTCTTCCTGTTTACAATTTCATATATTCTCTTCCATCATCATTAAAAAGCATGATTCCCCCATAGTTGCCAATTGTAGGCACCTTTAGGTCTTATAATTATTGTCATATAAAATTCATTAAACATTTAGTTTATATATTATGAAATTATAACGTTCAATTTCTAATATCTATTTTATATCATATAATATATGTAAAAAATAATAAACAAAGTAATTATTCTACTCAAATTCATCCTAACAACTGGTATTAATTCCATTGTAAATCTTTCACTTTTCTTTTCAATTATATTTTATCAATCTTTAAAAACAATAAATATATTTCCCTTCCTTCTTATTTCAAATTATTTTACCCTATTCCCCTTCTCTCATTATTACATTAATTATTCATAAGCATATCATTACATAACCATAGTTTTATCTTATACCTATTTCATTTCTAACTCATTATTATATTCTACTATTTCATTTCTAACTCATTATTATATTCTACTATTTCATTTCTAACTCATTATTATATTCTACTATAACAATACTCTCTTTTGTACCTTTGCAGAATTATCACTTTTCGTTTGATTTAATCATTATCTCTGTCTTCTAAATAAGCTAATACCTTTACTCCTTGTACATTTCCCCTGTTTCATTATTTCCGGCTTCTGTCCCTTATAACTACTTTTCCTTTTTATTTTCCCCCTTTTTCTCATCCCCTTTTTTATTTCCCTTTCTCTCTAACTCTCCCTTCTGTAATTCTCTTTTCTGCTTCTCCTTACCATTGTGTTTCTTTTTCAAACAATTCTTTTTTTTAGTTGCTGTCTTTAATCTTAAGCTTTTAACTCCTTTTCCCCCTTTCCCCATTTTACCCCACATTGCATTGTTTGATCATTAAAGATGGCTTCTTCTTCTTCCCGTCCTTCTTGCACTTTAAGCATTTCTTGTTGTTTTTCATAGTTCAGAATCTCCATTTCTAAAAATTGAAATATGAAGCCAAAGGATCCTCTTCCCTCTTCTGCATCTTCTTTCTGTTTTTTAAGTTTCATTTTTAGTTCCTCAAGGAGTGATGCCATTTTAAAACACTTTTAAACAACCACCCAATTGACTTTAATTAAAAATCCAACAGCCAAATTTTTGTTTAAAATCTCCAAGTAGTCCAAGGCTGTTTCTTCTTATTTCTTTCTTCTACTTTCCCTTTCCAGGGGTTCTGTTTATCTTTTAGTAAAGTTTCAATTACAATATATCCTTTGGAAGTCTATTCCAAGTTTCACTGTTAATCCCTTTTATTTCCAAGTGGCACTCCATTTTTCTTTCCAAGTCCCAAGTTCCACCCTTTTTCCTCCACTCTTCTCCTCTTAAGGGCTTTAGAGTGTCCAGAAAGTCTTTATTTTCCTTTTAACACTTTAATTTCAGCTTAAAATTGCCTATTAGTGTCAAGGTAAATTATCACAAATTTCTTACTTAGATTTCTTCTTTTTAACATTCAAAGCCAATTGTAACTGTCAGTGTAACAATAGAAAAGGGGATTTTTCCTGTCCTTTTCTCTCTTCTTTGCTGCTTTAAAAATCCTTCTTTTAGGAGTAACACTCTAAATACTTTTAAATTCAGGGTACCTTGCTTAGATGTTATCTCTGCTTAGCCCGGTCTATTTTGCATTCCTCTTTGTCTTCCTCCTGCTCAATCTTGTCCAGTCAGGTTCTTCTTTGAGGTGGCCATTTCTGACCACTGCCTTCAGGAAAGGGAGTTTAGACCAGCTGAGGAGGAGAGATGCGGCTTCCCTTTTCTCAGATGACAGTCTCATCCCTGTTCGCCACCTCTACGGAGTGGCTTCAGCCCTGAATCAGAGGGATCAGGGCACTCCAGCGGCGAGCATGGATTGAAACCGCTTGTGATCGTGGATTTTGGTCTGTTGCTAAAGAAGCCCAAACCGGAAGTATCCTTCCTCCCCCTTCTTATACTTGTAATCAGGATGGCGTCTGCTTGAACAGTTTTCAAATGTTAGTTTATTTCTCTGAATCCAAAAATATTTTAACCCTTTTTGCCTAGGTAACAGTTCTTGCATGTTTCCTTCAAGGTCTTCTTCCTTATCTTTGCAGCACGGAACCAAAAGAATTACATAACTTTCCTTGGAAATTCTATCACAAGGTATAGGTTATGATATCAAGCATTGGTACAAGCAATCATCAGAAGTCAAGCTTGATTTGATTTGAAGGTATCTAAAATAATTTCTCTTTCAAAACATTTGTAACATTAATGTGTACTAAGGCTTATCCCAGAGGTGCTTTTTTTCAAGAAGAAATTGGTCTTTCTGTTTTTCTTTGAAGATGTTTCACTTGTCATCCAAGAAGCTTCTTCAACTCTAGCTGGATGGTGGGGAATGGAAGAATGTATACTACTTGCAGAGAGCTGGTTATTTGCATTCTTTTAGTGGATCATTAAGGTCACCTGGAGGTTTATCTGTGTCATCAGGGTCACCTGAGTGGTGCAAATGGGTGTGGAGCCTTCTTGGAACTGTTGAAAGGACTGTGTTGTAGATTAGAGATAGGTGATGTCATATCTATCCCCTTCTGTTGAGAGAGAGCTGTTCAATTTTGCCATAAATGGCCTTCTTAACACCTCTTTCAACCCAGCAATTTTCTCTAAATCCTCCCATTTCTTACCATCCAGTCAGAGCTGAAGAAGCTTCTTGAATGAGAAGTGAAACGTCTTCAAACAAAAACCAGAAAGTCCAGTTCCCTCTTGAAAAAAGCTCCTTTGTGACAACCATGACCTGGATGACTGAGAATCTCCATAGACATTTACTAAATATTATGTTTATATATTTGTAGGCCTTTTCTAATAATTAATTCATTTTGTTTGACTGTTCACAATCAAGAAGGCTAAGAAGGAACATATTCTATGAGAGAGAGACATACATTCAGATCACCCCTAGATAGATATTAGAAATGTTAAATTACAATATTTTATAGGCTTGAAGTCAAGGAATACCTATCAGTGACCAAACTGGGCAGAGATACTCTGTCTAAAAGAAATGATATAGGTTATGTTGAAAGTTGAATCAAAGGATATATGCTATAGGAACTGGTAACTCATCCACAAATTATATGACATGAGAAATTCCAAAGAGAGCAGTACAAAAATTTAATGAAATCAACACAAGCTGGGATAAAAAATAAATTATAGTTAACATTTGACCTTACTCTTTAAACAACAATAGCAATGAGGAAGAATTTGTCATATATATGGGAAAGAGAGTATTTCTAACTAGGAAGATGAGAAACTATCTTGGGATGGTTAGATACAGTAGAAATTTTTTTTTTTTTTAATCAAACCCTTGGTCAGTGACCAGATGTAGGTACAATTCAGCTACAATATTACAAGGGGCAAAGGGGAATAGGATGAAAGTATGTGGACAATTTATACAAATGAGATATAAATTACAGGTGGTTTTAAAAACCACACAATTCAGCAACTCTTCAACTTGTGATGGGTGCTGAATGAGTGATACTTGATGAGTGGTACCAAAGGTCCTTTGACTACATCACTCCCATAACCACTTGATTATGATCTGAACATTTGGCAACCTCCCTGGATTTCTGACCATTACAGTATCTTGTGGCCCACATGAGAGTAATTTGCAACCTTCCTTGCTGGCTTTCTAAAAGCAAAGTCAATGGGGAAGCTGGCGAGAAGTCGAAAGTCACAGTCATGTGGACACTCGCTTAATAACTCAGGGCAATTCTCTAAGCAACCCTGTTGGTTAAATGAATTCCCCACTGACTTTGCAGAAGATCGTAAAAGGTGATGACCACATGACCCCAGAACCCAGCAACCATCATAAGTATGAACTAATTGCCAAGCATCTGAATTTTGATCACACAGCCATGGGGATGTGAAAAATGGTCACAAGTCATTTTATTCAGTACCTTTGTAACTTTGAATGGCCACTAAATGAACTGTTGTAAGTTGAGGACTACCTGTTTATCTCTGTATGTATGGCCTTTTTTTCTTTTTCTTTTTCTTTTTCTTTTTTTTCTCTTTCTGTTTCTCTTTCTCTCTCTCTGTGTGTGTGTGCGTGTGTGTGTGTATGTGTGTGTTTGTATGTTAAAATCTATTCTCTCCAATGTAGAACTTATTTATATATTAGACTAGCTGGATAACCATGCTTCGCTACAAAACTATGTCGTTGAACTTAGTTTTGGGGAGGAAAATAAGGTAAAAAAAAATTCTGCTTTGGCTACCAGCATCTATCAGTATTTATTTGGCTGGCATCCTGTCAGTGTGTGAGAGAGTTGAAGGCTGTTTGGAAACTGAAGGAGTATTTGCTGTGTGAGCAAGAAAGAGACAGCAAGGAGCCTGGGCGTGGCTAAGCTCAACTGTTCTGTACTAAAGCTGTTTGGTGCTGTGAAACGAAAACTGAAATTGAAATTCCTCTGCTTGTGTTTTGCATTTGGAACAGATTTCTTTTCAGGTGGGGAGGGGGAATAGAACTCCTTAGCATCAGAGGGTGTTAATAATAATATACGAAATATTAATGCTCTGATGGTCATTTTGAAAAATCCTTTCTTAGTGAGAGGAACATATGTGCCAAATTTCAAGATTGTAGGCTTTATGATTCTGGAGACTTTGTGATGATGATGCCTGAGTGGTATCTCGCTTTTACATATATAGATGAGACACAGGGGAGCAATTTAAAAAGTACTGAAGGCACATCAATCATGTATATAATAATTGTCGGATTATTGATGTATGTATCATTGAGTAATATGAATAGTGAGTGTTTTAAGTAAACTTCAGCAGAGGCTTCTTTGTTAAACATATACATTTTTAAATCTTATTTGGTCTGAAGATAGGTGATCTGATAACAATGATATAATATTGGTGAGTTTATAAAGCTTGACATATTTTAAACCTGTAAATTAACCATCTGTTATTAGAAGTTTAGAGGCATTTGATCAGAAATTTTGTTTTGTTTGAAATGATAAAATGCCCTGTGATATTGAATATATATGAGCTAACACATTAGATATGGCATCAGTAAGCAGAAAGTATAATTTTACGTATTTCCATTTCTAAAGTTTGATCACATATTTAAGTTAAGGATAAAAAAGATAATTATATTTTGTGGAAAACATAGTCCAAATTGTTGTGTGTCTGATTCTGCTGCATGAAACAAGATAACTGTTATTTGTTAATGAAGCTGAATTTATTCTAAAACCAAAAAAAAAGAACAACAAAGGCAAAGATAATCGCAAATGGATGGCTGCTAAATTTTTTGGAAACAGAGAATTTACAGTATCTGATTATAAAATATTTTTTCCTCCCATGTTTCATAGGCTAAAAAGTTAGCATAAACCAAAGCTGAAGAGAAACTCAAAATGTAGCCTTTCTGATCTTGTATTCTCTAGAGAAATTAGTGACTGCAATTCATGGAATTCCTAATTAAGAAAACTTAGGCTTTGATGCCATCTTTGAACAGTTTCGGACAGTGCAGAGATACAGTCTTATAATAAGCTGTTTGCCAATTGTGAAAGAAAGAAAACAGGAAAAGAATGAAAAGAGAAAAGAAAAAGAGAGAGGGAGGGAGGGAGATGAAAGGAAGGAAGGAAACAAATAGGAAAGAAAAAGAGAAAAAAGAAAGAAAGAGAGAGAAAGAAAGAAACTTTTCTATATAAAATATATTTTCATTGTCATTGCATGCTATTATTTTCCCCAAAATTAATGGGTTTCTTTCAGATAATTTAATGCAATTACTTTTTAATCATCACTGCCCATATATGGCATGAATCCTTCACTTATTCCTGAAGCTGATGTCAAATAATCTAATCCAGTTATAATGATCAATTAATATAACATTTACTTGTATTGTTTCATGGCATCCAAGGAAGCATTTTGTACCCTTGTGCTTGCTTTAAGCTTAATGAGGTGAAATAAGCTAAAATTAAAACTCGGCAAGATGGAGGTGTCATTGATTAATAGAAAACTGAACTTGGACACTGGAAATCTATCTGAGCAGAGATAAATTGTAAACTTGTTCTAGTATTCTAGTTTATATTTCTATCCACCACCCTCCCCTGCACAGCTATTTTATTGCCATGTCAATTTATGTTTTAACCCTCTTTAAAACTGCCTTGGGTCAGTAAAAAAAAAAAAAAAAAAAGGCTCCATAAATGAAATTAACAAATAAAAAATAAATAAAAATCATATGAGACATTTCTTCAATGATCCACCATTTAGCAGTGACCAGATTTAGACCAGTATACTTTCAGTAGACCTTATCAAGTAATTTCAGATCATAACTGGAGGCAGAAAAATTAAGATTTACTTATGGATGTTGACATTTTCATGAACTAAGGCATTTTTTTTTTATGTTTTCCGCATACAAGTTCTTACTTACTCAACAAACATACTTATTCAACAAATACTTTTTTTTATAACTACACCTTTTGGAACAGAATTTTTGTAGCAACCTCATAATTTTGTCAACATGCAGCACACTAGGATTTTTAAGGAATGTGCCTATTATTCAAGCTTACTTAAATACATTCAAACTGTCCAAATGAGAACTGGGACTGCGGTATTTGGGAAGAATTAATTACTTGGGGAGTTTGTATTGACTAAAATGAGGAATGAACTCAGCTATACACCTTCAATTCCATAGAGCAGACTTTTTCAATCTCGGCAAGCTTTAAGATATATGGATTTCATCTCCTAGAGTTTCCCAGCCAGCATGTTTAAAGAAGTCAAGGTTGAAAAACTCCCAGATATAGGATAAGAGTAATTTATAAATAATAAACTGTTAAATAAATATTTAAAAGACATAAATAAAACAATACAATTAAAATGTTATAATCTATTACTGTAATCAACTAGAAATAGGTAGCATTATCAGGGAAAGTCCAAGCTAGCAAATAATTATTTACTGGTAGAAATCATTTTAGTTTTGCAATTCCACATACTGTCATTTGTCTTGTTCCTACTCTAAATCTGCCACAAATCCTTTTTCTTCAGAATCATAAGTGAGATATTGGATATATATGCATGGGACGTTCAGGACAAAGTATCAGAACCCAGTTATTATTACTAGCATATGGCATTGTTACAATAGACAAGAGATCACAATGCTATTGCAGAATGTTTATGGAGATTCTCAGTCATCCAGGTAATGGTTGTCCCAAAAGATAACCTTGAGGACAACCATGACCTGGATGACTGAGAATCTCCATAGACATTTAGCTATGCATTTTGGGATGAACACCCTTTGTATGGTGTGGGAATATGAATGGATTTCCAGAAAAAATGCAGACTAAAGGAACAAACTGCACTTCAGTTTGAGATGCAGACAACAGAAACTCCACTACCCTGCACCTGTGTTCAACGGTGAAGGGACACTAGGCACAAAACACCCTGCAGACAAGAAGGCTCCACACCCATTTGCACTGCTCAGATGACTCTGAGGACATAGATAAACCTCAAGGGGCCTCAACAACTCTCTAAAAGAATGCAAATGACCAGCTGCCTTCAAGAAGTATAAATCCTTCCAGTCCCCATCATCCAGTCAGAGCTGAAGAAGCTTCTGGATGAGAAACAAAATGTCTTCAAAGAAAAACAAGAAGGTCCAGTTGCCTCCTGAAAAAGCACCTTTGCAGAGAAGTATTGGCTTGCCAAGGTGCCAGCCCTGTTATAGGACACACTCACATGCTTCCCATGCTTCCCACCAGAGAGAAAGATGAGTGAGTCTTTCTGCCATATTACCCAGAGTCCCCTCCCTTTCCAGAGCTGCCTCACAAGTGGGCACCGCAATCAGGAAGGCATCAGGAATTTAAGTGCTTGCACAGAGAACCACCTTGTCTCCTCACCGAAGTGGTACCTATCTATCTACTTGCACAGAACATGCTTTCAAACTGTTAGGTGGACAGAGGCTGAAGCAAGTGACAGGAATTCACCCTACCATGTATTGCTTGGTCTCGAACCACCTGAGCTGAGACCATCTCCAGTATTGTTAAGGCACTGAGCTGCCCACTTCTAGTTCCCAGTTGAATGTGACAAGTTCATCAACCGGAACACATATTCTTCAATGATGTGATTATTTACACCAACTGAATTGAATAATAACGGAATTGATAAATAAATGAATTCGATCAGAAAGAAGAAGCATGAAGTTCAAGTTCTTATTCCTTCATAAATAATTTACAGATACTCTGAATTCTATTTTGAAATGGATGGCATTGTACTATTAAGTTAGTGCACATTAAACACCTTCACAGAGCACTTAATCCTGTTCTAAAAGGGGTAGACAAATTAATGTCTCTTGCCTTGCAGATGCCATGAGAGACACTCATTAAATTCTACAACACAAGGCTAGAATCTTACCAATGTACAATACAAATTCAGCATTGGAAACTGTTGCTTTAGAAAAAGAGAAACAGAAAAGAGGGGTGGAGAAAAGGCAGAATATAACATGTTATTAATATTGCCCTCAAGAGGAGGCTGTTCACTTCAGAAGACTTCCTTAAAAGGAACTTGTGCCTTTTATTCAATTTAAAATGACACCTGCTGTTCCCACAATGATTTCTGTTCAATGGATCTTTTTATTCAAGGAAGCTTCTAGAAGACCAGCACCTATTGTTTCATCATGATATTTACAGTTTGGGATAGAATTATAACAATTATATTTTTTTTTCCCAAGCAAACATATAATTATTTAGTGCTGTTGGAGTAAAACCAGAAAAAACAAATTCCCATAACAATAAGGAAGCTTCAATCCAAAAAGAAATCACTTTGGTGGAAAAACAAATCTGGTCACGTTGCCAACTTCAAAAGCCGATACAAAAATTTATGCCACCAGATAAAAACTGAATGCACCAATTATCACATTAAACAAGAAGAAAATCTTCTACACACCAATTCCACCCGTGCTTTCTACAATTTTGTAAAAAACAAACTAAAAAACTCAAGGTCCATCCCCCCCCCTGAAAGGACCTAATGGTAAAGACTGCAATGACGACACTATTAAAGCCAACCTCTTTGGCTCAGTATTTGTTTGGCTCAGTATTTGTAAACAGCAATGGATCATGCCCAGTATTTCCTAGTCGAACCACAGACAACTACAATGATCTAATACATATCGATTTCACAGAAGACATTGTTGAAAAAACACTGCACAATCTAAAACTATCTCTATTGGATCAGATGGAATATGTGCCTACTTCTTAAAAAAGCTATCCACTGCCATAGCCAAACCTCTAAGCATAATCTTCAAAAAATCTTTCACGACCAGCTCCTTGCCAAAACTATGGTCACAAGCCACAGTCATCCCCATCTTCAAAAAGGGAGACCCCAGCCTAGTTGAAAATTACAGACCAATCCCTTTATGCTGCATCACCTGTAAAGTCGTGGAATCAATTATTAAGCAATCCATCATCCTCCAGTTAGAAACAAACAATCTACTCTCTAATAAACAATTTGGTTTTAGGAAAAAACTATCATGTAATCCGCAACTCTTACACTGCTAAAACATATGGACCACACAACTCGATCAGGGCAAAGCAACAGACAGCAATCTACATAGACTTCTGTAAAGCCTTTGATTCAGTGGTACATGACAAACTACTCCTAAAACTAAAATCTTACGATATCTCTGCATAACTGGATAGAAGCATTCCTGTCAAACAGACAACAAATGGTCAAAATTGGGAGCGTCCTATCAAATTCTGTACCTGTCAATAGTGGTGTCCCCCAAGGCAGTGTTTGAGGACCAACTCTTTTCATACTCTACATAAATGACCTCTGTGATCATATGACCTCTGTGAGCAACTGCGTTCTCTTTGCTGATGATGTAAAGCTATTCAACACCACAAACAATACTGCTACCCTTCAAAAAGACCTTGACTATGTATCAGAATGGTCAAACAAATGGCAACTTCAAATCGCAACAAATAAATGCTCTGTCCTACATATTGGCAAAAATAATCAGAAAATAAAATACAGGATTAATAGTCAAGACCTTGTTGATGATCCAAACTCTGTCAAGGATCTTGGAGTACTCATCTCTAATGATCTAAGTACTAGAGCCCACTGTAACTACATAGCCAAAAAGGCATTAAGAGTTGTTAACCTAATCTTACGTAGCTTTTTCCATGGTAATATTACACGACTAACTAGAGCATACAAAACATTTGCTAGACCAATATTCGAATACAGCTCATCAATCTGGAACCCACATTATGTACCCACATTACAATATTAACACAGTTGAGAAAGTCCAGAAATATTTCACAAGAAGGGTTCTCCACTGCTCCACTCATCGCAGAATACCTTATGCCACCAGACTCAAAATTCTAGACCTAGAAAACCTAGAACTACCCCACCTATATTCTTAAGTTTTCATGGGTACTTACATGTATGGCATTCAGCTTTGTTCGGGTATTTTCCCACGTCATAGTAGTGGTGCTTTTAAAGTTGTAGCAACGTTTCAGCAGAATCTCATCTGCCATCATCAGGCTTCTGTATAGTGTTCGTCTGTGAGTTAGACTTTTTAGTGGTTTCAGATTTAAATTTGGGGCAGCCTATTGCTGTGCCAGAATGGTTTTTTCTTCATCCTGATTGGTTGAGAGTCTTGGTCTGTGTCTATTGGTCTTGGAGTTTGCTGTATTCTGCTTCTAATATCTTCTGTCTGTTTTTTGGCTCTTTTTGTATCTTGGCTGGCAACATTGTGTTACTTTATTGGAGGCCTTTAGTGCAGCTTGGCTTCGGGTAAATGGATGGCTATCATTAGTTAGGAAGCTGGGTTTCATCTGGGTGCCTGGTTGGGGTGTGTTTGAGCTGGAGGTATCAGGGGGGATCTGTTTGTGCCCAGGTGTTTGCCTGGCTTGTGGTGTGAAGATTTTTTTGTTTGTGAGTGCAGGCTTCCAAATGATTGACAGCCTGGTGGAATCATCTCTTCTGTTCATGCTTTCTGGTCTTTTTTTCAATCTCTATGGCTTCTCTGATGATTCTGTGGCTAGGATTTTCTATAGTGGCTAGGGTTTTGGTGCCATTGAAGTTGATGCTATGACCTGTGGCTTCCATGTGTTGGACTAGTGAGGAAGTGTGTTCCAGCTTTTTGACTGCATTTTTGTGTTCATCCAGGCGGGTGCTTATTCTTCTATTGGTCTGTCCAATGTATGTGGCCGGGCATGATGCACAGGGGACTTCGTATATGCCTTGGTTTTCCAGGTCAATTTTGTTTTGGGGGTTTCTGAGGATGGCTGTTATTTTTCTGTCTGTTTTGAAGGCAGTCTTGATGTGGTGTCTGTATAGTATCTTACTAATTTTGTCTGTAGTGCCTCTTATGTTGGGCAGGACAGCTGTTCCATGGGTCTGTTCATAGTATAGAAATACCTGAAGAAAGCTGCAGAGCCCAAGGATCATTAATGAATTTGGAGAAAAGATAGAACATCTTAGATAAGTTTCTTTACATAGCTCTCCAAAATGCAATAATCGTATTTAGGTCTAAGTATAAGAAGGAATAGCATTGTGAATATAGATGAACTCTCAGGGTGGTGAAGAAATGGATGTTTTGTTTTGTTTTTGCAAAGACTCTGCAGATATCCTTTAAACCTTAATGACAGACTGGTGGCTTGAAAGATAGGTAGGTATTTGCACATGTCAGCAAGTCCATTAGATCGGTTCCCATTAATGTAATCAGCTGAGGGGGAAGCTAGATTTCTAACCCACTTTCAGCTACAGTATCTGGGACATTCTCCTCATATTTGACAGCTTTTAATCCGCTCACATTGCTGTCCTTTCCAGAACAAAGTGGATTGTTTCCTCAAATATGATACCCTTCAAAATGCAAGACACAAATTAAATTTAAATAAAAACCAGCCTATACGAATTCTTCTACAATCAAGAATGCAGGATTTGAAACATTGCAATGCCTGATGTGATGATTTTTTCCAAATTAATTTTATAATTTTATCAATAGTATGTACCATCCTCTTCTTTTAACAGCCCCATAATCCCTTGTGGGGTGGAGTCTGGACAACTGAATAGAGCTGAGTGTTTACTGGCCGGAGTTATATTCAGCAGATTCTCATTCTCATTGTGCACAGAAAGAAAAATATCTGCCTCCACCTAGGATCGAACTCATAACCTGATTGTGAGGCAAGAGCACCACCTCTAGGCTACTGTACTAATCTGATCAATAGTATGTATGCTATACTAAAATTAGTTTTAAATGTTGCTGTTAAATTTGTTTGTTATATTTCAAATTTGGATTTTTTTTCCCTTCACATGTGTTAAAATTGCATTATTATTTTTAAATAATGCCGTGCAATATGTGACATTAGGGGGAAATGTCCTCCTGCTAGTTAAGAGTTACAATTTTTAAAATTAGGTTTCATGGTATTTGAGTGAAAAGATAGCTGGTTATAATTCTTTGGATTTATATAAATGTAAAACTAAATATATTCATATTTTGTAATTAATAATGGCTGCTATCATTTATTAGTATAAAATCAGTTATTGTCAGTCCAGTAGAACTTTCATAGATTAGGCATAATCAGTTCTCAAGAGGATGAAAAAGATGCTAACTAGGCACAAATGTAATACATCAGATCTTTATGTCCTTTAGGGTAAAGAGGATTGCATAAATTAGGCAGAATATAATCAAATCTTAATTGAGGGTATAATAAACACATGTTTTTCTAATGTGTTACATTAGATGTAACACATATTGTAACACATATTGGCTCTAATCTGTACAGGAGAGTGAGCACATCTTCCATGTGTACAAAACAATTCTTGATGAAGTGTAGTAATGCATGCTGCTTTTTTTCCATTCTTATATTTTACTTAACATGGTACTTTTGCTGGTGATAATAACCAGTTTGGAATTGAGAAAAGATAATAATCCTAGAAAACCTAACTATCTAATCACTAACACTTTACTTTGACCTGATTGCACATAATACCAGCACCTAAATTAAAATATTAAAATTAAAGTTAATTTTAAAATTAAAATAAAAAATAACACCTAATCAGTGAGAGCTTATGCAAATGGACTTTGACTTACAACTATTTGTTTAGTAACTATTCAAAGTTACTATAGGACATAAAAAGTGACTTAGGACCAGCCCTTTTACTTAAGATCATCACAGTGTCCTTATGATCACATGATTCAAGAGCTGAGCACTTGGCAACTTGCTCACATTTATGATGGTTGCAGTGTTCTAGGATCACAATTTGCAAACTTCCTAGCTGGCTTCCAACTGGCCAAGTCAATGGGGAAGCCAGCAGAGAAGGTTGTAAGTCGTGTTCATGTAAGATGTTTCATTTAGTGATTGATTCACTTGATGACCATGGCAAAACAGTTATAGAATTGGTCAAGTGATGCCATCTCAAAGTCCACACCACTTGATGAATTTTCAAGTTCAAGTTGTGGTCGTAGGTGGAAGACTACCCACAACTCTATTCAGGCATTCCCCTGAAGGCATAAAATCTTGAAATTATGTAGAAAAAGAGAAAGGGTATATGGTTGTCCTATGTCCTACATCCAAACATCCTTTCCACACTTATTCTCCCAATCTCTATACATCATATATAACAGGAGTGTCAAACTCATGGCCCATAGGCCAGATGTGTTTTGCGCTGGCCACGCCCACACCTGGTTTAGCGAAAGGAGAAAAAGTTGTGATAGTCACATGACAACAATGTGTTATGAGTTTTATACCCCTGATATATGATATTTGAAAATGTATTTGTGCTTATGTTCCCTTGAATACATCACAACTCCCTTTCATACCTTTGTGTAAATGTGGATAGGTTGGTCAAAGCAAATAAGAAGGTTGGATAAGCTGCCTTGATAAATTAGGTTGAGTAAATGTGTGCTGCTCTATACTCTACTCACTTTGAAGTGTGTAATTGACATTGTCAAAGTTGTCCAAGCCCAAAAACTTTCTCGTGCCTATGTACACCAAGTTTGGCACAGAAAAATTCATAGATGGGAGCATTGTGATTGATTCAGTTTCTGGAAGATAAATGGATAAGAATGTAAGACAAAGATGTAATGCTTGAAAACTAGGGAAGCATTTTGGTGTTTTGGTAGTGAGATACATTTATAATTTGTAGCAAAAACTATGATTTCTATTAAAGTGTGGTAGAAAGTGGCGTATTCATAAGATCCCATGTAACAGTCAGAGATAAGCAATTCTTGCTGCTGTAGTCCTTGATACTTTTATATACACATAGTAATAATGAAAATAATGGGGCAAAAGGATGTTTTATGAAGCTTAACATAAACAAGAACAAAGCAGAGTTATCATGCTATTTTTGAAAAACAATACCCCAGAATTTTCAATTTACCATAATTTGCCTTTTATAATTTAATTACTTTATACAGATAGTTACAAGTAGGATTATATCCTTAAACTGAGAATACAATTCACCAACTGTATCTTTATGTAATGCAGTGATGAAGATTTCCTGGCATGAAATCTTCCAAAGGATTTAAAAGCACAAATCCCAGAAATCTCAATCGGGATAATGGGAGTTGTAATTCCATCTCATAGAGTGAATACCAGGCAGAAATGATCATTTGAAGTAGCTTTAGATCATTCTAAGAGCTCTTTTGTAAACAAGATATCCATAATAATCTATCTGAGTGACAACTAATCTAAGAAGCCTCTTATATTCCAGTTATTATTACTTATGGTGTGGACCCAGATGTCATTTGAAGTTTGTGATACCGTATTGATATGTATTACAAAGACTTGATTCTTCTCTTTCTTGGTAAATGTCCTTGCCTTATATTTTGTACATGCTACATCTTGTGGCAGCTTTATCTTCATGATTAACTCTGCCATTTCTGTAGTCTGCACCCAGTTTCATAAAAATGTCATTATTTCTCATATTTGCTACTGTTTCAACCAACACTTTCTGACCTTCAAACCTATATACATCTATTTGTCTGTCTGTCTGTCTGTCTATCTATCTATCTATCTATCTATCTATCTATCTATCTATCTATCTATCACAGTTTATGGCAGAAAATAATTGGAAAACTCCAAATTAAAAGCCCTTAAAAATTAGGAAGATCTGACTTGATTCTAAAATGATAAAGGCACCAAATGAAGAAGAGTATTTGGCCATTAAAAAATAATAATCTGAGAGATCCTTGGTGCTCTCTGGGCTTGGTTGTTTTCTTGCAAATGTTTCATCACTCAAACTACATAATATCATCTAGTACTGATGATGTTACCTAACGGGGTAATGAAACATCTGCTGAAAAACAACCAAATTCAGAGAGCATCAAAGAATCCTCATTTCAACCCTGAGCCACAAATATTTTCCTTTCAAAAAATAATAATAATAAATCTAGCAAATGGTGTTCATTTAGCAAATGGCTCTAGGAGTACTTGAGAAAGATTGTTTCCTGTGCTATGAGCATTTAGTATAGCTCAAGCTCCTTATTAAAAGGCAGGGAAAATATGGTTATTTCAGTTTTGTTCTGCTCACTAGCATTGAATCAGAACAGTACACATGCTTCCCACACCGCTTATCATTTGAAAAAAATATTAGTTATTTGTAAAGTGAAGTATGGAATAATAACTATGGTAGAGGGAAGAAATAAGTTTAATTGCTACAGCTCTGGCAATATGACATTTAATGTATCCTTCAATAACCAGGTTATCTCTCAAATTGCAACTTTCATCAGAGTGCAAAGCATAACCTAATTCAGGTTCATGTATGTCATTCAGGTAATTAAGCTTTAATGAAGAAGCTCCATGGTTACCAGTACTTTAGACCTGTCCAAATTTTCAGATATTGCCATGATATCAACCAGCTATTAAATGAATCATTTCAGTAAAGCTGGGTTATGATAAAGTCATAGAAATTATTTGTGTGAACAGAAATTATTTAAAAAATAGTGATTAATGTTCTGGCTCACTCCTGAATAGATTTAGGATTGCTACAGTTATAGCTAGACATTGACTGCGGGCTATTCTTCATTCACCCAACTCCCCTTTACTTTCTTCCCATCCGTGGAAAACATAAGACCAGCATTTCAGCAAAAACACTTTACATTAGTTAGATATTTATGTTGAAGAAATAGTTAAAAGCACAAATAGTTAGATTTGGTCAAATTGCCCAATTAATAATTTAACATCTCTTGTTTGGAAATTTTCTCTTCTGATGATCTTTCTCCTTCTTTCATAATTGCTCCTTGTGTTGGAAAAGAATTTCCATGGGCATCTATTAATCATGAACAATCAGATTCACACATGTAAGTGTCTATGGAGATTCTCAGTTATCCAGGTCCTGGTTGTCCCAAAGGTGCTTTTTTTTCAAGAGACAACTGGACTTTCTGTTTTTTCTTTGAAGATGTTTCACTTCTTATACAAGATGTACAATTGTGCCTACCATCTCTGTCCTATTGTCTCAAATTATTAGTTCCTATTTCTTATATTTAAACATGTTTATTCTTATTTCTATTATATTGTAAGCATTTGATAAAATAAATAAATACATAAATAAAAATAAAATAAAGTTTTTTCAGCTCTGACTGGATGGGCCTTCCATCCCAATGATCCTTCCATTCCCCACCATCCAGTCAGAGTGAAGAACTTCTTGGATAAGAACTGATACGTCTTCAAAGAAAAAACAGAAAGTCCAGTTGCTTCTTGAAAAAAAGCACCTTTGGGTCACACATAAAAGGTTCAACCAGAACAACTTTATTGTTCTTTGCCTATTGCATAGAAACCACCCCAGATTTCCAGATTTCTCTTGAGAACTGCTAGATGAGGATTTAAGGCAGGACTGTCAAACTTGCAGCCCACTGGCCATGCCCACGTCCAGTTTAGCAAAGGGAGAAAAAGTCATGATATATCACAGTGGTGGCTAGGCTTTTGGGGTTCCTGTGCCAAAAATTGTGCATACACACACATGCACATGCTCGCATGCCAGCACCCAGAAGGCAATGTGCGCAGCCTTCCACACTCCCTGTGCATCGTGTGCGATTTCTGCCCTGCCACCCCCTTACCTGCACTGCATATGCGTGCACCCCCCAGCTGACTTTTGGCCCATTTAATGCCTTGTTCGGCCTCCCAGAGGCTTGAGGGAAGCCTCTGCAGCCTTTGAAGGCTGAAAAATGGGCCCATTTCATCACTTCTGGTATTTCCAAAAATACAGGAAGTGACAAAACAAGCCTGTTTTTCGGGCTTGAAAGGGCCAAAAAGGTAAGGTGAGGTAAGTTTGGCTGGGGTTCGCATGCCTGCAGAAATGGCTCTGCATGCCACTTGTGGGACATGTGCCATAGGCTCGCCATCATGGATATATCACGTGACGCCGCTGTGATGCCATGAGTTGGACAACCCTGGTCTAAGGCTTTCAGGGAGGGTTAAACCTAAGCCTTTTGTGTTCAAATAGTGAATCCAAGCTAATTCCATGCCTGAGTCCTCCTCCCAGCCAGGGTGGTTGCTCTCAAACAGCATTATATGTCAGAAAGCACATTATACATTATCTTATATCTGCAATATCCCTTGGACTGCAAGGCAATCAAACCAGTCTGTCCTAGAGATAACAGATAATATTTCAGATAACAGATAATCAGAGTGGAAGGTACCTTGGAGGTCATCTAGTCCAACCCCCTGCTCAAGCAAGAGACCCTACACCATTTCTGACAAATGGAAGTCCAATCTCTTCTTGAAAGTCTCAAGTGATGGCGCTCCCACAACTTTCAAGGGCAAGCTGTTCCATTGGTTGATTGTTCTCACTGTCAGAAAATTTCTCCTTATTTCCAGGTTAAATCTCTCTTATTCAGTTTCCATCTATTATTCCTTGTCTGGTTTATAGGCGCTTAGAAAATAGCTTGATCCCTTCCTCTCTGTGGCAGCCCCTGAAATATTGGAAGACTGTTATCATGTGTCCCCTGGTCCTTCTCTTTACTAGACTAGCCAAGCCCAGGAGATCAATCCTGACTGCTCTTTAGAAGGCCAGATCCTGAAGATGAAACTCAGATACTTTGGCTACCTAATGAGAAGGAAGGACTCACTGGAGAAGAGCCAAATGCTGGCAAAGATTGAGGGCAATAGAAGAATGGGATCACAGAGAATGAGGTGGCTGGATGGAGTCATTGAAGCAGTAGGCATGAGCTTAAATGGATTCCAGGGGGATGGTAGGGGACAGGAAGGCCTGGAGGAATGTTGTCTATGGAGTTGTAATGGGTCAGACATGACTTTGTAACTAACAACAACAACATCTGCAAACTCCCTCTTCAGACATGCAGGGGAATATGGAATCTATATTATTGCAGACAACTAATGTAACTTACACACAGTGTACATTTGGAGACCTAGCAAATTCCAAAACTGGATGAGTTAAAAAAGAACTATGAATATTATCTGATAAATTGAAGAAAAAAAAATCTTGTATCACCAGTAGCTTTTAGACCTCACTATATTTTTCATTCTTAGGAGACTGATTTCACTGAGTGGTAAGGTTGCATTTGTTTTCTCTGTGGCCATTTCATGATAAATTATAGGTAAGCAAATGTTTCTAATACATAATTTTTCATCTACTGCTATCTGGTCAACCCACCTGGTTTCTATAGTTCACCATATTGACAGTGAAGCAAAGAAAAATCAGAATGATGCCAGTTATTGAACATATAATTCTGTAATCTTGTGTTATTTTTCATTTGCTAAATGTATAGTGTTTTTGTTTGCTTGCTTCATGAGGGTGAGGGGTGACTATACTATTCATTGCAAAAGATATTCAGCCAACAGAAGCAAAAGGAAGGTGGGAAGCATCTGAAAAAATTTCTGGATTAGTTTTCTGGAAAATAAAAGTGCTAGTAAAATACAAGTAAAAGTAATTAGTAAAAGTAAAGCAATGCTTTCAAATCTATTAGATTCTGTTATTGTATCCTTTGTACATATTACACCATTAGTAATTATTGTTATGTTCTGTGCATGGGCGCTAAGGATGGAGACGAGCCAGTGAACAGTGAACTTCAAATTCTTTATTTACATGTGTAACAGCTCAGCTCTATGGCCGCAACGGCCCCCTTTATATAGGCAAGCTCTTGAGTATTTAACCAATGAAAACACAAGGAGCGCTAGCTCCGTGAACCAATGGGAGAGGCTCGTTAATAGCCAATCAGATTCTCCTGAACGGACCAATGCGATGTCGCTATTATCGGCCAATCAGAAGTGCAGGGCCAGAACCCTGCACTTTACTTCAAGCTCTTAATAATCTTTATTCAAGTACTTTTATTAATTCACAACACCCCTTCCCCCCGAGTTTCGTTTAAGGGGTGCGGTCACGTAGTCTTTGAGGTAGGCAGGTTGTTTTGATTGTCTATTTGATTTACGTTGTTCTCCCGGTATTTGGCTACAGTCTTGTTGGGGTAGGACGTTATCTGGTGAAGAGGGTACCTCCAGTTCTGTATTCAAATTTTCGTTGCTGCTAATGTTCTCGGCATCTCCTCGAGGCGAGCTCACACCCATCCCCGATCCTTCTTCATGTGTTGCCTCTGAGCGGTCATTATTTCCGCTTAAGCTTTCTGCCATTTCAAATTCAGCTTCCTTGGTGTCTCCTCCCCCCCTGGTTTGGAAGTCAGGGGACTCGGAGATCCCCGACTGTAGCCTTGAATGCAGCTGATCAATATGGCACTTCCATATTCTATCGTCGCGACATCTCATGCGGTACAATCTGGGGCTGGTTACTTGGACTACAGTTGCCTCAACCCACAACGGATCGCCCAAAAAGTTCCTAGTGAAAACCAAGTCGCCTACCTGGAAGTTACGGCATTTCCCGCTGGATCCGGGTGGTTTTTCAGGTTCATATGATGGGTGCAGATGGTCGAGGTGGGAGTGGAGTTTCCGCCCCATCAATAACTCGGCGGGAGTTTTGTTGGTGATGCTGTGCGGAGTGATATGCTGCAAAAGGAGTATCCGATTAATCTTGTCTTCTATATCGCCATAGTCCATTTTATGCAAGGTTTTCTTGACGAATTGTACCATGCGCTCGGCCCTTCCGTTGGCTGCAGGACGCACCGGCGAAGTCAGCGCATGGTGAATACCGTGGTCCACCAGGTACTGTTCAAAGGACAGCGCGGTAAATTGGGGCCTGTTGTCGGATACCAGAACATCTGGTAATCCGTGTGTTGCAAATAGTCTGTCTAGCTTCCTGATGACTGATTTGGTTGTTGTATTCCTTATCTCATGGATTTCAAGCCAGTTCGAGTAGGCATCCATCGTTAATAAAAATGTGTGTCCTTTGGTAGGTCCTGTAAAGTCCAGATGAATACGGGACCATGGTCCCCTCGGTGTTTCCCATTCAGTCGGGGTTGCTTTCGGAGGGGCGTTGCTTACTTCCTGGCATTTGTGACAAGCTTTTACCCATGTCTCAATCTGCTTGTCGATACCCAGCCACCACGTGTAGCTACGTGCGAGGACTTTCATGCGCACGATGCTGGGGTGGCCATCGTGCAAGGTTCTTAATATCGCTTGTCATAACCGCTCTGGGACAACAACTCAATCACCCCAGATAATTCAGCCCTTCTGGGAAAATAGTTCCGTTTGTCGATTCTTGAATGGGACGTAGTTGTCAGGTATCTGGTCCAATGGCCATCCGCGCTCAACCCAGCTGAGGATTTGTGCTAAAATGGGGACATGTTTCGTTTCCATCGCAATGTCTCGGGTTGTTTGTGGCGGTGTTCGAAGTGTCTGGATCTGCAGTGTTGTAACTGTCGGAGCGGGGTCATCAATGGCCTCCGGAAGTGGTGCATGGCTCAATGTGTCGGCGTGGGGAATGGCCTTCCCCGGGCGGTGTTGCAATTTGTAATTATATGCCACCAAGAATTCTGACCAGCGAGTCATTCTGGGAGATAATATATAAGGTGTTGGCCTATCTCCCGCTATTATTCCCAGCAAAGGTTTGTGGTCAGTTACTATGGTAAAGGCTCGGCCATACACATATTCATGAAATCTCTTAACGGCAGACACAATAGCAAGGGCCTCTTTATCAATTTGACTGTGATTGCGTTCTGCTTTTGATAACGTCTTTGAGAAAGAGGCAACAGGGGCTTCACTACTGTTTGGCAAAACGTGGCTCAAAATGGCACCCACTCCGAATGGGGATGTATCACACGTGATCGTTAAAGGCAAAGTCTCATTATACTGCATCAAAACAGCATCAGAAGTCAATAAATTTTTCACATGTCGAAACGCCTGCTCCTCTCTGTGTCCCCATACCCAGGTTGCTTTTTTGTCCAACAAACAATGTAGGGGTTTGGCTACGGTTGCTTTGTGAGGCAGGAAAACATTATAAAAATTGATAAGGCCCAGAAAAGCCTGGAGGTCGGCCCTATTTCGGGGTTTGGGGGCATTTTTGATTGCCCTAAGTTTGCTATCAGTGGGGTGAATGCCTTGACTATCAATTAAATATCCTAAAAATTCTACACGATCCGTACATAGTTGACACTTGTTTTTTTTAACTTTGAGACCTGAGTCTTTAAATCTCTGGAGAACCAACCTCAGGCGATCCTTTAGTATTTTCCGAGTCGGGGCAGTGATTAACACATCATCAAAATATGGGACAACGCCTTTTATCCCTTGTAATAGTCTTTCCATCAAACTTTGAAAGATTCCTGGGGCTATACTTACTCCGAACTGGAGTCGGTTACATTTAAACGCACCTCGGTGCATAACGATCATTTGGGCCTCTGCCGTTTTTTTGTCTTCAGGCAGTTGTTGGTATGCCTGGGCTAAGTCTAGTTTAGCGAAGACTTTTCCGCCCCCAGGTCTAGTTTAGCGAAGACTTTTCCGCCCCCAGGGAATGGAGGAGGTATTGCACCACCGGTACCGGCTAAGCGTTTTGTTGAAGGGTGTGGTTCAGGGTGGCTCAGTAGTCCCCACAAATTCTTATCGATCCATCCGGCTTGATGGGTGTCACGATTGGGGTTTCCCAGGGAGAGTGATTGGTTGGTTCTAACACACCCTGGGCTATTAATTTATCAAGCTGCTTGTCAATCTTTGGTCTAAGGCAAATGGAACTCGACGAGGCTTAAGGCGGATGGGGGCTATTTCGGGATTGAGGTTAAATGATATCGGGGTCCCCTTGTACTCACCTAGTTTTTCTGCAAAGATGTCCTGGAATTCTTGGATGAGGTCCTCTTCCCAGTCGCTGCTGCAGGTTCAGTGAATGCCGGCTACTTCAATTCCGAGTGGAGCGAACCATAGGAGGCCTAACAAACTAGGCCGATCCCTGTCGATTACAGTCAGGGGTAGGAATGCTGTACGGTTCTTAAACGATACCCGGATTCGGCTGGATCCAATGACCGGGATTCGATTTCCTTGATAGTCTTTGAGTATGAGTCTTTGGGATCTGAGGTCTTGCCGCCGGACAGTAGGGATGAGCTGCTTGTCTTCCAGGAAACCATCGAGAGGGACGATCCTGAATCGACTTCCATCAGGCAGGGCTGGTTTTCGATGGCCACTTTCACTCGGATCTTCTTGGCATCAAGAGATGAGGCGTGACCGATCGTGATAGTTTGGTGAGCCTCTTCTCACTTCGTTGAGTGGTTTAGGGTTTTGTTTCTGTAGGAGTGGTTGTTCCATTGGTGGTTCACGGGTTCTCGCTTTACAAGACGGCTTCCTGTCGGTTGGCGATAGTTAGCCCCCCTCGAGGGCTGGCTGGGTCCTAGCTTGCTTCTACAGATCCGTCTGATATGGCCTCTTTTCCCGCACACATGGCAGAGCACGTCGAGGAATTTGCATTCTGACCAGGGGTGGTTTGCTCCACAACCAGCGCACTGGTACTGCGATCTCTGGCGTTGGTCTAATTCAGACCGAAGTCGCTGGACCTTTTCTTCATCGCTTTCTGATGACGATTCGAGGTCCTCATGGTGGGCTGTTGTAAGCTGTCCTTCTGACAGGTGAAATTTCACGGGCGTTGGTGAAGTGGGGCGTGGGTGCGGCTCATTTGGGCAGATGACTTCCTGGTTGCTTCTGCTGCAGTAGCTTCAGCGATGGCATCTTTAAGGCTAATGTCACCTTTTGCCATTAGCTTACTCTGTGTGCCTGGAGCATCTAATCCCAGAACTATTCGGTCTCTTAGGGCTTCTTCTAGGTTGGCAAACCCGCATAGGCCTCCCAGATTCTGGAGATCCGCTATGAAATCAGCAACACTTTTGCCCTTCTGCTGACTTCTCTGGTAAAATTCATGCCTTCTAACGAGCGTTGGCACAGTCGGTGCATGGTGGGCCCTCAGCAGGCGTTCGAGGACGTCCCAGTCCATAGACTTTACTTCTGCCAGTTTCGCTAGTGCCTTGGCCATCTTGAATACGGTTGGCCCACAATGAGTTAGGAATACCGCCTGTTTCTTTCTGGTAGTGGCATCCTTCAAATTGTTGGTCTCCAGAAACATCTGGAAATGATCCATATATGAGTCCCAGTCTTCTTGGGCCGGGTCCAATGGAGCGGGTGGTATGACGCCGCCAGACATGGTTCCACCGTTGGTGCATTTCAGCCACGTGCTCTGTTATCGTTCTTCATCGTTCAGTCAGCTCTGACATCTCCACATCCCACCTTCATCACCAGTGTTATGTTCTGCGCATGGCGCTAAGGATGGAGACGAGCCAGTGAACAGTGAACTTCAAACTATTTACATGTGTAACAGCTCAGCTCTATGGCTGCAACGGCCCCCTTTATATAGGCAAGCTCTTGAGTATTTAACCAATGAAAACACAGGGAGCGCTAGCTCCGTTAACCAATGGGAGAGGCTCATTAATAGCCAATCAGATTCTCCTGAACAGACTAATCCGATGTCGCTATTATCGGTCAATCAGAAGTGCAGGGCCAGAACCCTGCACTTTACTTCAAGCTCTTAATAATCTTTATTCAAGTACTTTTATTAATTCACAACACTTATAGTCTTTGTTTCTTGTCTGGACGAGAAGAGCTAACAAATAGGCTTGCCATACATCATGCCCAATTGCTGTGATAGGATTACAATTTGGAGAGTTCATACACCAAGCTGTTTAGGAATTCTTGCTGCTAGAGTTTAAATATAAATGGAAGGCCTTAAGTTAGGAAAAACCGGAACAGAATATAGAAATAGGTTGAATATCCTTTTTAAGGATATATAGTATTAGAAGAAAGTAAAGGTGAGCTGCGTTTTATGAAGAAATCTGGGGTTAAAAAAAAATCTGATGTTCAAGAAGCACATAGAGCTGAAGGTCAGAATATATGAAGTAATAGGATCAGAAAGCCAAGAGCATATATTATAAGGCAGTGATGGCTAACCTTTTCCTCATTGTGTGTCAAAAGTGCACTTGTGCACACATTCCTGAACCTATAAAGCAATGTGAGAGCAAATACCTGCCCCCCTGTGCGTGCACCGCACACCTATGTGCATGAGTTCATGACCCCCCCCCCCATGTGTGCTCTGCCCCCTGTGCATGCATGTACATCTCAACAATCAGATGCCTGACACTGCACGCATGAGCCTGTTTTGGGGGGACCTCTCCCATGCCAGCAGAAATGGCTTTGCATGCCACTTCTAGCATGCGTGCCATAGGTTTGCTATCACAGGTATAAGGTAATCTTGGAATTATTTCCCATTGCTTGGCTATCATTCAAAGATAAGATGGACATCCCCAAGAATACTTACAACCTGATTGCAAGGTTCTAACAGCTGTGTCTCAAACCCCCATGGTCACATGATTGCACTCAGATACCAGCCACATTTACAGCCATTTACAATATCCTCTGGTTACATGACTGTGTTTTGTGACCTTTTTTTTTTTTTTTTGCCAAAAACCAATATTTACATCAGACTTTCGGCAAAACCAGCCGAAAGTGAAAAATGGGTTTGCCTAGTGACTGTGGTATGATCATGGCAATCACTTAACAACTACTGCAACAAAAAACAAAAGATCATAAAAATAGAAGCAGTCATACAGGTGACCTGCTTTTTAATGGTCACAATTTACAAATTCAATGGGCAGGCTCCATTATGGTTATAAGTTGAGGACTTTGATAATAGGAAAGCTTTGAAAAGATCAGGATTAAGCTTGTGCTTAAATCAGGAACAGACAAAAAAGCTAATGTAACCAGTCAGAGTGACAAGAGAAGTGAATATGTTGGCAGACAGTAGTTGAATAACTGTGAGGAGTTCAAGGTGAGTGTTATATCTGGGAGAGTGGGTGCAAGAATGGAGACGAGGCATCGAATAGTGACTTCAGAACAGAGCAAAATACTAGGGCAGTAGCAGCTCCTTTTATAGAGCTGGCTGCTGTCACAACAACCAATGATTTGAGTTTGCCGCGCTGGAAAGCGTCCAATCAGCAGCGACCCTTTAATAGCCAATCAGATCAGCCGACAACGACCAATCATGATCCGCTACTAGCGGGCCAATCAGAAGTGCAGGTTTACGAGCCTGCTGTGAAAGTAAAACTATTATAATTGCAAGCTAACGAGTTTGCTTAGTTCGTAACAGTGAGTAAACAGCAGTACATGAGAGATTATTGCAGTAATTAATACAAGAAGCACAGAATGAGAGTGATGGTCTGTAAGAATCTATCAGGCATAGACTTATTTTGAGACTATGATTGCTTAAGTTCCTTCTTGAGTATACTCTCAATTAAAATCTAGCTTTATTCTGCATAACACATGTCATATAACACTGTCATACTGACAGGTGTCTAATTAGATTTTTAAAAGGGTCAGTCTATTCCTTCCAAATCTCAATAGATATTAATCTCAACTAGGACCTTAGTGGCCAGTCTTTCAAACACAAGTAAGAAATAACTGAAATATTTTTCCACAGCTACATTTCTAAGTTTCAGAATAATGTATCATTTATTCTTTCCAGGGATTTGTGTAATACATCTGTGTTTGTGTGTGTTTAAAAGCGTGTTTAAAAGTGTGTTTAAAAGCGTGTGTGTTTAAAACCAAGGATCAGATTTTACTATCCCTTGCCAACAAGCAGCAGGAAATCAAAATTAATTAACTACCAAAGGTATTTGAAAGAGGTATTCCTGTTAATTAGTTTTTATACAAATAAACTAATCTCCTATGCATGCATGTGGGTACCTATGAATAAAGGAAAGTACAGCTGCAAAGGTTATGGTAAAACAGCCAATCTGGGGAATTTGCAAGGAACGTATTACAACTTAAGGGTTTGTATCTCCTTGGATATGGCAATATAGAAAAATTGGAGGGTGAGATGGAGGGTGATTTCATCAACACTGCAACAGAGGAGGGCCCCTCAGTCAGGGGTGGGATTCTACTGGTTTCGACCAGTTCGGGTGAACTGGTAGCTCCAAGGATCAGCTGTGAGCAAGAATCATCAAAGTGTGTGTTCACCAAACCGGTTGTTACAACAGTTGAATCGTACTCTTGTCCCCAGTCATGGACTCTTTAGAGTCCCAACACTAAATAACAGAATTGGAAAGGACCTTGGAGGTCTTCTAGTCTACGCCCCTGGTCAAACAAGGAGACCTTATGCCATTCCAGAGATATGATTGTCCAATCTCTTCTTAAAAGCCTCCAGTAATGGAGTATCCACAATTTCTGAAGGCAAATCATTCCACTGGTTAATTGTTCTCACTGTTAGGAAATTTCTCCTTAGTTTTAGGTTGTTTCTCTTCTTGATTAGTTTCCATCCATTGCTTCATGTCCTACTCTCTGCTTTGGAGAATAGGTTGACCCCCTCTTCTTTTTGGCAGCCCCTCAAATATTGGAACACTGCTATCATGTCACCCCCTAGTCCTTCTTTTCACAACTCTAGATTGATAGCTAATGACATATAGCTAACTTTCAGTCACTGATTAACCCCAAGAACAAATTCATTAAACTGGATTTAAGTAAGATATGCTAACATGCAAAGGTTTCTGGAGTGTTCAGGATTTTTTCCTTGAATTTAACATATTTGCAATTAGTAGAATGTTTGTGATTGTCATATGTATGACTCTCTCAGCCCATCACATATCATAGGGCAAATAAGAGAAAGAAGGTGGACATTTTTGCTTTCTTGAGTTATTTGTAAAAGCAATAAAGGGAGGATACAAATAAATAAATATTTTACTTGAATATTATGTGTTGTCTCAATAATATATATGTTTCATCTGATAGCCAACCAACTCTGACTGCTTTCCAAATCCTACTGGATAGTTCATCAAACCATGGTATGCATTAAGATGTGATTTTGCTTCCTTGTTTGTTTAATGAATATTTAACTCTGTTCTACCATAAATATTGCCCATGTATACTGGGGAAAGCAGGAACACATTGACTCCCTGAATTCCCAGCAATGAGATGATTCCCTAGTTGAATACTTTGGGTAACTTCAGAAACAATAACTTGGATAAGTGTTTTTTTTTCCCAGTGAGACCAGTCTATCAGAGCAACCTGGTGTATCCAATTATGGGACAGAGCGTACTGCTTCTGCTTTTGCCTTTCAGCACCAGTTCAGAAGCCTTCGCAGGCCGTCACTTTTGCGACAAACTATTTTTGTGTTGAATTTATGCTAGCTGATGAGAGCTAAATAGCTTGAAATAGATCGATACTGGTCTCCCTTTATTTCTTTGTCGGTAAACATAAATATAACTTGGATAGGTTTTGCAGCTGTGATGCGGAATTTATTTTTATTGCTTTCCCATTTTTTTTGAAATTTCCTAATTCCCTCTCTTGATAAGCTCTCAGTTGTGAATATTGTCTGAACATACACCTGAATTGTGATATCTGTTAGGATCCAGAAAGTGGCAATACCTGACTTTGTATTGAAGGATTCCGAAATGATCCATTATTGAGGCATAATAGAAAAAAAGCTGTGTTGAAGCACAGTGAAAAAAGCTGATTGAAAGACATGGTGTACCATATCTAATCTACCAACATTGCTTCTACAATGGACGATCAGATTCTTCGACATAACATTGTCACATGAATGAGAAAGCCCTGTCTTATTTTGCCTCTGCAACACTATTGCCTCTGAAGAAGTATGTAAAACTCTGATGGATAGGTTTTTATCACCTTCTCCATAAATGTGACAAATCTTCTTTTAATGCAATTTTCGTTGATGGTTATGGCTATGTAATGCATTGAAGAAGCACTTTCTTTTTTATGTCCTAATTACTTAACCTTCAATTTCATTGGGTGTCCTTGGACTCTGGTATCTTTTCCCCTTCCTATCAACTCTATGCATGTTGCTATCATTTTAACAATGTATATCAGAGCAAAACAGAAGAGGAAGCACTTATTGATCTCAACCTGTCTTTGGAACAGGTGCTTTTCTGCTGGCCAGGGAAGACAGGAAACAATCTGACCTCACTCCAGTGGCAGCTCAATTCATGTGTTGCAGAATACCATACATTAAAAAAAACATGAACAGCATATGTGAAAAAGACTCAGAGAAATGCGCTTCCCAAAGTGTGCATACTAGAAAATAGATACTGTATATAAAAACATAGAAGTAGGCAGGCTGAATGTTCTTTCATAAGTTCACAAAAAAATTTCATGGATGACTAAAGAAGATCAGCAAATTAAAGGAAGAGGGGCAATCTTTGAAAACTATTGGCTGACTATAACTGCCAGTTTTCAGAGACTGTATTATTAAAATCAAAACACTGCCTTCTCCAAATACGAAGACTTGCGTAGTAATGTATCAAGGACATTTATATTTTCAGGAATATTCCATTATTTCATGTTGAGGTACAGGTCAATGAGCTTCATTTTGTTTTAAAAAAAAAAGCACTGTACAGGTAGTCTTTGACTTACAACAGTTCACTTAGTGACCATTCAAAGTTACAACTCCATGGAGAAAAGTGACTTGTCCGTTTTTCACACTTATGACCACTGCAGCATCCCCTTCAGCACCTGGCAAGTGACTCATATTTATGACAGCTGCCAGTCATGTGAATCACTTTTTGCGTCCTTCTAACAAAGTCAATAGGAAAGCCAGATTCACTTAACAACTGTGTTACTGACTTAACAACTGCAGTGATTCACATAACAAGTGTGGCAAGAAAAGTTGTAAAATGAGGCAAACCTCACAAATGTTTCATTTAGCAACAGGCATTTTGGACTCAGTTGTGGTTGTAAGTCAAGTATTAAGTACCTGTATTATTTTTGTCATAGGAGAAATTGTATTATATTTGAATATTAGAGAAGATTAGCAGTGAGATTTTACACATAGGTTTGATATGAAAAGGGAGTAAATCTGTGTCATTTATTAAAGCACAATATAGTATTTCTCAGCAAAAAATTCTTAGCTGGTGAAAGCAACCCTTCTGCAGAGTGCAGGATGCTACCCAGGGTGGAATTCTACCGGTTCTGACCAGTTGGGGCAAATCAGAACTTCCGGTGATCATTTGGCCCTACCCACCCACCCCTGCCCTTTTCCTGTGCTTTCTTTCCTTGTTTTTGAGCACAGCTGATTCGCACGGCAGAGAAGTTTGCAATGCATCAGCTGTTTTACTCACTGGGGCTGCAGCAGAAGGGAAGTATTATAGCTAAAAATAATCTCTTCTAAATGCTGGGCATGTGTGCAAATCACGCCCTCACCGAATTGGTTGTTACACTGGTTGAATCGCACCACTGATGCTACCACTTTCATTATCCATCTAGAGTGAAAGCTGAATATCAATATATGTTTATATATATTATATGGAGAAGAAAGGGTCAAATTTTTTGTTGTGAATGCATAAGGTTTAATAAAGAGAACTTGAGCTTGGAGTAAAGTGCAGGGTTCTGGCCCTGCACTTCTGATTGGCTGTTAACGGCAGGATCGGATTGACCCGTTCCAGGGAATCTGATTGGCCATTAACAGAGTTCCTATTGGTTAAGGGAGCTAGCGCTCCTCGATTGTTATTGGTAAATAGTTATTGGGGTTGCCTATATAAGGAGGGTTATAACTGCCATTGAGTGGAGAAGTCACTATGTAAATAAAGAGTTGAAGTTCACCGTTCCAGAGGCTTGTCTCCATTCTTTCTCGCCCATGCTACAAACATAACACTGGCGACGAAGGTGGGATGTGGAGATGTCTGAACTGACGGAACTGAGAAGAAACACTGAGCACGTGGCTGATGACGCTACACAACGGAACCATGTCCGGCGTCGTCATACCACCTGCTCCGTTCGATCCAGTGCAGGAAGACTGGGAGTCCTACATGGATCACTTCCAAATGTTCTTATAAACTAACAACTTAAAAGATGCCACAGCTGGGAAGAAACGGGCGGTGTTCCTAACGCATTGCGGTCCAACCGTATTTAAGATGGCTAAAGCACTAGCAAAACCTAGAGAAGTGAAGGCGATGGATTGGGACGACCTCGAACCTTTACTAAGAGATCACTATGCACCGACCGTGCCTACGCTCGTGAGACGGCACGAGTTCCATCAGAGAAACCAGCGAAAAGGAGAAAGCGTCGCCGACTTCATAGCAGACCTCTGAAACCTGGGTGGTCTCTGCGGATTCGCCGATTTGGAAGAGGCACTGAGAGATCGAATAGTTCTGGGATTAGATGCACCAGGCGTGCAGAGCAAGCTGATGGTGAAAGGCAACATCAGCCTTGCCGATGCCATCGCCGATGCTACTGCAGCAGAAGCAACCAGGAAGTCAGCTGCACAATTATGCCGCAACCGTGCTCCGGTACACCAACCGACAAGCGAAATTTTATCTAAGTCAGAAGGGCAGCTTTCAACGACACACCACGAGGACCTCTCTTCATTGTCAGACAGCGACGAAGAAGAGGTCCATCGACTGCGGTCCGACCGGGACCACCACCCGAAGTCCCTACGCCCTTGCACTGGCTGTGGAGCCAACCATGCCAGGTCCGAATGCAAATTCCGCAACGCGCTCTGCCATAAGTGCGGGAAGAGAGGCCACATCGGACGGGTCTGCCGAAGTTTACAGGACCTGGCCAGGCCTCAAAAGGGGCTAACTATCGCCAATCGACAGGAAACCATCCTGTAAGGCGAGAACCAGTAAGCCACTCCTACAGAAACTGAGCCTTGCAGCGAGAAGAGGCTCACCATACTATCACTATCGGCCACGCCTCTGCCTTGGATGCCAAGAAAATCCGAATCACAGTAGCCATCGAGAACCAGCCTTGCCACATGGAGGTTGACTTGGGATCGTCTCTCTCGATGGTGTCGTGGAGAACACTCAAGCAACTCATCCCCACGATTCAGCGCCAAGACCTCCGTTTCCAAAAACTCATTCTTAAGGACTATCAAGGGAATCGAATCCCTGTCATTGGTTCCTTCCGAGTCTGGGTCTCCTTCAAGAAGCACACCGCGTACTTACCGCTAACTGTGATCGACAAAAATTGGCCTAGTCTGCTAGGTCTCCAATGGTTCGTGCAACTTGGCATTGAAGTGGCAGGCATAAACTAAATCAGCGGAAGTGACTGGGAGGAGGACCTCATCCATGAGTTCAAGGACGTCTTCGCGGAAAGTTTAGGTGAGTACAAGGGGACCCCAATTTCATTCAGCCTTGATCCAAAGATAGCTCCCATCCGCCTTAAGTCCCGTCGAGTTCCGTTTGCCTTAAAGCCGAAAATTGACAAACAACTCGACAAACTAATAGCTCAGGGGGTGCTAGAAACTACTGATCACTCCCCCTGGGAAACCCCAATCGTAACACCCATTAAGCCAGACGGGTTGATCCGAATTTGTGGGGACTACTGGGCCACCCTGAACCACGCCCTACAGCAGAATGCATATCCGGTGCCGGTGGTACAGCATCTCCTCCACTCCCTGGGGGGCGGAAAAGTCTTCGCTAAATTAGACTTAGCTCAGGCATATCAGCAACTACCTGTTGATGAAAAGACGGCACAGGCACAAATGATTGTGATGCACCGAGGTGCCTTCAAATGTACCCGGCTCCAATTCGGAGTCAGTGTAGCCCCGGGGATTTTTCAGAGCCTGATGGAGAGGCTACTACAAGGGATTAAAGGCGTGGTCCCCTATTTTGACGATGTATTAATTGCTGCACCTACAAAAAAAATCTTACGGGATCGTTTAAAATTAGTCCTACAAAAATTTCAAGACGCCGGTCTTAAGGTAAAAAAGAATAAGTGTAAATTGTGTACAGATAGTGTTGAGTTTTTAGTGTACCTAATTGACAGTCAGGGTATTCACCCGACCGACAGTAAACTAAGAGCAATAAAAAACGCTCCCAGGCCTCGGAACAAGGCCGATCTCCAGGCTTTCCTAGGCCTGGAGTTCCTCATCAACTTTTATAATGTATTTCTACTGCATAAAGCAATGGTCGCTGAACCGCTACACTGGTTATTACACAAGAAAGCAAACTGGTTATGGGGTCATAGAGAAGAACAAGCGTTCCGTAATGTGAAAAAACTACTGACTTCTGACTCTGTACTCATGCAATACAATGAGACTTTGCCGTTAAATATCACATGTGATGCTTCGCCTTTCGGAGTGGGCACCATTCTGAGCCATGTACTGCCTAATGGTAACGAAGCCCCTGTTGCATATTTTTCAAAGACACTTTCAAAAACTGAGTGAAATTATGGCCAAATCTATAAAGAAGCCCTCGTAATTGTATCGGCCATTAAAAGATTCCACGAGTACGTGTATGGCCGGGCTTTTACTATCGTGACCGACCACAAACCGTTATTGGGGATAATAGCTGGAGATAAGCCGACTCCCTACATATTATCCCCCAGGATGACTCGCTGGTCAGAATTCTTGGCTGCTTATAATTATCGGCTGCAATACCGCCCGGGGAAAGCCATTCCCCACGCCAACGCATTGAGCCGAGCACCGCTTCCAGAGACTCTCGACAATCCTGCACCAATGGTAACCATGTTGCAAATTGAAACACTCAACTCGCTGCCATTAACGGCCCGAGATATCGCGAGAGAAACCAAACGTGACCCCACCTTAGCGCGAGTTCTGGGCTGGGTAGAACGTGGATGGCCATTGGACCAATTATCAGATGACTTCACACCATTCAAGACTCGACAAATGGAGTTGTTCTCCCAAAAGGGCTGTGTCATCTGGGGCAATAGAGTCGTTATCCCAGAATGACTCCAAAAAGCTGAGAACCTTGCACGATGGCCACCCTGGTATCGTGCGAATGAAAGCCCTCGCACGAAGCTACGCATGGTGGCCGGGCATTGACAAGCAAATCGAAAATTGGGTTAAAGCTTGTCATAAATGCCAGGAAGTGAGCAACGCCCCACCTAAAGCCATCCCTACCGAATGGGAGACCCCCGAATGGGAGACTGGTCCCGTATTCACTTGGACTTTGCGGGGCCGACCAAAGGCCAGACCTTTATGCTAACCATCGACACCTACTTGAATTGGCTCGAGATTCACCGCATGACAAACACAACCACTGAAGCGGTTATCAAAACCTTGGAAAGACTATTTGCAACCCATGGATTACCAGACGTCCTGGTGTCCGACAACAGGCCCCAATTTACAGCGCTGTCATTCGAGCAGTACCTGGCTGACCGCGGCATCCGACATGCACTCACCTCGCCTGCGCACCCTGCGACCAATGGCAAAGCAGAGCGCATGGTCCAATTCGTTAAATAAACCTTGCAGAAGGTAGACTATGATAACATTGACGACAAGATCAATCGAATCCTTTTTCTACAACACATCACACCTCATAGCGTCACCAACAAAACTCCCGCCGAACTGCTAATGGGACGAAAACTCCGCTCCCACCTCGACCGGTTACACCCAGCTTATGAACTGGAAAAACCACTAGAATCTAGCGGCCGCTGTCGTGCCTTCCAGGTAGGCGATTTGGTATACGCTAAAAACCTATTGGGCGATCCGCTGTGGGTGGAGGCGACAGTAGTTTGTGTAACCAGCCTGAGATCCTACCTTGTACAATGCCTTGACGATAGACTATGGAAACGCCATATTGATCAATTACGATCGCAGCTCCCGTTGGGCATTCCTGAACTCCCTTATGACCTAGGAAACATCTGCAAGTTGTGCTGTGACAAATTGTGTTGTGGCATCAATACACATGCAGGTTTGGAGAAGATCAGAAGGTTTCAAACAGTGACTTGTGTAAACACTTGGAGTTGCAGAGAAGAATAAATTTCCTGTTGCTCTAGAAAGTTTCATAAATGTAGAATACTGTAAAACCACTGTTGATAAAGTTGATAGGTAAAAGAAAATTAATTATGCATTAGATACGCAACAAAGCATCCTAGCATCAGGTTTCCCCATAACCCAGAAGAGATTTATGAGTTTCTGAGCTTTTCTCGACTTGAATTAGCATTCATTCCATTCCTGTTTTTTTTTTCCTCCTCCATCTGCCTTTCTTGAATTTGCACAGAACTTGTAATTTATGTTTATTTGTTCAAGAAATCTCTCCCCTTCTGGATTTATCCAGGTGATAAAAGTAGAAGATACAGTAGAATAGTGTCTGCATAGGCAGCATGTAAAAATAAAATTAAAAATAAAAAGTAAAAAAAAAATATTGTGGCCCACTAAGTTGTTGCTGACCTGAAAGAATTATGAACATTCCATCTTTGTCTTTCAATCTGTGCCCCAATTTTCTGGTTAGTAGGAAAGAGAACCATATATGAAATTTTGCAGGGAGAAACAGTTCTTGGGATTTTGAAGGTTTGGAATAAACAATATTTTCTGTCAAATTATTTCCCATAATTCAGGTGGGTTGATGTGGCATAATTTCTATTTTTCTCTTTTGAATCTACCTGTCAACCTCCACCTCCAGCACTATTTTAAAAATTAATTGTAGATTTAAATACAAAGGACTAGGAACTTAAATGTTTTGAATATTTTTAAGACAAACTCTAAAGTTTACTTATCGGCCACTGATCATTGTAATCATATATTTTGCCTGTAAGTAGAAATTATTACTATTCCAAAATATATGCTGGAATGGGAAAATGAGAGAGACTAGTTTTCCTAAGATTACTTTAGATTTAGTAGAATTCATAAGCTGGTGCTCAGCAGTGAAAGAGAACAACTCACCACAACCAACTTACCATGGCTATCTTGCTATGAACAATTTTCCATAGCCAAGTCACTGTGGAATAACTTGCCATGGCCAATTCACCACTGGACAATTCAACAGTTCAATTTAATTATTTAAAATAATTAAAACATTATTTTAATTTTTGCCACTTGCATTTCATTTTGTCCCTCCTTCAGCACCCTTTCTTTAATGATTCTATTTCACCATTTATTCGATGTTATGTAACATTTGTCCTGTGGTGAGTTGTTCTGAGGCAAATTGGTGAGTTGTTCTGAGGCAAATTGGCGAGTTGTGCCACAATGGTAAGTTGGCCACTGCAAGTTGTCCTAAACCTCTCATCAGATGCTTTTCTACACTGTAATTGCGCATTGAAGATTTGTTCACTACCCCAAGCAACAGAGCAGGATCAGGGAAGCAAGGTTCATTGATGGATTTAATAAGGATTAGGATACGGAATCCTGGAAAGTGACTACGCAAATCTTCTTCTTACTTTTAGAAGTATTTAGAATTGGTAAGATGAATTTCAGTGTGTTGCTTGAATCTCATGGTCTCATAATGTAAAAATGAAGGGTTAATTACCCTCTTCCTGGATATACCTGACATTGAAATTGTTCTTTTGCTGGTGAGCTTTTGAAACATTCCCTTTTCTTTCCTAGTCCTTCTTACATGTTGTTTGGGCCAGAATTGAACAGTCTTTTTCACTGAGATAATTTGAGAAAAGGAATGGGGGTTGGAAGATTTCAGCCATAATTATATAATTGTTACTCAAATGACTTTCCCATACTTAAAAAGAAAGGCAGAATGATTATCTCCTCCTTGTTTCTCTCCTATAGAAGGGAATTTCCTTCACCCAGTTTTCCAACAGGTTGAAATAAACAAATAACATTAAGCAGAAAATGAAACTTGGTGTACATCAGCTTGGTGGCTTTAATTTTTCATCAAAGAATGCAACATTTCTGTAATTTTTTTATAATCTCATATTTGTTAGAAGTGATGTTCAAATATACCAAATGCACAAAAGTGGAGAAACTTATTCTGTAACACTTTCTCTTGTTTATGATGTAATTATTGACACACCCCATTATTTTATTTTTATTTAGTAAATGTATATGAGACCCATATCACCAATAATAACTTACCAATAGTAAAACTAGAAATATAAAAACTATTAAAAATTTTAAAATCATGATGATATCATGTGAATTGTGACATCATCATGCAAATTATGCAAATTATAAAAATTGGAATTTTATAAGTGATGTGGTGGAATGAAAAATATTATCTCATGTGTGGCCTCTTAGAGATACTCAAAGACATCAGTAGACGGTAAGTATTTCTTTTTTCAACATATTTTCAATGCTTGCTTTCAGAATCATTTTGCTTTTTTCCAAAAAAAAAAAAAAACATGTATGATTTGCCAACCACCACTCTATCATGCAAGTTCAAGAAGTAAGTTTTACAGTTATGAATCAGAAGCTCATGGATTACTGTGGAATGAAGAAGGATTCTTGTAGAAGAATTTCATATATTATGAAATATGCATTAATTTTATTGGGAAAATGTGTACTGAATTCAAATAGTTTAGCTTTTTGTTTTTAAAGACTTGGGAATAATAACCTTTCCAAGTGCCTGCAGGACAATTTATCTCTGTAAAGTTACTCATGGTGAGAGGGCTATTGATTCTTATCTACAAAGTTTATTCAGAGAGTTAAGTGAAGAAATAATTATATGTCCACTAAAGTCACCAATTTGCTGCAGTCATGACATATCCAAATGTGGAATAGTCTCGCAGCCAGCAACTGCTATCCAAGGTGCATCATGAGGAGGTGAACTATTGTCACACCCCACAAAAAATGTACCAGGGTTTGAACTACCACATCAGCAATGGACAATCCTGAATAGGATTCACACCTCACATGACTTTCTGTACAAATAGGGCATAGTATCCTCCCCTCAGTGTGATTACAGAGTCCCACATCAAATTGTAGATCACATCGAGACCAGCTGTAAATTAAAAGTACTGTATATCAGCTGTAAGCTGAGAGCAGTATCTGATTTTTGTTTTTAATATAAACAATGCTGCACTTCAACAGTTAATTGGCCTAGATATTAACATTTGAACATCTTTTTAACATGTATACTTCATTGTGTTTTAATAATCTTGGCAAAATGTTAATATATATTTCTAGCAGTGGTGGGATTCAAATTTTTTTACTGCTGATTCTGTGGGCATGGCTTGGTGGGCATGGCAGGGGAAGGATACTGTAAAATCTCGAATCAGAGGTGGTATTTGCCGGTTCTTTGAACTACTTAAAATGTCTGCTACCGGTTCTCCAGGAACTGGTCAGAACCTGTTGAATACCACCTTTGATTTCTAGTCCATGTATGATATGCCATATGCTAAATAAATATTCGGATGTGGATATGAACTGTAAAATCCTTAGAGGTGAAGAAGGTGCATACAGAAATAGTATTCTGAGCCAGAAAATAAGGAAATTGAATGAAAACATTGAATGATATTCTTTTTTTTTCCAAATTTTAAAAGGTTTTTATTAAATATAAAAAAAATCAATGTCTACATAAACAGTGCATTTTGTGAGTACAGTTACTTTGAGAAATAATAATCATAATAAAACAGTAATATTCATAACATTAATATTGATCACATAATAAAAGTAATATTTACTTATCCATTTCGGTGGACCTTCCTTATGTAATTAATCATTCTCTTATGCTTCCACATTTCTAACTTCTGTTTTTGCTAGTTAAGCATTGATAAAACACATACCATAAAAAGTATTCAGTTTCTTCCTTCTCCTTAATTTTAAGTGTTAATCTATCCATTTCTGCACATTCTAATAGTTTTTTTATTACATTTTCCTCAGCAGGGATCTCTTCATTTTTCCACTGTTGTGCAAACACAATTCTAGCTGCTATTAGCACTGTGTAGAATTAAATATGTATTCCCTTTATTATACAGTACTTTTCTGGTAAAATAACCAACAAAAATATTTCAGGTTTTAAATCTGTATTGCTTTACCATTTTTTCTAATCATGTATATATTTTTGTCCAATCCTTTTTTTCTTTTGGACATGTCTACCACATGTGATAATACGAACCCTGTGTCTGATTACATTTCCAACATTTAGCGGACATGTCTTTAAACATCTTTGTCAACATCGCTGGTGAAAAGTGCCCTCTATAAAACATTTTATATAGATTTTCTTTATATGCAGTTGACATTGTTTATAATTTATAGTTTATAGTTTATAATTACACTATATAATTATAGTTTATAATTCTTATCCCACAATTTCTGCCATTTATCTAACTTCATAGTATTACCAAAAATTTTAGCCCATACTATCATTGTTCTTCCATTTTAATGCTCAAAAAATAGCTATAATTTTTTATTAGTTTTTCATCTGTCCCTGTTAGTATCTGATCTAGTTCAGCTGATTCTTTATAAAAACCATACATTTTAGCATCTTTCTCATATCTTGATAGTATTTTCATATGCGGCCACCACACGAAATCAATTCTTTGACTATTCATCTCCTGCTTAGTTTTAAGTTCCCCTTTTTCATATTGTAATTTTTTCCATGTTAACAACATTTGGATGTATCAGTGCCTCCATTGTGGAGAGCCAGACTGGTATTTTCAAATAGTGTTTTTCTTTAATTTTTTCCCACACTAACAATACTGAATTTCTAACATAATGTCTTTGAAAGTACCTATGTATTTTGTTTTTCCCATACCATAGGAAGGTATGCCACCCCAGTTGGAGATCATGTCCCTCCAAAGTTAATATTCATCCATGCCTCAAATTTATCCATTCTTTCACCCATGTAAGTACAGAGGCCTGATAGTACAGGTCCCAATCTGGGAACCTGAACCCCACTTTATTTTGAGAGTCTTGTAGCATTTTCAGACTTATTCTTGCTTTTTTCCCCTTGCCAAATATATTTTGATATTATTTTATTTAATTCCTAAAAATACTTTTTTTCCAGCTTTATAAGGAAATTGAATAAAAACATTGAATGATATTTTTGATTGTATTTCAATTAATCCAATAGCACCCAGGTTACATTCTTATTTGGAACTTTAATCATTCTAGGATTGGATGTTACTTTAAGGATAGAAATTGTGTGGCTATATTTATTTCTAATTATATATAAAATGTTCTTATTCAGGGTCAGACTACTGTAATGGAGGATTGTCTCCCTCATTCATTCTTTGAATATTTTGATTAAACTTATGGTGTACGATAGAGCAGAGAGTTCCCTCCCTTTAGGAGTATATACACAGATAGTATAATGTATAGAAATGTAAAATATGTATATAATTTACATAACATTAATGAATAGTGGAGATTTTTTAATGTATTTACAATACAATTGTACTGGTCTCTTGTTTATTTAACTATATAACCGCGCACCAGGTTTCAATTGTATAATTTACATGTGGAGAGAGAGAGAGAGAGAGAGCACAATGAACTTCCTCTGTTGTTTATTATGAGACAAGGAACCTCTCCGATTTGATAGCTATTAGGAAAACCTTGATTGCTGAAAATAATAATTTAAATGGAGAAATTGGTTCTGTACTCAACCTTTTAACTGACCGTTTTATACATTTTCTTGCCCAGGGAATAGCATGTTTATAACTCTTGCATAATCACAGTGGATTGTGCCAGCTTGGTCAATAGTTTATCATAGTTACACATTATTAAATTCCCCTAACAATTGAGTCAGAAGCAGGTTTGAGATAAATGACTTTTCTGTTGACCAGCTATTCTTTAGTTAGTTGGATGCTGTGGAAACATTGGTTAGTGTTATAGACATTTCCTTCTAAGGTATATGTATTTCCTTTCTGAAGTTTTGCATGATTACATGAACACTGAATGAAATTATAATGTCCTTGCAATTTTCATAGAACAAAGAACTGATTTGGTATCCAGTATCCCAGAAAACCTCCTAGATTTTATTTAAATTACAAGTCCAGATGCACTGATTTGAAAGAAGTGTTTTCAGGTTGTGGTCCACATTGAAACTGATTTCAATATTAATATTGATATTGAATCCATATTTGTAGTGTGAGCAGTGGAATGACTGAGGTGAACACGGAGCAAACTTCAGCTTTAAACTTTATTATAACAATAAAGGGTTGCCGCGCCTGCTGCACTAACAAGGCAGCCAGCTGGCGGGCAACAGCTGATGCCCTTTGACAGCTCCCTTTTATAGTCAGCTGTCAAACAGTGTCAGCCAATAGGAATGGTCCGTGTTCCTTCTGGAAGCACGGACTGGAGTGAAGATGTCAGCTCAGTCCTTTCAGAATGCAACACTCCTTTCTCCCCGAACAGAGCATGAATAGTCCTTTAGATAACTCCGGCACTTGCGCAGGCAGCCAGATCTTCTTGGTTCCAATGGGGCTGCTGCAGGATGGAACTCCTTTGCTTGGCAGGCAGCTTCTGGTGACGCAGGCAGCAGGCATCACAGATTCAGACGGCTCGGGGTGCGGGACCGATGACTGTCCAGGTAGGCTCATGTTGCTCTCAGGTTTGTGGTGAGCATCCTTGGGTGCTGGTGGTCTCGATGAAGCAAGAATGTTCAGAGGGCCACCTATAGAAGTACTCCAATGCCCCCTTAATTGGTCAACATGGCAGCGCCAAATGTGACCATCTTGCAATTGGACTCTGTAAGACTTAGGGCCGGTTACTGCCATAATTCTCCTGGATATCCACAAAGCTGGACCAGCATAGTTGCTGGCATAAACCTGGTCGTTTCCAGCAAACTTCCTAGTCTGGCTATTTGAGCCTAGCGGTATAACTGGGCATAATTTGAATGGAATCTGTCTAAAGTGATCCTCAGATGGTGACCCATGAAGAGTTCAGCTGGAGACCTATTTGTGGTGGCACAGGGAGTCGTGGCCTGGATTAAGAGATACTTAGCAAGTCTGGAGTGCCAGTCTATGGGCCCAAGCCTCTCCAAGATATCCTTAGCAGATCTGACTGCCCTTTCAGCCAGACCATTACTGGCAGGGTGAAAAGGAGCTGTTAGGGCATGTCTGATTCCTTGGTTAGCTAGGAAAACCTCAGATTCACAGGATGTGAACTGGGGGCCATTATCAGACACATGGATTCCACCTATATGAAGGCCAAGGGCAGGGAACCAGTCTAACCCTAACATGCTTGGGAGGGCACCATCCACTACCACTAAAAGAAGTGACTCTTAAAATTTTGAAATTGAATAAAAAACTTGCCTTTTCTAATGACTGGGATGGTTCTGCCTTGGTAGTCACATAAGGTTAAGTTGCAGCCTTGAAGCCTCTTCTTTGCCATCCTGGGAAGTAGTTGTTTCAAGGTGGTCCACAAGATGATGGACAGTACTGAGCCAGTGTCTACTTCCTACAAGGTTTCCCTTCTAAAGAAACAATAACATTGATTTTGTTAGAACTTTTGTTTGTCAGCTTGGCTTGGTAGCAGGTGAAACAGTCTTCAACTTGTTTTTGAAAATGCTGAGTTGTCTGAGGTTGCTGTGATTGGGCCAAAGTCTTTCCTGCCTGACAGATCCTGGCTAAATGACCCTTTCTCTGGCATTTTAGACAAATGACATTCCTGAACTTGCAGGGTGCCCTCAGGTGATTTCCTCCACAGCTTAGACAGATGGGCTGAGATCGTGAAGGTTGGCTGGAAATAGACCTGATTCCCCTCTGACCGGGTTTGAGTTGCCTGAGGTGATTTACATCATTAGTCTCTTCAGAGCCTTCCTCTGTGGAGGCTTCATTGTAATGAACAGCTGAGCTGTTCTGGCTGACTAAATTTCCCTGAATTTCTTCTGCTGAAAGTGCTGACAGCTCTGCAGCTTGGGATTCCTTTATTTCTAATTTAAGGGTCAAATCCCCTTTAGCCAATAGATGCCTTTGTAACCTTAACTCCCTGACTCCACAAACTAGTTGGTCTAATAACATGTCCTCCAGATAATCTCTGAACCCACACTGCAAGGCAGTTGTTCGTAAAGCTGCCATATACCCACTAATAGTCTCTCCCTCAGCCTGGATCCATCTTCTAAAAGCATGTTGCCTGGCAATTCAGGAGAGCTTAGGGGAATAATGGTTAGAAAGAATTTCCTGCAATTCCTCCCATGAAACAGTCTTAATTGAACGCAGTGCCAGCAATGCCATAGCAGTGTCAAACACTGTGGCTCTGGAAAAAACTTTGAAAGTAAGATTTTTTCCTATGGTCGGAAATGTCAGCGAGGTCAATGGCATCTAGGAAGAAGTCAAATTGGTTTCTGTAGGACTCCCATGTCTCCACTGTCAGTCTGAAATTTGAACGCAGGGCTTGAAGTCATCTCATCTCAGCGGTGTTGCTTCTTCTGAGGAAAGTTGAACTTCGCGCTCGTGAATAGGGACAGTAAGCTCTTAAAGTGACATACAGCTCGGTAGTGGCTTCGGCTCTTTTTATAGTGACTTTGCTCAGCAATTCTTTGCTCGGTTGCCTCTTATATGTATCCCTCCCTTGTCACCAGTGGAGTGTGAATGGCAGAATGACTGAGGCGAACACAGAACAAACTTCAGCTTTAAACTTTATTATAACAATAAAGGGTTGCCACGACTGCCGCACTAACAAGGTAGCCACCTGGCGGGCAACAGCTGATGCCGTTTGACAGCTCCCTTTTATAGTCAGCTGTCAAATGGCGTCAGCCAATAGGGTCTGTGTTCCCACTGGAAGCATGGACTGGAGTGAAGCCTTCAGCTCAGTCCTTTCAGAACACAATAATATTGATATTACTCCTTTGTAATAACCTTTCTAAACAGGAAAAATAGATATATCCCTGTGTTTATTGTTATTAAAAGTACCAGTCTTTCAATGGACTTAAGGATTGAATCCCTCTTTTCCCTTCTATTTATTCATGTTGATATAACACTATCAAAAAGTACCTAGGACCTCAGTTGCAGTTTCATTAAGCATATCAAAGTTCATTCAGATAGTAACCATGTTTTCCCTGAATGAATAAAACAGATAAATGTTGAGTCTATTATTGAGGTAGATTGTGGAACACAAGTGGAAGAGCCTGAAATTCATCAACATGTACAAAAATCTCATATTTATTAGATTATTATTAGATGCTTTTGTCTTGTCTTTTTTACTTTAAAAACAATTCGAGTTGGCGAACCTACATAATATTCCTTCCTCCTCTTTTCCCTAAAACAATGAGTTAGAAGTTGGGCTGACCCAAAGTCACTCAACTGATTTTTCATGCCTGAGGCAGGAATATAACTCACAGTCTCCTGGTTTCTAGACCAGCACTTTAAATACTATCCCAAACTGGTATAAGTGATATAATAATCTATACTATTCTAAATGTGACATATGACCTCTACAAATAAAGCAGATGTTATAAAGCACATGACACATTACCCTACAAATAGATTAGATCTACTCTCATGGAAGAAAGCAAAGTAGTTCCAATAGGGCTACACTTACTTTAGGGATATAATTCAGCCTTTTGGTAATTTAAAAAATTGTTACTTAAAATCATGTTCTAATTTATCGAGTCCTTATCTCCCCAGCATGACTATTAAAAAAGATAGCCATTCACCTGGGATGTAATGCATGAAATAAATATTAAATCTGATTCCCCCCCCTCAAATTGATACTGAACACCTGTTTCAATGAAAAAACCAATTTGCAAATGCAAGACTCATAATAAAATTGGTGACTCTTTGGCTTTTGAAAACATAAAAGAAACTTCATGATCATTTGTAATCACTTTGGAAAGAGACTTTGTTGCAACATTATTCCAAATAAAAGTATTGCTTTTAATTGTGACCGGTAAATGATAGGGATGGATTGATTTTTCTCTCTATTTCTTTATGAATAGCTATGGACTCTTTTTTTACCTTATAAATAATTCCTTAAGAATTATCATCAATAGAATTGTCAAAAATTTCTTACCATGCAGGCGAAAGAAATGACATACTGTCTTGCTCAGAAATCCATTCAGAGAGAATTAAGAATATATAATATGTCCAGCTCAAGTAATGTGATCTACGAAACTTTAGTTAATTATGCTTTTTTTAAAAATCAATGTGTGTTCTCACTTTAAATGAAATATGAAGGCAATAATCTGAGCCAACCCCAGACATGAAAAATAATTACTTTTATATTTTTTTCAAATGTTGCAACAATGAATTATACAATTCTTAATCTGTCAGATTAACTGTGTTAGATTAATACCTGGTTACCCTAATTGGATATCAGTAACAGTGCCATTAACGGATAGATCCCATTGCTTATGAAGCTGTCTTGCATGGCGAAACCAATTTGGAGCTTAGCATTAATTGTAGTCATGCTGAGATGAATGGATATTGGGAGCAGTACCTTTCCAGGAAAAAAAAAAGTACGGTTCAATGATTCCATTGCCATTTAGTTCCTTCAATAAATTCTGCCATTTATGACCTAAGCTTGGCAGTACAAAATGGAAATAATTGCAAGCAACGGAGTCCTACTTCTAGTTTGAACTTAGCTACTAATCTTCTCTAGAGCGTAACAAAGATATGATTCATAAATAATGGTAAATTTTAATAATTCTGTATCTTTTTTCTTAGTTCTGTTTTAGACCTAAGCCTGAATGTGTCTGGATGAAAACTGCTTTTAAAATAAATTGGAACATATGCAGCCAGCAAAAGCCCAACATGTAGCCAGCTTTGACTGTTTATTGGACCATTTTAGGATCATTGAAAGCAACATGTACATCACATATTTTGTCTATGATATTCCACTATGGGGAGAATGGATTCCATGTTGTACATAAACACTGAGATTAAAATGAACAAAATAGTTGCTGGGATTAAAATGAACAAAATCGTTCACTTCATATAATGCAATAAGACAAAATAAGCTTTCTTACTGGATTATCAAAAATAATCTAGCTGTTGTTAATTCGACATGCTAAAATCATGCCTTAGGGTTAACCATGCTTGAAAGTATATTTAATTACTTCAGTTACTTCCACATTTTGGCCAAGCTTCAAGTGATGCCCTTCAGGTGAACCCCTTTCCTTGGTGATATTATAGCTGCTATTAATAATGTCTGAAATAGTTTAGTGTTCTCGAATTGACAGTTGATATAAGGAGTTTTACTAGATATTAACCGAATGACCTAGACTTGCATAAATCCTCTGATTTTATCTACCAAAGGTTCTTTCTCCCAGCAATTTTATATTACAGAATCAATGAGAAATAAATCATTTCATTTATCAGGTTAGCCACATGATAAACTGTTGGCAACTTTGCTTTGCTCCAAAAATATATATATGAAGCCTGAAGGAACAATACTATATAAAACAAAATATAAACTTTTAGCAATAAGGCTACATCATCTAACTTCTTTTAATATTCTTTGGTCATACATACTCTGTTTTTCCAACAAAACCTCTATCATCAATACTTAATGTTTCCCATCCACTGATCATGTTTTTCAAATGAAGTGATATGGTGAGGAAATTCAGATTTTCTTTAAAATATGTAAATAGCAACTCCATCCTCTCAAACAATCGAGCTTTATCTCTTGCTGTAGACAGTATGATATCCTTTGGCAGACATCTTTCTGTAATGTCAGAGCTCTGTAGATAAGTGTTTACAAAAAAACCGTTGAAAAATGGTTTTATTCAAATTTTATTTGGGGATTCTAGTTCATCTTTTTTTCAACAGAGGAAATAATTTAGAAAAAAACAACAACCCTCCACTAAACTTCACTAAACATTCAGCTTCAAATAACATAGAGACATTGCTATGTTAATTCTTCACTGAAGAATCCTGGGCACCTCTCTTTTCTGCATACTATGCATCAAAAAAATATTTTCCACTGGTTAAAACAAGCTCTTTAGCCGTATTGCTTGCCATGGAAAGCTTAATCATTTTTTCTATGGATATCCATCCCATTGAGAAACAATTCACACATTGAATACAGCCAAAGAGTTGGTACATATATTTCAGAAGACTTGACAATTTTTTTAAAAATGATTGATTAAAGTTACTCTAAACTGCCAAAGTTATCCTTAATCTTTCTCCTTTCTCTCTAATCCTCCTCATTTAAAAAACACTGTTTGAAAAAAAGGATTCTAAACATAAAAGAATGCCATGCCACGACTTATTTCAGAATATGGAGGAAAAGCTGCATGTTAGTTAGTTTACTTTATTGTCATTGCACCTTGTATAATGCAATTAAATGCCATCTTCAGTGTACATTATAACTATAAAAATAAAACACAAACACACATCCTTCACATTCTATGCAATTGAGTTGAAAACCTCTGATGACATTAATATTGCACTCTACAGTAGAATTGAAGATATAGTTACTGCCCTGGGATAGAAGTTGTTTTTCAGCCTATTGGTCCTTGTTTTTATTACTCTGTACCGTCTGCCAGATGGTAACAGTTCAAAAAAAGGGTGCCCAGGATGAGGTGGATCTTTAAGAATGTTTTGAACTTTCTTAAGGCAGAGGGAGCTATAAAGCTCTTCCAAAGAGGGGAGAGGGTAACCAATGATCCTCTGAACAATGATCTGGAAGTGGACTGGAAATGCTTTCCTATCTGCCACTGTGCAATTGGCAAACCATATAGAGGTGCAGTATGTTAAAATGCTTTCTATGGTGCAGTGGTAGAAGGTCACCAGCAGTTTTTCATTCAGTAATTGTTTCCTTAGAAGTCTCAAGTAATATAAACTCTGCTGGGCCTTTTTGACCAGTGCTGCAATGTGAGCACCCCAGGCCAGGTCTTCTTTTATGGTAACACCCAGAAACTTAAAACTGGCCACTTGCTCCACTCAGTCTCCATTGATAAGCAAGGGCTGGATGTTTGATCTATTCCTTCACTATAAGCTTCTTGGTCTTATTGGTATTAAAGACCAAGTTATTGTCTCCATACCATGAAAGCAACCAGCCTATGTTCCCAGACTAGCAAAAGCAGCAAGAATCCTACAAAAGTAAAAACAAATTATTTTATTATTTTCAATAATTTTATTACATTAGATACCTGAAGTCATTCTGCCATTGCGAAAACAGACAGATAAACTTTTATGAGAACTGATGGTTTCCACAGTTGTTTCATATAGAAGATAATTTAGGTTTGCATAATAAAACCTAAGTAATCTGGCCTTGGCTATTAGCAAAACTTTCTTTTGCACAGTTTAGCTATTGAATTAGTCAAGATTTACAGTTTTAATTTGATGAAGGATTCTTATATGGTGGAAGAACATATTCCACTTTACTACATAGCTTGAGGCTCACTGGGGATGCAGATGTAATTGGATTAAGTCTTTTCTGGGGAAATAAATCAGGCAATGTTCATTCTAGTCCAATCCAGTCGGGGAAAGGTAGTTTTGAAGGGATGATTCCATCTGTGTGGAATAAAATAACCTTTTGTAAATCTACAGGTTTGCATGGCTGCACTTTCTGGATCTCTGAAGTGTCCTACTAAACTCTCCACTTGACAGATCCTGATAATGTGATTTCTAATAAAGAAGAATATTATTTGTAGCTCAGGGCTGAAATGAGTGGTCTTTGTGCTCTCTGAGCTTGGATGTTCTCTTGCAGATGTTTCATTACCCAGACTAGGTGTTAGTAAGTGTTAGTAAGGAGTGAGGTTTGTTCTTATTTTATATACCAGTGATGGCTAACCTTTTTGGCACCAAATGACCAAAGTGCATGCGCGTGCACCCAAAATGCAATGTGTGTGCGTGTGCTATGCATGCAACCCACCATGCCCCACGCATGAGTGTACAAACTCCCCCACATGTGCCCTGCTCCCACACATGCATGTGCAACCCCCATGTGTGCATCCCACCCCTGCACATGCACGGCAGAGACCCAAAGACCAACTGGCCAGTAGAAAGTGTGCATTTGCGGTGGAGCTGAGCTAGGATGATAGCTCACGTGGCCACAAAGTGGGCCCTGTGTGCCACCTCTGGCATGCCTGCCATATAGGTGTTATATACTGCCATATAGGTGTTATATACTGCCATAGGTGTTATATCACGGTTATATAGTAATCGCTTGCCCTCTTTGTGTTGGTGGGAGTGGTTTTGGAGGTTATTTGGTTGGGCTGTTAACTTGTTTGGCAGTGCCTTGATTGGTGTATTATTTGCTTCTTGATTGTCAGTCTATGTTAATCTTGGAGTTAATCAATGTTCATCTGGATGGTGATTGTTGGTGGGGAGATATTTTGATCTTTTTCTTCCCTTTTGGCTTGTTGATTGTCACTTTTGCACAGTACGTAGCTATTGTTTATGCCTATCTATTGGCTGATGGCTAATTTGCCAAAATGCCAGGCTGCTAGAAATTCTCTCGTGTTTTTGGATATGGCTTGGTTTAGAATGGTCACAGTTTCCCAGTTTAAGCTATGGTTAAGTCCTATGGACAGACCAACAGACAAAGAATAAACAATACCCCAATCCAGGAATCGCCAAACCAGTAAACAGCCCAACCAAAGATCCTCCAAGACCATTCTCCCAAACCCTAACAACCAGGCTGAGAGACCCCCAAGATCCCCTCAATGTGATTCCTGAATTGATTCTATTGTCAAAGGACAGCCCCTTCTCATGGAACATGAAGGGAAAACACTAAAAATCCACAAAAACCCAGTTTCTGAGGAGCGTGCCTCTACTCATTTATGTGCTTCATCTTTGGCTCCAAAATAGGAAATATTGCCAAGTGTAGCCTGCTGATTGCCTGACATTTGTCTTGGAAAAAAATCCTGACTTCAGTGAAACAGTGCTGTAGTTTCTTGCTGACTTGCTCTGTATTGTGTCTTAATTCCTCTTCTTCTGTCATTTGATATTATATTTGGTTCACGGTGCTTTTACACATGCATCTTCTCTTATCTTCTACTATTCTTCACCTTCAACTATCCGAAGAAGCTCACTGAATCACAGAGTTGAAAGGGACCATCATGAGCATTAGTTCAGCCACAAAACCATAGCTTTGAAAGAGTTTGCTTAGTCAACCAATCTCCTGCTCAGTACAAGAACCCAAATTAGATCATTCCAGGCATGCGGCTATCAAACCTTTGAAAACATTAAGTAAAGCAATCACTTTTTTTTCCTTTTTTTCTTCCTTATATTCTTGCTAAATCAATGGTGGGATTCAATTTTTTTTACTACTGGTTCTGTAGGCGTGGCTTGCTAGGCATGGCTTGGTGGGCATGGCAGGAGAAGGATACTGCAAAATTCAACTCCCTCCCCACCCCACTAACCTGTTTTCCAGCCCTGTTCTCCTGTGCAGGGTAACAAAAGAAGACCCAGCCAATCAGCTGGGACTCAGGAGGCAGAGAATAGATGGGGGCAGGGCCAGTCAGAGGTGGGATTGGCTGGTTCTCCAAACTACTCAACATTTCCACTACTGGTTCTCCAGAACTGGTCAGAACGTGCTCAATACCACCTCTGTGCTAAATGCAGACTTAATCTTGTTTGTTGCTTTTTTGACACTTCATGGTTTTAAACCATTTCACAGGATTTTGCCTCTGTTAGTTCATCAATGCATAGAAAGGACTAGTTTCCCTATTTTATTCCTGTAGGACACGTGCTTATTGCTTATCTATCTATATCTAGCTATAGTTATGCCTGGATTTATTATTTTTCATATGTTTTGTTTGGAAAATCTTATGAGAATATGTTATAACTGAAGGTCTGGAGTCCTATTTTCACAATTTTAGTTTCTTCTATAATGCTTACTATTTATTCGGGTGACAGGAAAAAAATCTTCTTATATTTCTAACCTCAAAATATTATTTTTATTTTTGCTTTTACTTCTAGGCAAAATAAATCTTTTTGGCATTTCTAATGTAAACTTTATGTTCAATATTTCTTTGAGTTTATGCTCATTTATTTTAATGAAGATCACAACCAAGGGACTACATGGCTATAATGTGACATGTCATAAGAAAGTGTTGAATGACAGATTTGCTCTTACCATCCAAGCTTTACGAAATGTTGATCTAGGACTTGATGATGGCTTATATTAAATGTAGCTCTTAGGATATACCCTTTTTAGCCTTAGTGAACTTCATGTCTTCCAAACTGTAATCTCATGTACTCCAGCTAGACAAAATTGTATGCAATTATTTATTGTTTTAGCTGTAAACCACTTTGATATTCAATATAATAAGTTATAGAAATTAAGTGTAAAATAAGAGGATTCATTATACTATTGATAGATACATTAATTTCAGAGATATGATTTTCAGGTTCAGCAAAGCTTATTTGTGTTTGCTTATTTATCTACTACCATCCAGATACCTAGACAGATTACAGAATTTACATAATAAAAACATAATGCAGAATCAGATCAGAATTATTTGAAGTACCAACTCCAGTTCATTTTCAATTAAATCAATACTGAAAAATGCTGCCAAGTGCAATTCATTCCTAAACTCCCTCCAGAAAAGCCATGTTTTAATCTGCTTCCAAAAGACCATGAGAATAGTATCCATCATGAGCCTGGTTGGAGACTAATGCAAAACAGGAAACAAATATGCTCCTACCCTCCACTTTCAACCCACCAGGTCATCAGGCCTTGTTGAATGCTGTCCACAATTAGGTGGACGAAAATGATTGTTTTATTACAGACTTACATGACCTTCAATAGAGTAATTCTGAATTCAGAGAGCCTAGCAATCCATATTTGAATTGACATTGGGGGTTGGGGAAGGCTAGGGCAAGTTGGCCATGGAAGTAGAAAAAAGGAATTAAATTTCTAATCTCTCTTCTGCAGCATGGCTCCCCCTCCCCCTGATCCCAGTGATTCTCTATCCATCGTATTATTTTCCTCTTTATTTATTTATTTGATTTGTCAACTGCTTACAAGATAATAGATATAAGTATAAATATGAGTAAGAATACAGGAAATAGGTACAAATAAATGGGGACAATAGGACAGCGATGGTGGAAACGATGGCGCACTTATGCATGCCCCTTACAGACTGCTTAGGAATGGGGTGAGGTCAATTGTGGATAGTTTGAGGTTAAAGGAGTGGCGGGGGTTGAGGATGTAACAACAGAGTCAGGTAATGCATTCCAGGCATTGACCCTCTGTTGCTGAAATCGTATTTTCTGCAATCACGTTTGGAGCAGTTAACATTGAGTTTGGATCTGTTGTGTGCTCTTGTATTGTTGTGGTGGAAACTGAAGTAGTCATTGATTGGTAGGACATTGTAGTGGATAATTTTGTGTACTATGCTTAAGTCCAACCATAGGTGGCGTAGTTCAAGATTGTTCAAGCCCAAAATTTCAAGATACAGCCATCCTGTATTTCCAACACATAACAGTGCTGGTCACAAAAGCAGTCAATGTGGATAAAAACATCTTCCCTCTTCTTCAGTTCAATTAGTAACATTACAATAGCAATTACAGAAATTGCCATTGTCACCTTTTCTTAACACAGCTACTCTGCTCCCATTGTCTATTAACCAGATTATGTATGACTTTTGGAGTATACTTTTTATGCATGTCTTTGGGTGTATAGTAATATCAGCAAATGCATTGTATACACACAGTTACACCCTCAAGCTTCCTGACAGATGAAAAATCACAGTTGGGGGGAGGACAATTCATAGAGGGAAAAAACTTTCCTAAAGTTGATCAAAGTAGATTGCCTTCACCTTGATGTTTCATAAGCCAGGATGGGCATTCTGTTGGAGCATGGTATCAAAAAACTCACTTTCTTTGCACATCTTACTAATACAGTGGCATGGTGAACAAATTCGTATACACCTCACATACAGTTACTTCTGTTTTGAACCATATTGACTCTTTATTATTCTTTCATCCATCTTGAATCCATCTTTCAAGGGAGCCTGGCAATCAATTTTTTTAATGCTTGCATAATTTTAACTCAGTAGAAAATTCAGGTCTATGTTAGAAATTCTAATGGTAGATAATATAATTAATGAACAAATTAAAACATACATCCCCCCCAAAAAATTGCTTCTCTAGTGTTGTGGTTAGCCAGCAGCAGGTGCGGACGGTGGAGGAGAGCAAGGACTTGGACTAGGGGCCGGACTATCAGGGAGTGGACTGCTGCCTTCAGGGATTGTGGGAGCTGGCAGCAGTGATGAGGAGCTTCCTGAGGAACCTGTGCCAAGTGCGCGTGAGCACAAGATGATTCGTAGAAGAGAACAGCTAGAGCAGCACAGGCGACTTGGGAGTAAGGATGCAATGTAATGGGCCCTCCCTCCAAGGAATATAAGCCTGGTTTCAAAAGATTTTTGAAGAAGGCAAAAATGCTCTAAGGACCCAACATTGTGTGTAGACACTCCGGCTTATCTGAAGAATTCTGTCAAGGTTTTTCTGGTTGGACTAATTGGCTGCCAGCCATCTTTTATCTACAAAGAAGTTATTTGTAGATTAAAGCTATGAAGGTTTGAATTGCTGCATTTGTTTGAGATTTTCTTGCTGGTAACAGGGTTGGGTCATAACACCATTCAACTTCCACATCAGTGGTCAAAATGTACCAATAAAGAAGAATATTTGCAGCGAAGGATTGAAATGAGAAGTCTTTTGGTGCTCTCTGAACTTAGTTGTTTTCTTGCAGACATTTCATTACCAACTAGGTAATATCATCAGTGTAATCTGAGTAGGCAGAGTGTTGTTGGAATGTGCCAACTTCTAAACCAGGGGTGTCCAACCCTGGCAACTTTAAGACTTGTGGATTTCAACTCCCAGAATTCCTCAGCCAGCAAAGCTGGCTGAGGAATTCTGGGAGTTAAAGTCCACAAGTCTTAAAGTTGTCAAGGTTGGACACCCCTGTTCTAAACTATACTCCTGTACCAACCTGAGAGTTATTCAGAGAAGAGGCTCACCATACTATCACTATCGGTCACGCCTCAACCCTGGACACTAAAAAAATCCAGGTAACAGCAGCCATCGAAAATCAGCCTTGCCACATGGAGGTCGACTTGGGATCGTCTCTCTCGATGGTGTCGTGGAGAACACTCAAGCAACTTATCCCCACAATTCAACGCCAAGACCTCCAGTTCCAACTCTTCATCCTCAAGGAATACCAGGGGAATCGAATCCCCGTCGGCGGGTCCTGCCGAATCCGAGTCTCCTTCAAGAAGCACACAGCGTACTTACCGTTGACAGTCATTGATAGCGATAGGCCTAGCTTGCTGGGCCTCCAATGGTTCGCGCCACTCGGCATTGATGTGGCCGGCGTAAACCGAGTCGGTGGCTGTGACTGGGAAGAAGACGTTATCTCTGAGTTTAGGGACGTCTTCACGGACAGTTTAGGCGAGTACAAGGGGACCCCGATCTCATTTAGTTTAGATCCCAAAGTGGCTCCCATTCGCTTGAAGCCCCGTCGAGTTCCGTTTGCCTTAAAGGCTAAAATAGACAAGCAGCTCAAAAAACTGATAGCTCAGGGGGTGTTAGAACCCATCGATCACTCCCCTTGGGAAACCCCTATTGTAACACTCATTAAGCCAGATGGGTCAATTCAAATTTGTGGGGACTACCGGGCCACCTTGAACCACGCCCTCCAGCAAAACGCGTATCCAGTTCCGGTGGTGCAGCACCTCCTCCATTCCCTGGGGGGCGGGAAAGTTTTCGCTAAATTGGATTTAGCTCAGGCATATCAACAATTGCCAGTAGATGAAAAAATGGCACAATCCCAAACTATTGTGACGCACCGGGGTGCCTTTAAATGTACCCGGTTGCAATTCGGAGTTAGTGTCGCCCCAGGGATATTTCAGAGCCTTATGGAAAGGCTATTACAGGGAATTAAGGGCGTGGTCCCTTATTTTGACGATGTATTAATCGCAGCCCCAACAAAAAAAATCTTACAGGATCGATTAAAATTAGTCCTAAGAAAATTCCAAGAAGCCGGCCTAAAGGTTAAGAAAAATAAATGTAAATTATGCACTGACAGTGTTGAATTTTTAGGGTACCTGATTGATAGCCAGGGCATTCACCTGACCGAAGGTAAATTAAAAGCGATCAAAAACGCTCCCAGGCCACGAAACAAGGCTGATCTCCAGGCATTCCTAGGCCTCATCAACTTCTATAATGTGTTTTTACCGCACAAAGCAACTGTCGCTGAGCTGTTACACCGATTATTAGATAAAAGGGCAATTTGGTTACGGGGTTACCGTGAAGAACAAGTGTTTAGAAATGTTAAAAAACTGCTTACTTCTGACTCTGTACTCATGCAATATAACGATACCTTGCCATTAGTTATAACATGTGATGCATTGCCTTTTGGGGTAGGCGCCATTTTGAGCCACGTACTGCCTAATGGGAATGAAGCTCCTGTTGCATATTTCTCAAAGACTCTTTCCAAGACTGAGCGGAACTATGGACAAATTGATAAAGAGGCCCTTGCAATTGTCTCAGCTGTGAAAAGATTTCACGAATACGTGTATGGCAGGCCTTTTACTATTGTAACTGACCACAAACTGCTGTTAGGGATAATAGCCGGAGATAAGCCAACTCCCTACATATTATCCCCTAGAATGACCCGATGGTCAGAATTCTTAGCTGCTTATAATTATCAGCTGCAATACCGCCCGGGGAAAGCCATTCCCCACGCTGATGCATTGAGCCGAGCACCACTTCCAGAAACTCTCGACGATCCGGCACCAACGGTAACCTCGTTGCAAATCGAGGCGCTCAACTCGCCGCCACTGACTGCTCGAGATATCGCGAGAGAATCCAAACGCGACCACACCCTAGCACGCGTCCTGGGCTGGGTAGAACGCAGATGGCCACTGGACCAATTGCCTGAGGACTTCACACCATTCAAGTCTCAGCAGACCGAGCTCTTCTCCCAAAAAGGCTGTGTCATCTGGGGCGATAGAGTCGTTATCCCAGAACGGCTCCAAAAGACATTGTTAAGAACCTTGCACGATGGCCACCCCAGCATCGTGCGAATGAAAGCCCTCGAATGAAGCTACGCATGGTGGCCGGGCATTGACAAGCAAATCGAACATTGGGTTAAAGCTTGTCCCAAATGCCAAGAAGTCAGCAACGCCCCTCCAAAAGCCATGCCTACCGAATGGGAGACACCACATGGCCCCTGGTCCCGAATTCACTTGGACTTCATGGGGCCAACCAAGGGCCACATCTTCCTGCTTCCCGTCGATGCCTACTCGAATTGGCTCGAGATTCATCGCATGACTACTACAGCCTCTGAGGCAGTCATCAAGATTTTAAACAGACTCTTTGCAACCCACGGATTACCAGATGTCCTGGTATCCGATAACGGCCCACAATTTATGGCACTCACATTCGAGCAGTACCTCTCTGACCGCGGCATCCGCCATGCACTCACCTCACCGGTGCATCCTGCAACAAATGGCCAAACAGAACGCATGGTCCAATTTGTAAAGAAAACCTTGCAAAAGGTAAACTATGATAACATTGATGACAAAATCAATCAAATCCTCTTCTTGCAACACATCACCCCACATAGCGTCACCAACAAGACGCCCGCTGAACTGTTAATGGGACGAAAGCTCCGCTCCCACCTCAACCAGTTGCACCCTGCTTATGAACCAGAAAAACCATTAGGATCCAGCGGCTGATGTCGCACCTTCCAGGTAGGAGACCTGGTGTATGCAAAAAACTTATCAGGCGACCCGTTGTGGGTGGAAGCAATGGTAGTACATGTAACCGGTCCCAGATCCTACCTTGTGCAATACCATGACAATAAACTCTGGAAACGGCATATCGACCAGTTACAGTCGCGCCTTGCAGCTGCCACTCCACAACTCCCCTATAACCAAATTGAGGGGGGGGAGGTACGGAAGGAGATGAAGCCCTAGGAAACCCGTTCGAAGGGACCAACAACCTAACAGAAGCCCAGGCTGCAGAGCCGGAGGAAGAAACGTTTGCACCTCAAGAGAGTGCAGCAAACGAGGGCAACATCACAGAAGCAAACTCTGAACCAGAGGCAGCCCCGCTACCAAACAGCAATCTGCCCCAGTAGGACTGCAACCAACCAATACAGCGAAAGTCAAAAAGACTTAAAAAACAACCGTCCTATTTAAAGGACTACGTAACTGCACCCTGAACTAAGAAGCCAGGGGGAAGGGATGTTGTGTATGTAATATAATTCAATAAAGTTGTTAGGGATAACATTGTTTACCCTAACTGGTTTAGGTAAAATAATAACTAAGTCATCATAGTTTGTATGTTAAAGTGTCTGCAACTTTAACTGTGGGATAGTAATTAAGGGAGTGGTTGTGAAAGCACTTTAAAAGAAGCAAGGCTGCAGCTTGCTCTCTCTCTGGCTTTGATGATCCCTGATTACTGCTTGGAATCAAGACTGCATTGCTCGAACGGGAGAGAAAACAAAGGACTGATTTGTAAGTGAACTGACATAGGATATTCTACACGGACTTTGCTCACTGAATATCCATGAATGGACTGACTAAATGATACATGACTATTGGACTGTTATTTTGACTATGCTATGAACTCATAATGGAATAAACTATATTTTTGATAGCACAAGCGTATCTGTTATTTTTACTGTATTTTAATAAACATACAAGCTTAGCTCACTCATTTATCTGTGTGCCTATCTGACTAACGCTGCAAGTTCTGTTTAGCTTGTCTCCCGAACCCTGGTTGGGGAAACCAGGCTTAACACTGGTTATGGGCCCAGAGGCTGCAAAGTCAGTTTAACTAGGATAAAACAGATTTATGTAAAAGTGAGAGTTTGTGTTGTTATACATTACAGTAAACAGACAGCTGTGTTTTATTAATTATAGTTTTATATCCATATAAAGAAAACATGGCACAAGTCAATCTACAAAGTTTGTCTCTTATATCCAAGTTGGATGGAACAAACTATGTATCATGGTCTATGAAATGTAGTCTGCTTCTACGAAGAGAAGGTTTGTGGAACATAATTGAAAATCCACCAAACGTAGAAGAATGGGATACAGAGGATGATGAAGATAGATTAAAGATAGAAGAATTTATGCATAAAAATCAACAAGCTATTTGCATAATTGGGTTAACCTTAACTGATCAGCAACTTGTTTATATCCACGGAGAGAAAACGACTGTTGGGTGTTGGCAGAAGCTGAAGAGGATTTATGTTCGAGATAATGTTGGTGCTCACATAAATCTAACACGGAAGCTTTTCAGGACGCATCTCCAGACTAATGGTGATATGCTGAATCATTTGAAAACTATGCAAAGCATTTTTCAAGAACTGCATGAGAAAGAGCTTATTTTCTCTGAACAACACCAAGTCTACATAATTCTATCTTCACTTGATGAAAGTTATGATAACTACGTAACTTCCCTTGAAATATTGCCAAAGGAAAGCCTAACTTTAACTGATATAACTGGCAGATTGATTGAAGAGGCAAGAAGAAGGCTTGAAAGAGATCAGTTAAGGAGGCAGCAACCTCAAAAAGAAGATAATAAATCTCCTACAGCATACGCAATTAAAAAAGTGCTTTAATTATGGAGGAAGAGGACATTTGGCAAGATTTTGTAAAAAGGCAAAGTGCCAGAACGCTTGCCAGAATACTAAAAGTTATCAAAATAAAAATAAAAATTTAGAGTTAGCCATGTATAGTAACGAAGCTGTAAAAAATAATTTATGGGTGGTTGACAGTGGAGCATCACACTGTATAACAAATGATAACAAAAATTTTATTAAAATATCCAAGAGTACACAGCAGATATCATTAGCCAATGGCTGGAAACTGAAAGCTAAAGCTCAAGGTATAGCATATTGTTCTTTTATAAAAGAGAATGTAAACATGTTATATGTACCACAACTTAAGTTTAATTTAATTTCAGTTGGAATTTTGGTTAAACTAGGATATGTAGTTAGGAATGTTAGGTATTCAACATAAAAAGTCTGCACCATACAGGCCACAACATAATGCCTTTATAGAGAGAAGAGGCCAAACATTACAATCAATGGCACGAACTATGATGTCTGATTCTGGATTACCTGACAATTTATGGGGAGAAGCAATAATGTGTGGTAATCATATATTAAATAATGTTGTTAATTCAACAACCGGTGAATTACCATTCACACTGTGGCATGGTACAAAACCTGATTTAAGTTACATGCACACATTTGGAGCACTAGCATGGGTGCATATCCCTACACAACTTAGACACAAAGGACAGCATAGAGCTAAAAGATTATGTTTTGTAGGATATACATCTAATCATAGATCTTATAGATTCTGGGAACCAGGTACATCTAGAGTTTACACCAGTGCTAGTGCAAAATTCCCAGAACATGTAGGATGGAATAGATTAGAGCAAGGTTTAAATAATGAAGTAATTATTGAACCCTACAAAAGGCAGAAAGATCAGACTAGTTATAAGAAGAGTCCAATTAAAGAAGTCCATGAAGAACAAATAGGACCAGAACAAGAGGAAACAGTTGATCAGGAAGAGTTAGATAATCAAGAAGAGTTAAAAAATGAAAGTCCACCTGTAAGTCCTGTAATACCTAGACGTACTACACGTGTAACTAGACCACCTGATAGGTATCAAGCAAGTATAGTTTGCCAAGTAACTAAAGTTCCAACTAGTGTAGATGAACTTAGGATGTATCCTACTAAGGATCAGGAGAATTGGCAAAAGGCAATGGAAAAGGAACTAAATTCATTAAAGGTAATGAAAGTTTATGAAGATGCTAAATTACCTCCAGGAGAAAAATCCATTGGGTGCAAATGGATATTTAAAGTAAAAACTGGAAATGATGGGACTGTTACCCATAAGGCTAGGTTAGTAGCTCAAGGATTTAATCAAACTGCATCTGATTACGATGAAGTTTTTGCACCAAGTCTTAAAGCAACATCTTTAAGAGCAGCTTTAGTGTGGGCAGCTAAGAAAAACTATGTAATTAACCATTTAGATGTAGAAACTGCTTATCTGCATACACCATTGCAGCACACTATATATTTAAGAAAACCAGTAGGTATAAAAGACAATAAAGTAAATAGTAATGATTGTTGGAAACTCAAAAAGAGTCTTTACGGGTTGAAACAATCTGGGTTTGAGTGGAACCAATATATTGTGAAAGAGTTAAACAATATAGGTTTTAAATTTGGTTTAGCAGATCCATGTGTGTTTAAAAGAGAAAATAATGGAACGGTGTCATTATTGTTATTATTTATAGATGATATTGCTTTGATAACTAAGACTAATAATGAAGCTAATGAGATTATATCATTATTAGCCAAAAAGATAAAATTAAAGCATTTAGGTGAAATTAAAAAGTATCTAGGATTGACAATTAACAAAACAAAAAATGGTTTTAAAATATCTCAAGAAGATAAAATTTACCAATTAATTAAAACGTTTAAGATGGAACTTTGTAAACCGGCAAAGACTCCAATGAGTCAGGAAGTTTGCCAAACTGATGATCAAAGTCCCAAATTTGATAAGTCCATATATCAATTTTTGATTGGTAGCTTATCATATATAAGCAATTGGTCTAGGCCTGATATAGCTTATAGTGTTAATCAGCTGGCACGTTTTAATTCTGATCCACATCAATGTCATTGGCAATCATTAAAGAGAATTTTAAGATATCTTAAAGGAACAATGAACCATACATTGTATATAGAACCAAAGGGTGATTTGAGTCTTAGTGCCTATGCAGATGCAAGTTTTGCAACTGATATAAACACTAGAAAATCAACATCTGGGATGGCTATATTATTTGGTAAGACACTAATAGGGTGGAGGTCAATCAGACAACAGCATATTAGCTTGTCCACGATGGAAGGGGAATTTTCATGTCTGTCATTATTATGCACTGGCTTGATTTTGTACAAACAGTTATTATTAGACATGGGTGTAACTGTTAAAGATTCCATTATTGTGTACGAGGACAACCAGGCAGCTATAAAGTTAGCTACTAGTGTTGCTGTAAAAACTAGATCAAAGCATACTGATTTAAGATACTTAAATGTTAGAGAATCTGTAAAGAATGGGCTAATTAAATTGGAATACTGCATGACAGAAGAAAACATTGCAGACCAATTTACAAAAGCTCAAGGAGTAATTAAGTTTAAAGAGAGTTGTAACAAATATGATTTAAAGATGTAAATAGTTATATTATTATTTAACCTAAAAGGGGAGAATGTTAGGGATAACATTGTTTACCCTAACTGGTTTAGGTAAAATAATAACTAAGTAATCATAGTTTGTATGTTAAAGTGTCTGCAACTTTAACTGTGGGATAGTAATTAAGGGAGTGGTTGTGAAAGCACTTTAAAAGAAGCAAGGCTGCAGCTTGCTCTCTCTCTGGCTTTGATGATCCCTGATTACTGCTTGGAATCAAGACTGCATTGCTCGAACGGGAGAGAAAACAAAGGACTGATTTGTAAGTGAACTGACATAGGATATTCTACACGGACTTTGCTAACTGAATATCCATGAATGGACTGACTAAATGATACATGACTATTGGACTGTTATTTTGACTATGCTATGAACTCATAATGGAATAAACTATATTTTTGATAGCACAAGCGTATCTGTTATTTTTACTGTATGTTAATAAACATACAAGCTTAGCTCACTCATTTATCTGTGTGCCTATCTGACTAATGCTGCACATTCTGTTTAGCTTGTCTCCCTAACCCTGGTTGGGGAAACCCAGGCTTAACAAAAGTATAAGCTTGAAGTCAAGCGCAGGGTTCTGGCCCTGCACTTCTAATTGGCTGTTACACGGCCGTACCAGATTGGCCCATTCTGGGGAATCCGATTGGCCCTTAACAGAAATGTCTTATTGGTTCAAGAGCTAACGTTCCTAGCTTGTTATTGGGTAATCGTTACAAGGTTTGCCTATATAAGGCAGGTTCGACTACTGTTTAAACTGAGCAAGTATAATGTAAATAAAGAGCTGAAGTTCACCGTTCAGAAACTTGTCTGCATTCTTTCTTGCCCATGCTCAAAACTTGGCACTTTGGGTTTATTATTACTTATAAGATCAGCATTGTCCTTAAAATTTAAATCAAGGGCTGAATGTATGAAGCAATAACTGTTGGTTGGGCAGCACTTCCTGGAATGTCCATGTGAATTTGTGACCTTGCTTAGTCACAAGAACATTCCTGGCAGTGCTTCTGCCCGAGACTCAGGAGGTTGATTGATGCAAGAAAAGGTTGAGAAAGAAATCTTTTGGGGGTTGATTATAGTGAACTTGCACTGTACGCCTTGAATGTTGTAAAGGCAAAAGACAAAAATGTAATGGAATCCTAAATGTCAGTAAGATTGAATGCCACTTGCACTGGAGAATTCCCTCTTATACTTCTGAATATAAAATGACAGGTTCTGTTAAAATTTACTTTTTTCCCCCTCTCTTAAAAATGGAATCCTGAATATGTGTGAAATGTATGTTTGTAACCCGATGGAATGGCTGCATCAAAACTGAGCTGAATAAAACTGACAATCACATGAAGCACATTATGTGGCTTCCCAACCTGTCTATTTTCCTCACCCGTGCAAAAATTCCTGAAATGTTTTTAGCTGACATTATACAATTCTTTACGGAAATATAGCTGTACATGCTATAAAATTCACTCAAAGATACAACCAATGGAAAATAACTATCCGCAGCTATACTTTGAAGTAGTGCTGGGTTGATAGTCCATATGAAAGTCATCCTTTTTTTCAAGTATACCTTTGGGATCAATCCCATAACACAGTGCTTTCCCTGTGTTACTCTGTTTTCTGGAGGAAACTCAGCTATTTAAAATAGCTAAGCTGCAGACTGAAGTGACAGCAAGGCTCTTTTTCCTGTAAAAGAAAACAAAGGATTAAACAAAATGTTAACAAAAAAGAAGGAGATAATAAAGGAATAATAAAAGCTGGAGGGAACCTGAAAAGCCATTTGGTACAGCCTCCTGTTCAAAGATGAAGCTTCTTGAGCACCTCTGATAAATAACCATCGAGCACAGGGGTGTCAAACTCAAGGCCTGCAAGGTGGATCTGGCCTGTGGGGTGATTAGATCTGGTCCACGGGCCCACCCTGGAAACAGCAAAGGACCAGCCTGCAGTGTGTCTGCCAGTGAAAACAAAGCATGTAGCCCTCCCGGGCTCTGTTTTCAGCCACAATGGCCTCCTGCAACCCTCTGCCAGTGAAAATGGAGCTCAGGGAGGCTTCCCTGTGCTCCATTTTCACTGACAGAGGGCTCCAGAAACCTCAAGAAAGACATTGAGCTGGCCATGCCCAACTTGGCCAAGGCCCCTGGTCCCCAAAATCAAACCCAACCCTGATGTGGCCCTCAATGAAATTGAGTTTGACACCCAATCTAGCAACTTCCTCTTAAGGACTGACCTCTCGACAGACAAAAATAACTGAATAAACATTAATTTCCATTACAACTGGAAATAGCTATTGTTCCTTTAACAACATGGTTGGAAAATGGAAGAATATGTAAAAAATAAATTCCCCCTTAAGAAAGAAGACACTTTCATAGTTTCCTAATCAATTCTCACTGCTCTGAAAAATATGAAAGGGATCAATTCTTTTCATAGTGGATAGCAATTTCCTCATGTTGACTTCTCTAGATAGGGCCAAATCATTCCTTTGAGAGTTTCATCCAGATTATTCCTTTGAAAATTTCCTGTCGTGGACATGAGGGCTAATGTCGTCAAGGCACAGAGAGAACTGGAGAGTTGACTTGGAGAAGGAATGCAAAGGTTGTTAACAGAACTTGAATTAAGTCTCAGAACACAAGGAATTTAAAGTTTTTAAAGAATTTAATGAATTTAAAGCCTTACTTTGACTCTCTTTGGAATAAGAGGGGACAACCTGCTGTCAGGTTTTAAGATTCTATTAGTATCATGTAGCCTATATTGAGGGATACAGTGGCTCAGTGGCTAAGATGCTGAGCTTGTTTATCAGAAAGGTTGGCAGTTTAAATCCCAAGCGCAGCGTAATGGAATGAGCTCCCGTTACTTATTGAAAGCACGTAAAAATATGCAAGTAGAAAAATAGGGACCACTTTGGTGGGAAGGTAACACCATTTTGTGTGCCTTCGGCATTTAGTCATGCTGGCCACATGACCATGGAGACATCTTCAGACAGCACTGGCTTTTTGGCTTTGTAGCAGAGATAAGCATTGCCTCCTTGAGCCGGAAATGACTAGCACACATGTACAAGGGGAACCTTTACCTTTTAACCTATATTGATAGAGTAAACATTCAAGTTCCTGATCTTTCTTGATTTGGCCTACCTTAGGTCAAGCCAGAAGCAAAGCAGCTGAAATCAGGTAGGTTTGTTATGAAAACACAGTGCAGATGCCAAGAAAGTAAGGACACAAAGTTCAATGACACATAAGAAGATGGAGAAAAACATGTAAAATTTAAACCTTGAATTGTTACGTACAGAATACTGCTAGATTGCTAGATAACCTTGTTAAGACTTCTTATATCTGCAGTAGAAGCTAGTTATCTATATGAGCCTTGTCCTTGAGTCTCAGTTTCTGAGTGCTGATTGAGTTTTTATTGAGATATTTATTGCCATGCCCTAGGAAAATCTCCATCACAGAAAGTATCACTAGAGTCCTGTTAGTGGGTTATAAGAGCTAGTAAAAAAAGGGGGAGGAGGGTGAATCTATATTTTCTTTCCCACAACGCTAAGGCAGCCCAAAGCAATGGCAAATTATTTTTCAAAATGCTACTTACTTATTTGCAAGAACAGTCCATAGTGTACCTATTTGCATGTATAATGGTTTTAGTTTGTGAATGCAGCTCAGTTATATTCATAAAACGAAGGCCTCTTGCTGGTTTTTTGCATCATACCAGAGATTTCCAGGGAACATAAGCTGCCATCTGGCAGCCATTCATTGATAAAAGGTCAAATCAAGTGTTCAGTACTTAAATGGGCTTTTCCTTCAATATTTGCCGAATTGTGTTTTCAGAATCTTTCTTCAAGTTGATAGAGTAGAATTTGGCTACTTGTGTGCCTTCCCCCAGGTAGCCATTTAGATTAATATCAGCTCATTATGGTTCATGAATATTTCTGCTCAGTATTCAGGAAACTTGGATTACAAAGGTAAATAACAACCACAAAGTACAGAGAAATATTAGTTTTGATACAGGCAGGTGTGCTTCATGCAAATTTTCACTGAAAACTATATGCTACAAGAAGATTAGGTATTTTCTAGGGAAATGTAAACTTGCAGTGTTATGTGAGGCAGACCAAAACCGAAAGTTAAAGAAACTATTTCACTAGAAAGAAACAAAAGAAGAAGTTCCAATTTTTCCTTCTTTGGTTTCCTACTTAGTTTTAATTTCTCTAGAAAATTAGTTCAAAGAGAAACACCTTTTATCAAGAGTCCTGTGTTCAATCCAAGTGTAAACAAGTGAAAGTTTCACAGAGGGAGAAAACAGAGAAAATATCTATCAGAGGCCATTAAAAATGATGCTGGAAAGATTAATTTGCAATAATCTAGACCAGTGGTTCTCAAATTGTGATCTGCAGACTCCTGGGGGGTGGGGGGGCATGATGTCATCACAGGGACTCCATGAAGGTTTGAAAAAATGTTATGTTTTAAATCTTCAGTTAAGTCTTGGTGGTCCATGGCCAAAGTCCATGGCCACAAAAAATATAGAAAGGGGGTCCATGGTGATGTAAAGGTTGAGAATCACTGATCTAGATCATCTTTTCTAAACCTGTGCATTGCAAATGTATCTAGATTAAATTCTGGATAAAAATTCTAAGAACATGTTAGAACATTTCTGAAGGCCAAAAGTTTTGCACAGCTGATTTAAACAAATAGTTTGGCTTTAAAAATGGAAATTTCAAATGGGACAGAGGAATGTCATAGGAATTTTGGTGTTATTATAATTGATGTACTCTGTACATGTAAGTATGGATGCACACACACACTTTCATATACAGATGGTTCTTGATCTAGATCAGGGCTGTCAAACTCCCAGCCCATGGGCCAGATGTGTCACGTACTGGCCATGCCCATGTCCAGTTTAGTGAAGAGTCGCAATATATCACATAATGCTGCTGTGATTATGTGAATTTGACACCCCTCATCTAGAAGATCATTTTTTCTCAACCTGTGCATTGCAAATGCATCTAGATTAAATTCTGGGTAGAAATTCTAAAAACATGTTATAAATTTTTAAATGGGTGGGCATGGCTAGTCAATCTCCTACACCAAAATTGTACTTTTGTGGTACATATGCAAGGGTGTGCTATACCATTTTTGCCCTCCCTGGGCTCCAGAGCCTCTGGGAGGTCAAAAATGGCCTCCCCGGGCTCTGAAGTCTCTCAGAAAGCTGGAAATGGGCCTGTTTCTGGCCTTCCCGAACTTCTAGGAGGCTCATTTTTCTCCCTCCCCAAGCCTCCACATGTGCCCTGCACTTACCTGTATCCAAAATGGGCCACATGGGAACACCTGGGAGGGGAAGGGCAGGGTATGCGGGGAGTGGGATTTCGGGGTTCTCTGAACTGCACAGAATCTTAGCTAGGGGCTCTCCCGAACCCCTGCAGCACATCCCTGTGTATGTACCACAAAAGTACAATTTTTAACCATTAAAACTTGGCGACTGGTTCATACTTGTGACCATTGCTGTGTTCCGAGATCATGTGATCACCATTTGCAAACTTTTGACAAGCCAAGTCAATGGGGAAGCCAGATTCATTTAACAAGAGGGTTAGTAATTAATCAGCTGTATTGATCCACTGAATAATGGTGGCAAGAAAGGTCATAAAATGAGGCAAAACTCATTAACAAATGTCTCACTTAACAACAGAAAATTCAATTGTGGTAGAAAACTACCAGTATTTAGTTTAGTCGGTGCAAATAGGTAATAATTTCCACACTGTCAGCTTTCTATTGTCATCTTTTTATTATGGGTGCTCCTTCACTGGAGGTCTTCAAGAAGAAGTTGGACAACCACTTGTCCAGAATGGTATTGTTAGACACAAGAAATTGGAAGCTAGGGTTATGTACAAAATCAATACAAGTTAATTTAATTATCTCTTTAAACAAAAATGTGAACTGTAATGGTCAAAGCAAATAGGAGGTAGATAAGGGTCAATGGAATTCAGGAGGATTGGCTTAGATTCTTGTGGGCTCAAAGGGACTCTAAACTTATGACATGCTTGACCTCTCGAACTCAGCCTGGTAATCTACTACATATATAGGGTTTCCTGCTCGAGCGGGGAGTTGGACTAGAAGATATCCAAGGTACCTTCCAACCCTGTTATTCTATATTCTATGAATAATTCTAATTTCTCCACATTAAGTCCTGAACATAGAGAAGAAATCAAGCTGGCTTGTATCATACATTGCCCATCAAAGCATGTTTTATTAATTTTTTTAATTTATTTATTTATTTTGTCAAGCATGCATTTGATAATATAGTATATATAAGTATAAACATGATTATTAATACATGAAATAGATATGAATAAAAGGGAACATTAAGACAGGGATGGTAGGCACATTGGTGCGCATATACATGCCCGTTACAGACCTCTTAGGAATGGGGTGAGGTCAACAGTAGACAGTTTGAGGTTAAATTGTTTGGGGTGAGTGGAAGAAACCATAAAGTCAGATAAAGTATTCCAGGCATTGACCACTCTGTTGCTGAAATCATATTTCCTGCAATCAAATTTTATGCAGCTTACCCTGAATTAATATCTATTGTGTGCTCATGTATTGTCGAGGTTGAAGCTGAATTTGTCATTGATGGGCGGGACATTGTAATACATACATTGCCTATCAATGCATGTCTATAGCCTTCACATATCTGACTCCCAATATTAACTCCGTCTCTCTCTGTCTCTGTCTCTGTCTCTCTCTTACATCAATGCCAAACTGATTATGTTTCATTTACAGGAAATTAAAAGGTTTGTTTTACATAAAGGATATATGTATGTGTGTTCACACAGGTTTTAAATCAATCCTCAATAAACAGAGCACCCATCAAAGGTTGCTGTTTCCAGATGGTCTCTTTGCCTGCATTGTGTGGGAAACAATTCTACATTTATTCTGATAATGCTTAACATCTAGTAGAAAGAACACAAGACAAGAGAGAAATTTCCTGTAGAGGGAGGAGGAAGAGTGGAATGGCAGGGGTACTTGTGTCCTGAGTTTTCTAATCTTTGTTCTATAAGTAATCTTGGTGAATTGATGGATTGATTGATTGATTGATAAAATTTACAGGACACTTGACTTTCAACAATTCTGGGTAGCTGTTCTGTCCTCACTACACGTTAGTCTGTGCGCAGCTTGACATGCAGCTAAATACACCTATCCTTCAATAAAACAGACCATGTGGGTAGATTTGAATGCTTTATTGAAAGAACAGGATATGATGAAAATGGGGAAAATAGGATACATACAATGAGAACCAAATACAAGATTACTGCTGAATATGACAATTAATAAATACAAGTAATTTAACTCTCACCAGCAATGCTGTGTGTGGGATGTGGGTTTGTCCTTGGATGACCATGTGCTATCGAGTAAGATGGATTCTTCTTTGTGCTTCTGCCAAATGCTAAAGGAAATGGAGTTTGGCTTCCCAGCATGCACTTGTTTTGAGAGTGGGGGCTGATGGGTAATACGATTGGGTCAGCTTTAACCAATATAATTGACATTTGTCTCTCTAGCTACTAGATCAGGCTAGAGTGCAACAACAGTATATAAAGATCGTATGTTGGGGCATATTTGTCCCTCCGCCCACTAGATGGGGCTAGAGAGGAACAACAGTATATAAAAGTTATATACTGGGGCATGACAGTAACTATTATAAAAAAGTGAAAACCAGGCAAAACACAAGTAAGAGTTTATGAGTAGCCCAAAGAAAAGATAAACAAGACAAAAATCCCAAAACAAAGCAACAACAATAAGGGTACAACCTTCACTTTATTCTATCTCAATCTGGGCTATATCCAGGGCTTTAATAGTTTCCTGGGAGCCATCTGGATATAATTTCATAAATTTCATTTGCAAAAGATCAGAAAGATTAGAAAACCTGAATTCACTACAGGTGAATCCTCGCTTACCAGCTGCCTTGTTTTTTGATCATTCAAAGTTAATAATGGTATAAAAGTATAGCATTGTGACCAATCCTTGCATTTACAACCAACTGAAGTGCCCCAATGGAAAAGTCGTTTCCATTTGTATCCTTCACTGTCAGCTTACAATAAACAGTTAATACAAAAAGGCAGGAATAAAATCGTAATTTGCAACTTGTGATGTTTTGCATAGTGATTGCAGTGGTTCACTTGATGAACAAAGGGTAAGTGTGCTTGCAAGCCTGATGTGGTCATCCGATTTTCTGCTGAGCAACTATCAAGTTTAGCAACCAAATTGCCAAGCCTGCTGGATTTACTCATGCCTAGACTTTGAGGTGGCTCATTAGAAAAGAACAAAATGCTCTTTTATTTTATTGTCAGGAATGTCTATTATTTTCTGTGCAGAATCCAGAGCACGATGTGATAATAGCAAAAAGAATCTGCCCTATAAAAAAATGACTGGAAATCAAATACCAATATTTGACCATTTAGGTAAATGTGAAAAATCCAACAGCAACAAAAAAATATATATCATCTGTATTATGTTTAAACATGATGTCAGTGGGGAAAGCTTTACTTCTTATAAATCATTTCTGAATATGTGTGGGAGATTTTATTACTGTCAAAAAGACTTTTTTCTCACTGTAATAAAGCAAGTTTCCACTATTTAGCAAATAAAGAAACCCTGAATTTAAGTTTAACGTAGTAACTATATGCAGCTCTCTAACATTTGTATTTACCAGCAATTCATGTGCAGAAAAAGCGATTTTGTAAAGCATAGTCTTATATGCTGAAAATGCTCAAATTCTGGTACAGTAATTCAAAAAATTAGAGTACAAACCAGAGGTGGTATTCAGCAGGTTCTGACCAGTTCTGGAGAACTGGAAGTGGAAATTTTGAGTAGTTTGGAGAATGGGCAAATACCACCTCTGACTGGCCCCACCCCCAACTATTCTCTGCCTCCCAAGTCCCAGCTGATTGGCTGGGTCTTCTTTTGTTGCCCTGCACAGGAGAACAAAGCTGGGAAGCAGGTTAGTGGGGTGGGAAGGGAATGGAGATTTTACAGTATCCTTCCCCTGCCATGCCCACCAAGCCACGCCCACCAAGCCATGCCCAAAGAACTGGTAGTAAAAAAAATTGAATCCCACCATTGGTACAAACACCATAATTGGTGTGTTACAATTTCAAATCTCTATAAAAGGAAAAACATATGGCATGACATACCAATTCTAAAATACAAAGAATGGAAGCTAGGACGCATGAAATCTTGTGCTTGACATATTGTTTTGCCATGATTGTTTCCAAGCACTGATTATCTAGTTTGGTGATGAATATATGCAAGAAACAACCAAACTCAGAGACCAACAAGGACCCTATACATTGTTGGTACTTTATATCACACTGGATTGTGGGTCATTCTCAGCTACCCCAGACCAGGAAAAGCAAACTACCATGAAGGCTCAAACTACTTTTATTCAGATTGCATAACAGAATCTTGCAAGTATGATTGTACAGCTCTTCAGTTCCCCTCTTATATACCAGGGGTATCAAACTCAATTTCATTGCACAACCACAGGGGACACTGTGACTTTGATAAGTGCAAGGACCAGTTGAAAATAACTTTTTTCCGCATTATCGTAACTTCCAACGGTTGTTAAAATCAAATGATCCTAAATCAAGGACTACATTGATGTATTGCAGAACTTCGTAAAGTGAACTTTCTTATCACAGAAGTTATTTCTGTAAAACTTTTTGTGTGTGTATGATTCTTAAAAACAGATTGCTCCCATTTGCAGGACTGCTGCTGTTTAAATAACAACATACACAGTCCTTTTTAAAAACGCAACTTTGCCAATGACATCTGTATGAGGTTTGTTGTAATTATAGTATGCGCTGGAGTTTTTTATAACCCAGTTTATAAGTTAAGTCACCTTTCACCAAATAAGATTCCAACCTATTTATGTAACACAAATATTACATATGGTGATTGATATGCTTTATGATGCTTAGATATGACATACATCATCAGCAAAATATCCCCAAAGACTCAAGGATGAGTTGTTATTACAAACATCCCAGATAGCTATAAATTAGAAGCTTCATTATCTGCTGAAACTCTTATGCATTCTGCTTGTCAGAAATTCATTTTAGAGGCAGAGACATAAGGATGGATGTTGCATAGGAGTATTATATCCAAACATGTTGTATATCTGTAGGTGACACTATCATATTTTAGAAGGCTTTCATCAGCAGTCTAATGTTTTTCAAAACTTGAGTTGGTAGTCATTATGAAGGTACAGAGATAGAAATGAAAAATTTGCCATGGACTTCTGCAAATTCTATTTGTAGATCAATTCTGGATGATATAAAGTTAATAAAATAGAAGGTATAAATCATGAATAAATAACTTGAAATTGGATCACAGCCGACCAAATCTTCTTGGCTGGTATCTTTAGAAGTCCTGTTTACTGAACATAGCATTTCCTTCAAGGAAGTAGCAAGCTGTAGAAAATACTATGGACAACTTTCCTTTTCTAAAGGAGAAATTCCAAGTCAATGAATCAGTTACCCATTTTATGAAGACTTAAGTCAGCAATTTCTTTTCATGAGTTTAGAAGACCACAGATACCTTTGAATATTTCAGTGAAGTTCTTAGAATTAAAGGAAGAAGCATTTATAATAAACTAGGTCTATACCCGTGCTTCTCTCGCTACGAAGCTATTTGAAACTTGGGCTTGGTTTTTGGGGAGGAAAATAAGGGGAAAAAATTGTGCCTCTGCCTACCAGCAATCCATCGGTATTCAACTGGCTAGCGTCCTGTCAGTGTGTGAGAGAGTTGAGAGCTGTTTGGAAACTGAAACATAGAAACTGAAGCAGTATTTGCTATGTGAGCAAGAAGGAGACAGCAAGGAGCCTGAGCGTGGCTTAGCTCAACTATTCTATACTAAAGCTACTTGGTGCTGTGAAATTAAAACTGAAACTCCTCTTTGCTTGTGTTTTGCATTGGGAACAGATTTCTTTTCAGGTGGGAGGGGTAGTAGAACTCTTAGCATCAGAACATGTTAATAATAATGTACAAAATACTAATGCTCTGATGGTCATTTCAAAAAATCCTTTCTTAGTGAGCAGCTAGAAGCCACAAGGAACATACGTGCCAAATTTCAAGTTTGTAGGCTTTACGATTCTGAAGATTTTGTGATGAAGCATGAGTGGTATTTTGCTTTTATATACCATATATAGATTTGGGGCTCTAGAGCACAAGATATCTCAAGATCAAACAGATGTATCTATTCAGATGATTATGATTGATTATGTGATATCAAATAGGTGCTGACATCTAGTGACCCCACAGATAGATTTTCTCCATGACAATCTGTATGCGTTCTCAGAATTCAAAAGTAAAACTATCATTAATATCCAATCAAGACATATTTAAAACAACAACAACAGGAGAACCAGATTGGTGTAATGGTGTAGAAATGGAGAAACTATGGGTTGTAGTCCTGCCTTAGGCATGAAGCCAACCAGGTGATTTTGGGCTGGTCACTCTCTCTCTTTCAGCCCTAGGAAAGAGGCAAGGACAAATGACATTCAAAACACCTTGCCAAGAAAATTATAGGGACTAATCCAGGCAGTCACTAGGAATCAAAACTGACTCTAATATATCCAAATCATAAATAAATATATAAGGATAACAATATAAAAATAAAAAATATAAGGCAATAAGACTTAATACTCAATCAGCGTGCTTCCTCAAGACTCTCACACATCTTCACAGTTTTACTGATGGACAAACTTCTTCATCTTTATCAAGCTGAAATCCAACTTTTCAGCTGTAACTACTGTATCTTTACCAAAGAGGTCCTTTTGTTGGGCATGGGAATCACATGGTGGTAACTTGCAGACCGAAACTCTCCTTACTTGTACCTTCACGAGCCAACCTACCATGGTGGTGCAGTGCAATATTGCAGGCTAACTCTGCCCATTGCCAGCAGTTCGATCCTGACCGGCTCAAGGTTGACTCAGCCTGCCATCCTTCCAAGGTCGGTAAAATGAGGACTCAGATTGTTGGGAGCAATATGCTAACTCTGTAAACTGGCTTAGAAAGGGCTGTGAGCAGAGTGGGATTCTACCGGTTCTCACTAGTTCTATAAAACTAGATGTTCAGACTCTGCCCAGTTCGGAAAATCAGCAATTCGTGAACCTAGTCCTTCCCCTCCTGGCCATTTACCTCTGAGGCTGAAGATATGTTGCTGGAGCTGCTGGGCTTCAACCCTGGAGTAAGAATCCCTTTCACTCCCCTCCCCCCCCACGCCTATCCCATTTGAAAAATATTGAGTTAGTTTTGCTGTTGCTGACTACATCCTCCATGCTTCCTAAATGAGGTAGATCGAGTGGGATGTGGCTGGTGAGTGTGGGTGTGAAATTAAGCCTCCTTCCTATAAAATCCATTCAGAAAACAAAGGAGCAAATAGGATTGAATTCTGCTTCAGCCCAGATTGTTGGAGAGAAAGTAATTTAACATTATTTAATTGACTAATTCATTGGAAATTGCTGTGTTATGACTTTTCATCATGGGATGTAGTGCTTATGATGGGCTATAAACAGGTAATACTCAGACTTAAAATTATGTTACGTAGGTAGAAAGGCGATTAGATTTGCTGGACATAGGTATAATTTTCAGTAGTCATTCTCTGCTGCTTTGCACTACTAAAATAATTAAACCAAATACCTATCTCTAAATTTAAGACAGCACTAACCCTAGAACATTTTAATGGACTAGGAACAGCCATCCTGGAAGATACATTTTGGGAGGACTTTACTCTTTAAAGCTGTGTCCTCGTGATGAAGGGACAATTTATATTACATTTTATAGATTAATCCAGCAGTAGAAAATAGGTAACATACATTTGAGGTCAATCCATGCATTTAGTGAGGAGGATGAGGCAATATTGGTACAAGGGGCAATCCAGTAGAAGTGCCTTGATGGTTCTGTCCAAGCAGAGACACAAGCGTGGTAAGTATGGAATCTTATTAAATCAATTCATACAGAGATACAATGCTCAGTATCTTTAAAGTTGGTAATTCTTTTATGTTACTGACTTGGGAGTAATCAAACAATCAGGTCTCATGCTGCCTGGGGAATTTTGGGAATTTAAGTCTACATGTCTTAAAGTTGCTAAGCTTGAAAAACACTTAGAAATACAACTTCTTGTGAGCCTGGATTATTTTCCTGCATTTTGGAAATAAGGAAATTTTCCTATTGTGCCTGGTGCAGAGATGCAGCTGAAATCTAGCTAGATGCTATTTGGAAGGTTAAAGCCACAGATACAGATAGTCTTTGACTTACAACTATTTGTTTAGCTTCCATTTAAAGTTACAACAGCACTGAAAAAAAGTGACTTATATTCTTTCCTGCCCCTCCCCAGGGATGGACAGAGAGAGACAAAGAGAGGGAGGGAAGGAGGGAGGGTGGGAGGGAAAGAGAGAGACAAGACACACACACAGAAAGAGAGTGGGGGAGGGAAAGAGAGACAAGAGACAGAGAGAAAGAGAATGGGGAGGGAAAGAGAGAGAGACAAGGCACACACAGAGAGAGACAAGGCGCACACACACACATACACACACAAATACCTGTTTAAAAGAAAATAGAAAAATGGCTCTGAGTGTTTAAGGTTTCAGACTCCAGGTTAGGCAAACACCATGGTTGTTAAGTAAACCTTGTGGTCATTAAGCAAACACTGTGGTTGTTAAAACAAGTGCATTTTCCCCAATGGGCATTTTTAACCAGAAATGAGAAGGAATTGTTGGAAACTGGCAAAAAACATAGAAAATCTCAGTCACAAGACTGTGTGGGATGTTGTAACTGGTCATAAGTGTGTGTGTGTGTGTGTGTGTGCATGGCTGTCAAAACACCAAAAACAGGTCAAGTAGTTCTGAGGAGGTCAGTCGTAAATTACAACACTTGCTAAGCAACTGGCCATTAAGCGAGAACCACTTATATTTGGTTTGCCGATCACATGGCCACCTAGCCATGCCCACCTCAGTCCCATGACCAGTAGCCACACCCAGCTGGTCACATGACCACCAAACCATGTCCAGTCAACAAGCCACACCCACCCAGTCACATGACCACCAGGCCACGTCCACAAATTAGGCCATGCCTACAGAACCGGTTGTTAAGAAATTTGAATCCCACCCCTGGGTGTGAGCACTATGAAGTGGTTTGTTAGTCCAAGTGCTAATGCTTCTGCTCTCCCCACAGCAGGATAATATATAATAGTCCAGAAGTGTTTCCTTACAAAAGTATGCAGCAGCTGTTTCTGTTTTGATTAACATATTAATTCTAATAGAACCTTAATCCTAAATCTTCCTAGTTTAAATAGCTCTTTATTTAAGGAGAGAATGCAGGGTTTTAAAATAAGTTAGACAATAAATCCAAAAGAGATCAACTGTAAAGAGTTGGAAAGCCTAGAGAAAGGGACACGCTATACTAGTACAAAACTAAAAATTTCAATTTAACAGGTTATATTATAGAGGATGTCAAGATATGCACAATAAAGTTCAGCATTTAAGTAGCAGCAAATGATGGTGTGCCATAGGCTGGCAAAATTAAACTGTTTTCTAAATTATAGAAACCTATATAAATGCTTTATGTAATGAGAGAGAGAGCTAATCATACTGTTTGTTGATGTCCTTATACTGTATAAGGTTGAAGTATTTTTTTTCTCCTAAAGTTTTTTTCCTTTGTCTGTATTGCTGTTGCACATGCAGGTTTAAAGCAGGGTGTTATAAGGCTACATTCATGGATCAGCATTTGTGTCAGTAGCGTATTGTTTGGTTAAGTGACAATTTCTTTATTAGCAATATTTATTCTGTAGATGATCCTTGCTTGAATTCCCCCTCCTGACTGAATATGTAAACTTCTGGTTGGTTTACTGTTGTTTCTTTGCAACAAATTCCCTTTCCGTTTGTTTGTTTTAATTGTTCCTTTTCCACTGTGTTGCATTGACACAATTTCCTTTGAAAGATCTTGCTTCCTCAGACTGTTAACTCATCCATCCATCCATCCATCCATCCATCCATCCATCCATTCATCCATTTATATTTTATACGGATTAATTGTTCTCACTGGCAGGAAATTGTTTGCATCCATTGTTTCTTGTCTTGCTTTCCAATGAGTATGTGTGTGTGTGTGCACGTGTGCACACACACACACACACACACACACACACACGCATAAATAAGTTAAAACCATTAAAATCCTCATGGTGAATCAGAACGTGATTTTGTGTTGAATAAGAGAGAGATGTGTCCAATGTAAATAAATGTTTACACTTTAGGATAAATAAAACTGAAGGTTGGGTTAGCTTAAATGTAATAATTGAATTACAAGGGAATATATACTGAAGTTCTAGAATTATGCAAGAATCTTATTTAAAAGATTAATCATAGACAGTGTTAATCTAAATTTATTGATAATACAGTGTAACAGTAAATACCTAAAGTTAGAAGAGATGATGAAATCCAATTTACTTAATCTAAATACCATTCTATATACCATTAAAACTTTCATATCTGCCTGATTATTTGTAACCTTCAATTGGTCAAAAGAGCACATCATAGGGCAACAATTTTTTAATCAGTATACCTCAAAAGAGCTATTTTACAGAATATATCCAAAATCAGAGACTTGAGCAGGATTGAAATCTGGAAAAGTTGTGGCCACTTCAAGGCTGGTCATATGGTTATCATTTCCGTATGACTATAAGGAAAGTCCATGTGCAAGCTGGCAGGAACTTAGTAATAGTAATGGAACTTAGACTTATATACTATTTCATAATACTTTATAGCACTCTCTAATCAGTTTGCAGTTCAACATACTGCCCCCAACAATCTGGGTTTTTTACAAACTGTTTTTTACCAACTCGGGGAGGATAGAAGGCTGATTCAACTTTGAACTGTTCAGGATCAAACTCCTGACAGTGGGCAGAGTTAGCCTGCAATGCTGCATTTTAACCACTGCACCGCTCATGAAAGTTACTACTTCTCCCGTTACTTTCTTTTTTTCCTACCTACCCACGGTCATTCTGATTCTCTTTTTAGGTAAGGAAATATCTATGAAATGAGGAACCAACAGGTCATGGATTAGTTCAAGAGGAAAAGAATCTATTATTCATAACTGATTCAAGTTGTCAGTTAAAATTTTAAGAGTATCATAAGATGCCTTCAGTGATTTTTTGTCCTAATTTAACTTTACATTCAAATAGCTATTAAATATAATAACATTATCATCTGCCCCAAGATAAAATAAATCAAGAATATTTAATAGTGGAGATAGGAGTATAGGAAGTCTTCCTAATCAAATTAATTCAACCCCTGAAGATCCTGTATAATAGTAATTTCTTAAGGCCATCCAATGAAGTTCATGGTTGAATGGAAATCTTCAAAGCCAATTTCACCTTTCTCTTCTTCCATGCAGCATTCAGTGAAATATTATTTCAGATTCAGGCCATCTGATTTTTGGCTTTCAGTGTTCAAAATATTCTAATTAATGCTTTATATCAGAAACTGAATCAAGGTAATGGTAATAGGTCAAAAATGAACTCTGCTTTTATTCAGTCATGCTTAGGTTTCACAACATAGTATTGCCACTATTGTCCCAAAGGTGTTTTTTTTTTTTTTTTCAGGAAGCAGCTGGACTTTCTGGTTTTTCTTTGAAGATGTTTCGCTTTTCATCCAAGAAGCTTCTTCAGCTCTGACTGGATAATGGGGAATGGAAGGATTTGTATTCCTTGAAGATAGCTGGTCCTTTACATCCTGTTAGAGTGTCGTTGAAGCACTTGGAAGTTTATTTGTGTCCTCAGGGTCACCTTAGCAGTGCTCCTGGTTCCTGTAGCCTGCAATTGGTGTGGGAGTAGGAATAGATTTCCAGAGAAAAATTGCAATCCAGCTATTTAGCCAAATCCAGCTATTTAGCCAAACTATAAACAAATTAATTCTTTAAGATCAGTTTGTCAGTCAATAACTGGGCCTTCATTCCTTTCAAGTAAATGTAGATTTGATTTGCAGTTATATATAAATAGCTTGCAAGTTGTTGGCAAACAGGTTGTGAATCTGGAGTTTCCAGGTTCACTTTCCATCTCTTTCTTCTAAATTAGGGACGTTGTTCCTTCCAATTGTTAGACATCTTTCCCTTTCCCTTTCCCTTTCCCTTTCCCTTTCCCTTTCCTTCTTTTCTTTTCTTTTTTTCTTTTCTTTTCTCCAAAAACCCTATACATCTGATCTGCCCAACTCAAGTGTAGATTTGTCAATGGTTTTAGTCATAATCCATGGAGTCCATGGATTATGGTCTAACACCACTTCAGTTTTTGACCTTCTCTCATTGCTTTTGTGCCTTTTCTTTAAGTTATTCTGTAATGAGCATTTTCACTACTTTTTCAACTTGCACGATCCTATTGTGACACCCAAAATTTTAGGGAAATTTTGTCAGGTTTTTCATGGTTTGTTTCCTTTCATATTTTCAAGGGTTTTGTAGAAATGATGCTGATTCTAAGTTGCACGCACTGCTGGGATTGAAGTATTCGATTGTTTGATCTTCTCTGCAATAGCTATGTTTGTTTGTTTCAATGAGTTCTACAAACTCTGCAATTCCTTTACTCTCCAGGCTATACAACACACATAAATTAACGTTGATTTTCTTATGTTTTTTCAAATTTCCTTGCCTCAAATTCTTCAAATTGTTCAAATCTATGTGATTCAATTCAATTAACTTCAATTCTGATCACAGTTTCCATTTAGGTTTTTCCTTTCTTAGTAGCTTTATTCCTTTGAATTTTAAGCTGCAGCTGTTAGGCATATGTCAATTAGTTTATTTGTGCCAATGTATCATTTGGAACAATTTTAATTTCTTCACTGTTTCAGCCAAGGTTTTTGTGAAAATTTGATTCCTTTTTGGCAAACATATTCTTTCAGCTTCTTTCATTTGCACTTTGAATTTCCCTACTAGCTGAGAGGGTCTATTTTGCAGGTCTGACATCCTAACAGGATTGGTACAGGAAAAGTAGAGTCAAACCTTCATTTTATGTATCTTATAGGGCAGAAAAAGGCACAGCAAAACATATAGAGGTGATGTTGCAGGTGGGCTTTCTTTCTTTCTTTTTCTTTTTGGCATAAAGTTATGATCCTCTCACTTGTACTAATTTCATTGTAGCCTGGAGAAATGCAAAGTGGCGTGACTGAGCCTCAGTGCATCTCTGAACAGCTACAACATTTAAAACGCCTTGCAGAATGTCAAGTAATTTATCATATTTTCCTACCTAAATCTTCTTTTTTGAGCTGAAAAAATACATTATATTCATTATTCACATATAATTTCCCCCCCGTTGTATTAGCAGGGCCTTGGGGGCATCCAGTGTTTCAGTGTGTGGAGACAAGAATGCTACTCATGTCTAATATAATATATTTTGTTGGAAATATACTTTTGCGCATCACTTTACTTTTGGAAATGAAGTTGTAACTTGAAATTAAAATATGGTGGCTAGAAGAAAATGAGCTATTTTACAGCAAGAGATTTTATGGGCTTGCTCACCCCTTAGGCACTTTCCCTTTTTCTGAGGGTTAGCACTTATTGTACATACAGTGAACAACACTGAATGCTCAGTCAGCCTCATGTGAAATCTTGTTCTTGTTTATTTTTATTTTTTAACTATTCCATTGTACCTCTCTTCAGTGCACAAGATTATTGACCACTATTTGCATCACTTGCTGAACTTAATTAATAATTTCAGTCATGGTTGGGTTTTGTGTTAGCCTCAGAGGTGGTATTCAGCAGGTATTCAGCAGGTTCTGACCAGTTCTGGAGAACCGGTAGCGGAAATTTTGAGTAGTTTGGAGAACCGGCAAATCCCATCTCTGACTGGCCCTGCCAACCCCATCTATTCTCTGGCTCTGGAGTCCCAGCCAATTCTTTTGTTGCCTTGCACAGGACAACTAAGCTAGAAAGCAGGTAAGGGAGGGAATGGAGATTTTACAGTATCCTTCCCTCAGGAATGGGGAGGGAATGGGGATTTTACAGTATCCTTCCCTCAGGAATGGGGAGGGAATGGAGATTTTATAGTGTCCTTCCCTCAGGAATGGGGAGGGAATGGGGATTTTACAGTATCCTTCCCCTGTCACACCCACCAAGCCATGCCCACAGAACCAGTAGAAATTTTTTTTGAATCCCACCACTGGTCCGCCTGTGTTCACTTTAGCAGATTGCCCAAACTGAGCCTGTCATTATACTGTTCACACTTGATAATCTATCAGTTCCATGTTATAAGTGTAGGGATTTACTTGACACTCTATCGCCCAATTTATTTTTTACTTTTCTTTAGCTTTTTTTTTTAGAACTCTGATATGGAGACACATTTTCAAACTGATGAGTGCATGTTGGGAATGCAACATGGATATGGACAATGACCTGGTTCTCCCATCACACTAAAAATCATAAATCATGGCATTTGCCCTATACATTGATCCATTAAATCTAGCTTGTAGATAACAAACTATATTTATATTACTAATGGATGGCTAATCTTAAGCAATTAAAATGGTGAAGGTTCAGTTGAAACAACAACAAACTTATAAAGCTTTGGTGAAACCCCTGCCATGGAGCCACTGTGATGTAGAGGTTAGAGTACAGTACTGCAGGCTACTTCTGCTGACTGCCAGATGCCTGAAATTTGGCCATTCAAATCTCAACAGGCTCAAGGTTGACTCAACCTTCCATCCTTCTTAGGTAGGTAAAAATTAGGACCTAAAGTTGTTGAGGGCAATATGCTGACCCTCTAAACTGCTTAGAGAAGGCTGTAAAGCTCCGTAAAGCGGTACATAAGTCTAAATTCTATTGCTATTACTATTCCAGGAGGGAATGTATGGGTTATTTATTTGGTTATTTTAAATACTGATGAATTTAAATTATTGAATTACTGGTATGCTGAGTTGTGATTCCTTCTTCTTTCTTAGGCTTTCATGTAACAAAACCTGGCTTGTCTCTTCCCCAATTTATCCGCTACCTCATTTTTGCTCTTTTACTAGTACAGTATATGTACATCCTGTATTGGTCACCCTAAGCATATCTTAAACTCAAATAGCAGAAAGTGCTGCATAGTTGGCAACCCACCCTCCATTTTAACATGTATATTGGGTTGTTTTTATGTGTGTTTTTTTTAACTTCTCAAGATATAGTAGTGTTCTGAATAGCAACATCCACATTAAAATAATAGTTGGGAGATGGTTTTAAAATAACAAAACCCCAGCCTAGTTGAAAATTACAGACCAATCTCTTTATGCTGCATCATCTGTGAAGTGGAATCAATTATTAACCAATTCATCATCCTCCACTTAGAAACAAACAACCTACTCTCTAATAAACGATTTGGTTTTAGGAAAAAAACTATCCTGTAATCTGCAACTCTTACACTGCAAAAACATATGGACTACACAACTTGATCAGCAAAGCAATAGATGCAATCTACATAGACTTCTGTAAAGCCTTTGATTCAGTGGTACATGACAAACTACTCCTAAAACTAAAATCTTACGGTATCTCTGGACACCTGCATAACTGGACAGAAACATTCCTGTCAAACAGACAACAGATGGTCAAAATTGGGAGTGTCCTATCAAATTCTGTACCTGTCAATAGTGGTGTCCCCCAAGGCAGTGTTCTAGGACCAACTCTTTTCATACTCTACATAAATGACCTCTGTGATCATATGATCTCTGTGAGCAACTGCGTTCTCTTTGCTGATGATGTAAAGCTATTCAACACCACAGACAATACTGCTACTATTCAAAAAGACGTTGACTATGTATCAGAATGGTCAAACAAATGGCAACTTCAAATCTCAACAAATAAATGCTCTGTCCTACATATTGGCAAAAAAATCAGAAAATAAAATACAGGCTGAACAGTCAAGACCTTGTTGATGATCCAAACTCTGTCAAGGATCTTGGAGTACTCATATCTAATGACCTATGTGCTAGAGCCAACTGTAACTACATAGCCAAAAAGGCGTTAAGAGTTGTTAACCTAATCTTATGTAGCTTTTTCTCTGGTACACTACTAACTAGAGCGTACAAAACATTTGCTAGACCGATACTCAAATACAGCTCATCAGTCTGGAACCCACATTATGTATCTGATATTAACACAGTTGAGAAAGTCCAGAAATATTTCACAAGAAGAGTTCTCCACTCCTCTACTTGTTGCAGAATACCATATGCTACCAGATTCGAAATTCTAGACCTAGAAAAACTAGAACTACGCCGCCTTCGGTTTGATCTAAGTATAGTATATAAAATCATACAATGCAATGTCCTACTTGTCAATGAATACTTCAGCTTCAACCATAACAACACCAGAACAAAACAATAGATACAAACTCAAGTTTAATCGCACCAAACTTGATTGCAGGAAATATAACTTCAGCAACAGAGTGGTCAATGTCTGGAATAATCTACCTGACTCTGTGATTTTTCCCCAAACTCCAAAAACTTTAAACTTAGACTGTCTATTATTAACTTCACCCCTTTCCTAAGAGGTCTGTAGGGGACATGCATAAGCACACCAACGTGTCTACCGTCCCTGTCCTATTGTTTCTTATATATATATATATTATTTTTCTTATATGTATCCATGTATTCATAACTATGTTTTTACTTATACCTATTATCTTGTAAGCAATTGACAAATAAAAATAAAATAAAATAAAAAAATAAAAATAAAAATAAAAACCTCCTTCAGCTCTGAGCCTGAAGGAACTAAAGAAGCTTCTTGGATGAGAAGTGAAATATCTTCAAAGTAAAATAAGAAAGTCCAGTTGCCTCTTGAAAAAGCACCTTTGAACAACTGGGAATCTTAGTAGAAAAAAATATAAAGCAAGATAAAATCCCAAATCTCAGCTGTCCCAAAAGTGCTTTTTCAGAAGGCAACTGGACTTTCTATGTTTTTTTATCTTAAAGAAATTTTGCTGCTTATCCAAAAAGCAACTCCAGTTCTGTCTGAATGGTGGGGGATGGAAGAATTTATATTCCTTGCAGTCATCTGGTTGTTAGCATTCTCTCTGAAAGTTGTTGAGGCCCTTTGGGGGATTATCTCTGCCCTCAGGTTTCAAAATTGTCAGCTAATTGCTATATTAGAATGTGCCAAGTATATCAATCCCTTCATGTTACATGAAGTTTTCTTGGATGCAAAACTGTAGCCATGTAACATGAAAGTGACCCAGAAAGCGGATATATCAGTCAATCACCAATATCTCTATTTTTACCATGGCTGCTTCTATGACTGCTGGGAAAGAAAGAAGCTACCAGTACATTTTAAATTTTATGGAAAAGACAACAGGGTTAAGGTAGGAAGGCAACTGCCATTATGTATAATGCAATGCAATACAATACTTATCTATCATGAATGAAGGTGAATACTTCTCTATCATCCATTCATCTGTCTGTCTGTCTGTCTATCTATCTATCTATCTATCTATCTATCTATCTATCTATCTATCTATCTATCTATCTATCATATATCTATCATATATCTATCTAACTATCATATATCTATCACCTCTATCTTTGTCTGTCTGTCTGTCTGTCTACCTATCATCTATGATCATCTATCTTAAAAATTGAACCAGTAATTTTTAATAGAAGTGTGATTTGAGCAGAAAGTTGGTGGCAGGAGTTGCATGTGGACAAAATGTTGAAAATGGATACAGACAACATGGCCAAAGGAAAAGATAGAGAAACTGAATTAGAGGAAGGCACCTGGCAATATTAGGCCTCTATTATAGACCTAAAATTTACTGTATCTCCATTATGCATTATGCTTTCTTTAGAGATATCCCATCCAAAGAAATCCAAGTTAAATAACTCCTGGAATTTCTTACCACTTGTAAGCCTACAATAGGTAGTAGTTCTTTTTTTGAAGCTGCACAATGAAAAGGAAACATGAGCAACTGTATGCCTCTGTAATGTCAAACAAAACGTTAAAGGCAATTTCTGTAGTTCTGTAAGGATCAGCTACTCTTACATACAAACAACACCACTTTGCTTGAGGCTGGCTTTCAGTTCATTCTCACATATCGAAAGCTATTATGTCACCTCCTGCTCACGAAGGCTGCTTACTCAGCTGGAGCTTCAAAATAACATTACCAACATCACGGCATATTTTCTTCCTGTTTTTAGACAGATGGCCACATCCTAGAGCCAACTAGATTTTTTTTTTCTTAAAAAAAAAAATACTTCTGAAGACTGAAGTAGCTCTACACAGTGATTTCAAATAATGGTGGGTTTTTTTTGTTTTGTTTTTTGCCACACTTCACAAAATCCATCTAGAATAGAAAGCATGGACGAATAGGAACTCTGTTTGTGTTTAAACTGCGAGACTCACCATGGCGATTCATTCAAATTTCATTCAATTTCAGCTTGACATCAGTTTAGTTATAAATCTGATGCCTCCCTTATTAATTGGTGCAGTGTTATGAGAAATTAGTTCATGAATTACTTAGCTTTATCATACAATGCATGATTACTCCTGAAATATGAATTCTGTTGTGTTTCCTGTTTGAGTTGTCAAACGAATCACAAGACTTGGAAAGGGAGAACAACGTTTTGGTGTAAAAATATGAAATGCTAAGAGCACCACAACATGTTCTCTGTTTTCACAGCGTGTGCCAACTTTCCTCAAGATGTTACATAGTATGTTGTGTTAATTCCGTCAGCTGAGCATTCTGAACTTCTGTCAATTTATCCACTGAAAGAATGATTAGTTGATAGTATGTCAATACCATTACAGGCAGTTGTCCTTCCCAGAAATATTGTTTTCCTTAATTAAACTTGTTTTTTCTGCCTTCATTGTAAGTGCAGCTTTGTTTCAACTTAAGCTGATTAGAAAACTGATTGCATTAATTTAATGTTTCATATCAATAATGCTCCCTGTACTGTTTTGAAAACTGATGCATTATTGGTGTAAAAAAAAGCATTCTTCAAATCTATTGAGCAGTCTTTCAAATGTAGTTAAGAGTGCAAACAGCACTTCTTTTAATCTAAGCAAAGACTTTCATAGGCATTTCACTAGGAATAAGATTGTTACTACCTTGTTTCCCAGAAAATAGGACCCTATCATATATATATTTTACCACCAAAAAATGCACCAGGTCTTATTTTCAGGGGATTTCACTTGTGCGCATTACTCCGGGCCTACTTTTTGCTGTCAGAGGCCTTCAGGAACTTCTTCTGTGGCTGGCAATGCTTTCCTGAAGACTTCTGCAGCCAATAACAGAGCTCTGGGTTGATCAGCAGAGCTGATATAGACACCTTCAGGAAAGCCTTGCCAGCTGCAGAAGAAATGGGCCGGCAAGGCAGGTGTCAGGGTGTGCAAGGCCTGGCTACAACTATCCAAAGATAAGTAGTAGGGCAGCTCCAATCCCATCCCCACCCTAGATTAATTTTTACCCGTACACTCTTGAGTGGTCTTAATTAGGGCTTATTTTGGGGTAGGGTGGGATAGGGCTTATATTGGGTGCACATGTAAAATCAAGCTAGGACTTACTTTCAGGGTAGGCCATATTTTTGAGAAACAGGGTACCATATTAAAATTATCATTGAAAGTACAAGCCCTGGGTGTCATAAATATGTTCTGTTCATTGCAATCTCACTGAAGTCTGCATATTCCCTTTCTGCTACCTTAATATTAACTATAGTATTTTTTGCACTATAAGACTTACCTGACTATAAGTTGCACATAGGTTTAGAGAAGGAAAATAGCAATGAAAAAGACAGAAGAGGCAAGGATGAACCCTGTAAAAGGACCCTGTCACTGTGGCCTATATTTTTCGCTCCATAAGACGCACAGACATTTCCAGCCACTTTTTTTGGGGGGGGGGCAGGGGGAGTGCATCTTATGGAGCAAAAAATATAGTATATTGGACTATTGCAATTTGCATATAGATGTCTGGCAATTTTTGTGTATGATACAAAACTAGGAATTTTAGCCATAGTTTTTAAGACAAACCATAGTGCTCTGGTTTCCATGTAAAATGAAATGTATTGGATGGGTACTCACAGTATAAGACCAAAGAAATTATATTATGGGTTAATTAATCTGAATGAACCCCACCATTTCTGTGCTTTGTGATCTAGGTTTCCCCTATTAATAGTTAATATTCAGTAAACATTTTCAGCGTAGTGCAATTTGATGTCCTGAATTTTCCTGATTTAAACAAATTGGATAAAGAGGAAGTCATTACACATTTATCACTGATGATGCTTGAACTAAGGATAAAACTCAAGAAGATCCAGTATATAATTTGAGCTAAGTGTGGACCAACCTCTGTTTTACCTGGAATTTGTCAGGGGTCCAAGGATCTGGACCATATGTTAATTTGCAGTTCAAAAGATTTAGTGCTCAAGACTACACATAAGAACTAAAGGTCAATATTAAATTGGCTCCAGATAAGGGTCAACAGAATTCAAGAGGGGTTAGATTTGGACTGTTTGTGGCAATGTAATGACTCTAAATTAATGATGTGCTTAACCCAGCTTTGCCTGCTCTTCTCCTATAGAATTATAAAATCCAGAATGCCGTCATATTCTCCAAAAAAGAGTCATGTGTGTTGATATCCGGGGCAGACCCAATTTAAGGGAGGGAAAGACTCAGTTTCCTAAAATTAGTTGAAATTGTAAAAGTTTCCAATTGCCAATCAGGTGGAAAGCAACCACTGTAAATCCATCACAAATGCAATATTTAAAACAGATAAAATATTTATTTTTGTGACTATTTTAATTCTCATTTCTTGTTTAATCAAATTCTCGTTTATTACAGATTTTAAGAAAAAATCTGAAATAAACATGTATGTGTCTGTGGATAGATGTTTTTCCTTTCAGGGTGAAAGATTGAATGATGTGTTTGTCGTCACTGATGGAATATTGACAGATGGGGGCATAGCGAATTATTGTGTTCCTCATTAAATTTTTGGTTCTTCTCCTATCTATTCACACCTCCCATATGCATACATTTGTGTTTCCACTTTTTCAGTTCTATCTATATACTATAATCTATTGAGCCAACTTGAATGAACTATTTAATTATTCCTGTAGAACTGGAAATTTCTAGTTTATAGTATTAGAATTAAGTTTCAGTTGCTATGGAACAAAATTTAAATAGGAAAAATTATGTCCATGGTTCAGTGGCTTTTTTTTCCTTCACAATTCTGTGTCCATATATGATATATACTGCATTATTTATCTCTGTTGTTATGTAAAAGGGTTTCAGAGGAAGTTTTTGATGGTAGCTGGCTCATAAATCTTTTGCATATTCTCTTTGAACAGGGCAGAATTTACTTTGAACTGATCAATATCCGAGTCTCTGGTTTTCTGTGGGAAATCCAGTTCACTTTAAAAGACACAACATTGTCAGAATCATAATGTACAGACTTTATTCCCTTTCCATCATCTAACACGAGAAGCAAAACAAATTCAGATCTTGTGTTAAATGATTTTCTGATCAGCCCTTAAAAAATAGTCACATCAAGTTTGCTTGGTTTTTGTTTTGTTTTTTTACTGACTGAGATAAATTTATCACTCTTGGTGCCAAAATGGCTGCCTTTTCCCATTTCTGAGCTCCCTTCAGACTTCAAAATAGAACTTGAATAAGTGTTTTCATTTTACTGCATAGCCAGACATAGAAAGAAAAAAGGGGAAAAATTGTTGCCTCCACTGTGCTGTGTAGGTTAAGAAGCCACATATAATTCACTTTTTGTGACAGCGCTGTGGTCTTTCAGATTTGTGTTTCATTTCTTGAGGTGCGTTGTCCAGTATGAATGTGGTTTGCTTACGGAGTGGCTAGACAGCTTGTTGAATGTGTGGGGAAATTGCCCCATAGCTGATGATGGCCATTATTTTCCCTTACATAAAGTTAGTGTTAGATCGGGTACAAAAGAGACACGAGACCAGTGTACTTCAAGCTCTTTATTTTACGTTAAGATCTGTACAAGATCTTGGAGCTGCAGCAGCCCTTCATATAGGGATTGCTTGTCGGCCAATGACAGACCTTGGAATCGCCTGCGATCAGCTCGGCCAGTCGCGGTTGATTCTTAGTTTACTGAATCATGGCCGTTCAGTAAACCAATCGGGATGCGGTCAGTGTGGACCAATCAGATTTCAGCTTTTGGAGTATGTTAATATAGAACAGGTAGCAAGAGAGAATCCCCGCATAAGGAGGGGGAAGAATTTGCTAAGTGGACCTGAGAAAGTGTTTGTACGATTGATATTGATGTCAAGTAGATATAACTGTATTTCCTTTTCTCACATGCTTTCAGTTGTTTGGTTTACTATTACTCCTTATAATAGCATTATGTTTTCAATAATGCTACTTACTTCAAAAAGGAATAATATGTGGCATTATTTTGGATTTTCACTCATATGCAGAATCATAGATCCCACCCCTTCTTGAATAATGCATCTATTGCTGTAAATTCCTACTCATTTTCTGTTTTGGAAACAGCTATTTAACAGAATAACAGAATTTAAGCAGGATACTTTATACTATTTCAGACAAGTGGCTGTCCAGTCTCTTCTCTTTTAGTGATGGAGCACCCAGAACTTCTGGAGACAAGTTGTTCCACTAGTTAATTCTTCCCACTGTTCGGAAATTTCTCCTTAGGTCTAGGCTGCTTCTCTGTCCTTGATTAGTTTCCATCCGTTGCTTCCTGTCTTGCCTTCTGGTACTTTGGAAAATAGGTTGATTCTCTTCTCTGTGGCAGCTAATCAAATATTGGAATACTGTTATCATGTCACCCTAATTCCCCTCCCCCGCCCACTAGACTAGATATACCCAGTTCCTATAACCATTCTTCACATAACCAAGGACAATATCTGAAACAAAAAATGAATGCGTAATTGAGTGATTTATCCTTGACTCTTAAGACACCATTTTGAATTCAATATATTTGTTTAACTGGATGACACAGACTACGGAAAAGCTCAGTTTAGCACAAAGTAGACATTTATAAATGATTTTTTTTTTCATAAGGTGGCTGGACCTTTTTAATGGTACATTGGTCTCGTACATATTCTACCTTCCAGAAAAAAATGAAAAGATATTTTTTCTGGAGTACCTTTGAGAACTGATGTCATCTATTATTATCTATTATTATCTATATTAATAATATTATATATATTATATTATATATTAATATATTAATATTATATTATATATTAATATATAATATAATATAATATTATATATTAATATATAATATAATATTATATTATATATTAATATATTAATATTATATATATTAATAATATATATTATTATATATTATATATTATTATATATTAGGTATGTTTTAATTTATTTGCCCATGTCCTCCAGTTAAACAAATGTACTGAATTCATATTGGTGGCTTGAGTTTCAAGGATGTTTTAATATGTTTGTAAAAGACGTTTTAATGTATTTGTAACCTTTTTGGGTTTTTTTTTTTTTTTTTGCATTTTGTCTATTTTTTTGAGCTACTGTGAGCTGTAGGACATAATTAATGCCATCATGTCATTGTTGACTTTCAACAACCACGTAGATAGATTTTCTCCATGACAATCTTTCTTTAAAATTGTTTTATTCCAACATTACATCCATCACCATATAACCAAGTCAATCCAGTTGTGGCTGCTTGTCCTCTTATTCTCTTTCTTTCTACTTTTCCCAACATTATAACTTCTACAGAAAACTAGGTCTTCACATAATGGATTTGAAGGAGGAAAATTTAAGCCTGGTTATTTGTGTCTTGATCAAGAATTCCGGGTTGGTTTGCTGAATAATCCATTTGTTGGGACATAAATCTGATCAATAATGAAATAATATTCTGCCCATTTCCTGCCACTTGTCTTCATACCCTTTACTGTTTCCACAATGCTCAATTTATATCCAGAAATTGAAATGATTAAGCTACAAGTATAGTAGTAACCATAAAGAGACTTTCAAACAAGAATATCTTCATATTCATTTGATACACTGATTTTGCAACATACATTTCAAGAATTCTGAAGGGATTTGTTTAATAACAGTTCCTCAACATGTCAACATTAGTAACCCAGTGAAGCATAACACAGGTGTGACGATTTTTGTTTCAGCAAAAATATTGTAAATTGTGATCATGTGAGCTTTTGATGATATAAATGTCTATAAATGCAAATCACTTGCTGAGTACCTGAAATGAGGTAACATGATCACTGTGTGGAGGGTAATAAGTACCTTTTGGGGGCTCTGTTGTAACTTTGGCCAATGACCAGATGTAAGTCCAGGACTTCCTGTATCAAAACAAAAACAGGTCATTCATTTAGTAAAGCTGCAGTTTGTTCAGATATGTGATATCTTCAGCCTTTGGTATAGTTAGAGTTGATATACGTAGCAAAATGGAAGCTTCTTTCAAGAAGTTTGAAGTTTTGTTTGTGCATAACATGAACATTACAATTCTATATTGGGTCCATTTTCATGGATATAAATCCTTAAGTGGTATTTATATTTCCATTCTTAGTAGATTTTCTCTTACAATGCATTTTCTCACTGTGGTCATATATTGTTAGTTCTGTTTTAAAGCCTTACTGGTTCTCCAGATATGTTTTGGAAAGCAAATTCATTAACAGTGTCTTTTGGGAAATAGACTTTAAACTACAATCAAATCATTTTCAAAGAGAGGTTTTGCTGTATTGCTATTTTTACATTAGGAACTATAACAATGTTTCTCTATATGCTATTTCTCACAATAGATAAGATGATGAAAGAATCATTGGTGAATGGGAATTGAAAATTTGAAAGTAAGATAGGATTCTTTGGTGTTTTGCATGCAATGTAGACTTACTGGTTTATTTTAAAAGGCGCAAGAGAGGTATATCATTAAAGTGCTTTAAAATGCTTAGAATGTACAAAGATCACAAAAGTTACTTAAGAATCTCACTTCAGAACTGCAGATATCCCCATATTTATTTTTCACCAAAATCATTAAAAAAATAGTTTAGAAAATTTGAACTTATTTCCTTTTAAATCTTTAACAAGTTTAGGACTGAATTTAATTAAATTCAGGTTAATGTTAGGGTTCCAAAAAACCCAATTCCAATTAAAAACTCCAAGACAGGCATTTTGTCAAAGTTTTCTTTTATTAGAGTAAGTATACTAGCACAGCTGGGAAAACCTGAATCTGAGAGTTCCTTAGTAATTCAAAAGTCAAAACCCAACCCCTGCATCCATTTGTCCATCACATGGTCCAATCACCAACTGTCCCAACTTCAGACATTCCTTCAACCAGTCCCCCTCCAGGTGCAGGAATAACATGACCTTGACCGAACAGAAAAATGCTATTATGTCTAACCACCAACACTCTAAAATCCTCCAGAAAACCCACCCTCCCACTTTCCCATGCACAGGAATGTGGCAGCGTGGAAGCTTCTGGTTCTGATATGGCTTCCAAAGCTGACACTGGCAGCGTTAGTAATCTCTTTAGCAGGGAACACCCATCGTTTAATGTCAGATGCTTAGACTGAAGAACTGAAGTGCACAAGAAAGCCACTTTCTAAGAAATGAAAGTGCCGTTCAAGAACTAGATAGAACTATTGTCATAAATCATAAGTCATGAGCATGTAATTGCACTATTCAAATTATTTCATTGGACCAATTAGCAAACAATGTTATTACAAAAAAGAAAAGGGGGAGGTTAGAATTGTAGAGAAAAGTGGATGAAATCATATCCATTAAGAATAGCAATTACAGAAGAAAGGAAATTATTAAAACAGTAAACCAAGACATTTAACAAGGAGCCTGAGGCAGCAGGATAACTCTCTAGGAGGTTCTGTTGACTGAGAATGAGCACAGCTATGTGGAGCATATAATAACAAAATAAATCCTATTTCATCCTCATGATTCTGGGATTGGGTTAATGATGCTTTGTTGCTTCCTTTCAACTCATATTCTGAATTGAAAGAGTGTATGCCAATCACCAAATGCCCCACACTCCCCAGTCCCATCTGTTCTTATATTGCTGCTATAATGTTTCAAAGATCCTGACCTATATACTGGATTAAACTCTTCAAAAAGATGAGATCTGGAATGAAAACACCATAATTAGTCTGTTTCTTTTTCACCAGAGGGCTCAAAGATACTGTAGGTTCAAATGTTCCTTCTTAAAACTTTATATTTAAGACTCATATATCTAATGTAGAACCCTAGCTTACACTGTAAAAGATGAAGTGTAAATATGACAAAAGAAAAATCTTGCTGTCAATGATCAATATCAATGATCAATATGCTCGCTTACAGCATTAAGATGGGGTGAGCCTTCCTGTTTCAAGTGTATTCTTAGGATCAAATTCAAACTTACTGAAGTATTGAGTAAAAAAATCATTTAGGAATGGAAGTGACCTGTTTTAGGGTCATGCTTTCTCTGTAGGGATTACTAATCACAACACTGGCAGTTTATTTCTATACAATTATCAATGATTATTATCAATTTTATTTTATCAAAATTCAATCCCCTCTTACAACATTTCATGACCACTCTGTAATAATAAGTGGACTAAGGCACGATTGTGGAAGAAAATGTGAAATTATTTTGATTTTATTTCTTTAGTATATGATATGAATTTCTAAGGATAACGTTGTTAGAGTATGCTTGAGATGGGATAAGTAAAAATAATGAGGTGAAACTTTCCTTTAGCTGGGACTTTGAAATAAATGGAAGAAGAAAATAAGTTTATTTATAGAGTAGACAAGTTTATTGATGGATAGAAGAGATTCATTGAATACTAAAGCTGTTTTTTCATGTAATACTAAAGCGTATACAAAGTATGCTTTTGTTGTGAATATGATAAATGGAAACAACAGTTGAAATGATCTGCATGTTCAGATCTATATATAAGTGCTTCTCAAACTTTTCCAGATCCATGTAACATGAAGACAAAGTTCTAGAATTTCTGGAAAAACAGAGAATTCTAAACTCTGCTGATCATATTGCACAAGGAAAAAAAAAGACAGAAAGAGATAGAAAAGCAGGCACATACAATATTGAGAGGTGTTTTTTTTTCATTTCCCCCCCTCAAATTCTTTCATTGTGTATCTGTTTCACTTCTATGCATAATATTTCTCTTTCCTTTTCTTTCCTCTTCCATTCAGTTTACTGAAGAAAGTTATATATATGTACAGTAGAAGTAATTGAACATGTAGACTGGAATTCTGAATGTCAGCCTCCATTTATACCTGTCCGCAGGATCCCACACTCATGTGATCACAATTTACATTTTTTTTTGCCGGAAACCAGTGTTTATTTCCAGCAAAAAAAGCCCACTGTAGACAATTGACTTGCTTAACGACTGCAGAATTCATTTAACAACCATGGTAATTACTTAACACATACATACTTGTATCTGAAGAAAATCCCTGCTAACTTTCTGATAATTAAAATAGAAGAATGGGAAGGGAGAAGATGAAAGGATTTTTATAATGCTATTTCCTGTTTGAGAGATATGTGACCAGAGATCTTTGGTGCTGTTGGAAAACACACTACTCTCATAACACCGTAAAGACATATTATAAAAAGTAATCAAGTATTTTAAAAATCCTTTTCCATTTTAAATCTGAAAAATGCATTTATGGTCAACTGTGTAGACAAGGAGTTGAGGAGTTGCCTTGATCAGAGTTGGAAAATCAGAACAGAAAATCCACTAGAAAAAAATTAAGAAAGAAACACATCAGGCAGATGGTGTGACAGATGGCACTGGTCTGCTACCATAAAGAGGTCTCTATAAAGAACAGGATTCAGATTATGCAAAATGCAAGAACCTTATGATACAACCTCCATAATATTGCCTTGTATACAATCTTTAGTTTGAGTCGAGATTGAACTCAGTTTTCTGAACTTGTACCGATAAATTACACTTGACTTATCTTCACAATGGATGAAAGAAATAAAACATAATATGCATTGTATCTAGAATATACCATTCTTTCTACAGAAATAGGGTTGTTGTTTTTCTTGAAGCAAAAAACTACCCTCTATTTCCTTTTACTAAGACTTTATTTTTCTTAGAAATTCCAACTCTAATCCAAACAATGTTAATCCCATGATTTCTCAGCAAATTCTCTATAATTTCATTTTTCTGTTTGAAAAACTCAGATTTTCTATTCCACAATTAAGGCAGGGGCTTCCATTTTTTTCATTGGATTTATATGACATTGTTTTCTCTCTGTCTCTCCTGAGAATATCTGAGCATCTGTGAATGCCTGAGTCTATCAAGTCACTGAATCTATCAAATCACTGAGTCTATCTACTGACAGCAATGCCACTTTTAGTTGTATGTTCTTCCTGATCCCATTTAGAAGTTGACTCCAAGCTGTTGAATTCCTCTTGTCATTTCAGTTACTCTTTTGACTTATCTGCTCCTAAAGGAGTAGCTTCTTACAGAAGTTTGAATATGTTCTTAATCCCTTGTGCTCAGTCAGTAATTGATAGAACTAAAAATGCAAGAAACAAAAAAGCTTTATTTTTGACCATTTCTTATCATCCATCCCCTCCCACTTGTGACTGTATGACTGTAACTTTGTTGCTTGTATGCTTACAATTTATATTGACTGTTTCCTAGTATGATTGATTGCTTATTGTACCCTATGACTATCATTAAATGTCGTACCTTATGATTCTTGAACTCCTGATGAATGTATCTTTTCTTTTATCTATACTGAGAGTATTTATACCAAGACAAATTCCTTGTGTATCCAATCACACTTGGCCAATAAAATATTCTATTCTATTCTATTCTATCCTCTAAATTGAATTTCTATTTCTAAAGGATATGAAGGATAGGATATGGAATATTTTGAGGAATGGGTTTTTTCTCCCATTCCTTAAAATTATTAAATAGCCTCCCTGTAATTTCTATATACAGAAGGAACACAAAAATCAAACAATAATTCCATCAGAAATAAGCAGATTGATCAGCGTAATTGAAGATTTGCTGAATACAGTGACAGTCCTGGCATAAACTTAATAAGATTATATGATTTTAGAAATAGCTGCAGTATGGGTAATTTTATATAAAAGGGAAACTTTCTTGAATACATAGTGAAGTAATTATAATTACTCTTTGCTTCTGAAGCAATTGCATCTCAACCTAGGTTAATTTGCAACTATCAGACAAGTTGGTTCCAAGCACACAATAGAAGATTTTTTAAAGAAATCTTTAAATGGCTTACTTTTGAGATCAACAGAGATGGTGTGAAGATGGCCTTTTTGCTAAGGAAAAAAAATCAAAGAATATTAGTGCCAAAATTGAGTATCAAAACCATTTACCATCATCAGTGTTTATGCTTATATCAGACATACCTCTTCTGTAATGAGCAGCTTTCTTTTAAACCAAACCTCAAACAATGATTCACTTCACCATGGATAGTAACTTCATGATGAGCTCATTTACTTTTCATTCCTAAGCCTAATTGCCCAACCTAATAGTTCCTATAGGAAAAGAACTAAACTTCTTAAAGAGGAAGTTTTAGGAGGTTTTAGGTTTTTGAAACAAAAAGTAGCACTAGAGTGCATATCAGTGAGTCTCTTAACAAAAGATAAAAACCCTATAAGCATATTCAGCTCATCACCCAGAAATCTCTTGGAAGGTTTAATTGAGGGGTCCTTGGTGCATTCTGAGCCTGGTTGTTTTCTTGCAGATGTTTCATTATCCAAACCAGGTAACATCATCAGTTCTAGTCCCTGATGATGTTACCTAGATTGGGTAAGGAAACATCTGCAAGAAAGAAAGAAAAAAACTAGAAGCTCATAGGACTCCTCCAAGGACTCCTCATTTCAACACTGTGCTACAAATATCCTCTTTTAGAATAGAATACCTTAGACTTAGAATAACTTTATTGTCACTTTGAATGACTAATGGGCATACATTAAAATGATCAAATCTTATTGGTCAAGTGTTATTTAGACACACAAGGAATTAGTCCCCAGTGCATAAGCTCTCAATGTACATAAGTGGTGGGATTCAATTTTTTTTTTACTACTGGTTCTGTGGGCATGGCTTGGTGGGCATGGCAGGGAAGGATACTATAAAATCTCCAGTCAGAGATGGTATTTGCCAGTTCTCCGAACTACTCAAAATTTCTGCTACTGGTTCTCAAGAACTGGTCAGAACCTGCTGAATACCACCTCTGGTATACATGCAAAACCACAAAGTAATAATCATTATAATAACAAAGGATAATAATCATAATGATACCAATAGAGAAGGTAGGGGAGCAGATGAGAAGGATAAAAGTAATCTAGACAGAATTGTGGAAATAAGATTTTCAGCAAAGTGATGGCACTTGTTGTTTTGACATGAAGGTCTAATTCCTAGAGATTCTCTTGACTTTATTCACACTAGACTACCCCATCCAGAGCCAAAAAATATCATCTCTACCCAGCTTTGTGGGGAGGGGCGCAGTACAAAGATTCAAATGACTAACATTGAATCAAAGTCAGCTTCTCTCCATCCCTCTCTTATTTCTGTCACCTAAGCATGCCAAGAATGGGATCGAGATGCTTAATTGTATGCATTCTTTACCCAAGTCTACTACCAAATAGTACAAATAGTACAAATACTGATTAAATAATCCATTTATGATTGATTATAATCAATTTATAATCAAACTAAATGTAACTAAATCTGACGCATTTTAAATATGGTACTTTCCAGTGGTGCTTTAAGAAAAAATATACTAAGATCCTAAAATTAGATTATATTTTCAAAGTGTGAACTTGATGTTCTCCAAGAAAAAAAAAAATCAGACACCTATTTCCTTTTCCAAACAAACTGTCCTTAGTTTGGAAGTGTGAACAAATTTGTCACATGGGCATTGATAGAGCAACCGAATTTAGTCTTCTGAGAGAAATCCAGATGCAACCTGACTTTATAGAAAAACAATATCAGACAAGGAACTGAAGACAGGTCTGTTTGTTTGTTTGTTTTTTACATCGGAGGCAAAGGACTGTTGCATAAAAAGATGAAATGTCAGGAGGCAGAAAAAGAAAGTTAGTCTAGCAACACAGTGCCCTGCCAACTATCTGGCCAGTTGGCAAGATTAAAAATAGACTGAGGTTTAAATTCCCAAGTTTCCAGATGCATAGTTGATACTTTGGAAGACTAATCGTGTACTTTGTCAGACTTGTCTGAAGTTAAGACCTGAGAGATTTAAAAGAAGTCTTCTGCCAGCTAGGTTGAGTGTAGTTCCTTGCTCCATCTCACCAGGTGGTCTGGGCCATCCCTCCCTCCCTCCATCTCCCGCTTCACTTCCTGCTGAATCACTGCAGGTGTTAAGAATCTCTCTATCTTGCTTGAGCTGATTAGCAGAGCAATGGGACATCAGGAGGAATGAATGGAGTAAATCACAGGCAACGAAGAAAACCATTTCTGCTTGCAAGAACAATGTGAATAGCAGCAGAGTTCTATATGCAAATGATAGATTAGGGGATAAATGACAGAATTACTTTGTTTTATCAGTGCTTTTGAAGAAGAGAACAATCAGAACAGCAAAGGGGTGAGACTGACTAACAGAATTAACTTGTTTTAATTGTTACGAGCAGAGGGGTTATGAAAAATAGAACCAATCACATCTTAAGCTTTTGGGGCCATTCCTATGTATAGTGTGTATGTGCTCTTTTTTTTAAACATTGCTATATCTGCCAATATAACACTGTGAATTATAATTTCATTTAAATAAAACTTATGGTTATTTTTAAATTAATTACAGTCTTAATATGGTGATTATTTATGTGCTGTTGCTACTTCTTCTTAACTTTTCTGCTTATAGTTTCATGCTGAAATATTAGGCATACTTTTGTGATTTTTCAGTAAACAGATTAATCATGCAGATTTATTTTTTTTCATCCCATTCTGGTTTGATGGTGCAATCTTTCCAAAATATAATGGTGCAAATTAAAGAAGAAAAAGTATCTATGCATCTCTTCTATATCTTGACAAACAGCAGCCTAATCAAGGAACCATCAAGAACATTCCCACCAACACTGACAGGGCAAGCCACTTGTACACAAACAGAGAGCAAACCTATTAGAGTTTGCAGCAGAAATTCACATCCAGAAAGCACACACAGATGACTGATTCAGCAAGATTAATTAACTTCTTTGTATACATATAACACATAAGTAAATGTACAATACCAATGTAGGTTCTTCCAATGTGACAGAACCATGATGATGAACCCATGGCATGCATACCGGAAGTGGCACGTAGAGCCATTTCTGCTGGCATGCAAGAGATCACCCAGAAGAGCCCCACTGTGCATGTGCTCGCCACTAGCCAGCTGATTGTTGGGAATCTGCCACACATGTGCGGGGGGGAGATGCATGCGTGGGAAATGCTTGCACATGTGCAGGGGGTGGAGGGCACAGACATGGGCAGAGGCATGTGGTGCATGTGCAAAGGGTTATGCATACATACACAGGGGGCGGGGGTCATGCTCACATTGCATTATGGGTGGAGGTGCAAATACACGCGCATGTGTGCACTTTTGGCATGCAATGATTTTTCCTTTCCGGTTAGCCGTCACTGTGATAGAGAGTTACAGGCAAAAACACAAGCAGATGAGAGAACAGCAGAGAACAGTTTCAGTTTCAATTCAGCAGTTGCAGACAAGACTGTAGGTTCAGAGGTCAGAGATTAATATACGGATACTCCTAGGCTTCTTTCGTTTCAGTTTCCAAACAGTCCTCATTGGCTGACTTAGTTGCTATGCCTATTCATCGACTGACCTTGTTACCATGCCTCTGCTGGTTCATGAATAGTCTGACAAAACCCCACTCTCTGCTATCACTGATAATGTTATCTAGTTTGGTAATGAAAGATCTGCAAGAAAACAATCGAACACAGAGCCAACTGCTTCTGTTCTCCAAACCAGCATTGTTCCTGATATCTACACAGCCGCTAATCTGTTAAGTTTTCTTAAGACCTATTTTTATTTTTATTAGCAACTTTGTGATCCTATTATTTGGTGTGTGTTTTTCTGTTTGTTTTAACCTTCATAACACATCTTTTTGTAAGCCGTCTAAAGTTGCTGCTGAGACTGACCTGAGATTATAAGTAGTGTAACTAAATGATATTGTTGAGATCATCTTGAGCTTTGAAGATTCAGGAAGGAACTTCAAGAATCACCTTTCCACTCCATGAAAAATTAATTACCAAAGGCGGTAAGCAAATGAATGAGGGGTACAAAAATGATGTTTGACATCTTTGGTTTTTGGGACTACATACAGCCTGTGAATTATCTGATGATGGATTGCTGGCCCAAGATAGGTTGCCACTTTTGCACTGGCAGAAATATGTCAGGGCACAGTAAGAGAAATCAGAAGACCTTTGAAAGTAGCTTGGCTATTAAATTAAGACATTGCAATGGAAGGCATCCAAGTGTCTGATTGCATTTGGTAAATTTGACAAACTATGCTTAATTTGAGGGGATAGGCGGTGGATCTTTCCTTCTGATTCAATTACATTGTTTCATATCATTACTTAGCAATAGTAAACAAGAGTAACTGTGTACATGGTGTGTGGGTGGGGAATTTAGACAACCCAGAGCTTTCCTAGAAAGAGGCCTGGATTAAGAGACAATCCAGAACTAAATGGAGAATAGGCAAAGAGGTTCAGGGTATCTCTGCCCTAGAATCTGTCAGGATACATTCAGTACAGGGGTGGGCTGATACTGGTTTGCATTGGTTCAAGTGAACCAGTTGTTAATTTTATGGCCAGTTCAGACAGCTGGCAAATCCCACCCAGCTGGCCCCACCCAACCTGCCCCTCCCCTCCCAGGAGTCCCCATGCAGCCCGTTTTGGATTTCAGGTAAGTGCAGGGCCTGTGTGGAGGCTCGAAGAGGGTTCTGGAAGGTTCTGGAAGGCCAAAAATGGGCCCATTTCTAGAGAGCCTTCAGAGTCCAGGTAGTCCCTTTCTGCCCTCCTTTGCTCAAGGAAAGCCTCTGGAGCCCTGGGAGGGCAAGAATGCCCTCCATGGCCCATTTTTGGTCTCATGGTGGTACATGAGGCTGACTAGGCCATGCCCAACATGTCCACGCCCACCCAGCAACCAATCAAAGAACTGGCTGTTGAATTATTTGAAGCCCACCCCTGCTCAAGTAGATAAGAAAGTTATAGTTTTAGATGGTCAAGATTCTGTCCATTAGATATAAGCAAAAAAAGGACTAAACTAAATTGAATGTCACTTCTCATCTCTAGGTTTAGGTTTAACAGCAATCTTTTCTTAACAATTACTTAGCATTGAAGTGTGTTTGAATATTAGTACCTTGGGTTGGTAGTTAAGCTGTTGTTTTGAGCTTGTTTGAGTAAATGTTTCATCACCATTTGAGGAGATATCGTCAGGGCATTTCAAAACACACTGATGATGTCTCCTCGAATGATGACGAAACGCTCGCAACCAAATTGTCATGTTCCGAGCTCAAAACCAACATCCCAAATTACCTAATTAGCAAACATTTTCATCAAGGTCTGAGTATAATGCACATGAATGGATTCCCCTCCTTCACTTAATTTTTCAAAGCCCTGTGAAATAGACTAAGCTCAGGAAGACAGCATCCATAGCACTGGGAACCTCAGAGTATTTTGGGAAACAAAATACAATTCTTTCCCAAACAACATTAGAGCAATTCCATCTGTCTAGGTTCTTGTTTGCATTTGCTCTGCACAGAGAGCTATATATTATTCCTGCACTGTCCGAGTGGATTTTTTATTGGGTCATTTTCACTTTTATTGGATCTGATTCTTGGCAGGATCTGTGATCTTCACCAAAGTTTCTAGCTTTGACCATCCAGCCTGATTTCTGAGTTTGACTTCACTGTAGATGTGTATTTCCTGACTAGGGGTTTATGGATAATATAAATCTTCGTTTTCTTTTGCCACGGTCATTCTACTTCTATTTTGCAGGTTTCTATGATTTTCTCCAATTCTTTTTCTTATATTCTGCTGTCTCTAGGTAATGCAGTATCAGTTAATCAGACTTCTTGCCTGTCATATTGACAATTGTTAAATCTGGGATGCTATGTGTCATGTGTCTGTCTGAATTCTAAGGTCCAAGAGCTCTTTAGCTTTTTCATTTTCTGTTACTTTGCCTGTTTTATCGTACCACATTTCTTTCTTGCAGATCTTCCAAAGCACTATTGCTGATACTTTGTCATGGCATTGTTTGTAATCAGTCTGTATGATCCCCATGCAATAATAAATGAGTGGTCCACTGTTTCTTCAGTTTCTTTGCAGATCTGCTATTTGTTTTCTGTTGTTGTCCTCAGTCCTGGCTTTGTATGCATTTGTTCCTAGAGACTGGTCTTGTGCATCCGGAATTCGTCTCTCTATCTCCTTCTTCAACTTTCCTGCTCTTAGCCATTGTCTGGTCTTCTTGTTATCTACTTGGCCAACTAGGTTTTTTTCGTGTACTTTGTCTTACCATGTGTCTTTTTTATTCATCTCTCTAATATTCAGTAAGCCTTCATGGTATACTAATTTCAGTACATCTTCTTCACTGCCCTTCAGATATTCTTCCAGTGTCTCTTTTTCTTCTTCAGTTGACGGTGTACTTGCAATGTTCCATACCCATCTATTTTCCTCAGTAAATAGATTCTAACAACATTGCTGCCTGAATGAAGGGCATGATTCATTGTCCTTATTTTATGGTTTTCCTATCCAGGGCTTTTAGTTCTGCTTGAGTCCAGTCCACTATTCCAGCTATGTAATGACTGGAATTGTTCAAGTGTTTTTTGCCTTAATGTTATTTCCTTCAATGAGTGTGAACTTTAAGATCTTCTTCACTTTCATGAGATATTCACTTTTAACCTCCTTGACCTCAGTATGCTTGATGTTAGCTTGAAGAATCACTAGGTATTTGTACTGATCGCCTATATCCAGACATAAGAAGATGTATTTCTATAGGGCAACTTGATTCCTTCAGATTTCTCAATTTCCCTCCCATTGTTAATAAAGCAATTTGTCGAGTCCAAACTCCATTTCAATATTTTAATCTTTATTCATAACAATATATGAAGTCACAGCCATGCCAGTTATTTAGCTGGGGTGGCCTTCATACATTATTAGACATCATTAAGGTTGAAAAGCTGCACTTATAACTTGCTTAAATATCTGATTATTTTATTGCTGGAGACACATCTACTTCCATTTCGCTTTTTTGCCAGGAAGATAAATTTTTACCTTTTGGTTGGCAACTAAATCTTTATTTTCACAGAAAAACAGTTTTAATTATAGTTTTAACTTCATCCATGAATACTTTCTAAGTTTTTAACCTAAAATAAAATACATCTTATCATAATAATAGACTATAATAATCCATTAATTCAATGGAGTGTGATGAAGCTTCCTTCAAGAAAACTGGGTATTGAAATCTATTGTAATTCCATATTTGTTTAACACTTATTTTTAAAGGAGAACACACTCAGCACATTGTGACAAATCAAATGTACTTTTGGAATTTAGAAATTCCAAATAAGACATAGCCCTGGGGTAGTTCAATTAAATAAGCAACATCCAGAGTCCTGTGGACATCAAAGCTGAGTGTTATCTATAAGACAATCTAGATAACTAGAACAAATCTCATATTAATATTCTAACTGATGATAGGCTATAACAGTGATGTCAAACTCAAGGCCCATTGGGCTGGATGCAGCCCACGGGGTGCTTAAATCCAACCAGCGGGGCTGACCTGGAAATATCAAAGGACTGGCCTGCAGTTCCTCTGATAGCTAAAATGGGCCTTGTGCAGGCCTCCGCATCTCATGTCACCCTCCATGGCCTCCTGCAGCACTCTGCTGGCCAAAAATGGGCTGAAAAATGGACCGAAAATTTGTTGTGCGACCCTCCCAACCTCCATTTTCACTGGCAGAAGCACCATGGGCCAGTCCTTTGCTGTTTCCAGGGTAGCCCCACAGGCCAGATCTAAGCACCCCCTGGGCTGGATTCGGCCCACAGGCCTTGAGTTTGACACTCTTGTCCTAGTGCATCACTTGCATCTCCCACTCAAAGCTCTGAGGCTGAGTGGCTGAAGTGCTAATGTTATCAATTTTTGACTGTGTTATTTTTTTTAGTATACTTCAGTGTAAAGAAGAAAAGGATAGAAAGATAAGTCCAACCAACAACTTTAATTCTCCCCAAATGCCCCAATAATGTCCTGCTGAAGTGTTATCATTTTGATGGCATCTGTATTGAAGCCTTCTGCTTAATTTAGCTGAACGCCCAAATAGGAATTCTGATTACTAGAAAATGTCATCAAATTAGCATTCTCTGGCACAGCCACACAATATGAGATTAGTACAATTATAAATATTGGCTGTTGAATTTGCTATTTTGGAGAAACCAATATTTGACATTTTGAATCTATGGATTTCATTTAATTTGGAGATTTACTGTCAAAAATAAACAGCCTGACACTAACTCAAGAGTGATGGAAACCAGACCTCCTGACCAAAAGAAAGAGGGTCTTACATTGCTCAGTTGGGAGAAATATATAAAAATTATTAAGCTAAATTTCACTGTAAACAGACCTCTCCTTTGATATGTATCAACCACTGGAATTGTTTCATAATGGCTTTATATATATATATATATATATATATATATATATATATATATATATATATATATATATATATATATATATATATATATGTATATATATGTATATGTATGCTGTATATGTTTATATATATATAAAGGTAAGTCCCAAAGATGCTTTTTCAAGAGGCTTCTTGAATGAAAAGCAAAATATCTTTAAAGAAAAACCGGATAGTCCAGTTGCCTTGTGAAAAAGCACCTTTGGGAAAACCATGAAGAGCCTAATGCTGGGTAACATTGAGACCAAAAGACGAAGGGAACGACAGAGAATGACATGGCTGGATGGAGACACTGAAGCAGTAGGCATGAGCTTAAATGGACTCCAGAGGATGGCAGAGGACAGGAAGGCCTGGAGGAACGTTGTCCATGGTGTTGTGTATGTACCATAGTTAATAAAGTATGAGCTTGAGGTAAAGTGCAGGGTTCTGGCCCTGCACTTCTGGTTGGCTGTTGGGCGGCCAGATCGGATTGGTTAGTTCTTAGGAATCCGATTGGCCCTTAACAGAGGATTATTATTGGTAAAAAGAGCTAGCGTTCATAGCTCGCTATTGGACAATTCTCACAAGGGTTGCCTATATAAGGCAGAGTTCACTGTTGTTTTTTGAGAAGTCACTATGCAATAAAGAGCTGAAAGTTCACATTCAAAGACTGTCTCCATTTACTCCAACCCATGTCCAAGTACTTAACACTGGCGACAAAGGTGGGATGTGGAGACATCTGAACCTAAGAAGCCAGGAAGCAATACCGAGCACGTGAAAGACGACGCCAACAACGGAACCATGTCCAGCGGCATCGTACCACCCGCTCCGCTCGATCCAAACCAAGAGGATTGGGAATCCTACATGGATCGCTTCCAAATGTTTCTCGAGATGAATAATTTGAAGGACGCCACACCACCAAAGAAGCGGGCACTGTTTCTGATGCATTGCGGCCCAGCTGTATTTAAGATGGCTAAAGCACTCGCCAAACCTCGAGAAGTGAAAGCCATGAGCTGGGACGACCTCGAACCCATCCTGAGAGACCATTACGCGCCAACTGTGCCTACACTCGTGAGACGCCATGAGTTTTATCAGAGAAACCAACGAAAGGGAGAGAGCGTGGCCGATTTCGTGGCGGACCTCTGAAATTTAGGGGGCCTCTGCGGGTTCGCCGATTTAGAAGAAGCACTAAGAGATCGAGTAATTCTGGGATTAGATGCGCTAGGCGTGCAAAGCAAGCTGATGGCGAAAGGCGACATCAGCCTTGCTGACGCAATCGCTGAAGCCATGGCTGCGGAGGCGACCAAAAAGTTGGCTGCACAATTATGGCGAAGCCGCACTCCAGCAACACCACCGACCAGCGAAATCTTACCCAGCTCAGAAGGGCAGCTCGCAACAACGCACCACGAGGACCTCTCTTCGTCGTCAGACAGCGACGAAGAAGGGGTCCATCGACTGCGGTCTGACCGGGACCTTCGCCCTAAGCCCTTACGCCCTTGTGCTGGCTGTGGAGCAAACCATGCCAGGGCCGAATGCAAATTCCACGACGGACTCTGCCATGAGTGCGGGAAACGAGGCCACATCAGCTGGGTCTGCCGCAGCTTACCAGGACCCAGCCAGGCCTCAAGAGGGGCCAACTATCGCCAATCGACAGGAAACCGTCCTGTAAGGCGAGAGCCAGTAAACCACTCCTACAGAATTCAAGCTTTCAGGAAATGAACTCAGGAAATGGAGCAGGAAGGAGAATTGTTTGCACTGCAAGAAATTGCACCTGAGCAAGAAGCAGATCCACTGCCAAACAACAATCTACCTCAACAGGATTGCAATCAACCAGTCCAACGAAAATCCGAAAGACTTAAAAGACAACCGTCCTATTTAAAGGACTATATAACTACACCGTAATTAAGAAGCCAGGGGGAAGGGGTGTTGTGTATGGACCATAGTTAATGTATGAGCTTGAGGTAAAGTGCAGGGTTCTGGCCCTGCACTTCTGGTTGGCTGTTGGGCGGCCAGATCGGATTGGTTAGTTCTTAGGAATCCGATTGGCCCTTAACATTGGTTAAAAGAGCTAGCGTTCATAGCTCGCTATTGGACAATTCTCATAAGGGTTGCCTATATAAGGCAGAGTTCACTGTTGTTTTTTGAGAAGTCACTATGCAATAAAGAGCTGAAAGTTCACATTCAAAGACTGTCTCCATTTACTCCGACCCATGTCCAAGTACTTAACACATGGGGTTGTGATGGATCAGACACGACTTCATGACTAACAACAACAATAATTCTTTCTCACATTATTTACCAAGAAATGCCATTCCTTACAATATTAGCAGCTTATCAGGCTGCTAATATTTATTTCCACCTGTATTGGGGGGATGACCTTTTATTTGATTCAAATTTCTGAATACATTTTGATAAGTTAAATTCTTTTATTTTGGGCTATTTATCAGCCCTATATATTTAATTCAGTATTCAAGGCCATTTATGGAAAAGTGCATTAATGTAAAAGCTTGTCAAATTATTGAATTTTTTTGAATGTTGTCCTCTAAATGGATTCTAATTTGGATTGCTTCAGAGCTTTGATCTGGAAATTTAAATTATCAGTGAATTACAACTCTATATTAAATATTTGCATAACCCTGGTTATTATCATCATCCGCTGCAATCATAACAATATAGAAGTGGTATAAATTTGATAGAAAAATGTTTTAACAATAAGAAACTTGTTCATTAAATGTCCAGAAGACATTTATTTTCATAAAATAATTAACTGGGTATTTAAGTACAAAATATGTTTTTTAAAAAATAAATGATTGAGAAATGTATTTTACGCTCAGTGACTCTGTCATATTCAATCAGGAAAGTGTAATAAAGATTTACTTTGGTTTAGAATTTAAAAAATGGAAAAACCAGATTCCTTGGAGACATTAGAAAATTGCACAACAAATGCTTAATGGATTACATCCAAAGTTTTGGCATATGGAAAGATGTAAATAGACTCATTACAGCATCCAAACATGTACAAACACAATCCATTTAACTATGTTAACTATATTAACATTAAGGTAGTCACGATTATACTTGAGAGATAACATAATTCCATGGATCAAGAATTTATGTATATGTTTATACAAGTGTGCTGCAGTAAGTCTGTTGAGGTTTTTTTTTAAAAAAAAAAAAAGTGTGTGAGCCATAAGTCAATAAACTGTGCTTTTGTGCTATTTCAAATTTCAAATGAGTATTTACATTGCTATTTGCCTTTTAAAACCCTGGAATTGAATTGCTTTGAGTTTCCTTGTTACATCAGTCTCCTGTCTTTTTTCATTCTTAGCGTGCACGTTGTTCCTGCTATGAGTCCTGATACAAGGGAGACAACTGAAAAATAGCTCTCTGGTGACTAATCCAATAATATTTTTCAAGAAATGTCACATATTAATAAAGGCCAAAGGTCATTTGAATTTTTGCTGGACCTTTCCATCGTGCTGTGTTTTTACTGTCAGAAACTGAGTTCCCTCAAAAGGCAGCTCTTTCAAATACAAAACATTACCCAAACATATCAACTAACAAAAAGAAATTATACTTTCATATTCTACTGTGGGCCACAAGGTGAAGCAGGTCTGAATGAATGCTTCCTACAATAAGGCAAGAAATCTAAGTAGCAGGATAACAGAGTTGGAAGGGACCTCGGAGGTCTTCTAGTCCACCCCCCCGTTCAAGCAGGAAATCCTATGCAATTTCAGACAAATGGTTGTCCAATCTCTTCTTTAAAATCTCCAGTCTAACATGGACTGCTAGATCTGATGAAAATTTGGATTGTTGCTAGTTGTTGTTAGGCTAGGGCAGTAATGGCAAACCTTTTTGTAGTGGTGTGCCGAAAGCACACATGTGCCAGCACCCACAATGCAATGCGACCCCCCTGTGCATGCTCATGCAACACTCCTTGCTCCTTACCACATGCACGCACCTCCCAGCTGATTTTTGGCCTGTTTGAGGCCTTTTTTGCCCTCCTAAAACCTCGAGGGAAGCCTCTGCAGCCTTTAGAGGCTGAAAAATGGGCCCGTTTTGGCACTTTTTGATATTTCCGGAAGGCCCATTTTTCAGCCTCCCGAGACTGCAGAAGCTTCCCTTGAGCTCTGGGAGGGCAAAAAAGGCCTCAATTGAGCCAAAAATCAGTTGGGAGGTGCACGCATGTGCACTGCAGTAAGTTTGGCTGGGGCTCGTGTGCCTGTGCAAATGGCTCTGTGTGCCACCTGTGGCATGGGGCTAGGGGCATAATCGGGTGGGATTCAGTTTGGGCAAACTGATGTTAAACTTACATCTGGTTCACTGAACCAGTAGTTGAACCAACCAGCTGGCCCCACCCACCCCCTGCTCCCAGTGGCCTGTTTTGGATGCAGGTAAGTGGAGGGTCTGCACAAAGACTCTGGGAGGTAGAAAACAGGCTGAACCTGGAAGTTCCAGAAGTTTGGAAATGGGCCTGTTTCTGGCTTCTGGAGGGCCTCTGGAGCCCAGGGAAGGCCATTTTCATCCTCCCAGAGGCCTGAGGGAAGCCTCCGGAATCTGGGAAGGTAAAAAACGGCCCTCCCGGAAGTTCCCGTAGGCATGCCCACCCAGCAACCGGGCAGAGAACCAGTTGTTGGGATTTTGAATCCCAGCCCTGGGCATAGTGCTTTATGAGATGTGCATTTTAACTGCTTTTCTTTATTCCTAGACTGATGCTTTACTATGCTTAACATAGTAAAATATTCCGTTATATATACCAGAAACCGACATAAAGTCTTATTTTGAAAGTTGATTGTGGTAAAGAAAAACAGAGAAAACTATTTAAAATTTCACAGAGCTTTATATTTAGGGAAAAAGAGGTTCTGTGGAAAAACCTCTCTCTGAACAAGTGCAGGAAATGCTTAAAATACTATTGAAGTGAGCATGTTATGTGTTCTATCTTGGAGAATGGGCGCAATAACAGAGACGAGACATTGAATAGTGACTCCAACTCTTTATTAGTGACTTCGGGAAAACAGCTCAACACATATGGCAGCAGCAGGTCCTTTTATAGAGCTGGCTGCTGTCAAAGCGTCCAATGGTTTAACTTTGCCGCGCTTGGAGCGTCCAATCGCGGCAGCCCGCTAACTAGCCAATTGGATCAGTCCGGAATGACCAATCACGACCCGCTGTTCATGGACCAATCAAATATGCAGGATTTCGAGCCTGCTTGTGAAAAGCCAGTCAGGTTTGCAGGCTTACAAGCCTGCTAGTTCGTAACACTCCTCCCCTCTAGGTTTCATCTCAGGGGTGGGGTGAAGTATTCGTGCAGGTAGGCAGGTCTTCGCACCTGTCTACCTGACTTGGATTGTTCAACTGGCCTTTGCTCGGATTCTGGTTTTGGTGAACTGTTTAACGGTGACCTGGCTTCTATGCTGGGTATCCTTGGATGTGACTTGGGGATGCCTTCAATGTTTCCCTCGTCCCTTTCGTCTGGGTCCTCTGGATTCGCTGAACCCGCTCGGCTGTTGTTGCCTGGAGAGATGACCATCTGCCACGGCTCCTCTTCAGCAGGTGAGTATGCTGGGCTTGATTGTGCAGACTGTGGGTTTGCGTGTCCGGGACCAGGTGTTAGTTCGTTTCCAAAATCCTCGGTTTCCCTTCCCCCTCTGGTTTCAATTTCAGAGTTCGTGGAGGGGGTAGTTGTCAGTCTTGAACACAGCTGGTCGATGTGGCGTTTCCACAATCTTCTGTGGAAATCTGTGGTTTCCAGTCTGTAGGAACGGGGACCCGTAATTTGTGTTATCTTGGCAGGGACCCACAATGGGTCGCCTGTAAAGTTCTTTGCGAATATGAGGTCTCCTACCTTAAATGTGCGATGTTTGCTGCTGGACCCCAGGGACTTTTCTGGGGTGTAGACCAGAAAAGTGGTCCAGATGTGATCTAAGTTTTCTGCCCATTAGGAGTTCGGCTGGACTTTTGTTCATGGTGCTGTTCGGTGTAATATGTTGGAGAAGAAGCATCCTGGTGACTCTGTCGTGGATGTTTCCTTTGTCCATTTTATGTAGGGTTGTTTTCATGAACTGAACCATTCGTTCAGCTCTGCCATTGGCTGCCAGGTGAGCAGGTGATGTCAGGGCCTGACGTATCCCCGGTCCGCTAGGTATTGTTCAAACGCCAAGGCAGTAAACTGCGGGCCATTGTCAGAAACCAAGACATCTGGAAATCCATGTGTTGCAAACAGTCTGTTCAGTTTTTTGATGACTGCTTCTGTGGTGGTGTCTTCATCTCATTTACCTCGAGCCAGTTCGAGTAGGCGTCCACTGTTATTACAAAAGTATGTCCCTTTGTAGGTCCCGCAAAATTGATTTAGATGCGGGACCATGGACCCCTGGGCGTTTCCCATTTTGTCAGTGGTGCTTTTGGTGGAGCCGCACATGTTTCTTGGCATTTGCTGCAGGTGGCAACCCAGGCTTCGATTTGTCTGTCCATACCTGCCCACCAGGCATAGCTCCTTGCCAGCGCTTTCATTCGTATGATGCCCGGGTGTCCATCGTGCAGCACTTTCAAGACTCTGCATTGAAGTTTTCTGGAATGGCTACTCGGTCTCCCCACAATATGCACCCTTTTTGGGAGAAAAGCTCTGTCTGTCTGCTTTTGAAGGGTTTGAATTTGTTGTTGGGTTCAATTTCTGGCCATCCCCTCTCCACCCAGCTGAGGACTCGCACCAAGCAAGGGTCTTTTATTGTTTCTAACGTGATATCCTGCGCAGTTAGTGAAGGTGAGGGAAGCATCTCAATTTGTAGTGTGGATAGCGTAGGAGCTGGGTCATCTAGGAACTCAGGTAATGGTGAATGGCTTAAGGCATCAGCAATGGGAATGGTTTTCCCCGGACGATGCATTAACTGGTAGTCATAAGTGGCTAAGAACTCCGACCATCATGTCATTCTTGGTGATAGTATGTGGGGAGTTGGTTTATCCCCTGCCAAAATGCCAAGCAATGGCTTGTGGTCTATGATTATGGAAAACGATCTCCCATACACGTATTCATGGAACCTTTTAATTGCGGATACAATAGAAAGGGCTTCTTTATCTAATTGACGATAGTTCCTTTCAGTTTTAGACAAAGTTCTTGAAAAGAATGCAATAGGTGCCTCCATACCGTTTGGTAGAACGTGGCTCAGGATGGCTCCTACTCCAAAAGGGGAAGCGTCACAAGTCACAGTCAAAGGTAGTGTCTCGTTATATTGGATTAACACTGCATCTGATGTTAGGAGGTCTTTGACTTGCTGGAAAGCTTGCTCCTCTCGACATCCCCAAAACCAGGAAGCCTTCTTGTCTAGGAGCCTATGCAGAGGTTCAGCAATAGTCACCTTCTGGGGTAGGAAGATGTTATAAAAGTTAATGAGGCCGAGGAAGGCTTGGAGGTCTGACTTGTTTCTAGGTCTTGGAGCATTTTTAATAGCTGCCACTTTCTTTTCGGTAGGGTGAATACCATGTTTGTCAAGAAGGTAACCAAGAAATTCAACCCTCTCAGTGCATAATTGGCACTTGTCCTTCTTGACTTTGAGTCCTGCATCCTGGAACTTTTGTAGGACAGTTCTTAGGCATTTTTCTAGCTGACTTCTTGTAGGGGCGGCTATCAATACATCATTGAAGTAGGGTACAACTCCTTTTATGCCCTACAGCAACCTTTCCATCAAACTTTGAAAAATGCCAGGTGCTACGCTTATTCCGAACTGGAGTCTGTTACATTTGAATGCACCCCTGTGCGTGACTATTGTTTGGCCTTCTGTGGTCTTTGCGTCTACTGGCAGCTGCTGATATGCTTGGGCTAGGTCAAGCTTCGTGAATACTTTTCCACCCCCAAGCGAGTGGAGAAGGTGTTGGACTATGGGTGCTGGGTAGGCGCTCTGTTGAAGTGCGTGATTCAGGGTGGCCTTGTAATCCCCACAGATTCTCAGGGATCCATCAGGTTTTATGGGGGTTACAATTGAGGTCTCCCAGGCGTGGTCGATGGGTTCTAGTATGCCCTGTGCTATTAATTTGTCCAGTTGCTCATCAATTTTTGGTTTGAGAGCAAAGGGAACTCGGTGTGGCTTTATCAGTGCGATATCAGGGCAGAGATTAAACAAAATGGGGGACCCCTTGTACTTGCCTAATTGTTCGGTGAAGACTTCTTGAAAGTCCCGGATGAGGGCCGCCTCCCAGTCTTTGCTTACAGTCTGGTTGATGCCTGCCAATTCGATTCCTAATGGCGTGAACCACTGTAATCCCAACTGAAAGTTGGGTTTACGACCTCGCTGGTCACGCTCTGATCTGAGTCTGTTGACTTCTTCCTCCTCACTTTCCGATGAGGACTCGATGTCTTCGTGGTGGGCTGTTGTTGTGTGTCTCTCTGAGGGTATTGTGAGGTCGCTGGCGAGTTGGCAGTTGGACCCATTCGCTCGGCCCATTCGGGCTGCTGACTTCCTGGTTGCTTCTGCTGCAGTAGCATCCGCTATGGCATCTGCGAGTGCGATATCTCCTTTCGCCATAATCTTGCTGTGGATGGTGAGGTCTCTTAGACCCAGGACAATCCGATCTCTCATGGCTTCTTCCAGATTTGCGAAGCCACGTAGTCCACCCAAATTTCTTAGGTTAGTGACAAAGTCCCTGATGCTTTTGCTTTCCCGTTGGTCCTTCTGGTAAAACTCATGTCTTCTGATGAGGGTTGGAACTGCTGAGGTGTAATGAGCCCTGAGAATGGGAGAAAGGGTGTCCCAATCCATAGTTTTGACTTCAGCCGGTTTCGCTAGCGCCTTTGCCATTTTGAAGACGGCGGGTCCGCAATGCGTTAGGAACACCACGCGTTTCTTGCTAGGCGTAGCATCCTTCAGATTGTTGGTTTCCAGGAACATTTGGAACCTGTCCATATACGAGTCCCAATCTTCGTTTGCTGGATCAAATGGAACGGGTGGTATTGCGTTGCTGGTCATTCTGCCGTTTTCTGCGCGTTGTCAGCCACGTGCTCTGTCAATACTTTGCGAGTGCTCAGTCAGCTCTTATCGTCTCCGCATCCCATCCTCGTTGCCAGTGTTGTATCTTGGAGAATGGGTGCAATAACGGAGACGAGACATCGAATAGTGACTCCAACTCTTTATTAGTGACTTCGGGAAAACAGTGCAACACGTATGGAGCAGCAGCTCCTTTTATAGAGCTGGTTGCTGTCAAAGTGTCCAATGGTTTAAGTTTGCCACACTTGGAGCGTCCAATCACGGCAGCCCACTAACTAGCCAATCGGATCAGTCCGGAATGACCAATCACGACGCGCTGTTCACGGACCAATCAAATATGCAGGATTTCGAGCCTGCTTGTGAAAAGCCAGTCAGATTTGCAGGCTTACGAGCCTGCAAGTTCGTAATATTATGTCTGAATGAATGTAACCTCCAAGGAGAAGATCAAAGTATGGCTGACAAAATTATCAAGAGAAAACCAGGACATCAACTTCCATGATCTAGAATTACCCAAGAACAGCTATTCTTCCTAAAATGTCTTCAAAACCAGTGGGTGACCAAACTTTGGGCACGGGAAACCAATTCCATGGTTTTTCCATGAATTGAAGAGGTGTGGTTTTCGATGCTGTTTGCATCCTTCACTTGTTTGCATGGCCTGGTTGCTGGCATGCTGTGGCTCAGTGCCTGTCCATGGACTAGGAGTTGAGAACCCCTGTTCTAAACAATATTCCATGACAACATAGAACAGGGTTCTTCAAACTTGACAACTTTAAGACTTGTGGACTTCAACTCTAAGAATTCCTCCTCCAGTCATGTTAGCTCAGGAATTCTGGGAGTTGAAGTCCACAAGTCTTAAACTTGCCAAGTTTGAAGTCTCTTCAGATAGATAAACGGTAACTGGCCATAGCCAGCTCTGTGATCAAATATCCAGAGTGTAAACCTATTCCATTCCATTCTATTTTTGCTATTTACTTTGTAACTTTTGCCTACAACTTGTCTCGCTAGCTAACGAGCTTTTCTGTACTAAGAAATCATTTTGAAATTATGGATCTACAGGACAACTTTTGGAAACTCGGATTGCTAATGAAGATTATTTTTCTGCTTATATTAGTTGGGGAAAATCAGGTTGATCAGCACCTCCCTTTAGTTTTGTGGTATTGAGAAATGTTCTAAGGACAACAGTATAAGGCCGTGATTGTGAACCTATGGCACCAGCATGCAACACAGGCAAACTTACCTTACTGCACATGTCAGCACTTCACAGCTGATTTTTTGCTGGTTTGAGGCTTTTTTCGGCCTCCCAGGCTTAAGGAAAGGCCCTGCAGCCTGAAAAATAAGCCTGTTTCATCACTTCCTGAATTTCCGGAAATACATATACTCAAGCCTGGGAGGCTGAAAAAGGCCTCAAACAGGCCAAAAATCAGTTGGGAAGTGCAGTGCAGGTAAGGGGTGGAGGATTGCATGTGCATGCACAGGGGCATCGGAGCACACACATTGCATCCTGGGTGCTGTCACGTGAGCACTCAAGCACAAGCGTGCACACAATTTTTGGCACAGGAGCCCAAAAAGGTCAGCCACCACTGGTATAGGACGACCTGTGATTCCATAAATCAACGTAGGTGTTGTATTTTGTGCTACTGCCTTCCATGGCTGACAAAAATCTAAGACAGGATGTTCCGAACTAGCAGGCTCATAAGCCTGCAAACCTGACTGACCCTTTACACAGCAGGCTCATAATCCTGCATATTTGATTGGTCCGTGAACAGCGAGTCGTGATTGGTCATTCAGGACTAATCTAATTGGCTAGTTAACGGGCTGCCGCGATTGGACGCTCCAGATGCGGCAAACTTAAACCATTGGATGCTTTGACAGCAGCCAGCTCTATCAAAGGAGCTGCTGCTGCCATATGTGTTACATTGTTTTCCCGAAGTCACTAATAAAGAGTTGGAGTCACTATTCGATGTCTCGTCTCCGTTATTGCGCCCATTCTCCGAGATAGAACACTGGCGATGAGGATGGGATGCGGAGACTGTTGTGAATGCATAAGGTTTAATAAAGTTATTTTGAGCTTGGAGTCAAGTGCAGGGTTCTGGCCCTGCACTTCTGATTGGCTGTTAAATGGCAGAATCTGATTGGCCATTAACGGAGCCTTCATATTGGATAATGGAGCTAGCGCTACTGGGTTATTATTGGTTAAATAGTTATTGGGTTGCCTATATAAAGAGGACCTTAGCTGTCCTTGTTTTTGAGCAGTCATCATGTAAATAAAGAGTTGAAGTTCACTGTTCCAGAGGCTCGTCTCCATTCTTTCTCGCCCATTCTCCAAACTTAACACTGGCGACAAAGATGGGATTTGGAGATGTCAGAGCTGACTGAACTAGGAAGAAACATCGAGCACGTGGCTGACAAGGCTACATGACGGAACCATGTCCGGCATCGTCGTACCACCCGCTCTGTTCGATCCAGTGCAAGAGGACTGGGAGTCCTACATGGATCGTTTCCAAATGTTTTTGGAAACTAACAATTTGAAGGATGCCACAGCCAGGAAGAAATGGGCAGTATTCCTAACTCATTGTGGTCCAACCGTATTTAAGATGGCTAAAGCTCTAGCCAAACCTGCAGAAGTGAAGGCGATGGACTGGGACGTCCTTGAACCCCTACTGAGAGCTCATGACGCACCGACCGTGCCCATGCTCGTGAGACGGCACGAGTTCTATCAGAGAAACTAGTGAAAAGGCGAAAGCGTCGCCAACTTCATAGCCGACCTCCGGAATCTGCGAGGCCTCTGCGGATTCGCCGATTTAGAAGAGGCACTGAAAGATCGAATAGTTCTGGGATTAGATGCACCAGGCGTGCAGAGCAAGCTGATGGCGAAAGGCAACATCAGTCTTGCTGATGCCATTGCCGATGCTACTGCAGAAGAAGCAACCAGGAAGTCGGCTGCACAACTTCGACTCAACTGCGCTCCGGTCCACCAACCGACAGGCAAAATTTTACCCAAGTCAGAAGGGCAGCTTTCAGTGGCCCACTACGAGGACCTCTCTTTGTCGTCAGACAGCAACGAAGAAGAGGTCCATCGATTGCGGTCTGATCGGGACCCCTACCCAAAGTTCTCACACCCCTGCGCCAGCTGTGGAGCCAACCATGCCAGGTCCGAATGCAAATTCCGCGATGCGCTCTGCCATGAGTGTGGAAAAAGAGGCCACATCGAATGGGTCTGCCGAAGTTTCCAAGTACCCGGCCAAGCCTCAAAAGGGGCTAACTATCGCCAATCGACAGGAAACTGTCCTGTAAGGCGAGAACCAATAAACCACTCCTACAGAAACCGAGTTTCAAATCGCCCCACGAAGCGAGAAGAGGCTCACCATACTATCACTATCGGTCACGCCTCTGCCTTAGATGCCAATAAAATCCGAATAACTGTGGTCATAGAGAACCGGCCCTGCCAAATGGAAGTCGACTCGGGATCGTCCCTCTCGATGGTGTCCTGGAAGACCCTCAAGCAACTCATTCCCACTATCCAGCGCCAAGACCTCCATTATCAAAGACTTATCCTTAAGGACTATCAAGGGAATTGAATCCCTGTCGTCGGTTCCAGTCGAGTCAGGGTCTCATTCAAGAATCGCACAGCGCACTTACTGCTAACTGTGATTGACAAAGACCAGCCTAGCCTGCTAGGCCTTCAATGGTTTGCGCCACTTGGCATTGAAGTGGCAGGTGTAAACCGGGTTAGCGGAAGTGACTGGGAGGAGGACCTCGTCCACGAATTCAGGGACGTCTTCGCGGAAAAATTAGGCGAGTACAAGGGGACACCAATATCGTTCAGCCTAAATCCAAATATAGCTCCCATCCGCCTGAAGCCCCGTCGAGTTCTGTTTGCCTTAAAGCTGAAAATTGACGAACAGCTCGATAAATTGACAGCTCAGGGAGTGCTAGAACCTACCGATCACTCTCCCTGGGAAACCCCAATCGTAACGCCAATTAAGCCAGATGGGTCAATTTGAATTTGTGGGGACTACCGGGCCACCCTGAACCACGCCCTACAGCAAAATGCTTATCCGGTGCCGGTGGTGCAGCATCTCCTTCATTCCCTGGGGGGCGGAAAAGTCTTCGCTAAATTAGACTTAGCTCAGGCATATCAGCAACTACCTGTTGATGAAAAGACGGCACAGGCACAATTGATAGTGACGTACCGAGTTGCCTTTAAATGTACCCGGCTCCAATTCTGAGTCAGTGTAACCCCGGGAATTTTTCAAAGCCTTATGGAGAGGTTACCACAAAGGGATTAAAGGCGTGGTCCCATACTTTGACGATGTATTAATTGCTGCAGCAACAAAGTAAATATTACGAGATCGTTTAAAATTAGTCCTACAAAAATTTCAAAACGTCGGTCTTAAAGTGAAAAAGAACAAGTGTAAATTGTGTACCGATCGTGTCGAGTTTTTAGGGTACCTAATTGACAGTCAGGGTATTCACCCTACTGACAGTAAATTGAAAGCAATAAAAAACGCTCCCAGGCCTCGAAACAAGGCTGATCTCCAGGCATTCCTAGGCCTTATCAACTTCTATAATGTATTTCTACCGCACAAAGCAACTGTCACTGAGCGGTTACACCGTTTGCTAGATAAAAAAGCAATTTGGTTATGGGGTCAGGCATTTCGTAATGTTAAAAAACTACTGACTTCTGACTCTGTACTCATGCAGTACAATGAGACTTTGCCGTTAAATATCACATGTGATGCTTCGCCTTTTGGAGTAGGCGCAATTTTGAGCCATGTATTGCCTAATGGTAACGAAGCCCCTGTTGCATATTTTTCCAAAACACTTTCAAAAAATGAGCGTAATTATAGCCAGATCGATAAAGAAGCCCTCGCAATTGTATCAGCTGTTAAAAGATTTCACGAGTATGTGTTTGGCCGGGCTTTTACTATCGTGACTGACCACAAACCGTTATTGGGGATAATAGCCGGAGATAAGCCGACGCCTTACAAATTATCACCCAGGATGACTCGCTGGTCAGAATTCTTGGCTGCTTATAATTATCGGCTGCAATACCGCCCGGGGAAAGCCATTCCCCACGCCGATGCATTGAGCCGAGCACCACTACCAGAGACTCTTCCCACTCCAACAGTAACCACGTTACAGATTGAAACACTACACGTGCCGCCATTAACCGCCCGAGATATCGTGAGAGAAACCAGATGTGACCCCACCTTAGCACGAGTCCTGAGCTGGATAGAACGCGGATGGCCATTGGACCAGCTATCAGATGACTTCACACCATTAAAGACGCGACAAACAGTTGTTTTCTCAAAAGGGCTGTGTCATCTGGGATGATAGAGTCGTTATCCCAGAACGACTCCAAAAAGCAGTACTCAAGACCTTGCACGATGGCCATCCCAGTATCGTGCGAATGAAAGCCCTCGCGCGAAGCTACGCATGGTGGCCTGGCTTCAACAAGCAAATCGAGAATTGGGTTAAAGCTTGTCATAGATGCCAGGAAGTGAGCAACGCCCCACCAAAAGCCATTCCGACCGAGTGGGAAACGCCACGGGGACCCTGGTCCCGTATTCACCTGGACTTTGCAGGGCTGACCAAAGGCCACACCTTTCTTCTAACCGTCGACGCCTACTCAAATTGGCTCGAGATTCACCGCATGACGAACACAACCACTGAAGCAGTCATTAAAAGATTGGAAAGACTGTTTGCAACCCACAGACTGCCAGACGTCCTGGTATCTGACAACGGGCCCCAATTTACCACACTGCCCTTCAAGCAGTACCTGGCTGACCGCGGCATCCAACATGCGCTCACCTCGCCTGTGCATCCTGCCACCAATGGAAGGGCTGAGCGCATGGTTCAATTCGTCAAAAAGACCTTGCAGAAATTAGACTACGATAACATCGACGACAAAATCAACTGAATCCTCTTTCTACAACACCTCACACCTCACAGCGTCACCAACAAAACTCCCACCGAATTGCTAATGGGACTTCCACCCCACCTCGACCGGTTACATCCAGCTTACGAACCGGAAAAACCACTCGGATCCAGCGGTCGATGCCGTACCTTCCAGGTAGGTGATTGGGTATACGCTAAAAACTTATCGGGTGATCCGCTGTGGGTAGAAGCGACAGTAATACGTGTAACCGGCCCGAGATCCTACGTTGTAAAATGCCTTGATGATAGAATTTGGAAACACCATATCGATCAATTACGATCACGGCTCCGTTCAGGCATTTCTGAACTCCCTTATGACCAAACTGAGGGGGGGGGGGAAGATACAGAAGAAGACGAATTTCAACTAGAAGAAAACCCATTCGAAGGGAATGATAGTGGAATAGAGACACAGGAACTGGAACCAGAGACAGGAGTAGGTTCGCCTCAGGGAGTTACCTAAAATATTGGTGAGAACGAAAATGTGAACTCTGAACCAGAGGAAACCCCTTCGCTAAATAACGATCTACCTCAGCAAGATTGCAGCCAAATGCAAAATGCACAGCGAAAATCAAACAGACTAATAAAGCAACCGTCCTACCTCAAGGACTATGTAACTGCACCCTGTAAAAAGAAGCCAGGGGGAAGGGGTGTTGTGAATGCATAAGGTTTAATAAAGTTATTTTGAGCTTGGAGTCAAGTACAGGGATCTGGCCCTGCACTTCTGATTGGCTGTTAAATGGCAGAATCTGATTGGTCATTAACGGAGCCTTCGTATTGGTTAATGGAGCTAGCGCTCCTGGGTTATTATTGGTTAAATAGTTATTGGGTTGCCTATATAAAGAGGGCCTTAGCTGCCCTTGTTTTTGAGCAGTCACCATGTAAATAAAGAGTTGAAGTTCACTGTTCCAGAGGCTCGTCTCCATTCTTTCTCGCCCATTCTCCAAACTTAACAGAGACGATAAGAGCTGACTGAGCACTCGCCATTGCTCAGCATTTTGGCATTGGATAAACCAACTCTCCACATCCTATCGCCAAGAATGACATGATGGTCGGAGTTCCTAGCCACCTACAACTACCAGTTAAGACATCGACCGGGGAAAGCCATTCCCCATGCTGATGCCTTAAGCCATTTGCCATTAGTGGAGTTCCTAGACAACCCAGCTCCTACCCTATCCACGCTACAAATCCACGTTTTCCTCACCTCCACTAACTGTGCAAGATATCACATTGGAAACAATAAAAGACCCTTGTTTGGTGCGAGCCCTCAGCTGGGTGGAGAAGGGATGGCCGGAAATTGAACCCAACGACACGTTCAAACCCTTTAAAAACAGACAAACAGAACTCTTCTCACAAAAAGGGTGTGTGTTGTGGGGAGACCGAGTAGCTATCCCAGAAAAACTACAAAAGAAAGTCCTGAAAGTGCTGCATGATGGACACCCGGGCATCGTGCAAATGAAAGCACTGGCAAGGAGCTACGCCTGGTGGCCAGGTATGGACAGGCAAATCGAAGCCTGGGTTGCCACCTGTAGCAAATGCCAAGAAACACGTTTGGCTCCACCAAAAGCACCACCAATGGAATGGGAAACACCCAGGGGTTCATGGTCCCGTATCCACTTCGATTTTGTGGGACCTACAAAAGGACACACTTTTCTAATAACAGTAGATGCCTACTTAAACTGGCTCGAGGTGAACAAGATGAAGACCGCCACCACAGATGTGGTCATCAAAAAATTGAACAGACTATTTGCAACACACGGATTCCCAGATGTCTTGGTTTCTGACAATGGCCCGCAGTTTACCGCCTTGGCGTTTGAACAATACCTAGCGGACCGAGGGATACGCCATGTCTTGACATCACCTGCTCACCCGGCGGCCAATGGCAGGGCTAAACAAATGGTTCAGTTCACTAAAACAACCTTATACAAAATGGACCAAGGGTACATCCACGACAGAGTCACCAGGATGCTCCTCCTCCAACATATTACACCGAACAGCACCACAAACAAAAGCCCAGCCGAACTCCTGAGGGGCAGGAAACTTAGATCACATTTGGACCGTATACACCCTGCCTACACCCCAGAAAAGCCCCTCCTTTCCAGCAGCAGGCATTGCACATTTCAGGTAGGAGACCTCGTATTTGCAAAGAACTTTACAGGTGACCCATTGTGGGTCCCCACCAAAATAACACAAATTACGGGTCCCCGTTCCTACCGATTAGAAACCACAGATGGAAAATTATAGAAATGCCATATAGACCAGCTGCGCTCAAGGCTGACAACTACTCCTTCCACAAACTCTGAACTCAGAACCAGAGGGGGAAGGGAAACCGAGGATTTTGAAAACGAACTAACACCTGGTCCTAGACATGCAAATCCACAGTCCGCACAATCAAGCCCAGCATATTCACCAGCTGAAGAGGAGCTGTGGCAGACAATCGTCTCTCCAGGCAGCAACAGCCGGCCGGGGTCAGCGAGTCCAGAGGATCCAGATGACAGGAGTAAAGGAAACGTTGAAGGTATCTCCGAATCACCGTCGAGGTTACCCAGCACAGAAGCCAAGTCACCTTTACAGCGGGACATGGTGGGCAGTCCACTAGAACCAGCAGCCGAGCAAGAACAGGTGGAACAATGCAAATCAGGTAGACAGGTGCGAAGACCTGCCTACCTGCGTGAATACATCACCCCACCCCTGAGACAGAACCTAGAGGGGAGGGGTGTTTCAAAGTAGCAGGCTCGTAAGCCTGCAAACCTGACTGGCCCTTTACACAGCAGGCTCGTAATCCTGCATATTGAATTTGTCCGTGAACAGCGAGTCGTGATTGGTCATTCCGGACTAATCTGATTGGCTAGTTAACGGGCTGCCGCGATTGGACGCTTCAAGCGTGGCAAACTTAAACCATTGGACGCTATGACAGCAGCCAGCTCTATAAAAGGAGCTGCTGCTGTCAGGCTGTTTGCTCTGTTTTCCTGAAGTCACAATAAAGAGTTGAAGTCACTATTCGATGTCTCGTCAGTGCAGAATGTTACTTTTAGCATCTTCAGCAAAGAGTTCTCCCATGCTTTCACTTAAATAGCCCATCACCTCTCAAGAAGAAATGTTTTACTGCATTTTTAGCCGTTGGGAAACATCTCCTAAAATGTTGCTGAATTCAACTTCCTTATAGTGGCCACCAATATGTCTATTTCAGTGATGTCTTAACGTTTTTGGCACCAAATGCCCAAAGCATGTGTGTGGACCCCTAAAATGCAATGTGTGCATGCCCTTTGCATGTGCATATGCCACCGCACACCACACATGTGTCCGCAACCTTCCACCTGCCCCCCAGTCATGCATATTATCCCCACACCCCCACTCATGCATGCATGATCCTCCCTGTGTGTGTGCCCTACCCCTGCATGTGTGCATGACACTGTGCACCCCCCACACCCAGACCTGTGTGGCAGAGACCTGAAGACTAGTTGACCTACGGGAGGCATGTACGCGCATGCACAGCAGAGCTGAGCTGGGGTGATGGCTTGCGTGCCCAGAGAGAGGACACTTGCCATAGGTTCACCATAACAGGTCTATTTATTTATTTATTTTGGAGATTTATATTGCTACCTATTCACACATGGCAACTCAAGGCCGCTTACAAGAAGATAAAAACATCACATAAAAAAAACAACAGTAAAATGAATAAAAGAGAGAATCATATAATAAATTAATAATGTAATATAATAAAATAAAATAACCTCCCACCCCCCGCCCCAATGACAACACATCATATGATCCTTTTAATGAGCTCCATCCTGCTCTATCTAATCCTGCCATTGGGAGCATCAGCCTAAAATAATTTTGTTTCTGCATCACAGACTTTTAGATACTTGAGGTGGGATTCAAATATGGTTGGTGGGCGTGGCTTGGTGGGTATGCTTTGCACATGTGCACACACTTTGCAAGTACGCTGTCATGTCTTCTTTAATCTTCTTTCCTCTCGGCTAACCATATCTATCTCCTTTAATAATTTCTCATAGGACTTGCTTTCTAGTCTTTTTCCCATTCTCTACTCCCTTAAGTGTACAGACTCTTGTGAATGAATAAATGTGTAATAAAAGTTATCTAGAGCTTGAAGTCAAGTGCAGGGTTCTGGCCCTGCACTTCTGATTGGCTGTTAAATGGCGAGATCAGATTGGTCCGTTCAGGAGAGTCTGATTGGCCATCAACGAGCCGTTCTCATTGGTCAACGGAGCTAGTGCTCCCAGGTTGTCATTGGTTGAATAGTTAATAAGTTGCCTATATAAGGAAGGCTGTAGCAGCCCTCCATTTTGAGCTGTCACACCATGTAAATAAAGAGTTGAAGTTCACTGTTTCACCGGTTCGTCTCCATTCTTCGCACCCATGCTCCACACTTAACACAGACAGTGTCAATATATGTTCAGTGCATAGAACATTCCAATTACGATCAAGAAGGCTAGATTCTCATCGAATCTTGTTAATCCTATAACTGAAAGCAAAAAGAAAAAAGAAAAAGGCAGTTGGGAGAATAGATTACAGAATGTTGGAAATGGAAAATGTGTCCTTTAGTGCCCCTTTTAGCAGAAAGTTCACTCAGGATGCCTCTCTTTAATCCTGTGCCCCAGTTCTGTAATTAGAGAGGGAGCACTATGTATGACTTCTTGAAAGACATCATCTAGATTTCATGATGATGATGATGATGAGCGGCAAATCGCTACCTGCTTTTTCAGGCTGCAAAATAAATTACAACTTGCCTGTGTTACATTTTTTATTTGTAATATTTACATAAAAACGATAAAACATTTAAAATTCCTAGAAAAAAAAAAAACATACATTAAACCATGTAGAACTCTGCCTTCCTCAGCTCATATAAATACCTAAAGATATCAGTGCCTGTAATATTAAAAGTGATATCACTATAACATATTGATTAGGTGATCAAATGAGACAATGCATATTATAGTGGATAAGAATGAACAGCATGCCTGCTGGTGAAATGTACTATATAGCATAGTGTTTAATTATAATTCTCTTCCTTCACTCCAAGATTCATGTTCTTCACTCCCCTTGATTAGAAACCATGCTGCTTGAAATGTTTAGCAATTATAGATCAGGAGCACTGAGTAATTTATGTGGATGTAATGACTTAAATGGTTCTTCATTATATTGCAATCAGATCTGAGATGCTTTGGAGATGTAACACATTCATTCTCAGCATGCTGGGTTAACTTCTTCTTGAGGTACAAGGAGATGCCAACAGGTCAGTAAACTAAAACCTGTTTATCTAGGATAAGGAAATCATCTGGTGTAACAAAGCAAACAGAAATAGTTTGAAAATGAAAACTGCTTTATTATTTTTGAGGAGAATTCCATTTTGACCCATGCCAATCAATCACATTGGCAAACCTGTTGGAATTTCAAAGGTGGTTCATTATTCGCATAAGAATAATCGTGTATTCTCTCCATCTTTCTAAAAATGTAATTGTACAGAAATTATTTTTAGTATTTTCTGAGAAATAGTCCAATGTATTTGAAAAAAAATACAAAATGTAAAAGAAAAAAAATGTTCTGTCTTTTTTTTTTTAACCCACTAAAGGAAAGGAAGAAGGAAGGTCCAAAATATTCAAGCTGTATAATGTTGTAAATAAATGTTTCTGGCTCCAGTAAAGCAAAGGAGTATACAAAATTTGCCACATTAAATGCCCTAAAGTCAATAAAGTTAAAAAGGCATGATATATATGTAAATATGAATTCAAATGTAAATAAATCATCAGACTTAATAACAATCATATTGTTGAGGTTAACTCTTCTTCCTGAAAGTTTTCACCAATTCTAGAAATAATTTCGTGGTCAGGGTTCCAGAAAGTTCATCTGATTTGCTACGAACTTAAATGTATGCAGACGTGCAAATCATATAACTTTTATAAGACTATATGCACATATTTTGTAATAATCAGACAAGTAAACATCAATGAAACCATTTTTCTTCTAGCTGTTCCTTGTTAAATTTACATTTTTAGATTTTTTTTTACTATTTTCCTCTTTATTTTTTCTTTCTTTAGAAAATAATGTAAACTTTAATAATAAACATTAAAATAAATGAGGAAAAGCGCTCAGAATTATTGAGGTTATTTTTGAAAGCTATAACTAAATTTTAATGCATCAAATATTAACATAATGTAATACTAGCTTTGAAATATCTGCCTAAGGTCAGAACTAACATCACCAATAAAGAACATTATCAGTTATAATTGAGCCCAAACAGAGATGGGAGGGAGAAAGATGGAATTAATATTGCTAAAAGTCTGATTTAGATTAATTGGAGACAATACTGACACATATGTACTGCAAGCCTTTTGTCATTATTTCCCCTCTTTCTTATGAAAAGTTCTTCCTTGATTAGATATTAGTATTAAAAGCCCATTTCTTTGTTCATTTATGGTAAAGAGCTAGATATTGTTTAACCATTCAAACGGATTATAAAATGTTGCTACAATCCTAAAATTAGTCTTTAATAATCTGATACACTTATCCTTTTTAAATAAATCATAGGAAAATGTGATTCCATTGCATGCAAAAGCTCTCAGTCACATTTCTGTACAGTTGGAGTCTCAAGAAGTGCTTTTCCAAAAAGCAACTGTACATTCTTGGTTTTTTTCTTTGAAAACATGTTGCTTCTCATCTAAGAAGCTTCCTCAGTTCTGACAGTTCATAATTCCACACTATTCAATCAGAACTGAAGAAGGTTCTTGGTTGAGAAGCAAAATGTTTCAAAGGAAAAAAAAAAATCAAAGTCCAGTGGCCTTTTGGAAAAACACCTGTGGGAGAACCATGATCTAGATCAGGCTATCAAATTCGCGGGCAGTGGTCCGGATGCATCATGTGCTGGCCATGCCCACCCCCATTTTAGCAAAGGGGTAAAAAGTTGTGATATGTCACGTGATGACAATGTGTCATCACAAATTTGACAACCCTAATCTAGATGATTGAGAATTTCCATAGACAACCACAACAGAGCCTTTTTCTTTTAGTGATTTCTACAAAATCCCCATTTAGTCTTTAGGGTTTTATGTCTATTATATGGCATTACATGGAAGATTAAATGTTGCCCATGAAAATAATAAATATATACATACATACTTTATGCACACTTAACTGAAATTAGTACAGCTAAATAAAGTCCTGTAGAACATCTAGTGAAAGCATAAAAGTTTGCGTTAATATAAACTTAATAATTTCTCCTTGAGGACACCTTGAGAACACTGAGACTTTAATATTGGTATATTGTAGCCTCACACAATTAATCACCAATCACCTATGAATTTGGAACCATCCAAATTCCATATCCTCTAACCAGAGCTTAAACCATTACTGTGCAGATCTGTATAGTACATATAGCATATATCATAGACATGCTTCAAATAAAAAATGTACAATAATTAGATACACACACACACACACATAATGATATAGCAACATACATATGCTTCAAATAAAAAATATACAATAATCAAATATATCTTTCTTCATAAATAATAAAGATCTGTGATCTTTTCTTTTGGATAAAGCTTGGAAAGCTTTTCCCTTTTCTTTTGTCATGTTGAAGGAACATGAAGGTGTATCCTATCATCCCACTACTGAAGACAATCAACCTGCATATGTAGGACTGCCGCATATGTTTATAACCATGCTTTTCACTCATTTTCCTGTTTTGAAATACTTAATTATAATCTTGTTTTACCATTATACCAACATAATTTTACGGCTTTGGCCTGATTAAAGTCTTTGTAAACCATGAGGGAAAAAAAACCATGAATCACAGAGAGTTCTCACATAAGGCGCAAATGGTCAAGCTTGGGTATTCATATTTTGGAAGCTTTATATAAAGATGCAACTGTACTGAGATGTCCATAATTAATGCTTGTAAATATAGAAAGAAAGAAGAAGACAAATAGCAACAAATTGAATAGACTTGATTACACTAAGAAAGGATTTGTTATTGAAGATTTAAAGGGGTAGGCTGGAATCAGACCATCCAGGAGAAAATGTAAGTGGTTGCTATGAGTTCACACCAACTTCAGAGGTATTCAGCAGGTTCTGACCAGTTTTGGGGAACCGATAGCGGAAATTTTGAATAATTCAGAGAACCGGCAAATGCCACCTCTGACTGGCTCCACCCCCATCTATTCTCTGCCTCCTGAGTCCCAGCTGGGTCTTCTTTTGTTGCCCTGCACAGGAGAATGGAGCTGGAAAGCAGGTTAGTGGGGTGGGGAGGGAATGGGGATTTTACAGTATCCTTCCTTGCCTTGCACACAAAGCCACACCCACATGACTGGTAGTAAAAAAAAATTGAATCCCACCACTGACTATATTTTTTTCTAATTGCTGACAAAAGCTGTAGTGACTGATTTTTGCAGATGTTGATAGATAATAATATAGTCCTATTCAATGTTTATAATAGTAAAAATAATTTGTCATACTTGGAATCATTTTGGGAGGGGAAAAAATCAAATCTGGAAGAAAGGGAAAATTAACACAATGGAACATGATTGCAAAGTTTGGTGGCTCTGTAAAAAAATGTCAACCTTAACATTTTGCCAGTTAAATAATTAGCATTGGGAGTGAACATCTTGAACAGAATGGTTCAAATTAGTTTTAAACACAATCATAGGTGGGAGGAGGATTAACAAAATGTGGCTCTCAACCATATGTCAATGTTATGGTAAATTTCATAATCCTTAAAAAATACAAATATTTATAAAGTAGTCACCATTATCTTTCACTGATACTATGAATAAATATAATATTTAGTAGTTTTTCATAATAAAATGTGCAGGTTCTCTCCTGACTAATCTTTTCCTCCTAATTTTGCACCTATGTTTGAGTTTGGCTGAGGGGATTTTACATCCCTTCCCAAAAAATTAAAAATGCATACAATGATTGTAGAGATCACCTGATGTCCCAGGCTCAATCATTCCAGAAATACTCCAAGCAAACTCTAATCTGGACCCCTTTTAGTAATTGAGAAACCAAGAATCAGGTTTCAAATCTTGTATATGAATGTAAAAAATTTCAGGAATGTTACTGAACTCGTGACATTTGAGCAGTTCAAACTCATATGCGATGTCATGAAAAAGCATCAATCTCAATCATCTAGAATTAATCCAGAAAGCAGTGGTATGTGCCCATTTTGTTTTCCTCATGTAATTGTGAGCTGCACTGGATACCTCCCCTCTGATACTCTGTTTAAGCAATTTTCCTGCCAAAACAGAGCTTCATTTAGGCCTCCTCAAGCCTCGGCCAGCACATTGCATGCCTAAACGGAATGTTGAAGGGGTGGGCAGTTTGGGTGGGAGGGAAGCAACTGTTGGGAGCATTAGGTATTTCAGTGGGTCAGGGAGGCCTTGGGTGGTCTTAAGCTGCTGGCCTATTCCATCACTAGCCCTCTCCCCCATGCCTTCCCCACCCTGAAATACCTCATGTGCACTTAACGAGCTGCACATTCAATTAGCAAATGTGTGGGCGAAAGGAGGGAGTGATCCAGTTCAAAGTATGAGATTCACTCCCACAAATCCTTGGGTTATGAATGGAATGGGCAGAATCCATTGCATTCATAACTTGAGGACTACCTGTAGTAGTGAGTACCTTTGGAAAAATTTCCCCTCACATCCCTTGCCAATACTATTTGGTTGGCCTCTTCTACTGGTCTTTAGAAATTTAGATGTGTTTTATATAACCCTTGAGTGTTCAGTGTTGATGCTGGAATGAGAAAAAAAATCCCATTGGGGAAGGTTATGAATTGAATCCATGATTTCAGTTTGCATAGTTGATTTTCATTTTTATTTTGATTGGTTTTTATAGGCTACTTAGAGTTACACTGTTCATGTTGTGAGGACTTACAAATTATTTAAAAAGGCAAGAAACCAAATGTCTTGTGAGATTTGGCAACCTCATGAGATCCTGACCTGTTACAATGTCTTTGGGGGTTCAATGAATTGATAAGCCTGCAGAGCCATTTAAATAAATCACCAGTGGATCAGGTAAAAACAGAAATCAAAACTCTTGATATAGATTTCAGTTTTAGAACATATTATCAAACGTGATAGACATGTACTGAAGCTAAGAGATATTGGACAAAAATATACACGTAGTTAGAAAGATGATAAAACAGCATATAGACCTAAAACCTGAAATATTGTTGTTAGGAATGATACCTGGAAATTATAGCAAAGAAAAGAAATTTAATTATTCATGTATTAACTGCAGCTAGAGTAGTATTTGCTCAAAATTGGAAAAGCAAAAAGATTCCAATAGAAGAAAATGTGATTAGGAAAATATTAGAATGTGCAGAAATGAATAGGTTAACACTGGCAATTAAAGGAAAAGAACAAACTGAATATTAGATGATATGGGAATCATTTTATCAATGGTTGGAAAAGAAAAATGGAAATTAGAAATTAAATATATGAATATAGAAGATATATATACAGAATATACATGAATATATGAACATAGAGGGGAGGAGCTAAGAAGGGGATGGTTATCATGATAAGATATATTATATATACTAGTTCAAAATAAGAATGTAATGTAATTGTTGTTATGGTAAGGAAATTATATTAACCACAAATATTATGCACAAGATATATGTACCCAGATGACACACCGTACAAAGAAAAGTTGGAACGTTTGTCAAATAAAATAAAAAAGTGTATTACAAAATAAAATTCCAGTTTTGAAGAATGGTCTCTTTTTGTTCAGCGATAAAATAAACATACAAGACAAAAACTTATCCTGCCTTGCTGCAGACAGAAAAAGCAAGAAAATCTGCAAACAAGGAGGTTTTATATAAACTCAGCAGTGTTTTAGATCAAAAGAGGTGATTGTAAAATGAAATACACTTGCTTTGTCTGATCGCCTTATCTTTTTTTTTGTAGTGAAAACATAAAAATCAGGTTGATGTGCTATAGTAATAGACTTACAGGCTTAAACTAAGTTCAAATCATTGCCCAACCATGAAATTGATAGTCCAATGCTGGAAAGAGTCTCAGTGTAATTCACTTCACAGTAAAGTAGATTAATTAGTTTTTGGTAGGATTATTTTTTCTTTTTTGCACATTGACATGTGTTCACTCAATGGCCTATTTGTGTTGTTTTTTTTTTTTTTTTCATTCAGTTCTCCTTGGATAAAAACAGTAAAACCTGAGTAAGTTAACATTAAGCTATTTGAATTTGATTCCAAAAGGTGAAGGAATAGCTTTTCCTGGACGGACTAAGATCTGATTTGGTGGTATTATGTAACACTAAGTTTTGCCTGGCTAATTGTATTCTAAATTGTTTTGAAATGGTGTAATTCAGCTCCTATATTGCTCCACTTCACTTTCTCCCTTTTTCTTCTCATTGTCATCATGATATTGAAATGTTCTATAATCAATTGCAATATAATTTGATGAGTGTGTGTGTGAGAGAGTGGGGGGGGAAAGAGAGAGGAAGAAAGAGAAAGACACTGAGAGAGAGAGATGGTGTGTGGTATGGCGTCGCTCTATCATGTGATCTCAGCATTAGCAAAGATGAAGAACTACATTTCCAATCTCTTCCGTCAAACTATTTGGCTGAAGCACAGGATAAAAATGAAATAAATCTATACATTACATATCATTTAAGGAAGGCTCTTTTGGAAAGAACATTGGTAAGACAATGAATTTGAGCTCAAAGAAAGTCATGCATATAATAACCAAATAACCTTTAGTTTTCTGAGCTTGGCTATTTAGTTACAGATGTTTCATTACCAAACTAGGTAACATTGTCAATGCACTGATGATGTTGCCTAGTTTGGTAATAAAACAACTGTAAGAAAACAAACTAGTTCAGAGAGCACCAAGAACCCCATGCAAGTAAATTGTCACACACACACAGACACAGACACACACACACACACACACACACACACACACATATTTAGGATAGAAAATGCAGTTCTGATGCTGTTTGTAGAAGATGGCTATTGTTGGAATGAAATTGCCACAAAAATGGCTAAATACAACCTAAACATTATGAAAGATCTAGAATCTACGAAGCTATAGAATGCAAGTTAGAAGGAATGGCTTGTTTTTCTCATGCTATATTTAAATATAATTAAGTTAGAAAAGTTGGTGCTTTGTCTCTGCAGGGGAAAAAGCTTTCTAAGATGCACTGCTATCATAATGGGTGAATGTATTCCATCATTTCCAGATTATACTACGTAATCAGAGCACTTGAACTGGTGTTCCAGAAGCTTAAGTTATGCAACAATAAAGTTCCCATAATGACAGTTAGGGTGATAAGGATGCAGTGGGAGATTCAATAAATGCTTCTTAGTCTTACTCAATGGGATATGTGCACACATTCACTTCAGCTTCCTTAATTCTTTCTTTGCATGGACTGGAAAGAAACAAAATCATTGAACAATACATGGTACCCAGTTGGACGGCTACTTAGTTGAGCCTTTAAGCTGCTTCAATCATACACCTCCAAGTAGTGGATCAAGCCTTGGATTTAGCTTGCTTGTTCGTTCATTCATTCATTCATTTATTCATTCATTCATTCATTCAGGATGCTGCCTGACTCCAACTCAATATGGGTGGCTCACAATAATAAAAATAATCAATCTATCTATCTATCTATCTATCTATCTATCTATCTATCTATCTATCTATCTATCTATCTATCTATCTATCTAAAGTTAACCAGAACAAATATAAAAGTAACTGTAGAATAATTATTAGTTGGTAATCCAAATAACAAAAACCAATTAAAACAGCACAAATAGGTAGACCTATCCTATTTTACTCCAAGGTGTTGGAAAATGGCCAGGTTTTCAAGCCTCTGGAACATCAATATTGAACTAAATATTCAGGTTCCCATTCAAAAGAAACATCCAAGGAATGCTGAATAAAGTGAAAGAACCTTCTGATAAGATTAGAATAATTTTTCAATGTGCTTTACATATCTAAGAATCCCCTGCTCGAGCAGGAGTCAATATATTATTCCAGGCAAGTGGCTATCCAGCACCCACAACTTCTATTCCACTGATTTATTGTTCTCACTGTCAAGAAATTTCTCCTTAGTTCTAGGTTGCTTCTCTCCTTGGCTAGTTTACATCCATCATTTTTGTCTTGCCTTGATGCTTTGTAAAATAAGTTAACCATCTCTTCCTTGTGACAGCCTCTCAAATACTAGAATACAGCTATCGCGTCATAGCAAATTTATTAAAACCTGGTGTTAAGTTTGGAGCATGGGCGCAAGAATGGAGACGAGCCGGTGAAATGGTGAACTTCAGAACTCTTTATTTACATGGTGTGACAGCTCAAACTCAAGGGCTGCTACAGCCTTCCTTATATAGGCAACTTATTAGATATTCAACCAATGAAAATCAGGGAGCGCTAGCTCCATTAACCAATAAGAGAGGCTCGTTAATGGCCAACTAGATTCACCTGAACGGACCAATCTGATATCGTCATTAACGGCCAATCAGAAGTGCAGGGCCAGAACCTTGCACTTGACTTCAAGCTCTGATAACTTTATTAACACGTTTTATTCATTCACAACACCCCTTCCCCCCGGGTTCCATTTACGGGGTGTGGTTACGTAGTCCTTGAGGTAGGAGGGTTGTTTTGTTATTCTAGTTGACTTTCGTTGTGCCCCTGGTATTTGGCCGCACTCTTGATGAGGTAGGGCATTGTTTAGTGAAGGGGGTGCCTCTGACTCTGAGTTCGAATTTCCGTTGTCACCAACATCTTCGGTATCCCCAAGAGGCAAGCTCACTCCCATCCCTGATTCCTCTTCACATGTTTCCGTTCCGCTATCATTCCTTTCATTCAAGTTTTCTGCTAATTCAAGCCTGTGCCATTTTTTCGTCTACCAGCAGTTGTTGATATGCCTGAGCTAAGTCTAGTTTAGCGAAGACTTTTCCGCCCCCCAGGGAATGGAGGAGGTGCTGCACCACCGGTACCGGATACGCATTTTGCTGCAGGGCGTGGTTCAGGGTAGCTCGGTAGTCCCTACAAATTCTTATCGATCCATCCGGCTTAATGGGTGTCATGATTGGGGTCTCCCAGGGAGAGTGATCGGTGGGCTCTAACACACCCTGGGCTATTAATTTATCAAGCTGCTCGTCAATCTTCGGTTTAAGGGCGAATGGAACCTGACGAGGCTTAAGGCAGATGGGAGCTACTTTTGGATTAAGGTTAAATGATATCGGGGTCCCCTTGTACTCGCCTAGTTTTTCCATGAAGACATCCTTGAATTCTTGGATGAGGTCCTCCTCCCAGTTGCTGCTGCCGATTCAGTTAATGCCTGCCACTTCAATGCCAATGGAGCGAACCATTGGAGGCCTAACAGGCTAGGCCGGTCCTTATCAATCACAGTCAGGGGTAGGTATGCTGTACGGTTCTTGAACGAGACCCAGACTCGACTGGATCCTATGACTGGAATCCGATTCCCGTGATAGTCTTTAAGGATAAGTCTTTGGAAATGGAGGTCTTGTCGCCAGACTGTAGGGATGAGCTGCTTGAGGGTCTTCCAGGAAACCATCGAGAAAGACGATCCTGAGTCGACTTCCATCAGGCACAGCTGGTTTTCGATGGCCATTTTAACTCGGATTTTTTTGGCATCCAAGGAGGAGGCATGACCGATAGTGATAGTCTGGTGAGCATCCTCTCGCTTCGTGGGGTGATTTAGGATTCTGTTTCTGCAGGAGTGGTTCACTGGTTCTCGCCTTACAGGACGGTTTCCTGTCGGTTGGCGATAGTTAGACCCTTTCGAGGGCTGGCTGAGTCTTGTAAAACTTCTGCAAACCCGTCCGATATGGCCTCGTTTCCCGCATTCATGGCAGAGCGCATCACGGAATTTGCATTCGGACCGGGGGTGGCTTGACCCACAACCAGCGCAGGGGTGTTGGGACTTCTGGTATTGGTCCCATTCGGACCGCAGTCAATGGACCTCTTCATCAGCTGTCTGACGACGAAGAGAGGTCCTTGTGGTGGGCCGTTAATAACTGCCCTTCTGACTTGGGTGAAAGCTCGCGGGTCGGTTGGTGAACCAGGGCACAGTTGCGGCGCATTCGGACAGCCAACTTCCTGGTCGCTTCTGCTGCGGTAGCTTCAGTGATGGCATCTTTAAGGCTGATGTCGCCTTTCGCCATCAGCTTACTCTGCGTGTGCAGTGACTCTAATCCCAGAATTACTCGTTCTCTCAGGGCTTCTTCAAGGTCGGCAAACCCACATAGGCCTCTCAGATTCTGGAGATCAGCTATGAAATCAGCAACACTTTCGCCGTTCTGTTGACTTCTTTGATAAAACTCATGCCGTCCAACGAGTGTTGGCACGATCGTTGCATAGTGGGCTCTCAGTAGGGGTTCGAGGACATCCCTGTCCATAGACTTTACTTCTGCCGGTTTCGCTAGTGCCTTGGCCATCTTGAATATGGTCAGCCCGCAATGCGTTAGGAATACCACCCGTTTCTTCCCGGTAGTGGCATCCTTCAAATTGTTGGTTTCCAAAAACATTTGGAAACGATCCATATAGGAGTCCCAGTCTTCTTGTGCTGGGTCGAATGGAGCGGGTGGTGTGACACCGCTGGACATGGTTCCGCCATTGTGTGTTTCAGCCACGTGCTTGGTAATCGATCTTCGTAGTTCAGTCAGCTCCGATGTCTCCACATCCCACCTTCGTCGCCAGTGTTAAGTTTGGAGCATGGGCGCAAGAATGGAGACAAGCCGGTGAAACGGTGAACTTCAGAACTCTTTATTTACATGGTGTGACAGCTCAAACTCAAGGGCTGCTACAGCCTTCCCTATATAGGCAACTTATTAGATATTCAACCAATGAAAACCAGGGAGTGCTAGCTCCGTTAACCAATAAGAGAGGCTCATTAATGGCCAATCAGATTCACCTGAATGGACCAATCTGATATCGCCATTAACGGCCAATCAGAAGTGCAGGGCCAGAACCCTGCACTTGACTTCAAGCTCTGATAACTTTATTAACACGTTTTATTCATTCACAACACCTGGAATTAGAGATGCCATGCAAGATTACATAAATATTAAATTGGAGGTTCCTTCCTTAAAGAAATATCCAAAGGATTTTGAAGATCCTCTACATGCTACATACTACATAAACAGCTTAAAATTTTTTACACATTGTATGTTATGGCTACGCAATATATGATCTAAATCGAAGTATGGATTTGGTCAGGTTCCTTTCAGTAAATCAAATAATTTAGAGAAGAACTCTATTAAAATAGTTTTACTTCATGGTTCCTGAGGTAGTTGACCTTCCTGAAGGGTGGCATTGCTATTATAGTGTAAGATTAAGAACCTACTACGATACGAATACCTTTATTGTCACTATCCACGTGTACAACTTGCATCATACGCATACACAGTGAGATTAAGCGACTCGTCGTTCAGTACAACCATACATGTTAAAAAGAGAATGTGCACAAGAATATCTAAAAATATCTAAAACAACAAAGAAGAATAAAATGAGTAAAATTACCAGCTTATTGCACTTAATTTGTGCCTATTCACAGTAGGAGTTATTGCACTTGTCAGCCAGCACAGTAATAGTCATGATATATTGCACAAAAATTTCCCAATTGTCCCAAAGTATTATTTACAATATGTTTGACAGGACTTAAAGTCAGTGCATATGTAAGTTCAGGGTAGTTATAGCTTTGGGAAAAAAACTGTTTTGAAGACGATTTGTCCTTGACCTGATGCACCTATAGCGCCTCCCCGAGGGCAACAGGTCAAACAGTCCGTTACCAGGATGGAAACTGTCTTTTATGATGTTCACAGCTCTACTAAGACAGCGTGAGGAATAGATGTCTGACAGGGAGGAAAGAGGGCAGCCAATGATCTTCTGAGCTGTTTTGACTATCCTCTGTAGTCTCTCCCTGTCTGCCATAGTACAATGACCATACCACACTGTAATGCAGTATGTCAACAGGCTTTCAATGGACGCACGATAGAAGGTAATCAGCAGGCTGGAGGCCAGATTGTGCTTCCTGAGCACTCGCAGGAAGTGGAGTCTCTGCTGAGCCTTCTTAATAACTGCCGTGGTGTTTTCCGTCCAGGAGATCTTATCAACAATAGTAACACCCAAAAACCGGAAAGTATGGACCCTCTCCACCTGCTCTCCATTAATGTAAAGGGGAGCCAGGTCAGTGTTGTGCCTCCTAAAGTCCACAATGAGTTCCTTAGTTTTCTTGGTGTTCAGAGCTAAATTATTGTCCGAACACCAAGCAGCCAACATCAGGACCTCCTTCCTATAAGCTGCCTCATCTCCCCTCGAAATGAGTCCAACCACCGTGGTGTCATCAGCAAACTTCACAATGAGGTTGCTATCATGGTGTGGACTACAGTCGTGGGTATAGAGGCAGTACAGGAGTGGGCTCAGCACACAGCCCTGTGGGGAGCCAGTGCTCAGCGTACGTGTGGAAGAAAGGTGGGGACCAAGCCTCACAATCTGGGGCCGATCACTCAGGAAGTTCTTTATCCAGGCACAAGTAAGGGGGGGCAAACCCAATGTATCCAGTTTTTTGATTAAAATTCCTGGGATGATTGTATTAAAGGCAGAGCTGTAGTCCACGAAAAGCATCCGGACATAGCTCTGCCGTTGCTCCAGATGGTTCAGCGTAGCGTGCAGAGCTATGGCTATGGCATCCTCCGTAGACCGATTAGTGCGGTAAGCGAACTGATAAGGATCAAAATCCAAGGGGAGATGATTCATGATGTGCCGGAGCACCAGCCTCTCAAAACATTTCATGATTACAGGAGTAAGCGCCACTGGGCGGTAATCATTGAGGCTGGAGATGGGAGATTTCTTCGGCACAGGGATGATTATGGCAGATTTCAGACAGGATGGTATAACTGCCTGGGCCAGGGAGAGGTTGAAAATATCTCTGAAGATGGAGGCAAGCTGGGGGGCACATGCCCTAAGCACCTTGCCAGGGACTCCATCTGGGCCAGCTGCCTTTCTGGGGTTCGCTGCTCGGAACACCCGTCTGACGTCATCCTCCGTCACAGAAAAAATACTGGGTGGGGTAGCAGAACTGAATGTAATTGGAGGAGGGAGTAGGGCTGGTGCAGCTGTACGCTGTTGTGAAACTTCAAAGCGAGCAAAGAAGTTATTCAGCTCCTCTGCTAGCGCTGCACTCAGATGTTCTGTTGTTCCGTGACAACCCCTATAATTAGTGATGTCATGTATGCCCTTCCACACCTCCCGTGCGTTATGGCTAGACAAGTGGGACTCAATACTCCTCCTGTGATCCATCTTGGCTTTCTTAATCCCCCTCCTCAGGTCAGCTCGGGCGACTGTATACAAAGCTCTATCGCCTGACCTGAAGGCTACGTCACGGGCTTTAAGAAGTCCACGGACTTGAGTAGTCATCCAGGGTTTCTGATTTGGGAAGACCCGGATGTTTCTGTCTACAGTCACATTTCCGATGCAGAACTTGATATAGTCCAGCACCGTACTTGTATGCATTTCCAACTCTTGATGTTGGAACATCTTCCAGTCTGTCTGTTCAAAGCAGTCTTGAAGTCTACTAAGTGCATCCTCAGGCCAAATCGTTACAGTCTTCGTAATGGGCCTGCTACTGCGTCTGAGGGGGGTATAAGCTGGGGATAACAGGAGGGAGAGATGATCTGAATACCCAAGGTGGGGGAGGGGTATGGCTCTGTATGCATGTTTAATGTTGGTATAAACATGATCCAGAGTATTTTCTCCCCTCGTGGCACACTTAACATACTGGTAAAACTTCGGGAGTACAGTTTTCAGATTGGCCTTATTAAAGTCTCCTGCAATAATATGAACACCATCAGGGTAAGCCTGCTGCTGTTCGTTTATGGTATTCAGCAGGAGAGAGAGTGCCTTATCTGTGTTTGCGTCGGGCGGGATATACACCGCCGTAACGATCACAACAGTTAGCTCTCTCGGTAGAAAAAAAGGCCGACATCTTACAGACATGTACTCAAGATCCGGGGAACAATGATTATCTATAACTGTCCCATTATTACACCAGTTCTCATGTACGTAGATGCAGAGCCCCCCTCCTCTGCTCTTACCACAGTCCTTCGTTCTGTCCCAGCGTAAAAAAGTACGGCCTGCCAGCTGCATGCTAGCGTCAGGTATCCCAGAATGTAGCCATGTTTCAGTAATTACCATGACGCAGCAGTCTCGAACATAGCGGTTACCGGCGAGCTGTAGCTGTAAATAATCCGTTTTATGTGCCAGGGATCTGGCGTTGGCGAGATACAGACTCGGAAGAGGTGGCTTGAATGGATGTTTCCTCAGCCTAAGCATAACGCCAGACCTACAGCCTCGCTTCTGCTTCCTCTCCCTCCTCCGTCTTCGCCGCCTCCTGGCCCCGACAACAATCCACGGAGAGCCCGCTGGTCTCGCTATCTCATCGGGGATGTTATGGACGCGATGAAAGTCCCTCGAAACAGACATCTGGCATTGAATTCCAATGTCTATAATATCTGATCGTGTATAGAGTTGGCTCGTAGAGCCGATAGTCCAGAAGACGTATACAAACAGCGGAAAAAAGCACCGAAAAGAGCACCGAACGGGAGAGCCATAAGCCGCTGCGTCTATACGCGCCGCCATTATTAACATTCATCTAAAATAATAGTTTTAGTTATTGCAGATTTTAGCAGAGTCTTCTTTCACTGTAATATCTGCAATAAATTCAGACTGGTATTTTATTTGTAGAGTTATCCTTTTGACACACTTTAGCTGGAGAGTGATAGGATCAATGTCACACAGAGATTCAGGAGAAAAGACTTTAAATAGAGTTCTGTCTTTCCTTAAGCCAGTGTGGTAGTCATTCTGTCACATTGGCTTCCTTTTTATACTGACTTCAGACAACTAATGGTGAGCCAGGTGCAAGAATTCAATGAATCTTAAATGTAATTCAGTGTTTGATATAACAGATCAAATGCACAGATTAAAGTAGATGTATTGAAATCTGTGGCAGTTGACTATCAATGGATTACTGTATCTGTTGGATAGTGCTTGGATGATGGCATATTATGCAGATTGTCTACCTCATTAATGCCCAATGTAAACATATGCATATTCATAGCTGTTATAAGTATAATCCAAGGTTATAATTGGAACTGCCAAATTTAGCAGCCTTTGACTGAAGGACCTAGTATTTGAATTTGTCCATAGTTATGGATTTAATCAATCATAAGGATTTGTTTATCTTCTATAAACAATATCTGATCCTTGACTGATTCTTCTGTTTCTGTCAATTTGCTGATCCTTGCCAGATGACTCAGTTCCCATATTATTATTGGAATTCAGAGATTTGGAAACACTTAAAAAAGGACTTCCTGGGACACCGAGCTCTTAGACGTGACAGTCAGCAGCAGTTTTGTTTCTACTCAATTCCAGCTTGAAAGCAAGACAGTTAATTTAGTAACAGTGGTTGTAGTGTAAATTTGACCATTGTAGAATAAATAACTGGCTGCTGAATCTTTCTGGATGACTAGTAAATAATCAACCCAGCAATAAATCCATGTAGGATTCCCTGAATTCTTTATTTAGTGTTTTAGAGCAAATTAATATCATTTGTAGTGCTTTTGAAAACAAGTGCTGGAATGAACTGAAACAACCGATAAATAGAACACTTTATTTGGTCAAGTGTGATTAGACACACAAGGAATTTGTCTCTGGTGCAGAAGCTCTCAGTATACAACAGAGTAATAATAATCATAATAATGACATTGATACGAGAAGGTAGTAGAGAAGATGAGAAAGATAATAATAACAATAATATAGCCATACCACATGAGTATATATACCTAGACTTAAGAAAGCACTGTGGGAATCAGGTGTCCTGCAGAGTGATGGCACAAGGGAAAAAACTATCTCTGTGTCTAGTTGCTTTGGCATGCAATGCCCTGTAACCATTCCAAAAGGAGGAGTTCAAACAACCCTGAGGGGCGGAGTTAAAACAGTTTATGTCCAGGAGTTGAGGGATCTGTAGATGTTTTCTCAGACCTGTATTGTATACAGGTCCTCAATGGATGGCAGACTGGTTGCAATTGTTTTTCTGCAGTCCCAACTATCAATTGAAATCTGTACCTGTCCTTGGTTGCTGTACCAAGCCAGACAGTTATAGAAGTACAAATGACAAGCTCAATAATTCATCTGTAGAACTCTTAGAAATGTCAGAGGATTTCTAAGTATATCAATTTCTGGATGGATATATTTCTTGATTTACAAATGACCTTTGAATTAGCTACTGTATAATAAATGGAGAATTAAAATCATGGCCTGTTCAGAAGTTTATCTTTCCAGGAGTATGTTCCTTCTGGTGTCAGTATTTACTGCCAGGTGAAAAAATAGTCCAAAATACAGTGTAGGGATTAATTCTTAATGCAAAAGTAAAACTGTTAAAAATTGGAGGAAGGAAAATGACAAAATGATTTTTTGGCAAATTCACTTAGAAAGCAAAACAAAAATGATTTTTGCAAGGTGCAAAGATTTATCCCAGTCTTGAAAAATAGATGCCAAATTAAACTAGAATTTCATGAGACACTGCCTAGGAAACCTTTGAGTATTAACTGAGATGCCAAATCCAGGCAAGGACTTTGTCCCATGACTATATTACATGCCCCAATTCCTAATCCAAGTATTCAGCTTTAACCCTCATTCCATAGCTGGCTGACTCTTTGATCTACTCACAATTGCAAGCTTGCATCAGTCTACTGCTCCCTTCAACTTGCCACTTGAAGTGAGAATTTCATCCAGCTGCATTCGTGGGTCACTATTAGCAGAAAATAAGCCAGTTTTAAAATAACTCATTAGTCCTGAAACCTCTGCATCTTCTCACCATAATCATATTTTACATTTTCCCTATTTTCTAACAAGCATTATTGTGTTCTGCTAGCTCTGATACAATAACTTGTCAGCCTCAATTGTAAATTGATTTCAGCACAGAGCTGACGGGCTTACGTTGTAGCGCATTACCTAAAGTAATCGATATCCTGATATCTAAAAAAAAAATCTCACATTTCTTTCAGCTGCAGCACCATATGTGTAAGTCTCTATGTATAAAGAAATATGGCCTCCGAGTGATTATTCTACACCCATAACAGAAGGAAATGTGCTTTTTCCCCCATTAATTCTATTGTGAGAGCCAAGTAGCATAAATTGCGCTTACAAATCAAAATGACTTCAGAGATCCATTTATTAAGTTAATAAATAAAGACTTTTGCACAAATAATGAGCAAGGATGGCAAGAGAGGGACTGTGCTTGATGTATATGAATTTGTATCACACTAAGTAGCTTTTTCTCCTTATAAAAAAGGCTCAATTCTTTTAGTCTTTGTGTCTATGAAAACAAAATGCCGACCTTTCTGTTTTTGTACAAAACAAATTCAGTACAAATATTAAAGCAAAGCAAACCCAAGCAGAAAGCTTGGAGCCTATGATCATTTTACTGAAGCAGGTGTTGGTCTAGGACGGGGTGTCAAACTCAATTTCATTGAGGGCCACATCAGGGCTGTGGCTGACCTTGGGAGGCCAGATGAGTGTGGCCAACTCCCTAAACTGCTGGCAGGTTTCCTCTTTGCACTGGGTAGTCTGGGCTGAAGGTACGCTAGCCTGATCTTCCTTCAAACTGGGTAGACCAGGTCGAGCTTCCCTCTCTGCATTGGGTAGACCAGGACGGCCTCACAGGCTGTATCGATCCGACTACATCGTGGGTGTTGTTAGGGATACACACCCTAGCAGAACGTGCAACGGCAGTCTAGCAGGCAGGCAAATGATGTGAGATAAACGTTGTTGTAGTTTACACTCAGTAAGACAGATACACTGCCAGTTAAATGGTTTTTTATTCCAGCAAGAGTTATAGCACAGTCAAACAGTCCATATGTTATACACTAGTTCAGTCCATCCAGGGGTTAATCAGTTGCAAAGTCCAGTGTTGAAAATAGAGGTCAGTAAACTTACAAATAATCAGTCCAGCAATATATCTCTTTTGCAGTCAGAGATATGAAGAAAATCAAACCCCTTTTCTTCTCTCAGCAACAGCAGGGAAACACACGCAGTTATCACCATCAATGCAACATTGTCAGCTCTCCAGTACAAGCCAGCTAACAGTGAGCTCTCTTGCTCCCTCTTATGGTGATTTTACAACCGCACCCAAAATACATGTTTTGCAGTTAAAGTGATACTTAAACTTAAACTCACTAACATAGTTTATATATTATTTTTACCCAAACTAAATTAGGTAACCAATGTTATCCCTAACAGGTGTCAACTCGTATAATATTCCTATGCCTGTTTTCAAATTGCCATAAATGGGGGGGGGGGATTTGAAGGAGCAGTACATCAGTAAAACCAGAAGTATATTCCACCATTATCTTAAAAAGATTGTAGCTTCTGGCCTCAAAACCGGATCTTCTGGCCTCAAAAATCCTTCATTGGAGAATGTGATTGATGACACCCGGCTTATGAACAAGCTTCATTGGAGAATCTGATTTATGATGCACCCGGGGAGGGATGGGGGAAACAGGGTCATAGGTGACTGTGAATTACATATGCCAGAGTTGGCTTCATTTAGGTTAATGCTGGCATGTTTCTCCTAATAAATCTTTTGAGTTGTTTTGAAGCTTGGCTCAAGGCTCATTATTTAATTAGGGCTATCACTGGAACCCTGACAGTGGGCCGGATTTAGCTTAGGGGCCTTGAGTTTGACACTCCTGATCTAGGAGCCCAAATGAGACAACCTTTGAGAAAGCTGACTCTATCGGGGAGACAATTTGGCCTAGTGATAAGAACTTTGGCGGCACAGTGGTTAGAATGCAGTATTGCAGGCTAGCTCTGTTCACATTGCAAGGACTTTGATTCCCTCAATCCTCACCAGCTCAAGGTTGACTCATCCTTCCAAGGTCAGTAAAATGAGGACCCAGATTGTAGGGGGCAATATTCTAACTCTGTAAATCTTTTAGAAAAGCCTGTAAAGCACTATAAATCTAATTGCTATTGCTATTGATATTCTGAACTATTTATTAATTACAATTGCCATGATGGATGCATACATTTAGAATTAAAGTTCAAGACATCTGGCAGGCATTGAGATGCCTACTTCTTGATGAAATGGAAAGATAGCTTTTTGCATGCATGACAATTCATGTAAGCAAAACTATGTGAATTTAATGTAGTTTTATACTTTTAAAAATGAGAGTAGAGAATGATGATTCTTTGCTCTCTGATGAACTTGTGTATCTGGAGTATTGTTATGGAGCTTAATAAAACTTCACAATAATGGTCTTTAATGAACTGTGTCCTGAATGTGTCTCAGTACACTAAACCTTCTACTGAGGGGGTGGATGGAAACAGTATGTTGCCTTGTAAGGTTGTATTAAAGATTCTAGCTTTCATAGAAGCATGTGAGAATCTACGCTCTGGATGGAATTGGGATTTGGTCACATTTGTGGCATGCTGACCAAAATATGATAAAACTCAGTTTTACTTATATGAATAAAGAATGGTTAACATTTAAAAAGGGAAGGAAAATTCAAAACAATTTAAATAAAAATTAAAACTTTGGGAATTGAAGTCAGTAAAGAATCTCCTAAAAAGTCAAAGGGATTAAAGATAAAAGGGGGTGAAACAAGTGTGGCTCAATCTGAAGTGAAGAAATCCTGAGATGGCTATATTAGGGATTTATAGTGGTACCTCAGTACACAACTACTTCAGAATTCATCAAATTTGTTACTTGGCACATTTTGAAATGAAAATGTTGTCCTACCAATTTGTTTTTGTTTAGTACTTGATGCACTGCAATAGGAAGAGGGGGACAGCTGTTGGAGAATAGACAGAAAGTCGGCCATATTGGAAAGGTCCCTGCCAAAGGAGGAGAATAGCCACAGAGAGTGGAAGTTGGCTTGTTCCTTTGATAATGGAGCACTTGTTTAGTGTGGATCTGTCCATCCTATTATACCTTGTAAATCTCAGTGAATGGTTAATATAATGTTTAAATAAAGCCAAGATTTGTAAACCATTATTTAGTAGGACTGGAAACCATGAGTTTGAGAACAGGTTTATAAATGTGTTGTGTCTTATCAGAATGATGGGAAAGAAACAGGTGTATCTAGGTATACTTATAAATTATGCATAACAGTTTAATCCAAATATTCAATTAAACTGAATGAAACAGTAATTTGGAATTTTGAAAAAAAATAAAAATGTGGCGATTTTTCTAACCCATTCCTGTCAATAAATTGAATGTTAAATTGATTTTTATTTTTTTTTAAAAAAAGAACATTGATAGAAGATAAAAGTAATTTCACAGGCATTTTTATGAAAAATAATTCCTAAAGATAAGTGAATCACAGTCATAGACTATCTTTAGTTCTTATTTATACAGTCATGAAAGCTGAATTCCATGCTTGTACAGAGGAATCTTGGAACTCAGCTGCTTTGAAACTCATTGAACTTGGTACTCAATGCATTTTGACATGAACATTTTCTCCTGGTACTCATTTTTTGTTTGGTACTCAAAGCACAAGTAAGAACTTGTTGATGTCGGCCACCTTATGATTCTCTATTTATTCCTTATGGGAAAATTTGTTTGGTTCTCATTATTTTTGGTACTCATAGCACCTCCGGGAACTAATTAACAATGAATATCAAAGTTCCACTGTAATACCTTCCTTAGATTACAGAGCTTTCCTGAATGTACCTTGATCAAAACAAACTAATTGTCCAAGCTATGAATTACATTCTATAATAACAGTTGCCGTCAGTTATTTGTGTTGTCCTGGGACAATGCAGAATAGAAAAAGTTACATTACAATCAGAAGTGGAATGAACTTCCAAGTAATCTTTATAAAACAACAATTTTATAATGTTCAAAAACTAGGCTTTTTTTTTTTTTTTGATAGTGGTTTGCTCTCCAAGCTTGTTTCAATTTAATGTCTAAATGTTTTGTTACCAGTCTAGGTAACATCATCAGCAGGATTTTCTTGTTCTATTCTCCTTATCTCATAAATGTCTTGTTTGCCAGTCTGGTCAGTTGGTCGTGAGCTATATCACGGATGTCAAACTCACTGTGTCACATTGCCATCACATGATGCTTCACAACATTTTCCTCCTTCATGGAGCTGGGGTGATGCATCCAGCCCATAGGCCACCAGTTTGACCCCACGAGCTGTGTTTAAATTCTGAGCAGCTGATGGTTTCTCTTGCTGATTGGTCATTCGAATAGTCTCTTACGTTGGTTATGAATGTATTCATTTGCTGTCAAACTCTTATGTATTCAGAGCTGTCAAACTCCCGGCTCACAGGCCAGATGTGTCATGTGCTGGCCACGGCCACTCCCAGTTTAGTGAAGGGGGAAAAAGTCCTAATATGTTGTGTGATGCTGCCGTGATGATGTGAGTTTGACACCCCTGATCTAGATCAATATGCTTGTTGATTGCTCCTCTGGTAAAATATCAGGCTTCACGTGTGTTTCAGGTGTTGGCATAGCCAATGATTTTTGATTCTTCCCAATTGAACTGGTGTTGTTTATTTGTTTGAGCTCAAGAATTTTTGGTTGTGTGGTTTAACTGTTAATTGATGTTCCTGAACCCTTGTTGTCAATTGCCTTCCTGTTTGTCCCACGTAGAATTGGTTACAATAATTGCAATTTATTTTGTATACTATGAATACCACATAGTATATTTTATATACTAGTTTTTTGTGTATATTTGTGTCTCTCCATGTGTTGGCATGTATGTACCATATTATATATTATAAACATCCTGAATCTATCTACATACAAAACTGCATTACTGTATAGTCTCTTTACTAAAAAAAAAAAAAGGAAATCTCATCTAAAATCACCCCCACACACACACACACACATTTCATGATGGGTTACAGACAAGTGAATAACTAATTGTTTGTCAAGCAGCACTTGTCATTTACCCAATTAAGCCCATCTTAACATTGTTAACACCTTGAAAAACTCCTTCTTGAATTGGTTAAATAATTTGTAATCTATTTTCTTCCAAGAGCTTATTAAGGCATACATAGCAGTCTTACTTCCAGTTTTGAATCGGAATCAAATCTCTTCACTTTTAGTCCAATACTTTAATCATTAGCTTGCAGTAACTTACCTGGGAATATTTATTTATTTCTGTTCTAGTAAAACACTTTGGGATGCTTGTTGGCTTAATAAACTTGTGCTGACCTCAAAACATTAGCACAGGGGAAACTTCAAGAAAGTTTTCAGTTCAAAGCACAGTAAATCTTAAAAGAGTCCTTAAATGCTTTCTTTTCTTCATCTGGTCTGCTAATAGTACAATTAATTTTAATTATCCCCATCCTGCAAAACCACCTAAATGCAAGTTCACCTAAAATATAGCAGGACCATATAGTTCTTGGAAGGAAGTTGGTAAAGAAAGAATAGTATTTCCAAAGAAACTGAGGTGCAATAGCACTTAGACTTATATACTGCTTTACAGTGCTTTACAGCCCTCTTTAAGCGGTTTATAGAGTCAGACTATTGCCCCCAACAATCTGGGTCCTCATTTAACTGGCCTTGGAAGGATGGAAAACTCAGTCAACTTTGACCTGGTCAGAATCGAACTGCTGGCAGTCAGCAAAATTAGAGATATTATAAAATAACATGAAATAAAAACATGCAGGCTATAAACTTGCATAATTTATACAGATGTAAATTATGCCTGGTTATGTATGAAATGATGGTGACAGTGATGATTGTCATGCGAGTAGTTTTTTTGCATATGAAATGAAAGTGTGGGAAGCCACCCCCACCTCCTAGAAAAATGAAATATTTTAGGAAATATTAAAAAGAGAGAATATTATATTTCCCTAAGTGAGAAATGGAAACATGTTGTTGGGGTTATATTAGAGGCAGGAAGGAGACTGAGTCTTAATAGCCCCCAGCAGATATTTTGTGCCCATTAAGAAAGACCAGGCCAGCCTATCGACAAAACAAAAGACTTTCAGCTCCAGGATGAGGGGTTTTTTCCTTCAGGAAAAACCCATTAAGCCACAATAGAAATTGCCCAACACCCTTTCAGAACACAAGGCTCTTAATTGCATCATCTCAGAGCAGTCAAAACTTCAACCAAACTTAGCTCAGACAAACAGCTAGGATTTGTAATTTGCCTATAGACCCAGCTATGACTCCTACATAACTCCTACATAGCCCCATGGGAGTCTGACAACAGCCAACAGAATATATATTCTTGCACAGGAACAGAAAGCTCAGGTGCAAAGCCCAAGAGAAATTATATTAAAAAAAACCCCATTCTCGGCTGCCCCAGAATCCATATAGTTCTGCTTCATCATTAAGCCATGTTTCCAAATAGCTTCCATGTTTACAGTGTCTTTCTCCCAGTTTGGAACTGAATCAATGGATATTTCTTCCCTCAATAGTATACACAGAGTACAGAAATAGTGTGTAGAACATTTAATATTACTGATGCAATGAACCCATTTGAGAATATGGATTCCTGATATGGCACACTGTTGTCATAGACACATCGAAGGCTATAGCAACATGAATTCAATTGAGGTTTGATATTCTGCTGGCAGATGAAGTGATACACTCAAAATAACTGAATCTCATTTCTCATATTTTTTTAAATATATATGTTCAGCCTGGCTGACTATTAAATAACTCCTTCTGAGGATTGTTGCCAGAATAAATAATTAAAAACATGAAATTGAATTAAAGTCTCTTTAATTATGGTGGGAGGAGTAGAGTTTTTTGTTTTTTTTTCCTTGTTATTGATTAACTGGTTATATTGCTCACTACAAGTTTTCTTCCTGCCCTTCTTTCTGGCTGTATCTCCTCATTGGAATAATCTTATTAAGTTTGAGACCTTATCAAACAAGAATTTAAATTTATTTCCCTTTGACCTTTTAGAATTTAGGCATTGTGCTTTTTCTCTGGGTGAAATTATTAATTTAGGGTGTTAGAATTATCAGTTTTCTGGAGAAATAATTCAATTAGCTAGAAGCATTTCATAAAGCATTACAGCCAACATCTTGGAAAAAGTTGTTATCAAACGAAGAAATATTGCCAAACATTTGTAGTAAAAGATTATATGCAAAACTGATGTTATATTTTTAATAAGGACTTTTACATGGGTGTCTTGGACTGAATCATTATAATATTGCTTTGAGGTCATTACTGAATTTTGCATTTGCTAAGATTTTATCCTTCTACTTCAGTTTTCCTCCCTTGATGTCCAGATCAATTGAGATCTTCCTAGCATTATTCCCATGGTACACTTGTCCACTTGAATTGGGATAACCTCAAAAACCCCTTTCCTTTTTGGCTGTTACCTAATTGTTGGAAAAATTACAGTCTTAAAATATATGGAGGTCACCAGAGGAAAGTTGCTATATCCACATAGCTAGGATTGAATTTGGTGAGAATTATTCTGCTTCCATTTGTCAAACATTAAGACAAGTTGTCTTAATAAGGATTCACTTTGGATGCTTCATTACAGTGGGGTATACAGACATCATTCAGCTCTGTACTTCCAGTTCTCATAATTAACTGATTTATGAATGATTCACAGCAAATGACAATGCTAGAAGGAATTGATCATAGAGAAACTCCACCTAGAAATAAGGAGAAGTTTTCTGACAGTGAGAACAATCAACCAATGGAATGGCTTGCCTTAAAAAGTTGTGGATGCTTCATCGCTGGAGGCTATCAAGATGAGACTGGGCAACCACTTGTCAGAAATGGTATAGGGTCTCCAGCTTGGGCAGGGGGTTGGACAAGGTGACCTACAAGGTCCATTCCAATTCTGTTATTTTGTTATAAATTTTGTCCATTCTAGTTTTCAAAGTGTTATATGTAGCCAGAAAATACTGGAGAAAAGCAAAACTACCCACACATTTAGTATTATTGATCATAGAATCATATAGGAATTGAGGCCATGACATTCTCTGCTCAAGATGACTTGATACGATAAGGTTAATAGCTCTAAAGCAGGGATGTCAAACTCATGTCGTTATGGCAGTGTCAGTGATGTTTTGGGACTTTTTCTCCTTTTTAAACCAGTGTGGGCAGGGCCAGCTTGTGATGCAACTGTCCCGCAGGCCGAGAGTTTGTCAGCCCTGGTCTAAACAGCCCTTTATTTCTTTGTGGTTTGCATATATATATATATATATATATATATATATAAGTTTCCATATTTTGAACTTTAAAGGGACAGAAATCCACTCTTTTTTTTCCTTTAGTTTTTGAACTAATCACTAAGAATAGACAATTTATGAAGCAAAAGAAAGCAATCAGGAAATTAGTAGTTTCAGTCTCCACATCATCTTTTCCTATGTGATCACCATAATAGCCTGAGCACTTGAATCCTTGGCTTGTTCCTATCCTATCCTATCCTATAAATTGAGAATGAATTAACAGATTAACAGAGTTGGAAGCAGTGGTGGGATTTAAAAAAATTTACTACTGGTTCTGTAGCCATAGCTTGGTGAGCATGGCAGGAGAAGAAGGATACTGTAAAATCTCCAGTCAGAAGTGGTATTTGCCGGTTCTCCAAACTACTCGAAACTGAACTGGTCAGAACCTGCTGAATACAACCTCTGGTTGGAAGAGACCTTGTAGGTCATCTAGTCCAATCCCCAGGCTAAGCAGGAGACCCTACACCATTTCTGACAAATGGCAGTCCAATCTCTTTTTGAAAACTTCCAAAGATGAAGCTCCCACAACTTCTGAAGGCAAGCTGTTCCATTGGTTGATTGCTCTTTCACTGTCAGAAAATTTATCCTTATTTCCAGGTTGAATCTTCCATCCATTATTCCTTGTCTGGCCTTCAGATGCTTTGGAGAATAGCTTGACCCCCTCTTCACTGTGCCAGCCCCTCAAATATTGCAATGCAGCTAGGAGACATGCAGTATTTGCTTCGTCTACACTGTGAGATTACAAAAAATGTGTGGGTCTAGGTTGCAAGAAAAATCTTTACACATTTGTACCATGCTCTGATATAGAACTGATTTTATTTTTAAAAAATACAGGAGAGATCAACAACTGCTTTCATAATTTCTTTATTAGGTAACTATAGATCTGTGTGGAACAGTAGCCATGTTCTTATGATGATAAAAAAAAAGTGTACTTTACAATATATTCAGGCATATATAGTGACTTACAATATTTTCATGTGTGTTCCACCTTTTATTGAATTTATTTTAAAGATTGTCTTTACTATTATTATTATTATTATTTTGGCACAGCAATTGTTATGGAAGAAGATGGTGGCACATTCATAGACAAACTGCTTATACAAAATATAGTATAAGAAGAAACACCCAACAAATAAACAGTAAACAAGACTAAATTAGAATGTAAGTGATGACAGGAACAATGCAATGGGCATCTAAAGTGCAAGCTAATGAACATTCTTCAAAAATCAATTATGTTTTTACTTGTTAGATCTGAAACAACTGATCTGCAAACTAAGTAAATGAATGTCAGAGCAAATAATAATAAGCAACCAAGTATATGGAAAGATATTTTCTTTCAATGAAACAGGGTTTCTAAATATAGCAAACAAATATGCCAGGCAATTCTGTGTAAGACTTCCTCGGTATAAATTTCAAAAAGTTCAGGCTGTCTCCTTTTTAATATCATAGCTGAGCCTGAAAGACATCTGTCTTGTAATAGTAGAAGAATATTTTAATCTCTAGTTTCTAAACTCATATCTTCAATTTGGAAGAGATAAAAGTTCATTCTGGCTTTATTAAATTCTAAGCAAGGCATTCTGTTTTCTTGAATTCCAGTTGATCTGCTTCACTAGAACTCCTCAAAGATTAGAAAGCATCTACATCCTGAGATTTCAGGATCAGAAATTTCAGTATTAAGTATGCCCTAACCAAGTTGCCAGCAATTCGTAATTTTAAGTCCAATTTCTGATTAATTGAATTTAAAGTTGATGATTGCCTGTTGGGGAGAATGTGGCTGTTGGCCTTCAGCACTAAAAGTTTTCCTACCTCTTAATGACCATCCTAATTCCCTAGAAACTTTGATACTGTCCTTCATTTGTTTGTCATTTTAAAGATAGTCCTTGGCTTATGATCATTTATTTAGTGATTTGAAGCTGTAACAATCTGATAAAAGTGACTTAGGGCTGATTTTCACAGTTATGACTGTTGCAGCAGTCCCATGGTCATGTGATTAAAATTGGGCACTTGACAAGTAACAGGTTGCACTCTCCCACAGTCATGTGATCACCATTCTCAGCTTGCTTCTAACAAACAAATAAAAGGGGAAGTCAGAGAAGCAATAGCACTTAGACTTATATACTGCTTTGAACTGCCAAACTACAGGCAGCTGGCAGGTAGCAGAAGTAGCCTGCAGTACTGCATTCTCACCACTGCTCCACCAAGGCTTGTGAGTAGCTTAACAACCACATGATTCATTTAACAACTGCAGTGATTTGTTTAACAACTGTTCCAAAAAAGTTATAAAATGGGGCACAGCTCACTTAACAGGTGTCCTGCTTAGTAATGGAAATTTGCAGCACGGTTATGGTTGTACATTGAAGATTACCTGCACTGTCTTTTTTGGAGTGAAAACAGGTGTCCATGTTATATTAATATCTTTGCATTATGAAATTAAGGCACTTACTGGATCTGTAGTGTAACCAACAGTTGTCAAACTCCTTTCAAGATGTAGAAAAATGTAAGCAATGTCTCCATATTATCAAAGAACAGGGGGGAAAATTGTGACTTATTTCATACTTTATTATCCTATATGCAAATGACTTCCAAAATACCAGAGGCTGCCTTTGTTCACTAACATTTCCACTGCTATTTTTTTTTTTTTGCAATATCTGTAGCAGTTAATAAGCTACAATGATTTTGTTTATAAACTGGAATGAAAACTGCCATTCAAGTATACTATCCAGTTTGTATTTGTCTTCATTTGCTGATTGCTGGCATTTGAAAATCTGAGGGTCAAGTATTTGTATATCAAAGTAAAAAAGCAGACATCGTATTAAGTGTACCCATGTTTGTAAATAACATCAAAAGCAAGATTCAGTTAATGAACTCCTTTCCACATGTTTCTACTAGCAATGAAGCTGCAATGAAATACATCTAATGAATAGCAATAGCACTTAGACTTATATACCACTTTATAGTACATTACAGCCCTCTCTAAGTAGTTTACAGAGTTAATGCAAAAAATATCAGAAGCCTAGCATGAGGTGAACAAAGCAAGCAAGAGTCCTTTCTGAAGCCATAGTATCCTATCTATCTGGAATCAATATCCAGTAGTTGTCTTTTTAGTTATTGTTTCAAGATTACAGTGAAAATACAACTTTGGCTGATATCTGAGGAGAGGCTTAGAATGATGCAGTTATGGTGTCATTAAGAGTAAATAAATGAGGAACCAGGATCAGAGGGAAGGAATAGAGTTATATTATTTTTCTCATCTGATGACTGAGGCAAATCAAGGGTACATTGGTTGTACAGCTTATTCTATCAACCCCTGTCTTTCATTGCATTGTTATCTCATGCTGTGAGGTCTTGAGGTTTCATCACATCTTGTGGCTAGAGAATGAATCAGCACGGAGGGTCTCTAAGAACCTTCACTATTGTTGAAGAGCAAAGCAACTGTTCCTGAAATGTGAGATTATGTTATTTGTTGAAGCAACAGACTTAGAAATTTTTGTTGTTATTCTTGGACATCCTTGTCTGATTTTTGTTCTTTTGCTTGATGTCTCAGAAAATTGCTACCAACTCCTTTAATCTCATATACTGTACTGCAGAGGTGTCAAACTCAATTTCATTAAGGGCCACATCAGCATTGTGTTTGATCTCAGAGGCCAAGGGTGGGCATGACCAACTCAACATCACTTGTTTCAGGGGACCTGTGGTGGCCTAAGAACTCTGCCAGTGAAAATAGGCTTCCAAGCTCCATTTTTGGCTGTGATGCCCTCCTGCAACCTTCTCCCCATGAAAATGGAACACAGAAGAGATGTGCACAACCCTCCCAACCTCCATTTTCACTGGTAGAGGCACCCCAGGGTGTTCCTTTACTGTTTCCAGGGTGGCCCTGCAGGCCAGATCTAAGCATCCTGCAGGCTGGATCTGGCCTTGAGTTTGACACCCCTGCTACACTGCAATGCTTCTCAAACTGGAGTCCACTGGGGGGGGGGGCTGTGATGTCATCACAGTAGGTTCAGCAGGGCTTGAAGAAAAGTTATGATTTAAATATTGAGTTACATCTTGGTGGTCCCTGGCCATGTTCCATGGCCATAAAAGGTATTTCAAGGGGGTTCATGTTGAAGAAAAGGTTGAGACCCACTGCTGTGCTGGCATATATGAAGATAATCATTTTGTGACACTGGATTATTAAAAAGTTATCAGAAGAGGGATCAGGAACAAGATAAAAATAAATCAATAGCAAAGAAGCACTGTCTGCTATCTTCTCAGGCACACACACCAAAATGACATGCTTGAAGATTTCCAAAGTTAAATTAATATTGTGCCCTACTTACCAAGAGGTTACCTACATTTTTGTGTGTGCTCAAGAGAACTTTTCAAATGTGATTTCTTTAATATCTGCCAAGAGTAGTAAAAAATATACATATGCAGCATAAATAGTTTCTAAATTAGAGCCATCTTCAGAGTAGGCGGTGGAGGTATCAACAGATTGCCTCGTGGAGAACAGCCTAGACTTATAGCTAATAAGAAAAGTCAAATGGGTCAGTCATAAATCATTTTAGTTCCACTCCTAAATATCCCTTTATAACTTGATTTCATGCCCATAATGAATATAGTTAAATGTACGTGAAATCTCTCCTACTTCCAAAATTAGCATTGCATGAAATATTGTTGTCCTAGCACTTAGAAACAAAAAAAATAATATTGCTGCAGTGAAACCAAACTGTATTTATGCATGAGAAAATCCATAAATGAAATGCAGCACTCAGATGTGTAAAATAAAGATCTGCAGCCAATGAAACTATAAAAAGAAAGAAACAGCAAAGTAAACCCAAGTGCAGAATCTCTATTTTCAATGTGAAGTGCATGAGGATTGAAATAAGTAGCTGGTACAGATGAGCTGAAACTGTGTTTTTGTCTCTTGATGTAGATGTAGATGTTGAGATGGATCAAATGGGAACAAATGTGGGATTTAATTTTAGCTAAGGGGAAAAGTTCAGGTTTTTGGCAAAAGAGAGAAGTACCTGTGTGCTCTTTTAAGCATACCGTGAGTGAAGGGAAACTGTGAAACACTGCAAGCCTTTGTGGATGGGATGGTGTTCTCAGAATTAGATAGAGCACATGAGATGGTCCTTTGAATTGCTATTTGACTATTATTTTAAATCTTGGCTGCCAGTTATGCATTCCATTTTGCTGTTGCTGGACCTAAATAGTTTCTACGATAACTTACAAAGATCAGTAACCATCCTCAATCTTTAATATGAAAACTAGCAAAATAGAAAAAGTTACTGTAGTATGAAAACCATAACCAACTGCTGGTCCATAGTTGCGAAGGAGTTTTCTACTGATCAGAAGGAACTTTTATGGACACGAGGATCTAAAAGTAGTTAATCTCTCAATCTGATAGAGTGGTCCTACTTTGCTTCTTAATTTTAAGAAATTGCTGTAATTGGGGTATAGATGATAGAATGGACAATGTAATACAATGCTTGGAGCATAGCATAATGGCCGGAGGTTTCTGGAAATTGAAATTCACATAGTTGCCAAAACTGAGAAACACCAACTGACTAAAATTGCAATATGTCTGAGATAAGTTTCTTTTCAGTCTTTCTTTCTGAAAATGGAGCTGTTCTGATCCACATAAACTTGTGCCAGAATTTTAGTTTTCAGATTTCCCCCAATTTGCATGTTCTTATACTATATAAAGGAGAACTACATGGATGGCCATATAGTATGCGATACATGGGCTGCTGTTCCAAGGCCGTGCGGGCCAGATCTAAGCCTTGAGTTTGACATCCCTGTTTTAGATGGTAACTTGCAGAAATTTTAGGAATTTTGTATTCCTTTTGTCCACTCTTCTCTCCCTGTAGAAATGAGATTTTCCTTTCCTGCTTGGAAAGAGGAAGAGGGACTATATATTATAGGTTTTATTTTATTTTAATTGTGGCACTTAGTATACTATACTAAGTATACTATACTCGCCATTTTAAAGTACCATTGAACAAAGGGACCTGAAGATCCCTATTTGACACTGTAGGGTCTACACTCTAGCACAGGGCTGCCAATCTCGTGACCCACAGCTCAGGTGTGTCACATGCTGGCCACGCCCATGCCTGGTTTAGCAAAGGGGAAAAAGTTGTGATACATCACGTGATGAGCTATGACAATGAGAGTTTGACACTCCTGCTCTACAGTATAGATCTATTCTCAGTTTTATGGAATGGGAAAAGTTTGCAGAACAGTCCTTTTGGTGTTGGAGATAGTAAACTGTTTCTGATGCTTGTTTTTCAGCTGTACAAGTATATCATATAATAAATGTGGTCATTTTGCTGATACATTGTACAGTGGATGCATTCTTTTTGTACATTTGAATGAGGTGTAATATGGAGAATTTACTGGGATAAGTCTAGTATTCTGTTTGGACTGAATTTTAATGTGAGCAGTGTAAATTATGCTTCCTAGTATATAATGCAGAGTAGGACCCATTTTGACACAAAAATATTTGGAAAAGTTCCATCCAAAAATAAATACAGTTATTCAAGCTACAGATTTATGCAGGAACCAGATAGGATGCATGAGGTTTAATTACATTTCCCAGATTAAATTCATGTATCACTAGTCTTTTAAGATATTTAATACATTTTTTAATAGATATTATCTCTCTCACACATATATCCATATACAATGATATTATCCAAATACTGCAAGTTACTATTTGATTTTATTTATATTCCATCTTTCTGTCTGAGGGCACACAATGCCTTTTTAATCAGCGAAAATAATTTAAGTACTAATTCAAATATTGGGGGTTCTACCATTATTTCTTTTAATCTGTTAGGCAAAATTATTGTGTGGACATAATATGGACTGTATGTTTGGAGTTCAGGATTCCAGCAAGTTGCCTGACTGCTTTTAAGTTATTAAATTCTATCCTTTCTTCTTAGTTTTCTGCTTCCCTATCCTTTAATAATTTATACCCATTAATCAAGACTAAAATGTTAATAATGTATGTGTTATGAACTAATAAACACTTAAATAAAGTTTCATCAAAACTTTAGAAAAAGCAGGGTTCTAATCCTGCACTTCTGATTGGCCGATAATAGCGATATCGGATTGGTCCGTTCAGGAGAATCTGATTGGCTGTTAACGAGCCACTCTCATTGGTTCAAGGGGTTAACACTCCATGTTTCTCATTGGTTACTAGATCAGCAGCCTGCCCTATAAAAGGGCTGCTGCTGCCCTAGGTTTTTGCTCTGCTCAGAATGATTAATAAAGAGTTGAAGTTCACTGTTCACTGTCTCATCTCCGTTCCTTGCGCCCATGCACAGAACTTAACAGTATGGATCTGCTGCATATAGATAAGGAATGGGTTGTGGGAAGAAAAAATACTTGCATGTAATCTTCTAGGAGGTGAAGAATTATTAAATTTGATTTCACTAGTGATGAAGATTAGAAGTCATTTATTTAAATATTTCTTTTCTATTTTTCTTATTTTCCCATTTTCTCCTGTTTTCCTTTTCCTTCTGCATGTTCTGTTCTATATTTTTATTTATTTTATATCGTAAATATGAAACAAATTCTCCAAATATTGGATATGTGGAGAGAAGGCTAGTGCTTTTTTATACGTATTTATGATTGCCTGCAAGAAGCCAATTATTTTATATGGGAGTAGGAGAGTTGTGAGTGATTTAGCATGATTAATTTTTTAGTATTCTACTTTACTAGCATAGGGATTCTACTTTACTAGCATAGGGATATTTGTTTGGCTGGATTTAATTTGTCCAGTCAGTTTGGAATCATGACTACAGGGAAGTACCACTTATTTTTAAGAAAATAGATGAGTGTAGAAAGGTAAAAAAAAATAATAATTCAGGAGCGTGGAGATTTCATCAAATTGATGAGAAATTGGTGGTGTAAAATAATTTTTAAATGATATATTTTTTCATTGCTAGCATTTGTGCAGTTGTCTCAATTCATGGAAAATAATCTCCCCATCAAAATGTTTGAATGGTGAGCTAATCCATTACCCAATAAAAAAATATTCTGCTTGCATTTAGAGAGCCAGAAGTTCTACAAAAATGTCTGGCTGCCAACTGCCATTAACTGCCAATTCGTCAATGTAGTCTGGCTGCCAATTGTTGCTCGTCATTTGGTTCACACTATTGTGCTATCCATGATGCACCACAGGGAAGCGAACTAGAATCACACTGCAAAGGACTCATTGTCTCTAAACCCCCCGCCCCCCCAGTGCAACTAGGGTGCTCCTCGACTAAATATCCATCACGTTGTGTCCAAATGTCCATCAAGACCTTGCACTGGCCCAATGTCTGATTTTTTTTTCAACATAGACCACCCTGTCCTTCAACGACTGGGTGGACTGGACATTAACATTTAACATAAGTCCATGTATTTGCCATATGCTAAATAAATAAATTCGGCTTGTAGATTGTCTGTGTCAATTCATAAAATATTTCTCTGGTCTTTTAAGAGTTGCCAGCAGAAGGGGAGGGGGAAAGTAGTGCATTCCTTAAATGCTTTCACAGATAATTGCTAGGCAGCTGAAGCTCCTGGTGTGTAAGATTGTTAGTGGAGAGCATGATTGATGACTCTTGGCTATGGATGTGTCCCATTGCAGAATATACATCCAGAGGGTGGGGAAAAATCAGGGTCAAGGATGAGATGAATGATGTGTCTCAGAGTCAGGTACACCCAGGTAGCACCGGCATGTTCATTCCTAATAAATCTTTTTTAAGCTCTGAAAGATCTGATTAGAGGCTCATGATTTAAATGAGGGTGAATGCTGGAGCCCTGACGGTCTGATTCTTCAAAGGAAATTTTATAAAAATTGAAGTTTAGCAATTGGGATATCTGAGACATATACTGAAATAGAGACATTTTCCCCATCATCAATCAAGATGAACACAAAAATGACCAGAAAGCTTAACTTTTGAACTGTGGCTTTTCACAGGTGAGTCTGTGTTTACAGAGTAGTACTATGGGAACGTCTTCTTAAATATGCATTCATAATGAAGATTTTGCTGAGATCTAAGTAATCAGAATAACTTGTTCATCCAGAGCCTTAGGCTAACTTGTGGAGCACTTAATGTGGAAATTGGTGTGTATCTAGTAGGAGAGGAAATTTTATTCACAGTATGATTAATATTCCTTACTCTCATACACTTTAGTAAAATGAGAACTGAATGCCAAGCAACTCTTAAAATGAATGGCATTGTCTCTGGAGGCTACCCTGGGAGATGGCATTTCTGTCTGAATATTTATGGATCACCTCTTGTTTCTGGTTAGCTATGCTGATGCTCCCATTTGCAACTATGCTATACATTTTTTAGTTCCATCCTGTTGTCTTGCTTTTGCAATTTCCCATTATATAGATTATTATAGGAGAAAACAATATCCACTGTTTATAATGATTTTTATTATTATTTTTTAATCATGGATGCTCTTCAGAATACCCTAAGCAGCAGGGCCATTGGTGAGAATTCTAAAAATTGAAATCCACTCATGTAGAAATTTCTCAAATTCGGAAGTACTGATGGTAGAGGAATTTATTTGCTTGGTCACCAAAATTGAGCAGTGCCAACTTGGAAGGAAATTGCAAAACTGAGGTTGTTGGGGCACAGGCATATTGTAACATTAACATCTAAAATGTAGAATATCTCCTGGAATTAGATTACCAAAGAGCAGTGTAGGAAATAGAAAAGTAAGATGCTATTCTCTAAAACATTTCTGAGCTAAGATGTTTTAGGACCAGCTATTAACTGGGCATGAGAAGACAGAGTTCTATTCTGTCAGACTCTCTCCACAACTGGAAAATGCTCACCATTTAGTCATCTCATCTTGAACATTATAAGGTCAATATGAATGAGAACATGGGGTCTGAAATTAGCTATGTTCTTCCATGTCACTCTTACAAGTGATTTTTAAAAACTCCGCTTCCTGTTTAATCTTCTCTGCCAAACAGAGAGGGCTAAGAGAAGGTTGGGAAAGGTTGCCAGTAGAGTTCATGAGGTCTTTAGATTGTACTTTCAAACTCTGATTTAAAGTAATAAAGCACTTAGTAATAGAAAAACTACTAACTTGATCCCAGACTCATTTTGTAGTATTGCAAGAAGATGCTGTTTTCTTCTCTTTGAAGAATGCAGCAGAAAAATCAATGCTTAGTAAAATTGTGGGGAGGATTGAGTTGAAGTCCCATCCATTACAAGGGAGTCAAACTCAAGGCCCAGGGGCCAAATCCGGTCTGCAGCATACTTAAATTTGACCTGCGGGGCTGCCCTGGAAACAGCGAAGGACTGGCCCTCAGTGCCTCTGCCAGTGAAAATGGAACATGGCCCTCCTGAACTCTGTTTTTGCTGGCAGAGGGTTGCAGGAGGCTGTTCCAGCTGAAAATGGAGTTCAGGAGCGCCTGGGCCGCCACAGGTGCCTCCTGATAGGGTAACATCAGGCTGGCCACACCCACTCTGCCCCCTCAAGGTTAAACACAACCCTGATGTGGCCTTAAATGAAATTGAATTTGACACCTCTGGTCTAGAGATTAAGGCACCAGGTTAAAAACCAAGAAGTTGTGATTTCTTAATCCCACTTTAGACATGAAACCCAGGTGGAATGATTTTGGACCAGGCAGTCTCAGCCCAACCCATCTCACAAGATTGTTGTTATAGAGAAAATAGGAGGAGGCAAAAGTATTAGGTATATTCACTGCCTTGTGTTATTTATCAAACTAATAAATGTAGGATTTAAATAAATCAAATAAATAAATAGACTTCAATACAATATGCCCACAAAAATAAAATTTGTGAAGAGCACACATAGTCCTACACTGACAATTGAGCCCAACATTTCTATTGCTAAGTCAGACATTTGTTACGTGAGTTTTTTTATGTCCTTCCTTGCCATAGTTGTTAAGTGAATCTGGCTTTACCATTGACTTTGCTCATCATAAGGTCACAAAGGGTGACTAGGACATTACAACTGTCATAAATATGAGTCAGTTGCCAAGAATTTTGATCATGGTACCTTGGGAATGCTGCAATGGTTGTGAGTATGAAAATTGTCACAAGTTATTTTTTTGCAGTGTTGTTATAACTTCAAATGGTCACTAAATGAACTGTTGTAAATTGAGGACTTACCTGTACCCAGTTTTCCAGTTTCAAGATCAAAAGTCATGTGTTTTACTTTCACACTGTTCAGCATGACAAAGTCCTGGAAGATAAAGATTACCTACCATTAAAGTAGGTTAAATAAAATATTATTATATTATTTCTGTAGCCCAGTATCAGAAATATTAAATTTCTTCATATAAATTTCTGAAGAAAAGCTAGTGCCATCATATTCCATCTACAGCCCTTGCATAGATGTGTGTGTGTGTGTGTCTGTCTGTCTGTCTGTCTGTGTCTCTCTGTCTCTGTCTGTCTGTCTGTCTATCTGTCTTTGTCTCTGTCTCTGTCTCTCTCTGTCTGTCTCTGTCTCTGTCTCTGTCTCTCTCTCACACACACACACGTAGCTATTGTACTCAATACAAACACAGTAAATCTGTATTTACTGTCTCACCTATTTCAGATAGTTTAGTATGGAGAAATATGTGAGCAAATTTAAGATAGTAAAGTGTGCACTATTGGTTACATTTACAGCAATAAAACATTGCAAATATGAATCTGGTCTACTGTATGTGACAACAATGTAATTAATATTTTGTGCCCTTTTCCAAATGATTCAGAAGAAGTCTTCACATCTCACAAAAGTATTAACACACTACAAATTAAGGCATGGATCCTTTGTTTTAACACACACCTGAAAACTATTTCAGGTCAGCAAATTAATAGTCTAAAGCATAAGGTGGATAAAGGTATTAATTTCTACTAATCATAATAGCCGTAATGTCAACCTCAAGATATTTTTCCCTTCTTGCCTATCTGCTAATATTCATTATTTCTCTCGGCTGTCATGGCAACGGTGGGAGGGGGGACTTTATATGGGAAGAGAGCTGGAGGTGTTTGCATTCCTCGCTGGGCTAGCAAGGGGAGGGGGGATTCTTGTCTTTAACTTTCCGTTTCCTGACTATCTTTTCCTCTTTTGCGCAACTGCGAACTTTTATCAAAATATGTCAAGGTCATTTGACAAGACGTCTCATCACCATCTGAAGATGACCACATGAGCCGTTTCAAAAGTTTTAATTGGAAGAATCATTTGAACCTTGGGGGGTGGGAGCAAACCTATTTCTTTGTATATGCATTCTACCCGCCAATTTCTCAGTTTCGGAATTGCTTTGTAGCTACCACTTTATTTCCCAGTAAAAGGATAACTTTGCTCTACCCCATGGAGTCTGAGTATTTCTTTCTTGGGATCTAAAAGGAGCGCACCCTGACACGTATGCTACTTCTAAGATTTAAATATTAGTAAAAAAAAAAAAAAAGAAGAACAAAAATGGAAATGAAACACTGGTCCTATGTCTGGGAAACTAAATATAAGTAGTCCTCAACTTACATCCGTTCATTTAGTGACCATTCAAAATTACAACGGCACTGAAAAAAGTTATTTATGATTGTTTTCACACTTACAACCATTGCAGCATTCCCATAGTCATTTGATCAAAATTCAGACGCTTGACTTCCTATTTATGATGGTTGCAGTGTCCCAGGGTCATGCAATCAGCATTTATGACCTTCTGATAAGCCAACTCAATGGGAAATCCAGATTCACTTAGCAACCATGTCACCAACTTAACAATTGCAATGATTCACTTAACAACAGTGGCAAGAAAAGTTGTAAAATGGGGCAAAAGTTACTTAACAAATGTTTCACTTAGCAACTTAAGTCTTTGTGGGGGGTCAATTGTGGTCGCAAGTCAACGATTAACTGTACTGGACATCCATGTCCAGCATTTTTGCTGGAAAGGGGTTTCCTTTTCTTTTATTAAAAAACAATATCGAGTGGTGATTGTTCTCTTACAGTCAGGAGTATATAGGAATCCCTCTGTGAAACAGAGGGCTAAGATCCTGTGTATAATCCAAGAAATCTGTAATGATCCCCTTGATTTTATTCATGACTCCAGCCATTCCTTTTGACAAGGCAAGGTGAGAAAAAAAAGCAACATTAAATGCCAAATCAATTCAGGAAAAGTGTCTCTTCAAGGGGAAAATTACAAGCAGGTAATTAAATGAAAGCCTCTTAATCTTTTTTCTTAAACCCAAACCACTGTTATCTAGAAAGCAAATTATATACGGTAATTCACAAGAGAAGCAAAGTGGGGGTGAGTGGCTATTATTGCTCTGCTCAAGGTCTTGCCTTCTTCTGTACTACTACTATTAGAGTACTAGAGAAAGTACTTCATGGGCTTGCAAAAGGTAAAATCACTGAACCAGGAGTTGCACCGGTCAGATCCCACCCCTGATAACAAGTATAAGTATGAACATGAACAAGAACAAAGGGAGTAAATAAATGTATAAATATAAGTGATATTGCTATAGCAGCACATCAAAGGCACATGGAATGCTGTTATCTTCCCACCAAAGTGGGTAGGAGGGCAACAGCATTATCTACTCACATTTGCATGCTTTTGCATTGCTAAGTTGTCAGGAGATGGGGACAAACATCAGGAGCTCACTTTATTGCCCGGAACTCAGGTTTCAAACCTGGGTTGTGAGCTCTCCAGCTAACAAGCTCAGCGTCTTTAACCACTGAGGCATTGCACCCCCATTATTGTATATCCAGCTATAAATGTGACTAAGTATATATCTAGAAAGGAATAGTATCATACTCTCTTTCCCATGATGAGCAAATCTGCTTGGATATGCATTTCTGGAAACAAATCTGATGTTCTCCTTTAAAAAAAAAAAAAAAAGCCTGTAATGTTTGGGTGTTCTCCAACATGCCTTTTGGAGAATCCACACATATGGGTTGAATCTGCCCTTCTGCCCAGAGACTGAGTCATCAATCTTTGCCATGCCTCTTCCTGTAGGGCAGGAACTCCTCCTGCCCCAGTCACAACTAAGTCTTGGCTCGATAAAGATATGCCAAAGGTTGGCTCCAGTGATATTTTGGAAAAGCAGCATTCTTCCTTGTGTGGATTATTCAAAAGGTTTGAAGTACAGAAGGCGGACAACAACTGGATTCAAAGCTTGCTGTTTGCCCTGTTTATTGCGCAGCTTCCCCTGAATAGGGAGCATGCATAAGCGCATCAACGTGCCTACCATCCCTGTCTTATTGTTTCTTTTTATTTTTTCTTATATGTATTCATATAAGTATTCATTTCATGTATATGTATATGTATTCATTTCATGTATTCATAATTATGTTTATACTTATACCTATTATCTTGTAAGCGTTCGACAAATCAAATAAATAAATAAAATAAAATGAATCACCAACAAGGGCCCAACAGCCAGGCATAGAGGGGACAGCTCTTCATTAATTTCCACCCCTTAGGGGATGCACTGAAGAGCCACATGGATGATTTCTTGACATTTGCCAGAAAGAGTTGTTATATCCTGCCTTCTCAGTAGCTGCAAAGCTCGATGGTTTAGTTTGTCTATATCCAGCAACACCTTTCAGTTTGTTCCCTAAAGCCTCTATGGAATGGCATTCCAGTGTATCATGTGGGAAATTAAAAAGATGGCCCAGGCAAAGCTCCTTCACAAGGCTCTTGATACCAGATAAGCTTGAATTCAATTTGGAATCCTCAGCACTAGGTGGGCAGTTCAAGACAGAACTTTACTTAGATGTTTGCCCAGTTGACTAGCCATTCTTCTCAATGAATACACAGCAGGCAATATGGTACCTATGGTAAATATTTAGTATCTGCACTACCCAGGAACTTCCAACTAAGGATACCTCTTAGTTATCCAAGTTATCTTTTCACATTGGTTTCATTTTCAAAGTCCAACAGAAAAGCTGCATGGTCTCTTTTTGGTGAGATTCTTTATTACTGACCAGTTAGCTGGCCCAGATCAGTAGAAATAGAAGCAGAAAACACTTTATTTGCCAAGTATGATTACACACAAAGGAATTTGTCTCCAGTGAATAAGCTCTCAGTGTACATGCAAAACAACAAAGTAACAATAATCATAATAATAGGGTGGTAATAATTATAGTAGTGATACCAATAAAAGAAGGTAGTATAACAGATAAGAAGGATAATAGTAATACAACCATACTACATATAGTAAATATCCTTAGGCATAAGACAGTGCTACGGGAATTAGGTGCTCATCAGAGTAAGGCACAAGGAAAAAAACTCTCTGTGTCTAGCTGTTTTGACATGCAGTGCCTTATCGCGGTGTCATGAGGGGAAGAGTTGAAGCACGTTATGGTGGTGGGATTCCACATTTTTTCCTACCAGTTCTATGTGAGTATGCTTTGCTTCACGTGCACATGCAGCACTCAAAAACTGCCCTCTGTGCCAGCACTAGTGAGGTAAACTGTTTTTTAGCTCAGCTGAGGTGCGACAATCCACTCTCCCACATGAACCAGCTGAGCTAAAAAAAACCAAGGGAATATAGGATAGGAAAGGGCGGGATGGAAGGGCGCGGCCAGCCAGAAGTGGTATTTGCTGGTTCTCCAAACTACTCAAAATTTCCACTACCGGTACTCCAGAACCGGTCCGAATCAGCTGAATGCCACTTCTGGTCCAGGATGTGAGGGGTCTGCAGACATTTTCTCAGCCCTTAATTTCTCTGACCCATGCAATATACTGGTCTTCAATGGAAGGCAGGCTGGTTTTCAATAGTTTTTTCTTCAGTCCTAACCATACATCAAAGTCTGTACCTGTCCTGTTTGGTTGCTGTACCAAACTGGAGAGTTACAGAAGTATAAATGACAGACTCAATAATTTTTCTGTAGAACTGTATCAACAGTTCCTGGGCTCATCTGAACTTTCTGAGTTGAAAACTTTCAGGGTCTTTATTATTATTTTTACCCAGCTTCATAAGTTATATTTCAAATATAACTTTTAGAAACATCCTTTTTGGTTAGTCTCATACTCATGTTCATCTATTTGGAATCATGTATCCATTCAAAGAGAACATTCTGACAAATGACACAATGGTATCGCCTGTAGAAAAAAGGACTGTTTAACCCTGAAGTCTGTGATGAGCAAATATTGAGGAAAAGAAATGAATTAAGGCATCTTATTTAGAAGCAAAGCAAAACTATCAGAAATAAATCAGTGAGATGCTTCCTCCTGGCAGGGTAGGGTAAAGATGAAGCATATTTTATTCATTTCACAAGCTGCTGTTTCACACTGATGCAAATAAAAAGTGGATGTGAACCAGTGGCTGCTGTCAGAGAGACAACTGCATGTCTCAGGAAGCTAAGGAAGCACAGCTGGAGGAATGCACAACTGTAAATCGCACATCAAATGACTCATGCATTGAGTCCTGCCCTGCCCTGGCATTAGTGCTTAAGGCAGAACATCTCGAAGAGAAAAAAAAAAATGCTGCCAGATTTTAGATGTGACAGTTTAAATGAAACAGAATGATAGTGCAGGCCATGAGGTTAAATCAAATTCATGTAATTATATATGTACGCACGTATGTATGTAAATAACAGAGACATCACCTTACTGACAAAGGTCCATATAGTCAAAGCTATGGTTTTCCCAGTGGTAGTGCATGTCTGTGAGAATTGGACCATAAGGAAGGCTGAGCAATGAAGAATTTATGCTTTTGAATTGTGATGTTGGAGAAGAATCTTGAGAGCCCCTTGGACTGCAAGGAAATCAAATCAGTCATTCCCAAAGGAAATCAAACTTGACTGTTCTTTGCAAGTACAAATACTAAATACTTTGGCCAACAAATGAGGAGAGAGTTCTCATTGGAAAAGACACTGGTGCTGGGAAAGATTGAAGACAAAAAGAGAAGGGAATGGCGGAGGATAAGATGGTTAGATAGTGTCATTGATGCAATGAACATGAATTTGGGCAAAATCTGGGAGACAGTGGAGGACAAGAGAGGGCCTGGCGTGCTATGATCCATGGAGTCACAAAGAGTTGGGCACAACGTAGTGACTGAACAACAAATGTATGTATATCAGTGTATCTTCATGATCATACCATCTAAGCAGCCTACTTTTGTTCATAGTTGTCTTGACTTCCTTAGTAGGTCAGTTGTACCAGCTTTATATAAGGACAAATAAATCTATTTTCCAATCCAGGTCATTTCTGCATGTGTTCAACAGCAAGACTGTTCAATTGTCCAGTTCCACTGTAAAATGACCTATGTGGACTTCAAAGTTAAGCAAGCTGAGTCATCCAGGACTCATCTGTGGCTCTAGCTAACATGGGAAGTTAGAAAACATGTCTGGGTAACATAGTGACAAACTGTCTAGAGAGGGTTGTAAAGCCCTGTGAAATGGTATATAAGTCTAAATGCTATTGCTATTATGATCACAAACCACTGATCACATTAAAACACATTAAAAATAAAAGCAGAATAAGAATATTTCAATTGTGGGAACTCAGGGTGTATTTAATTTTACAGAATTTAGCCACATGCGGAGAAATTACAGCAAATCACAGCACACCAGTTTGATAACAACAATGTACAAAGTACAAAGAGATTTTTTTTCAGGTGTATCCTTGGATTCCTCCAGGATAATGGGACATGAGCTACAACTTTAATGTTCCCTTGACGATATAAGCCCTAGTTTATAGGGCATGTTCTTATATTGACCTTTTCCAACATGGCTTAGTGTTGAAGGATGCTAAAATTAGTGTCCTTCAGAATTTGGAGATAGTTAAATGAGATAAACATCCTGTTCATTTGGAAAGAGGCAGTGGTGGGATTTAACTGGTGTAACAACCAGTTCAGTGAGCACTTATATTGTTTGAAAATAGCAAGAAAACTTACCTTTTACTGCAGGTAGTACTGATGAGTAAAAACAGCTGAGGTGTGGCAATCCGTGCATCCACGCTGATCATCTGGGCTTCAAACAAAGGAAATATAGGACAGGTGGGCAGGGCCAAATAATTGCCAGAACTACAGTCTACCCGAACCAGTCCATACTGGCTGAATCCCATCCCTGTAAAGAGGGTTAGGTAAGTTAACAATTGTCTCTAAGACAGCCAACATATTTTATGGCCAAATGGGACTGGAAACTGAAGCATCAGTCTGAGAACTTTAGCTACTGAGCCTTTATGACTGTTTAGAATAGTTTTCAGTTTTGTTCTGCTTAATTACTGTGGTTTTTATTTTTTTTAATATTTTCTATGTCAGCTTGAAATTATTTACTGAATTATAATTAGTATATGAATTATAAATGTAATGTAAGCTAAGAAGTAGTGTTTCCATTTCATCTTCCTTATTCTTTTTTTTTTTTGAAACAAATCTTTATTGATTTTAAAGATAAAACAACACATCATTAACTATTAAATACATAAACACATAAAACCTCTTAACATTGTAAATCCTTACAAGTCAAACAAAACATTATTTTTATACAGCATAATTCCAATTTATCCCATCTCCATATGGACACACAAACATCTTTCAGCAAATTTCTCATTTTTTCTCTTTACTCCTATTCAATTTCATTTCTCTTCCATATTTATCCATTTTATAGTCATCATATTCTTTTCTTTCTGGCTTGTATAAATTATTCTCATCTAACATTCCTCCAAGGTTTTATTGATTCTTTCCTTTTTTTTTTTTTATAAAAAACAAATTTTGTTAGTTTTACCATAAGCACAATACACAAACATACAAACACAAAACATAAACAAAACTAAAAGATCTTTTCTGAAGGTTGTCTGTTCCCGGGTTAAAACTCTTTACACAGACACAAATTCAAACATCATATTCAACCCATATCTCCTTCCAAATCTTATTATCATTTTCTTTTTTATATATATATATAAAAACTATTTTTATCAGTTTTATAAAAACAATGCACAAAGAATCAAGGCATAGCAGCTTATAAATTCTTTTCTAAGAAAAAATAATAATAATAGACCAATAAGGCATAACATTTCCAAATTATAATATCAATATTTCATATAATATTAACTTCATATCTTGTCCCTACTTCTCTTTTCCATCCAAATTATTTATTAATTAAAATTTTATTGCCTTTTATCAATATACAAAATCCAAAAAAAAAAGCATATATATCCTTCCATATCTTATTACCATTTTCAACAACATTCTTTGTCTGTTCTATTTCCAATTATCCATTCATCTTTTTTTTCTTTTACTATACTTCTCCTGTACACCAATTGGAGTAACATCTATAACTCATTACCCTAACTTAGAAATACTACATATAGCAATCTTTCTTAGGATTCTGTTTAAAAAAAATTCTAAAATTACATAATAAATTTTATATTCTAAATATACATATAAAAACACACTCTTATATACCCTCCAGAATCCCTCTTTTAATCTAAATTAAATTCACCCATTGTCTCTAAATAAACTTTTTTTCCTTAGGTCTTGCTTCCCCCCATTAAGGCTTCTCCTCCCCCCCTTTCTCTCTTGCTTATTCTTCTCCTTGCCCTTTCTACCCCTTTGCTTTTTCTCTTCGCTTTTCTTGCTCCTTTTCCTTTGCTTTCTAACCTTGCCTCCATCTTTTCGCTCATTTTTCTCTCTTTTGGTTGTTTTTATAATTCTTAAAATCCCCTTTTTCTTATCCTTTTTCTCCTCCTCTCCAGAAGGGACCCATTGTTCATCAAAGATGGCTTCTTCTTCCTCTTCTTCCTTGTCCCAGTCCTTCTGCTGCGTAATCAACTTTTCAAAGGAACATAACGCCATTTCTAAAAATTGAAACAAAGCGCCCAAAGTATCTTCTTTTTTATATTTTTGATATTCAATCTCTAGTTCATCCACAGACGATGCCATTATGAAAAGGGAAACTTTTTCCAAAACAACCACAAGAATTTTTAATCAAAGACAATCAAAAGCAATTAAAAAAAAGAAAAAAAGTTCCAAAAGTTAATACTTTTCTTCCTTCTTCTCTTTCTCTTTCTGAATTAATTTTTAATCAAAGAGGTCCAATTACCATATATCTTCTTTTGGGATCCACAAAGACGTTCTAATCAATCTCCTCCTTTTTCAGCTTCTGCTCCAATTTTTTTTTCTCCCTTCCCACTTGCAATGAGAATTTTAATAATCAAAAATCCATACCTCCAGCAGAGATTTTCCAATTTCTCACATTTTTCAATGTCCAAAAATCCCTTTGTCTCTTATCTTAGCTTTCAAAACAATCCACTTTCAATGTCTAATATATCCAAATATTTCTGCTTTTTCCGTGGGGTGGGAGAGTAAAAAAAAAAAAAAAATCCCTTTAACAGCTTCTCCGCCGCTTTTCGCTCTTCTTAGGGATACAATGTATCCTCCAGCAACAAACAGCTCAATTCCAGGCAATTTAAAAGGTGTTACTTGACCCGGCTCAGACAGAACTTTCACTCTTCACACTTCCTCCAGCACAGTTCTTACCCGGTTGCTGGCTTCTTCGTGGCGGCCATTGCTGACTGCCGCTCCACCGCCTTGGGAAAAAGGGGTTTTCCCGGAGAAAGGGGGGGTCTGCGATGCCCCCACCTCCCTTTCCGACTCCCCTCTGTCTTCAGCTGTCCCTACAGGGCAGCCATATCCCCCTGACCCATCTGGATCGGGGGTACCTCGACGGCTAGCACAGCAGGAATCGCGAGCTGTCGCGAATTCCTGCTGCCCCGAAGCCACGCAAACCGGAAGTTCCTCATCTTCCTTATTCTTAAACAGTCTATCCTGGGGGGGGGGGGGGGGGGGAAATCCTTGCAAAGGAAATAAATTTGTTCACTAAGTAGGTACTGTAGCTAAGGATATTCATCAAGGGGAGCAAGAAGTTTACAAACTTGCAGCAGGCGATTGCTAACAGATAAAATTTTATCTGTATAATTCTGAAACATACATTAAGGAAATAATGAATAGACACCTGGGTTTTTTTTGTTTGTTTGTTTGTTTTTTGTTTTTACTATTAGCAGTAAAATTGCAAATATTACAACATTGCTATTATTTTATTATTTTCATCATTTTATGGTTATGTGACCAAGTTTTACAATGGTGTAACCAAAAATTGGGAAATATTTCTAGTTTTCAGAAAAATTCGCCCATAGGGAATCCTTGGTTTGCTTAAGAACTCTACTGCTTGCTTAACAACCGTCACAAAAAGGTCATAAAATTGAGTTGATTGTGTGTGAGACCCAATTTATGAACATCACAACTTATAACCTTGATGAACAAGCTCTATTACAGTCATAATTTGATGGCTACCTATATAAATGAGCATCGTAGATATCTTCTAAGTTATAACTGCATGTGTCTAACAATACTTTGGGCTACTTCACATAAAATAACTAGTGTAGAGACTGAATAAACTGCTGAAGGAAATTCTGGGGATGCAGCTGGAGCTAAATTCCAGGTCTCTATATTGCTGCAATCCCCAAACGATAATCCAGAAAGCAGTTGATAAGAGAAGCAGTGGCAGAAGGGCCTAATGTTTGAAGAGAGACCTATTGGGGGAGTATTAAGTACCAGATCTTAGACGCGACACAGAGGACCTCCAAATGTCATCCATTTTTTTCCCTTCAATGCTCACCCAATGTGCAAATAGCAAAATGTCCTTTATGACTTTACAAAGTCAGGAAACAGAATGTTGAAGTGGAGTTGGCATTTCATTTCAATCCTAACTGGAAGATTCAGCTCTTGATGCCAGACTGAGTCTGACACCTATTTTGTACCAATGTTAGTGGAAGGTAATGGATCTGACTTCCTAGCTCGGTGTGGATTACACCTTTTTATCTTATTATCTTTCCTTCATTGTGTTCAAAATAAACAGTTAACTTTTTTCTCCCCAAAACTGTTTGTTTTGCAGTTAAAATACTATCAGGATGAAAAAAAAAGAACAGACAGTGAAACTCTCTGAAAATGAAAATCAAATGTGTAAATGGCTTTTTATGGAGCTTGTTATATATTATTATTCTTTTAGCATTCCATCAACACATATGAAATTAAATATTATAGATAAATAAGCTAACTGTGGTATATTTAAAATATATATGAAGTCGGGGTTTTGGACAAAACAAATTTCCCTTCTACTCTTTCTTAAAATTGGAAGAAGAGTTTTTTTACCCACCTCAGCTTAATTGTAAAAGTGATACATTTCTCCAAAGGTGTTTGCATATATATACATATATGAACCAGAAACACACCTAGACAGGTTTTTTTTTTAAGTAATAATAAAGAATATTTATAGCTCAGGGTTGAAATAAGGGTCCTTGGTGCTCTCTTCTTGGCTATTTTCTTGCAGATATTTCATTGCCAAACTAAGTAATAACATCAGTGCAAGCACTAATTATGTTACCTAGTTTGGTAATGAAACATCTGCAAGAAAACAACCAAGCTCAGTGAACACCAAGGACTCCACAAGTTTATCAGTCTTCAATTTTAAACCATTTTAAGCATGTATTTCGGGTTATCCATGATAATAAATTCATCACAACTATTTAAAGTTACTTTGTCACATTTTATAAATATAAACGTGTCACTTATCTGACTTAGCAAACGGGAGAAATGGCTTTTTTGAATCAAAGACTGTATTTAAAAACTAGATTGTAAAACTGTGATGCAAAAATGGGAACAGGAATTGGCCCCATAGTGTGGTGATCAATGAGTATAAGAGTATAGATTATATTTAATGTATTTAATATATGTATGGATTTTTTTTCTCTCTTTCTGTGTATTCTACAAGGTCAGGAGATTTTGTAATGCCAGGTGTCCTGGTGATATAGTGGTTAGAATGCAGCACTGCAGGGAAATTCTGCCCACAGCTTAGAGTATAGTCCTGATTGGTTCGAGGTTGACTTAACCTTCCATCCTTCAAGGTTGGTTAAAATGAGGAGCCATATTGTTGGGGGCAATATGCTGACATAGTAAATTGCCCAGAAAGAGGTACTAATGTCACTCTAAAAGCCTTAGTAAGACCACACCTAGAATCCTGCATCCACTTTTGGTCACCACACTATAAAAAAGATGTTGAGGAGCTGGAAAGAGTGCAGAGGAGAGCAATCAGGGTGATTAGGGGACTGGAGGCTAAAACATACAATGAGTGGTTGCAGGAACTGGGCATGGCTAGTCTAGTGAAGACAAGGACCAGGGGAAACAAGATAGCAGTGTTCCAATATTTGAGGGGCTGCCACAAAGAGGAAGTGGTCAAGCTATTTTCTAAGGCACCTGAAGGCCAGACAAGGAATAATGGATGGAAACCGATCAGGGAGAGATTCAACCTAGAAATAAGGATAAATTTTCTGACAGTGAGAGCAATCAACTGATGGAACAGAAGTTGCCTTCAGAAGTTTTGGGAGCTTCATCACTGGAGGCTGATTTCTGTCTACCATTTGTCAGAAATAGTGTAGGGTCTCCTGCTTGGATGGGGGGGGGGGGTTGGACTGAATGATCTTTAAGGTCCCTTCCAACTCTGTTAATCTGAGTGCTGTAAAGCAAAGGCCCCAGTTTATCCTCTTAATAGGGCATTTATTTGAACCAATTATATCAACCATTCCATAAAAGCAAATTTATGTCATCACTGTGTGTGGCATTTGAAAAGAAGGACTAAGTCAGAGATGGTATTCAGCAGATTCTGACCAGTTCTGGAGAACCAGTAGTGGAAATTTTGAGTAGTGCAGAGAACCAGCAAATACCACCTATGGCTGGCCCCGCCCTCATCTATTCTCTGCCTCCCATTGAGTCCCAGTTGGTCGGCTGGGTCTTTTTTGTTGCCCTGCACAGGAAAACAGAGCTGGAAAGCAGGTTAGTGGGGTGGGGAGGGAATGGAGATTTTGCAGTATCCTTCCCCTGCCATGCCTACCAAGTCACATCAACTAAGCCACACCACACCCACCAAGCCACAGAACCATTAGTAAAAAAAATTGAATCCCACCACTGCACTAGGCGACATATAAAAGGTGAAATAGGCATTCTAAAATATTTCTGTAGTTTAACCTGATATGAATTACAACTTGTAGATTTTGGAAATCTTTTCCTTGATGTTATAAATCTGTGAACCTGTTTACTAACCCTATCATAATTTTGCTTTTTTCTTTTTTAATTAACCAGTTGTACAGTCTGTTTCCACCCAATTTAACACTAAAACACCTCCTCATTGAATGTGGGTGACAAATGGGGAAAAAAAAAATCTAAGGATGTGAAATCTTTAAGAAGAACAAAGAATGCCCACTACTGCTTGATTCCACTAATTTATGAATATAATGCAAAGACAATAGCTTTGTTTCCACAATATGCTTAACCCAGATCTGGCTGCAAAAATCTAGAAAACTGTTAGATTGGTGATGGTTGGAGTGGCCTGCTGGGGATTTGCAGGGGTTCGGAAGAGCCCCTAGCTATGCAGCCCCTAGCTTCTGTGCAGTTCAGAGAACCTCCCAAAGCCCACTCCTGGTGGGGTCCGCCCTCCCTGCTCCATCCCTCCCAGGAGTCCCCACACAGCCTGTTTTGGATACAGGTAAGTGCAGGATGCATGCAGAGGCTCAGGGAGGGTGAAAAATGGGCCTCCTGGAATTTTGAGAAGGCTGGAAATGGCCCATTTCCAGCTTCCAGAAATCCTCCGGAGCCCAAGGAGGGCAACCCCCCACCCTCGCCATGGTGCAGGAGGCCAAGTAGGCCACACCTACCCAGCAACCAGGCAGAGAACCCTTTGTTAAAATTTTTAAAGCCCAACCCTGGAGATAGTGTTGCAGTGGCCCTTCATAACTTTCTTTTGGGGATATTCAAATTCCATGATGGGTCTATTCCAACAAAAAATAGACTTATTTGTTTTTATTTAACTCTAACCCATCCCTCTGAAGATGTGAAACATGCATTTGGAAGTAACAGTGTAGATAAAATTTTGATGCATTGGGCAGTTAGGAATAAATCAAGCCAGAATTCTCACTCAGTGCTAATGACCAAACTCTGCAAAAATCATATTTTGGACATAACATGTAGACATCCTGTTCCCTTAAGGAATTTATAATTCTTGGAAAAGATGAAGGAAAAGAGAAAGAGGATGGCCAGCAGGAATATGGATGGATTTGATTATGATAGTAATGAGTATAAACGGCCCAGTGGCAATCAGATCCTTCTGAGAAAATATGACAGGACTTAATGGCACTTTATAAATCAATCATAATTTCATATGAAACATTAATTTCCAAATTGGGTAAATAAATAAGGAAATGAAATAAGGAATTGCTTGCCTCAACGTAACTTTTTCAGAATGAAATATAAGGTGAAAAATGCCAATAAAATGCAAGTAGAAGCCCCATCAGTTTTATTGATTATTTATTTTACTTGCTGACTAGTTTGATCATAAAATAACAGGTATAAAGTAAGGGAAAAATAGCTCCAAATATTAAACTAAATTTAAAATGAAATTAAATGTTAAAATGAGATTAAATGTAAAAAAAATACAAATACAAAAGGTATGTGCTCCTAAATTCAATCTTCAATCATAACTGATCCTCATCCTGTGCTAGATAGAACCAATTGGTCTTGATAGTTTTCTCAAAGTCCAGTATGGATGGAGCTGTCCAAATTTTGATAGGAGGGAATTCCAACATTGAGGGAAGCTATAGAAAAGAAAAGAAAAACAGTGATGAGTTTCTTGTAAAGAATTTGTGGTCTTATAAAGACTTCTCTTGAGTCTTGTAAAGAAGGGACTTTGAGGGAGTTGATCCTTATTGTAGCTGAATAGACAAATGAATACAGGTGAAGTTATCCCTTAAATAACTCAAAGCCACCTTAAAGGTGATTTCCTTCACCTTGAATCACACCAAGAAGATAAATGATGCACTCTCAAAGTAGTTATCTGGCTGTATTGCCATACTTCCATAATTGCCTAGATGACTGTACCAGCTGAAGCTTCCAAATGTTCATCAAAGGAACTCCTACAAAAAGCTTATTACACAAGTCAAACGAAAAGTGATTAAGGGATAATGATTATAAGCAGAATGTCTGTTCTAGAAAATGGATGTAGCTTGTGTAGAAGATGTAATTGTGTGAAAGTTCTTCTACCACAGATGCTGCCCTACCTGTGGAGCAGGAACTGTGAATCTAGGAGGATCCCCAAATAGTGAATTACCACTGAATGGGTCAATACAAGGGAGTGCCATAGAAAGGCAATGAAATAAGCTTTACAGAAGGTTAAAAGTCAGGTCTTCCAGCATCCATGTTAATCAGGGGTGTCAAACTCAGGGCCCCCAAGTCAGATGCGGCCCATGAGGCTGTCCTGGTCTACCCAATAAGAAGAGGAAACATGCAGTTTGGGAAGTGGTGTCAAGCTGGCCACGCCTACCCAGTTGGCCACACCTGCCACCCCCCCCCAGATCAACCACAGCCCTGATGCATCCCTCAATGAAATTGAGTTTGACACCCCTAATGTAAGTGATTCTTACATTCAGGTCCATTTCAAACACACCCCATGTAAATGATCGCTGTAGCACTATCAAAAGAGAAAGACTTCAAACTCTTGTTACTAAATGTTATTTAAAGAGGAGCCACACAACAGGGAATGTAAATTGCTGCACTGTAAAGGTTAAAGTGGAAGATACCAATTTTTAAATAAAACTCTTAAGAAGGGAATTGAATTGCATCTATTGTTTTATGCTATGGGGTACACATTCTTCTTTGACATTATTTACTATGGATTGTCTATTTATAGGCTGAATCTAGTATCAAGAGACATGAGAGTCAGTTTGATGTTGGGATCAAATATTGGACTGAAATCTGGAAGCGTAAGAGTTCTAGTCCTTCCTTAAAGTGTAAAAGTCAGCTCATAGGATCGTTGCTATGGCGAAGAAGGAAACAAAATCATTATACATACCCCCTGGAATTATATAATACAAAGACAGGCTTCTTTATCATTCTTCTTGAGATAAGATTGACCCCCCAGCCTGCTGGTGTTTCGGAAAATCCTTAAAATAGAGTTTTGTCAACTAGCTTAGGAATCCCACTATAGAAGAGAATCTATTAGATCAGGGGTGTTAAACTCATGTTGTCATGTCAGTGTCACATGACATAGTGGGACTTCTTTTCTCCTTCGCTAAACTGGGCGTGAGTGTGGCCAGCATGTGAAATATCTGGAGTAAGAATGGATTTCCAGAGGAAAAAAAATTGCAGACTACAGGAACCAGGAACGCCACTCAGGTGATTCTGAGGACATAGATATACCTCCAAGTGCTTCAATGACCCTCTAAATGGATGCAAATGACCAGCTGTCTGCAAGGAATATAAATCCTTCCATTACCCACCATCCTGTCAGACCTGAAGAAGCTTATTGGATGAAAAGCAAAACAATTTCAAACAAAAAACAAGAAAGTCCACTTACTTCCTGAAAAAGCACCTTTGGGACAAGCATGACTTGGATGACTGAGAATCTCTACAGACTTTTAACCAATATTGGTGTGCTATGTGAATGGAATTATAAGTCATCACTGACCTGGGGAAATGGGGTCCTACATGACAGCCATCCATGTCATTCCATTTAGATGCCATCAATCTGGAAATGAAAAGATACTGCAGATTGCTTTGTTCCAAGTCCAGTAATGAACCTCTAGGTCTGAGTGGTACCAGCACTGACTAGCAGCGGGCAGCTAGTCAATGACCTTTTGCAAAAGGGAAAAGAAAATCGCTCAAACTGCTGTAATTAACTTGGAACCTTCTGCAATAGGTCAGCAAGCTCCAACCATACACTTTAATCTAGTCTATTAACTTTATCTACCTCCCCAATTTCCAAAGGTATATTGTTCTTATGTGCACCAGCAAAACAGGCAATTAAGTTTATGAATTCTGGGAGGAAAAAAAATTACATGAGAGGTCTGTGCACAAACTGCAACTGATTATAGAGGGTGCTTCACTGCATGGAATTTAGCTCTTTGAAAACTCTTCCATCATTATGTTTTACAAGAGGGTTGTTTTTGAGATTGTTGGAGGCATCTGTTCATAATAGAGCAGTGGATTTCTGCTCAGAAGGAGATTCTATACTAGGGTTTGTGGATATTTACTTCTAAGAAACTTAAGTATGATTTGTAAATGTATCAACAGCGGCTAGGATTGTATTTGCCAAAAACTGGAAAAATGAGAAGATACCAAAACTTGACCGACATATTTTCACAACAAGCACACTCATCCCAATCATTCACTTACATAGTCAAGTCTTCTTTGTAGTGATTCTGCTGACACCAAATCACACAAATTGGTTTAAAGTTCATTTTTTGAGAACAAAAATAAATGCTCACTTTCTCCAGAAGTGCTGCATCCATTGGTGAGCTCGAGCACATCCCTGCCCTTTCCTGTTTGCCAAACAGGTAGATGTAGATGCGGTTGGGCCACTCCATCCAATGAATATTTGGACAGTGTGTGCTGTATTCCTAACCCTTGACAGTTATTAATTTATGCTTTAACTGAAAGACTGATTTTTTTTTCAGCCATTTCCATGGACATTTTAAATCTTAGATTAATTTTTATGAGAGCTCCAGATTTTTTTATTGTTTTTGTAGTTGTGCCTGTGTAATTATTTATTTAGCACCTGCTGTATCACAGAATATGGAACTTACCTTGGTCCACATGGGCTTCTCAGCAGGATCCCTTTGTGTTAAGTACTTGGACATGGGTTGGAGTAAATGGAGACAGTCTTTGAATGTGAACTTTCAGCTCTTTATTGCATAGTGACTTCTCAAAACAATAACAGTGAACTCTGCCTTATATAGGCAACCTTTGTGAGAATTGTCCAATAGCGAGCTATGAACGCTAGCTCTTTAAACCAATAATAATCCTCTGTTAAGGGCCAATCGGATTCCTAAGAACTAACCAATCTGATCCGGCCGCCTAACAGCCAATCAGAAGTGCAGGGCCAGAACCCTGCACTTTACCTCAAGCTCATACTTTATTAACTATGGTACATACACAACACCCCTTCCCCCTGGCTTCTTAATTATGGTGTAGTTATATAGTCCTTTAAATAGGACGGTTGTCTTTTAAGTCTTTCGGATTTTCGTTGGACTGGTTGATTTCAATCCTGTTGAGGTAGATTGTTGTTTGGCAGTGGATCTGCTTCTTGCTCAGGTGCAATTTTTTGTGGTGCAAACAATTCTCCTTCCTGCTCCATTTCCTGAGTCTCACTTGATTCGTCGCTCCCTTCGAGCAGGTTCCCTGGAACGTCATCTTCTTCTGTACCTCCCCCCCCTCGGTTTGGTCATGGGGGAGTTGTTGACTGGCCGTTGTGAGTCGTGACCATAATTGATCGATATGCCGTTTCCACAGTCCATTGTCACAGCATTTCACTACATAGGATTTGGGGCCGGTCACTCGAACTACCGTTGCCTCTATCCATAACGGATCGCCTGATAAGTTTTGTGCATAAATGCAGTCTCCTACCTGGAAAGTGCGATAGCGGCCACTGGATCCTATTGACTTTTCCGGTTCATAAGCAGGGTGCAACCGGTCGAGGTGGGAATGGAGTCTTCGTCCCATCAGTAGTTCCGCAGGAGTTCTGCTGGTGACGCTATGTGGAGTTGTGTTGCAAAAAGAGAATTTGGTTGACTTTGTCATCGATATTGTCATAGTCCATTTTTTTCAAAGTCTTTTTAACAAATTGGACCATGCGTTCCGCTCGGCCATTGGTCGCAGGGTGCGCAAGCAAGGTGAGCGCATGGCGGATGCCGCGGTCAGCGAGGTACTGTTCGAACATTAGTGCCGTAAACTGTGGCCCGTTATCAGACACCAGGACGTCAGGCAATCCGTGGGTTGCAAAGAGTCTATTCAGGATCTTAATCACTTCCTCGGAAGTTGTGGCCATCATACAATGAATTTCTAACCAATTGGAGTATGCATCGACTGTCAGCAGGAAGGTATATCCTTTGATCGGCCCTGCGAAATCCAGGTGGATTCTGGACCAGGGTCCACGTGGCGTCTCCCATTCAGTAGGCATGGCTTTTGGTGGGGCGTTGCTGGCTTGTTGGCAATTGGTACACGCTTTGACCCACTGCTCAATTTGCCGGTCCATGCCCGGCCACCATGCGTAGCTTCGTGCAAGCGCTTTCATCCACATGATGCCGGGGTGGTCCTCGTGCAGAATTTGTAGCAGCATCTTCCGGAGTCGTTCTGGGACAACGACTCTATTGCCCCAGATGATACAGCCTTTTTGGGAAAAACGTTCAGTCTGTCTTGCTTTAAACGGTGCGAAGTCATCTGGGACTTGGTCCAATGGCCATCCGCATTCAAGCTAGGGTGTGGTCTCGTTTGGTTTCTCTCGCGATGTCTCGGGCGGTCATAGGCGGCGAGTTGAGTGTTTCGATCTGCAACGTGGTTGCCGTTGGTGCCGGATCGTCGAGACTCTCTGGAAGCGGTGCTCAGCTTAATGCGTCGGCGTGGGGAATGGCTTTCCCCGGGCGATATTGCAGGCGATAATTATAAGCAGCTAGGAATTCTGACCATCGGGTCATTCTAGGGGATAATATGTAGGGGGTTGGCTTGTCCCCGGCTATTATCCCTAGCAACGGTTTGTGGTCAGTTATAATGGTAAATGTCCTTCCATACACACATTCATGAAATTTCTTTACAGCTGAAACGATTGCGAGAGCTTCTTTATCAATTTGTCCATAGTTCCGCTCTGCTTGTGAAAGAGTCTTCAAAAAGTAAGCAACAGGGGCTTCGTTCCCATCAGGCAGTACATGACTCAAAATGGCGCCCTCCCCGAAGGGCGAGGCATCGCAGGTTATAACTAATGGTAAAGTCTCGTTATACTGCATAAGTACAGAGTCAGATGTGAGCAATTTTTTAACATTCCGGAACGCTTGTTCTTCCGGTAACCCCATACCCACACAATGCTTTTTTATCTAATAACCGGTGTAATGGTTCAGCAACAGTCGCCTTGTGCGGTAAAAATACATTATAGAAATTAATGAGGCCTAAGAATGCCTGGAGATCGGCCTTATTATGTGGCCTGGGAGCATTTTTTATCGCTTTTAATTGACTTTCGGTAGGGTGAATGCCCTGGCTATCAATCCGATACCCTAGAAACTCAACACTGTCAGTATATTAGTGACATTTATTTTTTTTCACCTTAAGTCCTGCCTCTTGGAATTTTTTAAGAACACATTTCAAACGATCCTGCAATATTTTTTTGGTAGGGGCTGCAATTAATACATCATCAAAATACGGAACCACGCCCTTGATTCCCTGTAACAACCTTTCCATGAGGCTTTGGAATATCCCCGGGGCTACACTAACCCCAAATTGCAATCGAGTACATTTAAAAGCACCTCTGTGCGTTACAATTGTTTGGGCTTGGGCCGTTTTTTCATCCACTGGTAGTTGTTGATAAGCTTGAGCTAAATCTAATTTAGCGAAAACCTTTCCGCCCCCCAAGGAATGGAGGAGGTGCTGCACCACCGGAACTGGATACGCATTCTGCTGTAGGGCGCGGTTTAAAGTGGCCCGTTAGTCCCCACAAATTCGGATTGATCCGTCTGGCTTAATGGGTGTTACAATAGGGGTTTCCCATGGAGAGTGATCGATGGGCTTCAACACCCCTTGAGCAATTAGCTTGTCGAGTTGTTAGTCGATCTTAGCTTTAAGAACTCGACGGGGCTTCAAGCGAATTGGGGCTACTTTTAGATCTAGACTAAATGAGATTGGTGTCCCTTTATACTCACCTAAATGGTCCGCGAAGACGTCGCTGAATTCAGAAATAAGGTCTTCCTCCCACTCACAACCACCAACTTGGTCCACGCCAGCCACTTCGATGCCGAGTGGCACGAACCATTGGAGGCCTAATAGACTAGGCCTATCTCTATCGATGATCGTTAGAGGTAAGTACGCTGTATGCTTTTTGAAGGAGACTCGGACTCGGCAGGACCCAACAACGGGGATTTGATTTCATTGGTAGTCCTTGACGATGAGGCGTTGAAATTGGAGGTCTTGGCGTTGGATTGTGGGGATAAGTTGCTTGAGTGTCTTCCAAGACACCATCGAGAGGGACGATCCCGAGTCGACCTCCATGTGGCAAGGCTGGTTCTGATGACTACCATGACTCGAATTTTCTTAGTGTCCAAAACTGAGGCGTGACCTATAGTGATAGTATGGTGAGCCTCTTCTTTTTGAAAAGCTCGATTTCTGTAGGAGTGGTTTACTGGTTCTCGCCTTACAGGACGGTTTCCTGTCGATTGGCGATAGTTGGCCCCTTTTGAGGCCTGGCTGGGTCCTGGTAAGCTGCGGTAGACCCGGCTGATGTGGCCTTGTTTCCCGCACTCATGGCAGAATGCGTCGCAGAATTTGCATTCAGCCCTGGCAAGGTTTGCTCCACAGCCAGCGCAAGGGCGTAAGGGCTTAGGGCGAGGGTCCCGGTCGGACCGCAGTCGATGGACCCCTTCTTCGTCGCTGTCTGATGATGAAGAGAGGTCCTCGTGGTGCGTTGTTGCAAGCTGCCCTTCTGAGTTGGGTAAGATTTCGCCAGTCAGTTGTGTTGCCGGAGTGCGGCTTCGCCGTAATTGTGCAGCCGACTTTTTGGTCGCCTCTGCAGCCATGGCTTTGGCGATTGCGTCAGCAAGGCTAATGTCGCCTTTCACCATCAGCTTGCTTTGCACGCCTAGTGCATCTAATCCCAGAATTACTCGATCTCTTAGTGCTTCTTCTAAATCGGCGAACTCGCAGAGGCCCCCTAAATTCCGGAAGTCCGCCACGAAATCAGCCACGCTTTCTCCTTTTCGCTGATTTCTCTGATAAAACTTGTGGCGTTTTACGAGTGTAGGCACGGTTGGCGCGTAATGGTCTCTCAGGATGCGTTCGAGGTCGTCCCAGCTCATGGCTTTCACTTCTCAAGGTTTGGTGAGTGCTTTAGCCATTTTAAATACAGCTGGGCCGCAGTGCGTCAGGAACAGTGCCCGCTTCTTTGCTGGTGTGGTGTCCTTCAAGTTATTCATCTCGAGGAACATTTGGAAGCGATCCATGTAAGATTCCCAATCCTCTTGGTTTGGATCGAACGGAGCGGGTGGTACGATGCCGCCGGACATGGTTCCATTGTTGGCGTCGTCTTATCACGTGCTCGGTATTGCTTCTTGGCTTCTTAGGTTCAGACGTCTCCAAATCCCATCCTTGTCGCCAGTGTTAAGTACTTGGACATGGGTTGGAGTAAATGGAGACAGTCTTTGAATGTGAACTTTCAGCTCTTTATTGCATAGTGACTTCTCAAAACAATAATAGTGAACTCTGCCTTATATAGGCAACCTTTGTGAGAATTGTCCAATCGCGAGCTATGAATGCTAGCTCTTTAAACCAATAATAATCCTCTGTTAAGGGCCAATCGGATTCCTAAGAACTAACCAATCTGATCCGGCTGCCTAACAGCCAATCAGAAGTGCAGGGCCAGAACCCTGCAATTTACCTCAAGCTCATACTTTATTAACTATGGTACATACACAACACTTTGCAATTCATTTTAAATAAACAAACTTCCAACAAGAGGTGGATTTTCCTCATCCCTCAATCTACTGCACCTCTCTGACTGGAATTTCTACAGATTTGGTTATATTTTACTAAGAAGCAGCGTAAAGACATGTGATCATTATACAGAGATATGTAAAATCAATAGGAAACAGCTTCTTAAACCAATGTGTACGCGCTAATTCCCTCTGACCCAAAACTTATTCCTATATAAATAGCAAGCAACTGGATCAATAATTAATTTCAATTCTTTACACAACTTGTAAAGGTTGACCAGAAGGGAAAATCCAGCAGATAATTTCTCACACTCTGTCTTTACCTTTTCTTATGTTTTTTACTATAGGCATCTGTGGGGGAATGGGGACAAGGGAAAGCACATTGTGATATCACAATGCAAACTACATGATTTGCGCATTTCCACCCAGCACTGGGTACAAGACACGATCTAACGGTTGCATTTCCCATTCTTAATTTAATTTTTTTGTAATTACAGATACTACAGTATCAAATGGATGTGATTGCCTGATGTCATTTCCTCATTACTTGAAGCTTTCTCTAATTCCTTCTAAGTCCACAATTATACAACCTCCTTGTGCCAACCTGAGGACAGTCCATTAATTATCTCTAAATCAGGGGTTTCAAACTCATGTCATCACAGCATTGTTAGGTGATGTATCACAACTTTTCCCCCCTTCGCGTGGGTGTGGCCAGTGCATGATTCATCCGGCCTGCAGGCCATGAGTTTGACAGCCCTGCTGTAAGACATGACTTCATATCAATACCTGTAAGACATGACTTCATATCAATACTTGTAAGACATGACTTCATATCAATACCTGTAAGACATGACTTCATATCAATATCAGCTCACAGCAGAGACGGGAAAAAGACAACTTGAGGTATCCAGTCTGGATTTTCCTTATCTTGGACAACCCACAGTGCCTGGAGAAGGAGATTTGAGATGACATGCTTGGAGCAGCAATCCAGAAATCTCTGGATTTCTCCTTTCTGCCCAATCTTTGGACAGAAATAGGAACTCTGGATTCTGTAATCCCTTTTGTTAAAAAAAAATTAGTTGATCACTCACTCTAGAGAGCTGAATCTTTGGAACTGAATAACCCTTGGAATTTTCTAGTGTAAGGCATGTCACTGAAAGTGTAATGGAAAGAAACTGGCCATTGTGTTTCTATAGTTTGCATACTGGGTATTTAACTTCTTAGTTTAACATTTAACTCTGGATGATGATTCAATGCCAAGCAATAAAAAAAAAAAACCAAAACCCTCCCAAATCCTTCTAAATCATGAACATCCAATCTTTGGACTTGCCTGGGCTGCACTGGGTGAAGAAGTGTCTTGGGCTACATACTGTATCAAATATATAATATATATTATATATAATATAAATGTTTATAAATATATACATTTATATTATATACACTTATGTATATAAATGTATATTAAAAGTTTACAATTTTATGGGGCTGCATTACTAGCTGTCCAGGGTCTGTAGCTGGGGCCCTGGCTGTGGGTTGGATATGACTGCTCTAAACCTTTTGTGTCACTAGTAATTGATAAGTTGAACAGCTGGCACATAGTTGTAAAAAAATCAATTGTTTGACATTATAGTTGGGGGAAAAAAAGAAAAATAAATGTAGCAGATAGATTAACCAGAGTGTTATGTAAGCCAGCAGGAAGACGTTTTTTATTCAGTAGATGACATTAAATAGGTCTGCAGTGGAATTTTAGCTGAAGAAACTACCCACCATAGACCTTAAAATGTTTGGCATATTAACGGTGGGACAATTGCTTCTCTCTGCTGTTTTTAATCATCCTCATCCTCATCATCCTCATTGTACATTTTAAGAAGATACTTGGTGGATATCTTGGACGATGGCAGCAACCCCTATCAACCATCAATGCCAGTCAATGATATTTGTAATACATTTTTAAAAATTCCGTTGACTGACTTTAATGTTTAATGGATAAAAGAGATAATAATGATGATAATAAATGCTTTTTATTGCTAATCTTTTGGGAGCTTCATGTCATTATACACATATTATATTTATTTCAGAGACACAAATATTTTAGTGTTCTTTTAAATTATGAATATGACTACATTGTTGTATAAGATATACTGTAGATTAATATTGATCTTAGGTTTGAAATATTTACCTGAAATGATAATTGCTATTTTTAGTATTGTTATTTTCATTTATCTTGTATACTTCATCTCCACAAGGTCTTTCAAAGATGAATGAGTCCCATTATTTTTCCATTTTCAAGAAAGAGCCTTGCATTTTAAGAACTGCTCAGAATAATTCTTACATCGTAATATGTTTCTGACTGCAACCTTAAGATTTGATTGAACTGTGGAATTCTAAGAGGATAAGACTTCCAAGCAACAATTAAATGTGGGAAACATAACTTTGTCTCCCAAAAGGAAACTTTCCCTTTCTTTGCCCTCAAATATTTGTATTTCTCCTGGTGTGGCATTCTCTTCACACTGGGATGAAAAATGAAAGACTGTAGAGTTCAGAGTTAGAATGGCTTAGTAGTGAAAGACCTGGATTTGAATTTAAGAAGCCATCTGCTGTAGCTTTATCATGTGCCCAAGGCAACTCATTAGCAATAGAGATTTCCAGAGCTTTGAATGTGTTTTGGTACTGTGGAGATCTGGAAAGAATCAGATAAACCTCATTTGGAAATTCCATTGATTCGAGGTGTTGTGACTGGCATTAAGTTTGAGGAGCAAGTCACTTATGTCTGATTAGCTGATGCAAAATAATTGTATTGCACTGCCTACCATAATCCCAACTGTATGACAAATAACATTGATATGCATTTTCCCCAAGTTAGTTTACATTTTTATATGTAGGAAAAAGAGGAAATTGACTTGGATGGATGGACCGATGGAGGGATGGACGGATGGATGGATAGATATCTATAACACACATGATAACTTAAAGAAAATTTGAGAACCAACAATAATATTTAGCAAAGCTGCCCCTTCCCCATTTTTTTATTTTCCTTTACCTGAAATTCCTTTCACAGCCAATTGTGGCTTTTCATATTTCTTTGTGATAATTTGTTCTTAGCTGAAGTCAATTGTGAGTTGTTGCCTTATCCAATAAAATTGAACCAGATTACATTTAAACTCATAAGTTGTGACAAATGTATACCATTTTCTCTTCTTATAGTCCCAGATGCCACTGTGTGTACAACTGTTCAATTTTCTGGAGCCAGATTGCAATAGATTCTTTACCAACTGTGAAGATTTAATAGAATAGAAAGAAATCCTTCTTTGCCATCCTGATTGGTCCCAAATAAAGTCATTAACAAGTACTAGCTCATGTTTAATCAGCTTCAGCAAGAGTTTTTGTACAATTCAATTTAGTAATATATTAAGCTGGAATAGTTCTGAAGATAGGAAGGGAACATTTAGACTCCATTGTCTCAACTATTAGGAATGTTTCTGGGTTCCAAGTGTCCAGGATGGTCATAATTCCAGCAGATGCAAAGAACACAATCATATTTATAGTTTTTTTTTAGCTAGTTTGATAGGGACAGGCTGACATTGAAGAACAAAGCTAAAAGCTTGTATAATAAATGGTGCTCAATTAATATTTGTTTTAATTCTCCATGGCTCTGTTTGAATACCAACAATTTTAAAGTGGGTAGTTTTCGGCCTTGGCGTTTCAGGATCCTTTTTTGTTCTATGAACAGCAGATAGGGCATGTGGAGAATGAGAAGGTCTCATTGTAAAGGAAACTAACTTTTTCTGAGCCATGTATCAGGGCAGTAAAATATCTCATTTAAAGAGAATCAATACTGTTAAAATTGCCAAAGTTACCAAGACAACCAAAATGTCAGGCAAGAGGAGGACCAGACAAAGCCCTTCAATGGGAAGACAAACACCACACTTTAAAGGAGACAATTTAATGCTTGGGCAATAACATGGCTCAATAGTAATTAGAAAGGACCTTCTCTCTAAATGGATTTCAGTCTTGAAAGTTGTATTATTAACGTGTGTGGCTCAGGAATATTGGGGGGAAAGAAGATGACCTACCTGTTTGTCATGTCTAATAGCAATCTGATTGTTTACTTGATCCCCATTCAGATTCATTCCAATAATATTTTTAATGGCATTGCAGCAGCCAGCCAACCATTAAATAAAACTTCAAGAAATTCTAGCACCTCTCCTTTTTATTAAATTAAAAGAACTGAGGAACATTGATTGAAAGGCATTTTATCCTTTTGTTTTTTTAATTCTGTACCTCGGTCCTTTTATAATTCTCCTTAATCATGAATGCAAATGACATTCAAACTGTAATCAGCAGCCACCTTAGGGGAGTCCTTTGCTCTATTTCCATAGGAACTCACAAGTCAGCCTTGCCCAGAAAGAGAGTAAATATATTTACCCCTTATTTCTCCTCTCCAGTACATTTTAAAACCAATATTTAACCCCACCAATACATCGTAATTAGTATGAAATAATCCTTCCCACATACTCCATGCTAATGAGTTCATCCCCAACTTTTCAAAGAGAAATTTGTCAGTCTCTCTACAATAATCATTATTTAAATAGGTGTGTTTCCATGGAGAAATCTAGTAGCATTTTTAATTTTGTCAGATTTAACTTTATTCAAGCATTTATATGAAGTCCTCAAAGTTGAGAGATAAGGGAATCATTCTTACAGCTTAACTAGCCTCATTCCAACCAGGAAGTCTAAAGGAAGCTGTATTTCACGGATATGAATGAAATGACAGGTACTCCTCCACTTACAACAGTGTGTTTAGTGACTGTTCAACGGCACTGAAAAAAGTGACTTATGACCATTTTTCACACTTATGCAGCATCTGCATGGTGCATGTGGTTTACATTCAGATGCTTGACAACTGTTTCATATCTATGACAGTTGCAGTGTCCCAAGGTCATGTGATTCCTTTTTGCGACCTTCTGACAAGCAAAGTCAACAGGGAAGCCAGATTTACTTAACAACCATGTTAATAATTGAACAAGTGCAGTGATTCGCGTAATAAATATGACAAGAAAAGTCATCAAATCGGACCAAACTCACTTAAAAAATGTCCCATTTAGCAACATAAATTCTGGGCTCAGTTGTAGTTCAAAAGTCGAGGACTACCTGTACAGCTCTCAATGAGATCCGAGAGTATAAGAAAGAAGATTCTAGATTAAACTGATTGCTTTATCATCTTCAAGCAAAGAGCAGTATGGATCCTATTCAAATCTTCTGTTTTCACATTAGAGATGAGAGAGAGACAGAGAGACAGAGACAGAGACAAATACAGAGACACAGAGAGAAAGAGAGAGAGAGATTAGAATGAGGGGTGGGATTCAACTGATGTAACAACTGGTTTGTGCGCAGCATTTGCAAACTGCCCATTTTCAGCTCTAATACTATAGCCCTGGTGAATAAAATAGCTGAAGCGCGGCAATCCGCTGTGCCGTGCAAATTAGCTGAGCTGCAAAACACAGATATAAAGGACAGACTAGGGCAGGGTGGGTGGGTGGGCCAAATTATTATCAGAACTATCGGTTAGCCCAAACCAGTCCAAACAGGTAGAATCCCACCCCTGGTTAGAACTGGGTGTTTAGCCCATTCTTTCTCTACTTAGAGCTGTCACTATGTTCTCTGCATGCTGTAGGAAGCCTATGAAACATTCATAAAGTTCTTTGTAATAAGGATTTAGAGGCTGCTATACAAGAAAAAAGTTTTCACAGGGATAATTCCATGGGGAAGTTTGCTTGAGATCATACCACATATTACAATGTGCAAATATTGTTGGCTGTGGGCCATAGTTTTTGAGTTTTAAGGCACACTCATAAAAAAAAGGACAAGGCTAGTAAAAAAATTAAATTTGACTTTTAATAAAAAAAATGATTAAAGTCAATTAATATGACTGCTCCCAGTGCATATAATAATGCTATTCTTCTATGATATTAACAATTGCAAAGTGCCTCTTGGCCACAATTTGTAGTTTTGTCCTACATCATCAGTTTTTAAGTTCTGCAATTTTTGATTTCCCAATTTATAAATTTGTTTCTCCTGATTCATAAGAAAACAAACTGAGATTAACATGAACTTCTGGGGAAAATCAAAAGTGAGAGATTAGTCTATCTACCTAGAGGACTTTTGAATATTTTGTCTTGAAAGAGAGAGAAAGAGAGGGAGGGAGGGAGGGAGGGAGGGAGGGAGGGAGGGAGAAACAGTTCTTCATGTTTGGGAATGAAATAACTAGACCAGTGCAACTAGGATATGTCAAACATTTCTCATATCATTTTTATTTATTTTGATGGAAAAATAAATTGCTACAGAAATTTATTTCAAAGATAAAACATCTTTAGTGACTTTCTGATGGATGAGGTTGACTTATAGGTATATCTTAGGACAGGGGTGGGCAATTAATTTCTGTCGGGGGGGCACATGGAAAATCAAATCTGTGTTCGAGGGCCGAACCAATTTTATAAAAGGCCATTATAAAGGGCCCATTATAAAATGCAGCAAATTATATAGATATATATCACCCCTCTCACCTGTCATCGCTAACCTCTACATGGAACACTTTGAAACACAAGCTCTAGAAAAATATGATCACAAACCCAAACTCTGGCTCAGATACGTAGATGACACCTTCATAATCTGGCCACACGGGAAAGAAAAACTGAACAACTTCCTGACACACCTCAACAGCCTACACCCCAAAATACAATTCACCATGGAAACAGAAGCTAACAACCAACTTCCCTTCCTAGATGTCTTGGTATACAAAAAATCCAATGGCTCCTTAGGACACACCATCTACCAGAAGAAAACACATACAAACCGCTATCTACACGCACTCTCACACCACCACCCAGCACAGATCAATTCCGTAGCCGAGACATTTTTTTTTTTTTGGGGGGGGGGGGGGGGGGAAACAATCAGAAACAGAAAAAAACCTGCATGTTTCCAAATGAAATCTCAGGGATTTTTGATATGCTGTCCTCATTTTGTGGCTCCTGAACCACAACATTAATTTAGTAACCAGAAAAAATAAGTTAAAAAATGGACAAAGTCTATAGTTAGATTTTCTAGATTTTAGTTTCATTTATGAAAAAATGTCACCAGCTTCTTGATATTGCATATGTCAACTTCCCCATTTTAAAAAAATAGGGCTGAAGATTTCCAGTATATTTAAAATTCTTGAAGCTGCCAATCAAGTTCAGCATATCTAACAAATAATCTTGACTGATTAAACTTGATTTAGCTGTAGAACCCAGCTTCCAACTCTGAATTACAGACCGTACTAGGACTGTGTAGTATTTCAGATCTGATTCCTACAAGATTCTTCAGTATGGATAGTTACTCAAACATAGCCCCATTTAAAGAGCTGTAGGTTTTCCTAGGAAGATGAGAGAAAACTGCAGGCCAGAATCAGTTAACAAGTCTATGCTGAAGAAAAGTGAGAGGTAGAGAAGTAAAGTGAATTTAAAGAGGAGATGTGAGCATTGCTAAAGTCTGAAATAATATTCTTAATGATAGTGGATGAAGAAATTTGTCATATTTTATTTTTTTCCCCTCACATATTTCATTCTTTTTTCATTCATTTTTCTGTTTCTCTCCCAATCAGTCCACAGTTCCTTTGGGTACCTGGAAAATAAAGTCTCCTAGTGTAATTTTTGTATGAAATTTAATAAACTCAGCAAATGAGTAGACTATAATGAAAGACACTTTCCATTCATACGCCTTTCCACCATCTCCTAAGAGAGGGGTGGACAAACTACGTTGAATTCGGTGTTTCTACAAGGTAAATCTACAGCAAACATAGTAGTGGGTTTGCATTTGATTTGATTTGATTGCCATTTGTCAGAAATGGTGTCGGGTCTCCTGCTTAGCTTGGGGATTGGACTAGATGACCTACAAGGTCTCTTCCAACCAGAGGTGTATTCAGCAAGTTCTGACCAGTTCGGTTTCGAGTAGTTTGGAGAACCAGCGAATACCACCTCTGAGTGGAGACTTTACATTATCCTTCCCCTGACACACCCACCAAGCCACAGCCATAGAACCAGTAGTATAAAAATTGAATCCCACCACTTTCTATGATAAGCAGACTGATTTAGATAAGATCTTGATGGGTACTGATGAGAAGGTGATTAAAAAATTATATGGTTATTTACTGGGAATGAAATTAGAGGAAGAACAAGTCAAAGAAACTATGATTGTTTGGGGAAGAATTTTGGATATGGGATTGATCTAGAGAAATGGCAGAAATTGTGGTCTCAAAATTATAAAATGACAATGTCAACAGCATATAAAGAAAACTTGTATAAGATGTTTTACAGGTGGCACTTTCCTCCGACAAGAATAGCAAGAATGTTTAAGAACAAATCTGAAAAATGCTGGAAATGTCATCAGATACCCGACTCGTATTACCATATGTGGTGGACTTGTGAGGACGCTAGAAAATATTGGACTATAATTCACATGTGTTTGGAAAAAATGACAAAGAAACACATAGACTTGAAACCAGAGATCTTCTTATTGGGAATTTTACCTGATATATATAGTAAAGATTTGAAGTACCTGATTATAAATGTATTAACAGCGGCTAGGATTGTATTTGCTAAAAATTGGAAGAATGAGAAAATACCATTACAGGAAGAAATTATTAAGAAAATATTGGAATGTGCTGAGATGAGTAGATTGACTTTTGAAATTATAGAGCAAGAGGATAAACAATTTTATGAAATTTGGGATCTTTTTTATCAATGGCTAGATGATAAAATACGAAAATAGAATATTTAGAATGCTAGACAGTAAGGAATATCTTTATTTTACTATTATTTTGTTATTTGACATATTTATAAAGGGTTTTTTAGGATTGATTTGATATGATTATATGATTTGTTATAGAATAAACTGGTTTAAAGTATTGTTAGCTCATAAAGCATGAATGATTAAAAATATAGTCAAAAACTTCTTTTTTTAGTGATATTAGGATATATAAGTTTGGATTGACAATATGAGTTGTTATGTAACATAATTGTAATTGAGACTTCAGAATGAATGCACAAAAATGATGAACCAACTGACACACTGGATGTACATATGAGAGTTGATGTTTTTATGTTTTGTTTGTCTTGTTTGTTTGTATAAAACTAATAAAATCTTTTTCAAAAAAAAAAAAATTGAATCCCACCACTGAAGAGTACATTCAAATGTCTAGAAAATTGAAGCAAAATTTAAAGTATAGGAAGCGTGGCATTTCTGAATTATTTCTTCTATTTCCAAATAAACTCCTGGATCATCATAATTTCTAAAACATCACCGTTTCTAATGTGCAAAGAAACTTTGTAGGCAGAGCCAAGAATCCACAAGCTTCTAATATCTGGCAAAAGCATAGCATAATATATTTGGAGAATTTCTTGAGATTTATAGAATTCACAGGCAGTTCCTTGGCTGATTATTATCTCTCAAACTGCCTAGTGTCCTAGAACTGTGGTAGGATAAAATGGTGGGATAGAATTAATAATATAATGTACACATAACCCAAGCGTCAGGGTCATAATTTTAGAGGTATTTCCTTCCTTAAACAGAGAAACAGAATGGATAAGGATAAGCAAAAAACAACCAAACAACAACAACAGTGTATGTGTTTGGGGGTAGAGAATTCTGATTTCCTGCTGGCTTCCTGTTCTGACCCAGCTCCCCAAACATGTCATGCCCCTGGTGGAGACTGACTCTGAGGAAGAGGAGGAACAGCCAACAGGGAGTGGAAGTGTGGCTCCAGAGGTGGTGGAGGAGGCTGGGGAAGGGCAGAGGCCAGCTGACCAGTCAGAGGAAGATCAGGCCCATCCCCTATCCATCCTAGGTCACGCAGGGAGGAGAGGATCAGGGAAAAGCAAGGGCTACTCAAGAGGAGATTACCATGATCCTCCTCGTAGCTTGCAGCTGGGAGCTGTGTATATAAGTTTGAAACTGCTCAGTCAGAATTGCTGGAGCCAGTTTAGTTTTTTCTTTGAAAGAGGTTTATCTTTGCTGACGTTCTTCCCATGAACCCTCCTTAGTTATCTCCTGGAATGTATGATTAATTATCTTGGCTTGCTTCAGAACTCTTGTCAATGAGTGTTTGTTTTGGTTTTCTTTTTGCCTCATTATTTACTTTTTGTGACTTTAAATTGTGTCTAACAAAACAGTGAAGTTAAGTTGAAGACATTACTGGACTTTAATGTATGTTTTGGGTTATTTTGAGAGACTACGAGTCATCACATTTTGACTCCAGCCACCCCTTCCACTTATTTTTCCTTTTTGTGGGGTGACCATGGATCAGCTCAGAGCAGAGATTGCCCAGTTAACCCAGCAAGTGGCTCTTTTGACTGCACAGGTGGCACAAATGCAAGCTGCCCGGCCATGCCGAAAATGCCCAGTGGCAGTGCCAGATAAATTTGATGGTTCGCTGGCCCAATTTCCAGCATTTTTTGGGCAGTGCCAGCTTTACATGAGCCTTCAACCTGAGGACTTTCCCACTGACCAGGATAAGATGGGATTTTTGATTAGTTTGTTATCACGCTCTGCAGCATGTTAGGCGACGCCTCTGCTGACCCAGCCCAACCAGGTGTTGGACAATTACGCTGAGTTTTGCCATCAGTTTCAGGCCATGTTTGAGGACCCTGTTCGAAGCCAAATAGCAAACAGACATTTGAGAGAGTTGAAGCATGGCTCACTCATGGATTATTTTGCTAGTTTTCGGGTGGTTGCTCAGGATGTACAATGGAATGAGGCAGCACTATTAGACCTTTTCCAGGAGTGTTTGTCGTTAGAGCTCCTGGATGAGTTGGTGCGCACTGAATTCCCTTGCATCCTTCAGAAGCTCATGCATCTGTGTCTTCATATCAATGCTAGACTTCAGCAGCAAGGGGTGTGATGACGGATAGAGACCGTATCTGTTTCCAGCAAGGTGGCACCCTTGGTGGAAGTGCATTTGGAGGAATCCATGCAGTTGGGGGCTGGCTGCCCTCGCCTGACTCAGGTAGAAAAAGAGAGTCGTTGTCGTGATGGTTTATGCCCCTATTGTGGCAATCGAAGTCATTTTGCGGCCAAGTGTCCTGTTAAGACATCCACAGCAGCAACGCCTGTGGTGGCGGGAAATGAGCATCATGAGAAGTGTCAGTTTGCACAAACCATGATTGACTTCTTGAGACATTGTATTTCACCTGCTGGGGTGGAAATGGACCCAGAAAAAATACAATCATTGCAGGAGTGGGAACCTCCACAGCGGGTTAAGGATGTGCAACGACTGTTGGGGTTTATGAAGTACTACCGCACATTTATTCCCTGCTTTGCTGCCTTGACTGCTCCCCTTTCTAATCGGCTCAAGAAGGGGGAGAAGTTCCATCGGGGTGCTGAGGAGCAGGCAGCTTTCGAGGCATTGAAAGTCACCTTTGCTTCTGAGCTTATCCTCAAACACCCTGATCCAGGCCAGCCATTTGTGGTGGAAACTTCCAATGCTTCTGATGTGGCTGTTGGTGCGGTGCTCCTCCAGGTCTATGCTCCCACAGGCACCTTGTTCCTGTGTGCTTATTATTCCCACAAGTTGTCGGCTCCAGAGCACAACTATATAATTTGAAACAAGGAGCTATTGGTGGTTAAGGTCGTTTTTGAAACATGGCAGCACCACCTGGAGGGGGCTCATCACCAAATCGAGGTTCGGATGGATCATCGCAATTTGGAACACCTAAGTACAGCTCAGACATTGAACCAGCGTGGTCCTTATTCTTTGCTCAATTTGATTTCCAGGTGACCTATGTTCCAAGTAGAGGGAATCAACGTGCCGTTGTCCTATCTCGGAAGCCCAAGTATACCCAAAGGGGAGATAAAATCTTGCCCCAGACGGTGATTACTTTGGAGCAGTATGTGGCCATTGAGGAACCTGTGGACTTCCGAGAGAGGATTCAGGAGGCGCAATGGCAGGACCCATTTGTAGCAGCTTGACATCGAGAATTGGATGAGAATGGGAGACAAGAGACTCCTTGGGCATATATTGGGGACCTGTTGCAGTTCTCTGATCGCATTTATGTGCCTGGAGATCTTCTTTGTGGCCTTATCCTTTGTCAATGTCATGATAGTCTGGCAGCAGGACACTTTTGGGTGTTCAAAACAGGGCATCTCATCTCTAGGACATTTTGGTGGCCGAGACTTAAGCATGATGTGTCGGGATATGTGGTGTCCTGTGGGATCTGTCACCAAGCCAAGTATGCTCCTGTGCGCCCCCTAGTCTCTTGCAGCCCTTGCCCACGCCAGAATGACCATGGGGGGCAGTTTCATTGGATTTCATCATTGAGTTACTACCATTGAATGGTGCCACAATCATTTTGGTGGTGGTGGATATGTTGACTAAAATGGCCCACTTTATTCCATGTGCGGGTCTTCCATTGGCCAAGATAACAGCTCAATTGTTTATTTCCCATGTTTTCTGGTTGCATGGGTTACCAGACCGCATGGTATCAGATCAGGGGGTACAATTTATGGCACGCTTCTGGCAGACCCTACTCGCAAAACTGCAGGTTCAGGCATGTCTATCATCTGCTCATCACCCCGAAACTGATGGGGGAACAGAGAGAGTGAATGCTATTTTAGAGCAGTACCTCCGCTGTTTCAGCAATACTCAAGACAATTAGGTGAAAGTGCTGCCAGTGGCAGAATCTGCTTATAACAATGCTCAACATGCATCCACTTACATGTCCTCTTTCTTTCCTAACTATTGGTTTGATCCACAACTTTTCCCTTTAGCCGCATCTGATTACCCAGTTCCAGCAGTGGATACGTTCTTACAGGAGTTAAAAGCTGTGCACCACATGGTCCGTGATCAACTAGAGAGAGTCAAGGAAGACTATAAATGGTTTGCAGATTGACATTGTAGCAATGTTCCGCTTTTAGTGGTAGGTGATCAGGTTTGGCTCTCTACTCGATACTTACCAATGACAGACCATCAAAAAAGCTCGATCACCATTACTTGGGACCTTTTCTGGTCGAGGCGGTGATAAATCCTATGACTTATCATCTCTCTCTGCCACGGACCATACATATCCATCCTGTTTTTAATTGTTTCCTGTTAGTCCCTGCCTCGGCAACAGTCCACATAGACCGGTGCCATCACAGCCAGCCCCAGTAGCCCCTCTGAGAGAGGAGGACTATGAAGTGGATAGCATCTGAGATTCATGCCAGTTGCAAGGCCGATTTCAGTTTTTGGTGACATGGAAAGGTTATGGACCAGAGGACTTCATCTGGGTTGATGCCACTGATGTTCATGCTTCTTGTTTGGTCCAGGACTTTCATCCTCGGTTTCCTTAACATCCTTGTCCACCTGGGGGGACCCTATGGGGGAGATAGTGTCATGCCCCTGGTGGAGACTGACTCTGAGGAAGAGGAGGAACAGCCAACAGGGAGTGGGAATGTGGCTCCAGAGGTGGTGGAAGAGGCTGGGGAAGGGCAGAGGAGGCTGAGCAGTCAGAGGAGGATCCAGGCCCATCCCCTATTCATCCTAGGTCATGCAGGAAGGAGAGGATCAGGGAAAAGTGAGGTCTATTCGAGAAAATTACCATGATCCTCCTCGTGGCTTGTAGCTGGGAGCTATGTATATAAGTTTGTAAATGCGCAGTCAGAATTGCTGGAGTCAAAGTTTAGTTTTTTCTTTGAAAGATGTTTATTTTTGCTAGCGTTCTTCCCATGGACTCTCCTTGGTTATCTCCTGGAATGTATGATTAATTATCTTGGCTTGCTTCGGAACTCTCGTCAATGCAGTTTGTTTTGGTTTTCTTTTTGCCTCATTATTTAATTTTGTGACTTTAAACTGTGCCTAATAAAACAGTGAAGTTAAGTTGAAAGCATTACTGGACTTTAATGTATGTTTTGGGTTATTTTGAGAGACTACGGGTCATCACAAAACATGATAAACCCTCTGATGTGAACTCAAAAGATACCTTTATTAGGAATTCTGGCAGCCCTGGCAAAAAGTTTCTCTCACAGGCTAACAAGTTCATCTGGCTGGAAGATGAATAGCTGTCTGCCACACCTATTCATCTTCACCCCCTGCCTTGTATCCCCAGAACTAAGGGGGCCTCACTAGCAGAGTGGCTCTTCTTTTCCCAGGATTGGCCCATGGCTTTCCACTGCTCTCCTCTTCTCTGCCCTCTGAGCAGTTGTGCATCAGGCACTGGACGCAGCTTTTCCTCCTCTTCCTCATCAGCCACCTCCAGACATGGGGAGTGTTGACTCTCCATCTGAGGGCTGACGGATGGCCCAGGCTCTACCTCTGCCTCTCTCTCTCTCTCTGCCATCTCTGTTCCCTCTTGCCCCTTGGACCTCCCAGGTTGCCCTGAAGTTGACCCTGATTCCCACGCCTCCTCGTCTGATTCGGCTGCTGGAGGGGCTGATGGCTGACAGGCCATAACCCTCCCCCACTGCCTTTCCTTAGGGGAACATGGCAAAGAGTATTGGAAACAACAAACACATGACTTCCCTTTCCTTCCTTTCACATTGGGCAGGTAATTGGCTATTGCTGGGTGCAGGACGGAGTGATGGATTACAAAACTGGTTGAGAAACTGTGACAGAATATTGAAAATGAAACTGTACAGCAGCAGAGAGGACCACCAAACCAGCCACAACTTCCCCAAATTTCACTCCATCAAGAGTTGTGGGTCCCAGATTTTGGACACATTCTGTATGTTAGCCTGTTTGAGGTACTTAGGCTGATCTACGATGCACCGTTTTGCTCAGTTAAAGGTCAGGACAGTGAGAGCTTTAGAAATATGTAGATCACCTCCTGAGGAAAAATTGGTATACAAATAAAATATAAACATATCAGTGTTGGCCTTTACAATTTGCCCCTACAAATTCGCATGTATACACCCAGAACTTGCCCTATTTACATTAAACCTGGAATAAGTCTAAGCGACTTTAGAGAGACTATATCTGATCTATGCACAGGGCTTCATTAATTAACCTTGTTACTACCCTTGCCATCCTTATTTTATAAATATTTAAAAGAGTTGTAGCTGCTATTAAATGAAAAAACAAAAAAAAAGTAAGCTTAAGGAGACTTTTTCCCCTTTAAAACCATGCTAAAGCAATTAATTATCTTATTTCAGGGTCTAAACTGCAGAGAGTGTATAATGTGCTCGTTTTTAATGGTTCATCTTTCTTCACTTCATTTTGTTCTAAACAGCTCTATGCTCTTTCAATTTCTGAGTAAGAGACCATTTTTACAGTTCCTAAATCTGGAGGTGTTAACTAATTATTGTTCTTATTAATAAGCCCTTCATTGACATCTGTGAACCATTGGCGAGCAACGAGCTGAAGAATTGCCAGATTTAAGCTGAAGCATTGCCAGATTTAAGCTGAAGCATTGCCAGATTGGAAGTTTCTCTCTGTTGGCACTTTCTGTAGGGTTGGGAGTACAACCTAATATTTAAACAGCTTGGGTCTTAAATTATAATGGATTGTTTGGCTTTCGTGCTATCTACCTCATGCCCAAAGGTTTTGCTTGTTTGTTTTTCATTTTTAAGGGGAGAAAGCAATAATTAGGAGACCAAAGGAACTAAAGTACTACTTGTGAGTGTTTTATGCCTGTACTTTCTTCATTTCTGAGAAGTTTCCGATAAAAATCTACAGGTAGTCCTTCGCTTATGACTGCAACTGAGCCCCAAATTTCTATTGTTAAATGAGGCATTGGTTAAGTGAATTTTTCCGCCATTGTATGACTTTCGTGCCACAGTTGTTAAGTGAATCACTGCAGTGGATAAGTTAGTAACCTGGTTGTTAAGTCTGGTTTCCTCATTGATTTTTCTTGTCAGGAAGTTTCAAAAGGGGATCACATGACCTTGGGACACAGCAAACGGTCGTAAGTATGAACCGGTTGCCAAACATCTGAAATTTCATCACATGATCATGGGGAGGCTGAAAAGGTCATAACTGTGAAAAATGGTCATCAGTCACTTTTTTTTTGTGCTGTTGTAATTTTGAACAATCACGAAATGAACTGTTGTAAGTTGAGGACTACCTATACTTGGGCAGTTTCCTTGTTTCATTCCTGGAATCTCGGAAGAAAGTCAGCTCTTTCTTCAATTTGTAACTATTTTGTGTTTTCCCATTGCTTGGGAAATATATACACTGCTCAAAAAAATAAAGGGAACACAAAAATAAGACATCCTAGATCTGAATGAATGAAATATTCTTATTAAATACTTTGTTCATTATATAGTTGAATGTGCTGACTACAAAATCACACAAAATTTATCAATGGAAATCAAATTAAGCAACCCATAGAAGTCTGGATTTGGAGTTACACTCAAAATTAAAGTGGAAAAAAATACAAAATTGGCTGATCCAACTTTGATGTAATATCCTTAAAACAAGTCAAAATGAGGCTCAGTAGTGTGTGTGGCCTCCATGTGCCTGTATGACCTCCCTACAACACCTGGGCATGCTCCTGATGAGGTGGTGAATGGTTGAACTTGCAAACTGTTGTAGAGCGGCGGTCACAGAAAGAGATGGAGCCAGGCTGAAGGCTAACAGCTTTATTCTTGTGAATAAAGGGTCGCCACGGCTGCCGAGGCTATTTGACAGCCAGCTGGCGGCGACAGCTGATGCCGTTTGACAGTTCCCTTTTATAGCCGGCTGTCAAACGGCATCAGCCAATGGGAGCGATCGGCGCTCCCACGTAGGCGGCGGACCAGAAGGAGGACTGCTGCTAGTCCTTGAACACAGCATTCCTTCCCCCTGGCCATGAGCATGCGTAGTCCTGCAGCCGGGATGGCCGCTTTTGCTCACGGCCTGATCGTCGAAGTTCCAGGGGCTTGTCGGTTGCTACCGAGTCCTGTTCTTCCCGGGTGGCAACAGGAGCCTCCAGAGGGTCATCGGCCATCCTCAACCTGCTGTCCAGCTGCTGTTCGGGTGAGTCTTCTTGTGGTGGTCGGTTGGTTGGTTTGGCGGGTGACTGGTAGACTGGGTCCTTCGGCGGGCTGGCTGCGGCAGCGGCGAGTAGACCAGGTCGTCTGGCGGCTGGTAGACCAGGATTTTGGTGGTAGGCCTGTTCCAGCATCTTTGCTGGTCCACGTGCCTTCTCCAAATTCGACTATCTTCCAGGAGGACTCTGTAAGACCTGGGCCCTGTAACAGAAACTGTCTGCCCTGGCAGCCACAAGGGTTGCCCTGCATAGTTCCTGGCGTAAACCAGGTCTTGCAGGGTGAATTCCCTGACATGGCTGTCAGAAGCCAGTGGTGTGCTAGGAGCATAGTGGGGGTGCAACCTGTCCAAGGTGGTTCTGAGGTGTCTGCCCATCAACAGTTCAGCAGGGGACTTGTTGGTGGTGGGGCATGGCGTAGCGTGTTGTGTGAGTAGGTAAGTGGACAGTTTGGAGTGCCAGTCTGCTTGGCCCAGCTTGGCCAAAACTTCTTTGGAAGACCTAACAGCCATCTCTGCCATCCCGTTACTTGCAGGGTGTAAGGGGGCTGTGAGAGCGTGCCTGATGCCCAGGTTGGCTGCAAAGATGGCGAACTCATTAGAACTGAATTGGGGGCTATTATCTGAGACTAGGGTGTCAAGAAGTCCATGTGTAACAAATAGTCTGGTCAAGGCCCTTGTGACAGCCAATGTTGTGGTGGAGGGTAACAAGGCCACTTCAGTCCATTTGGAGAATGAGTCTACAACAACTAAAAATGTCCTCCCCTGCATGGGACCAGCCAGGTCAATATGCAGCCTGGCCCAAGGGCCCCCTGTATCCTCCCATTTGGTTGGGGCAGCTATTGGGGGGGCTGCTCTTGTCGCCTGGCAGGGCTGGCATGTGTTAACCCAGTTGGCAATCCGGGCATCCAATCCTGGCCACCAGACGTAGCTGCGGGCCAAGGCCTTCATCCTTATGATGCCAGGATGACTCTTATGTAGTGCCCTTAAAACTGGCTCTTGCAAGGTGGGGGGTATAACCACTCTTGTCTCCCATAACAGACAGCCCTGTAATGAAGACAACTCCTGCCTGAGGGTCTTAAATGGCATGAATTCAGGGGTGAACTGAATATCAGGCCACCCCCTCTCCACCCAGTCCAAGACTTGGGAGATAACATGGTCTCTTTTAGAGTGTGTAGCAATATCCATAGCTGAGACTGGAAGGTCAAGTTCATTGCAGTCGAAGATTGCGTGGATGGGAGCAGGGTCCTCGACTGGTGTTGGCAGGGGGCATCTGCTGAGGGCATGAGCATGGCACAGGTTCTTCCCTGGGCACTGTACCAGTGTGTATGAGTAAGCAGCCAGGAACAGAGTCCATCTGGTCATTCTCGGGGGGAACACTTGTGGGGTTTGCTTATCACCAGCTAACAGTCCTAATAGAGGTTTGTGATCCCTTACAAGTTGAAAACAATGGCCAAAGAGAAACTCGTGGAATTTTTTTACAGCAGCTACAGCTTCTAAGGCCTCCTTATCGATCTGACTATAGTTCCTCTCTGCAGGAGAGAATGTTCTTGAAAAATAGGCAATGGGTGCCTCAGAACCAGAGCCTATGGCTCAATACTGCTCCTATGCCAAAGGGCGAGGCATCTGAGGCTAACACCAGGGGCAGTTTTGGGTTAAATTGGATTAACACAGCATTTAAAGTTAGAAGAGACTTGACTGCTTGGAAAGCATTGGCTTCTCTCTGTCCCCAGTGCCAGGGGGCCTTTTTATCTAAGAGCCTATGAAGGGGCTCAGCTACAGCGGCCTTGTGAGGCAGGAACACTGCATAAAAATTCAGGAGTCCCAAAAAGGCCTGCAACTCAGTTTTGTTAGAGGGTGTGGGTGCCTTGTGAATAGCTCTAACTTTACTTTCTATGGGATGAATTCCTGAGGCGTCAATACAATAACCCAGGAAGTCCACTTGTTTGGTGGCAATGGTGCATTTGTCTTTTTTCAATTTAAGCCCGTTTTGCCTAAACTTGTCCAGGACAGACCTCACTCTGAGCAGCATTGTGTTTTGTTGGTGGCAGAGACCAGAATGTCATCGAAGTATGGAACCACCCCTGGTAGGCCCTGGAGGATTCTTTCCATGAGTGATTGAAAAATGCCTGGGGCAACACTAACCCCGAATTGTAAACGCTTACATCTAAAAGCTCCCCTGTGTGTAACTATAGTTTGTAGGTCAGCAGTGTGTTGGTCCACGGGAAATTGCTGGTATGCCTGGGACATGTCTAACTTTGTGAAAATTGTGCCTGGCTCAAAAGAGTGGAGCAGGTGTTGGATTACATGTACTGGATATGCACTAATTTGGAGGAAACAGTTGAGGGACGTCTTATAGTCAGCGTAAATTCTCACGCTGCCATCTTTTTTTAAGTGGGTGACTGGGCATTTCCCACTTGGCGAAATCTACCTGCTCCAGCACTCCCTGTTTAATAAGTTTGTCTAATTCCGCATCCAATTTAGGCCGGATGGCGAAAGGTACCCTCCGAGGTTTTAAATGAATTGGGGTGGCTTGTGGGCCTACATCAGAAGATATGGGGGTGCCTGAATAACAACCCTGGTCACTGCTGAAAACATCAGAGTAGTCCTTAAAAAGGGCATCTACTTCAGAATTTGCCACAGAGTGAATCCCTGTAATGTTCTAGGGCAGGGAACCAATCTAATCCTAGCAAGCTAGGAAGTGCACCATCTACAACCACCAGTGGCAAGTGACCTCTAAAGTTTTGGAATTGAATGAGGAATTTTCCCTTACCCAGGACTGGAATGTTCTTTCCCTGGAAGTCCCAAAGAGTCAGGTGGCAGTTGATCAGCTTCTTCTTTGAGAGCGAAGGCAGCAACTTCTTCAGGGTGGCCCACAAAATGATGGAGAGGGCTGACCCGGTGTCTACTTCCATTCGGCAGGGCTTACCTTCCATAAAAAGAGAAATGCTTATTTTGTTAGACCCGTGGGTGGTATTGTTTGCGTGGTAAAAAATATAGCAATTTTCCACTTGCCTTTGGAAGGAGGCAGAAACTTGAGGTCTTTGTGTGGAGGCCTGCTCGGCTTGACAAACCCTGGCTATGGTAGTTCAGACAGATAACGTTTCTGAACCTGCAATTTGATCTATGGTGGTTACCCCCGCAGCTCATACAAGGGGGTTGCTGTTTGGTTGTCTGGCTGTTGTTTTTCTTAGGTGGCCCTGGGGAGGGGGGTCTTAGATGCGTGAGGCGGTTTACCTCAAGAGGTTCTTCTTCTTCTTGGGAGGCTTCATCATAGTGGATTGTAGCCTGCCCCTGCTTAGGGGTGTTTCCCTGAATTTCAGCTGCTGATAGTTCTGACAATTCAGCAGCCTGAGCTTCCTCAATAGCTAAGGCTAGGGTTAAATCTTTTTTAGCCAGTAACCGCCTCTGTAGCTTTAGGTCCCTAACTCCTCCCACAATTTGGTCAAGCAGCATGTCCTCAAGGTAATCCCTAAACCCACAGTGTATGGCAGCTGATCTTAAAGCTGCCATGTACTGACTCACAGTTTCCCCTTCAGCTTGAACTCTCCTCCTAAAAGCCAGTCTCCTAGCTATCTGAGAGGGTCTGGGGGAGTAGTGGTTTGACAAAATTTCCCTCAACTCATCCCATGGAATAGCCTTTATGGAACGTGGGGACACTAGCGCAGAGGCTGTGTCAAAAACTGTAGCCCCACAGAAGCTTAAAAAAATAGGACCTTTTCCTGAGGTCCGTAGCTTCAGTCCAATCAATAGCATTTAAAAAGCATTTGAATCTGTTCATATATGACTCCCATGTTTCTGCCCCAATCTGGAAGTGAAGGAATGTCGGATTTGAGGCCATTGGAGTGGCAGAGTTGGTTTCTTTGACTGAGGAAGATTCGAGTTTTCACTTTTAGAAAAGCGTTTCTGGCTGCGCCTGTCAGTGGCGTTCGGCTCCTCAGCTGAGGGAGCTTTAAAATTCGCGCTCTTAGGAGAGCGTCAGCGGCGGTGACTTCGATCAGCTCGTAGCAGCTTCAGCTCTTTCTTATTGTGATTTCGGCTCAATTGTCTTGACTGGACGTCTTTGCTGTATCCCACCTTTGTCACCAGTGTTGTAGAGTGGCGGTCACAGAAAGAGACGGAGCCAGGCTGAAGGCTAACAGCTTTATTCTTGCGAATAAGAGGTTGCCACGGCTGCCAAGGCTATTTGAAAGCCAGCTGGCGGTGACAGCTGATGCCATTTGACAGCTCCCTTTTATATCCAGCTGTCAAACGGCATCAGCCAATGAGAGCGATTGGCGCTCCCACGTAGGCGGTGGACCAGAGGGAGGACTGCTGCTAATCCTTGAACACAGCACAAACTGTCGGAGTATTTGCAGCATATGCAGCCAGCACACAAATAAATAATTCTGCAAGATTCATTTACATAAGAAAACTTCTTTATATACAATACCATACAGCAGAAGTCAGCATACAAATTCAGGAACACATGAGCAATATTCACAGAAGCAAGTCATAACAGAGTAGAGATATACAGAGGCCTGGATTTAGAGGCCCAGAGGCCTAGATTTACAGAGGCCTAGGTTACAGAGGACAAACCAACTCTTATCTATAGTTCAACAAATCAAAGCCATACCCAGACTCCAACTGTCTCTTACGGCCCCACATAAAAAAGTTTCCAAGCAGCCCCCATTACCTGACCTGTTACCATGTCTATTCCAGCCAGTCCCCAATATCTGAACTGTTGCCATGTCTATCCAGACAGTCCCCAATGGCTGACTTGTTGCTATGTATATTCTAGTTCATGAGCTATATACACTGACACAAACAAAATGGTAAGCAGAGGAATAGGGGTGTGACTTCCTTGATTTTTTTTCCAGAGGTGAGCGAAGTATTCAATCAGTTCCTCAAAGCAAATGTACCTGTCTGCGGTCATAGTAGGATGTCTCCTAAAACAAAAAAGACCATCAGAGGAATTATCTCATGATGGCACCCCATGGTATTTAACTTGAAGTGGAAAAAGCCAAAAAGACTTAGAGACCACTATTGATAAGTATGCAACAAAAGGACATTTATTCATATTCCTTGATACATGCAAGAAAACACGAGTATATGTACAATCTATGATACAAGCTGCAATAAATCCAGAAATCCTTTCATTGGATTGAACTGGAACTGGTTGAAATCATTCATGAGTTATCTGTGTCTAGCACTAACATGAATTTGTTCAATTAATTTAATGTCAGTCTCCACAAAATGGGCATTATATCTATATGTAAAAATAGATTGTTATTTTCGGCATGAAAATTCTACCAGGATGTAATCACTGAGGTTATAGCAGGATGCCAAGATAATTACAAACTATGACTTGGTAGGTAATAGCAAAATCACCTTTCTCATATTCCAAGTCAGAGATAAGTATGCAATTGAAAACTGCTTTCCGCAGTTTGTCATAAATTTATTCCAAACCAAGCTAATGTTATTCAGGTCTAACTAAACGACTCCTTGCTGTCATCGCTGGCAAAAGACCAAAAAAAATAAAATTACATAAAATTACATAAAAATGCTATACTGTCTTTTAAATTCACTCAGTCTTTTCCATTTTCCTTGATATGCCTTTAAGGTTAAAATTTATTGTTAGAGTTTAAATCTTTTAAAGCTGTCCTATTTTCTGAAGAGCTACAGTACGTATTCTTAACGTTCTAATGGAGGAGGTGCTTCTCCCATCCTTTCTACATAACCAGTAAAATAAAAAATAACTTTCTTTTTAATGTATTTGACTGATCAACTATTAGAGTTTTGCTTTTGAGCACACTCTAGTTATGTGATTAGTCAAGCTAGCTTTTTGTGATGCTTGTATGTTTGTTCAGAGTATCAGTGCAGTGTATTTTTCTTTTTCCCAGAAATCCAATAATTACATTAATTGTACTGTAGAAGGATTATTTCAATTTATCATTGCATCTTTGCAAGGTGAGCCATTGAGCACCAGCTGAGTTATTCACAGAGGTACAAAGTACCCAAGGAAGAAAAAGGAATTTTCCAGCTCATTTTGAAGTTGTTTGAATTTATATCAGATTATTTTCAGCAACAATCCCCTGAGAAACTGTTTAATTAAGCAAAAAGATGCTGTGGAGATTAGTGGTATGTTAGGTAGGCAAAAGCATAGCTTCGTATTTGCTTTCCATGATGTACATTTAAAACATGGGAAAATACATGAAGACATTTCTTATTTTCTTAGATGATTCTATCTTTCTGTGCAATATTATAGGTTGTAGGAAATTCTCGGGACTGTATTGTGTTAGAACATTGACATCTCATTACCTTGTGTATTACAAGGTAATATGTGAGCATTGTTTACTGTCTGATGAACATGCACAAATATGTGATATGCAAAGGAGCCAGAATTTTGCACTTCAAATGGTTTGTCCAGGGGTGGGCTTCAAAAAATTTAGCAACCAGTTCTCTGCCATTTTGCTGGGTGGCTGTGGCCATGGCCTAGTTGGCTTCCTGCACCATAGTTGGAGGCCGTTTTTTCCCTCTCTGGGCTCCGGAAGTTTTCCTCAAACTTCCAGGAAGGCAAAAATGGCCTCCTGTGTCTGGCCTTCTGGAACTTTTGGGAGGTCCATTTCCCCCTGTTTGTTGCCCTCCCTGAGCCTCTGCACTTACCTGGGATCCAAAACAGTCACATGGAGACTCCTGAGAGCGGCAGGGTGGGCGGGGCCAGCCAGTCATTGCAACTACTGGTTCGGTGAACTAGATGTAAAATTAACATCCAGTTAACATTGTATGAGAACACAAACTGTCTGTCTGCCTTAATTTTCAGAAGTGTTTTTCCCTTTTAATATTTTTTTTTAAAAAAGAAATAAGTTTGTAATTCAAACCACATCCAAAGAAGAAGAATCAAGAGAGGGGTTTTTCCTCCCTTTCTGCTGAAGGACAAAGGACACATTTTCTCTCTCTCTCTCTCTCTCTCTCATTTTTCTGCAGAATGACTATAATAAACAAAGCCTCATAGCATTCAATTTGTTTATGATTTACAGTATTGTGCTTTAAACTGGGAAAGAAATGCAGCAGTAATATCATTTACTCATTATACTTAGATTTGAAAGAAAGCATGTTTATGGATACCTCAAAACATTTATAATGCCGGAGAATATTGATTCATTTTTTGTGCCTTTGAGTAAAAGTAGTTTTCTTGGTAACTTTTTTGAAAATGGTTCATCATTGTTTTTGTCATATAGCTGAGATGGAGTGACTGGCTCAAAGTCACCCAGTTAGTTTTCATACATAAAACACAAGTAGAAGTCCATCTTTCTAATCCAGGGCCTTTAATTAGTACACCAAACTGGTTCTCACCTTGGTTTTTGTAAAACACTGCAAGGCTAATCTCAGGAGGTAAACATACCCTTCCAAAAAAGGACTTTTTTTGAAATCAAAAAGTATTGATACCATACGGTTTATAGGTAATGATCCTTTAAAAAAGGGGTTCAGAGCAAGCCTGTTATACTATATTCTTTTGGAGCTACCAATGGCTTTAAAAATGACAACTAACACTATGAATTGCCCTTGGAAGGCAAAATATCAGCCAGTGCAGTTCCAGAACCCTGGAATTCCCATCAGTACTTCAGATGCTCTATTTGATTAAGATTCTGATAAAGTATTTATCTGGATCTATCCTAACCATGATTAAATACCACTTGAGGGATTTATAGTTGATATCTTTTGTAAATCTATTTTTCAACACCCAGAATTCCTCAGCCAGCCATGGAAGTTGAAGTCCACAAATCCACAAGTCCTAAAAGGGCCAAAGTTCCCCAGCCTGATCTAGAGCAGGAGAGTCAAACTTGTGGCTTCATTTGTCATCACGTGACGTAGCACAACTTTTTTCCCCTTTGTTAAAATTGGGGTGGGGGGGAGCAACATGTGATGCATCCGGTCCACAGATGGCAAGTTTGACACCCCTGACTAGAGGATCACAGTGTTAAATTGTGGCACCAACTTTTTTTCTCCCAAAGCTCCAGAAAGTACAGTTAGTAGGAATCATCTAGATCTGTGTTTCTCAACCTCAGTAAATTTAATTTTTATAGACTTCAACCTTCAGAATTCCCTAACCAGGAAACACTGATCTAAACTTTTGACTCCAACTGAACACACCTTTCAACAATCCAAACTGAAGCAGCCATGACAAATTGTTTCTCAGCCTCTGCTAAAAATTTTGGATAAATGGTTCCACCAATAGGGTGCTGTTCTTGTTATTTTTTTTTCCCATAATATAATTATTTTTAACAAATACATTATCTTCAATTCTGCAAGTTAGCATAATTTAAAAAAACCCATCTTCCACACTGCATCTTTTCTGGTATTTGAGTATCACCTTGTTGCTCTATTTCAATCATCTTCAATATAACTTTGTTTAGAGTTTCAATTGCCTTTTTAATTTGCCAAGAAAGAAGATATATGCAAAATGCAAAAGTATTCAATTTGTTCCTCAGATCTTGCTCTTGAGACCTATAAGTGAGAAACAGAATGATTGTTTAGATAAATCTTTTAAAGTTATTTGTTAAATTCTAGGGTAGTATGTTTCAATACACGTTTTTATGCACATAGGACACACACACACAAACACATACACACACACACCAGTTTCAATGTGTCTTTGTTCCGAGATGAGAGTCCTGTGTATTCATTATCGGCAACAACATGCCAATCAACTTTCATTCTAATCATTTTCATTGTTGCTGAGCCAACCTTTTTAACAAGATTATAGAACGGTGATTGCTTCTTACATGTCAAAACATACACAGAATTCTTCCATTTCTTTGGAATATTGTTATCTCAATTTATTATGAGAGTATTCTTCTGCTAGCATGCAAAACAGCATTTTTGTCATTTCATTTTTCTTTCTACAACCCTCCATGGCAGCCACATTCCTGCTTTTGAGCTCCATTTGGGAGGGGGAGAGAGAGATCCGATCTAACACAGAGATCCCTCACACACACACCCCACACACACCCTACAAGACAGCCACATTCCTAACCTGCTTAGAAGAAGAAAGAAGCAGAAAAAAGCAGCTCAGTAGCCAGGCAAGTTCCCCCCCTTCACCTTTTCCCCCAAGGGTGGGATTCAAAAATGTTAACAACTGGTTCTGTGGGCATGGCTTGGTGGTCATGTGACTGGGTTGACATGGCTTGGTGGTCATGTTATTGGCTGGACGTGGCCAACTCAATATCATTCACATTGAGGCATGCATCTTCTTGCCTAGCCTCTCATGACTGTGGGGATGCTTCACAGTCGTAAGTGTGAAAAATGGTCATAAGTCACTTTTTTCAGTGCCATTGTAACTTTGAATGGTCACTCCACACAAGCAAAGTACCAACAAAGGAGGGGAAAAAAACTCAAGAGAAGTTCCTGAGACAGGAAGTCTAGTCCTGCTAAGAATGTAGTAAGGGTTAATGGAGAGGCAATTTCTATAAGCAACACCAGAATGTTTCCTTCCTGCCTTCCTTACAGGATTAGGCCAGTAATTTCTTTGGTTCTCCAAACTGCTTAGAATGTTAATCTAGCGAATAGGTACGAACTGGTGGAATCCCACCCCTGCTTTCCCCACTCCCCTCACTACCTCTTGTTGTTGCAATGCAAGCCTTGTGTTCCCGAGTCCCAGCCATATGGGTGGCACAGCCTTGGGTTCCCATGCAGCCTTGGTTAATTGCTTTTGGGGGGAATGCTCTGGGGGTGACATTTCTCTGCAGACCACAAAAATTTTCTTGTGGACCACCAGTGGGCCACGGCCCACTGGTTGACAACTGCTGCTTTCGGAGGCTGGTTTACCACATCTCTTTTACTATCTTTAACAATTTCCTACCAAACAAAAACTTCCAAAAGTACTAACAATCTTACCCTTCCATCCTGGTGATGGCAGCGCAACACTGCCACATTCTGCAAAAGACAAGAGTGACATACTTTTTAGTCAAGACATACTTTTTTCTCTCTGCCCTACCTGATATGAGGGTAAGTATTTTGTCATGTTCAATGAAAACTGTGTTCCACCATGCAATGCCTGTAACTTGAGGGTTTGTTTTAACCAATCAAGGAGAATATTTGTAGCTCAGGGGTTGAAATGAAGGCTCAAGAAATATCCTGACAGAACAATTAATCTGTGGAACGGCTTGCCTCTAGAACTTGTGAGGGCTCCAACACTGGAGGTTTCTAAGAAGAGATTGGACTGAAATGATGTCGGGTTTTCTGCTTGTGCAGGAGCTTGGACTAGAAGACTTCTGAGGTTGCTTTCATCTCTTTTATTTTATTATCCAGCAAGTTCTATTATCTGTTATCCCTCTCAGCTTCTTTGTTTTTTTGCAGATGTTTCATTACCCAAACAGGGTTGAAGATCAGTGGTGGTATTCAATTGGTTCGGCCCAGTTCTGGCGAGCCAGTCAAAGTGATGAGCAGTGGAGACCGAACCGCTTCTCTCCACCACTCTGCTTTTGAGCCTATGCACCTGTCCGGCCTCCCGTACTCACTTTTATCTGCTGAATTTGAAGTGCAGCTGCTTTGCACGGCACAGAAAAGTGCCACGCAGCAGCTGCTGAAGCAACTAGGGTAGTGCAGGCTTGCAGGAGGCAAGTTAGAACGCCTCTGCACCTGTGTAAAGTGTGCATTTGGTGCATATGTGTACACAAAGTGCGTCCACCAAGCCATGCCCACCGAACCAGTGGCAACAATATTTGAATCCCACCACTGCTGAAGATGTTACTTAATGAAATGTCTGCAAGAAAATAACTAAGTTCAGAGAGCACCAAAGACCCCATGTTTTTAAATTCTACCTTACATAACTCAAATTGTGACTCAATGTGACGAGGTAGTATGATACTGTGAATGCAGTCCTTATCTTTGACACATTAAAGCAGCTGTGCCTTTTGCTTGGTTACTGGAAACAGATGTAGCCATATTAATAAATCCCAGATACTGGCTGCATTTGTGCTACCATGCATTCCAGAGTACCTGTTCCAAATCGGATTCAAAACAGATTTATTGCAAAGGATCATGACACTGTGAGAGAACAGGGACAAATAGTACACATCATACCACTTCTGTGAAAATCCATTTTCTTCTCCATTGCTATAAGGACTATAAAGGCCCAGTGAAGCTTGGCATGTTGGTGGTAGCACATTAACCCTGTTAATAACAACACTATATCTTGATGCTTTGATGCTTCATTGCCTGGTTTCATAGTATTAATTTTCCACTACACAAGAAGCAAAAAGCCAGGCTAAATGCTAGAGCTCTAAGCCACGAGGGAGAAGTAAATAAGTATAATGGGGCAAGTGATCCTAAGAATCACTTCCAGGCAAGCAGCTGTAGAAAGCTCTTGTGCATTTATGTATTTTCAAGGGCTGCAATAGACTAAATGACTAATAGGCTAGAAATGACTAATGCTGGCAAGTAGAAAAATATGTAGTTCTCTCTCTTTCTCTCTCTCCCCCGCTCCCTCCTTCCCTATGTGTGTGTTTGTACATTTATGTGTTCGGAGCTATCAACCTGATCCTGAAACAAAGAGAGCTTGAAAAATCTCTCAACTGTTCCATTCATTTAGAATACCTGCCTCACTCATTTTTGCCCACTATCAATTCCATTTGTTTTATCTCCTTGTTTTCTGTATCGCTGTGAGGTTAATGCAATATGCCTCAAAATGAAATAGGTCAGAAGTTTGCCTCTTTTGGGCTAAGGCTAAGCAGTGGAGTGAAGTTGATCACTGAAAATTGATGACTACGGTTAACTTCTCTTCTGAGGTGACCTTGCCATCAATCAGCATGAACCAGTTCCTTCAGAAGACGCATTCTAAAAAGGCTCCTTTCTTTATCTGTGACCTCTTTTCTTGTGTACTATTAAAAATAATGAACAAAGAAAATGAGTTATTTTTATTTTTTTCCCCTTCAGGTGAGAAAAGGGCGAAAGTTTTATCCTATTTGTATTACTGATGGCTCAAAAAATACCAGCTGTTATATGTTCTATTCTTTCCTTCATTAAAACACGAATTCAATGTTCTGCAAAAAAAATCTTTCACCAAAACATCACAGATTAAAAAGCTTCAGGATTTAGGGAAATACCTTTATTCTTTGGAACAATTGGATAACAGCAGTCACTCTTGGAATGATGGGAAAGAGCTATCCATGCAGCAACAATGCTCATTGATTTCCAGGTCATGAGGATATCCATGGTAGAGCTTTATTCTAAATCCTCTGCTGGACAGTTCCACATTTTTGATAAAAATTTGTCAGCTTTCCTTTTTACGTAATAGAATTACTTGAAATGAATGTATCCCTCCCTACCACTGGTAAGCATGGAAAACATTCTGGGGTGTGATTCAACCGGTGTAACAACCGGTTCAGTGAGAGTGCACTTTGCACACATGCAGAACCTTTGCTCCAGCAATCCCTTTATGTTTAACGGTTGACATGAAGCAATCTGCTGTGCTGCACCAATCAGCTGATCTTGAAAAACAGGATATAAAGCACAGCCTAGAGCAGGGGTCTCCAACCTTGGCTCCTGGAAGCCTGGCGGACTTCAACTCCCAGAATTCCACAGCCAGCCTGTGGAACTCTGGGAGTTGAAGTCCGCCAGGCTTCCAGGAGCCAAGGTTGGAGACCCCTGGCCTAGAGCCTGGGCAGGTGAGTGAACCCAACAGCTGATCGTCAGAGCAAACTGAACCAGTTCATTCCCAGCTGATCCTCAGAGCTACCAGGGAATTCTAACCTGAATCATCACATTTCTGATCTTTAGATGTCCTTTCTGTATGGTATCCTGCAGATTTGTAGATGATCTTCCATAAACTGTTTAGAGACCCAATGCATGCTTTGAATCTGAGAAACAAGGAAAGTATTAGGAAGGGACTCATATTGGCTCTTCCCTGATTCCCCGGGATATAAAAGGTATGAAAGGGAAAATATAATCAGGCCTTCAGTACTGTGTTACAATATAAAAGTATTTTTCTATCCCTTCTGTAGAGACAGTTCCTTAATCTTGTCAGTCTTGAAGGACTGAAATACGTTTCATTTTCCAACTCATGTTTATTTTACTTGTAGTTTTATTTTATTTATTTGTCCATTATTTTATTTCTCTTTTCTTCCATTTACTGTACTTTATGTTACTCCTTGGAACCTCAGGTATTATGTATTATTTATACACTACTAAAACTAATAAATAAGAATATTTGTAGTTCAGGATTGAAATGAGGAGTCCTTTGTGCTCTCTAGGCTTGGCTGTTTTCTTGCAGATGTTTCATTATCCAAGCTAACACTGATGATGTTCCTTAGTTTGGGTAATGAAACATCTCCAAAAAAAGAACCAAGCTCAGAGAGCACCAAGGACCCCTCACCACTAAAGCTTTCTTGTCTGTTTCATTATTTGTAACCTGATACAAAATGGTACATTGTAGGGCAAGAATTTGAAATTAGCATACCTCAAGTGGGCTAAAAAAAATGCTCCAAAATTTGAGAGCCATGGGTCCCATTGGATTGAAATTTGGCAATGACCATTTCAGTACTGCTACAGTCAGCTATACTCATGATTGTCAATTCTAACACTTCCTGCCTGCTTCCTACAAGGAAATTCAATGTGGAAAGTGGCAGAAAGTTGAAAGTCTCTTCCACTCCCACCTGAGGTCATAACAGAATAACAGAGTTGGAAGGGACATTGGAGATCTTCTAGTGCTATCAAGAAACCCTATACCACTTAAGATAAATTGTTGTCCAATCTCTTATTTAAAATGTCTAGTGTTGGAGCATTCACAACTTCTGGAGGCAAGTTGTTCCACAGATTAATTGTTCTAACCATCAGGAAATTTCTCCTTAGTTCTAAGTTGCTTCTCTCCTTGATTAGTTTCTATCCATTGCTTCTTGTCCTGCCTTCAGGTGTTTTTAAGAATAAGTTGACCCCCCCCCCTTCTTTGTGGCAGCTCCTGAGATATTGGAACACTGCTATCATGTCACCCTTAATGCTTCTTTGCATTAAACTAGACATACCTAATTCCTGCATCCTTTCTTTGTATGCCTTCAGTCCCCTAACTCTCTTTGTTGCTCTTCTCTGCACTCTTTCTGCAGTCTCAACATCTTTTATATATTGTGGTGAACAAACCTGGATTCAATATTCTGAGTATGATCTTACCAAGGCATTATAAACTGGTACTAACATTTCATGTGAACTTGATTCTGTCTCTGTGTTAATGTAGTCTAGGACTGTGTTGGCTTTTTTAGCTCATATTTAAGAGGTTGTCCATTAGCATTCCAAAATTCCTCTTGCAGTTACTAGTATTGAACCATATACTACCTATTCAATAACTGTCATTCTTTTTCTCTGTTTAAGTAAAGAAATAGCTCTGAAATGTTGACCTGGTACATATTATATTATGTATTTGTGCAAACCTGTAATAACCAGCTCTTATTCTCCACAACTTTCTTCATTTCCGTGCATCTCTCTATAAACATTACATCTACTGAAAACTGAATTTTTAAAATGTTTACCTTCTCTTAAACTCCACAATTCTATCAAACTTATTTGTTTAACCTTTTGATTCCCAACTGAATCCTCTCACCTATTATTTGTCTTTCTTTGTGTATTTAAAAAATATTTTAGCTGCTACCCTTCAGATCTTATACATGTCTTGAATGTTAATATAAAACCATAACTTCGTTACATTCTCCATTCCTCATAATCCTTGTTAACATGGTATTTATCTTTGTTACACCTATCAGCCTGATATTTACTGAGTTACAGTAAATGATCTAGTAAGTAATATAAATGATCAAGCAGTCGAACAGTGGGATTGAAAACATTTAGAAATTAACTGGTATGGATTTGTTAAAAGACATTGAAATACAGCATTTCTTTCTCCAACATCATGATCACTGACCAAGGGATGGTACATAATTAGATTTTTAGAAAGGCAATTGATGAAGTAGATTACAGCCTCCTTCATGGTGAATGGAACAATACAGGATAGATGTCCGTCATCTCATTACAAGATGGATTCTAGATGAGCTGAACAAGCACAGCCAAAATATAATCTTAAATGGGTCAATATTCATATGGAAAGGTGTATACAGTGTACCTCAGTGTTCTTTCTAGGGCCCATTGTTTTTTTTTATAAATGACAGATCAGGAGTCTTCAAACTTGGCAACTTTAGGCCTGGAGGCCTTCAACTCCCAGAATTTCCCAGCCAGCTTTACTGAATTCTGGGAGTCCTCCAGGGTTAAAGTTGCCAAGGCTGGAGACCCCTGACTTAGATGATAGAATAGAAGGAATGCTTGTAAAATTGCAGAAGCCATAAGACTGAGAAGATTGATAGGAAAACATGTTCAAAGGTCAAAAGAGTATAGTTTGGGGCTGCATCCTTAGACATATGGTGACAAGATCACAGCAAGTGATAATACTGTGGGAAAAATACAATTCAGCCAAATACATCTTTAAAATATTTATGATATGCCATCAAGTCAATGTCAACTCTTGATCATTATTTTTCCCCAGAATGACCTCTCCTCATCCTAGTACTTCAGATCTCTCATCATTGCACCATTGCTGCTGCAATTAAATCCATCCACCTTGCTGTCCTCTTCTTTCCTTTTCTTTCACTTTTCCCAATGTTATAGATTTCTCAGGAGAGTTAGATATTCATATTATATGTCTAACATATGATAATCAGAAGGTAGGTGGTCATTTGTATCTCAAGTAAGGACTCTGAGTTGATTTGATCAATGACTTTTTTCCCTTTGACCATATTCAAGAGTCTTTTCCAACATCGAATTTCTAATGTGTCGATACTCTTTCTATTCTACTTTTTCAAAACCCAACTTTTGCTTCCATGGAGCCTCATGGTGACATAATTGCCTAACTGATTTTAATGTCATTTCCCCCCCCCCAAAAAAAAAGTTCCATTTTATTAGAGTTGTCATATTGGCACATCTGGGAAAACCTGAATCTGTGAGTTCCAGGTTGTACCTTCCCAAAAGAAAATAAAAAATACATTCCCTGCACCCATCAGTTCATCACATGGCCCAATTAAATCTTCATACTAACTGGATACGTTCCCCCAGTCACTTCTCTCCAGGTGCAGGGCACCATGTCCTTGACTCTCTGAGAAACAAAGTTGTTGAGTCTAATCTTCTACCTCACTATGAAACCTCCCCTTGCAAATTCCCAAGCACTGAATGTGGCAACCTTGAAGTTTCCAAGTAAAATATGGCTTCCAAGACTGACATTTAACAATTAAAGTTATATACATATACATATCACGGCATCTGACAATCCTTTCTATCTAAGCAAAAGCTGTCCTGCTCACACACACACCACAGGTGTTAAAAGCCTTTATTAAGGCTTATAAGCCTGAATTAGTATTCCTCCATAATTCCCTGTGCCAGCACCAACTCAACCCCCATGAGTTCCACAGGCTACTCAAAAGAAGTCAAGACTAGTCCTCTAAACAAAGGCAAGTCCAGTCCAGTAAGCAAAAGCAGGTCCACAAGACAAGGCAAGTCCACAGGCAAAGACAAATTTACAAGGAAAAAGCAAGGCCACAGTTGAAGAACTACAATCCAAATTTCAAGGCAAGAACACACAGCAAGGAAATGGACATGTTGTTCCCAGCATTGTTTCACTCTACTTACTGAGCTGCTTCCTGGTGCAGCTCATCAAGAGGAGCAAGGCTTTCTTCTTGCAAGTAGTCTGGCTGACTTTCATTGTGCCTTCCTTCTTTCAATCCTATGTACTCTCGAATCTGGAGGAGGAGGCAGTTCTTCATCTCCAACCTATTCTCCAGAGGGCAGCTGTGTGCCCTCTCCACCCAAAACCTCTGGGCTTTCCAGATGCAGCTGTGCCTCTCCTGTCTCTAGTTCACCCAGCTACTCATCAAGATGCTCCCCTGCATTCAGCCCTTCCACTCCTGGCTCATCACCCTTAGCTTCCAGCTGATCCTCCTCCAAATAAGCATCTGGAGAGCCTTCTGGAGAAGCATCCAGGGGAGTCATAATACTATCTGTGGTTCATTTCTTGACTGTTCTTTTAGTGTAGATCAGGAGTATCAAACTCACAGGCCGTGGGCCAAATGCATCATGTGCTGGCCACGCTCACCTCAATTTTAGCAAAGGGGAAAAAGTCGCAATACATCACATGATGCCATGAGTTTGACACCCCTGATGTACATAGTCAATGTAAGAGGCAAAAGGCATCTTAATTGTCAATTGTAAGTGTGATTGCTGCATTTGTTGTTCTTAGTTTGGTTTTCTTTGTATTTCATTTTAGTACCATTTTTTTTCACCCTGCTTCTTGACTTTAATTAATAAAGTTTCTAATTTATTGCATTTTGAGCTTCAGACTAGTGTTATTAGTATGACATAGGTTATTGAAATTTATTCCTCCAATTTAAAACCACATTCATCTTCCAATATCATCTGCTTCATCATTTCTTTATTTGCTGCCTACGTGGTAGCATTATTACAGCTGGATCAATCTAACATATTCTCTTCTTTTTGATAACTACATTTTAAAATAAATAAATAAATAAACAAAGTATTCCCATCCCTACCATTTGTCCATTTGATCATATTCTTATGTACTACTACTGTTACTGAACTGTGCAACATCCTGGACTTTAGTGCCTCCTGTAGGCTTAGTTCATCCTAAGAATTCAAATTGCAGATTATAAGCAATGCAATAGGGGAAAAGCACTGACTTACTTTAGTCAGATTTAATTGAGCCATTGGTAGAACAGCTAAGGCTGAAGTACATTGACATATCCTTTTCCAGAAGGTAAATGAAAATGAGGACAAAGAAACCTTGGCACCTCTCCATCATTTTTGAGACAATATAAAAACAGTTTTTCTGCCAATGTATATAGTAGAACACATATTTTAGAAAACTTTGGCCTTAGGGATCTGATTTATGAAGCACTTTCTGATGAGTGTGAGTATATTGATAAGCTTGCCTTGATGTTGGCACCTCTCCTTAGGAATCTACAGTATATCTACTTAATCTCCTGGTGATACTATGCATATGAAATGAATACAGCTCTGTAATTTTTCCTTGAATTTTCCATTTCCACCTCAGTGCCCTATCATCTTTTCTTTCATGGTCTCTGCCTTTTGGTCTCTGCTTATTAAAGGCTTTGACTTTTTTGTTCTTTGTCATTTTACTCATGCCTATTGGTATGTTGTGGCACAGGGGCTCAGTGATTAAGATGCTGGGTTTGTCGGCTTGAAAGCCTGCAGCCCAGGTTCAAGACATGAGCTCCATATGACATGGCTGAATTCCCATCCTAGCCCCATCTTCTGCCAACCTGGCAATTGGAAAGCATGAACGTGTGAATAGATAGGTACCACTTCAGTTGGAAGGTAACAGTGCTCCGTGACATCATGCTGTTCACATAACTACATAATCACATGTGCTGGGCACATGAAACAGAAATGAGCACTGCCCGCTATGATTGGCAATGACTAGTGGAGCAAAAACTTCAGGGAGGGACATGGAGAGAGAGAGTTTTCCATCTCTAGCACATCCTGGTTGTGCATTATTGCCAGTATTGACACTTCATTCCTTAAAGTCTCCACTTGTCTGGAAAAATAGATGCAGAAATGTATGAATGTGAGTGGACTTGTGTGTATAGGTCTACAGACCTAGGAGCTGTTCCAAATTTCTTCATCAGTCTATAACGAAGCAACAGGGCTGCTATTCATAATAGTACATGAGAAATACTGTATATAGAGTGGTGCGGTTGAGAGATGGAGCTGTTGCCTCACAATCAGAAGGCTGTGAGTTCAATCTTAGGTAGAGGCAGAAATTTCCCTCTCTGGGCAGGATGAGAATATATCTGCTGAACAAAACTCTGCATTGGTAACAGGAAGGGCATCTGGCCATTAAACACTCTGCTAGCTCCATTCAATTGCCCAGACTTCATCTCGTAAGGCATTATGGAGTCATTAAAAGATGATGATGATGATGGGAAATACTGTATATGAAGATTTTAATTCCTCTTGCTAGGTTGCTAAAAGAAAGAGATAAAGGAATAATAAAACATCTGAATCCATCACAGAGATGGGCACTATCGATTTCAGGGTTTTATATTCAGATAAAAAGAGGACAGCATGAAGAAAATACATTAATAGTTGAGGATAAAAGGGTGCGGAAAAATCCTGTTATTCAAGAATGCAGGATCCATTGTAATTCCATCTCTGGGCAACAGGGAGAATCCTCCAGAAGTGCCAACTAACTGTTCCTATTAATTATTTGGCAAACAGATGTTGCAGTTGGTGCTGGCAAGACTGTCACTGTTTGTTGTCCTTAGTGAAGAACTTTTGAGCTAAGCAAACAAAAATGAAAGATTCAGCCTGGAACCTTCTAGATGCAAATTCAAATTGCAAAGTTGAGGACCGATATGCAAACATACTGGCATCCTTCCTAATGGAATGAAAATCAGTCCTTGGCTTTGTGTTACATTGTTCTGAAAGAACGTTTTATAGATTTAACTACTGAATTATGGATTTGGAATCATTACCAGGATGATCTTAGACTGCAAGACGATCGAGTCAATCAGTTCCAAACACAACAAGATTGGCTGCTCCCTTGAGGCAATCATTAGTATGATGCAGCCATTTGCATACTTAAGCACACGATGCAAATTGAGGATGGATTAGGAAAACAAAATGTTTTTGGCAGGGCTGAGGGAAATAGAAAGGGAGGACAAAATAGTTGATTCAGAATCAAGCAAATTAGTGGAATGTCCATGGAAAAATTGCCACTAAAACAGATTGAGATGCCAAAGATCATTCATGCAGTCATCAGGAGTATCCATGAACACTAACAGTAAGAAGATATGCTGAAAAATCCATAATTTCACATGGACAAGCCCAGTGATAATTCCAACTAGGAAACTGAGAATTCTAGACCAAGCCAAATCCCAAAATACTAGAGAATTCCTGGAGGCCTGCCACTTGGACAGGTCATCACCAACAGGCACACAGAGATAAACAACATCTACTTACCATTCAAAAGGGATAATCACAAACCCAGAAAGGAAACATAAAGACCAAATCACTTCCTCACCAGCAATCAAAACCCAGGTCAACAGAGATTAATCCCAAGATTAATACAAGACCAACACAGAGGTGGTATTCAGCAAGTTCTGACCAGTTCTGGAGAACCAATTGTGGAAATTTTGAGTAGTTTGGAGAATACCACCACTGACTGGCCCCATCCCCATCTATTCTCTTCCTCCTGAGTCCCAGCTGATTGGCTGGGTTTTCTTTTGTTGCCCTGCACAGGAGAACGGAGCTGGAAAGCAGGTTAGTGGGGTGGTGGTGGGGGGAATGGGGATTTTGCAGTATCCTTCCCCTGCCATGCCTACCAAGCCACGCTCACAGATCCTGTAGTAAAAATGTTTGAATCCCACCACTGGACCAACAGTCAAGAAGTTAGCAATACCCCAATCAAGGAACTGCCGACTCAGACAAACTGTCTGTTAGTAAACAGCAGCCTAAGCAAGGAACCACCAAGAACACTCCCACCAACACTGACAAGGCAAGTCAGTAGTCTGTTAATAGAGAGCAAACCCCATTCCCTCAGGCACTGATGATGTTAACTAGTTTGGTAATGAAAGGTCTGAAAAAAAAATGTTCAGAGAGCACCAAGGTTCAACCCTGAGTTACAAATAGTTTATCTGTCAGCAGGAGCCAAACAGATCTGATGCAATCTAGTTGGATGCTCAACTGACAGCAAGCAATACCAAACAGAATGACAGAGTTGGAAAACACCATGGTTTTCTTTTAGTCCAACCCCCAGTGCAAGCAGGAGACCCTCTACCATTTTCAACAAATGGTTGTCCAGTCTCTTGTTAAAAGTCTCCAGTGTTGAAGCATCCACAACTTCTGAAGACAAGTTGTTACATTGGTTGATTGTTCTTATTGTCAGGAAGTTCCTCCTTACTTCTAGGTTGCATCTCTCTTTTTTCAGTATCTATCCCTTGCTTCTTGTCTTGTCTTCTCATGTTTTGGAAAATAGGTTGACTCTCTCTTATTTGTGGCAGTTCCTCAAATATTAGATCACTGATATCATGTCAACCATAGTGCTTTTGATCACTTACCACCCAATCAGCCTTGATTAACCTTTAAAAGTTTGTGAGAGTCAGATCTGGAAAATACATGAATATTATAATACAAGAGTTTCCATTAATACAGTTTCCATTGGGAACCTGAAGGAAATATCATGAAAGAATTTTAAGCCCAAACTACTACTTTGAATTGAGTCCAAAAATGGGCTGACAAACAGTAGAGCTGGCATACTGGTATAATAGTTTCATATTAGCTAGTTCCAGTGAGAAGTCTAACTGCTCAATTTTGAACTAACTAAAGTTAGTGGACCATTTTCACAAGCAGTCCCTGTGTAAAATGCATTGGGATAACCCAACTGGAAAATTAGCAGTGTTGCAAGAGGGAGGTAAAGTGCAATGAGGCTTGATATCAGCTCTTTCAGGGTAAACCAGATCAAAAAACAGACTCCACTGGAAGAAGTGAACTATACTGAGATAGGCTATAATAACAGAATCTTGCAAGCTTGGTTGCATTTTCTCTTCCCTGTCTCCTTCTTATTTCCCAGGGGATCAGAGAGGAGACAGTCTTCTTAATACTGCATCAATCCCCAGAATTTGAGGAATGTTTAGCACTATTTGCTTATATAACTGTTCTTGACTATTCTCATCAAGGTTATCTCCTTGATTTACTACAAAGGGTCATGAAAGTCTCTTCAGTCCAAACTGAAATGCACCTAGAATATACAAAGCACCTTACTTCAAATCTACAGTCAAGAAGCACATTTGTAAGATGAGGAGCACATCTGTTAAGACTCAAAACAAGAGTCACAAACCTTATGTCATTCTAAGATGTTGTAACAAACCAGGAATTTAAGATGGTCAAGATTGCTACTGCAATTATGATGTGACAAGGCTTTAGAATTAGCAGGCTTCAAAAGAGTATTGACTTCCACCAATGTCAACCTAAATTTAAGTAGCTGCAATTTAAACTATCTTTTGTTGAAGTGCATCCCCTTTAGTTAAATTAGATGTCATTAGCGGACCAATTTTATAGCACAATTAATCCACTATTACATATATGGAATAAGGGCATTGCCTTTCTAAACAGTTTGGAGGCACAGTCTTCCTGCTAAATTATGGCAGTTGACTGTTATTTTTAAAAGCATGCTATGAGGTTCATAATTTAAGGATAAAGTTGTAAGATTTATTAACTCTTTTTTATAGACAATTATAGACAAATTCCCCTTTGAATCTGGGTGTATACTTTGGATTGTTAGGAAAGCTGGGGCACTGTAAATCAACAATCCTTTGCTCAGTTCAAGATTTTCAGATAGTGCCTTCTGTAGACCATGTATTGATCTGCATCTCTGGCTTGTGCATGGCATGAACCCAATTAATTAAATTCACTGCAAGACAAATCATTTGGGTAATAAGTTTAAATACGTCATGCTTTTCAAAGACTGCCACAATCTGACATAATTTTGAAATAGAATGTAGTTGGGATTCATGGACAGAGATAGATCAGAAAGATAAACATAGCCAAGAGAACAAGCAGCAGCTAGATCAAAACATTACAAGCAAGTTCACAGCTAAGTAGAAATTTGAGTTACAGGATGGTAGTGGTAAACAGATGGTAATGATGTTAGCCAACAATCATAGTACAAAGCAGTACAATAACCAATATCTTTATACTCAAAATAATTTATCAGTTCTTAGATCATTTCAAAATGCACTACTGCAAAACCAGGTCTCCCCAATCCTATAGTGGTTACTTTCATTTTTTTTTCTTCGCAGATGTATGACTTCAATATGTCTTGGTAAAGTGTTAGAAAAGTCTTTGAGAAGTCTATAATTTCCTGCATTTCCTTCCTCTCCTCCTTCTTCTTCCTCCTTCCTCTGATAGGGACACATTTCTTCTCTTCCAGATTCTAAAAATTATAGTTGTGGTTTTGCAATCACTTCTACTAATTCCTTCCTTACATTGGGAAGTAGTTTGGCCTTGGAGATTTAAATTTATTTAAATTATTGAAGTGGTTTTTTTTTTTTTTTTTAATGCTTTCATCAACCCTGAGGTGCTCCTCTTCCACTGCTAGCATAAAGCTATCCAGTTAGGAGTTTGTTTCCCTTCTGGGTAAAAACAGACATTAAAAATGTGTTTTGCTTTCTTTCTATCACCTTTTTACCAGGTGACCCTCTTCTCCTTTGACTTGCAATAGACCTACAACTTCTTTGTCTTTCTGTAACTTTAATCTGATTTTGGTCCATAGTCCTTTATGCCAGGGGTGTGAAACTTGTGGCCTGCAGTCCAGATGCGTCATGTGTTGGCCACGCCCCTGCCTGGTTTAACAAAGGGAAGGAAAGTTCCAATACGTCATATGATGCTGCTGTGATAATGTGAGTTTACACTCCTGCTTTATGCAGTTGAGATTTTTTTTTTTAATGAATGTCCTGGTTACACTGCAAGTACTCAGAATTATGAGGTATGAGCAATTAATGTACTTACCAAATAAGTAGAGAGCCAGTTGGTGCAATGACAAAGGCATCAAGCTAGAAACCAGGAGACTGTGAATTATAGTCCCTTCTTGAGCAGAAAACCTGCTATATACACTCAAGGTTGACAAACCAGGAAATCACCTTCTCTTAGCCATAGGATGGGGACTATGGCAAACCACTTATGAAAAACCTAACCAAGGAAACAGCAGGAACTTGCAGACAGTCTCAGAGAATTGGACACAATTAAAGAACAACAAGAATAACAAAACCAATAGATTACATACTGCATTCAAGTGTGTGAACATTTGCAAAAATGCCATGGTATATTTTTAACAGTAATGCAATTTCATATGGCTTACTGTAGGAGTAGGGAATTGTGGCCCTTCATATGTGGTTGTATGTCCAGCATCCTTACAATTGTGCACACCGGTTATATTCTGGCATCAAAGAGATCCACAATTTCCCCAGTCCAACTATAGGTTTTCCTTGTGTTCTGCCTGAATAAAGTTTTCATATCACCCACCCCAATGGAAACATCTCTACCCAGGTCTTAATTCAAAAGTGGTTTCCAAATGCTGACATAAAGCACTGGTCTGCCTTTGAGGATAAGAAAGATTTGTTGCTTGATTCAAAACTAAAGATCCTCAAAGTTAATCCCCTTTTGACTTTAACAGCAAGGGATGATTAAAGACCATCATTAGTGAGTCCTGGTGTGGTAAGGTATTTAGCAAACATGCTTTTTACTCGGCAGAGGTGTATAGCAATAAGCAATTCATTTCCTGTGGACATAAGTAATCTTCCTTGTCCCAGATAACTGGAAAAAGAATTGCACCTGAGACCCTAACGTGACTCCCATTTCCTTCTATTCTGAAGTAGATCAAGATAAAAGTGAAAGAAATGCATAGAAAATTTTAGCCTTTGGAATGCAATGCCATTAAATGATGTCAGGCATCATTCTTTCACCCCGGAGTATTTAATGTTAAACTACCAGATGAACTGCACATTTATATCATTGCCACCAGTATATTTCAATCATAATTTATACTCATATATTTTATGCAACCCATAAATCTATCTTTAATGGTTTTAAAATAGTGTTTCAATGGGATTTCTCAGTGGTCTATTGCTGAGAATATCAGCAGTAGCCTGAAAGAATGCTTGCTGAGTGCTGTAGATCATTTGTGTGCAAGGTGCATCTGGAGGGAACTGATTGCTACGTTCAGCTTAATCCATGCTCTAACTTCACATATGGCACCACTGAGAATCACCAGGAAGGGCTAATATCCTGCATGAATATGGTATGCACTTTAGAATATTCTTGTGACTTCTCTATTCTATCAAATGATTTCTGGACAGTAAAAATAGATAAAAGAATAATCAAAAGAGTGCAAGAGGAGGAAGGTATTTAAATAATCTAATGTGCTGAAGTTAATTAAGCTAAATGCCTCTGGAGCAAAAACTCTGGTTATTGTCCGATGGTTGGTGTTTGGTTGCTTCTAAACCTGGAATTTTTGCAGTTTGGGATTTGGATTGAATACCTTCTAAATCGTATAATTCATGATCATAATCTCAATATAAGATTCCAAATTCCATGTATGATCTGGATGAACCTCATTCCAGACAGAAATATGGACATATTTTAGGAAATGTAATAAGATATCTACTGTAAAATCTGGATTAAAAGTCTAATTATACAGGCATATGTCCATGCATACATATATGTATATAGTTTTAGGTAATCATTGAAGAATTCTTGAGACTAATCTCTCTATTATTTAAACAGTAAACAGATCAGTCTGTATCCTGGCTCTGTTTCTACCAATTTCAAAACTTGATCCTATTTTTAACAATAGCCTTGTGAGATAGCTACCATTTTCTCAGAAATGACAGAAATGAAATAGGAATTGAACAGTTTCATCTTTTCTTTCTTAATGATTACCAGGGTAGTGATTATTTTTCCTTCCTTCTAGTTGAATCAGAGCTAAAGGAAACCTGGTTCTTGTTAGTATGTTTTACCAACCCCAATTCATTAAGGTTAAGCTTTCCTGAAACCATTTATGGAATTATAGAATACATGTATGTTTTATTTCTTGATGACTATTCATCCCTGTCACTCTTCTCTCTCTGTCTCTGTCTGTCTGTCTGTCTCTCTCTCTCTGGGTGTGTATGTGTGTCTCTCTGTGTGTGTGTCTTTGTGTATTATTTCCCATTTTCAGACAAGTTTTCAGTACACTTTTCCTGCAGCTTTTCCCTACACTGTTTGTTTTGCCATGAGAACTATCTAATGAAGCATACATAAACCTGTTTGACAAGAAATGTATTGAAATGCCAGCTGTTCTCTGTACCAACATTTAGCTACAATGCACTACAAACCCACTGAATAGAGTTGGAGTTAGTTGTGAGTGCAGTAATACCAGAGTTCCCAAAAGGAAGTTTAAGACATAAGACATAAGAGTTTATTTGTCATTACACTCGCAAGCGGGTGCAACGAAATGAGGTGCTTTTCCACAAGTAAAAACTGGACAAACACCACTAAAAGAAAAAATAAATAAATTAAATTAAAACTAAACACAACCGACCATACAATGATCTCTATGCAATTTTAAAATGTAAAACCCCATTACTCTCAGCCATTCACTTCCACATAAATCTTATGACCCTGCATTCAAACTCAAAACTGCACTTGGATAAAAACTGTTCTTAAATCTGGTCGTCCTTGTTCTTAATACCCTAAATCTCCTTCTCGATGGTAATAGTTCAAAGAGCTGATGTCCCGGATGAGAGGAGTCATTCAATATATTAAGTATCTTCCTCCTACATCTATTCCTATACAGTTCTTCCAAAGAGGGAAGTGAGCAGCCAATGATGTTTTGGGCCATCTTAATCACCCTCTGAATTGCCTTTTTCTCTGCCACTGTGCAGCTCAAGAACCATACACAGAGACAGTAGGATAATATACTCTCAATTGAACTCTGATATGAGATATATGATATGAGATATACTCTTCCTCAAATTTATTTCTAAAATAATTCCCACAATAATGAAGAGGAAAGGCTGTCCCCAGATAGATTGTATGTATCATTGTTCCCATGAGAACAATAAATAAATATAAAGAAGATGAAAAATAATCATATTTACTTATTTGATATTTCAGAGAGGCAGGGAAGATCATTTAAATAAGGCAAAATTGATAAAAAATATTAATAAACAATAACAAGTACATATTTAGACGAAAGACAATGTGATGTCATATAATACTATATGTATGTAATACTGAATGTAAAGCATCATTTAGATCAAAAATTCTAGGCAGTGTACAGAATTTAAAGTCTAATAAGAGTATGCAACCAAATGCAGAAATACCAACACATTGACAAAATATGCAACAAGAAATTTCAAGGCACTATCATTAGACAAGCATGATCACAAATAATCGCAGCCTATTTGAAAAACAAATAGAAAGAATGTGCTATTGTTCACATTTTGTGTATCTATTCATTTAATTTGCATTCCACCTTTATTATTTTTATAAAAAAAAATCAAGGCAATAAATATATTCAACATATCTTCCTCCTCCTATTTTCCCCACAACAACAACCTTGTGAAGTTATTCTGACAGAGCATTTATGAAATAATTGGCATTCAAGTTATCACAACATAGACTGGATGTAGGAGGAGTGGCAGAATCTGGGGTCAGAGTCAAATGCAGAATCAACCTAGAATCTCTCTATAGCCATAAGTGGACTGAATAGATCCCTCTTGAATTCTATCTAACACCAAGATAGTGTAACCATTAGTTAAGTAGATTCTTGTGCATAAGCATGATTTGTAATAAATCGATTTAATTGGAACTTCACGTGTGGCCCTGATCTTTCCCGCCTGAAATCTGTTGCTATATTATGTATTGTGCTTTGTTGCTGGCAGTTCTATTTGGTATAGATGGACACAAAAAGTATTTGGTTCATTTACTATGAATTAATCTAATTTTCATCCTACAAACATACAAACTGGAACAGAGTTCAAATCTGGAACAGAGTTATCTTCAGTATCCTGCACATTTTTACTTTTTTTTCCTCATAATTAAAAACATGCAAACAAAAATGTGGGCTCAGGATATTTCAAAGTATTCAAAATCATTGGAAGAATAATTTTTTATGTGAGATGAAAACAATAGGTTTAATATACCTACTTGAAAAGTTGTCCAGAGAACTTAGTTATGAATAGACATGCTTGGCTTGTGTTGTACATTAGTTTAAACTTTTTTAAGGTTTTCTAAGCTAAAATAAGGGGGAGGGGAATCCTTACTTCTAAGTAAACATATATAATATTTCAGTGTAAAAATGAAAACCAGTACTTTACAATCCGTTTTTGATAAAAGAGAAGGGAGTATAAGCTTGCATAATTCAAATCCCTTATATTTTATCTTCATGAAGACAATGAATTGAAGAATCTTTTTTTTTTTCGGTTCAGAAAAAATGAAATTGTGGATGTGACCAGAAAAAAATCAGGACAATTAAATGCTCCTACACTACCAATGTTTCCAATCCAGTCACAATCACCTACATGATTTGAAAATAGATGACAACTTAAAACTTAAAGAATAGGTTGATGAACCAATTAACATTCACCATCTTTCCTTCCACTTGTCTGAAAGAAAAATGCAAAGAATCAGAAAGAGCTACCACTAGTCATGGACTGACAATAATCCCATCAACCCCACTCAACCTAAAGTGAAAATAAAATAATTGCTAACATCTTTCTAGCCAAGAAACATGTTTGTTCTTCTATATTTATCTACTTGCAGTTACCTGGACATAGATGATAGCAATAGCAATAGCACTTACACTTATATACTGCTTCACAGTGCTTTACAGCCCTCTCTAAGTGGTTTAGAGAGTCAGCCTCTTGCCCCCAACAATCTGGGTCCTCATTTTACCCACCTTGGAAGAATAGAAGGCTGAGTCAACCTTCAGCCTGGTGAGATTCGATCTGCCAAATTGCAGGCAGCCAGCAGTCAGCAGAAGTAAATTGTAGTGCTACACTCTAACCACTGCACCACTGCAGCTCAATAGAGATAGATAGATAGATAGATAGATAGATAGATAGATAGATAGATAGATAGATAGATAGATAGATAGATAGATGGATGGATGGATGGATGGATGGATGGATGGATGGATGGATGGATGGATGGATGGATGGATGGATGGATAGATGGATAGATGATAGACAGAGAGCAGACATTAAATACTTCTATGAGGATAAGCTGTATGACTGAAAAATGATCCTAAAATATGTAAATAACAGTATGATAAACCCCGAAAGAACTCCTAGCCCTGTACCTATCTTTTGTCTACAGCACTGCTTTACAAAGCCCCTGTGATATGAAAAGGTAAAATAATAACATATCAGCAATTTTGCAACTAAGCACTTTTCCTAATAGCTTTCACCAAGATTTCATATTGCTAAGATGACTCTATTGGGAACAATCCACTTCTGAATAATGTATACATGAAGAAAGAGATAACCTCCAGGATCAAGATGTTGAAACTCCCGGGGCAAAAATAATAGCCGGTCAAGGCCTAGAAGCTGGGAAACAGAGCAGGGCAAGAATCTCTACTAGCAGCAAAATAGAGCACCCACTGAGGCTTCAGCACTGCTACAGTTCAAAATTATGTCCCAAACTTTGCTATACTTTCCAATAAACAGGATTAGTACCTAAAATAAATTGATTCAGTCTCCAAAAAAACAGATGAAATTGTGATAATATTCCATCCTGGAGCTAATCCAAAGATGGTGCAAAACTTCATTGGGAAGGTGCCTTAAATTGTGGCTTGCAATGCAATTAGAAGAAGCCATCAGGACAGCATTTCAAATGAGAAGAACAAGGCATATTTTCTAAGCTACCCTTTGAGGTAAAGAGTCATTATTTTCTTGCAAGCTGATCAATTTCAGCACTGCCAATCATTTTGAGAGGAGGAATAACTCTTCAAAGAAGGAATCCGGTTTGCATTTGAAAGTTTAGGGATGGAAAGGGAGAAAAGTAAATGTTCTCCTTCCTTAAAACAAGCCCTCCCAAATATCAAATAGCAATATCTTTCTACATCTATATGGATCATGAATCTGTCAGGTGACAGAAGGAAGCTTAGTACTCTTATTCTTTTCAAATTCTAAAGTCAGACAGGACAAATTGGCAAGAGGAAAAATCCATTATACCAATCAATTGTATAAAAAGCTATCCTTTTAAAAATCCTTAGGAGAGGGAGAGAGAGAGAGAGAGAGAGACTTGTAGAGGTGTAAAGGATAATATATTTTCTTTTTAGGTATCTTTGCAAACTAATTTGCCTTCTCCTGGTAAGCCCTTTGAAAGAAGATAGCAGCCATGGAGAGTGGGATTATGAAACAAATATTATGGAAGAAGCATACATGCCACTCCATCTGCCCTAGGCATTAGGTGGTCAGCAACACAAAGAGAGATTTTACACATGGATGGGTAGGATGGCAGCCATTTTGTAAACTTTGCCCAGCAAGCATTCCTAAAGAAATACACACAGCATTCTTTGGTCTCCACAATGTAAAAAAGAGATTGAGACTCTAAAAAAGGTCTGTCAAACTCCTAATCCGTGGGCTGGATGTGTCATACTCTGGCCATATCCACACCAGGTTTAGCAAAGGGGAAAAAAAGTCCTGATATATCGTGTGATGCTACTGTGACAATGTGAATTTGACACCCCTGCTAGAGAAAGAGTGCAGAGAAGAGCAACAAAGATGATTAGGGCACTGGAGGCTAAAACATATAAAGAATGGTTGCAGGAACTGGGTATGTCTAGTTTTATGAAAAGAAGGACTAGGGGATGACATGATAGCACCTGAAGGCAGGACAAGAAGCCATGGATGGAAACTAATCAAGGAGGTAAGCAACCTAGAATTAAGGAGAAATTTTCTGATGGCTAGAACAATTAATCAGTGGAACAACTTGCCTCCAGAAGTTATGGATGCTCCAATAATGGAGATAATTAAGAACAGATTGGACAACCAGTTGTCTGAAATGATATAGGGTTTCCTGTCTGAGCAGAAGGTTGGATTTGAAGACCACCAAGGTTCCTTCCAACTCTGTTTATTCTATTCTATTCCTATTCCTATTCCTATTCCTATTCCTATTCCTATTCCTATTCCTATTCCTATTCCTATTCCTATTCCTATTCCTATTCCTATTCCTAATCCTATTCCTATTCCTATTCCTATTCTACCCTACCCTGCCCTGCCCTGCCCTGCTCTATTCTATTCTATTCTATTCTATTCTATTCTATTCTATTCTATTCTATTCTATTCTATTCTATTCTATTCTATTCTCTCTTCTGCCTAAAACATCACTCCATATCAGTCCACTGCCAATTCATGGAAGGTTATGGACTGTAGTCTTCCATTCTGGTTGAGTATGGATTGTAGACAGATTTGTTTTTTAAAGTCCTAGTCTAGGGCTAAAATATAGTGACTGAATCAAAGTCACTAGCCAGTTTCCAAGCCTAAGAGAGATTCTGGCCAGATTTTTTTTTTTTTTTTTTTGCTGTCATCTTAACCTTTTGTCAACAAAGTCTAAACATTCATTGTTCTGAGAAATTTGTTCCCTTGGTTGTTCATTTTGAATTCAGTTTGTTGTTACAAAGTTCTGACAGCAGCAGATCATCTCTACACAAAAATTGTATCACACATCTCTTGTTTTTCCTTTAAAATTAGAATGATTTCCTTTCTTTCTTTGATTAGATAGAAAAGGTAGACTTTCTTCACCTGGCATGAGTGTCTATTCTTCAAATACAAGTCATATTTCAGACATAAGAGGGGCCATGGCAGTTGTTTCTTTTATGAGAGCAACATTGAACATTTGAATGCAACACTGATGACAAAAGTATATAAGTGATTATTTTAAATTATTGGTCTACTTAAGATAGAGATTTTTCAGAATTTTCTTGAAGCTGCACGGTTTTGGAGTTTAATATCTGAAATACAGGGTTTTGTGTTTAAATATGAGTAAAAATGGATAGGTTGACACTGCATTAAGTAGTAATATTAATGTCTGGATTTGGCTTCATGCAATTTGTAAACTCAGTCAATTGTGTATTAGTAATCAAGTCATTGTTAACGAATCCCGGTGTAGTGTAATGTTGAATCAAGTTTTAAAATATTGACTTGAGCTCTCCAATTGCATGCTGTAGCATTTCTATTTCTCATCTAATGTCACAAGGGGTGTTCAAGAAAAGCACATCACATTCCTTCCTTCACAACCTCCCCTCCCTGATGGTTCAAGTGTGTTTCCTCTATTATATGAAAAACCTTTTCTTCCAACTATAGTTGCTGTTAGCCCCAGGGCTAGAAGGACATGTTCCTTATGAAGAGAACAGGAGCAGGGAGGCAAAGAGGCAGTGTTATGGAAGTGTTTGGCAGGTTAGAGCAAGGTGTGATTCAATCACACACATTATGAAAAGAAGAGGAGAGGGAAGAGGGAGAGATATAAAAGCAAGAGCAAGAGCAACTATGCCACCTGTCACATTAAGGACATGTGTTTCCTCTTCTTATTCAGATGAGCCACAGTGGCACAGTGGTTAGAGTACAGTACTGCAGGCTACTTCTGCTGACTGCTTGCAATTTGGTAGTTCAAATCTCACCAGGCTCAAGGTTGACTCAGCCTTCCATCCTTCTGAGGTGGGTAAAATGAGGACCCAGATTGTTGGAAGCAAGAGGCTGACTCTGTAAACCGTTTAGAGGGGGCTGTAAAGCACTGTGAAGCAGTATATAAGTCTTAAGTGCTAAGTGCTATTATGTAAGTAACTTTTCACTGCAGGAATTGCAGAATTTTGTTTTTATCTTCTTTTTTCCTCTTACCTTCTTCCCATCTCATTGGCATTTTACACTATTATTAAAGCCCCCTCTTCTTGGTAGATCAAAAAGGTGTAATACCATATGATTCAATACCATATGAAAAATGAAGCAGTGGCAGCCCAGTTGCAATTTCACATTCTGATTTTTATCTTAAATTCAAATTACTATCTTTCGCAAAGGCTGATTAAACGTATATCAGCATCTCCTCTTTTTTTTTTTTTTTTGAGCAAACTATTGATGATCTCTGTTAAAACCATTGATCCGCTGGACTGGACTGACTTTTATGGGGCAAGTGGTAATTCTGAACTCCTTATATTTTAGATAAATGGAATTGTGTTTTACATTAACCAAATCTCTTACAACTGAAGCTGTCATTAAACTTTTGAAGTTGCTTGATTATATTTAGATAGTAGACTTAACTTAGGTGCCGTATTAACCCCCCAAAATAAACTTTGCTCTAGGCTCAACACATCAGGCAAAAATGTCCCTGTTTTTGATCCTGACAATGTAGATCCAAGTGTTGATATTAGTGTGAATATGATAATACTACTGCAACATGACAATGAAGGATAAAACTATAGGAAGTTAATACTGAGGGCATGTTAATGCAACTTGAGTTATTAGATGCTTTGTCTCCCAAAGGTCCTCTTTTTATGAAAAGTTTAAATACAGTTCCCCAACTGACTTAATGTACAGTAGTTCAGTTCAATGACTCTGTCAATAGTAAAGGAAAAGCCAATATTCAGAGTATATCTTTTAATAAATTTAATAAAAACTGATTTTTTTTCTGGCTTTGAAATAGTGTTGCATGTCTGAGTCCTGATTCAAATCCAATCTTTATTTAATTTTCTCCAACCCTTGCTGAATTTATGAATTTTCAATACGCTCTAAATTTTCTGAGAAATGAGTGGATTCCCTTGACTAGAAAAATATATGCATCTGGTCAAAGTTGACAGCACATACAGAGACAGAAGCAATAGTTTAATGTAACCGTTCATTAAATGTGTAGTTGCCTGCATTGAATCTTGAATTAGTTAGTTCCCCATGTTGATGGCTAAGCATAAATCTGGTGTGAAAAATCTTGGATATTGTGCAAACACACTGAAAAAGTTACATTGCTTTCTCCTTCAGTTTTCAATTTCATTACAAAGCCAACATAAACACTTTCCCATTTTCATATTTTTCACTGGAGTAATATGTCCAAATTATGGGCTTAATCATTATTAATTCCTTTGATATTTATCAACTACATTAACATTAATCATGATAAACTCTTCTAGTATTAATGTGGATGTCATTAATACAGCACTTCAAGTGTTTGTACTGCTGCTCAGCCTTCATTAACCGAACCATTAGTTGCAAGGTGTTAACTTTTTGCATGAAGAACACCGTGTTTGTTAGAGTGATATTTTGATGTATTTTTTTTAACGTCCTGTGGATTCTTCTCTACTATGGTTTACAGTACACTGTGCAAACCTTCCAAAGAATGCCTTGCTTCAAGTCAATAATTTCCTTCATGATGCTTTGCAAAACAAAATTGCTTCCTTTTTTTAAAAAAAAGTGAAGCTGCTTCATTGCTTATGGATTATTACTTTTGGCATATCCTGTAGCCATCCAGAAGTTCCTGTGTATTCTACATTCATAGGAACATTCTGCATTAAACATACCAGAGGAGTTCCCATAAAAGTACCTCCATAGTATGAATTACATGATTGCTAAACTTTGAGTAAGAAACAATGTTTGCTTCTTCAAAGTTTGATGTTTGCTTCCTCAAAGTTTCCTCAAAATGCCTTATCAAGGTAACAGGAGACATCTTCCATATGGCTGTGCACCCATGAGGTATGGCTGTATTATTTCTATCCTTGTCTTTTCTACTAACTTCTCTTATTGATATATTTATTGCTGTATGATTATTATTATCCTGTTGTTTTACATGTACACAAAAGTGGTTGGATTCATTTTTTTTTAACTACCAGTTCTGTGGGCATGGCTTGGTGGGCATGGCAGAGGAAGGTTACTGCAAAATCCCCCATTCCCTTCCCACTCCTGGGGGGAGATTACTGTAAAATCCCATTCCCTTCTTACCCCACTAACCTGCTTTTCAGCTCCGTTCTCCTGTGTAGGGCAACAAAAGAAACCCAGCCAATTAGCTGGGGATCAGGAGGCAGAGAATAGACATGGCTGGGGCCAGTCAGAAGTGGTATTTGCTAGTTCTCTGAACTACTCAAAATTTCCACTACCAATTCTCCAGAACTGGTTAGAACATGCTGAATACCACTTCTGGCACACAGAGAGCTTCTGGCACACAGAGAGACAAATTCTTTGTGTGGCTAAATAAATCTATTCTGTTCCATTCCATTTCTTTCCATTCTATTCTATTTGTGCAAAGATCAGACCTGCGCAAATCAACCCTAATTTGATTTGAATTAAGAACACAGAAGTCAAAGGGGCATCTACGTGCCAATTAGAGCCAATTCAAGAACTGTTTCAAAAAAAAATGTATCTCCGGGCTTTAGTGGGGAAATTTCCAAATATGTGTGAATCTGTTCCATTCTGGGGGTAGGGTGCAATGAAAATGGGGAAATTAGACCTGTAAAAAGATGTTAATGCTGCCAAGTTTTATTTGAACACTTTAAAAGGTCTTACTACAATGGAAATAGCAGAGATAACTACAACAAGGAGCAGCTACAACTGCTTTCCAAATTGTCTGGCAAAAAGCTCATAAAGAAGTTAAGTGAATCTGGGCAAGAAGTGTCCTACTTCAATTAAAAATATGAGCTTTGAAAAATAGCATTAAAGATAAGGTTTCCCCATCTTTTTCTAGGGGTTGCAAAAGGACTGGCCATGGTTGGTTGGCAAGTTTCATCCTTCCTAGGAAGAATCCCTCCTGTTTCCACTTCAGTGAGTGTTAGGCTAAGGATACACTGGGAAATTTTATGGATAGAATTAAAAAAGTATATCCATTATCCTTATGGAGTGGTTAGCTATGATGCTTTTTCTGATTACAAGATTTTCTGGCATGCCAGGAAGATTGGTGGCATAACTGGTTGGCAAGCTGATGTCCCCTGAAAAAGAAAAAAAAAAAACTTCATCATCATTGGCAAGATTTGTTTGTCAAAGTTATTGCTTAGTGGCCATATTATTCATTAGAAATTTAGGAGAGGAAGTAGAAGCAGGAATAACACATTGGGATGGGATAGAACAGAAGTATCAAACTCAATTTCATTGAGGGCTGACTCAGGGTTATGTTTGATCTCAGAGGGATGGGGAGGTAGGGATGGTTGGGGGGGCCTGCTCATGATAGAGGTTTGACACAGGCTCAAGATGCACTTTTTCCTTTCTCTTCTTTCTTTCCACACTACTCCTCATGCTCCAAGCATTCTACTGTCCAAAAACAGGCCTCATGGAGGCCCTGGGAGGCCCCCATGCCACCCATTTTTGACTGGCAGAGTGCTTCTGGAGGCCAAAAACAGGCTGTGGGGGGGGGGCTCCTGGGACCTCTTTGCAGCCCTTTTTTTTGGCCAGCAGACGGACCATGGACCGGTCCTTTGATATTTCCAGGCTGGCCCCACAGGCCAAATTTAAGCACCCCGTTGGTTGGATGCAGCCCGCGGGCCTTGAGTTTGATACTCCTGGGATAGAATATCACAGAGATAAGCAATCCTCAGAATTTGAACCAGCAATGTGTTAGCCTGATATCCATTTCACTCATCGTCAAGAGATTTAAACCTGTTCCAATCATGCAACATGAAGTATATTTAGAATATTGTGATCCCAGTTGGCTTGACAAAAAGCCAGCAAACAACTGTAATATTCCATGAGTACAATGGAGAGAAAAGTAAGGGCATATGGCTAGATGTGCTAAAGAAGTTGATGTCTGAGGAAATGAATGGAGCCGAAGTAACCTTAGTCTTGCCACCTGAAAAAAGCTCTGTTAGGCAAAGAATGTAATGAAGTGATAACTCTTAATGGACAACTGATTACCTCTGTTTCAAAGAGGCTACCATACCATTCAAGATCTCCTCACTAGTCTTCATATATGGAATTTAAGATGCAACTTTCTATTCTCCTGAAAGCAATAGAACAGCTTTTGAATCTTCAAAATGCTTCAGGGGTCCTTGGATTACTGCTTTGAAGAAAGTCTTCATTTTGATTGACAGCTCTGCTTTAGTGAGGGGTTCTGATCCATGTTTCTTTCAAATAAACCAAACAAAACTTCCTAGAATGCAGCCTTCCCCAACTTGGCACCCTTCAGATATATTAAAGTCTGCATGGCATGACAGTTGGGGGGATGATAAGAGTTGTTGGCTGAAGCTTCTGGAAGGCAGAAAACTGAATAGTTAATATACAGTAGATGAATACTCTCCACGTACATACTTACATACTTTCATGGCATAAATAATCAGGGCTCCTGGTAGTTTTTCTTATGAATGAAGGCAAATATACATGTACTGTGATAATGTTGCAGGATCCAATTTGAGTCATTCACCAGAGGTTTAATCTTCCGAGCTTTTGGACTTTTGCTGCAACCCATCCTTAGGCGACTTCTATCTGGGCTATTGTCTGAGTCATATTTATGTGTGCTTGGTTGGATGTGATTTCCTATTAGTTGATTGGAGTGTTGATGGCTCCCATGCTGTTTTAATTAAAAAGTTCCCTTTATTAGGAGTACTAGCAGCCCCAGCCAAGAGTCAATCAGTCAGTCAGTCAGTCAGTCCCTCTCTCCCTCTCACACACTCTTTCTCTCTCCCCCTGTCCCCTCTCCAGGCTAACAAACTCTCTAAGTATCTATGCAAATCAAAGTTTGTTCCTTTTCCCCCTGAAATGGCCCCAACACACCTGGAGTCTCTCTCTCTCTCTCTACTCACACTCATAAAGGAAGTCCTAGAAGGTGCTCTCACTCTTATCCAGCACACACACATGCTCAGGAGGCACGCCTCCTGCCTCTCAATGCCTCAGATTCCAAAAATGAATTCTGATAAAGTTCCCAACATGATTCAGAAGTTCCAAATATCAATGGCTGACTGACAGGAAGATGAATAGTTGTCTGCCACACCTATTTGTCTCTGCCCCCGCCTTTTATTCCCAGAGCTGGGTTGGGGGCAGGCGCTCAGTTAGTAGCAGTGGCTCTTCTATTCTGAGGACTGCCCCATAGCTTCCCACTGCTCTCCTCTTCTCTGCCTTCTGCACATCTGCACTGGACCCAGCTGTTCTTCCTTTTCCTCATCAGCCACCTCTGGACCTGGGGGCTGTTGCCTCTCCATCTGATAGACAGCCCAGGTTCCGCCTCTGTCTCTACCTCTGACAACTCCATTCCCTCTTCCCTCTCAGAGTACTCAGGTTGCCTTAATGTTGGCCCCAATTCCCACTCCACCTCCTCTGATTCGGCTGCTGGAGGGAGCTGTAGCCAACAGGCCACAACAAGCTGGCTATTGGCTGTTTTCTTGTGCTGCCAAGTCCTCAGCTCCTAAGTACTTGATAAGCTGGTGATAAATCAGCATTTCTGTTGACTGACAAAAAGCCCATTTCCCAGGCTTCAATCATTTCCCTGGTTATTTAAGAAATGTTTCTATATAGAGATTCTGATAATTGCACATGCCAGAAATTAGTTCTCGGGACATCACAGATAATATAATGGAATCCATTGCCATACATGAAGAAAGATTTCATGACAGAAATTAGGAATCAAGCATTTATTGAGCTTACATTCTTTCTGTCTTACTTGTGTTGACTCTGCCATCCTTGACTCTCCCACAAGAATATTCCCTATGTTCTCCCACTCCTTCACCAATGAGAAAAACACAAGATTGTGACACATAGATCTGCAGTACCACTTAACACAATACAAATACACGGGATGTCAAAATCGTTCCTCATGGGCCAATTTCACTGACTATCATACCCAATTCTTTTTAAAATGGAATCATACCTGAAGCCTTTGAATGGCCCCCTATGGAAGAAAAAAAAATGGAGTGTAGCTGAAATATGCTGCCTTGTGGTTGTTGTGGTTGTTGTTTTAGGGTTTTATTTATTGCACCAAAGTAATTTAAGTTTTGGTTTCTTTCTTGATGAAGGTGCATACCTTATATTCCACTATGAACCATTGTTTCAAAATCTCTCCAGATATAATACAAAATATCTTATCTCCAGAGCTGACATGTTGACTTTGAGCTGCATTTATCACTCCTGTAACTCACTTTCATTTAATACACGGTTCTATTACTAATGTCTAACCAGAGTTCTCCAAAGATAATATTTATGAAAATTGATCCTTCTCTGGCTTTGCCCTGTTTCCAGGCTGTAAAGGATAGGCCCCATATAGGTCTCATTAACAGTAATATGTTTGGCAGTTTGAAATGGATGGCCAAACCTCTTGGTTTTTATGGCACCATGCTGATTTTAAAACAAGCCCTGTTTTCAAAGAGGACAAGATACATCAAATTTATGGAAACTCTGGAGCCTTGCCTTGCTCAACTGAATTTGTTGCATGTCAAATTCCACTATTTTGCGTTTGCAGGATATTTGCTTTTTTAAAAAGGAGAGACAAAAAACAAAAAATATCTCTTAGCTTCCTCTTGTCATCTTGATTATCATTTGCTTTTCTTTTTCTTTTGCAGCCTGTGAACTCATGAACCATGGGATCCTGGCTCTGGTCAGCTCCATTGGTTGTACATCGGCAGGTTCCCTCCAGTCTCTGGCAGATGCCATGCACATTCCTCATCTCTTCATCCAGAGGTCAACAGCTAGGACCCCAAGGAGTGGCTGTGGTACTACCAGGAGTAACAGGAATGACGATTACACACTTTTTGTCCGCCCACCTGTCTACATCAATGATGTCATCTTGAGAGTGGTCACTGAATATGCCTGGCAGAAATTTATTATTTTCTATGACAACGAATATGGTGAGTATTTATACCAGACCTCTCCAACCTTGGCAACTTTAAGACTTGTGGATTTCAACTCCCAGAATTCTCCAGCCAACATAGCATAGCTGGCTGGAGAATTCTGGGAGTTGAAGTCCACAAGTCTTAAAGTTGCCAAGTTTGGGGACCCCTGATTTATACTGTCTCAGGTTTCTACCTAAGGAGTAAATTGCTGTTGTCCAAGGGAGGTAATGCTATTAAGCGCAATAGCATTAAAAGCTTTTAATTCTTCTTCTAGATTACCTTCTTTTAAGCATTAGCATTTCATATAATCCTTAGTCTTTAAAAAGAAAAAAAAGTTTGTTTGTTTGTTTTTTAAAAAAAACTACATCAACTTTGGTGGCTTTCCTTGATCATTCCTTTGAAAAATGCTCAGCTGAATAATTACAGATTTTTTTTAGTAGCATCAGATATGAACCCCTTCTACTTTATGCAAGGCAAAAAACATGTGGAACTGACCACAGCCTGTTCTTTTAATTCAACATTAAAAGGACATTTGTGAAGTTGGTATATAACTGATGCAAGCTTACCTTTGATTTAGCTTGCATCTTGCCAACTTCCATAAAATGATGTTGGATGATGAAGAAATGGAAAAGAGTGTTTTTGTTCTTGTATAAGATAGGCCACCATATATGTTTTTATACAAATAAATTGAAGTGTGGTGCTCTATAGAAGCAGCATTCTATAGTACAGAATTCCATATAATATAACAATCTTTGACTATATCTGCTGTCTAAGGCTACTGTACTATAGTAATCATGTCAGTTGATATCAAATGATTCCCAGAAGTATTTCAAAAAGGAATCCAAGCAGAGGGCATCAAACTGATTTCCCCCTCCCCAAGTGTTGTATTTTTGTGGCTACATATGAGGTAGCCAAGTCAAGGCTGCATGGATTCACCTCACAAATTGCGGTGAAGTAATTTTTTTCAATGAGTGGTTTTCATTGCCTCAAAGCATCAACAGGCAGTGCCAACAGTTTTTTCTGGCACTTAAAGCAAGCCAAACATGTCAAAAGGAACTTCTGTTCAGGCACAAATCGCACTCAGAACTCTTTGCCAGATTTGAAAATGCCGAAGGAGGCCTCAGAAGTGAAACAAAGTGAAATATGGGGCCTTTTCATTATTAGTACATATGTTGACCAAACCATAATTTTTTTTAACTGTTCTTTTCTTTTTACTTGACAAAGGTTTCATGTAGCTCAGGGGTCTCCAACCTTGGCTCCTGGAAGCCTGGTGGACTTCAACTCCCAGAATTCCACAGCCAGCTGGCTGTGGAACTCTGGGAGTTGAAGTCCGCCAGGCTTCCAGGAGCCAAGGTTGGAGACCCCTGATGTAGCTGGTGAGTTCATATTTTTGACTGAATTAATGGGAAGTTTAATTGTTGTATCAGGGCGCCTAATTATTGCATTGTGCTAAGAATACCAAGACAAGGAATCCATCAATCTTCCTAGATGTGTTCATAGATTGCTTGACAATCTGGAAAGGTGTGGTAGCGTGCTGACCTATCAGTTCCATATATTTTGCTGCTTTAACTTTTGGGAATTCAGTTAGGTATGGTATGTGATGTAGCAGCACTGTAATTATTTATGAGTTTTGATCTGAGTGTTCTGATTAAGCTAGCTTTGGCCTGTTCAGTGTGAACAGAGTTGTGATATTAAAGGATAATATAATGATTTCATTCTCTCTTAGTTTTTTTCCCCTTATGTAATAATAATGTTGAGCTGTTGAAGTATTTATAGCCATCTATTGAGTGTCCAGATTTCTTGACTATATTTTTTGGATCAGTTACATGTAGTAGTCTCTGGTATCATTATAATACATTGGAAAAGGATTTCAGGTTTGTGTGTTTTTGGAATTCATACAAACATGGGATGGTAGGATCATTGCTTTTGATCTTCTGTTGTTCTTGTCATCAGATTTGTACTGAGAGTGTTCCTGATTTTATTGTCTATTTTTTCAATAGGGTTAATGTTCACTGGAACACTGTTTTCTCTGTTAAACAATTATTTTTGCATTTGTAGTATATTATATGTTGTCTGTTATGAGTATGGTGCACCATTGCATACTTCAAGGAAGGCAGAACTACCTTTCATTCAAAGATGAATTCATTGCCATGTAAACACAACTAATAGGAGCATAGGTCTAATAGCAATAGCCCTTAGACTTATATACAACTTCACAGTGCTTTACAGCCCTCTCTAAGTGGTTTACAGAGTCAACCTATTGCCCCCAACAATCTGGGTCCTCATTTTACCCACCTTGGAAGCATGGAAAGCTAAGTCAACCTTGAGCCTGGTAAGATTTGAACTGCCAAATTACAGGCAGCCAGCAGTCAGAAGAAATAGCCTGCAGTACTGCATTCTAACCAGTGTGCCACCACAATTCCTAATATCAGGATTCCAGTAGTTATCCCAATTAAATCATGAGTCTCGAGCCAAACTTCCAAAATATGTAAGTTACTGTATTCACAGCTCCAAGGATCTTGTCCACTTCCTTGAGTTTTATAGCTCTAATTCTTCTCAGATAACAATCCAGACTATGCCTCAATTACTACAACAGGACTTGTACAAAGTCCAACTCTGAGCAAATCCATGCAATTTTTATCATTGAATGCCTAAATTAACCATCACTGTGGTCCTTAAAATGTTCCATAAATCTTTTCATCCCTAGGAGGCAATAGGTTTCCTAAACAGAGCTGCCACCTGATATTCTAGAAACTGAAGGGTAGAACAATTTTGCTAGTCTTATTGCCCACAACACAATCCTTAGTACAGATAAACATGAGGTCTTTTTAAACAATTTATTCATAAAAATATACTTTCAAATTAGGAATGCCTGCCAATCACAAATGCTACTTTGGTTCCTAATTCAGTCATTTGGAAAATAACACACCATTGAGATGTGACATCCTAGGTGTAAGGAGATACTGAGATGAAATAATCCATCTTTAAGAGCTTTTAGGACTCCATGCCTGCTTGGAGAATTGGGATTAGCAACAGTAGCTACTACTCGCTGAATAGCCAACATTCAATAAAGACATCTATCAAGTTAATGCCAATTCTAAAATGAAGCCATTCCTAGAAATCACTACTGCTCTTACAAAATGCAACAGCAATTTAGGAGCATTTTTCTCCAAAAATATTATTAGCAGGGAGCGGAAAGATAAGCCATATAGAGTTATTCCTTGGTAGAAATATTCTTTCCATCTTGTTTTCAATTTCGCCTTTATTTTTTGTGGAACATTAAAAAAAATACCTTTTGGAAATACATGATTCATATAGTGATCTATGGCTTGTTTAACCACAATGCTTATTGCATAACCAATATTGACAGAGTTTGCCCCATATGCTAAATTATAAACCACTTTTTTGAAAGGTGTGAAATTATACAATGTACGAAACAAAAAGTAAGAAATCATCTTTTTACTGCCTGGGAGTAAAATCTCTTACCAATATTTTCAGGTTTATTTTCAAAAGTTTGGCATGACTTTCTTTCTGCTTCAAAGAAATATAAATTATTCTAATCTGAGCCTTGCCTAAATATAAATATCAACCATATTTTGAACCCCGTAATTCATATTCCCATATTTGCTTTGTTGTACTAAAATTAGGCATCAGATACTTTCTTTTCATTGTTGCTGTTTGAACATGAATCTGCTTTTTCCATTAAAAAAAAAAAAATCACATCTCCTATAATTCCATTTCTGCTGCATATTGCCTCACCAGTAACCCAGTCAATTTATTCCATTTAATTCAGTGCTCTTAGACAAGTGCATAAGAAGACATTGTTATGTCTTATATGTAACAAAAGTACACTTTTTCTCATTTTAACATTTTAAATTATTATTGTTATTACAGATTAACAGAGTTGGGCAGGACCTTGTAGGTCATCTAGTCCAACCCCTCCCCCCCTCCCAAGCAGAAGACCCTACACCATTTCTGATAAATGACAGACCAATCTCTTCTTGAAAGCTTCCAGAGATGAAGCTCCCACAACTTCCATTGTTTGATTGTTCTCACTACCAGAAAATTTCTCCTTATTTCCAGGTTGAATCTCTCCTTAATCAGTTTCCATCCATTATTCCTTGTCTGGCCTTCAGGTGCCTTGGAAAAAAGCTTGACCCCTTCCCTTCAAATATTGGAAGACTGCTATTTATGTCTCCCCTGGTCCTTCTCTTCACTAGACTAGCCATGCCCAGCTCCTGCAACCGTTCGTTGTATGTTTTAGCCTCCAATCCCCTAATCATCCTTGTTGCTCTTCTCTGCACTTTTTCTAGAGTCTCAATGTCTTTTTTTATAGTGTGGTGACCAAAACTGGATTCACTATTCTGGGTGTGGTTTTACTAAGGCTTTGTAGAGTGGATTAGTACCTCACTTGATCTTGATAATATGATAATAATATTCATCTATTATTCCAGAGTTATTCCTCTGTCCTGTTCTAAGTTCAGAAAAAGACCTTCTTTTAATCAACATCTGCTCCTAGTTACCAAATAGATATACATATACATGGAGTTTTCTAGGCAGCATATACAAGTGGTTTGTTGTTGATTTCTTTCCATTGGTTTTTTTTTCCAGAATTCTAACAATGTCTCAAAACAGCCACAGTACCTTTTTGTTCTCTCAACCAAATATTAAACACAAGGGACAATCCAATTCTACTAGATGTTGCTGAATTGGTGAGAGATAGAGAGATAATACTTTAATAATAATTAATTAAAAAGATATAATATAACAATTATGTTTAGGGATCATTGATTAAAATGTAACCCTTTCCCCATATTATTTAATATGTCAATTTAAAAGGAAATACTTAGCTCGTATTATTGAAATCATGCCTTCCAGTATACTTACTCGCTAGAGGAAAGTAACTTTCTGAAATTTATAATAAATTTCACTACAACAAAACTGGGCTGGAATCCAGATAAATATCATGCTAATCTGAAAACCTAACATTGAACAAAGGCACCGTGCTCATTTACATATCCATTTATCAATGTCAAAGGTTTTAAGTTCAACACACTGGAATTGCATTTGACTTTTATCTTTGCTATCAATGATTGCATTTCATTAGAGGAATGATGGAGAATAATTTATATTTGGAATTATGCATTTCAGCAGGGCAAAGAGTTATTTTAATTTTCTTCTCTTTGTAAAATAGACCAAATTCTTTTTGAATGCAACTGACCCTATTCATTTGATTTATTAAATGAGTGGCAGGAGGAGATGGACAGGCCTATTATTTCTCATTGGTAGAAGCCAGCAGTCCATTTAGAATTCTCATTCCAACAAAGAAAATAGCAGCTTTTCAAAAGAAGTTATTATTTCCATATAAGTCCTAATTAGAGGATTGAGCTGAAAATGATTTTGAGAACTCACTTCGCATCCACAGATAAATTCGTCCATGAATTGATTACACATCTGAAATGAAACTTAAAATGTGATGGATATGGAAAACAAATGACATCTCATAAAACCAGAGCATTAATTTTAAAAGAGAGCAAAGTTCAGTGCAGCTATTTGCAACATTCTAAATATTCTAAAACATGTAAATGGCCTGGACGCCTGGCAGAATTATGTAGCATCAGAACTGTGGAATGACAGAAGCGTGTTTGGCCCTCCATGTAATTTACCCACTTTAAATCTCTATTCAAAGGGAGCATATTTCCTGTTTTCACTATTGAAACTAATGCTTGTGGAGTCTTTGGTGGTATCTGAGCTTCTTTGTTTTTTGTATGTAGATGTTTTGTTACCCAGCTAGGTAACATCATCAGTCCTATGTCAGGGTTCCAATGGATGCCTAATTAAACAATGAGCCTTTAGCCAAGTTTCAGAAGAAATTCAGTTATTTATTAGAAGCAACATGTTGGCACATACCCAAATGAAGTCAGCTCTGCCTCATGTAATTCCCCCCCCCCCAGGGTGTGTCATAAATCACATTCTCCAAGGGAGCACTTTCCCGGGCTGTAGAGATCATACCTTTCTGGTTGGTCCTGGTAGCCTGGGATATAACCTTGAAGAAGGTATGTGTGGAATGTGCTTCTGGTTGTGCTGCTCCATCAGTTTTTCTCCCACCTGCCGATAGCAACTTGAGAGCAGACCAGGAATGTTTTACGTGTTGACATCCTAGAAGGGAGTTGGGCTTGCTCTCAGTTTATATTAAGTAGTTTGCCCTATCAAAGCTGTGGAGAAGTTGCTTTTTCCTTGGTAATTCCTTGATTCCTCTTTACTGCTTTGTTTGGTGTTAAACCTTTGATATCTGGGTTTTAATTGTGGGTTAGGAATGTTCTGATCTTTTTGTTTCTTTTTATCTTGGACAGGCAAAACAGACAAGGGTCCTCCTTATATTCACATACTGTTACCACTCCATACTCATTATGTTCAACAGGATGTCAAACTCAAGGCCTGTAGGCCAGATACAGCCCATAGGGTACTTAGACCTGATCTGCAGAGCCACCCTGGAAACTGCAAAGAACCGGCCCACACTGCCTCTACCAGAGAAAACAGAGCTTGTGAGGGCCTCCTGGGTTCTGTTCTCTGCTGCAAGGGCCATTTTCACTGCCAGAGGGCTGCAGGAGGCCATCACGGCCAAAAGTAGGGCCCAGGGAGGCCACACACAGCCCCCTCAGGCTCCATTTTTACTGGCAGGGGGCTAGCAAAACAAAACAAAAACAAAACAAAAGGAGAAATGTTTTCCCTTTTGCATTTCAGCATGCAAGAAGGGACAGGAAAGGAGAAAGGAAAAGGGAAAAGAAAAAGAAAAAGAAGGGAAAAAGGGAAGAAATCAAGGAAGGGAAAAAAGGGAAGAGGGGAAGGAAGAAGAAAGGAGAATGAAGAGAAAGGAAGATTATAATAAGAGGGAGGGAAGGGTCTGAGGGAACTCCTGCCTTAGCACTTGGCCAGCACTTGGCCCCTGACATGAGTGATATCGAGCTGGCCATGTGCACCCTGAACACCCCCACCTGGACCACACCTATCCCAGCCATGACCCCTGCTGTCGTTAGGTCAACCACAACCCTGATGCAGCCCTCAATGAAATCGAGTTTGACACCACTGCTGTTGAAAGAATCAATTTATTTATTTGCATCCTTCCTTCATTATTTTTACAAATAATTCAAGGCAGAAAATATATTCAGCACCTCTTTCTCTTCCTATTTTCCCACAACAACAACCTTGTGAGGTGGGTTGGGCTGAGAGAGAACGACTGGTCCAAAGTCACCCAGCAAGCTTTTGTGGCTAAGGTGGGATTTAAACTCACAGTGTCTTTCTTCCTAGCCTAGTGCCTGTGGAGATTCTCAGTCATCCAGGTCATAGCTGTCTCAAAGGTGTTTTTTTCAAAAGGCAACTGGACTATTTTTTTTTTTTCCTTGAGGAAGAAAATGTTTCACTTCTCATCCTAGAAGCTTCCTCAGTTGTGGTGGTGGGGGTACAGAAGGATAAGTACTGGTAGTTGAGACTGGATGGTGGTGGGTAGGTTCTGATAGGATGGGTGAGATGGAAGGATTGGATTGCTTTGCAGTCATCTGGTCATTAGTACTCCTTCTGAGAGCTATAGAGGCATGGGTGGGATTCTACCAGTTCAGACCAGTTCAGGCAAACTGGATATTAAGTTTTCATCTGGTTCACTGAACTGATACTTCAACCGAGTAGCTGGCCCCTCCCAGGAATCTCCATGTGATGCAGGTAAGTGCAGGGTCTGAGTGGAGGCTCTGCGAGAGGGAAAAACTGGCCTTCTGGAAGTCCAGAAATGGACCTGTTTCTGGCTTCTGGAGGGCTTCCAAGAGAGGCCATTTTCACCCTCCCAGAGGCCCGGGGGAGACCTCCGGACCCCTGGGAAGGCAAAAAATGGCCCTCCTGGAAGTTTCAGTAGGCCACTCCCACCATGGCCATGCCAACCTAGCAACCAGGCAGCGAACTGGTTTCTGGGATTTTTGAATCCCACCCCTGTGTAGAGGCCTTATCCACTAACTGTTGGTGCCTTAACCACTAGGCCAAACTGGCTCTACATATGATTGAACACATCACATTGCTTTGTTACAAAGCTAAAGGCTACAGATCATCACAATATGGGAAGAAGGAAACTTTAAATGTTACCGATACCTAGAGTTCAGCAGTTTTTCTGATTCCAGTTGTCTCTGGGTAATTTCGCCTTCATCTGCTAAAATGTCATGAACGTCTTCTGTAACGGCATATTGAAATAATGGCAGAATTCTTTTGTATCATCTTGTGAGATTTGGACATTTTTTAAAAGTCTTCAGCAGGTACATGGCATCCATTAGCACCATGTTGCTAACCCAACTATTATCTTTCTAATAAGAGACAGTTTCTGCGTAACATAATGATATGCTGAATAAAATGAACCAACCCTGGAGAAAATGAGCAATGAAGTGGTTATTCGCATACGTGCCTAAAGAGTCACCCAGGAGCAATTTTAATGTACCAGCTGCTTTAATAACTTGAAAACAAGTGTTACATTTTCAGCTTCCATGATCATCTTCTGAATGATTTGTACAGCCATAATCTAAATTATTATATGGAAATCGTATACAGGCCTAAGATGTCAAAACTTTAACTAAGAGCAGAAATTTACACTGATAAGACTATTGAGTAGGATCTGCTGGTTTTTTTCCCAGGCTTCTCCAGTGAATAACAGAATGACAGAGTTGGAAGGGACCTTGGAGGTTTTCTAGTCCAACCCCTGCTTATACCATTTCAGACAAATGGTTATCCAATCTCTTCTTTAAAACTTCCTGTGTTGGAACATTCACAACTTATGGAGGCAAGTTGATCCACTTGTTAATACTGTCAGGAAATTGTTGACACAGTCAGAAAATTTCTCCTTAGTTCTAGGTTACTTCTCTTCTCAATTAGTTTCCATCCATTGCTTCTTGTCCTGACTTCAGTTGCTTTGGAGAACAGCTTGACTCCCTCTTCTTTGTGACAGCCCCTTAGATACTGGAACACTGCTATCATGTCACTCCAATCCTCCTTTTCATTAAACTAGACATACCCAATTTCTATAACCATTCTTCATGTTTTAGCCTTCAGTCCCCTAATCATCTTTGCTGCTCTTCTCTACACTCTTTCTAGAGTCTCGACCTATTTTTCATCTCGTCTCAACCTCTTTTATTATCTCATAACAAAACTGGTTGCAATATTCCAAGTGTGGTTTTAACAAGGCATTATAAAGTGGTATTAACACTTCACATAACCTTGATTCTAGGATTGCAATTGGCTTTTTTGGCAACTGCAGCACACTGCTGGTTGATATTTAAGTGATTGTCTAGTAGGACTCCAAGATTCCTCTTGCAGTTACTACTGTTGAGCCAGGTACCAGCTATTCTATACTTGGGCATTGAACTTGAACTCTAATATTGCCTACTAGATAGGTGAAGAAAATAAGTGAAGCACGAAATCTATAAATAAGTTTTCTACCACCTGAAAGAAATGAAGAAAGCACAAGAAGCATGCCTGAATCGGAGAGGGCGGAGCTGGCGTCACGACGATACAGTATGCGATCTTGGAGGTCTGAGATCGCTGCTGATATCTTTGCTCCTGGATGGTCCTATCAGATCTAAACTGTTCTGAAGAGACGGTGAAAGTGAAGAGCGCATCCTGTCAATCCCAGGGGTACTGCAAAGTCCCTGGTAGATCCAGGAGAAGCTCTTCTTGCCAGCGGCAAAGAGGCAGCCATTAAAGCTGCTGAAGTTGGGACTGATATGAAAGAGAACAGAAAGAGAGAGTGTGCTGGTTTGGTGAGAACTTTTTCTTTATTCTAAGATCTGAAAGGACACCCTAAGGAAAAGAAAGAATTTGTAAAAGTTTTGACAGAAGTGATTAAGCAGTGATTTAAAACAGGAATGTCAAAGTAATATTTTTTTTTCATTGCTGGATTTTCTATATATGATCTTGTATTTTGAAACTGGAGTGTTTTTTTTTTCTTTTCCATATATTTTTTTTCCTCCTTTTTGCTAGAGACTCTCTTTGAGTTATTTCTTTTTTTAATTTCTTTTTTTTTTATTAATTCTTATTTTATTTTGCTTGGAAAAGGAGGGGGAAAGTGAAAGCAAAGAAACTTTGTAACACTGCCAATTAGAGGCTTGGAAATATTCTATTTCTCCTGTGACCAGACAAAGCTGAGAAAGAAAGAACTGAGATTTTTTTTCAAGGATATTGCTATTTGATAAGATAGAGGGAAGAGCATGGGAGAGTATTATTGCAGATGCTCTTCTGGGTTTCTATCAACAGCTGGAGTCTGGTGTTGAAACTTAGGGGGGGAAAGGTGATAAGTTTTTGGAGAAGAGAGTTATAATAAGAGCCTTGGATAATTAAACAAAGTGCAGTGTGCTCTTTTTACTTTTTCTAAGTTGTGCTAACTCTCCTCACCAGCTTTATTTTATTTTATTTTATTTTATTTGCAATAGCTATTTGGATCTTTGGCTTTGTTGGAGATACAGCCAAAACTAGGGAAAATATTTACTTCCTTGACACAATGTAAGAAAAGAGGAGTGGTTTTCTATATTAAAGAGACCATCCCAGCAAAATTGATTTATACTGATGATGACGGAAGAATACTAATGGTGGAAATAATGGACAATAATACGAAAATGCTACTGATTGCAATCTATGCTCTGAATGACAAACAAGAAGAATTCTAGAAAAAATTACATATGAAAATAATTGAACTGGACTTTGCTAATATAGTTATGATGGGAGATTTTAATGGAATTGTAGACAATAAATTGGATTATACAGCACAGAAAACAATAAAGCAAAACAGAAAGACTCTCCCTAAATCTTTTTTTTTTAAATGGTAGATGAAATAAACTTAAAAGATACATGGAAAGAAAGAAATGCTAAAACTAAACAATATACCTTGTATTCAAATAGACACTTATCATGGTCCAGAATAGATATGATATGGATGTCAACAGAATTAATAACTAGTATTCAAAAAATAAATATTGAAACAAGTACTTGGGCAGATCACAATCCAATAACAATTAAATGGAAAGGACAAAAAAGAAGATCTAGATGGACATTAAATAATACTATTTTAAAGGAAAAAGACTTCACACAGTGGATGGAGAAAGAATCGGCTTTTTTCTTTAGATAAAACAAAAAAGATACATCAATTCAGAATGTATGGGATACAATGAAGGCATATGTTAGAGGCTTGATAATACACTATGCAAGGAAAAGAAATACTATGAAAAGATTAGCCTCTAAGGCCTTAAAGGATGAATATAAAAGACTTGAAAAAGAGCTACAGAAAATGCCACAGAAAAAGGACATCAAGCTAAAAATGGATATAGTTAAATATAAAATGGGTCAAATAGAAAAAGAAGAATTAGCACAGAAAATTAGAGGTGCTAAACAGAACTACTTTGAAGATGCAAACAAACCAGGTAGATGGTTAGCATACAAATTGAGAAAGGAGAAAGAATCAAGGAAAATATTGCAATTAACAGATGACTAAGGCCAAGTTTGCTATGGTAGTAAAGAGAAGAAGGAAATCATTCGAGACTTCTATGGGAAATTATATATGCAAGAGAATATTGATGAGGAAAGAGTTAAACAGTACTTACAGAATGCTATTTACCTCAGATATCTAAAGAGATTGAAACAATGTTAGAAATCAATATAATGATGATGGAGTTAACTGAAGCACTCAAAAAGCAAAATAATGGAAAGGCACCAGGCCCAGATGGACTTCCAGCAGAATTTTACAAAACATTACAAGAATTGTTGAATCTTCCATTGCTAGAAGTTATGAATGAAGTTATGTTAAAGAAGAAGATACCTAAATTATGGTCAGAAGCCTATATTACACTTATTCCAAAAGAGGAGGCCGATCCATTACAAATTAAGAACTATAGACCTATTTCTCTACTAAATGCAGATTATAAAATCTTTGCTTTAATATTGGCAGAAAGACTTAAAAATATCTAAATAATTTTATTCATCCTGATCAAAATGGATTTCTGCCAAAGAGACAAATTAAAGATAATATGAGAGTAATCTTGGACACCTTGGAATACTACGAGGCACATCCTGAAAAACAAATGGTTCTGATATTTCTAGGTGCACAGAAGGCATTTGATAATGTGAATTGGCGATTCATGTTATTACTTTGGAATAGATGGGTTTTGCTAGAAAATTTATTCAAGCAATAGAAGCTATATACTATGAGCAAATGGCAAAGGTAATGCTAGAGAGAGAATTGACAGACTCTATCAATATAAGAAAAGGAACAAGACAAGGGTGCCTGTTAGGGATACACACCCTAGCAGAACGTGCAACGGCAGTCTAGCAGGCAAGCAAATATTTGAGATAAATTTTGTTGTAGCTTACACTCAGTAAAACAGATACACTGTGCCAGTTAAATAGTTTTTTTATTCCAGCAAGAGTTATAGCATAGTCAAACAGTCCATATGTCATACACTGGTTCAGTCCATCCGGGGATTAATCAGTTTCAAAGTCCAGTGTCAAAAAAGAGGTCAGTAAACTTACAAATAATCAGTCCAGTAATATATCTCTTTTGCAGTTAGAGATATGAAGAAAATCAAACCTCTTTTCTTCTCTCAGCAATAGCAGCAGGGAACACGCAGTCATCAATCCATCATAGTCACCTATCCAGTAAAAGCCAGCTAAACAGTGAGCTCTCTTGCTCCCTCTTATGGTGATTTTACAACCGCACCCAAAATACATGTTTTAACAGTTAAAGTGATACACACACTTAAACTCACTAACATAGTTTATATATATATTATTTTTTACCCAAACTAAGTTAGATAACCAATGTTATTCCTAACAGTGCCCACTATCACCTTTGTTGTTTGTGTTAACCTTGGAAGTGCTAAACAGAAATATTAGAGAAGAAAAGGATATAAAAGGGATTAAAATTAAAAAAGAAGAATTTAAATTGCAAGCACTTGCAGATGATCTGGTTTTTGCCTTAGAAGACCATCTAGAAACAGCACCAAAATTGATAGAAAAGATAGAGACATATGAAAAGGTGGCTGGTTTGAAAATAAATAAAGATAAGACAAAGATTTTGACAAAGAATATGCTATTAAGACAAAAGGAAGAACTGGAAGACTTATTGAAAATTCAGGTCACGAATAAGATCAAGTACTTGGGGATATATTTGACAGCAAGATGTAGCACACTAAAAGAGAATAATTATATCAAACTTAAACAGCAGATAGTGCTAGATCTGGCAAAATGGGAAAATTTACAACTGTCACTAATAGGGAGAATTTCAACAATCAAGATGAATATATTACCCAGAATTTTATATTTGTTTCAAACAATTCCAATTAGGATTGGAAAAGATTACTTTGAAGATTTAAATAAAATTGTGTTGAAATGTATATGGCAAGGTAAGAAAGCGAGAATAAAGTTAAAACTTTTGCAAGATGCTAGAATTAGAGGAGAATTTGGTTTGCCTAATTGGAAGTTGTATTATCAAGCTACAAATCTGATGTGGGTAAAGGAATGGATAACACTAAGAAATACTAGATTGTTGACATTAGAAGGACATGATTTGTTGTTATGGTGGCATGATTTTTTATGGTATAAAGGAACTAAAACACAGGGGTATTTTAGAAGACATTTATACGGGAGTCTCTGTGGTTAAACTGGGAGAAGACTAAAAGGCAATGTTATTTGAAAATTCCAGTCTGGCTATCAACTATTGAAGCATTTTCTTATCCTATAACATACAAAAAGGAACAAACAGTTAGATATAGTGAAATATTAAATGAAAAGGGTGAACTCAAATCTATACAAAAACTAGAAAAACAAGGTATAAAGATGAATTGGTTTTCATACATGCAAATACATTCAAGGGATAATAAAGATTCTAAAATGGAAAGTTTCTATGATAAATTGACTGATTTAGATAAGATTTTGAGAGGTACTCATTAAAAGGTGATTAAAAAATTGTATGGATATCTATTAGAAATTAAACTAGAAGAAGAACAAGTTAAAGAAACTATGATTGCTTGGGGGAAGAATTTTGGATATGGGATTGATTTAGAGAAATGGCAAAAATTGTGGTCTCAAAATTATAAAATGACAAGGTCAACAGCATATAAAGAAAATTTGTATAAGATGTTTTACAGGTGGCATTTTCCCTCAACAAAAATAGCAAGAATGTTCAAGAATAAATCCGAAAAATGTTGGAAATGTCATCAGACACCTGGCTCATATTACCATATGTGGTGGACTTGTGCGGATGCTAAAAAATACTGGACTAAAATCCACATGTGGTTGGAAAAAATGACAAAAACGCATATAGATTTGAAACCAGAGATATTTTTATTGGGAATTTTACCTGAAATATATAGTAAAGACTTGAAATATCTGATTGCAAATGTATTAACAGCAGCTAGGATTATATTTGCCAAAAACTGGAAAAATGAGAAAACACCATCACAGGAGGAAATCATTAAGAAAATCTTGGAATGTGCTGAAATGAGTAGATTGAATTTGAAATTAGAGAACAAGAGGATAAACAATTTTATAAAATTTGGGATCTATTCTATCAATGGTTAGACAATAAAATACAGTAATTAAATATGTAGACTTTTAGAAAATAATAAATATATAAAGATATACTATACCAACAGAAGCCTCAAAGGTAAATAAACAATACAGTTAAGCACCTATTATATCTACAAAATGATTTTAGGATAGATTTATGATGATAATATGAACTGTTATAAAACAAACAAAGTAAATTATGATTATCTTGTAAAACATGAATGAATAAAAGTATAGTCAAATGACTGATTAATAATGATACTAAGGTATTTAATTTTTGATTGAAAATACGAGATTATATGCAATGTAATTGTAATTGAAGACTACGAAATGGAAGCACAAAACAATTTGTAAACCAACCGGCACACTATATGTATCCATATGGAAGATGGCTTGATGCTTTTATGTTCTGTTTGTTTATGTTTGTTTTTAAAAACCAATAAAAACTTTTTTTAAAAAAAGAAGCCTGAATCAGCTACAATATTTTCTTCCTTAAATAAGAAAAGGTAAGAGAAAGGGAAGGCGGCTTTTAAGGCCTTCCTATGATAGGAATTGATTTCAGAAGTAAATATCTAACAGGCTGCATAGGAGAAAAAGTAACAATTTTTGTTTGCTGATTTTCAATTTCAGATCAGGCTTGGCGATGGGACATATAGGAACTGTAGTGTCTCTTTAATATTATGATGTGGATTATTCAGTGGGTAAGAATGTTTGTGCTCTCTTTATGCTCGGCAAGAATTTTTGAATTCAGAGGTTTTGCCATTCCTGTTAATTCTTCATGAAAAAGTCATCATATAAGTTGTCTTAATTGTGCAATTTGTGCCATCTTACAACTCTTTAAAGCAGCTGTACCTTGTCCTGAGATTGTATGGAATTCTACCTTTTAACTAAGAAATCTCAGATCTGTGTAGTTTATTAATGATGCAGCTGCTTGACAAGTTACAATACTGCTAGGGCACTTAGGGTACAACTGTCAGCACCTCCTTAAATAGAATATATTTTCCTAAGATAGTGGGGCAGACAGCCCTTCAATTCAGGGAAAAGGTCGAGCTGCTTTTAGAAACAATGTATTGATGCTGTGTTCATACTTCTGTATTTTGAATTGATTTTGGAGCTCTCTCCCCCACCCCAACTCCAGAATGGTTCTGGGCAGCTCACAATACAACAACAACAAAAAAAAAATATTACACTTATAAAAGGCAAAGCTAACAAATAAAATAAGGGCACAAGAAAGGACAAGATGGCAGGATAATAGAAAAACAGAGTTGAAAGGGACCGTGGAGGTCTTCTAGTCCAACCCCCTGCTTAGCCAGGAGACCCTATAGCATTTCAGACAAATGGCTATCCAATCTCTTCTTAAAAACTTCCAGCATTGAAGCATTCACAACTTTTGAAGGCAAGTTCTTCCACTGATTAATTGTTCTGTCAGGAAGTTCCTCCTTAGTTCCAAGTTGCTTCTCTCCTTGATTAGTTTCCATCCATTGCTTCTTGTCCTGCCCTCAGATGCTTTGGAGAATAGCTTGACTCCCTCTTCTTTGTGGCAGCCCCTGAGGTATTGGAACACTGCTATCATTGGCTAGCTACTTTTATTAAACTTAAAACTAAGAGAAACATAGTGAAAGTACAAGACACAATTTCTGTATATTTGACATACAATAAACCATATTTAGAATTGAGAAAATTATTATGATCATCATTTATTTACTGATTTTAATTTTATTACCCCATTCAGGAGTTATGTTATGGTTTGTAAATTTAAAAAATAAAAGAAAACTGGCATACAACTATGTCATAGAAAAACAGCTCAATAAATTGTGACTAAATTGCTTGAAAATAATTTTCTTTGATACTCTTACAGAAGAATGTTTACATGTTTCCATATATTAGCATTCCATTCTGGTTAGGAATAGATTTGTTCTCCTTTATCCTATCACTATAAGTTTATGATAACTGTAATTTCTTTAACATTATATATTTCCTATAAAGGAGAAGGATGATCCTTAAGATGACTTTCTTTCATAATTGCTTATATACTGAGCGGCTAGAATGACTAATTTAATTTCCCACAAAGATATAAAATAGAAACAGGAGGTATAATCCACCAGTAAAAATGGACAAGTCCAACCTCTTAACTGCTGAGCCACCACACTGCCCAACCAAGAGAAGAAGCATATACAAAAAATGAGTTAATGCACATGTGTCTCTTTTCAGGGGGGCTAAAAACAGAATGGTATAGAGCAGGGGTCTTCAAACTCAACAGCTTTAAGACTTGTGGACTTCAGTTCCCAGAATTCCTTCCCCAGTCATGTCAGCTCAGTAATTCTTGGAGTTGAAGTGATGTGTTTGTATATGTGCATGAAGTTAACTTCAATCAGAATAGAGCTGGAAGGGACCTTGAAGGACTTCTAGTCTAACCCTGGTTGATTCCTGGTTGCTTCTCTCCTTGATTAGTTTCCATCCATTATTTCTTCTCTAGCCTTCTGGTGCTTTGGAAAATAAGTTGATCCCCTCTTCTTTGTGGCAGCCCCTCAAATATTGGAACACCGCTATCATGTCTCCTCTGGTTCTTCTCTTCACTAGACTAGCCATGCCCAGTGCCTGCAACCGTTCTTCATATGTTTTAGTCTCCAGGCCTTTAATCCTCTTAGTTGTTCTTGTCTGCACTTTTCCCAAAGTCTCAACTGTTGTAATCATGAGGCAGTCGAGTTGTTTGATCATGAACAACTGAATCATGATGATCTTTATTGGAGTCTAGTCTTGCATTTATACACATTTTTAATTATCCTCCATCATTGGTTAACTTTTGTTACTGCTTAACTTTCATTACTGTTTAGCACAGTAATTAATATAATTAATTATCTTTAGTTAAAGTCTAACATATGTTTACTTCCTCTCTCTAATCCTCCTTTAGATTAGTGACTTTGTTTCCCTGAGTTGTATTTGCTTGGAAACATTCTTTATCTGAGGTTTGCCATCCAAGATTGGAACATTCCTGTAATTACAACTCTACACTCAACATATTTTTGTAATGTGGTGACCAAAACTGGAAGAAGTATTCCAGGTGGTAGTTGGAAGTAGTTGGTTAGAGAAATGTAAAATGGTGTGTGTATGTGTGTGTTTGTCTCTGGATCTGATTGTAAAGAGGCTGTTTTGGACAGCCAGAAGGGTATTCTTACTTTGAGTGATGGGAACATTGTGTTATGTTAAGAATAATGCTGACTGCTGGTTTTTTGCACACCATCTGTTCTGTACACAAACACAGCAGATATGTACATTTTATCTGTTTAAATCATTTACATGTTATCTTAGAGACCACTTCCTTCCTAGAAGTATAAGACTGCAATATTTCATAAAATACATTTTAAAAAATAATGCAATGCACTAAATAAAAACAGCAATACAATCAAAACAGCAATGAATAAAACAGCAATAAAAAAAACAGTAATAATCAAATAGCAGCAATTGCAAGAATAAATGGCAGCCTCTATTAAATGATATCTTTAACACAGAATATAGCTCCAGTCAAATTGTGGCATAAATATATTCCAAATGAATAGGAATTGCAAAGGGGAGGAAAATCACTATGTTTTAAGCAATATTTCCTTGCAACAAGGAGTCTTTTTTCACAAAATTGTCCAGGGATGTCTTTCTCATCCAACTCTCTAGTTAAGTGTGAAAATAGTATATATACATATACATATACATATACATATACATATACATATACATATACATATACATATACATATACATACACACACACACACACACACACACACACATATATATATATGTGTGTGTGTGTGTGTGTGTGTGTGTGTTTTCTTAAGTTTTCGCGGGTACTTACATGTCTGGCATTCAGCTTTGTTCGGGTATTTTCCCACGTCATAATAGTGGTGCTTTTAAAGTTGTAGCAACGTTTCAGCAGAATCTCATCTGCCATCATCAGGCTTCTGTATGGTGTTTGTCTGTGAGTCAGACTTTTACAGTGGTTTCAGATTTAAATTTGGGGCAGCCTATTGCTGTGTCAGAATGGTTTTTTCTTCCTCCTGATTGGTTGAGAGTCTTGGTCTGTGTTTATTGGTCTTGGAGTTTGCTGTGTTCTGCTACTAATATCTTCTGTCTGTTTTGTGGCTTTTTTTGTATTTTGATTGGCTGGCAACATTGTGTTACTTTATTGGAGGCCTTTAGTGCAGCTTGGCTTCGGGTAAATGGACGGCTATCATTAGTTAGGAAGCTGGGGTTCATCTGGGTGCCTGGTTGGGGTGTGTTTGAGCTGGAGGTATCAGGGGGGATCTGTTTGTGCCCAGGTGTTTGCCTGGCTTGTGGTGTGGAGATTTTTTTTTTTTTTTTTTTTTTTTGTGAGTGCAGGCTTCCAAATGATTGAGAGCCTGGTGGAATCATCTCTTCTGTTCATGCTTTCTGGTCTTTTTTCAATCTATTCCAAACTATGGTTAAGATATATCGATGACACATTCGTGATTTGGCCCCATGGACAAGAAAACCTAAACAACTTCCTAACACACCTAAACAGCGCACACCCCAAAATCAAGTTCACCATGGAAACAGAAACAAACAAAAAACTACCATTCCTAGATGTACTAATCTACAAGAAAACAGATGGCACACTAGGACACACCATATACCAGAAGAAAACACACACCAACCGCTACCTCAACGCCCAATCCCACCACCACCCAGCACAGATAAACTCCGTGGCCAAAACACTAATTACCAGAACCAAACGCCTGGCAGACAAGACACACATTAAGACTGAACTATGCACCCTGACTAAAATATTGACAGCCAACGGCTTCCACAAAAGCAATATCACCAACTTGATCCACAAAAACACACTGAGACATAATAGAGACCCAGAAGATGAACAGACCTGTGGAACAGCTGTCCTGCCCTACATAAGAGGCACTACAGACAAAATTAGTAAGATTCTATACAGACACCACATCAAGACTGCCTTCAAAACAGACAGAAAAATAGCAGCCATCCTCAGGAACCCCAAAGACAAAATTGACCTGGAAAACCAAGGCATATATAAAGTCCCCTGTGCATCATGCCCGGCCACATACATTGGACAAACCAATAGAAGAATAAGCACCCGCCTGGATGAACACAAAAATGCAGTCAAAAAGCTGGAATCCACTTCTTCACTCGTCCAACACATGGAAGCTACAGGTCATAACATCAACTTCAATGGCACCAAAACCCTAGCCACCATAGAAAATCCCAGCCACAGAATCATCAGAGAAGCCATAGAGATTGAAAAAAGACCAGAAAGCATGAACAGAAGAGATGATTCCACCAGGCTCTCAATCATTTGGAAGCCTGCACTCACAAACAAAAAAATCTCCACACCACAAGCCAGGCAAACACCTGGGCACAAACAGATCCCCCCTGATACCTCCAGCTCAAACACACCCCAACCAGGCACCCAGATGAAACCCAGCTTCCTAACTAATGATAGCCATCCATTTACCCGAAGCCAAGCTGCACTAAAGGCCTCCAATAAAGTAACACAATGTTGCCAGCCAATCAAGATACAAAAAGAGCCCCCACCCAAAAAAAAACAGACAGAAGATATTAGTAGCAGAACACAGCAAACTCCAAGACCAATAAACACAGACCAAGACTCTCAACCAATCAGGAGGAAGAAAAAACCATTCTGACACAGCAATAGGCTGCCCCAAATTTAAATCTGAAACCACTGTAAAAGTCTGACTCACAGACAAACACCATACAGAAGCCTGATGATGGCAGATGAGATTCTGCTGAAACGTTGCTACAACTTTAAAAGCACCACTATTATGACGTGGGAAAATACCCGAACAAAGCTGAATGCCAGATATATATATATATGTGTGTATATATATATATATGTGTGTGTGTGTGTATATATATATATATATATATATATATTCAAATATTATAGAAAGCTTTTAAAGTGGTTGACTCAGTTTTGTGAAAAAGAGTCTTCCTGAGATAAAAACACACTCTGGTTGTCTAAGAGCTAAACACTCTGGGTTACACAAAGTTTTATGTATAGCATTGTGAAAACTATACCAACAGAAGCCTCAAAGGTAAATAAACAATACAGTTAAGCACCTAGGTTATGTAAACTCCCGGAAGATTTGTCTAGCATACAATCTGGGGGATGACAGCTACATTATAAGACAATTGAAGTAAATGAGAATCACACAAATGTTAGTAAAGTATTTTCAATGCCAGTATTACAGATAAATACAGGACCTTGGACAGCACAACCAAGTTCATCTCTGTGTATTGGAATGTTTGGGATGAATTTTCTCCAGTTTCTTGCCACCTAGACTGAGTTGCCATTTATGAGATAAGCTCATATTTAATTAATTTCCCTCCCAATTGAGCCTTGGTGGTGCAGTATAGAATGCAGTGTTGCAGTATAGGAGTCTGACTCTGCTGATTGCCAGCAGTTTGCTCCTGACTGGCTCAAGGTTGACTCAGCCTTCCATCCTCTGAGATTGATAAAATGAGGACCCAGATTGTTGGGAGCAATAAACTGTTTCTGTAAACCATTTAGAGAGGGTTTAAAGTAGTATATAAGTCTAAGTGCTATTGCTCCTATCTCTTGTTTATGCTTAATATTTCTCCCATTATCTTCCCTGTATCTCCAGAATGTCTAGTACATGAGTTTTATTTATGGATGATTGAGTCTAAAAGATTTAAGAGTTTATAACATTAACACTTATTCGTTTGAGGGCAATTAATCTATCTATATAATCTAATCTGCTTTAACATCTGTCATGTTTATTGCATTTGTTTAAGAGCATACAGAAATCAACAATACCCATTTATCTTTTAGCCCTAGGAGCATCCTTTGAATGAATCCTAAGAACCTGGAGCATTAGGTGTCATGTCTATAGAGTAAAGAAAAGGGAATATTTATGAATTGATCGATAAAATCACTTGTATATCATCCACTTCCATTATTTACAAAAAAGAAGAAGAGGAGGAGGAGGAGGAGGAAGAGGAGAAGGAGAAGAAATAGAAATGTAGATTAAAATAAACTAACATCAACAAAAATGACCAGGATCCATAATGGGATCAAAAATTAGGTTGCAGTTTTAAAAACTTACAAAAGATCAACAGAATGTGGAGACAAAGCTTAAATATTTTCATAGCTCTGAAGCTACAACCTAGAAGGCACAACTTCAAGTCCTTTTCTTCATTTCATGAAAAGTGGAGATACCCTGCAGGCTGGGATAAATCTGCATAAGAGAGAGAGTTCTTTCAGTGTTATTTATCCAGCCTAAAATTGACACATAATTTGACTGAGACCGACTTCAAATAACAGCTGTAGGAAATCATTTCTGCATTAGAGAATTTATGTAAATCTACAGAGGAATCACTCATAACTTTATTCAATTTTTTTAACCAATTCATAGAAGAAGGAGGAGTCCAGTCTTTTCATTTCAGTTTGGCTTCAAATTATTTCAGTTTTTTTTTAGTTTTCTTCTTTAGTTTAAGAAGAAAAATCCAATTTCTGAGGCCAGTTGCCCAATTACATAAATAACATATCTTAATCATTATAAAAATAACTTAGAAATTTTAATTAGGTTTTTATACCATCTTGGCACCTGAGATTTAATGGTTTTCATTTATCATGTATAATTGCAAAGGGAATGTTATTTTTGATGTTTGAGAAAAGCTGTTGGAGTGATCAGAAGAGATAAAATCAGAAATGATATCGTAAAAGAAAGAATTGGCATGGAACCAATCCTAAACTGCATACAAAAACAGCAAATAAAGTGGTTTGTTAACCTGGAAGATGATATCTTGGGATTCCATACTGCATAAAAGGCATATACCAAAAGTGGAAAAGGTCAAAAGAACATGAAGCAGACCCAGAAAAAGATGGAGAGACAACATCAAAGACAAACTACAACGGTATCAGATAACAATAGTTGAGGTTGCCAGAAGAGCAAGAACCAAAACTTTGTATCTCCCTCAACACCTGAAGTGATTAAAGAGAAAGTAAAGAAAGAAGAATGGTTTTTTTTCTTCAATTCCTTTTTGCATTGTTTTGTGATTGTAGCAAACAAATATCTATAGAAATTCTCAGTCATCCAGGTTGTCCCAAAAGTGCTTTTTCAAGAGGCAACTGGACTTTCTGGTTTTTCTTTGAAGACATTTCACTTCTGATCCAAGAAGCTTCTTCATGCTGACTTGATGGTAGGGAATGAGTAGGGAATTCACCACCATCCAGTCAGAGCTGAAAAAGCTTCTTGGATGAGAAGTGAAACATCTTCAAAGAAAAACCAGAAAGTCCAGTTGCCTGTTGAAAAAGCACTTTTGGGACTAGCAAACCAATAGTTTCCACAAACTTCTTTCCTGCTAGCGTCTTTTAATATGTGATTTTATACATGGACCTTTTCATAATATTCTTATTTTTGCTTTAGTTCCAAACAACCCAATTCTGAAAAGTGCAGGTTTTGGCATAAGTGCATTTCAGTTTCAGAATATACAAACGGAAGTTATTTAAAAAAGGAAGCTAGACTGGACAGATGTTTCCTTTGCTTACATATTAAAAGTTTTTTTTTTTCCTCCAGTATCTTTCAACTAGTTTATATTGGCAAGGGAAAAATGTGTTTGAGAACTGAGAGCTGAAGTAGTCTAGCTTCATAAGTTTTACTGACATGAATAGGTTATGTTTGACATAATGCAATAAATAAAATATAACACATAGTTGAAATAAATTATATTCATTTCATGTAGGGCCCATGCCATTCAGGGGTCAAGTTTAGTTGTGGGGCTGCCTATCCCCACCCACTCCGAAGGTGTCTATCCATCATACTGAGATTATATAGGTTGGGCATTCTCCAGGTCTTCTCCTGTAAATGTTGTCATCTGCTGGGACCCGAGAGATGGCTGCCCTATCTCTTTTGAATAGCCTTTCACATGACATCTGAGATAACTTGAACTCTTTCACCTTCAAGAAGGCTATGAAGATCTGGCTTTTGACCAAAGCATTGGGCTAGGATTTTCTTGGGAAGTTGTTAGGTCTGACACCTGAGGATAAGTGTAGTTTATTTTTAATCCTTGTTTTTTATGGATGGTTATGAGCCACAGAATCATTATATATTGGCAGCTATATATGTCCTATAAATAAATAAGGAGGGGGTATTTCCTAAACATTTTCCCAGTGTGTCCATTATCCTGTCATTGGTGACTGCTTCACCGTTTTGTGATGTTCAATATTGAGAACTGCTTTTAATCAGTCTGGTTAAATTATATGCATAATGTAATTTAGGACACAATTGAATGAAAATGAATAACTAACAAGAGAGCAAGCCAAGAAGCTCCTCTGGAGCCAATTTTGGGATTGTGCCAATTTTGCGTACTAAAAGTTTTATGTGAATATGGACAGCATATTCAGCGTTTCGTCCAGAGAACTGAAATTCCTGCTAAGCTATTTCAGTGTGCCCAAATAGTGCACAATTCATTCCTGTGATAAAGCACCTCTGTTGTTGCACCTATCACTGAGCAAAACGGAATAACTCAACAGGTTCACAAAGTACTGTTGATAAGAATTTGGACAGTGTCGTTTGTAATACGGTGGTTTTCCTGGGAACAAAGCAGCCTTTTGCATAAATCACCTGGTGATTTAAAAAAAAAGGCATTTCCCTTTAACTGAATAATTGCAGAAATGGTAGGAGAAGAAAACATTTTATTTTAGGGAAAATTATGCTTCTTCTATAAAATTTAATGATTGTATTCTTGAATTATTGCAGCCTTTGTTGGTAATGTATAGATTTTCTGTTACCTTGCAGTTGATTTGTTTTTGTAGTCTTCCCCCTCAAGTTTAGGGGAGAAAAAGTGGGGAGATTGTAGCTTTCTTTCAAGACATACTCTTTTCTACAATTACTCCCCCTTTGAGTAGATTAGATTATTCATTAGGAATGCAACATCCCCATTTGGGATGTGTGTGCATTCATCTTTCCTAAGTTTCAGTGAACACACTATAACTTTATGGCTGATCATAGACTGTGACAATTATTTTTCATGACTAATGATAAATTAATGGAAGATATTGCTTTTATTTGGGTTGGTTTAGAATTTAACTAGAGGAAAATAATGCTTGCCAAGATATGCCACTATGATCAAAGCAACAATCCACTGTGGCATTCTCTAGAACATGCTACAGTGAATGAACTGTAATCTTGTGTCGGTTGCCATCTCTCAGTCAAGTTTTTAGTTTTCAAATCCATTTATTGTTTACTTTAAGATTAGTAATGGAACAATTTCTTTCCCTCCTAATCCAAATGAATAGGGTCCAAACTATTTTCTTCCTCACTTTTTTTTTCCAAAATAAGAAGTATGTCAACTTCTTTTCCAAAATGAAAAATATGTCAACTTCAAACCAATTTGAATTTGGAAGCTGAATTGCTATTGCTGTAGCATTTCAGTTAAGCACAACTCAAAGGACTACTTGAATTTATTTTTTATACAGAAGTATTAATAGTACAGTGAAGAGGAAAGGATGATTTATTTCCTTCCTTTCCATTGCCTTTCTATAGTTGAAAGGCTGCCATATATAATTGAATTGTGACTTATGGGTTTTAGCAACTTGCCATGGCTACTATTTTGCTGGCATGAGCTAACCATTATAGTGAGTTAAAAGAAAAAAAGCAACTCAATTTTGGTCTTGATTAGAAGTTTTGCTGTCATGAGGCCTGATGAGCTGAACTTGGCTGCTAGTTAGAGTTGGTATGGAGAGATGTTGAAAGAGCAATCCCATTGGTCCAGACTGGTACAAAGGTGTAGGGGAGCTGAGCTGGGGGAAGCAAATATTGATCTCTTCACTTCCTAGGACACATGCTACTGGTCTAACCTAAAAAGAGGAGAGAGGAAAAGAACAGAAGTTCTTTTGTTTGTGGAATGGATAAAATAACTGAAGAGAAAAGCTGAAGAGAGAAGTTATGGGTATAGAGTAGTTGTTGGGTCTGGTCAAGAATGGAGAAGAAAAATTAATATGAGGCTTCCCTGGAAGAAGGGAAGGGAAGATTTAGACCAGTGGTGTCAATTTCAAGGCCTGGGGGCTGGATCCAGCCCACAGGGTGCTTAGATCTGACCCAGAGGGAAGGACCAGCCCACAATGCCTCTGCTAACAAAAGGACCAGCCCACAATGCCTCTGCTAACAAAAACAGAGCTCGTGAGGACCACTTGCAGCCCTCCCGAGCTCTGTTTTTGCTGGCATAGGGTTGCAGGAGGCAATATATAAAGCACTATATGGGGATAGGTCTAAGTGCTATTGTTATTGTATGTTGTGAATGCCTACTATAAATAATGTCACTATATATTGTGAAAAGCATAACAGCTTGCAATGGTGTTTTTCTGTTTCAATTGTTACCCTTAACAAAATTATAAACTTCTCATTCAGAAAAGAATTCCCATCATTTTGTGACTTAAACAGAAATTATGCAGAAAAGAATTGACTTTTTGGGGTGAGGAGGTAGTTAGGGAAGCAGATTTATTGGGGACAGTTCATCTGGACATTTAATAAATTAGCTAGAGTCCTAATTTCTACTTTGGTTGGTGTAGTGTTTAAATTCAATTAAAGCTTACCACACCCTCTGATCTCTACCTTTTCTATAATTATTTCACCATTAACTGAAAATATAAAATAATGTCCTATCAACATGCAGTATGTGTTTCTGTTCATTACTTTTAATGAGCAGAACAATGAAAATGAAGGATGAAAATTGAAGGATGAAAGTTTTAGCAGTGAAGATAAAGGTATCTTTCTGGAAGATTTGGTTTAGGAATAATATTGGATGCCATCCCAACAGTGAAGCATTTATGCCAAAAAAAATCATGTGCATTAGATTTGTCACAATAAATCCTGATAGCTCTTCATCATCAGTTTTTTCTATCTTTTCTGCTTTCTCTTCTTCGTATTTGTTACCCAGGTAGCTGCTCTGAGCTAGATACAAGATATTAGGCCAGAATCTCCTCAATGAATTCAGTGCTTGACTGATTGTTTTGATAGAAACTGATCTATTGTTAGATACAGCTTTATCCTGGCCTGAGTTCAATGTTGTCTAATGTCTCTTATCTGTTCCCTTTAAATTGTAAGGCTGTTGGCAGGGGTGGGCTTCAAAATTTTTAGCAACCGGTTCTCTGTCTGGTTGCTGGGTGGGCATGGCCATGGTGTGCCTCCTGCACCATGGTAGGTGGGGGCATTTTCACCCTCCCTGGGTTTCAGAGGCTTTCTTCAAGCCGGAAGAGTGAAAACAGCCTCCCTGGGCTCAGGAGGCCTGAAACAGGCCCATTTCTGGCCTTCTAGAGTCTCTGGGAGGCCCATTTTTTCATCCTCCCTGAGCCTCCACAAGGGCCCTGGGATCTGGGATCCAAAATAGGCTGTGTGGAGACTCCTGGGAGGGGCAGGGTGGGTGGAGCAGGGCCAGCCAGGGATCAATTTGCTGGTTTGCTGAACCAGCCATTAAAAATGATAAAATTAGCTATGGGTTCACCTGAACCAGGTGAACTGGTAGCATCTCATCCCTATCTGTTGGCCCTATCTGTTAAATTATAATCCAGCCAAAAATAGAAATTTAAATACAGAGATGATCAAAAGGTGATTTAAAGGAATTGTATCATTTTTATCTTTTAAGTAGTAGGTATGGAAGAAAGTTAATGGTATAATTCTGTTAAAAGGTGGCATTCTAATTCTGCAGTGTATAATTACCGCTTTTATTAGTATGATTTAATAATAACACTTATAACAATAATAATTACTACTTCTATAGTATTTTGGAATATTCTGAAGACTTTGGTACATTATTTTATTGTAATCCATGCAATAGCCATGCAAAGAAGATTGTAAATAATATATATTACAAATGAGTTTTACTAAGTACTTAATTCTCATGTTAGATATGAAAGTGAACTAAGGATTTCTTGGTAAATCTTTTAATTTGTTATCTCCAGTACTGCACAAGTTCTCCTAAACATATTTGTCTATGAATTATGCCTCTTGTACTTTGAGAAGATGAGGGAAAAAAATAAACAATTATCTGTTTAGGTACAAGCTATACACAACAAAAGGGTATAAATTCACTCATGCCTATTAAAAAACAAACAACACCTGACCTTATTTCAAACTTTGTACTAATTTTGTAAGTCTTCAGGAATACCCTTAGATAGATAGATATTCCAGGGTTAAAGATTGTTAAGCCTGGTTTCCCCAACCAGGGTAAGGGAGACAAGCTAAACAGAATGTGCAGCGTTAGTCAGATAGGCACACAGATAAATGAGTGAGCTAAGCTTGTATGTTTATTAACATACAGTAAAAATAACAGATACGCTTGTGCTATCAAAAATATAGTTTATTCCATTATGAGTTCATAGCATAGTCAAAATAACAGTCCAATAGTCATGTATCATTTAGTCAGTCCATTCAGGGATATTCAGTTAGCAAAGTCCGTGCAGAATATCCTATGTCAGTTCACTTACAAATCAGTCCTTTGTTTCTCTCCCGTTTGAGCAATGCAGTCTTGATTCCAAGCAGTAATCAGGGATCATCAAAGCCAGAGAGAGAGCAAGCTGTCGTCTTGCTTCTTTTAAAGTGCTTTCACAACCACTCCCTTAATTACTATCCCACAGTTAAAGTTGCAGACACTTTAACTTACAAACTATGATTACTCAGTTATTATTTTACCTAAACCAGTTAGGGCAAACAACGTTATCCCTAACAAAGATAAACCATATATTTTTATGACGCCCTTTAAATCTGGCACATTTTTAGTCGTTTGATAATTGTGTTGCTTCTTAAATTGTCCTTGAAGTGCCAAAAAGACCTCTAACAGTGCTGATTAGACCTCTAACAGTGCTGATTAGACCGAATTTAATTTCCCTGATTTAGACATTAAAAAGGAGCTGCAATTAACCATCACCTACTATCTTTTGGAAGTATATTTTTAGAATGAGCATATACTTTAGTAGCACTAAGCCATTATTCAGTATTTAGTGCTACTTGAAATTTACTGAAGGCTCTAGCTAAATACTGCAATTATATCCCTTGGTTTATCTAGAAAAGGCCTTTCTCTTCCTTGGGCTCTGGTTCCCATTCATATCTGCTGGCTGGGGAGAATTGTAAGCCACAACTTCCTAAAAGCATAGGTTCAGATTTTATTTTTTATTTTATTTTTTTCATTTTCAGTGAACCATTTCCATATTAATCCATTTGCAGAGGAAATAAACTCTAAACAAGTATGTCAGACTTAACATAATATAAGTAGTCCTTGGTTTTTGACCAGAATTGATCCCAAAATTTCTGTTGATAAGTGAGACCTTTGTTAATTTAAGGGAGTTTTGTGCCATTTTCCGACCTTTCTTGCCACAGCTATTAAGTCGGAAGGGCGCAAAAGGGGATCACATGATCCAGGGACACTGCAACCATCATAAATATGAGTCAAATGCCAAGCATCTGAATTTTGATCATCTGACCATGGGGGGATGCTGTAACGGATGGATGTAAGTGTGAAAAATGATAGTAAATCCCCTTTTCAGTGCCATTGTAACTTTGAACAGTCACTGTTGTAAGTCAAGGACTACCTGCACCACATCTAAAGAACATTTGTGCTACATTTCACCATTTTGATCTTTTTAAAGAAGGACTCGAGGCTGGCTTAAAGCCACAAAGTTAGTGTAAAATCTCTCACATAAGCAAAGAATTATGGTAAATAATGCAGGCATAAGCTCACTTTGAACATGCAGAAGATATTTTGAATGGTTTTAGATTAACAAATTAACAGAGTTGGAAGGGACCTTGTAGGTCATCTAATCCAACCTGCCACCCAAGCCGGAGACCGCTTGGGTGGCAGGTTGGATTAGATGACCTACAAATGGTAGTCTAATCTCTTCTTGAAAGCTTCCAGTGATGAAGCTCCCACTACTTCTGAAGGCAACTTCTCTTCTCTTCCATTGATTGCTCTTACTGTCAGAAAATTTCTCCTTACTTCTAGGTTGAATCTCTCCTTGATCGGTTTCCATCTATTATTCCTTGTCTGGCCTTCAGGTGGAAGGCTATTTGGAAAATAGCTTGACTTCCTCCTCTCCGTGGCAGCCCCTCAAATACTGGAACACTACTATCATGTCCCCCCTGGTCCTTCTCTAGATTAACCATAGCAAGTACTTGCAATCGTTTGTTGTATGTTTTAGTTTCCAGTCCCCTAATCAACTTGGTTGCTCTTCTCTGTACTTTTTCTAGAGTTCAACATATTTTTATAATGTGGTGACCAAAACTGGATGCACTATTCTAGGTATAGTCTTACTAAGGCTTTATAGAGTGGTATTAACACCTCTCTTGATCTTGATTGTATCCCTCTATTAATGCCACTTAGGATTGCATTGGCTTTTTTGGCTGCTGCTACACACTGTTGGCTCATATTTAACTGGTTGTCCACTAAGACTTCAAGGTCCCTCTCACAGTTACCGTTATTAAACTGGTTTCACCCAGTCTATATCTGTACTTTTGGTTTTTCTTGCCTAAGTGTAGGACTTTACTTTTCTCTACATTGAATTTCATTTTGTTAGATAGGGCCCAGTGTTCAAGTCTGTCAAGATCCATCTAGATTTTGAGCTTATCATCTAAAGTGCTTCAGAATGTCTGAAATGTCTGGAACCCATATTATATATCTGATATTAACACAGTTGAGAAAGTCTAGAAATATTTCACAAGAAGAGTTCTCCATTCATCTATTCGTTGTGGAATACTTTATGCCACCAGACTTGAAATTTGAGACCTAGAAAACCGAGAACTATGCCACCTTCGGTCCAATCTAAGTATGGTGTATAAAATCATACATTGCAATGTTCTATCTTGTCAATGAATACTTCAGCTTCAACCATAACAACACAAGAGCAAACAATAGATACAAACTCAAGGTTAATCGCACCAAATTTGATTGCAGGAAATACAACTTCAGCAACAGAGTGGTCAATGTCTGGAATACTCTACCTGACTCTGTGGTTTCTTCCCCAAACCCCAAAAACTTCAACCTTAGACTGTCTACTATTGACCACACCCCTTTCCTAAGAGGTCTGTAGGGGGCGTGCATAAGCGTGCAAATGTGCCTACCGTCCCTGTCCTATTGTTTCTTTTATTTTTTTTTTATTTTTCTTATATGTATCCATGTATTCATAACTATGTTTGTACTTATACCTATTATCTTGTAACCAATTGACAAAAACAAATAAATAAAATAAATAAAATGTGGCTGCTATGATAGGTGGTAAACCCCAAAGAAATCCTTAAGCAGAAAACAAACTGATGTTATTGCTACTGATTGTGTCCTACACTGCATCCAACAGGAGGGGTTTTTTGTACCCTAATGTTTATTTTAAAACCTGTTTCTGAGCAGATGAGTTTCCAACACTACTGTACTGCAGCCACTTATCACTTTGATGTCTTTAAAATGTCAGCGTGGCCCAATGTGAGTGTTCTCAGGTATAAAAATGATGGGCTCTGCTGCTTTGCTTTGTCATACATCAGCTTCTCATTTTTAAAAATGAGAAACTAAAGAAACTCAAAGACAGTCCATAAATGTCTCTTTTGGCACTGACAGACTTTTTACTAAAGCCCTGTCCAAAAGAGATATTTATGGTCCATTGTTGTTCAGGGACATTAAGTTGCCTACACATATATGCATTTACACTGCTAAATTATTCTTCCTTTTAGAAAGTTAGTTTGGGCTGCCTAATTATCATTATCTTCTTCTTCTTTTAATGACTCCATAATCCCTTGAAGTCTGGGCAACTGAATAGAGCTTAGCAGAGTGTTTAATGGCTGGATGTCCTTCCTGCAGCCAATGTGGAGCTTTGTACACTGAAGATGGCATTTATTTTCATTGTATGAGATGCAATGACAATAAAGTAAACTAACTAACTTGTCCAGCAGATATATTCTCACTGTGCCCAGAGAGAGAAATATTTGCCTTTACCCAGGATCGAACTCACAGCTTCCTGATTGTGAGGGAAGAGCTCTACCTCTAGGCCAACACACCACTCTTTAGGCTGCTTAATTATCTTCAACCAAAATTCTGGCATCCAGTTCTGACTATTGTCATGCATGAGGTCAGTCCGAGGAAGCCTAAGCCTGGGGTATTCTCGACTTTCTATGAAAGCAGATATATCTAAATCAGTCCTTGGTCAAATAATTATTGCAACAGCACTAGCAAAAACAACTGTTGGTCTTTTTTTTAACCCTTCAGCATACTTCTAGCAGCTTTTGACATGATACTTATATCCAATATTGTCAACTCATACCTGAACATAACTTCAAATGGAAAGATGGGAAAGGAAGACCTGCTTTCAAAGGAAGAACTAACACACATGTAAGGTCAATTGCTTGAGTGAGGTGATTTTATTTTTGTTTTGTTTTTTTAATGATGAAACCTTGGAAACTTCAGGTAAGTAAGAATAGCACCAGAGAAATTTAAGTATTTTTCTCATTAGAATAGACCTGACAGATATTACCTAGGGTGCTTTCTGCATTTCAGAAAAAGCCTGAAGCACTTTAATTTTAATTTGAGATATAATTAATAGGTTCTAGAAGCTTATTTTTAGTTAGAGTGACAAAGAGAGGAATTATTTTTCCCCTACCCATTACCATTTCGTAGCCCATTCTTCTCAATTCATATTAATTTGTACCTGGTTTCCTTTTTAATTTTTCAAGTGCTCCTATCATTAGATTTTGAAGATTTATCCATGCAATTGGTCTCAATGTGTGACTCTGTCTGGTATACATACTTGTTTCAAATTCTCAATTCTTTTGACGTATTTACTATGTGCCATTGCTGTTAATGTTTTCCACTTCTAAATTTCTTCCTGATGACAGGGGAGCTTTTGTTGTAATGTGATTTCTGGGTTCTATCTGATGGAGTAAAATCAGTGGTAGATTGTCTTTTGATAACTTATTGTCCTTTTTCTTGGCAGGTGTTACTTAATGAACACCGCAGTCTGTCAGGATTTGGTCTCATACTACGAGCATTCAAGGAAAGCAAACCAGGGATAATTAAATTCCGTTTCAAATCGTTCATTTTGAAATAAACTAGTGCCTAAAAATTTCCCCTCACAAATTAGCCCTTTAGGACATGTCAGGAATGTAGCTAGCAAACAGTTGCAATGAATATCAAGTTAATGTGGCTTCTGGGGATGGTTGCTTAACAGTGAGGCACAATACCTTTCTCCAGATAAGTCCAAATCAGTTTTGTATGTGTTCTATTTGGTAATTAGCATTCTGATGAGTTTTTTTTTAATGTTCCCAGATATCCGTGGAATACAAGAGTTTTTGGACAAAGTATCTCAACAGGGAATGGATGTAGCACTTCAGAAAGTGGAGAACAACATCAATAAAATGATCACAGGACTCTTCACCACCATGCGGATTGAAGAACTCAACCGCTATCGAGACACGCTGAGACGGGCCATTTTGGTAATGAACCCTTCGACAGCCAAGTCTTTCATTGCTGAGGTGAGTGAAGGCACCAGCTGACACTTAAGATTCAGTTTCCTTTGAAACTTCCGACAAAGCAACTTGAACTTTTGTGGCCAAGAAGGAATTATTATGCAATTTCCCTCCCTTTTATTTGAACAATATGTGTAGGAAAGTATGTATGCATTAATCTGCTCAAACGTTTGAAGTTCAAACCCAATAGTCAGTTGTCAGAAATTCTGAAAATTCTAACACATTCTAGAGAACACCAAGTTGAGGAACAAATATATATCATTTATTATTATTTATAACATAAAAATTGTTCTTGAAGTAAAACATTATGGGAATGGAGTTTGGAATTTTGCCTATTAGCATTATTGTTCACTAATTATTTTCCAGCACAATTTATGCCATTGTTGTGCTGTACTTATTATTGGTTTACTTTCAAATATTGAATTATTAAAGATGGTGTCATTCCTAATTACAATGAGGCCAAAATGATGAAATGTGTGTCATGACATCACAATGCAAATTCTGCCCTTTCATCCTTGAGTTGCAGACTTGGTATCATAACACACTTGCTTTCCCTGCCCATTCCCATGTGTTAATTGGAAATTACTTCTTCCATTAATATCTTCATTAATTTAACGGAAACAGAAGCAGGAACCACTTCATTCAAACTTTTAAGTAGAAGGAAAACATTCATAATTTGCCCATACTGAGTACCAGTGGGATATTGTAACTGACAGCTAACCCACTGGCCACAGTAACACTGGGAACAATGCTAGAACAAAGCACAAATGGCTTTTATGAAATTCTCCCTCAAATTTGTGGTCAAACAAAATAAAATTCAAAATGGTGCATTGTCAACCATTTTTCAAAGGGATGTTTTTTCACCTTTTCTTTCTTTTCATTCTCTATTTTTTTTCTTCACTATACCTCTTTATTTAATTTCCTAACATTTATATTGCTGTTCTCTTGTTAAATTTTCTTCAGTAAAAATATAGTAAGAAAAATTATGGGCTTTTTGCTGAACAAAAGAAAAAAATGAACTTGTGATTTATGGATTTGATGGTTAGAAAGATTGGCTTATAGAAGAAAGAAATTACAATGTAAATTTAGAGGGAGAGAGGAAAATATAAATGCATTTATAACAACCCATGTCAAAAAGACCAGAAGCTGCTTCTTGTATAACTTTTCATTTTCTAAATTTTATCTTTCTTAGTATTCTTTCTTATTTTCTTTCCAAATATATATTGCTTTCATTTTGTTAAAAATTATTTTAATAAAAATATATATTTAAAAAAAACAAAAATTACTCAAAGACAAGATTCATCTTATGTTATTTTCTAACCACAGTGATTCGTTTTTATCCTTCTCAGTTTTATATTGCTACTCCTTACTTATGAACAAAGTAGTACAAAAAGAGAAAAAACATCATCACTGCCAGTATTATTTTCTGTAAATAAAGATAAAAGAAGAAGAATTAATAGCTCCACTAGTGTATAGTGTATGAACCCTCATGGCGCAGTGGTAAGAATGCAGTATTGCAGGAGAACTCTGTCCACAATCTGGAGTTTAATCCTGTCTGGGCTAAAGATAAACTCAGCCTTACATCCTTCTGAGGTCAGTAAAATGAGGACCCAGATTGTTGGTGGGTATATGCCGACATTGCAAACCACTCAGACAGTGATGCAAATATAAGTCTATAGGTGCTATTGCTCTACTCTTAAGTGCTATTGCCATGTTCAAATATCACTTTACTGCAAGATTTAATAGCAAGTACCTGATGCTGACAGGCAGGGGTGGGCTTCAAAAATTTTAGCAAAGGGTTCTCTGAACGGTTGCTGGCTGGGTGTAGCCATGATGTGCATGGCCTAGTTGGCCTCCTGCACCATTGGGGAGTGTTTTTTCCCTCTCTGGGCTCTGGAGGTTTTCCTGAAGCCTCAAGGAAGCAAAAACAGCTTTCCTGGGCTCCAGAGGCTCTCTGGAAGCTACAAACAGGCCCATTTCCGGTCTTCCCAAACTTCTAGGAAGCCTGTTTTTTGCCCCTCCCCAAGCATCCGCGTGTGCCCTATACTTTCCTGCATCCAAAATGGGCCTCGTAGGGACTTCTGGGAGGGGAGGGGCAGGGTGGGAGGGGCCAGCCAAGAGTGGGATTTGGGGGTTCTCCGAACTGCACAGAATATTCGCTAGAGGCTCTCTATGAATCCCCAGCAACCCACCCCTGCTGACAGGTGACTTCAACTAGGATTCAAACACTTTCCCAGTTATGTTTTAATTGTTCCTGGACTTGTGCTGGTCAGTTCTTAATATCTGTTAATTATGAAACTATTACAACAAAACTATTAATGGGTTAGCAAATAATTTTGTTTAACTTAGTAACCATCATGACTAAAGCAATAAATAATAGAAGGGACTGGAATTGTTCTTTTACTGATCCTTGAAAGGGTGAGAGGATTCCAATGAACATATTGATGTCCATTTAGTATTGATACTTGATACTGGATGTAGTGTTGATACTAAATGGAATCCATCCATTTAGTATTGATACTTACAGATAAATAATCATGGATGGATTCACAGGAAATCATGTGGCACAATCTTGTTCAGGATGTTTAAGCCATGGCAATCTATATTGTGTTTATATAAATAACATCTGTTCTGTCCCCTCATTAGCATTCTTGAGATCCCCGTGCTTTGATTGGCCAAAGTGCGGGGTACTCTGATTGGTTAGGCGAGCCGCGCCGATTGGCTCGCTAGGAATCTCCCGCGATTGGTCTATTCGAATCGCGGGAGATTCAAAGCAGTGCCATTGGTCGTGGCCGCGGCGGCTAAAGGAATAAAAGCCGCGAACTTTTCCTATAGCCCCAGTTCGGTTCCCACATCAATAAAAGAGCTTGATACTAAGTCACCGACTCCTGGCATCATTTCCGAAGACACAACACTGGCGACGAGGGTGGGATCCAGACCCTGAACTGAACCACGTTTCCGACGGAAGCCAGACGAATCTCCATGATGGCGAAAATCGCACCCCCCGCACCCTTCAACCCCGCCAGCGAGGACTGGGAATCGTACTCTGACAGATTCCGCATGTTCCTCGAGTGCAGCGACCTGAAGGATGCTACCGGCCCCATGAAGCGAGCCGTCTTCCTGACCCACTGCGGGACCAAGGTATTTAAGATGGCCAAGGCACTTGCCAAACCCGTCAACGCGACCGCGATGGACTGGGACGTCCTTGAGCCAACATTTCGGCAGCACTACGCTCCAGAGGTGCCCATCCTAATCCGACGCAATGAGTTCTACCGTCGGGACCAATGGTCGGGTGAGAGTTTCAGTGACTTTGTCGCCGAGCTATGGTGCCTAGGGGGGCTGTGCGAATTCGACAACCTGAACGACGCCCTGCAAGACCGAATCGTGCTTGGCCTGTGGGACCCTGTCCTCCAGAGTCGGCTGATGGCCAAGGGCAACATCAACCTTGCAGATACCCTCACCGCCGCCGCAGACGCCGCAGATGCCGAAGCGACCCGAACATCCACCGACCACATGCGCCGACCGAATGCTGGGGATCGCAGCGGGAACAACCACCCTGCAAGGTCGGCCGAGGCCCAACCCGAGACGACCACCCACCAGGGCGATTTCCACTCGGCATCGGGCACTTCCGACGAGGAGGAGGAAATTCATTGCCTCCAGGCAGGCCGCGACCCACAGAACCGGTGGGGTCGTAAGTCAAGGACCAACTGTGCCGGTTGCGGAGGCGACCACCCCAGGTCCGAATGCCGTTTTTTTGAGTCGATCTGCCGGCATTGTGACAAGAAGGGACACATCGCCCGCGTCTGGCGCCTCAAAAAGAACCGCAGCCCACCCCGATGGGACCAGAGCAAACGGAGGAGAGAGAACACACCACCCCGGACCAGAGATCGCCCCTCTGACAACAGATGGGACCGGAACGGACGATCCCTACGAGGTGGTGAGACCCGGCGAAGAGAGGAGACCCATCAGACGGTCACCATCGGCCACGCCACAACCAATGACGCCTGGAAGGTCTACGTGGAGGTAGGCATCGAAGGCGAGCCATGCAAAATGGAGGTGGACTCCGGGTCCTACCTCTCCATGATAGCATGGCAAGAAATAAAGCACTTGGTGCCTACCATCCAAAGGAAAGGCCTAGACAGCCAGAGACTAATTGTAAAGGACTACCAGGGAAACCGCATCCCGGTAATCAGAACCAGACAGTTCAACGTAACATACAAAGGGCGCACTGAAAGGCTTCCCCTGACAATCATCGATCGCGACCGCCCAAGCCTACTGGGACTGCAATGGTTCGCCCCGCTCGGCATCGCAGTCACGGGAATCGATCACGTCACCGACGACAGCTGGGAGCAACAACTGGCCCGGGAATTCCAAGAGGTCTTCGACGGAAACCTAGGCAAGTACCGAGGGCCCCTTATATCATTCAGCCTAGACCCAAACATCCCCCCAAAATGCCTGAAACCAAGGCGGGTGCCATTCGCACTTAAACCCAAGATAGACGAGCAAATTGACAAGCTCGTCAAGCAAGGGGTCCTACAGCCCATAGACCATGCCCGGTGGGAGACCCCCATAGTCACCCCGATCAAGCCCGATGGGTCGGTGAGGATCTGTGGGGACTATAAGGCCACCCTAAATGGTGCATTGCAACAAAGCGCCTACCCTGTCCCAGTAGTGCAACACCTACTGCATTCACTGGGAGGGGACAAGGTTTTCTCCAAACTCGACCTCGCCCAGGCATACCAACAGTTGCCAGTCGACGAGCAAACGGCAGAAGCGCAAACCATAGTCACCCACCGGGGAGCATTTAAATGCAACCGGCTCCAATTCGGAGTCAGCGTGGCACCGGGAAAATTCCAAAGCCTAATGGAAAGACTATTACAAGGCATCAAGGAGGTGGTACCTTACTTCGACGACGTCTTAGTGTCGGCAACCAACCAAGCCGAACTAGAGAGTCACCTAAGGGAGGTCCTAACCAAATTCAAAGAGATCGGGCTCAAGGTAAAGAGGGAGAAATGCCAATTATACACGGAATGGGTTGAATTCCTAGGATATCTCCTAGACCGTCACGGCATTCACCCCACAAACCAAAAAATCAAGGCCATCAAAGAAGCCCCCACACCCAAGTCGAAGACGGAGCTACAGGCATTCCTGGGGCTACTTAACTTTTACAATGTTTTCCTGCCCCAAAAGGCGATGGTGGCGGAGTCCTTGCATAGGCTCCTGGACAAGGCGGCGACCTGGACTTGGCGGAAACGTGAGCAAGCCGCCTTCCAGAGAACAAAGGACCTCCTCACTTCGGACGCCATCCTTATACAGTACAACGAGACCCTACCTCTGGCCGTCACATGCGACAGCGTCGGCGCTGTCCTCAGCCATACCCTCCCCAATGGAAAAGAAGCACCCATCACGTTCTTTTCAAGGACCCTCACCAAACCGGAGCGGAACTACAGCCAGCTGGACAAAGAGGCTCTGGTTATCGTTGCCGCAGTAAAAAGATTCCATGAGTATCTCCACGGCCGGACATTTACCATCATAACCGACCACAAGCCGCTGCTGGGAATCCTTGCAGGGAACCGGGCCACCCCGAACATTCTGTCTCCCCGAATGACAAGGTGGTCCGAGTTCCTGGCGGCCTACAACTACGGACTCATACACAGACCAGGTAAGATGATCTCCCATGCAGACGCCTTAAGCCGCTCGCTGCTACCGGAACCTGACACCGACCCAGCACCCACGACGACCACCCTCAGTATAGAGACTCTACCCAACCTACCCATAACCGCATCAGACATTGCCCGAGAGACTAATAAAGACAAACGTCTGGCGCGGGTGTTGCATTGGGTAGAGAAAGGGTGGCCGGAAAGGGACAACGATGAGTCCGTCAAGACATTCCAGAACCGGCAAACGGAACTCTCGTTATTAAAAGGGTGCATACTATGGGGGGATAGGGTGGTCATTCCAGAAAAACTACAAGGGAAGGTTCTGGAACTATTACACGAGGGGCACCCTGGCATTGTTAGGACTAAAGCCCTGGCCAGAAGTTACGCTTGGTGGCCAGGGATGGACAAACAGATTGAGACATGGGTAGCAAGGTGCCAAGCCCACCCACAGCACCCGTCCTAGAGTGGGAAACCCCAAGGGGACCTTGGTCTAGGATCCACATAGACTTCGCCGGGCCCACAAAAGGACACACCTTCCTAATAACAGTAGACGCTTACTCCAACTGGCTGGAGGTAAGCAACATGAGAACAACAACCACGGAGGCTGTGATCAAGGAACTCGGCAAACTCTTTGCAACGCACGGCCTCCCAGAAGTCGTCGTTTCCGACAACGGGCCCCAATTCACCTCGCTAGAATTCGAAAAATTCCTAGCGGAAAGGGGCATCCGACACGCGCTGACAGCACCGGCGCATCCGGCGGCGAACGGTAGGGCGGAACGGATGGTGCAATTCACTAAGAAAACCATCCGGAAAATAGACCATGGGGAGATACAGGATAAAATAAATAAATTACTCTTCACCCAACACATAACCCCAAATACCACAATGAATAAGAGCCCAGCCGAACTGTTAATGGGGAGGAAATTAAGGTCCCCACTTGACAGATTACACCCCACGTATAACCCAGAGAAACCCCCAGACTCAACCAGCAAACACCGAACTTTCGCACCAGGCGACCCCGTGTATGCAAAAAATCTGACGGGAGACCTGTTATGGGTACCGGCCGTCATCACACAAATAACAGGCCCACACTCGTACCGGCTACAAACAACAGACGGACGAGCATGGAAACGCCACATCGACCAATTAAGATCGATGATGACCACCCAAGAGACCACCGACGCACAAGCAGGCAAAACCAACCCCCACAACACAAACCAAGGGGGGAGGGAATACCCAGGGGACCAAAACCAAAGAAGAATAAACCAACCATACTTACCGGAAAGCAGCCAGCACGACCCCTTGCCAGGAAGAGACAGCCAGGCCAGCTCGACCGACCCGGGGAGACCGAGCGGGAGCGGCGAAACCCGCAGCTCAACCAACCCGGGAAGCCCAGGAGGGAGCTACGGAGAGCAGCCCGGCCCGACCGACCAGCCGGTTCCCATGACGGCATCCGGAGAAGCAGAGACCCTGACCGAACCGGCCGGGATCCAACCTACGACTGAGCTGCGCAGGTCCAGTAGGCTAAGACGGAGCCCCGCCTACCTACGGGACTACGCAACGTAAGGACTAAACCAAGAGGGGAGGGGTGTTCTGTCCCCTAATTAGCATTCTTGAGATCCCCGCGCTTTGATTGGCCAAAGCGCGGGGCACTCTGATTGGTTAGGCGAGCCGCGCCGATTGGCTCGCTAGGAATCTCCCACGATTGGTCTATTCGAATCGCGGGAGATTCAAAGCGGTGCCATTGGCCGTGGCCGCCGCGGCTAAAGGAATAAAAGCCGCAAACTTTTCCTATAGCCCCAGTTCGGTTCCCACATCAATAAAAGAGCTTGATACTAAGTCACCGACTCCTGGCATCATTTCCGAAGACACAACAACATCTATTAACACTAATTCTATCAAATTAACTTTTGTCTCAGGAATTGCATACAGGGGTGGGATTCAAACTTTTTAACAACTGGTTATGTGGGTGTGGCTAGGTCGGTGTGGCTAGGTGGGCATGGCCATGTGACTGAGTGGTCGTAGCTTCTTCTTCTTCTTTTTTTGGCCGCAACATCCCCCCACGCTCTGGGTTTTGTTTTGTTTTTGCCTCCTGGGCCTCAGGAAAGCCTCCCGTGGGAGCATTTTGCAGCCCAGGAAGGCAAAAAATGGAGTGCAGGGGGTGCACAGCAGCACGCTGTAGATGCCCCCTTTTGCCTCCTGGGCCTCAGGGAATTATCCTGGGCAAAGCAGGTGTCGTCAGAACAGCTGATCGTGGGGAGGCGGAAAAAGAAATACCTTAAGGAGTGATTGGGCGGGGGAGAATGCAGTCAGCAATGTAGGGCATGTACATGATGTCGTGCATGTGTGATAAGGACTGACTCGGCAGGGAGGGGAGGGGAGGGCCGGGCAGAGAGGAGCAGGGCCAGCTAAAGGTATAATTTGCCAGTTCTCCAAACTGCACAGAATCATAACAACCGGTTCTCTAGAACCGGTCCAAATGGTAGAATTCCACCCCTGATTGCACATAGTATAAAAGACCAATATACGACATTGAAATCATATATAACCATGTTGGGCATTGTCTCCATTAACAAAACGTGTATTTCAAAGCTTTCTTTCTGTATTCTTTTTTTTACCTCTTAAAGTTGCAAAATTGAAATATTTATTGTTTTTCTTTTTCTGCACTCAATATTTTTATGTTAAAGAATTTCAATGAGCTCCCTTGCAACCTTCAGAAGTGAACAGCTACTTAATAAATAAAGTTGTAAATATTCAGTTAAATTACACTTAAAAGAATCTTGTCTAATTCATTTGAAATTATGGGGTGTTTTTTTGCATGTATTTGTACTTATTTGAAGAACATAATGTATGTGCATACATTAAGTACAATTTAAACTGCTTTGTAGGATTACAGTATTTACATTTTCAATTGTATTTGCCATATTTTCTGTAGTTAGAATAACAAATTGCCTACACATAATATTGAACATATATAATGAAATGTAAACCATCCAAATTTATAACATTCCACATTTAAAACAATGAAGTTGGATCACTATTATTTATTTGAATATTTCCACCATCCCATACTAAAATATCTATCTGCAAAGAAATAGTAGAAATGTCTTTATTCTTATTCCTTTCACAACAATTATTTTTAATTTAGCTTTTTACTCCAAAGCACTCTTAGATCTGTTTGCAATATCTTGATTATGTTTTTAGCAAGTGATTAGCTCAAATATATGTTAGGATGTGAATTACTTTCATTTCACAAAGATGACAGTCTGTCTGTCTGTCTGTCTGTCTGTCTTTCTGTCTATCTATCTATCTATCTACCTACCTACCTACCTACCTACCTATCTAAACTCTCTCTTTCTTTTTATCAGTCCCATCTATTTATCATTCATCTATCTCTCTCTTCCCCTCCATCTCTGTCTCCCTCCATTATCTAACTATCATAAAATTCCATAGTTGTCTTTAACCAGATAATTCTATGTTTAAAATATCTTGTTCTATGTTTTGATTTAGTTTTTATCTTTCTTGGTAGAATAGCCCATGTTAAATGAATGTCCTTTCTTACAATTAGCAGATTGAAAAGGGGATATTGTTATGTGTTTAGATCAGAGGTCTCCAAACTTGGCAACTTTAAGACTTTATGGGTTTCAACTCCCAGAATTCCTCATAGCCAGCATAGCTGGCTGAGAAATTCTGGGAGTTCAAGTACACAAGTCTTAAAGTTGCCATGTTTAGGGATCTTGTAGCTGTTTTGTATCAGGTGCAGTGGTGGGATTCAAATATTTTTACTACCGGTTCTGTGGGCATGGCTCGATAGGCATGGCAGGGGAAAGATACTGTAAAACCTCCAGTCAGAGGTGGTATTTGCTGTTTTTCTGAACCACTCAAAATTTCCGCTACCGGTTCTTCAGAACTGGTCAGAACCTGCTGAATACCACCTCTGATCAGGTGGTTCATGACAGTGATTCTTAAGCATTTCAAGTAGTTACCTTTCATGATATAAAAGATTGGAATACATGGTTCTGTGTCCAAGGAGATTTTGTTCCAACATCTGCAGCTCTTTCCCTACATTGACCTGTAGTCAAATCCACCCACCCTTTCAACAAAGGCATCAGCATGGTAGGGGCAAGGGGAAGCAAAAATGCAAAAAGAGTGTTGTACTGTTAAGTCACAAGTTGCATACAAGCACTCTCCCCCCACCCCCCACCCCAAATAACATTAGACCAAAAGGAAATGATCATTCCAGTGTATTTCTGGATTCATTAGTATAGAGGTCTGCAAAATTCAAATGCTGATGTTTCCTGTCAGCATTATGGTGAGAGAAAAGATAGACAATTAAAGTTTCATCTTTTCTATCCTTGGGAACCAGCAGAATGATCCATTCACGTTATCTCCAGATGAGTTAAGATCATAAAAGAAATTAGCAATGTTATTCCTTTGAATTTCTACAATATTACAAATTAAGTCTAGGGCAAAATTAGAATAAATCGGAGCATCCAGTGGGTTTATTATTACAGCCTTAATTGATTGTGTGACAGATAAGACCTACCAGACCTAACAAGGATAAAGTTGAGATGCCAATGGAAGGACTTAGCACTACATTAAGCCCAGTTATCTGCTGGGAGAAAAGGATTTTAGAAAAAAGGAGATTTTGCATTTTTTTCCAAAGTTTAGTGCTGAAATGATACTGCTTTTTGTTTGTTTCCTTCTTACATGCACATAAATCCATTGCAGCAATTTAGATCAGAAAATGGGTTTTGCAATTCAGCTTGAAGGAAGGAATTTGATCAAATTCCCTTTTAATCAAAACTTTACTCAGCCCTTTGAGTTATGACATTACTGTTCTATTGAGAGATGGTCCAGCACTTCGACAGGGTGCCTGCTTGGGTAATATTGTAATACATATCTACCAGAGAAGGTCTTATTGAATTCAAGGTCAAAAGTGCAGGTTTTTTATTTTTAAAAAGGAAGCTAGGAGCAAAGAAATGGTATAAGGCTCAGTTACTTCTCAATTATTTTGGATTCAAAGTATTGTGTTCTAACTATGCAAAACAGTCTTTTTTAATCAGAAATATTTCCCATTATTTACAATAATAAACAGTAATTGGAACTTGCTGGACCAGTGAGAAAAGAAAAAGAAAAACACATTGTTATATATTTCTGTGTACCCAGCTGGCCACCTTCTATAGATTTGTAATTGAAATCCTATAGTGTTTGTTTGAGTTATAGGTTTTTTTTATCAAGAAAATGGTTAATCTTCTCTGAATTAGTGGACAGTAGCTTTAAATTCCCTGAGTTAGTAGAATTAAATTAAATATTGTCTTTTCAAATCTGTTGCTTTAATTACTGATTATATCATTTGATTTGTCCCCTGGAGAAACACTACGTTATTTTATTAATAGAATTTACAGTCTTTATTTGTCCATTCAGGAAAATCAGCCATCAATAGACACATAGAAATAAGCCTTGTTTATGTACAATTCAAAGGCAAAAGCTAAGAATGAAATAACAGCAATAAAAACGACCAGAACATACAAAAATATATATGTTGACACCCTGGAAACTGTGTAGAGAAGAGCAACAATGATAAAGGGTCTGAAGGCCAGATAAAGGGTCTGAAGGCCCTCATTGTATGGTGATATGATCTTTATCCTCTCCAGCAGCCAATACCCAGATAAACAAGGATAAACAATGAAGAGTTGAAGTGCTAGGTATGTCTAGCCTGCTGAAGAGAAGGATTGGGGGGAGGGGTGCTAGCTGTCTTCCTGTATTTGAGAGGCAGTCACAGAGAAGAGATGTATTATCTAGGGCATCAGAAGACAGGACAAGAAGTAATGGGTGGATGCTTGTCGAAGAGAAATCCAACCTAGAAGTCAGGAGAAATTTCCTGACAGTGAGAGCAATTAATCAATGGAATAGCTTACCTCCTGGGGTTGTGGGTGCTCCATCACTGGAAGTTTTCAAGTATAGACTGGACAACCATATGATCAGGATGGTATAAGGCTCCTAGCTTGAGTAGGAGGTTGGACCTCCATGATCTCTTCCAGCCCTATGATTCTATGGTTCTATATCCTCTCCAGCAGCCAATACCCAGATAAACAAGGATTAACACAAGACAAACAGGCAGAAAATAATACCTTAGTCAAGGAAGGACCAAGGAGAAAATCCCATCCACACCAACACTAACTGGGCACTGATGATATTACCTAGTTAGCTAACAAAATGTCTTCAAGCAAGCAAGCAATCTTAAAGAGCACCAAGGATTCCATTTTATTTGTTGTTTGCTGAAAAGTATGTTGTTAGATACAGTCTCCTCTCTTTGGACATTTAAGTGCAGCCTATATGCACTTTTATACATTAACTTTTTAAATAATGGTATAATGTCCACACTTTTCAGTCAATTAAAAAGATTTTCAGAACTTATATTCAATAGAATACAATAATGGTATTCTATTCTATTCTATTCTATTCTATTCTATTCTATTCTATTCTATTCTATTCTATTCTATTCTATCAATGAAAGTTCTTAAAGTTGGCATTTCAAGAAAACTTTTTTCTCTTCAAAGTCTTATGTACTCATTAATTTACATTCCAGTCTCTTTTCTCTTTTTGTCCTCTGTAATATGGTAAAATTGTATGGTGATATAATATACATTCTAAAAAAATGTCCAATATAAGCTGCACAGAGTTTGTCAGAGTTATGATAGTTGTTGCACTTTTCACAAAGTCTCAATATCTTTTTTGTAATGTGATAACCAAAACTGGATGCAGCATTCCAGGTGTGATCTTACTAAAGCTTTATAAAATGATACTAATACTGGAATATGACATTAGTGCCAAATATTAAAGCGCATTCAACAAGGAACATATCGATAATACTGGAGCTATGTGCAGATTTTGAATTTTTTAATGAATTTGAGAACACAGATAGTTCTCCATTTATGGTCATAATTGAACCCAAAATTTCTGTTGTTATGCAAGACAATTGATAAGTGAGTTTTGGCCCATGTTGCTAGCTTTCTTGCCACAATCATTAAGTGAATCACTGAAGTTGTTAAGTTAGTAACAAGATTATTAAATGACTCTGTCTTCCTCCTTGACTTTGCTTGTCGCAAAAGGTGATAACTTGGCCCTGAGACGCACCAACCATCATAACTATGAGCCAGTTGGCAAGTATATAAATTTTGATCATGTTACAATGGGGGTGGGATGCTGCAAAGGCCGTATGTGTGAAAAACAGTCCTACATCCCTCTTGTCAGTGCTGTTGTAACTTCGAACAGTCACTAAATGAATAATTGTAAGCTAAGGACTATTTGTAAATTGGGTGTAATCAAAATAAAGGGGAAAATATATCTAAGGTTTCTTTGGAAAAAGGTTTCCTACTTTATTCTTTGGGAAGGAGGGGGAAATACTCTTCTTTTAATGGGAGGGCTGAGTGACTGTAATAAAAATATCCAGGAATTCTCACAGACATGTCATAAAAATGGCTGAATTAAAGTAGAGGTATTGACAAGCATTCCAAGTAATGTACCCATTGAAAGGAGAACTCCAAGGCTGACAGATTCCCCAAAGAACACTTTATTGGCTACATCATATTCAGTGGTGGGATGCTGTCGGTGTAACAACAGGTTTGCTAATCACACATGCACGCACTCTTCACCCATGCATGCACTTGACAAGCAACACGTGCCCATGCACAGCTTTCAAAATTACTTACCTTCGATGTTTCTTTGTAATACAGCTGTTTCTGAAGTAACACAGCTGAGGCATGGCAATCCGCTCTACCACGTGAATCAGCTGAGCTCAGTGAGTACAGCGTAGGGGCAGGTGGACAGGCCCACATGATCATCATAGCAAATTGGTTCAGAGCCAGTTGTCATCAGACCTAGGGGTTCGCATGAACGAGTCCAAATCAGGGGAATCCCATATTGGCACAATTGGTAAAAACCAACTCTGAAAGTTCCTGTGGTTTTCACCTAATTAAAAAAATGAAAGTTCCCCTTTTCCCCCTCCCCACGCATCAATAACATTGTCCAATAAAATTTCCAGCCAGTTGCAAGGTTACACAACTTCTCCTCTTCCCCTTTACCTTTTGAAATGTCCTTGGTTCCCACAGGAAAATTTTTTGACTACAAGACCCCAGCAACTATTTTCTCCCTGTCCCTCTTTCATGGCAACCCTGAAGCCGTAAAGATGGCCTCAGCCAGGTTCGCTTTGGCCTTGACAATTATATCAAGACTCCAGCATGCAAAAGCTTTTCTTCCTCTGCAGTTGGAATTCAGAGGCTTGCTATCTCTAATCCTGGTAGCCATGCGTAATGCTCATGTCTAATAACTGCATGTAGTTTTCTCATCTATCAAAGTAAGTAATCCCTTCTTATTAAATTACCTAAGTAAGGAACCATCGCCGCCTTTGATGAGAGCGAATTCCTCTATTTAAATACATGCTGTGTGAAGAAAGGATATTAAATACAGACAGTAAGAAGTCTATCGTTCGGTTTCATTGGATGACTCCAGATTCAATATTGTGGGAAAGAAATAAAACTCTTGTTTTCCCTGTGCACCATGCATCATATTAGTCATAAAACTTTTTTTTTCCTTATAAGCAATTTGTTGTCCTACCCAAGTCTTTAAATGCTATATTCATTCATTTTAGTGAATATGCTCCACACGCTTGTTTTTGTGACAGCTCTTTTCCTTAGCTCTCTTAATCTATGCAACATCATTTGATCTTCTACTTGTAGTCTACAAATAACAATAGAAGAAAAAATACCTTATAGTGAGTGCTTAATTATATAGTTAGGAAGAACTAATAACTATATCGGAAATTAAACTAGCAGTCCTACATGTTAGGATTCACCAATCTATTTTGCATCAGTGTTGATCAGAAGTAGAGGACAAAGGCATAAGAAGAACCCCTGGAGTATAAACCCAATTATCCATTGCAACCGCTGGTCACACCTGAAAAGCATGAACAGAGGTATTGTAAACCTATCGGGCTTGCTTCTACTATTTCCCACAGAGGAACAAATTCTTACTGATGAAGCATATCAAGACCTGCTAAAAGAGCCAACTCTCAGCATGACCACTTTGAATCTTTCCATTTCAAGGTAGAGAAAATTGGTCCAAAAGTAATTACATTCTTCCTATGGCCTTGGCCAAAAGGCAGAGTGACAGAGAATTGAGTAATAATCCAAGGCATCTTTCAGTTTTTGGAATGATTTCAACATTCTGCTACTCTCTTTACACATACACCTATAGTAGGGTTATCCATGATACGCATAAAAACCTACTTCAGACAACTATAAACCCAACACTTTCCTGCACCTTTTAAAAGTAGCTCCTTCCCCCCCCTCACCCCAAATTTACATTAAAGCAGAAAAAAAGTGTGGCTATTTAAACGGGTCAGTTACTTCAATAATTTAATTATTAACAAATTAATCATAATTGAACCATAGAAGGCTGAAAAAAAGATGAGCCATTTTCATAAATAATAGGGAGATACTGTGCTCGTGGTGGAACAAATTCCAAACCAATCCTTGCTAAACATTTTCCAAGAATAGGCAGGCCTGCTTTTCTAGTTCTTTAGAGGATTCAGCATTGTTACTGTATATGTACGGTACATACATATGTGTACAATTCTTAGTTTAAGAAAAGATCCTTTTTAAAATGAATTTTTAGATCAGTGCAGATTAATTTATTAAAGATTTCAGATGTGTTCTTGAGTGAACATATGGCAGTGGCATGAAATGGTAGCAGAAAGTTATCGTCTCTCTGGTAAATTGCATAGTTGCATATGAAAACCCCATTGCCAAGTTCCTAAAGCAAAGAAGTGACTGATTAAAGTTTCAGAATATGCACATAATATCCATTAATAGCTAAAGAACAGTATTCACAGTATGAAGAACCACGGTGGTGTGGTGCTTCAGAATGCAGTATCGCAGACTAACTTGGCCCATAGTCTGGAGTTCGATCCTGACTGGCTCAAGGTTGACTCAACACAGTGGTGGGATTCAAATAATTTAACAACCAGTTCTCTGCCCTAATGAGTTCTTCCTACAACCAATTCACCAAACTGCTCAGAAAGTTAAACAACCGGTTCTCCCCAAGTGGTATGAACTGGCTGAATCCCACCACTGACTCAGCGTTCCATCCTTCTGAGGTCAGTAAAATGAGGACCCAGATTGTGTGTGTGTGTGGGGGGCAACATGCTGATATTGGTATATAAGTATTATTGCTATTGCTATTGGCTTAGAAACATTGCAGAAACATATGTAATTTTAAATATAAGTTACATTTGTAAAAATGCCAAAGTTATAAAAATGCATCTGTGGTTCATAAAGGAAGTGTTAAATAGATCCTTGACATCACAATATACAATTGCAAGTCTTGATTTGGAAAAAAAGATCACAAATGCAGTTGCATCTGAAAATAAATGGAAGCCAAAACTCTTATCTCTTCAAATTATCTTATTATCTCGTCCTTCTGTTTAAATCTATTTTTCTTACCATTGAGGGGGAAAATACTTAATTTTTCCCCAAAATATTATGTTAAACAACTCAAAATGAAGCACACCTTATGCATATTTTTATGATGGTCACTTACCTGTTCAATATAACACTTTCTGTTCCATACCTTCTGCAAAGGTGAATTTCTTATTTTTGGTTTAAGGCTGATATCACACCTTTTTAAAGACCCAAAATGATTTACAACTAAAAAAATAAAAACCAATATTGCCCTTTCTCATTTTACCCCAATTTATTTTCTCCCCACCTTGATTTTCAATGAAAAAAATTATGAATTTGAGAGCACCCATGTTTTGATAATACTCAGATGCAATGAAAATAAGATTTTATCCATATAAATCTCAACAGAAATAGAATGAAGAACAGTATGTATGAAACATCAGCCTAATGTTCAGCAGTGGGATTCAATTTTTTTTTAACTACTGGTTCTGTGGGCGTGGCTTGGTGGACGTGGCAGGGGGAGGATACTGTAAAATCTCCAGTCAGAGGTTGTATTTGCCATTTTTCCTAATTACTCAAAATTTTGTCTACCAGTTCTCCAGAATACTACCTACCAGTTCTGCTAAATACCGCCTCTGGTAATGTTGTAACATTAAACATTTCGATCCCTCATTAAAATGCCAAGGTAGAATTTTATTTCCCTCAGTTATAGAAGTTGTGTGCTTATTTTATTTTTGGGTTGCATTGCATATAAATATTAGTTTTAAAAAATAAGAAGCATAGTGCTGGGAACAGAATGAATGTAACTTATTAAGATAGAATGTAATTTCCAACTTGGGGTTCATCAAATGTTTAACTGTTTTTGGCTGGTGGGGATTTCTAGGAACTGTAATTCAGTATAATAGGAAATAACCTAATTTTGGGGAGAGACAATTAGAATGGAAATGAATTTTGGTTTATCTGTTTTAGTAGATGCAGAACAATTCAGTTCAGAACAATACAGGAGAAAAATATGCCGCATACCCAAGCTAAAAAGCTAACTAAACTTATCTTGTGTCTTTGGAATAAAAATAAATAAAAAAGGAACAGGAGGACACAAATTTGAATTCCAGAGTTTTCCCATAGGATGTTTAATAATTTAGCAGTGTTTGTTGTTTCTGTTGTTATATTTCAAGTACTAGCCCCCTTGTCAGACAATACAAGACCCCTGAGGTAGTTTACAAGTTGTATTATTGATCTTATGTTGTCAGCTTTTTTAATAATGATTTTTTTGGTTCCATACAATTGTTACCATCTTGTACAGGGTTATGTAGAAAATTCTTATGAAATTTTTTAAAAAAGAGTGTGTGTAACATTGCCTAATGCCTATTTACTTACAAGTAACCACATTGTTTAATTATTATTCTGGTTAATGCTCCCAATTCAATTTATTACAGTCCTAGACCAGAGACCAGAACAAATAAAAACACGCAGTAAATATACAATTAAAAATTCTAGAATAAAATTAGAAATAGCAGATAAAGTATACGATAAAATCAGTCCGTCAATTATACATGGTCTAACTATACTAAAGTTACAATCCATAAACTGTGTGGCCCATAATCAGTTTAATGCTAAAAGGGAAAGGAATAAGCAATGCAAAAGGTTTGCCACATTTGTTATATAAAATAGCTATGGTGGATTAGAGCCATGTTTCTGACAAATCCCCAGTGCTGCTGTGCAGAATCTCACCACCTGCGCTGCACTTACAGATTCATCGTGTTCATTCTTAAGTAGCCACTGGAGATAAGCAGTGTTTGAACAACCCCAGAATACCTAGCAATTATTGGAAGGATATATTTTTTCCGCATTTCTGTATAAGCAACAAGTATTACAACAGTGATTTAAAAAGTAACTTTCTGACCAACCCTTACATTCATGTATAGTAAAGGAAAGCTGAAGTAAGATCATAGGCACAGTTATGATTTTACTTAGGGACTGTTTTGTTTAATGACAGAGTTGCCAATCACCTGTGAAAATACAGGTGAATATTGAATGGCATACAGAAAAAAAAAATTAACTCTTTATTGTCAAGGCTACCACTGCAAATATTCTGCAAATTAATTATCATATTTTTCCATCTATAGGATGCTCCCACTTTTCTTACTCAAAATTCAGAAATGCTTCCACGTTTAAGTGCCAGTAGATGTCGGCCTTCCCTCTGGTCAGCTTTGGCAACTGCTGGAGAAAGACAGGCCCGTTTCAATGCCTGGTGCCCAGATGTTCTTGCTTCCCTCAAGCATTTCTTTGCTAAACTGAGGAGGAGGAGCAAGAAGAAAGAGGGAAAGCAGCCTTCTCCTTCCCTCACGCCAGCTGCTCCATTGCCTGCTTCTCCATTGCAGCGCAGTGCTCAGGATCGATTTTGATAGTGTGTGGGGGGATTAATTTAACAACTGATTCACCCAGGGTCAGGTTAGCCATCGTGGAAGGCTTGTCCGGCATATGCAACAGAAGTGGAGGATAGGGATGGGCCATGACTTCTCTTGGCCCCCTGTGTATAAGACACCTCTCCATTGTTAGATAAATATTTTTAAGAAAAAATAGTGTCTTGTACGCAGAAAAATACTGTAGTTGTCCAAGTGACAGGTTTGGAGAGCATGCTCTTTCCTTTTATCATAGCATAGAAGGATACCACAGTAATGATTTATTGCATTTCAACCTACTTCAGTCACTAGTTTCTCCAAAGTTTACAGTAAATAAGGACAAGAAGTCTGTTGTGTATGCAATATAATTAATAAAGTGTGAGCTTGGAGTAAGTGCAGGGTTCTGGCCCTGCACTTCTGATTGGCTGTTAAGTGGCCAGACCGGATTGGCCCGTTCTGGGGAATCCGATTGGCCCTTAACAGAGAGTTCTTATTGGTTATAAAAGCTAGCGTTCCTAGCTTGTTATTGGTTAAACATTACAAGGGTTGCCTATATAAGGCAGGTTTTACTAATATTAGTTGAGCAAGTCACGATGTAAATAACGAGCTGAAGTTCACCATTCAGAAACTTGTCTCCATTCTTTCTTGCCCATGCTAAACTTAACACTGGCGACGAGGATGGGATATGGAGACATCTGAACCAATGAAACTTCGAAGAACACTGAGGACGTGACAGACGACGCCAACAACGGAACCATGTCCGGCGGCATCGTACCACCTGCTCCGTTCGATCCAACTCAAGAAGACTGGGAGTCTAACATGGATCGTTTCCAAATGTTCCTAGAGACGAACAACTTAAAAGACGCCACAGCCGGGAAGAAACGGGCGGTGTTCCTAACGCATTGTGGTCCAACCGTATATAAGATGGCGAAAGCACTAGCCAAACCCCAAGAAGTGAAGGCTATGGATTGGCACGACCTCGAACCTATCCTGCGAGACCACTACGCTCCGACCGTGCCTATGCTCGTGAGACACCACGAGTTTTATCAAAGAAGCCAGCGAAAAGGACAAAGCATGGCCGACTTCATAGCAGACCTCCGAAATTTGGAAGGCCTCTGCGGATTCACCGATCTAGAAGAAGCACTAAGAGACCACATAGTTCTGGGATTGGATGCACCAGGCATCCAAAGCAAGCTGATGGTGAAAGGTGACATCCGCCTTGCCAACGCCATTGCCGATGCTACCGCGGTGGAACCATCCAAGAAGTCGGCTGCACAACTACGCCGAAATTGCACTCCGGTACCACCACCGGCCAGCAAAATCTCACCTACTTCAGAAGGGCAGCTCTCGACAATGCACCATGAGGACCTCTCTTCGTTGTCAGACAGCAACGAAGAAGGGGTCCATCAACTGCGGTCCGACCGGGACCCTCACCCGAAGCCCTTACGCCCTTGTGCTGGCTGTGGAGCCAACCATGCCAGGTCCGAATGCAAATTCCGCGACGCACTCTGCCATGAGTGCGGGAAACGAGGCCACATCGGACGGGTCTGCCGCAGTTTGCCAGGACCCAGCCAGGCCTCAAAAGGGGCTAATTATCGCCAATCAACAGGGTACCTGATTGATAGTGTTGAGTTTCTGGGGTACCTGATTGATAGCCAGGGCATTCACCCTACCGAAAATAAATTAAAAGTGATTAAAAACGCTCCCAGGCCAAGAAACAAGGCCGATCTCCAGGCATTCCTAGGCCTCATCAATTTTTATAATGTATTTTTACCGCACAAAGCAACTGTCACTGAACCGTTACACCGATTGTTAGATAAAAAAGCAATTTGGTTATGGGGTTACCATGAAGAACAGGCATTCCGAAATGTTAAAAAACTGCTCACTTCTGACTCTGTACTTATGCAGTATAACGAGACTTTGCCGTTAGTTATAACCTGTGATGCATCGCCTTTTGGAGTGGGCGCCATTTTGAGCCACGTACTGCCTAATGGGAACGAAGCCCCTGTTGCATATTTTTCAAAGACTCTGTCAAAAACGGAGCGGAACTATGGACAAATTGATAAAGAAGCCCTCGCCATTGTCTCAGCTGTGAAAACATTTCACGAATACATGTATGGTAGGGTTTTTTACTATTGTAACTGACCACAAGCCGTTATTGGGGATAATAGCCGGAGATAAGCCAACTCCCTACATATTATCCCCTAGGATGACCCGATGGTCAGAATTCTTAGCTGCTTATAACTATCGGCTGCAATACCGCCCGGGGAAGGCCATTCACCACGCTGACACATTGAGCCGAGCACCGCTTCCAGAGACTCTCGATGATCCGGCACCAACGGTAACCATGTTGCAAATCGAAATGCTCAACTCACCGCCACTGACCGCCCGAGATATCGCGAGAGAAACCAAACGCGACCACACCCTAGCACGAGTCCTAGGCTGGGTAGAACGCGGATGGCCATTGGACCAGTTATCAGATGACTTCACACCATTCAAAACTCGACAGATCGAACTCTTCTCCCAGAAAGGCTGTGTCATCTGGGGTGATAGAGTCGTTATTCCAGAATGGCTCCGAAAAGCGCTGCTGAGAACTTTGCATGATGCCACCTCGGCATCGTGCGAATGAAAGCCCTTGCACGAAGCTACGCATGGTGGCCGGGCATTGACAAGCAAATCGAACAGTGGGTTAAAGCTTGTCCCAAATGCCAAGAAGTCAGCAACGCCCCACCAAAAGCCATGTCTACTGAATGGGAGACACCACGTGGACCCTGGTCCCGAATTCACTTGGACTTCGCAGGGCCAACCAAGGGCCATACCTTCCTGCTTACCGTTGATGCCTACTCCAATTGGCTCGAAATTCATCGCATGACGACTACGACCTCCGAGGCAGTCATCAAGATTCTAAACAGACTTTGCAACTCACGGATTACCAGACGTCCTGGTATCCGATAACGGCCCACAATTTACTGCACTAGCGTTCGAGCAGTACCTCGCTGACCATGGCATCCGCCATGTGCTCACCTTGCCTGCGCACTCTGCGAGCAATGGCCGAGCAGAACGCATGGTTCAATTTGTGAAGAAAACCTTGCAAAAGGTAGACTACGACAACATTGACGACAAGATCAACCAAATCCTCTTTTTGCAACACATTACCCCACATAGCGTCACCAACAAAACTCCCGCTGAGCTGCTAATGAGGCGAAAGCTCCGCTCCCACCTTGACCGGTTGCACCCTGTGTATGAACCAGAGAAACCACTAGGATCCAGCGGTTTCTGTCGCACCTTCCAGGTAGGAGACCTGGTTTATGCAAAAAACCTATCGGGCGACCCGTTGTGGGTGGAAGCGACAGTAGTACGTGTAACCAGCCCTAGATCCTACCTCGTGCAGTGCCTTGACGATAAACTTTGGAAACGGCATATTGACCAATTACGGTCGTGGCTTGCACCAGCCAATTCGCCACTCCCCTATGACCAAACTGAGGGGGGGGAGGTACAGAAGAAGATGAAGCCCTAGGAAACCCGTTCGAGGGAAACGACGAAATAATTGAAACTCAGGAAGTGGAGCCAGAGACTAAAAAGACAACTGTCCTATTTCAGGGACTATGTAACTGCGCCCTGAACTAAGAAACCAGGGGGAAGAGGTGTTGTGTATGCAATATGATTAATAAAGTGTGAGCTTGGAGTAAGTGCAGGGTTCTGGCCCTGCACTTCTGATTGGCTGTTAAGTGGCCGGACCAGATTGGCCCGTTCCGGGGAATCCGATTGGCCCTTAACAGAGAGTTCTTATTGGTTATAAAAGCTAGCGTTCCTAGCTTGTTATTGGTTAAACGTTACAAGGGTTGCCTATATAAGGCGGGTTTTACTGATATTAAAGGAGCAAGTCACGATGTAAATAAAGAACTGAAGTTCACCGTTTAGAAACTTGTCTCCATTCTTTCTCGCCCATGCTCAAACTTAACAAAGTCAAATACAAAAATTAAAACATCCACAGTAAGATCAAAGGGAGAAAAATGGGAGGTGGGGAACCCTAAAGCTATAGATCAGTGAGTTTAGGCATCATCCTATACCACAGGCCTTCCAGAAAAAAAAAAAAATCAATTTTCAGTAGTTTTGTAAAGATCACAAATGTAAAGGCCATAGTACTGCCACAGGAAATGACACTTAAAGGCATCCATTCAATGTAAATCCATTAAAACAGGGGTTTCAAACTCAAGGCCTGTGGGCCAGATTCAGCTCACAGGGAGCTTATATCTAAACTGCAGGGTTGCCTTGGAAAAAGCAAAGGACCAGTGAAAATGGAACTCAGGAGGACCCCACACGGCCCTCCGGACCCCGTTTTCAGCCACAACAGCCTCCTGCAGCCTCTGCCAGTGAAAATGGAGCCCATTTTCACTGGCAGAGGGCTGCAAGAAAGTGTTGCGGCTGAAAATGGGCCCCAGGGGACCACACAGCCCCCCCCCCAGCTCCATTTTTGCTGGCAGGGAGCTAGCAAAAAAAAACCTGAAAGCAAAACAAAAGGAGAAATGTTTCCCCTTTTGCATTTGAGCATGCAAGAAGGGACAGGAAAGGAGAAAGGGAAAAGGAAAGAAAAAGAAAAAGATGGGAAGAGAGCAAGGAAGGAAAAATAAGGAAAGGGGAAGGAAGAAGAAGAAAGAAGAAGGAAAAAGAAGGAAGGAAGGAAGGAAGGAAGGAAGGAAGGAAGGAAGGAAGGAAGGAAGGAAGGAAGGAAGGAAGGAAGGAAGGAAGGAAGGAAGATTATAATGAGAGGGAGGGAGGGTCTGAGGGAAGTCCTGCATTCGCACTTGGCCACCACAGGTGCACAATAGACTTTACTACAATCATGACAATATGTGCTTCAATTAAACTGAAAGCTAAAGCATAGGAATATATTAGCCTCTTGTTTTTACCATGTCACCTCCACAAGCCAAAGATCTTTTTTCTAGGATCTGTCTAGCTAACACAAAACTTCAGGAAAGGTATATCTTCTTGCTAATAGGTAGCACCTATGCCACATCTGTATATCATACACCTTGATTAGCACATAATAACTCACCAATTGGGGTTTTCATTATTAAAGAGCTTTCATGACAGTTCATGGGTTGCATCAAGATCATATTTTTTAATATGCATTCATCTTCTCTTATTAAGAGAATTTTATCAGAGTTCCAAACAAATAATGGGTTTTATTTGTAACCCTTAAAATTCCGCCACAAACACACCAATTTTATTGCTTTCCACAGAATAAATCTATTTAAGTTCAAAATGCAGAATATTTGTACAATGTGTTTAGATTAGAGGTGTTCAAAGTTTTTGCTTGGAAATATGGGCTTTTTCTGATATAGCCCTTCCATCAATAGAAAGCAGAAATAAGATGCAGTTACTCTTTGCAATCTGGATTTATCTACCAGTTTAACTTAAAAGTAATGGGAATTATAATTTAGTGATGACTGATCACACAACCCTAATAGAAGAGGATATTTGAACATTCTCTGTTCAAAATACTTATACCCTCATCTTTGTTATTCCTCATTTCCAAGGGGAGTTTAATATCATAATGTGTTTTGGGGAAACCTGATAACATGTTTTGATTGTTCTTTTTCAATTTTCTCCAACTAGCAATCAGTAGCCAAATGAATTTTATCAGTTGGTTTTGACTTCCTGATTCTCTACAAGACCTAATTCCCCAAGGACCAATTTTATTTGACACACAAAACATTTTCCTTGTCAAATCAGCTTCGATTAAACAGCAGTAAGAACAGATAGATCAACATATTTCCAGTCTGTGTTTATCATACTCAGTTTGAAGTAACTGTTTCCATACTTTAGACCAGGGATGTCAAATGGGATGGCCCGTTGGATGGATGCGTCAGGCACAGGACATGCCCACCCCAACTCCACAAATGGGGAAAACATCACGAAACATCACATGATAGCAATGTGATGTGGTGAGTTTGACACCCATGCTTCACACACACACACACACTCACACATACACACACAAAGAGGATGTCCTAACCACAAGTAATATTTTTAGATATCATTAGGGACCATGAAACACATAGCTTTACTGTATGTTTGATGTTGCCCTGAAAGATTCTTCTTGTAGGAGAATTTTATTACAAAACCAGTGTTGATGTCTTACCTTCCCATTCCCAATTCTTCTGGAACGGCTTCCTTTGATTTGAACAAGCTGTTCATGAAGTAAAAGATTATGAAAGAAGGAAAGAAAGTAGCTTAAAATTAATCTAAATCAATCCTAAAGCTTTTGAAAAACATAAACCATGCCCCATAGTTTAAGCCTTGAAAATTATAAAGTAGGTAAATTGGATTTTTATGGAAATTTCAGAGAAGGATTATATTCTCAAGCAACAATATAATATCTGAATCATAGTAGTATCCACAAGAGATTTGCTGACTTTAAAAATTCAACACCTTTTGGTACCTTCAGCAAAAACTAATTTATTTTTTTAATCTGTATTGCATAAATAACAACATTATAGCTTACCCTCCGTTGATTGGCAGCACCTTACACTGGTAAAGATGAAGTAACTAGAGAAGCATGACAAACTATTTTGCTACAGGATCTTCTATGAAAGTTCCAATATTATAGAAACTCTGGGAGTTAAAGAAATACATGCTTTCAGAGAATACAGAAAAAAATGATGAAGGAAAACTCCTTGATATAAAAAGTATATAATCCAAACTACAGAACAGGTAACTGCTGCAGAATGTTAAGTAGGCGACATATATGGTGGAATAGCAGAAGTCTTATAAGAGCAACAAAAACTCAATAGTTTGTTTATCCTCATTGGTGTTCCAAGATGTTTCTAGAAAACAAGAACTGGGTGGTAAGCTTTTCAAAGTAAAAAAGTAGAAAGGAAGAATAATTTTTAATGTTACATTTAAAAAAAAATCTTCAGGAAGGAACAACCCAGAAAGAACTCTATTCAACAACAGTATGAGGTAATGGTAGGATTCAGACAATTGTGCTACATCATGAAATAAGTGCTTGATTTTGATTTAGCATATTATGTGAATTCCAGTCATTGTGGGTTGCAATTCATTGTTTGTGGCTTAACATAGTATGTAAACTCAGCCATACTAGTGTATTTATCAGACTGTGATTACAGAAAGCATGGCTTCATATTATATATGTACCAGAAAACAGGACTTAAACAGAGAAGAATATAACTGATAAAAAAACAGTGAAGCAGAATTTCTCAACTGCATCAGATGAGGAGAGCACTTTCTTTCTGTCCTGGCCACTTTTTAAGCACAACTGAGAGCATTTTAACAAATTGCATCACTATTTGGTTTGGTGAAAGCAGTACCTCAGATAGAAAGTCCATACAGAGAGTAGTAAGGATAGCCGAGAAGATTATAGGAAGCTTGCTTCCTGTTATTCAGGATACTGCTTATAAGCACTATGTGCTTAGAGCTCAAAGCCTTGTTAGAGACCCGCCACGCCCTACCCACTGTATGGTCCGTTTCTGTTGCTTCCCTCTGGGTTGAGATTTTGAAGTATTTCTAGCAAGACTACCAGATTCTTTAAGAGCTTTGTTCCTAATGACATCCATCTGGTAAACTTGCAAGACTTGTTTTTCTTGCCATTTACATGTATACATCTGAACTAGACTATGTTGTTCCTCTGTCATATGATATATGTGGGTATACGCATACTTTTGTACTTATTTATCATGTCATGGTTATGTAGTGTATATTGGAGGTGGTCACCCTTTGAGAACTGTATGCAGCAAAATTTCATGTTAATGTGTACATTCAGAGTGACAATAAAATGCATTCTATTCTATTCTAAAAATGGCTTGCTTAGTTGCACTTATAGTATGAAGATTCATTCAATGTTTACATAATCGCAAGATTCATTGAGTGAACTTGAATGGCTTATATATAATTTATTTTGTAAGGTTTGTGGGATGATAAAATAATGCAAGTCAGAATGAGATGGGATGGGAGCACCTTATGTGTTGTCCTAAGGGCTTTGCAATAAGGCTACAATATAACTCAAATAAATAAATAGTAGAGAAGCCAAACACAAACCTATTTTCCAGAACATCAGAAGGCAAGACAAGAAACAATGGATCAAAACTAATCAATGAGAGAAGCAACCTAGAAGTAAAGACAAATTTCCTATCCATAAGAACAATTAATCAGTGGAACTGCTTGTCTTCAGAAGTTGTGGGTGCTCCATCACTGGACACTTTTAAGAAGAGTCTAGACAGCCACTTGTCTGGAATGGTAGAAGGTCTCTTGCTTGTTGGACTAGAAGTTGGACTAGAAGACCTCCAAGATCCCTTCCAACTCTGTTATTCTATTATTTATTCTGTTAACATGAACCCTCTTCAGACCTGTTGTGGTCTTCAAAAGAAAGTAAACACTTCTTTAAAACTATCGTTGCTGAAATACTTTATATACAAATTGCAAATCAAGTCAAAGACAAAATGAAAGGAATTAAAGTGTTGATGGCTCTGTAAAAGACAGATCTCAGGCTGCCATCAGGATGGCAAAAATGCCAGTTTACATGCAATCTTTAAAAGACAGCAATTGTTGCGTTGTCCTATTTGAATTTCTGATCAATTCAGATCTATTGCTACTTCATTTATCACTACTATTTTAATAAAAGGTCCTAGAAACAGCAACAACTCTGAAAGGAACATTTGCCATATTGTATTTAATCAGACATTTAGAAGAAAGAATAGTATGTTATCTGAAAAGAGTATATTTTTTTCCCTGAAAGGCTATCTTCATTTTCTTAGAAGCTTACAGGCCTCCAAACTTACATATATCATAAGCACCATTGATAATCTTTAGAAGCTTTTAGTTCTTTAAACTCTTAGTTTGAGTCAAAGAATAAACTTTCAAGAGCTTTTTCATACTTTGGAAACATGATTAATCTTACTTTTTAATGGGGGGCACCAGCAAGATTTTTTTGATTTGCAATTTGTGTATAAAGATTGTATTTCAGCAACGATAGTTTTAAAGAATGAAATTGGGAAAAACAGTATCATGGGATGATTTTTTTTGGCTGTGGTTTGTTATTGTAGCACTTTCTTTTCTTTCTTTTCTTTCTTTTCTTTTTTTTTTTGCAAAAAGACAAAATAAAACTTTCATCCACCAATAAAAATAGTTAATAGTTGCAAATGGATTTGTTCTGGGAACATTGGCAGTTGTAGCATGAAAGAAATGCTTGAGAGGCTTAGCACTCTTTCAACCCAGCTTCAGAACAGATAATATGTTGCAGAAAGACATGAGGCCTCCAGCTAAAGAGTTTAGCGAGGCTTTGTTTTTTACCAAATTGTCACTTCTTTCTTGCTGTTCATATACAATACAATCTTTTTGTATTTCCTTGCAGTCCCAAAAAACTTTGCTGATATTAAATTAGCAAAAAAAGCATGGAGAACCTCCAACTAACCAATGCATTCAAATCTTTCAAATATTTAGGTTTTAGCATTCAAATATTTAGGTTTGCAAAGAAATCCATTTTTTTTTTCATGAAGTCTCTCTGCTCCATTTAAAGGGAAATCACATGTTCTACAACTCATTGAGGTGACACAGTAGTTAGAATGCAATATCACTGCTTACTGTCTGGAGTTCGATCCTGACCCGCTCTGACTTCCATCCTTCTAAAATGGGCACCCAGATTATTGGGGGCAATGTGCTGACTCTATAAACCACTTAGAAAGGGCTGTAAAGCACTATGAAGCAGAGTGGTGGGCTTGGAATAACTTAACAACTGGTTCTTGGGCTGGGTAGGTGTGGCCAATTGGTCATGAAAAACAGCCTGAAAACAACTGAAAACGGCCCCAAACATGACCTGGAAAATGGCAGAAGAACAGGCCAAAACGTCTCTAAATGGGTCAAAAAACAGCCAAAAAAATGGCCTGGAAAACAGGCCGAAAAATGAGCGGGGGGGGGGCAGCCAGTGGTGGGATTTTCGGGTTCAACGATATGCAGAATCTTAACTAATGGTTCGCTTGAACCTGTGCGAACCAGCAGCAGCCCATCTCTGATGAAGCAGTATATAAATCTAAGTGCTATTACTATTTCCTATTTGAACAAGCAGTTGGCTAGGGATCTACATTTTTCAAGGAGTTTTGGGTCTCATGTTGCAGTCTGATTCCCCAATGCTCTGTTCAACCTTTGTCTTTTCTTTTTGTACCAAAAAGTAACAAAAGAAATCAGTTTGTCCATTCCAATCATTTTGAAAGAACAATATCAGGTTGTAAGAATGGGACCATGCAGAATGTGTGAATATGTAGCAATGTGTGCTAACTGTAAATTGAATTCCACTTACTTAAAACTGTAATCCCATTCAGTTCTGAGTGAAATCCTGAAGAGCTTGGATGGGGAAAAAATCCCTACAATTAGTCTGTATAAATATTATATAAAGCTATATGAATTTTAGACAGTTATTATTATTGTTGTTCATTACACAGTCAGCCAGATATTCAGATTGGGTTTGGCATTTTTGACTACCTATCAAGTCTTTCCGAAGAACCTGGGATAGGTATATCTGAATGTTTGATAGTGTTATAGATATTGTCGAAGGATGAGTAAAGCTGCCTTTTGCAATTGACTGATAGTGAATTTGTCAATGCCTGTGGTGTTCAAGTGGTGCTCCAGTTATTTTGGAATTGCACCCAACGTGCCTATTACTTTTGGGACTAGCCTTGCTTGCTTCAACTGCAGTCATTCTATTTCTATTTGCAGGGCTTTGTATTTTGTGAACTTCTCCAATTCTTTCTCTTCTATTCTGTTGTTTCCAAGTACTGCCATGTCTACTATCCAGACTCTTTTGTCTTTTGTCAGACTTATTAAGTCTGGGGTGTTATGTGCCGGTGCCAGTCTATTTCAATTCTAAAGTCCCAGAACACTTCTTCATTTTCTATAACTTTCTCTATTTTATGGTTCCATCAGTTCTTGCTAGTAGGCAAATGATATTTCTTGCAGATTTTCCAGTGCAGCATTGTTGCTACTTTGTCATGCTGTGGTTTGTCATTAGTCTGTGAGATCTTCTTGTAGCAGTTAACCATTTGGTCCACTATTTCATCAGTGTCTTTGCATAGGTAGCATTTGCTGCCTTCTCAATTCTGATTTTGATTCCATTTGTTCTTAGGTTGTTGTTGTTATTATAAGTAATATAGAATCTGGAGCTATCTTCTATCTCAGGGGTCACCAACCTTTTGGATCTTAGGGACCACCAAACTCATAATTTTAAATCCTGCAGACCACTAATATGAATTTTGACTGATGGTGGCTTGCTGACATTTTCCCAGGGTCTCTGCAGAAAACAACAGAGATCCTGGGAAATCCCCAAAAAAGTTTGCAGGAAAATTCCCCACCCCATTTTCAAGCCAATTGATCATTTATTTATTTATTTGAGAGTGGAGGATACCTTCTCCAGCTCCGTTCTCAGGGGGAGAGAGAGAGAGAGAGACTTTTGACTTCATGCATGGAAAGTAGCAGAAGCAACAGAAGCAGCAGAAGTCTTACTTTCTGTCCCCCAAACTCTGCCAGAAATGAGTCTTTGTGAGACTTGTTGCAGCAGTGCACCCTTTTGGACCAGGAAGCCTTGCAGAGTCCCAAAGACTCATTTCTGGCAGAGTTTGGGGGAGAGAAAGAAAAACTTTTGCTGCTTTCCTTGTGTACAACCAAAAGCAGAAGAAGAAAGAAGTGGAAAGAAGTAGCATGGTGGCCAGGCCAGGCATGTGGAGCGAGTGAGGCAAATTTCCCCCTGCCCTTCCCCCCTCCCCTCACTACCTCATGTTGTTCACAATCAAGCGATGCAAGCCTTGTGTTCCTGCGGGCCATGTGGGTGCCGCAGCCTTGTGTTCCTGTGTAGCCTGGATTAATTGCTTTGGGGGGGTACTTTGGGGGTGATATTTCTCTGTGGACTGCCCAAATTTTCTCACAGGCCACCAGCAGTCCCTGGCTCACTGGTTGGCGACCAATGTTCTATCTTACCATAGAGTTACAAACTTTGTCCCTGAAAATTCTAGCAACACTTCCTTCCTCAAAAATTTTGTTGGTTTTATGGAATATAAGATGAGTGGTATGAGTATTGAAAAAGAGCTGTGTGCATTCAGTACCTGCATAAAAAAGAGAAAAGAGAAGAAAGATAGAAGAAGGAAATAAAGGCTTTGGCTTCAGGAAACGCTTCTTTTATCCAGTAGGAGAAAACAGTGTCTGTTGCATATAATAGCTAGATGGATCAGCAGCACCTGGCAAATTATATTGTTATATAGCATTTTAAAATGATTGCATTTATTATGGCAAAATGAAATGAAATGGAATAAAATAAATTTTATGCGGTACAAAAAGCATTATTCTATATTCTATTAAATTTATGCCATAATAGTCTGGCTTAGTCTTGAAGGCATCTCAATACTTTATTCACTGTTCAAAGTCTTTTGAATTAAGGAACTATTCTCTGCTTCATCTAAAGCAAAAAACGATTAACCCAAGTCATTTTCTAATTAAAAGAAGAGTAAGTAAAAAGCTGCTAGCTACTTTCTTGCCCTTGAAAAAGGTTTTAATTTATATCATATTAAATCATCAAATTGAAATCCAAACTATTGTAATTTAACAGTAAAACCTTTATAGAAATTCTCTGGAACCTGAGGCTGCACTTTGAAATTGGCCAGCAAAATGGTTTTCAATAATATGATTATTTTTAGAGAAAATCTCCTCTGAAATGAAAGTGGGAAAGGGAGCAGGTGGCCTTTCAGATTTTTTTTTAAAAATCCCACACCTACACTTAATTCCCCAAATAATCCAAAATCACACCATCAAAATATTTGCTTTGCCACTACATAAGGTGATGAATTAATAGCTCAGGAGCCCCTTGTTCAGGCACAGTTCTTCCAAAATTGCCACCAAAAGCTTTAGTCTTTCTTTAAAAAACTCTTCTGGCCTATAAATGTCAATATATAGATTTTAGTGGTGACTGAAAAACTCCTTTGTGAGCAGGAGGTGTGTAATTACCACTTTCTTATTAAGGAACATCTGATAAACTTCAGCAGATCCTCTGGGTTTCTCAAAAGATGATTAAAATTGTCCAATATAAGAAAAGACTTTCATATATTCAAATCAAAGAAAATTGTAGAGGCATAGGAATCAAATCGTATCTCAAACAGCTTGCGCTAAAGTCTATGTATTTTGCCAAGTTCCTGTATCGAGCTATGGCTTGTCTGCTATTAATTATTATAAATATGAAATCAGGCTTTAAAGCAATTTATTGGAGTCTTGTATGTTAAGATAAAAAAAATGCAACAATCAGTGGGGGTACTAAAAGCATTATGTATTGTTTGTATGTTCACACCTGACTGCAGATCTTTTGAGTTAAATCTCAAATTCTAAAAAAAAAAAAAAAAAATTGATGGTGCTCAAAGCAAAACTCATCCTTCATCCCAGTTTTTGCAATTTTTTTTCCTGGAAAGTCTCCAGATTTGAACATTTTATATATATGTGTGTGTGTGTGTGTGTGTGTGTGTGTGTGTGTGTTGGATTAGAGGTTTTCAGATCAGTGTATCAAGGAATGTTGATGCCTAAAAATGTCCTAGCAATTATTTTCAGCACTGAAGCCTGGGACTAAACTCTGAGAAATTGAAAGAAAATCTCAAACACTGTGAAAATACAATTAAAAAAATAAACTCCTTTTCAGACATTAAAAAGGAAAATATTCAGCAGTACACAGCATTGTACTGGTTATCTTTAATCCAGAAGGGATGTAGAAGATAATGGTATTAAAATAGTCTTAGTGTAAACATCTGTCACCAATGTGTGCGGGCATGTCTATTTGTACTATCCCATATGTGAGATTGTGGCTAAGAAAAACCATCAGGATTCAAAGTTGATCCAAGGAAAAAGACTTTATTGGAATAAAGCATCTGCAGATGGGTTCTCCCCTTTTTGGCAGTTGAGGAGAGAACGAAAAGCAAAGCTTAAAGGCTCTACTCTTATACCCTAAAATTGATCCCCCCAGTATACAAATGGCTTGATTTACAATTTGTTTTTCAGGATACAAGTTACATTTTATTACCTTACACCATCGGTGCTTCTTTAGCAGATAACATACATAACCGGTATCTGGCATTTCAAAGGCATTCCTAAAAAGTGTGAAAATTCCCAGCGCTTCAAAGACATTCCAAGATCAGTCAACATCCTAATCAGTGTTTGATACTGCCTTTCCTTACTTCAAAAGAAAAACTCCTTTTTTCATCTTGAGTTTTGAGTCACAAAATAGATACACTCCTCACACATATAGCTAATTCATATATAACACAATCAAAACAGCCATCACTATGCATAATAAGCTATTCTTAAAACCACAGCTCAGCATCTATTATAAACTTTAGCTCTTCTCATCTTTCTCTGCCTCTCTAGTCTACTATATATTCCTACCAATTTTATATTTTATTTTATTTTATTTTCAAATGCTTAGATTTCTGCAGCAAATGTTTTTGGTATAAAGTTCTCTCCCCATCTGTTTTCCCACTTCTAGAATACTTCCAGCAGCTGGTCTGCTAATTATGATGAAAATTGACACTCTGTTTGCAGTCAGGATGTCTTTTGGTTGGAAAAGGTTTGGAGATCTAATGCGATGTCACTCCATAAACTGTACAGATTGGTATCTGACCTGCCTTTATGCAAGAACTTGGGATATCAGTATAGTTCAAATTGGAAAGTGGATTGACCCTTAATGGGATTCAGAGAGTAATTATGATTCAAAACTATTTTATTTCAAAAAGTAGCATTTAAAAAAAAAAAAGGGGGGGGGGAGGGGGAGGAAATAGAAACAAAACAATCACATACTACAGGGCTCCCTAAACTTGGCAAGTTTAACACTTGTGGACTTCAACTCCCAGAATTCCTCCTCCAGTCATGTTAGCTCAGGAATTCTGGGAGTTGAACTCCACAAGTCTTAAACTTGCCAAGTTTGAAGACCCTTGACATACTACTTCATATTCAGTGGCATATAGATAGTCTATGACTTACAACAGTTCCTTTAGTAACACTCAAAGTTACCACAGCACTGAAAAAAGTGACTTATGACCATTTTTCACTCTTATGACCGTGTCCTCAGGGTCACCCAGCTCAAACTTCAGGTGCTTGGCAAATGACTCAGGTTTATGATGGTTATGATGTCCCCGGGTCACGTGATCCCCTTTTGCAACCTTCTGACAAGCAAAGTCAGTGGGGAAACCAGATTCACTTAACAACCAGGTGACTAACTTATCAACTGCAGTGATTCACTTAACAACTGTGGCAAAAAAAGGTCATAAAATGGGGGCAAAACTTACTTAACAGCAGAAACTTGGGGCTCAATTGTGGTCATAAGACTAGGACTATCTGTACTTGACAGATTTAAAATAAAGGCCATGCTCAAAGCAACATAATTCATATTCATTTTCATCAGCTGGTTTAAACAGAAAACATCTTTAAACAGACTTTCTCATAGTGAAAGATTTTTCATCCTCTAGCTTCCACAGCCTCCCCCCCCCCAATTTTTCACTATTCTTCCTTATTTTATTTATTTATTTTCTAAAAAAAAGATATTGTTTTTTTATTTAAAAAGTTTTTCAGTACTAGAAGGGAATTGTGTTTGCTCTCATTTTAGCCTAATCAAGGAACCACTGAGACTGCTCCTACCAACACCGACAGGGCAAACCACTAGTCTCTCTATATAAAAGCAAAATATCACTCATGCATCATCACAAAATCTCCAGAAGTGTAAAGCCTACAAACTTGAAATTTGGCATGTAAGTTCCTCTTGGCTTCTAGGTGCTCACTAAGAAAGTGTGTAGACATGAATATCATCCTCTTTAAACAACCCCATAATCCCTTGCGGGGTGGAGTCTGGGAAACTGAATGGAACTAGTAGAGTGTTTACTGGCCAGATGCCCTTCCTGTTGCCAATGCGAAGGTTTTTTTTTCCAGTAGATATATTCTCATTGCGCCCAGAGAAAAAAATATCTATCTCTAGTAGGATCAAACTCACATTCTCCTGATTGTGAGGTGAGAGCTCCACCTCTAGGCCACCTTACCACTCTATTTAGACATCAACATCAGTAGGTAGCATGCATAAGCGCACAAACATGCCTACCATCCCTGTCCTATTGTTTCTTTTATATATATATATATATATATATATATATATATATATATGTATGTATGTATGTATATATATATATATATATATATATATATATATATATATATATATGTATCCATGTATCCATGTATCCATGTATCCATGTATTCATAACTATGTTTATACCTATACCTATTGTAAGCAATTGACAAATCAAATAAATAAATAAATAAACTGAAATTATGTCTGTATTTACAGATCATTCAGAACCTTGTGTGGTGATCTTTGTAGTTTGTTACCTGCCATATTTTATATCATATGCAGTTTCATAAAACTTTTTTTTAAAAAAGAATTTTATTGATTTTCTACAAACAAACAAGACTAACAAAACATTAAAACTTTCATAAAACTTTTCAAGGGCAGTCCTTGAAAGTCACAGCTGGCCAATGTGCCTCTCACAATAACCATCACAGTGTGATGTGGGAGCCAAGGAACATTGCCAGAAAATCTGCCTTATCAGGAGGTGTAAAACCTCATTTACAATAGCTCGGCAAAGTCTTTTTTTTCTCTTTCTAACGACATCTATCTCTTGTTTATATTTAATTTCAACCTGTTTTCCTTCACTCTACCTATTACTACACTTAAGTAATGTGTAAGCAAGAATGCTGATTGCTTCATTAGCATTAGAAGGCAAGGAGTAATAGAACAAGCCGGATGTCATCAACATACACGGACATATGTTCTTTTCTGTTCTCATCATTGTCACTATCATTATATAAACAACAATGTGAAATCACAAGAAGTTATTTAGCTGGTGTTGGCCTTTATATACATCAAGTTAATCAATCAATCAGAATAGAGCTGGAAGGAACCTTCTAGTCCAGGGCTGTCAAACTCCCGGCCCACAAGCCTGGTGTGTCACATGCTGGCCATGCCTGTGCCCGGTTTAGCAAAGGGGAAAAAAGTCCCAATATGTCACGTGATGCTGCCGTGATGATGTGAGTTTGACACCCCTGTTCTAGTCCAATCCCCTGCTCAAGGAGGAGACCATACCAGGGATGTCAAATTCGTAACGACACGTTCTCACGTGATGTATCACAACTTGTGTCCCCTTCATTAACTGGGTGTGGGCATGGCCAACCTGTGATGCATCTGGCCTGCATGATGTTAGTTTGACACCCCTGCCCTATACCACTTCAGACAAATGGCTATCCAGTCTCTTTTAAAAACCTCCAGTGATGAAGCAGCCACAATTTCCGAAGGCAAGCTGTTCCACTGGTTAATGGTCCTCACTGTTAGGAAGTTTCTCTATAATAATAGGTTGCTTTTTCCCTTAATTAGTTTTCACTCGTTGTTTCTTGTCCTGCCCTCTGGTGCTTTGGAAAATTAGTTGACCCTCTCCTCTTTGTGGCAGCCCCTCAGATACTGGAACACTGCTATCATGTCACTTCTATTCCTTCTTTTCTCTGGATTGGAGATAACCAATTCCTGCAACTGTTCTTCATAGGTCTTCTCAAAAACCTAGGATGTTGCAGTATATGTGCGGGTCCAAGAAGGGTTGCCTGCTTAAGTTGACACATGGAAATTTTGTTAATGTGAAGATGTATCATTATCAGTGTTATTATTTTCTATTTTGATGCTGCTTGATTCCAGATCAACTCTGCATGGCTTGCTGTCAAGATTTTGGCAGTTACCCCAATTAAATCATGAGTTTTGAGCCAAAGTTCCAAAACTTCAAAAGGATTTATTGGGAATTATCATGTCCGGCAATGCCGAGGTGTCGCCGACTTTGAGACACATAATTCATTGTCACCCTTGACCCTGGTTTTCCCCCCATTCCTTGGGTGTATCATAATTCATCTTCTCCAATGAGACACATCCATAACCAAGAGTCATCAATCATGTTCTCCAGTTAGATATTTGCATGGCAGAAACTTCAGTCACTTAGTTACTATCTTTGAAAAACTATCTATGGAATGCACTTTTGATTTCCAAGCTGCCGCACTCCTCTTTCAAACCACTTTCCCCCCTCTCTTTCTTTAAACTCTAACTCTAAAAAGACCATAGAAATATTTTATGGGTTGACATTCACAATTTAACAAAATGAAAAAACCTTTTCCATTAGCAAATGTATTGTCAAGATCTAAGTCATTGTGATTACATTTAAGCCTGAGCAGAGAGAGAAGGGTGAGAAGAGAAGTGTAATTAAAGGCTGTGCCCTGGTACCACTATTCATATTTCATTGCACTTATTACAATTTTCACGTGGTATTGTTCTGTCTCTTTTAAATTACCTTGTTCCCTTCATTGACAAGAAGTTCTAAAATTATTTTCATAGTGGAAAAAAAAGAATATTCAACACAATCATTCTTGGGTATTTCTATAAATGCAGATTAAACAGGATTTGTAGTTTCTAAACTTTCAGTATCAGAATTATTAAATTAATCATGGTAGCATATTCAATAAGTAGTTACAATCGCAGGATGTGATATGCAAATGGTTTTTGATTACTGGTGTTTTACTAAGCAGTGCTTAAACAAATGGATTTGGTTTGTGGATTAAAAACGGGAGTAGATTATAGCAGTGATCTGATAAAGCATTTCCAGATGAAATTTAGCATAATAATAGAATAACTTGGTAGAATGAATTTTGTCTTAGAAGTACAGCATGTTGCAGGCTCAGATTATACAGAAAAGCTAATGTAAAAGACTTCATGATTTTATAAGCTAAGAACATGATGCCATGCATATTTTTTAAGAAATCCAGAAATGAAGCTATTATTACATTTATAAAATCAACTTTAATAAGTAAACTGAAATCTATTAAATTGCATTCAGGAAGAGTGTAATAATCAGGTCTTAATCGGGTGCTAAAATTAAACTCCCTCAAAGGATGTACTTATTTATTTATTTAACATTTTTTAAAATACAAGATTGATAGTTTCCATATTTAAAAAAAAATACTGGATTTAAAATACCAAATGGATTTTAAATCAGGCATGTGGAACATTTTGTTCACTTGCTTTTGCATAAAGGCAAGACCTAGACAAGGCACAACCTCTTTTCAAAGAGCAACACATTTATTGATTGATTTGATTTTGATCCCGCCTTTATTTTTTTCATAAATACCTCAAGGTGGTGAACGTAATAATCCTTCTTCCTCCTATTTTGTCCACAACAGCCCTGTGACAACTCAAGCACATTGAAAGCAATCACCTGGCTACTTGTTTTCATATTTCTGTCATTCTGGCTTTGTGTTATTCAAATTGATCGTTTCTTTATAAAATGGGAAAGGGAGACAATAATTTTGACTCACAAAAGTCCTCACAAAAAACAGCTGCATACTTGTATCAGTGACAGTGATGAAAATAGCAGGGCTAGACAAATTCAAAATAGCCTTTAAGACAGTCACTCTTTCTCAGCTCAACTCATCTCACAAGTTTGTTGTTGTTGGGAAAATAGGAGAAGGAGGGAATATTGCATATGTTCACTGCTTTTTTTATGGAAGAAAAATGAAAGCAGGATAAAAATAAGATAAATAGCTCTTTATCCTGTTTTCGTATATCACATTAGTAATAGCGATAGAATTAAGAAATGGTTACTGGCCTCCAATCATCCAGTGAACTTCTGTAGTTGATGTCTACTTGATATACTTGATGTCCAATTTCTTAACTATCTACCATATCAAATCCAACGCAATCCTAGGTTGCATTAACAGAGTTAGAATCCTGAAAAGTACAAGCAGTCCTCTACAAAGAATTCACACTTAGTATTCACACTTAGAATACTGTATCCAGTTTTGGTCACCCCAATACCAAAAAAGATGTTGAGACTTTGGAAAGCCTTCAGAGAAGAGCAACAATAATGATTAAGGGCCTAGAAACTAAAATGTATGAAAAACAATTGCAGGAACTGTGTTATACCTAGCAGAGGTGGTATTCAGCAGGTTCTGACCAGTTCTGGAGAACCAGTAGCAGAAATTTTGAGCAGTTTGGAGAACTGGCGAATCCCACCTCTGACTGGAGATTTTACAATATCCTTCCCCTGCCACGCCCACCAAGCCATGCCCACAGAATCGATAGTAAAAAAATTGAATCCTACCACTGATAGCTAGGCTAGTGAAAAGAATGACTGGGGTGACATAACAGCAGTCTTCCAATACTTGAAGGGCTGCCACAAGGAAGAGGGGGCCAACTTATTTACCAAAGCATCTGAGGGCAAGACAAGAAACAATAGATGGAAACTAATCAAGGGGAAAAAAATCAACCTGGAATTAAGAAGAAAATTCCAAACAGTTAACCAGTTGAACAAATTGCCTTTGGAAGTTGTGGGTACCACATTACTGGAGGCTTTTAAGAACAAGTTGGATAGCCATTTATCAAAAACAATATAGGTCTCCTGTGAGAGAGAGGGTGGACTAGATGACCTCTAATGTCCCTTCCAACTCTGTTACTATTATTAAGGGGGTAAAGAAGAGCCACTATAATGTTGTCTTTCCTCCAGCTACATGGTAGCTTTTTCCTATAAACTCCAGATACTCAAAAGAATGCCAACGTGTGAAATGAGTATAAAATTAGTCCTTTTGTTTTGTTTTTCCAGATAAATAAGTTAATAACCTTTTTAAAGACAATAGAATTTCATGAATCTAAAATATAGTTTTAATTGGCTTCAGGCTCAGTATGTAAACAAAAATGACCTGACCACATTTATAAACATGACTCTGAAATATTTGCTTTAAGCAGACAAATACTATGTGAACCAGAAAAGCTACTCAACCCATCTTTGTTTCTGCTACTGATATTGTGGGCTTCCTATACAAAGCATAATTTGCAGTGAATGTATCTGTCGAAGGCATTCACTCTTAGAAAGACGAGTGGATTATGCCTAGATCAAAATGCCTAGCTTCCTAAAAGTGAATTTTAGAACTCTACCATATTATGTCAAGTCTGTCTTTAGGAAAGATTTCACGGGATGCTATTGCAAGCTGAATGAAAACATTTAACCTTGTAGCTTTATCTTAATAATACTGTGCTTTGCACTCATCCTTCAGCTAGTACCTTTTAAAACTATACAATAAAACCTTAAGTTCAAATACTGTATTCTAGAGAGCTGGTGACTTAATCCTGTGATTTCAGAACTTTGTTGCTATATTCAGTCCCATCCCGTCCCCCCCCCAAAAAGGTGTGCTTTATATAATCTGCCTACAGATATAACACATTTCTTGGTGAATCAGAAACAGAAATGTTTGCTTCCTAATACCATTTTTCAGTTTTTGTCCTGAGAGTGAGAGAAGATGAAAGAATATAAAATGGCTCCATGCCAAAGGATAGAAAATTAACGAAGGAAAAAGTCTTTGCATAGATTTCTTTGGATCACTTTTTGCTGATGTTTAAGCAAACTGCATAGCTGAGTTCCTGCTAGAACTTAATTCCTGCTAGAAAAATCTCAACACACACACACACACACACCCTGGAGGTGATAGTTGAAGTTTCGTCAAAATATTGGTGTCCCGTGAAATTCAGAGATGCCTTTGACAGTCAATAAACTATTGCCATGTCTACCTACCTCTTAATGCAGTGCTTTTCACTCCTCAGAGGACACCTGAGTTATTGTCCATATAGTAAGCTGGGAGTTCATTGGAGTGGAAAAAGACTTCTGAAGACTATAATCAAACACAACAGAGTTACTGAAATAGAGACATATATGGAAGTAATAGAAAAAAATACTCCCAAAGCATTGGTGATACAAAGACTGCACTGTTGTTTTATTTCCTCTGTCTGCTACATTAAGCGTCTTGGAATCTTTTGAGATTTCGTGGTTTGAGGTGAAGGTAATCTTTTCCATTATCTGTGATGAATGGGTATAATCTAACACAAACAACATCAGACAATAACCCTGGACCCAGTCAAGAGCTTCCTTCTATGAGTAACTTTGAATGAAGACTACAATGAGCCTTATCTTTCCTCATGCTTGGAATTCTTTTCCATATCCTCTTATTTTATTTTGGTTTTTTAAAAAATATATGGTTTTATGAAGTGTTCCAGGCAACTCAGAAACCGCACACTCTTTTGTGTTATTTTGGTTGGCTCCTAATAAAATTAGCTCCCAGGTATGGCTTCATGGTGTATAGCTCAGCTACAAAAATAATTCCATTCATTGCTTGCTCTCTTTGTCTGTTGTTGTGACACCAGGGACTATTCATTCTATAGTATCTTGCCTTCTTATTTTACATTTTCCATCTTTTGACAATGGTAAGTGGGGAAAACCCCCACTAGATAAACCAGACAGGGAAATGAACTAAAACTACTTTTATTAAGATTAGAAGTTTGACTGCATGAGTCTGCTATTTCTTTCTTCCTTTTTATATAGTTCAGTGAATTAGGGTAGTATCTTCCTGCTACTTTCCAAATGTTATCTCATTGTTCTGCATATTTTCTTTGCTCTCTGTTCTAAATGACAACTATGGTTGGGAGAATCATGGTATTTTCAGTTGATTTCTCTTTTTTTGATAGGTGTCTTTCTTCCATGTGACAATGGATGTTTTATATAAATAGTTTTATATAAATAGGTGCATACTGTATACATTGCAGTCTTTATACAAATGATAGTGTATATAGTTACTTCCTAAATATATTCACATGTACAGCATACACACATCTTTTGCATTACATAAGTGTTAACATTGTGTTGTCTTTTAAAATGCATGTTAACATTGCATTGCTTCAGATTATGTATTTCCAAATATAATTTTCCTCAAAGTATATATTTAGAAACATACATTACTTTGAATCATATTTTCATGTGTTCAGACTTTCAAAATTCATTTTGTAATATTTAGAAAATGTGAATACTAATATACAGTACATCTAAATTACTACCTGCAGCAATTATCTGTAGTTTATACTAGAAGTATAACTAGAAGTACAACTAGAAGTCAATGGCTGGCAACCTCTTGGGCATCCAGAACAGAAATGGCAAGACACCATCAATAAAGATATGCATGCAGTAGGCCTGTGCCCTGGAGATACAGCTGACCATGCAAAGTGGCATTCAATCATCCAGAAAATAGACACTGAACTAGCAGGAATATGCTATAAAGAGGAGGAGGAGGAGGAGGAGGAGGAGGAGGAGGAGGAGGAGGAGGAGGAGGAGGAGGAGAGGAAGAAGAAGAAGAAGAAGAAGAAGAAGAAGAAGAAGAAGAAGAAGAAGAAGAAGAAGAAGAAGAAGAAGAAGAAGAAGAAGAAGAAGAAGAAGAAGAAGAAGAGATTACCTGTTGTTTATACTAGAATTTGCAAAGTTCAGATTCCATCCTTCCTGCTCATTGCATATTAGTATTGAACACTGATGAAAAACACTAATTCAAATAAAATGAGAAATAGTTATAAACTATTCTGCAACATGTGGTGGGAACCTTCTACTGATCTAAAGTTGCAAGTTGTTGGCTGCAAAAACCTAAAACACTACTAGTTGGCAGAGAAAAAAAATCTAAGAATTATATCTAAAGACAAAGAGAAGTTAGGCATGAATGTCAAAGAGTTTGAGATTTCACCAAAATCCCAACTGCTGTTCATTGTCAATGGAAGAAACAGGAGGTGAACTGCTAGATCAGTGAAAAGTATAACTAAGAAAATCTTTTGATTCCTGGACCACAGCAGTTACCAGCTACAGGTAGGGCTTTGGGCAAGAAATGACCTATTGTACATCTCACTAAGATTGCTATGGTTAATGCTAAAATTGTCTAGAAAGCTTTAAATATGTATGGGAAGTGAGATTATTACCTAAACCAACACCAAAAACATAAGATCAAAGGCAGGAAACTTTACAAGCAGGAAAGGCAAGGAAGAAAGAAGGGCGGATCGGGAATACAGCAGGGAAACCTTAGAATGGCACCATTAAAACGTTTATATACCTGTACACAATGCACAGAATATGACCAACAAATAGAATCACTTGAAGTCCAAGTAAATTATGGCAAATATGATATTACAGGTATCACTAAAACTTGGTGGGATGGATCTTGTTCTGTCCCTAATTAGCATTCTTGAGATCCCCGCGCTTTGATTGGCCAAAGCGTGGGGCACTCTGATTGGTCACGCGCCGATTGGCTTGCTAAGAATCTCCCACGATTGGTCCATTTGAATCGCGGGAGATTCAAAGTGGTGCCATTGGCCGCGGCCGCCGCAGCTAAAGGAATAAAAGCCGCGAGCTTTTTCCTTTGCCCCAGTTCAGTTCCAACTTTAAATAAAAGAGCATGATTTGAAGTCACCGACTCCTAGCATCATTTCGCGGACACAACACTGGCGACGAGGATGGGATCCAGACCCTGAACCGAACCACGTGTCCGACGGAAGCCAGACAAACCACCACGATGGCGAAAATCGCACCCCCCGCACCCTTCAACCCGCCACCGAGGACTGGGAATCGTACTCCGACCGATTCCTCATGTTCCTTGAGTGCAGCGACCTGAAGGACGCCACCGGCCCCATGAAGTGCGCCGTCTTCCTGACCCACTGCGGGACCGAGGTATTCAATATGGCCAAGGCGCTTGCCAAACCCGCCGATGCGACCGCGATGGACTGGGACGTCCTCGAGCCAATACTTCGGCGGCACTACGCTCCAGAGGTACCCATCCTGATCCGACGCAACGAATTCTACCGTCGGGACCAACGGTCGGGTGAGAGCTTCAGCGACTTCGTCGCCGAGCTACGGCGCCTAGGGGGGCTCTGCGAATTCGACAACCTGAACGACGCCCTGCGAGACAGAATCGTGCTCAGTTTGTGGGACCCCGTCCTCCAGAGCCGGCTGATGGCCAAGGGCAACATCAGCCTAGCAGACACCCTCACCGCAGCCGCAGCCGCCGAAGCAACCCGAACCTCCACCGACCGCATGCGCAGACCGAACGCTGGGGACCACAGCGGAAACAACAACCCTGCGAGGTCGGCCGAGGCCCAACCCGAGACGACCACCCACCAGGGCGACTTCCACTCGGCATCGGGCACTTCCGATGACGAGGAGGACATCCATCGCCTCCAGACAGGCCGCGACCCACTGAACCGGCAGGGTCGTAAGTCGAGGACCAACTCTGCCGGTTGCGGAGGCGGCCACCCCAAGTCCGAATGCCGGTTTTTCGAGTCGATCTGCCGGCATTGCGACAAGAAGGGACACATTGCCCATGTCTGCCGCCTTAAAAAGAACCACAGCCCGGCACGATGGGACCAGAGCGACCGGAGGAGAAAGAGCACACCACCCCGGACCAGAGATCGCCCCTCGGACAACAGATGGGACCGGAACGGACGATCCCTGCGAGGCGGCGATAACTGGCGAAGAGAGGAGACCCATCAGACGGTCACAATCAGCCACGCCATAACCAATGACGCCCGGAAGGTCCACGTGGAGGTAGGCATCGAGGGCCAGCCATGCAAAATGGAGGTGGACTCCGGGTCCTACCTCTCCATGATAGCATGGCATGAAATAAAGCGCTTGGTGCCTACCATCCAAAGGAGGAACCTAGACAGCAAGAGACTCATCGTAAGGGACTACCAGGGAAACCGCATCCCGGTAGTCGGAACCAAACACTTCAACATCACATACAAAGGGCACACCGAAAGGCTTCCCCTGACAATCGTCGACCGCGACCGCCCAAGCCTACTGGGACTGCAATGGTTCTCCCCGCTCGGCATCGCAGTCACGGGAGTCGACCACATCACCGACGACAGCTGGGAGCAGCAACTGGCCCGGGAATTCCAAGAGGTCTTCGACAGAAACCTAGGCAAGTACCGAGGGCCCCTTATATCATTCAGCCTAGACCCAAACATCCCCCCAAAACGCCTGAAACCAAGGCGGGTGCCATTCGCACTTAAACCCAAGATAGACGAGCAAATCGACAAGCTTGTCAAGCAAGGGGTCCTACAGCCCATAGACCACGCCCGGTGGGAGACCCCCATAGTCACCCCGATCAAGCCCGATGGGTCGGTGAGGATCTGTGGGGACTATAAGGCCACCCTAAATGGCGCGCTACAACAAAGCGCCTACCCCGTCCCAGTAGTGCAACACCTACTGCACTCACTGGGAGGGGGCAAGGTTTTCGCCAAGCTCGACCTCGCCCAGGCATACCAACAGTTGCCAGTCGACGAGCAAACGGCAGAAGCGCAAACAATAGTCACCCACCGGGGGGCATTTAAATGCAACCGACTCCAATTCGGAGTCAGCGTGGCACCGGGGATATTCCAAAGCCTAATGGAAAGACTATTGCAAGGAATCAAGGGGGTGGTACCTTACTTCGACGACGTCCTAGTGTCGGCAACCAACCAAGCCGAACTAGGTCGCCTAAGGGAGGTCCTAACCAAATTTAAAGAGACCGGGCTCAAAGTCAAGAGGGAGAAATGCCAGCTATACACGGAACGGGTAGAATTCCTAGGATACCTCCTAGACCATCACGGCATTCACCCCACAAACCAAAAAATCAAGGCCATCAAAGAAGCCCCCACACCCAAGTCGAAGACGGAACTACAGGCATTCCTGGGGCTACTTAACTTTTACAATGTCTTCCTGCCCCAAAAGGCGACAGTGGCGGAGCCCTTGCATAGGCTCCTGGACAAGGCGGCGACCTGGACTTGGGGGAAACGCGAGCAAGCCGCTTTCCAAAGAACAAAGGACCTCCTCACTTCGGACGCCATCCTTATACAGTATAACGAGACCCTACCTCTGGCCGTCACATGCGACGCATCACCCTTCGGCGTCGGCGCTGTCCTCAGCCATACCCTCCCCGACGGAAAAGAAGCACCCATCGTGTTCTTTTCAAGGACCCTCACCAAACCGGAGCGGAACTATAGCCAGCTCGACAAAGAGGCTCTGGCTATCGTTGCCGCCGTAAAACGATTCCACGAGTATCTCTACGGCCGGACTTTCACCATCATAACTGACCACAAGCCGCTGCTGGGAATCCTTGCAGGAAACAGGGCCACCCCGAACATTCTGTCTCCCCGAATGACAAGGTGGTCCGAGTTCCTGGCAGCCTACAACTACGGACTCATACACAGACTGGGTAAGACGATCTCCCATGCAGACACCTTAAGCCGCTCGCCGCTACTGGAACCTGACACCGACCCAGCACCCACGACGACCACCCTCAGCATAGAGACTCTACCCAACCTGCCCATAACCGCGTCAGACATTGCCCGAGAGACTAATAAAGACAAACGTCTGGCGCAGGTGTTGCATTGGGTAGAGAAAGGGTGGCCGGAAAGGGACAACGACGAGTCCGTCAAAATGTTCCGAAACCGCCAAACGGAACTCTCGTTATTAAAAGGGTGCATACTATGGGGGGATAGGGTAGTCATTCCAGAAAAGCTGCAAGGGAAGGTTCTGGAACTGCTACACGAGGGCACCCTGGCATCGTTAGGACTAAAGCCCTGGCCAGAAGTTACGCTTGGTGGCCAGGGATGGACAAACAAATTGAGACCTGGGTAGCAAGGTGCCAACGATGCCAGGAAACTAGGCCAAGCCCACCCACAGCACCCGTCCTCGAGTGGGAAACCCCAAGGGGACCTTGGTCTAGGATTCACATAGACTTTGCCAGGCCCACAAAAGGACACACCTTCCTTATAACAGTAGACGCTTACTCCAACTGGCTGGAGGTAAGCAACATGAAGACAACAACCACGGAGGCCGTAATCAAGGAACTCTGCAAACTCTTTGCAACGCACGGCCTCCCAGACATCGTCGTTTCCGACAACGGGCCCCAATTCACCTCGCTGGAATTCGAAAAATTCCTAGCGGAAAGGGGCATCCGCCATGCGCTGACAGCACCGGTGCACTCGGCAGCGAATGGTAGGGTGGAACGGATGGTGCAATTCACTAAGAAAACCATCCGGAAAATAGACCACGGGGAGATCCAGGAGAAAATAAACAAACTACTCTCCACCCAACACATAACCCCAAATACCACAACGAATAAGAGCCCAGCCGAACTATTAATGTGGAGGAAATTAAGGTCCCCACTCTACAGGTTACACCCCACGTATAACCCGGAGAAGCCCCCAGACTCAAACAGCAAACACCGAACTTTTGCACCCGGCGACCCCGTATACGCAAGAAACCTGACGGGAGACCCACTATGGATACCAGCCGTCATCACACAAATAACAGGCCCACACTTGTACCGGCTACAAACAGCAGACGGACGAGCGTGGAAACGCCACATCGACCAATTAAGGTCGAGGACTGCCAACCAAGAGACCACCGACGCACAAACAGCCGAAACCAACCCCCACAACACAAACCAAGGGGGGAGGGAATACCCAGGGGACCAAAACCAAAGAAGAATAAACCAGCCATACTTACCGGAAAGCAGCCATCACGACCCCTCACCAGGAAGAGACAGCCAGGCCAGCTCGACCGACCCGGAAAGACCGAGCGGGAGCAGCGAAACCCGCAGCTCAACCAACCCGGGAGGTCCAGGAGGGAGCTACGGAGAGCGGCCCGGCCCGACCGACCAGCCGGTTCCCACGACGGCATCAGGAGCAGCAGAGATCCTGACCAAACCGGCCGGGATCCAACCTACGACTGAGCTGCGCAGGTCCAGTAGGCTCAGAGGGAGCCCCGCCTACCTACGTGACTACGCGACGTAAGGACTGAACCAAGAGGGGAGGGGTGTTCTGTCCTTAATTAGCATTCTTGAGATCCCCGCGCTTTGATTGGCCAAAGCGTGGGGCACTCTGATTGGTCAGGCGAGCCGCACCGATTGGCTCGCTAAGAATCTCCCGCGATTGGTCCATTCGAATCGCGGGAGATTCAAAGCGGTGTCATTGGCCGCAGCCGCCGCGGCTAAAGGAATAAAAGCCGTGAGCTTTTTCCTTTGCCCCAGTTCGGTTCCAACTTTAAATAAAAGAGCATGATTTGAAGTCACCGACTCCTGGCATCATTTCGCGGACACAACAGATCTGATGACTGGAATACATTATTGGAAGGACAGGACTTATTCAAAAGAAATAGATCCCAAAAAAGGGGAGGTGGAGTCACCTTATATATAAAGTATGATTACATTGGTATGGAAATGCAGAATGCAAATATGAAAAGTGTCTGTGTGAATAAACAGGTGAAAAGAAACAAACATAGCATTGTTAGGGACGTGTCCTATAGCCTACCCAGATTAATCTTCTAGAATCTAGATTTCAAGACAAAAAGCAGGAAGGAATGGAAATTCTGGAGGGAAAGCAGAGAAGGAATGTTGAGAAACTCTGAAAAATGAGATAGATAGGGCCCAAACACAATATTACAGAGGATTAAAAAAAAGGAGATATCTGATGAGACCACATCATTACATTAATCATCATTTTAGCCATTGTCTATCCACGGATGAAGACCTCGTCCGCATGTTTCCAACCAATATCATCCTGATCTTTTTTTGCCATTTGGTCCCACAATACTTGCTTATGTCATCGATCCATCTTGTTTTAGGTTTCTTTTGTGGATGCTTTTTATCAAGTGGGATCCATTCTGTGACTGTCTTGGTCTACCTGCCATCAGTTCTCATTGCTATGTGACTAGCACATTTCCATTTAATTCTTTTACTCTCTTGATAATATTGTGTACTTTCATTTGTTCTTTAATCCATGGGAAGGTCATGCATTAAGAAACAAAAAGGACAAGTTTTAAAAAGGGGAAGTCAGACTATTACAAAAGCAGAATATAAGGAAATGGTCCAAAAGTATAAGGATGGAGCTATGAAGGTTAAGAGTCAGCATGCCAAGACTTGTTATGAATGCCAACCCCACCCACTCCCAAAAATGTGCCTTTTATTTTGTCTGTAACAAGAGAAAAACAAAGGAAACTGTTGGCCTAATGATTGTAGAGGATGGCAAGATGGTGGCCATCAACAGGAAGAACACTGAGTTGTTTCATTCATATATTGCATCTGTCATTTCGCAAAAGAAAAAAGCAGTCCATATTATCAGAAGTGGCACTGTGAGAAGTCTCAGAGAAATGTGGATCAAAAAAGCTAAAGAATTGATGAGAAAACACCTAATTGCTCTGAACAAATTCAAGTCTTTTGGACAATTGCATTACATTCCAGAGTGGAATTGGAGAATGTCATCTCAAAGACACTAACTGAAATTTTTCAAACATACTAGCACATAGAGGAAATGCCAGAAGACTGAAAAAGAGCCAATTCCAATATTTTAGAAAGCTGAAAAAGTGGACATTCAGTGGAACCTCAGGTCATGACCATAACCTCAGGTCATGATCACTCCAGGACTTCAGTTGTGACCGGAAACATGATAGACTGCACCTGTGCAGACAAAAAAAAAAAAAATTGGTGCAGAAGGGGAAATCACCATGTTCAGTCGCCACCCAAGAATTTATTCATGACCAGAGTCAAACATTTTGTGGATTATTTTGGTCAGGACCCAATTTGATCATGGACAGAAGTGTTCATGACCCAGTGTTCCACTGTATATCATTTAGATGAATCAGCTTGATGTATATATCTTAGAAAAACCTAGGCAAAACAGCAGTGGGTTTGCAAGCAGTTAGAAATAAACATGATGATTACCAGATGGATTCTTAAAAAGAGGTCATGCCAGACAAATCTTTTTGCTGTCTTTAACAATGTGACTAGATTAATGAACCAACAGAAAGCTATATATGTAGACATTCTCTATGGTGATCCTCAGTCATCCAGTCATGGTTGTCCTAAAGGTTTTCAAGATGCAACTGGACTTTCTTCTTGGATGAGAAGTAAAACATCTCCAAAGAAAAACCAGAAAGCCCAATTGCCTCTTGAAAATGCACCTTTGGGACATTGGTAAAGTATTTGATAAAACAAACCATAGTCTCTTCTTGATAAATTGAAATATGGCATTTTAGTGAACTCACAGTTGGCTAAACATCCATAAGCAAATGTGGTTCTTAAAGGATCTATGAAAATTCTCAGTCATCCAAGTCATGGTTGTTCCAAAGGTGCTTTTTCAAGAGGCAACTGGACTTTCTGGTTGTTCTTTATACATGTTTTGCCAGAAACCAGAAAGTCCAGTTGCCTCTTGAAAAAGCACCTTTGGGACTTCTTAAAGGATCTGTATCCACAGAGAGGGATCTAAGCATTGGGGTATCTATTCTAATGTTCTATTCTAGGCCCAACAGTTTTCAACCTGAAGGAATAGAAGGGATGCTTATAAACTTGTAGACGACACAAAGCTGGAGAATTGCTAATGCACTAGAAGTTAAAGCTTCAAAATGATCTGATATATTTGAACATCTAGCTAACAAAATGATGTTCAGTTGTGAGAATGATGTCAGGTTCTACACTTGGGCGGGTAAAAGCATACAAAGGAGAAATGAAAATATATAAATTAAACAGAAAATAAAACCATCAATATCAATAATGCAGAAGCATTATTCTTTTTAAGGAAGCGGAATATGTCACCAAAATAAAATATTGCATTGATTTTGTTAATTACATTGGTAGATCTCTCATATCTCCCATGGCTTTTTTTTTTTTTTTTGGTGTGTTTGTGTAGCTAATTGCTGCTTTCCAATAATGCAACAATAATGGAAGTTGCATTCATCTCTGTTTCCTAACAGCACATGCAGCAAGGCATAGAATATAGCGGCTGTTGTGACAATAGGTTGGTAAGCATAGCAACAGCATTAGGAACATCCATTTCTGGTGTGCAAGAGTGTATTTTATAAATTTATGACTGATTTTTTTTCCCCTGAGAAGCTCAAGTGCTAGAAGCAAAGGCATCAGATGGCAACCTGCAATGGAACCAGCCAGAAGCTCTGATACAGATAGTCAAGTACATGACAACAGTTTAATAAAACAGCAACTGTGGGAAAAAAAAGGGCAAGGCTCACTCTGAGTATCCAGGAAAAAGGCCGTCAGAGGAATGAAATAATTTCTTCCCGTTCTTAACTTTGCAATAAACTATCTAATTTTCTCTCTTATTTTTGCTTCTGTTTCTTGGTATTAAATCTGTAAAATCTGTTGATTTGTGCATCCTCTATGATTCTTAAGTTCCTTTCCTTTATCTTTCTGGAGGCCAAAATGTAGATTCAACTTTTCCTTTGACCTCATGTTGACAGGGAAGGAAAAGAAATTACCTGCCACTTAGATATAGTACTGCTGGACTCCTCTTGTTTCCTTGAACTGAATTGATTACTGAATTGGTGTGTAAATCTCAGTTCTGGAAAGTTATTTTTATTTCAGGAGAAAGTAGATGCAGATAAATAGGAGTACATAAGGGTGGCAACAACTAGACCACTGAGCTTCTGACAATACCAGCATTGGTAACGTTTCCTAGCAGTTGGGATCAAAATTTTCAGTGTTCTTTCTGTTGAAACATTAATTGTGTTTGTGAATAAACAGACATTAGTTATGGAGAATGGATGTTTATACAGAGCTTTCCCATTCTGGAAAATACAAAAAAGAAGATACTGTCTTGATAGTTTTATTTCTGCTCAACAAATTCTAACACTGGGAATTGTTGTGAAGCCATTTTACGTTGAAAAACAAGTTGAATTGGATTCCACAATGGTAATAATTGTATTTTTGCTGCAGAAGCACAGGCTCATTTGATTGAGGAAAAAAAAAACCCATTAAAGCCAAAGTCAAGTGCTTTCTAATCAATGGAACAACTTGCCTTCAGAAGTTGGGGATGCTCCGGGACTTCCGGTTTGCCAGGCTTCGGCGGCGGCAGGGATTTGTGATTCTGCGCGATCCCTGCTGTGCTAGCCGTCTTGGTGCCTCCGATCCCGACGGGTCTGGAGGATAAGGCTGCCCCGTAGAGGCAGCCGAAGATAGGGGGATCCAGATAGGGGTTTGGGGGTATCACAGACCCCCTCCCCAGCCAGCAAAACCCCCTTCTCTCAAGGCGGTGGAGCGGGGGTCAGTAATGGCCGCCACAAAGAAGCCGGCAGCTGGACAAGATTGTGCAGGAGGAAGAAGGAGAAAGTTTTGAAGTGAAAGTTCTTTGGCTGAACTGGGATCTTAAGATACATTTAACAATGTATCTTTTGAATGATACTTTGTTTCCAGAGGAGATTTTTAAAGCGGCAAATGGAAGTGCTGAAAGAGAAAGTTTACTCTCCTTCCCTACGGAGTTAACAAATGGACATTGAAAAACCTGCTTTTTTATAGAAGGTAAAAATTTAAAGCTCTTTGTTACAAGTGGGAAGGGAGAGGACAAAAAAAAATTATATTAAGATCTTGTTGGAGGAGATGCCTTGAAGATTTTGAGACTAGAAGTTAATTGCAATAAGGCTTTAAAATACAGACTGGGGTTTGTTTGTTTGTTTTTCAATTGATATTACCCCAGGAAGAGAAAGTGCAAAGGGAAGAACTTTGTGCTCTGTTTGGACTGCTTGATGACTCTGGGACTTTGAGGAACTGTTTTAAGCTTTGAAACATCTTGGTTGTTTTTAGAAGAAGAAGGGGGGGGGGAGAAAATGTTTATAATGGCTTTATCTGTTGATGAACTAAGAAAGGAATATGGAAAAACAAAGAAAGAAGGCAAGGATGCTTTGGAAGAAGCCTTTCACTTTTTAGAAATGGTGCTTGCTATTTATCAGCAAACACAACAACTGCTGGAGGAGGAGGAGGAGGAGGAGGAGGAGGAAGAAGAAGAAGAAGAAGAAGAAGAAGAAGAAGAAGAAGAAAAAGAAGAAGAAGAAGAAGAAGCCATCTTTAATTAATCCAAAAGCTTGATTAAGAAAGAATGGAGAAAGAGAGGAAGGAAAACGAAGGACTTAAGATCTAAAAAATACACCCAAGAAAAAGAAAAATAAGATGCAAAGTCAATACAATGTTAGAAAGCAAAAGAAAAGAGGAATACAACAGAAAGGGGAAGCTAAAAAGGCGGAGGTTAGGAGAGGGGGAGGGGGATAAAAAGGCCAGGTGGGATAAGAAAGGAAGGGAAAAGGGGGGGGAAAAGCCACAAAGGTATGAAACAAGATGGGAAAAAGCATTTTTTTTTTTTAGGTATAAAGGGTAATGTATAATTTAAAAAAAAAAAAAGATTCTTCAAGGTACCGTATATACTCGAGTATAAGCCGAGTTTTTCAGCCCATTCTTTGTGCTGAAAAAACTGCCCTTGGCTTATACTCGAGTCAGATTCCCCTCTGGAAAAAAAATGGTGTGGAGCTCCGGAGCTGGGCAGCCGTTTTCCTGCAGGCAAGCCCCACTTCATGGACTCCGTCCATCCTCGCTCCCATCCACCCACCCACCCAAAGCGATGAAGTCCCCCAATCGCGCAGGCCAGAATTGCCCTCCCCTCAGGGGGCAGCAACGACGCCCGGTGTTTCCCAAGACAAGAAGCTCCACCGTGCAATGAAAGTGCCCTGGCTCTAGGCTCAGAAAACAACGCGAGCTGAGGTTGCTTCGGCTCCACTCAGCTTTGTTTCCTCAGCTCCAGCTGCTTTCAGTCTGCTCGGGAGGAGGGGGAGGAGGTGGTGTCAGCAGCTTGCGTTGTTTTCTGAGCTCTAGGCTCGTGGGTTCAGAAAACAATGCAAGGCGAGGTCGCTTCAGCTCCGCTCAGCTTCGTTTCCTAGCTGCTTTCAGTCCACTTGGGAGGAGGGGGAGGAGGTGGTGGTGGCAGCTTGCGTTGTTTTCTGAGCTCTAGGCTCGCGGGTTCAGAAAACAACGCAAGGCGAGGTCGCTTCGGCTCCGCTCAGCTTCGTTTCCTAGCTGCTTTGAACTAAGAAAGGAATATGGAAAAACAAAGAAAGAAGGCAAGGATGCTTTGGAAGAAGCCTTTCACTTTTTAGAAATGGTGCTTGCTATTTATCAGCAAACACAACAACTGCTGGAGGAGGAGGAGGAGGAGGAGGAGGAGGAAGAAGAAGAAGAAGAAGAAGAAGAAGAAGAAGAAGAAGAAGAAGAAGAAGAAGAAGAAGAAGAAGAAGAGGAAGAAGAAGAAGAAGAAGCCATCTTTAATTAATCCAAAAGCTTGATTAAGAAAGAATGGAGAAAGAGAGGAAGGAAAACGAAGGACTTAAGATCTAAAAAATACACCCAAGAAAAAGAAAAATAAGATGCAAAGTCAATACAATGTTAGAAAGCAAAAGAAAAGAGGAATACAACAGAAAGGGGAAGCTAAAAAGGCGGAGGTTAGGAGAGGGGGAGGGGGGTAAAAAGGCCAGGCGGGATAAGAAAGGAAGGGAAAAGGGGGGGAAAAAGCCACAAAGGTATGAAACAAGATGGGAAAAAGCATTTTTTTTTTTTTTTAGGTATAAAGGGTAATGTATAATTTAAAAAAAAAAAAAAAGATTCTTCAAGGTACCGTATATACTCGAGTATAAGCCGAGTTTTTCAGCCCATTCTTTGTGCTGAAAAAACTGCCCTTGGCTTATACTCGAGTCAGATTCCCCTCTGGAAAAAAAAATGGTGTGGAGCTCCGGAGCTGGGCAGCCGTTTTCCTGCAGGCAAGCCCCACTTCATGGACTCCGTCCATCCTCGCTCCCATCCACCCACTCACCCAAAGCGATGAAGTCCCCCAATCGTGCAGGCCAGAATTGCCCTCCCCTCAGGGGGCAGCAACGACACCCGGTGTTTCCCAAGACAAGAAGCTCCACCGTGCAATGAAAGTGCCCTGGCTCTAGGCTCAGAAAACAACGCGAGCCGAGGTTGCTTCGGCTCCACTCAGCTTTGTTTCCTCAGCTCCAGCTGCTTTCAGTCCGCTCGGGAGGAGGGGGAGGAGGTGGTGTCAGCAGCTTGCGTTGTTTTCTGAGCTCTAGGCTCGTGGGTTCAGAAAACAATGCGAGGTGAGGTCGCTTCAGCTCCGCTCAGCTTCGTTTCCTAGCTGCTTTCAGTCCACTTGGGAGGAGGGGGAGGAGGTGGTGGTGGCAGCTTGCGTTGTTTTCTGAGCTCTAGGCTCGCGGGTTCAGAAAACAACACGAGGCGAGGTCCCTTCGGCTCTGCTCAGCTTAATTTCCTAGCTGCTTTCAGTCCACTCGGGAGGAGGCCACCACCCCCTCCCCCCCTCCTGAGTGGACTGAAAGCAGCTGGAGCTGAGGAAACGAAGCTGAGTGGAGCCGAAGCGACCTCACCTCACATTGTTTTCTGAACCCGCGAGCCTGGAGCTCAGAAAACAACGCAAGCTGCCGCCACCACCTCCTCCCCCTCCTCCCGAGCGGACTGAAAGCAGCAAGGAAACAAAGCTGAGCAGAGCCAAAGAGACCCCACCTCGCGTTGTTTTCTGAACCCGCGAGCCTAGAGCCAGGGCACTTTCATTGCACAGTGGAGCTTCATCTCGGGAAATACCGGGCGTCGTTGCTGCCTCGAGGGGAGGGCGATTCTGGGCTGCGCAATTTGGGGACTTCGTGGCTTTGGGTAGGTGGAACCGAGGATGTTGACTTTAAGCGCTGCCGACCAAGTGTTTCACAAATACCAGTGGGACCTCCGTCCACCACCACCCCTCCTCTTTTGCCTCCTTCCTTCTGATCAATCAGGTTTTCCCAGTATTTGCTCACAGCTGCGTTTTCTCTTCTGCTGTGCTAGGCATTGAACGCGGGGATTTCTGATTCCCCTTACACACGCGTGGATATGCGGCAGGGCATTTTCTTCCAAATGCCCCACTTGCAGAGAACACTGACTTTCATAATAGTGAGATCATTTCCCAAATTAATTGATTCACTAACCCAAAAGAAGATGTCGATGACAGTGGGAGGCAGGAGTCATTCTCTCCCTTGCAAGAAAAAACAAGAGCCGTTCTTATGATCTCTCTCTCTCTCCCCGTAATACAGTCAAGCCCTTTCCAGCACGCGAGATCCACCCCCGCCACTTTGCACCTTGCAAATGCAAAAACCCCGGGATTTTGCATTTGCAGGGTGCAAAGCGGCGGCGGCAGATCGCGCATGCTGGAAAGGGCTTGACTGTATTACGGGGAGAGAGAGAGAGAGAGATCATAAGAATGCCTCTTGCTTTTTTCTTGCAAGGGAGAGAGTGACTCCTGCCTCCCACTGTCATCGACATCTTCTTTTGGGTTAGTGAATCAATTAAACCTTTCATGATAGTGAGATCGTTTCCCAAATTTCCCTTAAATCAGGGAAGAAATCAGAAACAAACCTTTGGACTGAGAATAAGCCTGTTCCTATGATGCCATTTTTGTTCACTGCAATGTGAAAAGTGTGAAAAAACACATTTCTTTTTCTTCATCTTCTTGTTCCCTATTTACTGGTCTCTTTCAAAGAGGAAATTGTGAACATCAAACTTATTCTCAACTATCCTAGTGAAAGTTTTTATTGGTATCTATTTTTATTTTTGAAATTTACCAGTAGCTGCTGCATTTCCCACCCTCGGCTTATACTTGAGTCTATAAGTTTTCCCAGTTTTTTGTGGTAAAATTAGGTGCCTCGGCTTATATTCGGGTCAACTTATACTCGAGTATATACGGTACATAAGATAGTATTGTAGTATTTGTATTAGAAATAGAAAATTAGAATTTTATAAGATCTAATAAAAGATTAAAATACTAAAATGCTTAACAATGATAGATTTTAAAATTTAATAAAATATTAAAGGGAATGTTTAAAATATTTAGTTCAATTATAGAGTTTAATTGACTATTGCGTTGATGTTATTATAAACTTATTATTGCAGCATTTGTCTTTGAAATAGATAATTGGAATGTTACAAGATTTAATATTTAATTATGTACTTAATTATTTTATAGATTTACTATTTTTTCTTTTTCTTAAAATTTAGTAGGTAGAATATACTAAGCAGAATCAGATTGGGAACTAGGTGTTATTTTAAATGTCAATTTAGGGGAACGATAGAAAGGCATCATACTTCGATTAGTGATTTCAGGATAAATCTTTTTTATTATTATTATTATAGGAAATGAGATAAATGGATAATTGGAAAAGAATGGACAAAAGATACAAGTATAATGATTTAAATTAAGATGAAATAAATAAAATAGAATTAAGAAGATTGAAAAGTGGGGAGAAGTTATATAGAAGATATAGAATGGTAAATAAGATAGGTAATGGTATATAAGATGTGCATGAATTTAATTGAAGTCCGTATAAAGAGAGGTAATCTGGGGCCAAGCCACTTTCTAAAAAGAAGTTTTATGTTTTTGTGTCTTGTATGTTTATGTTTGAGAATTAATAAAACCTTGGAGGAATGTCAGATGAGAATAATTGTAAACAAGTCAGAGGGAAATATGAATATGATGACTATAAAATGGATAAATATAGAAAAGAAATGTAATTGAATAAGAGTAAAGAAAAATAATGAGAAATTTGCTAAAATATATTTATGTATCCATATGGAAATGGGATAAATTAGAATTATGTTGTATAAAATAATGTGTTACCTACCTTGTAAAAATTCATAATGGAAAGAGGTTTTATGTGTTCAATGTTTAATGATGTTTTGTTTGTCTTTAAAATTAATAAAACTTGTCTTATAAAAAAAAAGAAGTTGGGGATGCTCCAACATTGGAAGTTTTCAAGAAGAGATTGGACAACCATTTGTCTGAAATAGTATAGAGGTTCCTGCCTGAGCAGGGATTTGGATTAGAAGACTAAAGGGACTAAAAAACATCAAAGGTCCCTTCCAACTCTTATTCTGTTATGGTAATTATAGAATTTACGCATAAAGAAAGGAATTGTTAGTGCCAACTATCACTTCATTGCAGGAGATATGTCTTTTAGCTTGAGTTTAGAAATTAGTTTCCCAAGTATAAGTTGACAAAATAATTTTACAGGCAAAAATTGCAAAAGTTCTGTTAAGTTCTGTCCAAATGGCATGATGGTTCCCCCCCCCCCCCACATCTAGCTATTCCATAGATCAGGATCACAAATATGATCTGGTATCCTTTCAGCAGCCTTATTGTTTCTTTAAGGATATCCCAAAACTGAATGGAATTCAGAAGTCACCTTCTTTTTTTTTTTTGTAACAACAACAAAAAAAGCTATTATTTAGATTATGGGACAAAACGGGTGCTTTATGCTTTCTAGAATGTGGAGTGTTTCTTGGCCAATATAAATTGTTGCTCTCAGGCCAGAAACATTGTCAGAGGAAATAAAAATAAATCAAATTGTTGGCCACAATCATGCGATCAATGAAAGGCTTCACTCAGGTTATTGAAACCACAATATTTACATTTTAACCTCCTGTGCCTTTAACTATTTCAATGACTACTTAAGCTTCAGAGATTGTCATAGACGCTGTATGATAGGCATTCTTAATTTTGACACATCAGAAAGGGAGGGAGGAAGGGAGGGGAAGGGAGGGGAAGGGAGAGAGAGATTGGGAATAACAGCAAAGCCTTCCCTGGGGGAGGGCTGAATTGTTTTGTTCTGCTAAACTGCGAGATCTTCATTTTCAAATAATTGGGAGAATTTTCACTTTCTTTTATTTATTTGTTACAAATGAGAAGACCTTGTAAAGTGGCAGCACTGCCAATTTGTTTGCATCAAATTGTCTTCCCTTTAGCCTGATTTAAAAAAGAATGACAGAAGAAAACACGAATAAACTGTTAGGCCCTTCCAAATATTCAGAAGTTCTAGAGTTTCTGCCAGTGACAGATGGCTTTCCCTTTTTCATCCCTTGTCTTCTTGACAGGCTTCTCTGCACTCTGCAAAATCTCCCCGGTGTGCCTGCCCATAACAAAGATAATAATCTGCTTTCTCCCCCCACTGCCCCCATCCACTTTTGTGCTCACTGGCCAAATGGCATTCATATCGTCACAATACAACAATGCCGGTCTGGTGTATTCAGTCAAAAAAATCCTTCTTCGACAGACATACTGCTAATCGGTTGCAGAATAGAAGCCTGTGGTTTCAAATGCAGGTTTATTGTGCTTCTCCAGCCTTCATTAAGGATGCATTCTGTAGTTGAGCTCCGTATTTCTTCTCCTATTCAGCTCATGATGTGAGTTGCATAAACATCATTGCAGGCTTTCTGACTTGTATGGAAATTTCCAGTCTGTCCCTCCTATTTTTTTTTTTTTTTTTAAATGAAAGCATGGCTCTACTTGCCATCCCAAAATCAGCAATAGAGAGAAAAATGAATTCCAAGCATGTGCATATGTCTGAGGTGCAGCTCATAAAAAAAACCTACTGGATGCCATATATTCCTACAATGGAAAGGATTTTGTGTGTGTGTGTTACATATTTATAAATCTTGCCATTGCTGCTCTCCTTGCCTTGCACAGCTTTATAAAAATAAAGTAGGGGCAGCATTATACTAAACTTTCTTTGTTCTGCATGGCCCATTGTTTGTCACTGGAGAAAACGGTTCACCTTCACAAAGCCAGAATTGTGAAGCAATTGGTTTTCCACATAGATCTCCATCTTCCTAACAGCACTGCCTTAAATGATTTTGCCATTATGTGGAGTGTTAAGTCTTGAGCATGGGTGCGAATAATGGAGACGAGCCGGTAGAAAGAGTGAACTTCAAACTCTTTATTTACATGGTGTGACAGCTCAAACTGGAGGGCTGCTATAGCCTTCCTTATATAGGCAACTTATTAACTATTCAACCAATAGCAAACCTGGAGCACTAGCTCCGTTAACCAGTGGGAATGGCCTGTTAATGGCCAATCAGATGCTCCTCAATGGACCAATCCGATCCTGCCATTAACAGCCAATCAGAAGTGCAGGGCCAGAACCCTGCACTAGACTTCAAGCTCAAGATAACTTTATTTGACATTATTCATTCACAACACCCCTTTCCCCCGGCTTCTGCTTACGGGGCGCGGTTACATAGTCCTTGAGGTAGGACGGTTGTTTTCTCACTCTTTTTGATTTTCGCAAAGTGCCTGGCGATTGGCTGCACTTCTGCTGAGGTAGATCGTTGTTTAACAATAGGGGTGCCTCTGGTTCAGAGTTCGCGTTTCTGTCGTCACCAATATCACTGGCCACACCCTGAGGTGAACTCACTTCCGTCCCCGGTTCCTGTTCCTGCGTCTCAGTTCCGTTATCAGTCCCTTCAAAAATATTTTCCTCTAGTTGCAATTCGTCTTCCTCTGTATCTCCCCCCCACCCTCAGTTTGGTCATAAGGGATTTCGGAATTGCGTGACTGCAGCCACGATCGTAGTTGATATATGTGGCGCTTCCAAAGTCTGTCATCAGGGCACTGAACGAGGTGTGATCTTGGGCTGGTTACGCGGATTACGGTCGCTTCTACCCACAGCGGATCGCCTGATAAGTTTTTAGTGAATACTAAATCGCCTACCTGGAAGGTACGGCATCGGCCAGTGGATCTGAGGGGTTTTTCCGGTTCGTAGGCTGGGTGTAACCGGTCGAGGTGGGAGCGGAGCTTTCATCCCATTAGCAGCTCGGCGGGAGTTTTGTTGGTGACGCTGTGAGGTGTGATGTGCTGTAGGAAAAAGATTTGGTTGATTTTCTCGTCAATGTTGTCGTAGTCTATCTTTTGTAGAGTTCTTTTGACAAATTGTACCATGCGCTCAGCCCTACCATTGGCCACAGGGTGCGCAGGCGAAGTGAGCGCATGTCGGATACCGCGGTTAGCCAGGTACTGTTCAAAAGAAAGCGCGGTAAATTGGGGCCCATTGTCGGATACCAGAACATCTGGTAATCCGTGGGTTGCAAACAGTCTTTCCAGTCTTTTGATGACCGCTTCGGTGGTCATATTCCTCATTCGGTGAATCTCAAGCCAATTCGAGTAGGCATCAATGGTTAGTAAAAACATGTGGCCTTTGGTTGGCCCAGTGAAATCCACATGGATGCGGGACCAGGGTCCCCGCGGCGTCTCCCATTCGGTTGGGGTTCCCTTTGGTGGAGCGTTACTTACTTCTTGGCATCTCTGGCAAGTTTTAACCCACAATTCGATTTGTCTGTCGATGCCTGGCCACCACGCGTAGCTTCGTGCGAGGCCCTTCATGCGCATGATGCCAGGGTGGCCATCGTACAAGATTCTTAGCAGTGCCTGTTGGAGTCTTTCTGGGATAATGACTCTATCGCCCCAGATGATACAGACCTTTTTGCGAGAACAACTCTGTTTGATGACTTTTGAATGGTGCAAAGTTGTCTGGTACTTGGTCCAATGGCCATGCACGTTCCACCCATGTGAGGACTCGTGCTAATATGGGGTCGTGTTTTGTTTCTCTCGCGATGTCACGGGCAGTTAATGGCGGCGTATGGATATCTCGATCTGCAACGTTGTCATCGTTGCTGCGGGATTGTTGATGGTTTCAGGGAGCGGTGCATGGCTCAACGCGTCGGCATGGGGAACGGCTTTACCAGGACAATATTGAAACTGATAATTGTAGGCAGCCAAGAATTCTGACCAGCGGGTCATCCTGGGAGAAAGTATGTAGGGAAAGTATGTTGGCTTATCCCCAGCGATTATCCCCAGCAATGATTTGTAGTCAGTTACAACAGTAAAAGCCCGGCCGTACACGTACTCATGGAATCTTTTAACAGCTGATACAATTGCCAGGGCTTCTTTATCGATCTGGCTGTAATTTTGCTCAGTTTTCGAGAGCATTTTTGAAAAATAAGCAACAGGGGCTTAGTTACCGTTAGGTAATACATGGCTCAAAATGGCACCCACTCCAAAAGGCGATGCATCACATGTGATATTTAATGGCAAAGTCTCATTGTACTGCATTAGTACAGCGTCAGAAGTCAGTAGTTTTTTTACATTACGGAATGCCTGCTCTTTTCTGTGACCCCATACCCAAATTGCTTTTTTATCTAGTAGGCGATGTAAAGGTTCAGCGACAGTCGCCTTGTGCGGCAAGAATACATTATAAAAATTGATGAGGCCTAACAATGCCTGGAGGTCGGCCTTGTTCCGGGGTCTGGGAGCGTTTTTTATTGCTTTCAATTTGCTTTCTGTAGGGTGAATACCCTTACTGTCAATCAAGTACCCTAAGAATTCAACACGATCTGTACACAGTTTGCACTTATTTTTCTTCACTTTCAGGCCTGCTTCTTGGAATTTTTGTAAAACCAGTCTTAAACGATCCCGTAAAATTTTTGGAGTGGGGGCAGCAATGAGCACATCGTCAAAGTAGGGGACAACGCCTTTGATCCCCTGCAATAGTCTCTCCATTAGGCTCTGAAAGATCCCCGGGGCTACACTGACTCCGAATTGAAGCCGCCTACACTTAAAGGCACCTCGGTGTGTTACGATAGTCTGTGCCTGTGCCATTTTTTTGTTAACTGGCAGTTGCTGAAAAGCCTGAGCTAAGTCTACTTTAGTGAAGACTTTTCCGCCCCCAGCGAATGGAGGAGGTGTTGCACCACCGGCACCGGATATGGATTTTGCTGCAGGGCATGGTTTAGGGTGGCTCGATAGTCCCACAAATTCTAATGAAGCCATCCGGCTTAATTGGTGTCACGATTGGTGTTTCCCATGGGGAGTGGTCGGTTGGCTTTAAAACTCCCTGGGCTATCAACTTATCAAGCTGTTCGTCGATTTTCGGCTTTAGAGCGAATGGAACTCGACGAGGCTTAAAGCGGATGAGAGCTATCTTGGGATTAAGGCTAAAGGATATCAGGGTTCCCTTGTACTCGCCTAGCTTTTCCGCGAAGACGTCCCTGAATTCGTGGGCGAGGTCCTCCTCCCAGTCACTGCCGCTGATTCGGTTAATGCCTGCCACTTCAATGCCGAGTGGTGCGAACCATTGGAGGCCTAACAGGCTAGGCCGGTCCTTGTCGATCACCGTTAGGGGTAAGTACGCCGTTTGGTTCTTGAATGCAACCCGGACTCTACTGGATCCTACGACTGGGATCCGGTTCCCCTGGTAGTCCTTTAACATGAGCTGTTGGAATTGAAGGTTTTGGCGCCGGATAGTGGGGATGAGTTGCTTGTGGGTCTTCCAGGAGACCATTGACAAAGACAATCCTGAGTCAACTTCCATTTGGCAAGGCTGATTTTCGATGTCCACTTTGACTCAAATTTTGTTGGCATCTAGCGAAGAGGTGTGGCCGATAGTGAGTGTTTGGTGGGCCTCTTCCCGTCTCGTTAGATGATTCACGGGTCAGTTTCTTTAGGAGTGGTTTGCTGGTTCTCGCCTTACAGGGTGATTCCCTGTCGATTGGCGGAGATTGGTACCCTTCGAGGTCTGGCTGGGGCTGAGGAGACTTCTGCAGACCCATCCGATATGCCTCGTTTCCCGCACTCGTGGCAGAGCGCGTCATGGAATTTGCAATCGGAGCGGTAATGGTTGGCCCCACAGCCAGCGCACAGTTGCTAGGATTTCGGGTAGCAGTCCCTGTCGGACCGCAGTCGATGGACCTCTTCTTCATCGCTGCCTGACGACGAAGAGAGGTCCTCATGGTGGGTCATCAGAAGCTGTCCTTCTGACTTAGATGAAACTTCGCTGGCTGGTTGGTGTGCTGGAGTGCGATTCTGGCATAGCTGAGCAGCCGACTTCTTGGTCGCCTCCACTGCCGTAGCCTCAGCGATGGCATCGGCAAGGCTAATGTCACACTTAGCCATTATTTTGCTCTGTACGTTTAGAGCATCTAACCCGAGAACTACTTGTCTCTCAGGGCCTCCTCTAGGTCGGCAAAATTGCAAAGGCCTCCCAAGTTCTGGAGGTCTGCAACGAAATCGGCAACGCTTTCTCTTTTCCGCTGGTTTCTTTGATAGAAGTCGTGTTGTCTTACAAGCGTTGGAATGGTCGGTGCATAGTGGGCCCTTAGTAGCGGTTCAAGGACGTCCCAGTCCATGGCCTTCACTTCAGCCGGTTTCCCTAATGCCTTAGCCATTTTGAATACCGTCGGGCCGCAGTGCGTTTGGAATACCGCCCGTTTCTTCCCGGTTGTGGCATCCTTCAGATTATTCATTTCCAAAAACATTTGGAAATGGTCCATGTAGGACTCCCAGTCCTCTTGAGCTGGATCGAACGGAACGGGTGGTACTACGCCGCCGGACATGGTTCCACCGTTGTGCATTTCAACCACGTGCTTGGTTGTCTTCGTTGTTGTTTTAGTTGGCTCTGATGTCATCCAATCCCACCCTCGTCGCCAGTGTTAAGTCTGGAGCATGGGTGCGAATAATGGAGACAGTAGAAACAATGAACTTCAAACTCTTTATTTACATGATGTGACAGCTCAAACTGGATGGCTGCTATAGCCTTCCTTATATAGGCAACTTATTAACTATTCAACCAATAGCAATCCTGGAGTGCTAGCTCCGTTAACCAATGAGAATGGCCTGTTAATGGCCAATCAGATGCTCCTGAACGGACCAATCTGATCCTGACATTAACAGACAATCAGAAATGCAGGGCCAGAACCCTGCACTTGACTTCAAGCTCAAGATAACTTTATTTGACATTATTCATTCACAACAGTACTGAAAACAGGAAAACAATAAAACTGAATATAGATCATGCACATTTGGGAGATTCCCCAGTGATCACTTTGAAAACTCCTGAGATGACACATTAGCTGCCATTTCTTTGGCCTTCTCCTACCCATTCCCACAAATTCTATCTGCCTGTATCCAGCATTAATTTTCTCATCCATTTTCCCCCCAACTTCCAGGTTGCCAAAACCTCAAAATCTAATGCTAAAGTGAACCCAATCTCTGTTTTTTGTTTTTGTTTAAAACACTAGAAGTGGAATAGTCCTCTTCCTCCCTCCTTTTTTTTTTAAAGGCAGGAATGGGATCTCCAAATTGAAATGTAAAAAAGAAATATAGTCCAGAGCTCTTTAAAATTCTGTGCAACTGCCTGTCAACAATTGAGCCATTCAGGGGGTTTACAAGACTTGTGACATGTCAAGTGAGGATTAGCTTCCACTAGTGTGGAGATCGGCAGGAGCCAATACTATGTTCAAGAGATGAAATGTGAGACTGAATAAGCCACAAAAGGATCAACTGATGCCAGCAAAAAAAATTACTACTAAACTGCTGTTTAGTCGTCATTCAGATTTTTTTTTTTTTTTGGTAAATTTTATTTGAGTTTTCACAAAGAGAAAAAAGTACAAATAAAACATCTTTTTTTAAAGTAGTGTAATCCCGGGTTACATTTCTTTGTACTGACACAAATTCATGTTCATGCTCATTTTTATATTCTATTCCATATCTTACTACTATTTTACATTTTCTGCATAGCTTCTCCCCTCTTTTAATTTTCTCAATTTTAGTTTAATTATCTCATCTCAATTCAAATCATTGTATTTATATTTTTTGTCTGTCATGTTTCAATTATCTATTATCTTTTCTCATTAAACAAAATTTCTCCTATAGTTACTGATTGGAGTATGATGCCTTTGTATCTTTTTAAGTTTATCCATTTATTCTTATTTAGGCTTCAATATATAGCCTAAAGTTATAATATTCAATATAATACATAACTTCCATTCGGATTCTGCTTGGTACATTCTTAAAATACACACTATATTCTTAAAAAAAGAAAAAATATATAAATGTATATAATTAAAACAACACATTCCATTCCATTGCAATTCAATTCTATCATTGATATTAATATTCATTAAAATCTTAGCATCTTTAACATTACTTTTCAATTAAATATCATACTTCTATGGGAACAATTATAAGCTTTCCATAATTAATTCCCCCCTTCACTTATATTTTATAGAACATTAACTAATTAAAATGTTCCCATTCCTTCCTAATTCAATTTTCTCATTTATTTTATTTCACTTATTTTATTTACAAACATTTCACTAAATTACACTAACTATTTTATCCCTCATTTTAATCATACGTTGTTTCCAATTTTCTAAAGTTATTTCTATTACTAATATAACAATACAATCTTATGTACATTTACAGAATCCCTTTTTCAGTTAGATTTTCACCCATTATCTCTAAATAGGTCCTGGTTCTCTATATCTTGCTCCGGTCCTTTGTAACTTCTTTTCCTTTCCTTCTTCCCTCTCTTCTTCTTTCTCCCCTTTTTACCCCCTTGTCTCTCTACCTCTATTTCTCTCTTCTGTATTCCCCTATTCTGTTGCTTTCCAGAATTATACTTATTTTTCGAATTATTTTTCTTTTCTTTGGTTGTTTTTTTAAGTCTTAAATTCTCCATTCTCTTTCCCCCCTTTCCTTTTCTTCCCCACATAAAATTACTTTTTCATTAAAGATGGCTTCTTCTTTGTCCCAGTCTTCTTGTTTTGCAGACATTTCTTGTTTCTCATAGTTCCAAATCTCCATTTCTAAGAATTGAAAAAATGAAGCCAAAAGAACCTTTCCCTTCTTGTGCATCTTCTTTGTACTTTTTAAGTTCCATTTTCAATTCATGCAGAAGTGGTACCATTGTATAAATTTTTAAACAGCCATCCGCTTGATTTTAGTCATTCAAATGTAATAACCAAGAATCCAAAGATCACCAAATAATCCAAATACATGCAAGCTGTTTCTTTTTGCTCTTTTTTTTTCACTTTTTCTTCCTGGGGTTTCTGTTTAGTTGCAAAGTTTCAGTTGAAATGTATCTTTTAGAAGTCTTGTTGAAGTTTTACTGTGGATTCTTTTTAATTCCAGACAGTCTCCTCCCTCTTCCAGATCCTGCCCTTATTCTTTTTCTCTCCCTTCCTGCTTATGAAAAAAAAAAAAAATTAGTGTCCAGAAATCTTTATTATCCCTTTGGCATTTTGTTTTATTTTCATCTTAATTGCCTATTGATGTCAAAGCGGATTTTTCAGATTTCTTATTGAAATCTCTTAATTGTCAGTATAGGGAAGGAGAGAGAAGAAAAAAAAAGCCAAACCTTTCCCTTTTCACTTTCCTTCGCTGCTTCCGACTCTTCTTTGGGAGCGATGTTATTTTTTGTAAGTTTAAATTCCAGGGTACCTTAGTTGTTGCTTTTACAATTTAACCCAGTCAGCCAAAACTTTCACTTCTTATCTTCCTCCTGCACATTCTTTTCCGGTCGAGTTCTTCTTTGAGGTGGCCATTTCTGACCACTGCTCCAACCGCCTTCGGGAAAGGGAGTAATGGCCAGCTGAGGAGGAGAGATGCAGCTCTCCTCAACCCTGCTGGTGGTCTCCACCCTCTTCACCACCTCTACAGGGTGGCTTGGCCCTGAAACCAGCCATCTCGGGGCACTCCAGTGGCAAGCCCAGAGTGAAACTGTGCACAATCACGGATTTCTGTCTATCGCCAAAGAGACTTCAAACCAGAAGTCATCATTCAGATTTTTGTAATCCCCATGTATTAATGCTACTTTGAGGAAGACTGCAGAAATTCACTATCAGAACACACTCCTAGACCCATCTTCTCCATAAATAATTCTCGTGGTAATTTCACATGAATCAGTTGTGGAAACCAGGAAAGATAGTGACACAAAAGTTTGGTTACTGGGTCTATTATGGATGATCAGACAGTGTGGTATAATGGATTCATCCAAGTAATTAAAAGATGATGTGTTTGTTCACTTATAAAATAATAACTATCATCTTTAAATGTAGCATAGTTGTTTGATCATAATATGTCATGGAAAAAAATTCTGCTTGAACATCAGAAAAGAATGAATTACAGAATGAGAATCTCTCTAAATTACTTCATGTAAAGGGATGAAGGATGACTGTTTTTGTCTCAATAAATATGACATTGGACTTTATCCATTATGCTATTATGTGATTGTATCTAGTGTACCATATGAACTCAGCAATGGCTTTATATTTAGCACAATTTTATTAAAATTAATGTTACAAAGTATTAAAAAAAACCCTCCCTTTTTAAGATCCTGTAATTCCTTAATTCTGGATAGAATTGGGGCAATTGGATAGAGCTGAGCATTTACTGGCCGGATGCCCTTCCTGACACCATGTACAGTTCACAACAGATATTTTATATTTGTACTCTCAACCTTCCAAATAGGAGGTGAGCAACTGCACCCCTAAGCCACTGTGCTGCAATGTTTCCACTATTTGTGTATACCACAATTAAGGAAACCATGACTTGATATAATGAGTGAATCAGGTAATTACTGTTTAGGAATCCTAAACACAACTACTCAATGGAACCTCTGTATCAGCAAGTAGTCCCAGACTTACAGTCTGTATTTTATGACATTTCAGAGTTACAACTACCTCTGAATGAGTACTTTATGATCTACAATTCACTTCTATTCATCATAAAATGTTGCACCCCGCTACCCTCATTTAGGCACCTGTCAATTAGTTTGCCTTTATGTCACATGCCTACAGTTTGTAACATTTTTTGCCAGTTTCTGGTGTTTTTTGCCAGATTTCAGCAAAAACTGCCATTTGGAAGAATGGATTCTCTTAACAACAGTGGATTTACTTAATGAGTGCAATGATTCACTTAATAACCACCATTTCTCAATATTGGATCTCTGCAACTGCCCTACAGAATATAATTTTAGTCTTTATTTAATAGATTTATGTTTAGTCTTTTTTTTCAAGGACTTAAGGTTATATAGTATTCCTACCTCCAAATTTCCCATAACAGTTTTATAGATAAGGGAGTTGATAGAAAGTGACTATTCCAAAATCACCTAGTTAGCTTCCATTGCTAAAAATGGGGGTTTTTTTATGTCATAGCCAAGAACAACATTTGTGCTCGATAATATCAACCTACCTGATAGATTGGTTGCCCAAATTACTGAAATGATTTAAATCGATCTATCTAAATGCTAATTCTGATATTCCTGCTGTTTTATAATAGGCCAATCCCTTATATTTTCGTCAGAAACAAACAATGTGTTAAAGTGACACGAGAACATCTGTTTTATTACTCCTGAAGTTTTTCTTCTTGTATAGTATATAGCAGGGGTCTCCATCCTTGGCAACTTTAAGACCTGTGGACTTCAACTCCTAAAATTCCTCAGCCAGCAAAGCAGTTTGTTTCTGGACTCTGCAGGGATGACCCAAATGTGACTCCCATTTGGGGGGTGGAATAAAATGACAACAGCTTTCACAACCATGTCATGTGGCCATGCAAAAGAAGGCAGTCGTTTCAGTCCTCTGGAACAAGTCTCCAATCTTGGCCACTTTAAGACCTGTGGACTTAAAGTGGGAGTTGAATTCTGGCAGTTGAAGTCCACAGTCCACAAAGTGGCCAAGAGTGGAGACCCCTACTATATAGTGCAGCTGTTTTGTTCTGAGTAACTACTAATTTTTTTACCTGTTAATAATCAAGTGTTTAAAAAGTATACAGGAAGGCTTCAATTTACAATAGTTTATTTAGTGACCATTTAAAGTTACAATGGTACTGAAAAAGTTACTTATGAAAGTTTCGCACTTATGACCATTGCAGTACCCCTGTGGTCATGTGATCAGATTTTGGTTGTTTGGCAAATGGCATGTATTTATGACGGTTGAAGTGCCCTGGGGTCATGTGATCACCTTTTGCAAGCCTCTCACCAGCAAAGTCAATGGGGAAGCCAGCTTAACTAACAACCACAGTGGTTCATTTAACGACTGTGGCAAGAAAGGTTGTAAAATGGGGCAAAACTCACTTAACAATGCCTCACTTAATCACATAAACGTTGGTCTCAATTGTGGACGTACATACCTGTAGTTAATCTAGTGGTATATTCACTTCACCTTTCCAATCTTTATATAAGTTATTCTAGCATTATTCTACTTAGTCTCATCCCTCTCAGGTGAAGGTATAGTGATCTACCTGGGTCATGTAAGCTGCAAGATTGGGAAGGGACTACTCTTCAAAGTAATTGGATCTGGTCTACATTAGTGCTGCTTTGGACTAAAAATATACAGAATGAATTACATTCTAATAAGTGGTGGGATTAAAATTATTTTACTACTGGTTCTGTGGGCATGGCTTGGTGGGCATGGCAGGTGAAGAATACTGTAAAATCTCCAGTCAGAGGTGGTACTTGCCAGTTCTCCAAACTACTCAAAATTTCTGCTACCGGTTCTCCAGAACTGGTCAGAACCTGCTGAATATCACATCTGATGCTAATGTACAAAACAAATCACATTCATTTCAAGATAATAATAAATATGTAAACCGGTTTTTCATAACAGCAGAAATATGGAAGCCTTGCTTTTATCAAATTATTGTAATGAAGAGAAGGAAGGAAACTAGAGTGGACTTCTTGTTCAAATAATTTTTAATCAGATGGAGGTGGAAATAAAGAGTGTAAATCATTTAATTGATTGAATTAAACTTCCAATTTGTCTTGGTCATAGTAGTTGCTGTTTTTTTCTGATTGAGTTGCATGATACTTGTTATTCTGCATTGGTCATGGTTTTGACTTTTTTTACGACTGAAAAGTCTAAGTCTATTTAAGAAAAAGGAGGATTCAGGTGCTACTAGTGCTTGTTATTTCTGTTACATGTCATTCTACCATTGTCTAATTTCCCCATCTGTTTATTTTGTTTAGTTTGAACAGCCCTTTATATTTCATTAAAACTGGGATGGCCACAACAACTGAACTTATGATTTTAAAATAAAACTCAGGAACATTACATTTTACCTGTTTCCTATTCCTGCTTCATAAAGAAATTAAAATAGGTTGGCATGCAGGGGGGACAATTCACACAATTTAAATGTAGCATACAAAACTTAGCCAACCTGTGATGACCCAGAGTGTAAAACAAACGTAACAAAATTGAAAACATAAATAAATGTTGGCCCAACTTGGCCCACTATTCAATAATATTCAGTTGGAGATAAAATGTACTCAAAAATAGTCTTCAAAAGACAGCAATACACTCCGAACTTAATAAGCAGATAGAGATGAAATAAAAAACCAAACAAAATACAATGATGAAATTTCCACAATGGAACAGAAGTATTTACCAAATTCAAGGAGATAACAAGGCACAGTCTGTTGGAAGAACACCAACCAAGATAACTTCAGACCAAAATAAAGCACGCTTTGTTTCCAGCATTTGCCAGTACACAGGACCAAACTCTTATGCAGTTGTCATACCTGCAGCCCAAATAGACCACATTTCTTCCTTATCCTCTCCTCCCTGCATGCCCTAGAATGGATAGGGGATGAGCCTGGGTCCTCCTCTGACTGCTCAGCCAGCCTCTGCCCTTTCCCTGCCTCCTCCACAACCTCCAGAACCACACTTCCACTCCCTGCCAGCTATTCTTCCTCTCCCTCAGAGACAGTCTCCACCAGGGGCATGACATAACCTTTCTTGTCCCAGAAATTCCCAATTTTTACTGTAAGGGGATTTAAAAACGCAAAATTTGGCAACTTTAAGTCTTGTGAACTTCAACTCCTAGAGTTCCCCAGCCAGCATGGCTATCTGATGAATACTGGAAGGTGAACTCTACAAGACTTAAAGTTGCCAAGTTTATAGATTTGTGATCTAAACAATGACAGTTTCAGGCTTTTTTTTCAACACTTTTTTCAACACTTTGGGAGTGTAATTTTTCACAGCGCTCATACTCCCATCTTGGCCTAACATATTTGCTTGTACTCCTTTCATCACCAAATCACTGGATGTTACTGGATAGCCTTAAAAGACCAGGAGCTGAGTTGTGATCCCTGATCATTCAGACATTAGCCACGGTTGGCTTAAAGTATCCTTCTCTCCAACCAAGTTTGACAAAAAAAATCACCCCACCTATTCAGCTTACAATATGCTCCTGGCATGTAAAGATATATTGATAATTGACTGCTAGGAAACTAATTTTATCATACAGGATATACTTTGTGTAAAAATAGAGACATACCATCCTAACAGCATGATTGTGGAAATCATGAGAAACTCTGCAAACAGGACATAATATAGCACGTATATATCTTTCTGCTTTGAATGAGTTGTATCAGCCATTCTGATGACCATGAAAAGGTTATCAATTAGGGAATATAATTTATTGGACTGAGTGTTGCTAAAAATATCCTTTGGAGAATTTATGGATATATTTTAACCAATGTTCATACTGGCGCTAAATTCTTGGGATATGATTCATATTTAAAGGTGCTTTACATAATGTAACCTATTTTATACGAAGCATTTGTTATTGTCCGTTCACTACCAATTTCATGTTCTTTAAAAGGTTTGGTGGATAGGTGGATAATGCCTAGATTTCTCAGAAATTGCTTAAGCATCCTTTTAAATCATTGTCACCACTGCTTATTTCCACTTTGTAAGCTAGGAAAGCACACATGCTTTGCAGAATATGCTGTTAATAGCCTCAATCTTTATTGAATTGCTTAGGTAACATCAGCTTTTTTATCCTTTGTCTGACCTGAAATTCTCTGGGTTTGGAAAAAACCAATAGGTACCTATTCATGATGTCGGTTCAATTGCTTCCGCTGAAAGCTCAGGGGCAGTATTAGGATTTCCTCACAAAGAAATGGGTGTACTGCTTTGTCAATCTTGAGAATCTGATGCTATTTAAAGAATGGTCACCACCACTCCATAAGGCCACACTTAGAATATTGCATCCAGTTTTGGTCACACTATAAAAAAGATGTTGAGAGACTCTAGAAAGAGTGCAAAGAAGGGCAACAAAGATGTTTAGGGGCCTGAAAACATAGGAAGAACAGTTGTAAGAACTAGGCATGGCTAGTCTAGTGAAGAGAAGGACCAGGGGTGACATGAGCAGTGTTCCAATATTTGAGAGGCTGTTACAGAGAAGAGTGGGACTCGTGGTGGAATTCAATTTTTTTTACTACCGGTTCTGTGAGTGTGGCTTGGTGGGTGTGGCTTGGTGGGCATGGCAGGGAAAGGATACTGCAAAATCCCATTCCCTCCCCACTACACTAACCTGCTTTCCAGCTCTGTTCTCCTGTGTAGGGCAACAAAAGAAGACTCAGCTGATTAGGTGGGACTCAGGAGGCAGAGAATATATGGGGATAGGGCCAGGCAGAGGTGGTCTTCAGTGGTTCTCCGAACAACTCAAAATTTCCACTACTGGTTCTCAACCTGCTGAATACCACCTCTGAGTGGGATAACTTATTTTCCAAAGCATCCGAAAGCCAGACAAGGAACAGTAGATAGAAACTAATCAAGGAGAGATTCAACCTAGAAATAAAGAGAATTTTTCTGACAGTGAGAACAATCAACTGATGGAACAGTTTGCCTTCAAAAGTTGTGGCTTTCCAGAACAGCTGGAGGCTTTCACTGAACAGCCACTTGTCAGAAATGGTTTATGGTCTCCTGCTTGAGCAGGGGATTGGACTGAATGATCTACAATATCCCTCCCAACTGTTATTCTCTTCTGTTCCCTTTGTGCCTCATATTGCTCCAGGGCAGAAGATGAGTTGTCCCTAAGCTTTATTCGGGGAAGGGCATTTATTAACCAAACATGCTTCTACTGTATAAACTATGGTGGAAAATCAATTTTTTAAAAACTGTGCATTTTGAATATTTTAGTGTTTTTCAATTTATCAGCAAACATTAAGGCTTAAATAATCATATGGACTTTTCATGGATGGATGGATGGATAGAAGGGAATTACTGTCTTCATTCTCTAATCCCATTGTTTAATTAACAAAGCAAACAATAATCCGAATGTTTTGGGACTGCTCTTGCACAAAAAAAAGCCTTTCTATTTCTACAGGATGGGTGAAGGGATTCTTTTCAGAACTGGAATTTCATAATTATTTCATTTCAATGCCTCTGTCTCTATCCCCACCGCTGAGCCTCTGTTGTCCTTTGTGGCAAAATATCTATTTAACAATCATTGGCTTTGGTATAAATAATATGACTGATGGCTGCTTTCTTTTCTATTTCAGGTTGTGGAAGCCAATTTGGTTGCTTTTGACTGTCACTGGATCATTATAAATGAGGTAACTGTCAACCAAACATGAATCCTGTTTTTTATCTAAGGGTGAGAATATTCCTAGTGGTTCTTGTCCTTGCCGAGAAGAAACAAGGAGCGGAAGTAAAAGTTTAGATGAGCTACTCAACAGAAATGTTGTTTAAATAAATTGGGAAAATAGAACAGAAAAGATTGTGCAGTCTGAATGAAAATCCCACCAAAGAATCTGGTTTTGTTGTAGTTTTTCTTCATTTTTGTTTAGTTATTTTCTTCTTTGACTGGAACTGATATTTCCAAGTCTGAAATGCCAATCAATCATCAAAGATCCCAAGGCCAACCACCTTGGTAAATTGGATGAATTGTTTCCAATGCTTGTTCTTGCTTTATTTGACTTTACTTAATTTCATAAGCCCAGGTTTGAAAAAGGTTTTACCTTAAAGCAAAAAGTCCTCAACATTTGGAATAGAATACCCAAACCAGCTTGCACTACCATTTGTAAACCATTGCTAGTACAGGTAATCCTCGACTTACAACAGTTCTCTCAGTGACCTGTTCAAAGTTACAACTGCACTGAAAAAAGTGACTTATGACTGTTATTTATATGTATGACCGTTGCAGCATCCCCATGGTCACATGGATGCATGACAACTGACTCAGATTTATAATTGGTTGCAGTGTCCCAAAATCATGTGTTCACCTTTTACAACTTTCTGACAAGCAAAGTCAATGGGGGAGCCAGATTCACTTAACAACCATGTTACTAATTTAACTTAAAGTTGCCAAGGTTATAGATCTGTGATCTAAACAATGACAGTTTCAGACTTTTTTTTTCAACTTACTAAATGTGGCAAGAAAAAATTGTAAAATGAGGCAAAACTGGCTTAACTAATTTCTCACTTAGCAACATAAATTTTGGGCTCAATTGTGGTCATAAGTTGAAGACTACCTGTATATCTTCATCATTCTAATTTTCCTTGTCATTTGTCTTTGTGAGGGAGTCAAGTTACTCTTTTGAAAACAAGCAAACAAATAAAGTAATAATGAACAATGAATAAAATGGTGTCTCAAAGCCAATGGCTTCAATTTACCTTGAGTAAATCTTCCTTCATCTATAAATTTCGTTCAGTTATTTTGCTGTCACCGGTTCTCAGCATAGGTTAATTTAAGTTTATGGCAAGGATTATATAAGCTCCAAGGATGAATTTTAATTTTTGGTATGAATGCTGGAATAAAATTGAATGGATTGGGCCAGATTTAGATATACTTAAAAGTAGATTATCTTTGTACACTGTCTCAATTGTCATCTTTAACTAGCTTTAGAAATCCAATGTATTTATATAAATAAATCCAATAAATATTTAATACACAGTTCTGTTGAAATAATTAAGCTCTAAGTCATTATTAAGCTCCCATTATTTCTGATGGATTATGATGTATTCTACTTATAGATAAATGTACAAGCGAAAAGAAGCAATTCAGCTGATTGCCTTTTTTCATTTTAAATTATAATAATTGAAGTGAAGAGATGTTTTGGGGAAGGATTCTCTATTTTTTATGCACCTGACTTTAATTTAGACTTACATACTGTATATTTCACGGGAGTGTTCTAGTTTCTCTGACTTTGTATTGAAAATGTGAAAATGTAAAGATAGCAATAAGGAATTGAGTTTTAGTTTCACAACATATATCTACAGTTTACTCATAGTTGTATTTATTATCGTGAAAAATAATGCACTCACAGCAAATCCTCTTAAAATGTGCTTTTCTAGCAAAACTTTACATTTGATTTGTTTTCAATAAGACACTTTCCAGCATTCTATTATTTTTGAATTGTGTTTTTCCCATCTTCTTATCTGTCACAGACTTCTCTATGTTCAGATGTATTATTATTCCTTTTTGCACAGTTTTGTGTGGGTTCAGCAGTACCCCATCATTTGAATTACAGAGATGTCCATTGCAAGTGCCATTTTGTTTTGAAAAATAGAATTTAGTTATTGGCGGGTCATGAACTGTTGTTGTTTTTTTTATATTGGTGGTTGCTCTAAGAAAAATTATGGGATAAAAAATATAAATGGCATGTTTTTAGACAAAAAACCAAAATCTAAATTTCTTAGTAAATTTAGAATAATTTTTAAATACTTAATTAAGCATTTGAAACATTTAAGGTAATGCTATGCTTGCATTTGGGTCTTGAGTCTTAAATCAACTTTGGACTTTATCTTTTTAAAAAAACAAAACATCTGTGTTTCTTAAATTGTATCTCCTCTTATGGGGAATAATATTAATATTTGGAATCTAGAATGTCTACAATACAGGTAAAACTCAAAAAATTAGAATATTGTGCAAAAGTTTATTTATTTCAGTGATGCAACTTAAAAGGTGAACCTAATATATAGATAGACTCATTACATGCAAAGCAAGATAGTTCAAGCCATTATTTGTCTTAATTGAGATGATAATGGTTTACAGCTCAAGAAAATCCCAAATCCACAATCTCAGAAAATTAGAATATTACATGCAATCAATAAAACAAGGATTGTACATAGAACTTCTGAAAAGTATAAGCATGTATATGTACTCAGTACTTGGTTTGGGCCCCTTTTGCAGCAACTACTGCCTCAATGTGGCCTGGCATGGAAGCTATCAGCCTGTGGCACTGCTGAGGATGCTTCAATAGCGGCCTTCAGCTCTTCTGCATTGTTCAGACTCATGTCTCTCATCTTTCTCTTGGCAATGCCCCATAGATTCTCGATGGGGTTCAGGTCAGGCGAGTTTGCTGGCCAATCAAGCACAGTAATCCCACAGTTATTGAACCGGGTTTTGGTGCTTTTGGCAGTGTGGGCAGGTGCCAAATCCTACTGGAAAATGAAGTCAGCATCCCCATAAAGCTTGTTTGTGGAACGGAGCATGAAGTGCTCCAAAATCTACTGGTAGATGGCTGTGTTGACCCTGGACTTAATGAAGCACAATGTACCAACACCAGCAGATGACACGGATCTGCAAATCAACACAGACTGTGGAAACTTCACACTGGACTTCAAGCATCTTGCAGTGTGTGCCTCTCCATTCTTCCTCCAGACTCTGGGTCTGTGGTTTCCAAATGAGATGCAAAAGTTCCTTTCATCAGAAAAGAGGATTTTGGACCACTGAGCAACAGACCAGTTCTGTTTTTCTTTAGCCCAGGCAAGACGCTTCTGATGTTGTTTGTTGTTCAGGAGCGGCTTGACAAGAGGAATACGACATTTGAAGTCCAGGATCCATCTGTGTGTGGTGGCTCTTGATGCACTGACTCTAGCCTCAGTCCACTCCTTGTGAAAGTCCCCAACACTTTTGAATGGCCTTTTCCTGACAATCCTCTCCAGGCTGCAGTCATCCCTGCTGCTTGTGCACCTTTTTCTTCCACACTTTTCCTTCCACATAACTTTCTATTAATGTCCTTTGATACAGCACTTTGGAAACATCCAACTTCTTTTGCAATTACCTTTTGAGGCTTTCCCTCCTTATGGAGGGTGTCAGTGATGGTTTTCTGCACAACTGTCAGATCAGCAGTCTTTCCCATGATTGTGATTCCTACTGAACCAGACTGAGAGACCATTTAAAGGCTCAGAAACCCTTTGCAGGTGGCTTAATTATGGCTTATTTATTATGGCTTAGTTAGCTGATTAGAGTGGGACACTTTGAGCCTAGAATATTGAACCTTTTCACAATATTCTAATTTTCTGAGATTGTGGATTTGGGGTTTTCATGAGCTGTAAGCCATCACCATCTCAATTATGATACATCACGGCTTGAACTATCTTGCTTTGCATGTAATGAGTCTATTTCATATATTAGGTTCACCTTTTAAGTTGCATTACTGAAATAAATGAACTTTTGCATGATATTCTAATTTTTGAGTTTCACCTGTAGAACATGATGATGCCCATTATAAGTATATGATGCCCCTTAAAAGGAAATGTTGTTTTCTATTTGAAAGTCAAACTAAAACCAGTCACATTATCTTTAATATTTATGTTATATTTATTTATCCACCCATCTTTAAAATATCCACTTAAAAATCATTAAAACCACTAAATTGTGTTTTTAAAACATATTGGTCCTTGCTTAGGATATATATTTCCTAAAGAAATATTATTCAGATAGGTTTCATTTTTATGATTAACCATACATGTTTTATCAGCTAATATATTATACCTCTGTTATATTATTTTAATTAATTGACAAGGTAATTTACCCCAGAGGAAACTACATATCATATCACCTACTATGCCACTAAAATGGGCATCTTCTATTTGTTCCATTCTATGTCAGCAAGCTGAATTTAAATATCCTTCTCCTTTAATTGTAATCTTTAACTCCTTTGGGTTTCTTCTAGTGTCCAACCTTCGAAGTCCCATCCTATAATGTATTTTTTCCAGAATTCGGAACAGCTGTTTCCCACAGGAAGACTTCTTATAATTAATTTCAAAATTTTATATTCATATCTACCTGAATCATTTATAACTTTCCAAAAACATCACTCTAATCACCCATGTGCTGTTTATTCTCCCCACCAAAAGTCATCTTCTCCTAAGACCTTTCATTAAGCACTGAAAGTCAGTCACCCAGTGAATGCCCTAAAATTTGCCATTCCAGAGCTTCTTAATACAATATTTGAAAAGTAGTAAAATATAAATCCAACCATGATTAAGAAATTAGGTTGGGCTCAACTTTATGTCTATATTGACTACATTGTGACTATGATCTTAGATCGGGGGTGGGATTCAACTGATGTTATTACCGGTTCGGTGGCTATGTTTTTTTTTTTTTTTTGAGGTTTTTGTTTAATCTGGGAATAAAACCACATATATAAATAAAGAAAATACTGTTCTACATAACAATTCTACCTTTACTGTCAGCAATTAAATCCAACTAGTGAACCCAAAACAAGGAAACACTCTCGGGAGATTTGAGTTTCCAAAAGTAAAACTTTATTGGTACTGAAGAAACAAACCAGATCTGGTTTTCCAATGCAAATGCTTGTCTAGTTAAACAGTAGCTTCCCTTTCTTCCCATCACATTGTCCAATTATGAGACATCCTTTTGTTATGGGGAACAGTCCATCTCTTTCTCCAAAACCTTGATGGTTTCCATGTCTCCCACACTCTTCATATTCTATTTCCCCCTTCCTTTCCCCCAATTCATTGGCAAGTTGAAAAACATTAAGGTTTGAAAGGAGCAAAGTGGTTCAATCCTGAATAAACAGTTTCTGAAAACTGAATTCAAGAGAAAGAGCCTTGATTTTATTCCTTTAGAATCTCTAAAACCATCAAAATTCTCCAAGGGGCTTTCTAGCATCTTGAATCCAGTGAATCTAGGCTGGCCATTGCCATGCTTCTCCCTGATAACTCAATCCAGAACATTGCAGTACAATTTCTTGTTGCATCGGTGCACTTAAGGAAGGGATACATGAATTAATAGAACTCACCCACAACTTTGCCCTGTTTCATCATTGTCCTGTGGTGTACAAAACACATTAGTGGATGGTCTTAGTGTCCATCTTTCCAGGCTGTGATGAAAGGGCTTGCAATGGCATGCAGAATATGTATTCCTCAGATCATCATAATTCTAGCTCATAATTCAAGGTTGCCTTTGTGCTAGTGAAAGGGATTTCCTGTTGTCTGAAGTTCTTATTCAGTCTGGAAGAAGATTCCAAGAAGGAACATGGGATGATAATGGTGAGGTCTGATTTTGTTTTCATTCACAGGGGAAAAATGGGATTTTCCCAGGGAGGGTTTTGAGGAAGGGTGACTTCAAAGTCACAGCTGTCTAAACATCCTGGATCAGTTGACAGGTATTGTTCTGTCCTTCATTAACATACTCGAGATCCCCGCGCTTTGATTGGCCAAAGCGCGGGGCTCTCCGATTGGTCAGGAGAGCCGCGCCGATTGGCTCGCTAAGAATCTCCCGCGATTGGTCCATTCAGACCGCGGGAGATTCAAAGCGGTGCCATTGGCTGCGGCCGCCGTGGCGAAAGGAATAAAAGCCGCGGGCTTTTTTCCTTTCGCCACTTCGGTTCCAACTTGACAATAAAGAGCTTTGCACTAAGTCACCGACTCCTGGCATTATTTCGCGGACACAACACTGGCGACGAGGATGGGATCCAGACCCTGAACCGAACCACGTGTCCGACGGAAGCCAGACAAACCACCGAGATGGCGAAGATCGCACCACCCGCACCCTTCAACCCCGCCACCGAGGACTGGGAATCGTTCGCCAACCGATTCCACATGTACCTCGAGTGCACCGGCCTGAAGGACACCTCTGGCCCAATGAGACGCGCCGTCTTCTTGACCCACTGTGGGACCGAGGTCTTCCAGATGGCCAAAGCGCTGGCCAAACCCGCCGATGCCACCGCGATGGACTGGGACGTCCTCGAACCCATACTTCGGTGGCACTACGCTCCAGAAGTACCCATCCTGATCCGGCGCAACGAGTTCTACCGGCGGGACCAGAGGTCGGGTGAGAGCTTCAGCGACTTCGTCACCGAGCTGCGGCGTTTAGGGGGGCTCTGCGAATTCGATAACCTAAACAACGCCCTGCGAGACCGAATCGTGCTCGGTTTGTGGGACCCCGTCCTCCAGAGCCGGCTGATGGCCAAGGGCAACATCAGTCTAGCAGACACCCTCACCGCAGCCGCAGCCGCCGAAGCAACCCGAACTTCCGCCGACCGCATGCGCAGACCGAACGCTGGGGACCGCAGCGGAAACAACAACCCGGCGAGGTCGACCGAACCCAAACCCGAGACGACCACCCACCAGGGCGATTTCCACTCGGCATCGGACACTTCCGATGACGAGGAGGATATCCATCGACTACAGACAGGGCGCAACCCACGGAACCGGCGAGGTCGTAAGTCGAGGACCAACTGTGCCGGCTGCGGCAGCGACCACCCCAGGTCGGAATGCCGGTTCTTCGAATCTATCTGCCGGCATTGCGACAAGAAGGGGCACATCGCCCGTGTCTGCCGCCTGAAGAAAAATCGCAGCCCGGCACGATGGGACCAGAGCGACCGGAGGAGAGAAAGCACGCCACCCCGGACCAGAGATCGCCCCTCGGACAGCCGATGGGACCAGAACGGGCGATCCTCGCGAGGCGGCGACAACCGGCGGAGAGAGGAGACCCACCAGACGGTCACCATCAGCCACGCCATCACCAACAACGCCCGGAAGGTCCACGTCGAGGTATGCATCGAGGGCCAGCCATGCAAAATGGAGGTGGACTCCGGGTCCTACCTCTCCATGATTGCATGGCATGAGATAAAGCGTTTGGTGCCTACCCTCCAAAGGAGGAACGTAGACAGCCAGAGACTCATTGTAAAGGACTACCAGGGAAATCGCATCCCGGTAGTCGGCACCAAAAGTTTTAACATCACTTATAAGGGGCGCACCGAACGACTCCCCCTAACGATCGTCGACCGCGACCGCCCAAGCCTACTGGGGCTGCAAAGGTTCGCCCCGCTCGACATCGCCCTCACGGGAGTCGACCACGTCACCGACGACAGCTGGGAGCAGCAACTGGCCCGGGAGTTCCAAGAGGTCTTCGACAGAAACCTAGGCAAGTACCGAGGGCCCCTTATATCTTTCGACCTAGACCCTAACGTCCCCCCAAAACGCCTGAAACCAAGGTGGGTGCCATTCGCACTGAAACCCAAGATAGACGAGCAAATTGACAAGCTCGTCAAACAAGGGGTCCTGCAGCCCATAGACCACGCCCGGTGGGAGACCCCCATAGTCACTCCGATCAAGCCCGATGGGTCGGTGAGGATCTGTGGGGACTATAAGGCCACCCTAAATGGCGCGCTGCAACAAAGCACCTACCCCGTCCCAGTAGTGCAACACCTACTGCACTCACTGGGAGGGGGCAAGGTTTTCGCCAAGCTCGACCTCGCCCAGGCATACCAACAGTTGCCGGTCGACGAGCAAACAGCAGAAGCGCAGACCATTGTCACCTACTGGGGAGCCTTCAAATGCAACCGACTCCAATTCGGAGTCAGCGTGGCACCGGGCATATTCCAAAGCCTAATGGAGAGACTATTGCAAGGTATCAAGGAGGTGGTACCTTACTTCGACGACGTCCTAGTGTCGGCAGCCAACCAAGCCGAACTAGAGGGTCAACTAAGGGAGGTCCTAACTAAATTTAAAGAGACCGGACTAAAAGTCAAGAGGGAGAAATGCCAACTATGCACGGAACGAGTAGAATTCCTGGGCTACCTCCTAGACCGGCACGGCATTCACCCCACAAGCAAAAAAATGAAGGCCATCAAAGAAGCCCCACCCCCAAGTCAAAGACTGAGCTACAGGCGTTCTTGGGGCTACTGAACTTTTACAATGTTTTCCTACCCAAAAGGCCCCTGCATAGGCTCCTGGACAAGGCGGCGACCTGGACTTGGGGGAAACGGGAGCAAGCTGCCTTCCAAAGAACGAAGGACCTCCTCACCTCCGACGCCGTCCTCATACAATTCAACGAGACCCTACCTCTGGCAGTCACATGCGACGCATCACCCTTCGGCGTTGGCGCTGTCCTCAGCCATACCCTTCCCGACAGAAAAGAAGCACCCATCGTGTTCTTTTCAAGGACCCTCACCAAACCGGAGCGGAACTATAGCCAACTGGACAAAGAAGCTCTGGCTATAGTTGCCGCCGTAAAACGATTCCACGAATACTTCTACGGCCGGACTTTCACCATCATAACGGACCACAAGCCACTGTTGGGAATCCTTGCAGGAAACTGGGCCACCCCGAACATTCTGTCTCCCCGAATGACAAGGTGGTCCGAGTTCCTGGCAGCCTACAACTACGAACTCATACACAGACCGGGTAAGATGATCTCCCATGCAGACGCCTTAAGCCGCTCGCCGCTACTGGAACCCGACACCGACCCAGCACCCACGACGACCACCCTCAGCATAGAGACTCTACCCAACCTGCCCATAACCGCGTCAGACATTACCCAAGAGACTAATAAAGACAAACGTCTGGCGCGGGTGTTGCATTGGGTGAAGAAAGGGTGGCCGGAAAGGGACAACGACGAGTCCGTCAAAACGTTCCGAAACCGCCAAACGGAACTTTCTTTGTTAAAAGGGTGCATACTATGGGGGGATAGGGTGGTCATTCCGGAAAAGCTACAGGGGAAGGTTTTGGAACTGCTACACGAGGGGCACCCTGGCATCGTGAGGACTAAAGCCCTGGCTAGAAGTTATGCTTGGTGGCCAGGGATGGACAAACAAATAGAGGCCTGGGTGCCAACGATGCCAGGAAACTAGGCCAAGCCCACCCACAGCACCCGTCCTAGAGTGGGAAACCCCAAGGGGACCTTGGTCTAGGATCCATATAGACTTCGCCGGGCCCACAAAAGGACACACTCGACAGGTTACACCCCATGTATAACCCGGAGAGGCCCCCAGACTCAAGCACCAAACACCGAACCTTCACACCCGGGGACCCCGTATACGCAAAGAACCTGACGGGAGACCCGCTATGGATCCCAGCCGTCATCACACAAGCAACAGGCCCACACTCATACCGGCTACAAACAGCAGACGGACGAGCGTGGAAACGCCACATCGACCAACTTAGGTCGAGAACTACAAACCGCCGATGCACAAACAAGCGAAACCAACCCCCACAACACAAGCCAAGGGGGGAGGGAATACCCAGGGGACCGAATCCAAAGAAAAATAAACCAGCAGTACTCACCGGAAAGCAGCCATCACGACCCCTCGCCAGGAAGGAACAGCCAAGCCAGCTCGACCGACCCGGAAAGACCGAGCGGGAGCGGCGAAACCCGTAGCTCAACCAACCCGGAAGGCCCAGGAGGGAGCTACAGAGAAAGGACCGGCCCGATCGACCAGCCGGCTCCCACGACGGCAGCAGGAGCAGCGGAGATCCCGACCGAACCGGCCGGGATCCAGCCTACAACTGAGTTGCGCAGGTCAAGTAGGACCAGACGGAGCCCCGCCTACCTACGTGACTACACAACGTAAGGACTGAACCAAGAGGGGAGGGGTGTTCTGTCCTTCATTAATATACTCGAGATCCCCGCGCTTTGATTGGCCAAAGCGCGGGGCTCTCCGATTGGTCAGGCGAGCCGCGCCGATTGGCTCGCTAAGAATCTCCCGCGATTGGTCCATTCGGACCGCGGGAGATTCAAAGCAGTGCCATTGGCCGCGGCCGCCGTGGCAAAAGGAATAAAAGCCGCGGGCTTTTTTCCTCTCGCCAGTTCGGTTCCAACTTGACAATAAAGAGCTTTGCACTAAGTCACCGATTCCTGGCATCATTTTGCGGACACAACACATATGATATCTTAAATTTACAGATTAGGCAGTGAATAATAGTTTTCTTTTATTCTATTAACAGCTTAGCAAATTAAAACTGGAGAAATTCAATCCAACACCATTTTACCATTCTAATTAGAGTTGTATGACCAATCCATTTAAACAGATATATAAATATATATAAAGGGAAAGATTCTCCTCGCATATACGTGCTAATCATTTCTGGCTCTAGGGGGCAGTGCTCATCTCCGTTACCAAGCTGAAGAGCCAGCGCTGTCCGAAGTCATCTCCAGTTCATGTGGCTGGCATGACTAAATGCCGAAGGCACATGGAACACTATTACCTTCCCACCAAAGTGATCCCTATTTTTCTACTTACATTTTTACATGCTTTCAAACTACTAGGTTAGCAGAAGCTGGGACAAGTAACGGGAGTTCACTCCATTACGCAGTGCTACAGATTTGAACCGCAGAACTGCTGACCTTTCTGATTGACAAGCTCAACATCTTAGCCACTGAGCCACCGTGTCCCTCATAAATATATATATTTATGTATTTATTATCATTTTAATATCCTGCCTTTATTTTAAGAAGGGGAGCTTTATACACTTCTTTTCTGCTCAAAACTCAGAAATAATTAACAGTGTATTCAGAGCTAGAATAACTGTGAATGTTTCAGAGCTAGAATAAAATAAAGGAATATTAGAAAGTGATTCTTACCAATCCTAACATTAAACTGTTCTCCACAGCTAAAGAGAAGGAAAACTGAACTCAAAATTTTGAGTGGCTCATGGAATGATTTTCCATCGTTTGCTTTCAGGTGTTTCTGTTTTTTTTATGTACTTAAGAAAAAACTTGAGAGCACTTTGTTTTTCTGAATTCACTTCTATATTACCCAAATCATTTGATCTGCAGCATCAAAGGCTCCTAGAAAGACAAACATTCATTCACAGTAATCTCACCTTTCCGTTAAAAGCAGCTTCTAAACAGATGGTAAGAACAACATTAACATTGCTATAAAATACAGTCTGATAAATCAGTGCAGAAAATTGCTATTAAAAATCCACTTTATTTACCATCTTTTCAGAAAAGATGGGTAATGTTGACATGCTATCTAAAATTAAACAGATTAGGTGCCAGAGGAACATATTTGGGAATGTATGTCATAACTGAAAGGGCCTCCTCTCAATTTCCAAGTGCCTAGCATATGGAAGAAAACCCAATTATAGAAATCCAAAGTTGATCATGCTTATAATTATTGTGAGTTCATATGGGAATCTTTCCTTAATATGGGAGATAATCAGAAACAGTGATGAGAAGGTGAGCCAGAATGGTGATGGGAAGAAGACAAATTTTAATGGATGGATAGACATCCGGTATCAAAGGTTATCACTGTAACCAGTGTTTCTTAATCTTGATCACTTTAAAGTATGTGGACTTCAACTGCCAGAATTTCCCAGACAAAATGCTTCAATGGAAGTTAAAGTCCATGAAAAGTTGCCAAGGTTGAGAAACACTGCCCTAGACTTTGTAAAACCCAGATATATGTGCAAATCAACTTTTTTGCAAGTAAAAAGTAAAAAGTTTTTGCAAGTAAAAAGCAGGCTTTTTTTTATTTCCCCTATTTCTTGTCCAACTTGGGACCTCATAATGCCTCCAGAATAGAATAGAATAGAATAGAATAGAATAGAATAGAATAGAATAGAATAGAATAGAATAGAATTATTTATTGGCCAAGTGTGATTGGACACACAAAGAATTTGTCTTCAGTGCAAAACTTCTCAGTGTACATAAAAGAAAAGATACATTCTCCAAGAGTCAATAATCATAAAGTACAACACCTAATAATAGTTACAGATTACAATAAGCAATCCAACAAAGTTACAAATAACAAGTGGGAGGGGATGGATGATAAGGAATGATGAGAAGATTAATAGTAATGGTAGTGCAGACTTTGTAAATAGTTGGACAATGTTGAAGGAATTATTTGTTTAGCAGAGTGATGGCATTCGGGGAAAAACTGTCCTTGTATCTAGTTGTTCTGTTTGCAGTGCTCTATAGTGTCGTTTTGAGGGTAGGAGTTGAAGCAGTTTATGTCCGGGATGTGAGGAGTCTGTAAATATTTTCACAGCCCTCTTTTTGACTTGGACAGTACACAGGTCCTCAATGGAAGGCAAGTTGGTAATAATTGTTTTTTTTCTGCAGTCCTAATTACTCTCTGAAGTCTGTCTGTCTTGTTGAATTGCAGAACCAAACCAGACAGTTATAGAGGTGCAGATGACAGATTCAAAAATTCATCTGTAAAATTGTATCAGCAGCTCATGCTTTCCCATTCCAAGGTAAATAGAAGATATGACAAACAATTCTTAAAAATGAAATATATATTCATGTTTAAGAATTATTTATCAATAATTCTCAATTCTCAAGCCCCATTAGGATCAAACTCCAGGTTGTGGGCAACATGAGTCTGCAATAGTGCTTTCTAACCACTGCAACACCAGTGCTCTTGTTAAGGAAAGAACACAGGTGTGACTTAGAAACCTAAAAGACAGCTTGTCTAGTACAGGGTCCTGGAAAACATACAGAAGTACAAGCAGAAGAGGCTATGACTCTCTGTAGATCCTTGTGATATATAACATAAATATTCCTGTAAAATATAAGGCCATAGGAACGCCATATTTAGCCTTCAGATGAAACAAGATAGTTTACTGGAATATTAAGTCAGATTTATATAATATTCTATGTTTTTACAATAACAATCCATTTTTTCACATTTCAAGAACCTATCTTTGCAGGTAATATAAAAATTGTTTGCAGTCACGCTATCCAGTGTCAAGTTAAAAATAATGAAAAATGTCTCCCACCTCCTTACCATATGGAGTGGGATTCCAGCCTTTGCAAACACTTCCCAATAAACAAGCTCTGAATTTGTTCATATGTCTTCTGTCATCTTGATTAATATCACAATCCTGGTGGATAAATCTAGAGCAGAGGTGTCAAACACAAGGCCTGTGGGCCAGACGTGGTTGGATCTGACCTGTGGGGCTGTTCTGGAAAATGTAAGAGGCCAGCCCACATCACTTTGGACCAGTCTATCCAATGTGAAGAGGAAACATTGGGACAGTGTGGCTTCGACCTGGTCTACCCCTGCAAAGAGGAAAAATGCCAGTAGTTTGGGGAATGGCATCAATCTGGCTATGGCCACCCAGTTGGCCACATCCACACAGTCAGCCATGCCCACCCAGTGCCCAAGGTCAACCACAGCCCTGATGTGGCCTTCAATGAAGTTGAGTTTGACATCCCTGATCTGGAGTGTAAAGTGAGAAGAATCATCCTGAAATAAAGAGTGTCATAAACAGAGACGTGTTAAAATTGTCCCATGGAGACCTGAAGTGTATTGTTTTCCTTCTCACCTGTATGGGTGGTATGCCTCAATCTTGGGTTCTCTACCAGAGGCCTGAGAGATTGAGGGTTCTTTGTAGGATCTTAGCTGCTCATAACACTGCATTCTTCTAAACAGACAGCTCTGAAGTTTTTCCCAGAATCTGTTGGAGCTATTTCCCCAGTTTCGGAGTCTCAAGCCTAATGTATTATTTAATTGATTCATGAATAAATAAATAAATATGTATTCATCTATCCATCCTTGAAGCTTTACACCAATGAAAAATGCTAAATTCAGGATTAGTCCAAAAGCTTGGGATACAAAACCTCTGGTTCCAATGACTGACCAAGATCGGATTATGCAACATTATCCTGGGACACCTATATTCACCTTCATTTATCTGACTTTCTTAAAAATTTGATTTTCCATTCATAGCCAAGTGAATATCTGCTTCTTAATGTTATATATACTTTTTAATCACTTTCTTTTCAGATGCATTGGTTTGTAAAATGACTAATAAATTCTTTGAAAATTTCATCTCTAATTATATTGCTGCTACATAAAAATGGTTTATATTTTGTAAAAACTGGTAACTTTGCTCTCCATCTTGTGGCTATTTGAAATGATACAGACTAAACGATAAGACGGCTTTGTAAGCTGAGAGAAACCATTATCTATGGTACATTAAGGATTAATCGACCAGAAATTCAGGATATTACACTGGACACAGCTGATGCCAGGTGTTATTTTGTTTCCCGAAAAATCTATATTTCATAAAGAACAAAAATAACAGATGGCTTCAGAAGTCTATGTCAGTCTATGAAGAAGAATAAAATAGGCTTAATGTAGTCAAGATGATTGATGTTTAAAATTCATGGCTCTTCACATTTATTTGCTGGACCATTAAAGAAATAAAAAAATAGTATTATATCTGACCTAGTTGTAGAAAATTTAAATATAGTCATATTTAAGTAGCAACTTTAATAATTATTTGGACTTTAATCCATATCAATTTTTCATAAATTATATTTATATAATCAGCTAAGAAAAAATTAACTTTGAATTACTACCACTCTTTTTCTTATTTTCTTACATATGATTATTTGCATTATTTTTTTAATAAAAGATGGACCTTCGGCTTCATTGATGTGGATAAAGCTTGCCATGAATTAATATGAGAGTTAATCATGTTCTTCCCTGCCAAAATAAAAAATATATATAACTAATTTGAATTTTCTGATTAACTCCTGGATTTGTTCAGAATCCAAATTAAAAATATTAGTTGGGTGGGATTTAAAACACTTTTTGTTTATTTTATTTATTTTATAATATCAAGAAGGAAATAAAAGACTACAGTAAAGGAATAGGTTTGACTGGTAATGTTCTGTAAAAATGTTCTGTAAAAAGCAGGCCATTACTCACTAAGTTTAGAGGTATGGATTAGTAGCCATAGCTTAAGTAGCTTAAGGATGCTGGAGATGGTCTCTGCTCTGGCGGTTCAAGTCTTAGCACTGCATAGCAGGATGAGTTCCTGTCACTTGCCTCAGCTTCTGTCCATCTAACAGTTTGAAAGCATATTCTATGCAAGTAGATAAATAGGTACCGCTTCAGCAAGGAGCAGTTGGTGCTGTGTGTAGGCAGTTAGATTCCTGATGGCTCTGAACTGTCCCGGTTGCAGTGCCCATTTGTGAGGCAGCTCCAGGAAATGATGTGGCCTTGGGTGACCCTGGAGGAAGAACCCTTGTCTTTCCCTCTGGTGTGAAGCCACCTTGCCTTCCTGCAGTGCACCTTGGGAAGTGTGCAAGCATGTCCTACAACAGGACTGTTAACTTGGCAATCCAAACTATGTTTTGCACTTGCATTGTGGTCTCCTGACTATTGTAACAATGCTAGATAAAGGTAAAGGTTCCCCTTACACATATGTGCTAGTCATTTCCGGTTCTAGGGGGTAGTACTCATCTCTGTTACAAAGCGGAAGAATCAGTGCTGTCTGAAGATGTCTCCATGGTCTAAATGCCAAAGGTGCACAGAACACTGTTACCTTCCCACCAAAGGGGTCCCTATTTTTCTACTTGCATTTTAACATGCTTTCAAACTGCTAGGTTGGCCGAAGCTGGGATAAGTAATGGGAACTGACTCCATTACATGGTACTAGGGATTCGAACTGCCAAACTGCCGGCCTTTCTGATCGACAAGCTCAGTATCTTAGCCACAATAATAATAATAACCTTACTAGGTAGCTAATTCCATGATTAAGCTACTGTAACTGGTAAGAAGGTTTTCTTTTTTCCCCTAACATTCAGTTAAGATCTGCTTTTCTGCAACTCAAATCTATTATACATGTCCTAGTCATGAAAAGACCTCATACCTTTTGTATGATGTATTTTCAGTAATTGAAAGGCAGCATCACATTTTTCTTCAGTCTTTGCTTTTCAAGGTTGAGCATGCCCAATTACTTAATTTTCTCTTCATAAAACTTAATTTGTCCCTGATCATCTTCACTGCCTTTCTGAATCTGCTTATGTTTTTCTGAGTCCTTCCTGAAAAATCCTTCTTAAAACCCAGAACTAAACAAAATACTCAAAACTTCATCTGATCAACGCAGTAGTTTAGTTTTTCTATAGTTTAGACAAATCCATGATTTTTTTTTTTAAAAAAAACTTTCTAATTCTTCCTATGCTTTTTTCTTGTTTCTTTTTTAAAATGTGGTAAACCAAAGTATTTTTTTGCCAATAACCTAAGGAAGAAGGCTCATCACCTTTTTTGATACAGGATTTAAATTGGGTTGAGGTGGAAAAAGAGAGTAAGATAGGGGTTTTTTTTTAAAAAAAAAAAATAGAAATGCAGATTACATACAATAGAAAATAGCTTACAATTGTCTTCTCAATTAACAATTGTAAAGTATCCAAAATTACTGTAGTTGTTGAAACCTTCTCTGATTGCCAGAAACCTTTTTGCTATTCAGCTATTTCTTCTTCAATGCTGTCTTTAAAGTCCTGTTTTTCCCCCCCAAACAGTTACTTTGAGATCTGCCATATATTGCCCTGGGAGATGGAAATGCTCTGACATTACTTTGCCCTGTATTCTCTAACACAGAAGACAATTGTCTTGTTTATCATCTTATCCTTTCTCTCTATGTGTCTTGGCTTTCAGTGTGTACAATATCTCTCCTACTTATTTTGCTTCTTTGTCTTCATGTATATGAAAAAAAAAATCTATAAAGTGAATTTCCTTTGGGTTCTCCTTGGCTATAGTTTCCATTAAGCTTCAAGTCAGAGGCGTCCAACCTTGGCAACTTTAAGACTTGTGGACTTCAACTCCCAGAATTCCTTAGCCAGCAGGCTGAGGAATTCTGGGAGTTGAAGTCCACAAGTCTTAAAGTTGCCAAGGTTGGACACCCCTGCTTTAAGTCAAGGGTGTCAAACTCAAGACCTATAGGTCAGATCCAGCCCATGGCCTGCGGGCCCGCCCTGGAAACAACAAAGGACTGGCCCACAGTGCCAGCCTCCTGCAATCCTCTGCCACCAAAAATGGAGCTCAGGGAGGCTGCACGCAGACCGGCTAGGCTCTATTTTTACTGGCAGAGGGCTGGAGGTGGCCATTGCAGCTGAAAATGGAGCCTTAATGAGTGATGTTGAGCTGGCCATGCCCACCCTGGCCACGTCCCCTCAGCCCCCTGAGGTCAAACATAACCCTGATGCGGCCCTCAATGAAACCCAGTTTGACACCCCTGCTTCCAGTTGTAAAATTGTAAAGCACAAGCTTTTGGGATATGGATAGATATTTCAGTTTATTTATACTAAGTGTGCCCTACATGTGTCCCACATCTTATACCTTACAGGAGGTATTTTTAGTTTTCCAAATATTCTGTGCTTTATCTTACAGGAAATCAATGATGGAGACGTACAGGATCTGGTGAGAAAGTCAATTGGAAGATTAACAATTATTCGGCAGAGCTTTCCTGTACCACAGAACATCAGTCAGCGCTGTTTCCGTGGGAACCACCGAATATCTTCATCACTTTGTGACCCAAAAGACCCTTTCTCTCAAAATATGGAGGTATCTTCTGATCCTATGCTATAATCATTACTTAGGTGGATGAGAAAAGCTTTTTATAATGAAATTTTTACCCATCTAATGCACTTAAGTAGATGTTCATAAACTCAAACATACAAATCAGGGGTAGGATGCTATCGGTTCTGCCTGGCTCTATAGAACTGGTAGCTCTGAAGAGCAAGAGACACAAAACCAGTTCTGTGTTTGCTGCTGTTTGACCCACTTGCCCACCCAGGCTCTTACCTGTCCTTTATTTTCTGCTTTTTCAACCTCAGCTGCTTTGCACGGCACAGCTTTTTACTGAAAAAGCAGGAAAAAAGTGGCTTTTCAAATGCTACGCACCTGCACACAGTGCTTTTCAGCTGTCCAGGAGGCACAGCTTAAGGGTTTTTACACAAAATGTAGTCATCGAACCAGTAGTAACACTGGTTGAATCCCACCTGATACAAATGCATACATAAACACACACACATACACTCCCCTGCACAGTCCATAATGAAATCACATATATTCACAGTTTTCTGGAGATCAATATATGCTTTCATTTATTTTGCAAATATCCTTTATCAGAAAACCTGCTCAAAAGGGCCAGACTTTTCAGTTAAAATCAGATTTCTCATCCTGAGTGCCATTCAACTGAAATCTCTACCCATATAATATTATATTAATGATGCCAGATTACAAGGGGAATTAATGAATAGAGATTTGTTCAAAACGTTAAGTCATCTCAAGGTAAAAATTCCAAAATAAAACAAAGGAAACTCTGAACTCATATATTTTTTAAAAAAATTTTGCTTTTTTTTTTCCCGCCAAAAAAGAGTTTTGCACACCATTCCACTTATTTCAGGCGATCTCAAACTTTTTTTTTCCTGCAAAACGGGTTAACACTTAGGTTAAGACTATCAGTGAATAGTTGGCCATTAACTTTTGTGAATTTATAGATTTTTGTAATCATAACAAGGATATTTTAAGGTGTTTAGATGTTTTTACTACACTATTTAAAATATTTTATTTTTTATTCATTATTTCATAAGCTTAAGTAGATCTATGAAACTCAACATCTATAGTTGTTGTATAACTTTTGTCTAAACGATACACTCGTATTCTAAATATTTTGCTTTATATGGTAATCAAGAATGTTCAGGTCATTATAGTTGGGCAGTCCTGCCAAGAATTCCCAAATGGAGATTTGTTGAATGCAAAATATAATAGATGGCATTGTATATGATACATAACATCTTCTTCTGACATATGGGCAATAAGTTTTGGCAAACAGCATGAGCCATTATTTCAATCTTTTCCAGCTGCACTGCCTCAAATCAAAGGATAGTGAAAGTTTCTTGCAGAGATAGGGGTATCAAAATTCCTAACTAGGCTTCAAAAATACTTTTTATGTTTTATGACCAACATCATGAAGAAGAAAGAAAGAAAGAAAGAAAGAAAGAAAGGAGGGAGGGAGGGAGGGAGGAAATATATTGATACTTGTCTTAAAAAGCTACTTCTTGGTAAGATAGAAAAATGTGGGATAGATAGCATCATCACCAGATCATTCAAACCAGCTGACAAACCTCATTCAGCATGTAATCCTCAATGGAACTACATCTACATGAAGGGAATGGAACTTGGGCAGGGGGTTGGACGAGAAGACCTCCAAAGTCCCTTCCTACACTGTTATTTGATTGCTCTGTTCATTCTAAATCCTGAATTTAATTATCCTTTTTGCCAAATCTGTAGGAATAGTTTAACGTTTAAAGTAGGTTGGAGACATAATCTTAGATTTGGGGGGGATTCCACCACCTTTTCATATCTCTTTTGCCCTAACTACTCAATCTTAAGTATCCATTTCATTTCTCTCTTTTCTCTTGTGCATTCGGTAGACCTTGTCTGCTTCTAAATTCTGTATGTTTAGTAGTTATAACTACAGTATGATAGTATATATACTGAAAAACTTTCTCTGCAATGTGGCTAATATAGATGACCTATGACAAAACCATGTTCAGCTCACTGGCTAATAGTAGTTTCAGAAACCCAAGCAATGTAATCAAATGTAGCCAAAGGAAATTGTCATCAGTCCTATCTTTAATCATGGCTAATTCCCACACTAAAAAAGAATAATTCTATAGATGGTTTTTTCCCCCATCTGTCTCTTGAATGTTTGAAAAAGCAAATATAAAAAGTGATCAGTTCATTGGCTTTTCCCATTCCATTCCATTATCCTCTTTCTTCTATTCTGAAACCTCTGAAAAAAAATGCATGTTAAATCAATTGCTTTTTGCTGAATTATCCAAGACATTAAGCAACCACTTTTGATTACATACAACCACAATAAATATAGGAAGCAGAATTCCAATTCCCCAAATATAATATGCTTTGAGGTTACTGTGATTAATACAGTATTCTAAAGTCACATGAAAAAAAATTGAGATATAAAAATTAATGTAAAATAAATTAGCATACATGAATTCCTGGTGATTGACAATGATGCCAAGTGCTTATCTACAATATACATACAGACTTAAAATATCTATTTCTTGGCTCTAACAATTTTTTATGTTGAATGAAGAAATATAGGTAGTGCTCAACTGAGAACTGTAATTGTGCTCCTAATTTGAGGCACCACATAACCAGATTCAATGTTTCCACATATTTTGCAGCAGTCATTAGCAAAAGCAATGGTCATTAAGTAAGCACTGCTGTCATTAAGCAAGTCAATATTACCAATAGGCATTTTTTGCTGGAATCTGGAAGTAAATGACAGAAACCAGGAAAAAAAATCATGAATTACAGTCATGTGACTGAGGGTTGGCAAGCTTCCAAAATATGATCACATGAGCTCTAAGCACATGGCACTTATAAGCAGTATTCTGAATAACAGGAAGTGACCTATAATCTTCTTGGTTGTGTTTACCACTCTCTGTGGGGATTTTCTATCTGAGGTGCTGTTGCCACAAAACCAAACAGTGATGCAGTTTATTAAAACGCTCTCAACTGTGCCTCTATAAAAAGTGTCTAGGACAGAAGGAGAAAGATGTGCTCTCCTCATCCAATGCAGGAAATGCAGGTGCCGGTTTGCACACTTCACTAAGAATGACGTGTAGAAAGACCAATTCAGATTATTAGTTATCTGCACCCCCAGATACTTAATATTATTGGCCACCTCTATAGCTGCATCCTTGATACTGAGTGGAGTATGACTATGCTGGCTCTTTCTAAAATCCAGGTTACTTTTATTGCACCAGTCCACAAGAGCCTTCACCTCTTCCTTATAAGCATCTTCATCGTCTCAATTGGTCGTAAGTTGAGGACTACTTGTATAAGAATGATTTTAAATGAACAGCTATTTGATAAAGTTGTGCAGAGCACTAAAAAAGTTTTTCACAATGACCCTTAGCATGAACAAACACTTCTACATGAATCATAAAAGCAGCCACCTCCTTTGCAAGGCTTATTTGGCTGCTTCAAAAACTGATGTTTTGATCTTCAAAGATGAGACAGCCGTGCAAGAGTTGCAAAATATATGGCAGTTTTAAGAAGTTGAAGATAAGTAATTTGCTCGTAGTAAAATGCTGCGAGAGACCTTGTTCATACCCTTCATTCATTAGCCTCAACATATGAATCAACATGAACTGTGAGAATGTCCCAGTATTCCTCTAAACTAAGGAATTGCTTTTTTAATCATTTTATTGGGAGAAGTTGCCAATGATCTTAATAACTTTGCTTGCTTAATGCAAAAGACAAAATGCTTTATTTTTAAAAAAGGTTAGTTCTACAAAGTCTATATATAAATTAGGATGGTGATGATAAGCACTGAGTAACCCAGAGACTTTTGATTGCCTACTCTCTAAAAGCTAAAAGGAAGATTTTTCTTTTCTTTTCTTTTCCTTTTTGGGTTTGTTCCTATCAAAAACTTTTGTTCCAATTCTATCCTTTTAGGTAGATGTTGATAAAAACTATATGCTGCTCCAAGTAGATCTTTCTCTTTTATTCCCTTTTCTCTTCCTCTCTCATAATCATGTTCCTTTCTTTCCTTCTCTAAAACGAAGTGATTATTTATAGAAAGAAAGTTAATTATAGGGCTATATGTATTTAAATTGTTGTTTATGGTTTGATACTCACAATCTAGGAGTTTCTTTAATGGACCAAATTGTAAATCCTAAATGCCTACAATATCCTTTATCATTACTTATATAAAGGCATGATTTTTTAAAAAACAAAACTATGCTGAAACATTAAAATGAATCAAATATTAAAATGGCTGAGAAGCTCATTCATTTACAGAGATCTATACAGATTTAGACAACTTCCATGCCTCTCATGGTGAATGATTGCCTTCAAGCACACAAAAAATGTGAACATGAATTTTACCCCAATGTACAATGATAATTTTAAAAAAAAACCAAAACAGACAAACAAGCAAAAAACTAATTTGATACTTATTTACTGGTCTGAAATGGATTCTGTGTACCTGGCCAAAATGTCAATGTGGAAAGCATTTATCCATGACTCTGCTAAGAAGTGTATTTGATTCAACAGTTGTCAGGAACAATCAACCAGAGATACCCATGAGTAACAATTGTCAATAACTTTATTGTCTACCACCTATGTTACAAAAAATGCCCAAATTGCTTACCTTCCCTTGAGAATGACCAACTAAAGCTTCATGGATCTTGAGGAAGGCGAAGCTTAGGCCACTTACAGCTGCACAAGGATTCCAAGCTAAGTGCTCGCTTGACCACTCCTTCCAACCTATCTGGCAGTTTCTTAATAGCTCCTTAACTAAGAATAATTCATCTGGAACAGTAAAATGTAGAATGCCCAAATCTAGCTCAGAAATGGAAAAAATAGGAAGCCACTTCAATCTTGTAAAAAAATAAATAAAATCATCATGCAATACCTGTTAATTAGAATTGCATGATAGGAATAACCAATATTCTCTGTTTGTCTCTGTAAATATGCATGTCAGAATGTTAGACCTTGGACATGAAATTATATTGAAGGATTCCTTTGGAGAAGACTTCTTTGAAATATTGTATCTGTTAGGAATATTAATCTGAAACATGAAACTCACAGATGATGAGGTGTAGAAGTTTTTCTTCCATACTCCTTAACTGTATTTTGGAAATCAGAAGGATGTCTTGGTGCAATTAGGACTTATATCTGGAGAACAAGCTGTGTGCTGTTGTTCTTTCATAAGTGTACAGACACAAGACCTTATCAAGACACCATAAAAGTCTTGACATGCATTGAAATAACTCTTGGCATAGAAAAATTGTAACATTTCAAGTAGCAGCCAGGAACATGCCTCGACTTATGAAATGCAAACTGAATTAACTAGTAATCATGTAACAGCTTCAGGGCCGGAGTGGTTTGTAAAATGTGAAGCAATCTATTGTGGTGGTATTACATTTAAGTTCCTGAAAGCTTGAGTGGTGACAGCTGAGACAAACTACCTCTGAATTCTGCCAGCATGTGGGTTCTAGTTACTTATAATCAATTCTTAATCTCTTTGACAGATTACCAACCTTTACATATACGATACCGTGTTGTTGCTAGCAAATGCTTTTCATAAGAAGCTGGAAGACCGAAAGTGGCACAGTATGGCTAGCTTGACATGCATTAGGAAGAATTCAAAACCCTGGCAAGGAGGGAGATCTATGCTGGATACAATCAAGAAGGTACTCTAAATCATGGTGCTTGGGTTTCAGCAGGAGGTCAGACTTTTACAGAGTTAAAGGATTGTATTTGCTGATGAAATACATAGGAGTGTTTTTAAGACGTATATCTTTTTCTATATGGTTGATGAATTCAGAGGTGGTTCACTTCTCTTTTATAACTTTGTGTGTGTGTGTGTGTGTGTGTGTGTTAATCCTATGCAGATCATTCACAAGGCACATTGCTATCCTACTATCCTACAGAAGTGTCTAATGGCCATATACTAACATACATACAAACACACACCACACACACACACACACACACATTGTGTATATGTAGACCTGTGCAGATCATTCACAAGGCACATTGCTATCCTACTATCCTACAGAAGTGTCTAATGGCCATATACAAACATACACACAAACACACACACCACACACACACACACACACACACACACATTATGTATATGTAGACCTGTGCAGATCATTCACAAGGCACATTGGTATACTGACTATCCTACAGAAGTGTCTACTGGCCATGCGCCTGGGCCTAAAAGCAGATAAGCACAGTTAGTCTTTGACTTACAGCCATTCATTTAGTAACTGTTCACAATTACAACAGCAGTGACATCGCTGTTTTTCACACTTACAACCATTGCAGGATCCCCATGGGCACATGATCAAAATTTGAAAATATGGCAACTAGCTCACTTTTATGACAATTGCAGTATAATGAGATCATATAATTACCTTTTGCAACCTTCTAACAAGCAAAGTCAATGAGGAAGGCAGCTTCATTTAGCAACCATGCCGCTAACTTAACAACTGCAGTAATTCACTTAGCAAGTATAGCAAGAAAGGTTGTAAAATGGGACAAAATTCACTTAACAACTGTCTCACTTAGCAATGGAAATTGTGGGCTCAATTTATATTTTATACTTTATTGGCCAAGTGTGATTGGATACACAAGGAATTTGTCTTGGTGCAAATGCTCTCAGTGTACATAAAAGAAAAGATACATTCGTCAAGAGGCAAGAATCATAAGGTACAACATGAAATGATAATCATAGGGTACAATAAGTAATCAAATCACACTAGGAAACAGTCAATGTAATTGTGGTCATAAATCAAGAACTTCCTATAGACAGTATCACTGAATTAGCATTCAGTAAAAAATCTAATATTTCAAGTATATCCTTTGAATATACATATGCATGTATCCAACCAGTTAAGGATATGTCATCCAACTGCTTATCTATCATTTTTCACAACCAGGCAAACATGGAAGTTTCAGCCCCAAAAAGTGAGAATTAAAACAATAAGTACAGAATGTCAACAGCAAAATCTTCATTGCCACATCCCTCAGTCATTAATCATTCACTAGTAAACAGGAAGCCAAGTGAATTTCTGGGGCAGTAAGAGCGACATAGAGCTTTTATTATTTTTTCATGTTGTTGGCATCTGATCTAATTTTAGATGCGAGATGCTTAAAAATTGGCCTGGGTTTTGTTGTTGTTGCTGGTGGTGGTGGTGTTAAAAGCCAATGCATAGAGAAACATCTGGGTATTCTTGAACAATGGTGCTACAAAATCTTTTGAAGCTTGATGATTTTGTTAGTTTGATGTGGTAGCTAAGCTGATCAAAAACATCATGATTTGTATTATTATGATAATTATTAAGTTGATGACTCTTGGCGATCACAATGTCACTGAATCATTATATTGATGTACCGTATTTTTCGGACTATAAGACACTCCGTACTGGGTTTCCCAGTTCCACGTGGCTTCGGGGCAGCAGGAATTCGTGACCGTCCGTGATTCCTGCTGTGCTTGCCGCCAAGGTGTCCCTGATCCAAATGGATCCGGGGGATATGCAGAGGCAGCCGAAGAGAGAGGGGAGCCGGACGGGGGGTTGGGGGTGTCGCAGACCCCCTCCTCAAGTGGAAAAACCAGGTCAATCAACATTTCTCAAACTCTCTGGAACTGAATTGTTTGAATTGCTGGAGGATACATTGTATCCCTAAGAAGATCGAAAACCGGCAGAGAAAGCTGTTAAAGGGAAACTTTTTTTTTCTACACTCTCCCACCCCATAGAAACAGCAGATGAAGATTTGAAATTTATTTGGGCATTGAAGGTGAATTATTTTGAAAGTTAAAGCCAAGGGACAAAAGACTCTTTAGACATGGGACTTAATAATTTAAGAAATCAGAAAACCCTTATTGGAGGTATGGATTTCTGATCATTTAAAAATTGTTGTTGTAAGGGGGAAGGGAGAGGAAAAAAAATTGGAGCAGAAGTTGAAAAAGGAGATTGCCTAGAATTCTAAAGAAAGATATACGGTAATTGGACCTCTTTGATTAAACAGTAACCCCAGAAAGAGAAGTAGAAGAAGGAAAAAAAAGTATTAACTTTGGGAATCTTTTTTGAATTATTCTTGATTAAAAACACTTGGGTGGTTGTTTTGGGAAAAGTTTCTCTTTTTATGATGGCATCGCTTGTGGATGAATTAACAAACTGAATATCAAAAATATAAAAAGGAAGAACAAGATGGAAAAGATACTTTGGGCACTTTATTTCAATTTTTAGAAATGGCGTTATGCACTTATGAAAAGTTGACTATGCAGCAGAACGACTGGGATAACGAAGAAGAGGAAGAAGAAGCCATCTTTGATGAACAATGGGTTTTTTCTGGGGAGGAGGAAAAAGAGGATAAGAAAAAGGAGATTTTAAGATTTGAAAAAACAATCAAAAAAGAGAAAAATGAGACGAAAGGTGGATGCAAGGTTAGAAAACAATGGAAAGAGAGTAAGAAAAGGGAGGAGGAGAGACAAAGGGGTAAAAAGGGCAAGGAGAAGAATAAGCAAGAGAGAAAGGGGGGGAAGCCTTAATGGTGGGAAGCAAGATTTAAAGAAAAAAAGCTTATTTAGAGACAATGGGTGAATCTAATTGAAAAAAAAGGGGGGGGATTCTGGAAGGTACATAAGATTGTGTCTTTATATGTGTATTTAGAGTAAAATGCTTAAGATATAAATGAGTATTAATATATACGATTAGTTTTTTTTTTAATGATATGGATAGTGCTTATATAGAATTTTATTTAGTTATTGCTGGGTTTTTACCTTCTTTATAAAATTTATTGTGTAATTTTAGAATGTACTAAACAGAATCCCAAGATAAATTAAGTGTTATATGAAGTAATTTTAAGTTAGGACAATGAGTTAAAGGTGTCACTCCAATCAGTGTATAGGAGAAGTATATTAAAAGATAAAAGATGAATGGATAGTTGGAAATATAAGACAAAGAATGATATTGAAAATGATAATAAGATATGGAAGGATATATAAAGTGAATATGATGTTTGAATTTGTGTCTGTGTGAATAGTTTCAACCTGGGATCAAGCAGCCTTCAGAAAAGATGTTTTAGGTTGTTGTTTTTTTTCCTATGTTCTGTGTTTTGTATGTTTATGAAAGGCAATAAAATTTTAATAAGCAAGAAATATAATTTGGATAACTAGAATGAAAAGGAGAAGTCGGGATAAGATATGAAGTTTAATAGATAATGTAAATATTGATATTACAATTTGGAATTATTTTGTATGTTCTATTGGCTTTCTTCTTTAATTATTATTATTATTATTATTATTATTATTTTAGAAAAGAATTTTCAAGTTGTTATGCCTGGATTATTTGTGTATTGTTTTTGTAAAATTAAAAAAAATTGTTTGTTTGTTTTTTTAAAAAAAGACACTCCGTACTATAAGACACACATTAGCTTTAGAGGAGGAAAGTAAGGTGCGGGGGAATCTGCCTCTGCCTCCCAGCAATTTGCCTCCTTGCAGCAAACAGCAAACAGCCTGGTCAGCTTCAGCACTGCCTAATTTAGCACAAGCACCTGATTGGCAGTTGGTTGAGTCTCCCAGAATACTATCCATCAGCTGTTTCAGGATGCCTCCACATGTCCCATTTTTGGTCTCCACGCATCCTGTTTTTGGCCCATTCCAGGTGGCAGGGATCGCCACTGCTGCCTATCACCACTAATCCCCGCTGCTTGGAACAGGCCAAAAACGGGACTCTCAGAGGGCAAAAACAGGACACGCAGAGGGGCACGTGGTAGCCGAAAACAGGATGCGCAGAGACTAAAAATGGGGCATGCGGAGGTTACGATAGGCAGTGGTAGTGATGGGCGATGGTGGCAATGGGCGGAAACAATTCCCACAGCTTGCAACAGCTGATGGGCGGTTATTCCGGGAGGCCAATCCAACTGCCAATCAGCTGCTCGTGTTAATCAGGCTGTGCTGAAGCTGACCAGGCTGTTTGCTGTTTTCTACAAGGAGGCAAATTGGTGGGAGAAAGAGACCAAAGGGTGGGGACTGGTGAGTGGGTGGGGCTTCAGCAACATTTGCTCTATAAGATGCACAGACATTTCCACCCACTTGGGAGGGGGGTGCATCTTATAGACCGAAAAATATAGTATATCCACAAATCATAAATATTAATGCTAACCTTATTTATGAATATTAAAAAGACGTGTCTTTTTTATATTTTATGGATAAATTGAGCTGACCCTAGAGGTCTGTGGTTGGGCATGTGAAAGTTGTATGTTTCTTTTGTAACTAATACTGTTTAATTGGCTGTGATCCTAAACAATACGCAGGGAATACTAGTTAGATTGTATGATGCCACAAAGAGATGAATCTGAAAATCAATGTAATATATAAGATAATTGTATTTCAGATGAAAAATAGAATATTTACAAGTTACACATACATGGTAACAAATTAGGAAAAGTAGATATTTTTGTGACTTTTGGTAAAATGTTTACTAAATATAAGGAAGTAGATACAAAAAATTGACACCCAAATGCTAGTGTTCAGACAGTTTGTAGTATGTTATTAGGAATAAGTGTTTATCAAAAAATTATAAAAAGTGTACTTCTGCACACTTTCTTAGATTAAAAAAATAATAGTTGAATATATGAGAAGGAACCTAAAGTAAGTTTAATGCAAGGATATGGGACTATTTGAGAATTATGTGTTGTAATGTATAGAGACAGGTTCAAGAATGAATGGGTGCTGAATGAAAGGAGAAAAATGTAAGACTAACTACATTTAATTAGATTTCTTTTTCGTTTTTCTTATCCCCTTGTTTGAATTTCTTCTGCTTACTACATTTATTCCTTGCAAAAACCTGAAAGGGAATATAGCACGATACGTACATAAATGCACACCTACAAATCCTTTTATTCACAAACTTTTTCATCCTGTCTTTTTTTTCATATTTCCAGCCTTTGGAAAGTAAGAAAAAAAAAGTAACTTTTTAACTTGTGATTGCTACTCAGAGTAATGATTAATTTCTCACCACAATATAGAAACAATGACCAGTGCACACAACTTTAATGCAGTAAAAAGGGGGAAGGAAAATGAATAATCTCTGTGTTAAAGATTGAGGTACTTCATTAGTGTCATGTAGAGAACAAATCACTTTTGTCTTTCCAGTTCTCATTCAGGAAATAAATTTTCCTATATGCATTTATTTCAAAGAAGATAATTGTAGTGAAATCTTTATAAGGGGAATATGATGCTCTTTCTTGTATCTTGTTATGAGTTGCCCAAAGTCTATAAAGGACTGAATGTCCTTTCATTGTACGAACCTCTATAACAGGGGTGGTCAACTTGATTTCATTGTGGGCCGCATCAGGGCTGTGTTTGACCTCAGGGAGGTGGAGGCGTGGCCAGGGTGTGGGTGGCCAGCTTGATGTCACTCATGCCTGGGGCACCTGTATTTTTGCACTTAAGTATTTTGGGGAGAAAACTAAGCAATCGTTTATAAGTCAAGAACTTCCTGTAATTGTTATGTGACTCTATTTTAAGGAAAGCATCTAAAAACCAACTGCAGAGTGATGAATTTTTAATGTGAACAGAAGCAGGTGTGAATGTGAGATACCTGCACACTGCTGAGCAAATTGAGTGGCTTGGCCTTGCTATTAACCTGTCCTGTGTTACTGCATTTTTTTCACAGCTTCCAGGAATCCTTTCTTTACAGCAAGGTGAGAAGTGTCTTAATGCGCCAATGGTTTCATTTTCTAGGGAATGACATGTCTGATTTTGCATGCAGAGAGGGTCCAAATATGAAAAAGACCAATGGATAGGATCAAGCCCCCAATTAGGATGGCAAATGTTTCTGTTTTATTTTTGCTATTATCTTTTCTCTTTCTTTCTCTCAGACTCCTTTTGATACTTCTTCTCTTTCTTCTTTTTCCCTCTCTTTCCCTGTCCTCTGCCTTTCTATCTGGATTTCCTCTTTGATGCCCTGCTGGAAAAGAAATAGACTATTTTGGCTGAAGTTCTGAACTGATTGTTCACAAAGAGATTTTATAGTCAGACTGAGTTTCAAGGGTTTTTTTTTCCATTCCCACTTCTCAACCTATGTGCCTTCCAAAAACATGGACAGAGAGAACTTCAAAGTTGATGTTGGTCACTTTCCCATTCATTAATATTAATTGTGGCATAAGACTGGGTATCTGGGACAAGCTTTACAGGATCAATTCTGCTTGCTTGACTCAGAGGACCAGAGAATGCCTGCAAAATGTCTATGCCTATGAGGAGGTGTGAGAGGTGAGAGGTGAGATTCCATTGATGATCTTTGAGTAGATATTCTTCAATGGACTAACCAATCCTTCTTGAGAGAGGATGGCCTTCACTCTTAGGGCATCCCAGAAGGTGGTGAAGACTGTCTTTTCCAGAAGGTCTTTGAATAGCACTTGTGGAGCTGTGGAGCAATTGATATCAAAATTACTGTATTATATTACATCATTTTCTGATGTTATTATCATCTATACATTGTCTTGAGCAGGGGTGTCAAACTCAAGGCTCGTAGGCTGGATTTAGCCCACTGGAATTGGGTATGTCTAGTCAAGTGAAAAGAAGGACCAGGATGACATCTTAGCAGGATTCCAGTATTTGAGGGACAGTATTACTTGATAAAGAAATATCATTTTAATTAATTAATTAATTAATTAATTCCAAAATCACCATTTGTGATTTTTCTCAGCTGGCTGTTAACAAGCAGAAGGGGGAATGGGAAAACCAGATTTGTTTAACATTCATGTATTTTAGTTAATAACTGAAGTAATTGCTTAATGCTTAAATCTGGCCCATGCTTGAAACAGCAAAGAACTGGCCCATGGTGCCTTTGCCAACGAAAACTGAGCACGTGGCCGCCCCAACCTCCATTTTTGGTGGCAGAGGGCTGTAGGAGGCCATCACAGTTGAAAATGGAGCCTCGATGAATGACATTGAGCTGGCCACACACATCCTGGTTCCCCAAGGTCAAACATAACCCTGATGCTGCCCTCAATGAAATCAAGTTTGACACCCCTGGTCTATAGTCTTCTTGAATTAAAATGTCAAGAAGGTGCAAAAACATACACATAGACTTGCATCATTGTCAGAACTTTATAACTAAATACATACCTGTGTACTTACACACAGAAGAATAAACGTAGATGAATCTTCAAATGGGGATAAGCCAACTTCATTTTGTTTTCATTGCTTTGTATGCTTTTGAATTGAACAAGAACCAAAGTAGCTCAACTTTCATGGAGGAATTCCCTACCAACTTTGCCTCATCATGCATTATCATTTTCCTTCCTGGAAGCAAATTTTCACCCAGACTTAGAATCAAGAGATAGAATAAGTGAGTGCCCCATACTCCTTTACTTTCTCTATGTGTGAGAAAGAACTAAAACACAGCAATTGATCAAAGTGGCTTCTATCAAAATGGCTGTACATTTAAATTTCTTTTTTGGACTCATTTTGATTGTTCTCTTCAATGAGAGACAGTGGGAAATTAGAGAGAGTGGGAGAGACAAAATTGCCACAGCTTGAGCTGTCCCCCTTTTTCTTCTTTCTTTTAGGCTGATATATTTATTCCTTATTTCTCTGTTGAATAGAAGGTGACCTCAACCATTTTGAAGGATGAGGGGTTTCTTCATTTATCCTCCAGCTTGTGAAGACTAACGCTTGCTATCTAAATATGAAAAACTACTGTGGTTTCTCCTGTCCAGAGTATCCAAAGCATTATTTGGTCTCTTCAGATAACCCTATCAGGCTTGTTCTATTTTTTGTACTCCTAACATGGTCCTTTCCCCTCTCCATTTCTATTACATATGTATATCTAGAAGATTTAGTAAAGATTAGAAAGGCATTGATTTTTATGAAAACAGTATTATCCAGATAAGCTGTATTATAGTCAATACTAATAAAAATGTGTTCAGAATATCACAAAAATTAGATTGTATGTTTGTCTGTCTGTCAATCGACCATTTATTAAAAAAAACAATAAATCTTCAACAATGTTGCTTCTTAAATTACTCTAGGGGCCTACATTGTGCTTGATAGAAAAAACCAGCTCTCAAGACTGGAGGTTCAGTTGCCTGAAAGTTCAGCAGGCAGAAATAAAGACTCACACAGATTCTAGCCTTCGCTTTTCTTATAACTTCTAAGTGGGAATAATCAATTTCTAATCTTTTTCCTGATTTCAGACTATTACCTCTGGACTTTGGGTTTTTAATGTTTTTCCTTCAATTTTTTGTTGTCAGAAACACACAGCACCTGTACCACTTAAATAACAATTGGAGTTTCTAAAGATTCAGGCCTTCATTTTGCAGCTAATTTTCCCTCTGTGTTTGACAGATAAAAAATCTGCGGCCATGACCTATTCCCCTCTCTATAAAGCATAGCACATAGAGGTGACTCTAGCTGTTAAATTCTGATAAATTTCTTGTTTTGTTTTGAATTCCTCACTGGTAGGAACTACCAGACTACTCCAATTGCAATCATGGAGAGATCACCCGTGTTTAATATCCCCATAGCTACCTCTGTTTTCCCCAAAATACAATCTACCCTGAAAGTAACTGCTAGCTTGATTTTTTACATATACACTCAATATAAGCCCTACCCCCAAAATAATTAATTCCCCTAATAGAGTGCATGGGTAAAAATTAAGCTAGGGTGGGGATGGGGAGATAGAGCTGCTTACTACTTACCTTTGGACAGTTGTAGCCAGGCTTCGCACACCCCGACACCTGCCTCGCCAGCCCATTTCTTCTGCAGCTGGCAAGGCTGGCAATGCTTTCCTGAAGGCCTCTGTAGCTGATAACAAAGCTCCAGATTGATCTGGAGCTCTGTTATCATCTGAAGAGGCCTTCAGGAAAGCCTTGATAGCTGCAGAAGAAGTAAGTCAGTGAATGACATCCCCTGAAAATAAGAACTGGTGCCTTTTTGGTGGCAAAAAAATATGACAGGATCTTATTTTGGGAAAAAACATGGTATTTAGCAATGAGAAACTGTAATTTCCATATGGTTAAATGGTATGACTGACTAAGGTACAATTCGAAACCATTAAGATAAAATGGAAGCATGCCACACAGACATAGTGCCCCTAGATAAGCCATTACAAATCAATAATTGCAGTTGCCTCATTGTTATTTTCTTTTAAGAAATAGTCTAATTCCTCCTTAAGTCTATTCATAAATTCTTTCTCTTTAATTAGCTGTGTATTTAAAGTCCACCTTTTCCTTGGTTTCTTCCTACCTTTCCACACTATCTGAATCGGATTGTGATCTGCCCATTTATTTGGTAAATTTCAATCTCTTTTAATTCATTTACAAGCTCACCATTCAGCCATACCATATCAATTCGTGTCCATGACTGATGAGGATTGGAATAAAATGTAAATTGCTTTTTTTCAGGGTTTAATTTCCTCCACATGTCTATCAAATTTAGTTCAATCATCATTTCCTCACATGTAGTTCTCATTTTTTCTCCCCCCCCCCACTACTATGAACTTTCTGATGGTCCACAATAGCATTGAAGTCCCCCAAGAAACAAATATTCCTTTTCTCTAATTCCACTATTTTCCTGTGTAATTGTTTAAAGAATTCCTTTTGGTTATCATTAAAGGCATAAATTACCACTAATAGAATTGGAGTTGATTTAATCCAAATTTGTAACACCAGAATTCTTCCATTGGGGTCTGTCCAAATTAGCTCTGCTTTCATGTCCTCTTTCATGTATACTGCTATCCCTTTCTTTTTTCTAAAATCTGCTGGTGATGTATACAAATTCCCTAGCTTGGGGCATTCTAGATGTTTTTCTTCTTCCTTCCTTATATGAGTTTCCTGTAAACATATTCTGTCTGCATTATGTTTAATTAGTTTGGTTAGTATTCTTTTCCTTTTTATCCTAGAGTTTAGGCCATTTATGTTAATTGATAGTATTTTCTTTTCTTTGTCCATCACCTAACTGACTCTTGCTCTTTGTCTTGTAGTTACTCCTGTCTCTCTTTGTAGCTGATTGTGCATCTTCGGTTCTTCTCTCTCTTGATGTTGTATATTTTTCAAGTTCCTATAATTCCCATCTCTATTCTTTTGATAGTCTTGGCCGTCTTGTGAATTTGTTTCTAGTTCATCTCTACTACTCTATTCTTCAGGACCTACCAATCGTTCATAGAATTCTTGGGCTTTTTCCACGGAATCTACTTTAATTTTTCTTTCTTCCCATGTGATTTACATCCCGTCTGGAATTAGCCATCTAAATATGATACCTTTTTCGTTTAATTGTTTTGCCAAGAATTTATAATCTCACCTCTGCTCTCTCACTCTTCTTGGGATTTGTTTAAGCACCAAGATTTCTTTTCCTTTATATGTAATTGCTTCTTCTCTAGAAATTTTATATATAACATCATGAATTTTTCTTCTGGCAAATCTTACATGGACCTCTTTTGGATATTTATGTCATCTTGCGTAATTTGTGCTCACTCTCAGCACTTTCAGGATATCGTCCTTATCTTTTTCCAACAGTTCTGCTAATATTCCTGCCATCACTTGTTCCAAATTCTCTTCTTTAAACTCCATTATGTTTTGGAATCTCAAATATGCTGCCGCCTTGTCCATTTCCAAATATACCAAGGAATCGTCCATTTCTTTGCCCATGTTTCCTAATTGATCACCAACCACTTCCAGCTTCTTTTCCATTTGTTCCGTGCTTTTCTCAACCTCCTTTATTGTTAATTCATTCCTTTCTAGTGCTTGCTGTATTGTTTCAATTTTTTTTATCCAGCTTTGAGATGTCTAATTTCATTTCTGCCTTTAAGTTCCCCATCTCTTCTTTTAATTCATTTGTGTCAGCTCTTGTTTCGGTATGATTTTTCGTCATTATTTCCTGAAGTTTCAGCATGGATTCTTGTAAAGTAAGAAGGGTTGATTGGATTTTAGCATTCGTGATGACAGGTTGTTTCTCTCCAGGTAGAGTTTCTTCAATTGTCTTTTGTGCCATCACTGAGGGTGTTTGTATTGAAGTAGTCTTCTTCCCAGTTTTAAACGTTGTGTTAGTCATAGAGGCCATTTCTTGTAAAATTTGTTTTTGTTTTTGTATTATACTAAATATGTTATCCCAAATTAGCATTTGCTATTGAAAAGTATCATCTGTGTATGGCCACTACTCTAATTAATAAAATATGTTACAGGGTTAACCTCTTTTGTCAATATATATATTCTCCAGAACAATTTTAAAGCTATTTTATAAATCAAATACCTGGATTTGTAGATCTTAACAATATATCAAATTCCTCTATTTAAATTTAAGTACTATTAATCTGTATATCTATAAATGCTATGAAATTCCTATCTCAAAATAGTGTTATAAAATAATATTTCAAATGTTTACAAATCTAAATGAAAATATATCAACCTTGCTATACAATAATTAATTAGTTAATCTATAGTAATCACAATTAGTCACAATTAATTATTTAATTCAATATAATCAACACCTATAATCAAATATCAATACCTAAATAATTATCACCTCCTATTTTTTATGTGCTATAACCAAATATAAACTGATGGGATACCAGGGGAACTTTATAAGAAAATAGGAGAACAAATAGGACCTCTCATGGCGGAAGTATATAATGAGGTCCTACTTGCAGCAAGAATGCCGGATTCATGGAAAGAGACACTGACATTGTGGATCTCGAAAAAAGACTCTGATTTACAACTTATACAAAATTTCCCACTTAAATACTGATTATAAAATATTTACCACAATTATAGCAAATAGATTTTAAAAAATACTCAATGAATATATACATAAAGATTAAAACGGATTCCTTCCCAATAGACAAATTAGGAATAATTTAAGAATAGTGCTAAATATTTTGGAGTACTATGAAGCCCATACGGAAAAAAAATAGCACTTGTATTCTTGGATGCACAGAAGGCCTTTGACAACCTAAATTGGCAATTCCTAATTCAACAAATTTACAATATGAATTTAGGCACTAAATTTGAAAACATTGTGACTACAATTTATGACTCACAAAAGGTGAATATTATAATTAATGGAGAGTACACACATTCAATAAAAATAGAGAAAGGTGTCAGGCAGGGATGTCCATATCTCCCCTGCTCTTCATATTATCTTTGGAAACATTGCTTACATAAATTAGACAGAACCCAGGAATAAAAGGATTGAAAATTAAGAAAGAAGAATACAAACTCCAGTCATTTGCAGATGATATGGTTTTTTTCATAGAGGAACCAATTGAAACAGGTCAATAGCTACTGAAAGAGAGATCAATTTGGGAAAGTTGCAGGACTTAAAATCAATAGGGAAAAAATGAAATTAATAACTAAAAATCTGACAGAAAAACAGAAATTAAAATTGGAAAGGATAATGGGATTACAAATAGTAAAAAAAAGTTAAATACTTAGGAATTTGGCTGACGGCTCAATGCAAAACTCTAATAGAAAATAATTATAATAAATTATTACAACAAGTCAAAAAAGATTTAGAGATAAGGGTCAAATTGCAAATCTCCCTACTAGGGAGTATTGTCACTATAAAAATGAACATTCTGCCCAAATTTATTTACTTATTCCAAACAATACCAATAAAAATACATAAAAAATTACTTTGTGGAATTTAACAAGATAACCACCAAATTTATTTGCCAAGGGAAAAAACCAAGGATAAACCTAAAGGCAATGCTACATATGAAGAGCAGGGGAGGTATGGCACTTCCAAATTGGGAAATATACTATAATGTAGCCTCCTTACTTTGACTGAAAGAGTGGGTAAACTTGTCGAATAAAAGAATCCTATTTCTAGAAGGCCACGACTTACAGAGGGGGTGGCATGCATTTTTATGGGACACTAGAAATCAAACAGAATTATTTCCACAGACATATAATTAGAGACTCCTTATTGGCTAATTGAAATTAAAAAAAATGATTTAAAAATCCCAATCTGGATCTCAAGGATGGAGGCAATGATACATCCAAATGATTTAGATCTTAACAAAATGATAAAATACAAAAACATTCTTGATGCACAAGGAACTTTAAAATCATGGCAAGATCTCCAAGAACAAGGGCTATAAATAGACCAGTGGGCTTACCTGCAAATTCAAAATAGATACAATCAGGATAAGAAAAATTTTGGAATTTATGCAAAGCCACAACAATTAGATAAAACCTATTAGGACCAGATAAAAAAAAAATACATAACTAAATTTTATAATTATTTATTAGAGATAGAATTAGAAGAGGAAATAGTCAAAGGCAACATGATAGCTTGGAGTAGAAACATAGGACGTAGCATTACATTATTAAAATGGGAAAAGATCTGGACCAGGAATAATAAAATTACAAAATCAGCAACATATAAAGTAAATGCCTATAAAATGTTTTATAGATGGCACCTCTCACCCTTGAGAATAGCAAAGACGTCTCCTAACATGAATCCCAATTGCTGGAAATGTAAAAAGAAACACAGAACATTCTTTCACATGTGGTGGTCCTGCACTGAAGCCCAAAGATACTGGTACAGAATAAAAAAAATGGTTAGAGGAAATAACGGTGGAGCAAATTGAATTAAAGCCAGAATTCTTCTTACTGGGGATATTTAATAGACAATTTTCTAAAAAAGCCACATATATAATACTGCACATTCTTACTGCAGCCAGAATAACCTTTTCACAGTGTTGGAAACAAGCAGACATTCCAACAAAGGAAATGGTCATTTGGAAAATAACAGCCTGTGCAGAGATGGATAAATTAACTTTAGCACTTAAGGAAAAAGAAACATCAGTATATTATAGAAGCTGGGAATGCTGGCATGACTGGATAGAACAAAAATCGAAAATATAAGAGTAAATACTGTAAAATGTAAAAGAGGTAGTAATTATATATTTGCAAAAAGATATATTTGTAAATATGTCACCAATATTGATAACAAATAAGGAACCATAGACTGTCGATAGTAGAATTGTTAGTTTTTAATCATTTTCTTTTTTTCTTTTTTTTCCTGTGTGTTGTATATGTGTTTGTTTGATATTTTAGTTGTATAATCAATAAAATTTGTTTTTTTAAAAAAAAACAAATCAATAATTGCAGCTCTCAGGGATGGAAATGCAGTATAATTTAAGCAATTTGAAAAATAATTGATTTGGACTGCAAATTTGGGTTTTTAAAGGTGGCAAAAGTTTTTAGGAAACTCCCATGCCCTTCTGAATGGGAAACATTCATTCATGGCTAGTGTATATATGTTTAAATATGCAATCAGTTTTCCATCTCAAACTCTCTGTTTCTAAATGCATTTCCCCCCCGTTATTTCAAATTGTGTTTATTTTAATATGTATTGCTTCGATGCATTTTAAAACATTTAAAATTAAAGATTCAGCGGAAGATTTAAAAAAAAAAAATTAAACCCAGTGTTTATCTAAGTTATGATATGTTTTTCAGCCTTTTGATTGGGGATTAGTTCAGCATTCTAGAATTTATCAAGATCAACTTCAGTATGAAACTCTAGGGACCCTGAAATGTACTCAGCACATAGTTCACAACCTATGTTCATGTTTATCACAGGATTGCTTGCTGGTTTTTTTAAAGGGTTTGTCTTATGAACATGCCAATGAATAAAGATACAGGTAATCCTCAACTTATGACCACACTTGAGCACAAAATTTATGTTGCTGAGTGAGAAATTTGTGAAGCGACTTTTGCCCCATTTTACAACTTTTGTTGCCATCTTTGTTAAATAAACCACTGCAGTTCTTAAATTAGTAAAATGGTTAAGTGAATCTGTTTTCCCCATGTACTTTGCTTGTCCAAAGGTCACAAAAGGGGATCACGTATCTCTGTGACACTGCAACCGTCATAAATGTGAATCAGTTGTTAAGCATCTGATTGTAAATTACGTGACCATGGGTGATGGGTTTCAAAGACCAGTCATTGTGCAGGGTGCCAAGATGTCTGACTGCCTGGGCAGCATTTATTGCATTTTATAGGGTTTTTACAAGAAGACAAAGGCAACATAGGTACAGCATTCGGACTGGTGAATCCCCTCATAGATACAGCATTAGGATTGGAGAATAGATAGAGCAGGTGAAACCTCCCAACCAATCCTTAGGAATAGTGGTGATGTTAGTAAAATGAGATCACCTATAAGTCCGGAAAGTCCGGAACTTTCCAACCCAAGAAAGATAGGGAATGAGATTATGAAAAGAGCAAAGAGGCCCATATAGATATTAGACACTGCAATGTGCTGCTATCGCCATCTACAGGATCTCAATTGCTACTATACATGGAGATACTGCAACAATTGTAAGTGTGCAAAATGGTCATAAGTCACTTTTTTCAGTGCCGTTGTAATTCTGAACAGTTACTAAATGAACTTTTGTAAATCGAGGACTACCTGCAGTCCTGGATTTATGATCGCAACTGGGACAGAATTTCTGTTGCTAAGCAAGGCAGTTGAGTTGTAGCTAATTTTATGATCTTTTTGCCATTGTTAAGTGCATCACTGCAGTTGTTAGGCAAATCATGTGGTTATTAAATAAATACAGCTTCCCCATTGACTTTTACATGTTGGAAGATAGCTGGGAAAGTCACAAATGATCCCCGGATGCTGGAACCATCGTAAATACAGTACATGCCAGTTGTCAAGTGCCTGAATTTTGATTGTATGACAATTATAAGTCTGAGGACTGATCATAAGATACTTTTCTTAATGCTGTTGTAACTTCGAATGGTTGCTAAATGAATGGTTATAAGTCAAGGACTGCCTGTATACAGTTTTTGGTTGAACAGTGTTTCTTACAAACATCTAATTGTTTTGCCACCTGTATGAGGTTAGCCCTCCATATACCATTTGGGTTACTACAATATGAACTTGAAATAGAGCCTAATCTGAATATATATTATAGCAGGGGTGTCAAACTTGATTGCATTGTGGGCCACATCAGGTTTGCTTTTGACCTCTGGAGGCCAGAGTGGGATTGGCCAGGGTGGGCTTGACCAGCTCAACATCATTCATGTTGGGCTGTCTGCAATGGCCCAAGTGCTCTGCCAGTGAAAAAGAGCTCCCGAGCTCCGTTTCTGGCTGCAACTGCCTCCTGTAACCCTCTGCCAGCAAAAATGGAGCTCGTGAAAACTGTACGCTGTCCTCCCGAGCTCCTTTTCTGGCTGCGATGGCCTCCTGCAACCCTCTGCCAGCAAAAATGTGAAAGCTGTCTGCTGCCCTTCTGAGCTTCGTTTCCAGCTGTGATGTCCTCCTGCAACCCTCTGCCAGTAAAAACAGAGCCCATGAAAGCTGCATGCTGTCCTCCCAAGCTCCGTTTCTACCTGCGATGGCCTCCCACAACTTTCTGTAATGAAAACAGAGCTCATAAAGGCTGTGTGCAGCCCTCCCAAGCTCCATTTCCAGTTGCAAAGCCTAACAGCCTTCTGCAACCCTCTGCCAACAAAAATGGAGCTCAGGATGGCCTCAGATGCGCTGAGAACTGGTCCTTTGCTGTTTCCAGGGTGGATCCAGCCTGTGGGCCTTGAGTTTGACACCCCTGTACTATAAGAATATACCTGAATATACCAAGAAGGAATCAAAATCAAGTTACTTTTGGATTCTCCATCAGGTCTAGAAAATTCATAAAAGTAAAAATCATCGCAAATCCCATTTGAGCCAAAATAAGAATCTGCTCTCACATCTCAAAACTGGAAGAAATATAATGAATTAGATCATTTTCACAATTTCTCCATTATTTTAAGTAGAATCCATCAAGGTATTTTGGGTTTAAAAACTCTCCATTTTCATTATTCAAACTTTTGACAATTTTCCCATTATTCAGTAAAGACACTTCAAGAAATAGTGACCAAAGCAATTATGAGAAATAATGGTGGTGCCATTCTATTTGTAATCTATGTAAATTATTAAATAAGGCTGATACAAACAATACATTCTAAAGAAAAATGATGCCGCTTTATTAGATCTAACTGCCTTCTAGGTTTTTTCAGTCACATTTATCTCAGCTCTTGACAAAAAGCAAGTCTTTTTTTCATATGCCCTATGGAAAACAGAGCTGTGGCTGCTGTTTTCCCTCAATCTCAAGAATGATCCATAGATCTAATGTCCTGCTTCCCAATTTCTGGCTCTTTATTGTCAGTGATGGATAATATTGATTTATGAAATAGGAGACACGACAGTTCATTTTTATCCTAGTGAATTTGTCTTCAGGCTGGCAAAATCCAGGGGTGGGCTGCTGGGGGTTCGCAGGGGTTCGGGAGAGCCCCTCGCTAAGATTCTGTGCAGTTTGGACAACCCCCAAATCCCACTCCTGGCCGGCCCTGCTCACCCCATCCCACCCCTCCCAGGAGTCCCCCTGTGGCCCATTTTGGATGCAGATAAGTTCAAGATATGCGCAGAGGCTCAGAAAGAGTGAAAAATGGGCCTCTCAGAAGTTTACGGCTTTCAGAGAGTCTCCGGAGCCCAGGGAGGGCAAAAACATCCCCTTCCATTGTGGTGCAGGACGCCGATTAGGCCACATCCATGATGGCCACACCCATGCAGCAACTGGGCAGAGAACCCATTGCTAAAATTTTTGAAGCCCACCCCTGAGCAAAATCAAGTTTGGGATTCTAGGTGCATTGTGTTTAACAGGAAAGATACAGGTAGTCCTCGAGTTACGCCCACAATGGAACCCAAAATTTATATTGCTAAGTGAGACATTTCTTAAGTGGGTTTTGCCCCATTTTATGAATTTTGTTACCACATTGTTAAGTGAATCATTGCATTTGTTAAGTTAGTAACAGGTTTGTTAAGTAAATCTGGATTTCCCATTGACTTTGCTTGTCAGAAAGTTTCAAAAGGTAATCACATGATTCCAGGGCATTACAACCATCATAAATATGAGTCAGCTGCCAAATATCTGAATTCTGATCATGTGGCCATGGAGAGGCAACAATGGTCATAACTGTGAAAAACGGTCATAAGTCACTTTTTAGAATACAAACAAATAAATGCAACACAATTGCTTTTTTTAATGCAAGATTTTTCTTGAGGTTCTCTTCTTTCAGAAAAATATTAGCTTATTTTAAGAAGACTTTTTAAAATTCTAATCTGCTTTTTACAATCTTATGGAAGACTGTTCCATTGTCTCTTTTATACCATGTGGAACACATTTAAATAGTTGACAAATCTAGTTCAAAGGTTGGGGTTGCAATCCTTTCAAAATTATTCCATTTCCAAATACAAGCCTACCAGAAGATGTGCATCTTTCTACCTGCCTGGCAAAATATTCACATTTTTAATATTCATAAAACGTGACTCTTTCATCAACTTAATCAAACGTTGTTTTCTGTAGAGACTTCAACAATTGCCTGTGTTACACACGACTGATCAGATTTGAGTACTGGAAAGTTAACATTTGGATGTAAGCTGCCCAGAGTCATTGATTGAGAGAGGCGGCTATAGAAATTGCATACATATATACATATATTAGACATCTCACCTTTGTAAGTGTTTGCACAGGTTTTTTTTAAAAAAAGAAGCATAAAGAATTAAATGAAAGAAATAGCCAATATATTAAAATTATTGCAACTGTTTTAAATTTCTTCCAAGTTGTTATTCTACTTTTTGTAGTTATTAAGAGTTCACGAATGCATAAAACATTTTGCATAATGAATGTTGAACGTTCATAATGAATGTTGAATATTTTTCTGTGTTTGAATTTCATAAGGGCAGGAAGATATATTTGAAATGAAGCATACATGTGAACAAGGGATGCAGTGGCTCAGTGGCTAAGATGCTGAGCTTGTCAATTAGAAAGGTCGGCAGTTCAGTGGTCCAAATCCCTAGCGCTGCATAATGGAGTGAGCTCCCATTACCTTTCCCAGTTTCTGCCAACCTAGCAGTTCAAAAGCATGTAAAAATGCAAGTAGAAAAATAGGTACCACTTTGGTGGGAAGGTAACAGTGTTCTGTGCACCTTCAGCATTTAGTCATGCTGGAGACATCTTTGGACAGTGCTGGCTCTTTGCCTCTGTAACAGAGATAAGCATCACCCCCTAGAGTCGGAAACTACTAGCACGTATGTGTGAGGGAAACTTTACTTTTATATATGTGAAAGTTTTCTCCCTCTTGTTTTTAAGGGTGGAGTGAATGGCTTGACAGGAGATCTGGAATTTGCAGAGAATGGAGGGAATCCCAATGTTATATTCGAGATCCTAGGGACAAACTATGGAGAGGAACTAAGCAGAGGAATCCGCAAGGTAAAATCCTTTCTTTCTTTCTCTCTCTCTCTCTCTCGCTCTCTTTTGGAAATGTTTCAATGATGTTAAAGAACATTTTGGCAACAAAATTTGCAATAAATATAACTAACTGACTGGGGAAAAACGTTTTAGAAAAACGATTAAAGGTTGCTTTGCAATTGTTTTGAATGTTTGTTGTTCTTGATAAGATGATTGAAATATAATTAAATTTGCCACAGATCCATCTGTGGAACTATGGCCCTTATAGTTTCTGGCAAGATGTGGTGAAGACTGCTATTATATAGTAATTATGTCCCCCACAGTGATATTTTGCATTGACATGAACACAGAGTCTTGAACTGGGAGGATGCACGTCTGTTTTAAAATGTTAATTATCAAACAGGAAATCAACTAGAAAATTAAGTATTCCTGTATTTTAGCTTCTCATTTTGTTATAAATTAAGGTGCACATTTTGAGAAATTGCTATAATTGGTGGCATCTGCTGTTGTTATTTAAAAAAAACATGTTCTTATTAAATGTATCATGAATTGCTCTGTAGGTGGTCTAATGGGCATTCTTTAAGTTTTATATATGAATAAAAACAAACAATAATATGATTTGCATGAGAATTAAATTTATAGTTCTCTCCCTGTTCAAATTGTTTCACTCCCTAGAAAAATAGAAAACACACTTGGTTAATTTTAGAGTTTGATTTCTTTTTTTTTAGCTTTTCTTCAGATTATGCTACAAAGGAAAGAAAAATAAAATGGCGGATTATTAATTCAGAATAAAAGGAAATATCTGTATTTCATTCTGAACAGCTTTTGTTAAATGAGTGATCTGAGGTATTGTTAAAGTCAAAGGAATGCTAATTGCATGGTTTGGCTGAATTCCATTCAGAAATCTAAATGTATTTAGTGTGTGCATAGACATTATTATGGTTAATCACACAGTCAGACAGATGTTCAGATTAGATTTAGCATTTTTGTCCACCTAATCAAGTCCTTCCCAAGAACCTGGGGTAGGTAGATGTGGATGTTTGATGGTGTTAGGGGTGGAGCATGGGTGCGAATGATGGAGACGAGCCGGTAGAAACAGTGAATTTCAAACTCTTTATTTACATATTGTGACAGCTCAAACTGGAGGGCTGCTATAGCCTTCCTTATATAGGCAACTTATTAACTATTCAACCAATAGCAAACCTGGAGCGCTAGCTCCGTTAACCAGTGGGAATGGCCTGTTAATGGCCAATCAGATGCTTCTGAACGGACCAATCCAATCCTGCCATTAACAGCCAATCAGAAGTGCAGGGCCAGAACTCTGCACTTGACTTCAAGCTCAAGATACTTTTATTGGTATTATTCATTCACAACACCCCTTTCCCCCGGCTTCTGCCCACGGTTACATAGTCCTTAAGGTAGGACGGCTGTTTTGTTAGTCTTTTCGATTTTTGCAAAGTGCCTGGCGGTTGGCTGCACTTCCGCTGAGGTAGATCGTTGTTTATTGGTAGGGGTGCCTCTGGTTCCGAGTTCGCATTCCCGTCATCACCAATATCACTGGCCACTCCCTGAGGTGAACTCACTCCGGTCCCTGGTTCCTGTTCCTGCGTTTCAGTCCCATTATCGGTTTCTTCAAAATGGTTTCCCTCTAATTGCAATTTGCTTTCCTCTGTATCTCCCCCTCCCCTCAGTTTGGTCATAAGGGAGTTTGGAAGTGCGCGACGGTAGCCGTGATCGTTGTTGATCTATGTGGCACTTCCAAAGTCTGTCGTCAGGGCACTGAATGAGGTATGATCTTGGGCCGGTTATGTGGATTACGGTAGCTTCTACCCACAGTGGATCGCCCAATAAGTTTTTAGCAAATATTAAATCGCCTACCTGGAAGGTACGGCATCAGCCGCTGGATCCAAGGGGTTTTTCCGGTTCGTAGGCTGGGTGTAACCGATCAAGGTGGGAGCGGAGCTTTCGTCCCATTAGCAGCTTGGCGGGAGTTTTGTTGGTGACGCTGTGAGGTGTGATGTGCTGTAGGAAAAGGATCCGGTTGATTTTCTCATCGATGTTGTCGTAGTCAATCTTTTGAAGAGTCTTTTTGACGAATTGTACCATGCGCTCAGCCCTACCGTTGGCAGCAGGGTGTGCAGGTGAAGTGAGCGCATGTCGGATACTGCGGTCAGCCAGGTACTGCTCAAAAGACAGCGCGGTAAACTGGGCCCATTGTCGGATACCAGAACGTCTGGTAATCCGTGGGTTGCAAACAGTCTTTCCAGTGTTTTGATGACCGCGTCAGTGGTCGTGTTGCTCATTCGGTGAATCTCGAGCCAATTCGAGTAGGCGTCAACGGTTAGTAAAAACGTGTGGCCTTTGGTTGGCCCAGCAAAGTCCAGATGGATGCGGGACCAGGGTCCCCGCGGCGTCTCCCATTCGGTTGGGGTTGCCTTTGGTGGAGCATTGCTTACTTCTTGGCATCTCCTGCAAGTTTTAACCCACGATTCGATTTGTCTGTCGATGCCTGGCCACCATGCGTAGCTTCGTTCGAGGCCCTTCATGCGCACAATGCCACGGTGGCCATCGTGCAAGGTTCTTAGCAATGTCTGTTGGAGTCGTTCTGGGATAATGACTCTATCACCCCAGATGACACAGCCCTTCTGGGAGAACAACTCTGTTTGATGACTTTTGAATGGTGCAAAGTCGTCTGGTACTTGGTCCAATGGCCATCCGCGTTCCACCCATGTGAGGACTCGTGCTAAGATGGGGTTGCGTTTTCTTTCTCTCATGATGTCACGGGCAGTTAATGGCGGCGTGTGGAGTGTCTCAATCTGCAACGCTGTCATCGTTGGTGCAGGATTGTTGATAGTTTCAGGAAGCGGTGTACGGCTCAGCACATCGGCGTGGGAAATGGCTTTACCAGGACGATATTGTAGCCGATAATTGTAGGCAGCCAAGAATTCTGGCCAGCGGGTCATTCTGGGAGAAAGTATGTAGGGAGTTGGCTTGTCCTCAGTGATGATCCCCAGCAATGGTTTGTGGTCAGTTACAATGGTGAAAACCCGGCCGTACACGTACTCATGAAATCTTTTAACAGCTGATACAATCGCCAGGGCTTCTTTATCGATCTGGCTGTAATTTCGCTCGGTTTTCGAGAGCGTCTTTGAGAAGTAAGCAACAGGGGCTTAGTTACCATTAGGTAACACATGGCTCAAAATGGCGCCCACTCCAAAAGGCGATGCATCACATGTAATGTTTATTGGCAAAGTCTCATTGTACTGCATTAGTATGGCGTCCAAAGTCAGTAGTTTTTTCACATTACGGAACGCCTGCTTTTCTTTGTGACCCCATAACCAAATCGATTTTTTATCTAATAGATGATGTAAAGGTTCAGCAACAGTCGCCTTTTGCAGCAAGAATACATTATAAAAATTGATGAGGCCTAAGAACGCCTGGAAGTCGGTCTTTTTCTGGGGTCTGGGACCTTTTTTTATTGCTGTCTGATGACGAAGAGAGGTCCTCATGGTGGGCCATCTGCAGTTGCCCTTCTGCATTAGGTGAAACTTCGCCAGCCGGTGGGTGTGTCGTAGCGCGATTTCGGCGTAGTTGGGCAGCCGACTTCTTGGTCGCCTCCGCTGCTGTAGCTTCAGCTATGGCGTCTTTAAAGGTGATGTCGACCTTTGCCATTATTTTGCTCTGTAAGTTTAGAGCGTCTAGCCCGAGGACTACTCGGTTTCTCAAGGCCTCTTCTAGGTCGGTGAAATCGCAAAGGGCTCCCAAGTTCCGGAGGTCTGCAACGAAATCGGCAACACTTTCTCCTTTCCACTGGTTTCTTTGATAGAACTCGTGTCGTCTTATGAGCGTTGGAATGGTTGGTGCATAGTGGGCCCTTAGTAGCGGTTCGAGGACATCCCGGTCCATGGCCTTCGCTTCCACCAGTTTCGCTAATGCCTTAGCCATTTTGAATACTGTCGGGCCACAGTACGTTAGGAATACCGCCCATTTCTTCCCGGGTGTGGCATCCTTCAGATTATTCATTTCTAAAAACATTTGAAAACGATCCATGTAGGACTCCCAGTCCTCTTGAGCTGGATCGAATGGAACGGGTAGTACTACACTGCCAGACATGATTCCGCCGTTGTGCGCTTCAGCCACGTGCTTAGTTGTCTTAGTTGGCTCTGATGTCATCCAATCCCACCCTCGTTGCCAGTGTTAGGTCTGGAGCATGGGTGCGAATGATGGAGACGAGCCGGTAGAAACAGTGAACTTCAAACTCTTTATTTACATATTGTGACAGCTCAAACTGGAGGGCTGCTATAGCCTTCCTTATATAGGCAACTTATTAACTATTCAACCAATAACAAACCTGGAGCGCTAGCTCCATTAACCAATGGGAATGGCCTGTTAATGGCCAATCAGATGTTCCTGAATGGACCAATCCGATCCTGCCATTAACAGCCAATCAGAAGTGCAGGGCCAGAACCCTGCACTTGGCTTCAAGCTCAAGATACTTTTATTGGTATTATTCATTCACGACAGATGTTGTTACAAATATCATCACAGGATGTAAGCTGTTCCAAATAAAGCTGCCTTTTGCAATTGACTGATAGTGAATTTGCCACGGCCAATAGTGTTCAAATGATAATCCAGTTGTTGTGAGGTTGCCCCACTATATCTATTACTATATGAAAATAAGTCTTGGCATTGCGTATAGATAATATTTTTGTTTCTCAGTAAGTTGGGATCATGTTATATTTTATTTTTATATATGAAAATGGGACCTTAACTTATGATAGGATAAGTTAAAGTCAATTATCAGCTGTGTATATTTAACTTATTTATGCTGTATTTCTGAGAGATTTATTGGTTCTTATCAGCGAATCTAATTACTAATCTACAAAATTAATGTTTGAGGTTTTTTGCTATACTGTATCTTGTTTTCTAACCATTGGCTTACATGATGTCAAGTTCTGTCATGTTAAAGTCAGGTTGCTATAAGTGTTTGTTAAATGTCAGCCATTTTTTAAAAAGAGCTTTGTGTAAAAAAGGAAATACTAGCTTTCTCTGGTCTTTTTTTGCAATTTTACATGACTAAGGAAGATGTGTGTTTTCAATATCATTTATTGACGCTATTATGAGAGTTACTGACAATGAAGGAGAGTTTTAAACTGAGAATGGGTTGAAAAAATGTTTTGTATTTCAGAACACAAATTCATCTTGGATTTGTATTTAAAGGAATACTCTGGAATAAAATGGGCAAAGCAATATCATATATTAGTAAATTCTTCAAGCCTTTTGTCAACATTCATTTTCATTTTCTAGAAGTAATATATGCTTTATGGCTTGATGCCTGATATCATGGATATTAAGAATTTTTTTTATGGATGCAGAAGATGGGAAAAAGCTTAGGATGATAATTTCTTTATAAAAAGGACAGAAGGCATTATTATATATTTTTTTTATTTTTCATTTCTTTATTTCTACCTCCTTTTTTCTGTATATTTTTAATACATTGAAAATTGCTTGTGTATGTGTATATAAAATTTTTGATGAATGAATAAAATATTTCACTATCCCGTTTAATAGAGCAAAATGTTATACATATGTAATAAATGTGTATAGACAAAACTATGAATATAGAATATAGAATGTGTATTTGTATATGTTAGAAACTACCAGCAGATGGTCCTGGTGGAAAGATTAATGAGTAACTATGTATTGCATTTATTTAGATATTTATTGTGTTACTCATTTATGTATAAGACTTGCTCTGATTTCTGTCCTGTAATAACAAGTCAGTGGTTTACAATCTTTGGATTAGTTTGGACCCAATTTGAGAGATTCTTTGGAATACTAATAATTTGGAATACTTTGCTAATTAGAAGGAACTTTTAATCAGTTCATTCTGTTTAATTCATATTACATTGATATAGAAATAGAGAAAATAATAAAATACCTTTATTATTATTAAATAATTGCTCCAGAGAGCTAATTCCATAGCTGAATGTTGATACGTAAATGGAAAACCAATCCCGAGACATTTCCAACACATGCTGAGATTGCAGCATAATGCCAGAAAAAAAAGGCATTCGTGTTCTCATCCCATTTGATCCCAAGATAGTTAGGTTAACATATGGGTAATGCACCATTTTCTGATATCATGCTAACCAGCCTTCCCTCAGGTAGCAGATGGGTTCCATACAATATGCTGCATATGGCATGTGGAATGCAGGAAGCTAACTATTGCCAGTTCATAGATTAATCGAAGCCACATGTCTTGGGGGGGGGGTGTCTTTCAGCATGTTCTGAGACACTGTGGCACAGTGGTTAGAATGCAGTACTGCAGCCTACTTCTGCTGACTGCCGGCTGCCTGCAATTTGGCAGACTGAATCTCATCAAGCTCAAGGTTGATTCAGCCTTCTATTTTTCAAAGGTCGGTAAAATGAGGACTAAGATTGTTGGGGTCAATAGGCTGACTCTGTAAACCACTTAGAGAGGGCTGTAAAGCATTGTGAAGTGGTATATAAGTCTATGTGTGATTGCTATGTGCAGAAGGAATGTTTAAAAGCCTTTTTGAATTCTGAAAGTGAGTTTATTCATGAGTGAATATGTCATCGAAAATGTCATAATGTTTTGACATCTTTAGATGGCATTTGACATTTGCTCTCTGTGTCTATTTTTCATGTAGCAATAACCCCCTCCTCCAATCTCCCATTATGACTTTAAAGAGCAAGTCTAACAAGATTACAGATAAACAACTACAGAAAAATTAAATATAAGCATCATTCCAGAAAGCAAAACAAAGAAAAAGGAAACAAAACAAACACAATACATCCCTCTTCATTTTAGCATTCTACTGTTTTCTAAAAATGTAGTGATGAAGGGTATTCTCTTTTATATCTGCTGATTCTTCTTTCCTGAAGTTATTCATTATTATTTATTTGCAACTCCATAAATACTAATAAAAGGGGATATAATAATAACAACAACAACAATCTGACCTTCTTTCATCTAGCCATTGATAAAAAAGATCCCAAATTTCATAAAATTGTTTATCCTCTTGCTCTCTAATTTCAAATGTCAATCTACTCATCTCAGCACATTCCAATATTTTCTTAATAATTTCTTCCTGTAATGGTATTTTCTCATTCTTCCAATTTTTAGCAAATACAATCCTAGCCGCTGTTAATACATTTACAATCAGGTATTTCAAATCTTTACTATATATATCAGGTAAAATTCCCAATAAGAAGATCTCTGGTTTCAAGTCTATGTGTTTCTTTGTCATTTTTTCCAACCACATGCGAATTATAGTCCAATATTTTCTAGCGTCCTCACAAGTCCACCACATATGGTAATACGAGCCCGGTATCTGATGACATTTCCAGCATTTTTCAAATTTGTTCTTGAACATTCTTGCTGTTCTAGTCGGGGGAAAGTGCCACCTGTAAAACATCTTATACAAGTTTTCTTTATATGCTTTTGACATTGTCATTTTATAATTTTGAGACCACAATTTCTGCCATTTCTCTAGATCAATCCCATATCCAAAATTCTTCCCCCAATAATCATAGTTTCTTTGACTTGTTCTTCCTCTAATTTCATTCCCAGTAAATAACCATATAATTTTTTAATCACCTTCTCATCAGTACCCATCAAGATCTTATCTAAATCAGTCTGTTTATCATAGAATCCCTCCGTTTTGGAATCTTCATCATACCTTGAATGTATTTGCGCATATGAAAACCAATTCATCCTTATACCTTGTTCCTCTAAGTTTTGGATCGATTTAAGTTCACCCTTTTCATCCAAGAGTTCCCCATATCTAACTGTTTGTTCCTTCTTATAAATTATAGGATAGGAAAATGCTTCAATAGTCGATAACCAAACTGGAATTTTCAAATAACTTTGTCTTTTTATCTTCTCCCAGTTTAACCACAAAGACTCCCGCATATAATGTCTTCTAAAATAACCCTGTGTTTTAGTTCCCTTATGGCTAGATGATAAAATACGATAATAGAATATTTAGAATGCTAGACAGTAAGGAATATCTTTATTTTGCTATTATTTTGTTATTTGACATTATATTTATAAAGGGTTTTTTAGGATTGATTTGATATGATTATATGATTTGTTATAGAGTAAACTGGTTTAAAGTATTGTTAGCTCATAAAGCATGAATGATTAAAAATATAGTCAAAAACTTCTTTTTTTAGTGATATTAGGATATATAAGTTTGGATTGACAATATGAGTTGTTATGTAACATAATTGTAATTGAGACTACAGAATGAATGCACAAAAATGATGAACAAACTGACACACTGGATGTACATATGAGAGTTGATGTTTTTATGTTTTGTTTGTCTTGTTTGTTTGTAGAAAATTAATAACATCTTTTTCAAAACAAAAAACAAAAAACAATCTGACCTTCTTTTAAGAGATGTATATGGCACTGAATTTGGTCCTTTCAGCCATTTCCTGCCCAGCACTGCCAGTGAAGACAACTGAAAGAAACCAAAGCATGTCAAGGAGATGCTTTCCTTCTGACCAGAGGATTCCTCTTAAGCCCAATTATGTCTTGAAAAAACTGGGTTTATTTTTCCTAGGAGAAAATAAAAATCCATTCACGTAATGAGGGAGGAGAAGAGATATTCTTTCTCCCTAAAGCCCCACAAACCATAAAAGATCAATGCTGTGTAGTATCTGCATAGGCCACTTCTGGATCACCCTGGGGTGCTATGAATTGTTGGATATTGTTGGAAACTGTTGGATATTTATGGTCTCTGAAACATATTTCAGAGTGGAAAAATAGAAAAATAACCGTTTAAGATCCTGACTTTTTACATTCTTTGACTTTGTATAAACTTTATCATTTATAATGTGTATCCTTGCCATCATTTGGTAGACTTTGATGGCTTGCCTAAGGACAGGTTCAAAACTGCAAATCTCAATGGGATTATTTTTTATAATTTTGATTTCCCTTGTCCTAATTGTCAAGATTCCTGGCCTGGACTTGGCGGTAAATCTCAGAAGTGTCACTTCATGGCTCAGTTAGATTGCTTGGCTTAATGTGGAAGGTTCAGTTAGATTAGTATCTCTATTGTACAGAAGAACAAAGTAATACCAAACTATTAATTTCCCACCATCAGTGAGAAGATGTAAATGATGTTTCTACTTCAGGGGAATTGAAATTTGAACTTCTGAATCACAGGCGGTCCACTATTTACAACAGTAGTAGTAGTAGTAGTAGTAGTAGTAGTAGTAGTAGTAAGTAGTACTTTATTGTCATTGCACCTCATATAACAAAGTTAAATGCCACCTTCCATGTGCATAAGAAAACTATAAAAAATAAAACAAAAACACACATCCTTCACTGAATTGAAACCCCTGCTATTGCATTAATATTGAATTGAGAACCCCTGCTATTGCATTAATATTGCACTATACAGTAGAATTCAATATAGTTGCTGCCCTGGGATGGAAGCTGTTTTTCAGCCTATTGGTTCTTGTCTTTATTGTCCTGTACTGTCTGCCAGATGGTAATAATTAAAAAAAAGGGTGCCCAGGATGAGATGGATCTTTAAGAATGTTTCAAACTTTCTTAAGGCTGCAGGAGCCTTTTTTATTTTTTTATTTATTTTTTTATTTGGTTTGTCAACTGCTTAGGTATAAGTAAAAACATAGTTATGAATACATGGATACATATAAGAAAAATAAAAAATAAAAGAAACAATAGGACAGGGACGGTAGGCACATTGGTGCGCTTATGCACGCCCCCAGAGAGCTCTTAGGAAATGGGTGTGGTCAATAGTAGACGGTCTAAGGTTAAAGTTTTTGGGGTTTGGAGAAGAAACCACAGAGTCAGGTAGAGTATTCCAGACATTGACCACTCTGTTGCTGAAGTTGTATTTCCTGCAATCAAGTTTGGCGCAGTTTACCTTGAGTTTGTATCTATTGTTTGCTCTTGTATTGTTATGGTTGAAGCTGAAGTATTCATTGACAGGTAGGACATTACAATGTATGATTTTATACACTAAGATCGGATCGAAGGCAGCTTAGTTCTAGGTTTGCTTTAAAGCTCTTCCAAAGAAGGGGGAGAGCAACCAATGATCCTCTGGGCAATGACGTTAAGCTTCTGGAGCACTGTCCTACAGTTTATTTAGTGACTGTTCCAAGTTACAGCAGCATTGAAAAAAGTGACTTCTGTCCGCTTTTCACTCTTACAACCATTGCAGTATCCTCGTGGTCATTGGATCAAAATTTCAACACTTGGCAACTGACTCTATTTACGATGGTTGCAATGTCCCTGGATCATATGATCGCGTATGGTTGCAGTGTCCCTGGATCATGTGATCACCTTTTGCAGCCTTCTCCTAAGCAAAGTCAATGGGAAAGCCAGATTCACTTAACAACTGCATCGCTTACTTGACAACTGCAATGATTCACTGAACAACTGTGGCAAGAAAGGTCATAAAATGGGGCAAATTCCCTTTGCAAATATTTTGCTTAGCAGCAAGTGTTGGACTCAATTATGGTCCTTTGTCAAGGACTACTGTAATTGTATTGTGTTCAGCCGTGGGTCATTTTGAAACTAAGTGGTTGGTGGTATGGTTATAACGTGATCTTCTGTGGATGGGCAGTTGCTGGTCCTCAACCTTCACTCTAATCTTACTATGGTCCTCATGTTGTTACAGTTTTCCAGATCCAAATTTAGGGAATCGATTTGAATTGTGTCTATCAGTTAATGGAGACATAATTGAGCCATCAATGTAAGTTTAAAGTCATATCTGAACTGATCCTGGCAGGGTTTGATGTGAACAGTGTCGGAACTGAAATGTGATTAGTAATAAAAGAGACTGGGATATGATTTAGGAACTGGAAACATTAAGGAAAAAGAGCTTTTTTCCAAAAATACATACATATCTAGGCTATGTAGGGGACTGAGAATCATCTGCCATCAGATACTTTTAATTGTGCTTTTATCGAAGCAAAATAGCATAATTGAAAGTATCCTCAAATAATTATTTTTACCACTTTTCATATTCCACATCTACAATATTGTCACTGACCCATCTTTTTTTAACAGCCAGTTAAAATTATACAGATGAACCATTTTCACACCAAATATAATCATCAGCTTCCACCCACTATTACATTATGGGATAAATTATTTCTTTTCTTTGGATTCTCTCTGTAATGCTTCTAGACATTTATAATATCCTGTTCCTATTGGAATATCTGAGAATATAAAAAAAAAAACCTATAATAAAGATAATACATATTTAACTTTACATATTCTAACAGCAGCCAGAATTATATATGCACAATACTTGAAAAATGAAGAAACCCCTACAGATGATAATATAATCAAAAAGATTCTGGAATGGATGGGTTAACTCTAAAAAATTAAAGAGAAGATTCAGAATATTTTATAACATGAGAACTTTTCTTCAAAAGGCTAGTTGATAGATACATAGGTTAAATGTGTGGATTTATGTGAAATATAGACTACATGAGAAAGAAAAACTGATTAGTAAATATTTTGATGATTATATAATTGATGTCAATGTGGAAGGTAATATACTTTCTAATAACGATTGATATTATCTTATATATGTGTATATGTACATGATTATGATGATTATGATGATGTTTATATTGTAACACTTTGGACATCTAGAAAACACACTGTTCAATATAGAAATGGAATTTGTGATTAAAAAAAATAATGAAAATATTTATACATTAAAAAAAATCAGAATATCTGAGTTGATTAGCACTTGTTCAGTTTGGAATTCCTAGTTGTGTTGCTCAGTGAGAAGCAAATGAAATTTCAGATGACTGGGTCATTGTAAGCATGTCTATAGCTATTTGAGGAAACACACTTTGTTATTTGAAAACCATGGGCCTGTGATTACCAACTGTGGCTTGACCTTGAGTGGCAATAATTGAAAGATTTGTTCTGTTGTTGCTCTTGGTAGAAGGATATCTGGATTATGGATTGTGCTGTGAATGAACTGAAGTAGTCTTGTGATTATTATACTGCCATGCTGATTGAGGGCACTTCATTAAACCTTGTTTCAATGCCTTGGCGCTATAATTGATTGGCAGTCAATTCTACTACTGTACGTATGTCAGGAAGGATTTTAAAATCCTCTGAGGAACAAGCAGTACATATCAATGGAGATGGATAAAAATACTGATTTTGTTTACTAACATCAATACACTGTTAATTTTTCTTTTTTGTTTGGTAATATATATATAAAACACATGATGGAGTCATGTGGTGGCCTAGAAGTGGAGCTCTCACCTCACAATCAGGAGGCTGTGAGTTCAATCCTAGATAGAGGCAGATATTTCTCTCTCTGGGCACACTGAGACTATATCTGCTGAATAAAACTCCGCATTGGTGACAGGAAGGGCATCTGGCCATTAAAACACTCTGCTAGCTGAATCATTCAGTTGCCCAGACTCCACCCCACAAGGGATTATGGGGACGTTAAATGGTTCTATGAAAATTTCATTATATGAATCAGATGGGGATAATCCTTAAAAGTTCGGAGTACCACCCTATGTTACAATATTAGCCAGGATGCTCATTTCCTGAGATTCGATAATCTCACACACTTGTGTACAAGAAAGCCAAAATCTGTGAGGATATCACACCAGAGTTTATCATTGTTGCTGTATTAAATCTCATGGAATGAATGCTATTGAAAAAGACCAACCATTTATAAATTTTAAAAAGCAAAAAAAAAAAGGGTGTGTGTGTGTGTGTTCAGGAGATGGCAGAAGTAATTTGAGCAATGAACTATTCTGCACAAATAAAGAGTTGTTGTTTTTTGCTTCTTGTTTTAATTTGCCACTATCGAACTGAAGTGATGGTTCTCTTTCTTCTGTAATTATGAAGGATGAGCCAATCCTTGACAATATAAGTGAAGGCTACCAATTTCAATGCTGTTAGGCTGGAAATATCATGGCATGCAAAGTTGCAAAACAGCATAATGGAGTATTATGAACACCAATTTTACAAACCATTAGGTAGAGCTGCGATTGGAGCCAAGTGGCACACTGGTTGGAAAGCAGTACTGCAGGCTGCTTGTGCTATCTGCTGGCTGGCTGAGGTTTGGCAGTTCAAACCTCAGGGTTGACTCTGGCTCAGGGTTGACTCAGACTTCTATCCTTCTCAGGTCAGTAAAATGTGGACCCAGATTGTTGGGGGCAATATCTGTAAACCGCTTAGAGTGGGCTGTAAAGTGGTATATAAGTGCTATTTCCAGTATAAAGATTACACCTGTGAATAGAAAGAGGTTTGTAGACTTCTTTAGTTTGTTTGTTTGTTTGTTTTAGAGAATTTCTATATTACCCTAATCATTGCACAATGTACAATGATGAAACCTTAATACTGTACATCAACATTAATATAAAACAATAACCAGATGGTGGATGTTTTAAGTTCTAGTGTTTTTAATCTGCTCTCAGTTACTGTAACCACTAAGAGGGCCTTTGATTTTAATGGATATAAATGTGATAGATGTAGTGGTGGGATTCAATTTTTTTTACCACCAGTTCTGTGGGCATGGTTTGGTGGGTATGGTAGGCGTGGCAGGGGAAGGATACTGCAAAATCTCATTCCCTCCCTACCCCACTAACCTGTTCTCCAGCTCCATTCTCCTGTGCAGGGCAATCAAAGAAAACCCAGCCAATCAGCTGGGACTCGGGAGGCAGAGAATAGATGGGAGTGGGGCCAGTCAGAGGTGGTATTTGCCAGTTCTCTGAACTACCCAAAATTTCCACTACCGGTTCTCCAGAACTGGTCAGAACCTGCTGAATACCACCTCTGGATAGATGGATAGCTCATGACAACTCACTATGGGTCCAAAGCCCCATTGAAAAAGTATAGCTTCTCCAAATAACAGAACAGTAGGAGTTAGGCATAGATTTGAAAGGAACACATTCTGCTTGTGGGTTTCCAAAATGCCTATCTTCTGATCCACAGCCTTCCTTCATCTTTTATGGAGTAGATTCTCTGAAGATCTTCCCTAGATATCTGGAGTGGAACAAGCTGATTCATTCTTGGTAAGGAAGTCCCTTGACAAATCCAAGACATATAATCCTTATGAAGGGTCTTTGCTGCACTGACGGTGTTACCTAGTTTGGGTAATGAAACATCTGCAAGAAAACAAGCAAGCTCAGACAGCCCCAAGGACTTCTCATGTCAACCCTGAGCTACAAATATTCTCCTTTATTCATATAGAATCCTTAATCTTCAATATTAATTTGGAATGAGCTTCTGATTTAACAGTTTACAAATCATTTGAAAATCTAACTGGTCAAGAAAAACCTTCTGAAATTCTATTCAGTTTTAACATAATCATAAGAATTATTTGCCTTCTGCTGCAAAGCTCCCATCAGTAGATAAATCTATCTATCCAATTCTGCTCCCATTGCTTCAACTCCATATTGCTATATCTCCAGCTCCCATGGACAACCAGAAGACCAGCATATTCTAGGCATCCTTTTCTTGAATTCTTTTGCTTGAATTCTCTTGAATATGGTTGAATTCCCTCTGATTGGAAAGGTCAAAGTAAGATAATGGCCAAGTGGACTTATTTGGATACCTGGGGAAGTTTGGTTATATAAAGAAATTGAGAGTAGAATATTATCCCATTTATTTGTACTTAGATCCCTGCTTCTTCTGGTTGGTGAAGGCAATTCCCAGAAATTGGATACCAAATGTTTTCCTTAAGGGAAGAGTTATTTACACTTGCTATAAGGAGGCAGTGACATCTCCTCATCTTAATATGCCATTGCTTGACCCAGTTGTCAAGATTTTCATCCAATATCCAACCCTCCTTTCTCAGAAAGATTGTTGAGAAGGTGGCCAGGCAGTGGCTAAACTACAGTTACTCAAGACCTTTTTTAGTTGTGTTAGGGATAACATTGTTTACCCTAACTGGTTTAGGTAAAATAATAAATATGTAATCATAGTTTGTAAGTTAAAGTGTCTGCAACTTTAAATATAGGAATGTAATTAAGGGAGTGGTTGTGAAAGCACTTTAAAAGAAGCAAAGCAACGGCAGCTTGCTCTCTCTGGCTTTGATGATCCCTAATTACTGCATGGACTCAAGACTGCGTTACTCGAACGGGAGAGAGATAAAGGACTGATTTGTAAGTGAACTGACATAGGATATTCTACACGGACTTTGCTAACTGAATATCCCTGAATGGACTGACTAAATGATACATGACTATTGGACTGTTATTTTGACTATGCTATAAATGGAATAAACTATATTTTTGATAGCACAAGCGTATCTGTTATTTTTACTGTATGTTAATAAACATACAAGCTCAGCTCACTCATTTATCTGTGTGCCTATCTGACTAACACTGCACATTCTGTTTAGCTTGTCTCCTTAACCCTGGTTGGGGAACCCAGTCTTAACACGTTGGATTTTAGGTTGAGACACAATATGGAAATGGCATGAATAGATCCAATGTTATGACAGTTTTTATGACAGTCATTTAACAAATCATGGCAGTCATGAGTGAATCATAATTGTTAAGCAAATACAGCTTCCCCAAAGGGAGTTTTTTGACAGAAATTTTTGGCAATGCAGGTTGCAAATTGTAATCATATATATCGTAGGATGCTATATCCAGTTGATCTGATTGCCAAGTGCCCAAATTCTAATTTCATAACCCCAGATTGGTGTGATGGTCATAAGTGTGGATAAAGGTCACAACTCACTTTTTCTAGGGTCATCATGACTTTGAATAGTGGTACAGTGGCTTAGAGGCGCTCATCTCCAATCAGAAGGCTATGAGTTTGATGCTAGGTAGAGGCAGATATTTCTCTCTCTGGGCACACTAAGAATATATTTGCTGACAAAAACTCCACACTGGCGACAGGAAAGGCAACTGGCCAGTAAACATTCAGCCTCATTCAGTTGCCCAGATTTCATCCTGCAAGGGATTATCGGGTCATTAAAGAGGATGATCATGACTGAATCATTGTTAAACAAATAGACATAAGTCAAGGGTTATCTGCAGTCTCAAAGTCTCACACCTCCTTTGAAGTCTTGGATTAAGTGATCCATCAGTATAGAATTGAATACTGTCAGTACAGATCCCCTAAGCGCTTCATCCTCCCAGGTATTCAAAAAGCTTATACCCTGTTGTCCTTCAAATGAGCATGTATGCAAAATTGGCTGTGGGTTGCTCTCTCCAAATTAATCATTGTGCTTTCTAGTTAATTGTTTCCATATTTTGTTTTTATTATTGTAGCTTCCCAGAGGTCTCCAGAGTTGGCAGCCCTACAAGTATGATTTATAAATAAAAATAAATTTGAAAGTTTATACTAAGGGCTAGGTCATAAATCATGGTAATCATAACAGCATAGTAAGTTGTGTGAACCCAACTACGGATAGCTTCCCCAACATTTCATTCTGCCTTTCCCAAGCTAAAAGCTTAGAAGTTTCTGCAGCTTTCTTAACTTAGTGCTCTTCGGGGGCATTGGGATTTGAAGTTTAAAAATTCCAGGTAAGCATGTGTTGAAGGCCAATATATCAGGAGGCCACCGGGTCAGAATAGAAACTATTAGAAATAAATTGAGAAAATGGAAGGAGAGAAATTATAAATTTATCCCAAAGCAATTTAGCCATTATTTGTGTAGTAAATGTGTTTTCCGTGTATAGTTTGGGAAAAGGAAAATAATTATGATTGAACTGGACAGATGTAGTTTGCTAGGAGTATCATGAAAAGTTTTTAAAATTACAGAATAAAACATTTCTACCAGATACTCTTACATCAAAACGATATATTTTCTTGTAAAGTAGAACTCTGACTTTTAACAGAATGCCAGACTGATCTAAAGGTTGAAAATGAAAGAATGTACCTGGTTGGCAGCACCTAGCAAACTTTAACCGATTTTAGAAATCTTAACAGAGAAGCAAGGAAATCTCAGGGTTTTATCTTAGACTGGAAAAGCAAACACCTGTCCTGGAAGAAAACAATGAAGAAAACAGTCTTTTCCATACCATTGCCAAGATAACTGCAAATATATCCATGAACTCCACCAGTAACTGACCTCCAACAGCCTGTTTCTCCATATTTTCCCACCTAAATAGGAGTAGGAGTATATTATACTGTATGTTATGTTGCCATCTTGCACAGGAGTAGAATGTTCTTTTTTGTTTTTTGACCGACATAACACACACAAAAGAAAATATTTGCAGAAGTGAAGATTTCATGTAAAGGACTTAGCAGCTTCCAAGTAAACCTGCTTATTTGAGTTCAGTAGTGAAACAGACACTAGGACTAATATTCCATGGCAAAACTGGCTGAGCTGCCAACAGTGAGGTTTAAAACAGCATAGAGATAGGTCAATATTATGAAATACTGACATGTCCCCCTAATTGCTCTGCATACCAGGGAATGAACTTAGCCAGGCAGGTACATTAAGTGAAACTAAGCGTTGTCAGGGCTTCTAGATAAAATGTGTCTGATTTAGTAAACATGTTTACCACAGAGGTTTATAAAATTGACTTCTCCACAGCCCTGGACTTCAAGAGTATTTGGGAATGTGAATTTTTACGCATCTGCTTGTAGATATTTATTCTCCTATACATTTATCATCAATGAAGTACATTTTCTTTGTACCCCCCACATCTTTCTTTTTGTAATTTGTACAATTAATTGTATTATGTTACGTTTGGATTTTCTTTGAGGTGCAACTCAGATAGGTGGATGGAAATGTGTTACATGCAGTTGAAAATTATTTTAATAAATCTATGCAACATGTTTGAAGTTATGGGGAAAACCTAAAGATTACCAGGTTGTTACTAGAGTAGTGAAAGTGTTGCTTCAAAAAAAAAAAAAAAAAAAAGCTCTATTCAGAACTATCCCAGGTGTTCAAATCATCTCCTTAATACTAGAAAGTCAAGACTCGAACTTGAACCTGGAAGCCCAAAACTTAAAATACTACCAATATACCACCTTCTAAGTAAGTAAAGTCAGCTAAACAAACTATCGGGCCCATGCCTCGAAAATGCCACAAGGTCTTTACTAATTAACCTACTATCATGAACAGTAATCACAACAAGCATCACCCTAAGCACCTTACTAGTCACTATAGCGACACATTTTCTTAATAATATATCAAACACCCCAACACTTTTTCTACAAGTCACACAACCAAACAACCAATGGTTGGGGCCCATCCTATGATTGGCCTGCCTAACTGCCTTCCTGGCAAAAATACCTATCTATGGCCTACACCTCTGACTACCAAAAGCCCATGTAGAAGCCCCTATTGCCGGATCCATAATTCTAGCCGCAATCCTGCTAAAACTAGGAGGGTACGGAATTATTCGAATAGCCCAAACCCTCCCCACCATAGTATGAGTATGCCTAGAAAACAACACCCTATTTATAATCCCCAACCCATACACATACATCCATGCATCCATCCATCCAGACAGACAGGCAGACAGGCAGGCAGGCACGCACACACACACACACACACAGAGAGACACACACATGCATTCCAGAAGCCATATTCCTAGAAAGGACATGGCCCAGAACAACACACAAAAAAGGAACTATTAATTAAGTCTACTGATTAAAATTAATTGCCTATAAAATAAGGCAAATTAATTGTGCCTTGTTTCAAGATATCATCCATTCTCATTCAGGTAATCCTCAACTTACAACAGTTCATTTAACGACCATACAAAAAGACAATGGCACTGGGAAATGTGACTTATGACCATTTTTCACACTAATGACTATTGCAGCATCCTCCTGGTCACCTGATTTACATTCAGATGCTTGGCAACTGACTCGTACAGTTTATACAACGGTTGCAGTGTGTCCTGGGGGTCATGTGATCACTTTTTGCAAACTTCTGATGAGCAAAGTCAACGGGGAAGCCAGATTCACTGAACAACTGTGTCACTAATTTAACAACTGCATTGATTCACTTAACAAACATGGGGAGAAAAGTCATTAAATGGGGCAAAAACAAATTTCTCACTTAGCAACATAAATTTTGAGCTCCATTGTGGTTGTGAGTAGAGTCCTGCCTATATACTCTCAGATTGCACACAGGCACACTGAACACAGAATCTCTCACCTATTCCCCTCTTCTTCTTCCAGTGAAAATATGAAAAATAAAAAGAAACAGCATGGAAATGGAGAAATGAAATGGGATAATAACAATGAGAATGAAAGGGAGAGACAAAACTGGAGGTAATCAAGGACAGAAATCATCTCCAAAAGGATTAAAATCAGTAAACATAATTTTAGAGCATCCATACTTTTTAGCATGAATGTTTGCAATTTTTGCATCTCTTCTTTATTCCATTCCATTCCACAGCTCCTCCTAGATATCAACAAATGCAGCCCCTCCTCCTCCCCTTCTCACACAATTAATTATTTTGAGAAATAAATATTTCATCCTACAGGTAAATAAGATGCTAGATTCCACTAGAATGGAAAATGCACCTAATTTGTCCTTTAATTTATTTACTAACCAAAATGTATATCTTGTCAAGTTCCCAAGACTCTTTCTCTTACAGCAAATGCCATCTAAGTGATTTTAAGCCAACGTAGATCAAATTGAAAAAACTTGTTCTCAGTGCAGGCAGAATAAAAAATGGATGAGTGAAAAGATGGGGCAAAATCTACTTTTGTCACTTTGTCTGCCTTTGTGAATAATTAAAATTTCAGAGCTGGTCACATATACATTTGTAGCTTTCACAGTTTCCTTAGATATTCTCAATTGTGGGACTATATTTTTTAAAAAATTTCAAGTATTCACACAATGCTTGGAAAACCAAGTCAGTCAAGTTCTATTCGTTTGTTTGTTTGTTTATCAAATTTATTTGCTGTCCATCTCACCATAAGGTGACTCTGGATGACTTACAAATTAAAAGCAATAAAACTATATTCTTTATGAGGAAGCCTGTGGAGAGCCTGAAGGTGACTCAAAGTGAGCGTACCAAAAGCCGAGGAGGAAAGATTGTGCTGGAAGTCTCAATGGAGCCTATAATGGAGTGACCCAACTCCACTTTCTAAAACACATTTGCATTATAATTATTGAAAAGCTACAGAGATCCTTGGAGCAGCAAAGTAATTAGGCTTCCTGGTGAGTGTTCATATGACCCAAGGCATGAATAAGGGGAAATTGAAAGAAATAAGTACCAGGATTTAAAAATAATCCACAGCAAAAAATAGTTGTGAAGAGTTTGGAATATGAAAATTTTAAATTGGTTTATTTTAATAAAATGGGTTTATTTATTTATTTAGTACATGGCATACCATGTCAGGGAAATCTACAAATGCTAGAAACAATGCAATCCTGATGGTCTAAATCACTACTTCATTTTGTTCGGTACTTGCCTTCCCATCCTTGGTGCACCGCAGGAAAGGGTTTAGTGGATTTGGATTTAGCTTATTTAAAAGTATTTGTGAATTAACTAAACCAATAAAATAAAGTAGACTTTCATGGAAAACAGGATGTTTGAATTGTCCAAGAAAAATGATTGGTCACAAAAAAAAAGTCAAGGGAGGGTTGTTAAAGTTCATAAACTATAGAATATAGTGAATGGGACTAATGAATTACCAATACAAAGAAAGGGAAAAGAAAAGAGTGATAAAAGAGTTAATTTTGACTGTTGTTTTCCCTTGCTGGGAAATTAGAAAGAGAGAGAAAGATTATTTTAGGCTAGAAGCAGGAGAATATAGGGGAACACCACTATCATAGCAAACATCAGAAAATAGCAACACACTCGTGGTGTTACAAAGAATGTTTTAAGAACAGGGGAAGAATATTATAAAGTCAGTGGCAACTTTGTTGGCTAAAAGGTTTGAAAATATGAAAGAGAAATTTAAATTTAAAAAATGGAAAAAACTTCAATACAAATGATTTGGAAGGGTAAACTAATCAATGGGGAAAAGTGAACTTGCACTTATTGCTGAAAATAAGTGCAAAATTGTAAAGAGGGATTAAGAGAAAATAAATTGGTTTGGAACTGCACTGAAGATCAGAAGCTGCTTCCTTTTTCAAATATAGTTTTCTTTTTTCTTTTCCCTTAACTTTCTGTTTTATATGTTTTCATGTTACTTTTATTCCTGTAAACATTTTTAATAAAAGTTATATTTATAAAAAAAGGAAAGGACAGAACTCTTTGAGTTCTATTCAATTGCAGTCTTCTCCCAAACGAAAAGTTTGATTCAAATGGAAATAAGTAGCATAATTTACACAAGAAAGGATAGCAAAGTAAAAGTAAATAAATAGATAGTTAGAGAACATTTAGCTACCATGCATAAATTTAAGTTTCCAGACCAATTACATTTATAGAATAGAATACGTTATTGGCCAAGTGTGATTGGACACACAAGGAATTTGTCTTGGTGCAAATGCTCTCAGAAAACATAAAAGAAAAGATACATTCATCAAGAGTCATTTCTTCTCATTTAAAACTTTTTTATTAGTTTATCAAAGTATAAAATACAAAGGAAAAAAACATGGAAAAGTAAGAAGAGAGGAAAGGAAAAAGAGAGGGTATAATGTAATGGGATTAAAAAAGGGAAAAGGTACCAACTTACAACTCTCTTTGTCACATTCAAAGGTAACAACATTACTGTTATGTTCTGAGCATGGGCGCTAAGGATGGAGACGAGCCGGTGAACAGTGAACTTCAAACTCTTTATTTACATGTGTAACAGCTCAGCTCTATGGCTGCAACGGCCCCCTTTATATAGGCAAGCTCTTGCGTATTTAACCAATGAAAACACAGGGAGCGCTAGCTCCGTTAACCAATGGGAGAGGCTCGTTAATAGCCAATCAGATTCTCCTGAATGGACCAATCCAATGTCGCTATTATCAGCCAATCAGAAGTGCAGGGCCAGAACCCTGCACTTTACTTCAAGCTCTTAATAATCTTTATTCAAGTACTTTTATTAATTCACAACACCCCTTCCCCCCGGGTTTTGTTTAAGGGGTACAGTCACGTAGTCTTTGAGGTAGGCAGGTTGTTTTGATTGTCTATTTGATTTACTTTGTTCTCCCGGTATTTGGCTACAGTCTTGTTGGGGTAGGATGTTATCTGGTGAAGAGGATGCCTCCCGTTCTGTATTCAAATTTTCATTGCCGCTAATGTTCTCGGCATCTCCTCGAGGCGAGCTCACCCCCATCCCTGATCCTTCTTCACGTGTTGCCTCTGAGCAGTCATTACTTCCGCTTAAGCTTTCTGCCATTTCAAATTCAGCTTCCTCGGTATCTCCTCCCCCTTCGGTTTGGAAGTCAGGGGACTTGGAGATCCCTGACTGTAGCTTTGAACGCAGCTGATCAATATGGCGCTTCCATATTCTATCGTCGTGACATCTCACGGGGTACGATCTGGGGCCGTTTACTTGGACTACAATTGCCTCGACCCACAACGGATCGCCCAAAAAGTTCCTAGCAAAAACCAAATCGCCTACCTGGAAGTTACGGCATTTCCTGCTGGATCCATGTGGTTTTTCCAGTTCATATGATGGGGGCAGATGGTCGAGGTGGGAGCGGAGCTTCCACCCCATTAATAACTCGGCGGGAGTTTTATTGGTGACGCTGTGCGGAGTGATATGCTGCAAAAGGAGTATCCGGTTAATCTTGTCTTCTATATCGCCATAGTCCATTTTATGCAAGGTTTTCTTGACGAATTGTACCATGCGCTCGGCCCTTCCGTTGGCTGCAGGATGCGCCAGCGAAGTCAGCGCATGGCCATCCGTGCTCGACCCAACTGAGGACTCGTGCTAAAATGGGATTGCGTTTTGTTTCCATCGCGATATCTCGGGCTGTAAGTGGCGGTGTTCGAAATGTCTCGATCTGCAGTGTTGTAACTGTCAGAGCGGGGTCATCAATGGTCTCCGGAAGTGGTGCACGGCTCAATGCGTCGGCGTGGGGAATGGCCTTCCCTGGGCGGTGTTGCAACTTGTAATTATATGCTGCCAAGAATTCTGACCAGCGAGTCATTCTGGGAGATAATATATAAGGTGTTGGCCTATCTCCCGCTATTATTCCCAGAAAAGATTTGTGGTCAGTCACAACAGTAAAGTCTCGGCCATACACATATTCATGAAATCTCTTAACAGCAGACACAATAGCAAGGGCCTCTTTATCAATTTGACTGTAATTGTGTTCTGCTTTTGATAACATCTTTGAGAAAGAGGCAACGGGGCTTCACTACCATTTGGCAAAACGTGGCTCAAAATGGCACCCACTCCGAATGGTGATGCATCACACGTGATCATTAAAGGCAAAGTCTCATTATACTGCATCAAAACAGCATCAGAAGTCAATAAATTTTTCACATGTCGAAATGCCTGCTCCTCTCTGTCCCCATACCCCATACCCCATGCTTTTTTGTCCAACAAACGATGTAGGGGTTCGGCTACGGTTGCTTTGTGAGGCAGGAAAACGTTATAAAAATTGATAAGGCCTAGAAAAGCCTGGAGATCAGCCTTATTTCGGGGTTTGGGGGCATTTTTTTTTTTTTGAAACAAATTTTTATTAATTTTAAAGATAAAACAACACATCATTAACCATTAAATACATAAACACATAAAACCTCTTAACATTGTAAATCCTTACAAGTCAAACAAAACATTATTTTTATACAGCATAATTCCAATTTATCCCATCTCCATATGGACACACAAATATCTTTCAGCAAATTTCTCATTATTTCTCTTTACTCCTATTCAATTTCATTTCTCTTCCATATTTATCCATTTTATAGTCATCATATTCTTTTCTTTCTGGCTTGTTTAAATTATTCTCGTCTAACATTCCTCCAAGGTTTTATTGATTCTTTTTTCCTTTTTTTTTTTAAAAAAAAACAAATTTTGTTAGTTTTACCATAAGCACAATACACAAACATACAAACACAAAACATAAACAAAACTAAAAGATCTTTTCTGAAGGTTGTCTGTTCCCGGGTTAAAACTCTTTACACAGACACAAATTCAAACATCATATTCAACCCATATCTCCTTCCATATCTTATTATCATTTTCTTTTTTATATATATATATAAAAACCATTTTTATCAGTTTTATAAAAACAATGCACAAAGAATCAAGGCATAGCAGCTTATAAATTCTTTTCTAAGAAAAAATAATAATAATAGACCAATAAGGCATAACATTTCCAAATTATAATATCAATATTTCATATAATATTAACTTCATATCTTGTCCCTACTTCTCTTTTCCATCCAAATTATTTATTAATTAAAATTTTATTGCCTTTTATCAATATACAAAATCCAAAAAAAAAAAAAAGCATATATATCCTTCCATATCTTATTACCATTTTCAACAACATTCTTTGTCTGTTCTATTTCCAATTATCCATTCATCTTTTTTTTCTTTTACTATACTTCTCCTGTACACCAATTGGAGTAACATCTATAACTCATTACCCTAACTTAGAAATACTACATATAGCAATCTTTCTTGGGATTCTGTTTAAAAAATTCTAAAATTACATAATAAATTTTATATTCTAAATATACATATAAAAACACACTCTTATATACCCTCCAGAATCCCTCTTTTAATCTAAATTAAATTCACCCATTGTCTCTAAATAAACTTTTTTTCTTTAGGTCTTGCTTCCCCCCATTAAGGCTTCTCCTCCCCCCCTTTCTCTCTTGCTTATTCTTCTCCTTGTCCTTTCTATCCCTTTGCTTTTTCTCTTCGCTTTTCTTGCTCCTTTTCCTTTGCTTTCTAACCTTGCCTCCATCTTTTCGCTCATTTTTCTCTCTTTTGGTTGTTTTTATAATTCTTAAAATCCCCTTTTTCTTATCCTTTTTCTCCTCCTCTCCAGAAGGGACCCATTGTTCATCAAAGATGGCTTCTTCTTCCTCTTTTTCCTTGTCCCAGTCCTTCTGCTGCGTAATCAACTTTTCAAAAGAACATAACGCCATTTCTAAGAATTGAAACAAAGCGCCCAAAGTATCTTCTTTTTTATATTTTTGATATTCAATCTCTAGTTCATCCACAGACGATGCCATTATGAAAAGGGAAACTTTTTCCAAAACAACCACAAGTATTTTTAATCAAAGACATTCAAAAGCAATTAAAAAAAGAAAAAAAAGTTCCAAAAGTTAATACTTTTCTTCCTTCTTCTCTTTCTCTTTCTGAATTAATTTTTAATCAAAGAGGTCCAATTACCATATATCTTCTTTTGGGATCCACAAAGACGTTCTAGACAATCTCCTCCTTTTTCAGCTTCTGCTCCAATTTTTTTTCTCCCTTCCCACTTGCAATGACAATTTTAAATAATCAAAAATCCATACCTCCAGCAGAGATTTTCCAATTTCTCAAATTTTTCAATGTCCAAAAATCCCTTTGTCTCTTAGCTTCAACTTTCAAAGCAATCCACTTTCAATGTCTAATATATCGAAATATTTCTGCTTTTTCCGTGGGGTGGGAGAGTAAAAAAAAAAAAAAAAATTCCCTTTAACAGCTTCTCCGCCGCTTTTCGCTCTTCTTAGGGATACAATGTATCCTCCAGCAACAAGCAGCTCAATTCCAGGCAATTTAAAAGGTGTTACTTGACCCGGCTCAGACAGAACTTTCACTCTTCACACTTCCTCCAGCACAGTTCTTACCCGGTTGCTGGCTTCTTCGTGGCGGCCATTGCTGACCGCCGCTCCACCGCCTTGGGAAAAAGGGGTTTTCCCGGAGAAAGGGGGGGTCTGCGATGCCCCCACCTCCCTATCCGACTCCCCTCTCTCTTCAGCTGTCCCTACAGGGCAGCCATATCCCCCTGACCCATCTGGATCGGGGGTACCTCGACGGCTAGCACAGCAGGAATCGCGAGCTGTCGCGAATTCCTGCTGCCGCGAAGCCACGCAAACCGGAAGTTCTCATGGGGTTTGGGGGCATTTTTGATTGCCCGAAGTTTGCTAATGGTGGGGTGAATGCCTTGACTATCAATTAAATATCCTAAAAATTCGACACGATCCATACATAGTTGACACTTGTTTTTTTTAACTTTGAGACCTGAGTCTTTAAATCTCTGGAGAACCAACCTCAGGCGATCCTTTAATATTTTCCGAGTCGGGGCAGCAATTAACACATCATCAAAATATGGGACAACGCCTTTTATCCCTTGTAATAGTCTTTCCATCAAACTTTGAAAGATTCCCGGGGCTCGCTTACTCCGAATTGGAGTCGGTTACATTTAAACGCACCTCGGTACGTAACGATTGTTTGGGCCTCTGCCGTTTTTTTTGTCTACAGGCAGTTGTTGGTATGCCTGGGCTAAGTCTAGTTTAGCGAAGACTTTTCCGTCCCCCAGGGAATGGAGGACGTGTTGCACCACCGGTACCGGGTAAGCATTTTATTGAAGGGCGTGGTTCAGGGTGGCTCGGTAGTCCCCACAAATTCTTATCGATCCATCCGGCTTGATGGGTGTCACGATTGGGGTTTCCCAGGGAGAGTGATTGGTTGGTTCTAACACACCCTGGGCTTTTAATTTATCAAGCTGCTCATCAATCTTTGGTTTTAGGGCAAATGGAACTTGACGAGGCTTAAGGCGGATGGGAGCTATTTCGGGATTGAGGTTAAATGATATCGGGGTCCCCTTGTACTTGCCTAGTTTTTCTGCAAAGACATCCTGGAATTCTTGGACGAGGTCCTCTTCCCAGTTGCTGCTGCAGGTCCGGCGAATGCCGGCTACTTCAATTCCGAGTGGAGCGAACCATTGGAGGCCTAACAAACTAGGCCGATCCCTGTCGATTGCAGTCAGGGGTAGGAATGCTGTACGGTTCTTAAACGATACCCGGACTTGGCTGGATCCAACAACCGGGATTCGATTTCCTTGACAGTCTTTGAGTATGAGTCTTTGGAATCTGAGGTCTTGCCGCCAGACAGTAGGGATGAGCTGTTTGAGGGTCTTCCAGGAAACCATGGAGAGGGACGATCCTGAATCAACTTCCATCAGGCAGGGCTGGTTTTCGATGGCCACTTTCACTTGGATCTTCTTGGCATCAAGAGATGAGGCGTGACTGATCATGATAGTTTGGTGAGCCTCTTCTCGCTTCGTTGAGTGGTTTAGGGTTTTGTTTCTGTAGGAGTGGTTGTTCCATTGGTGGTTCACGGGTTCTTGCTTTACAGGATGGCTTTCTGTTGGTTGGCGATAGTTAGCCCCCCTTGAGGGCTGGCTGGGTCCTAGCTTGCTTCTACAGACCCGTCCAATATGGCCTCTTTTCCCACACACATGGCAGAGCGCGTCAAGGAATTTGCATTCTGACCGGGGGCGGCTTGCTCCACAATCAGCGCATTGGTACTGCGATCTCTGGCATTGGTCTCGTTTGGACCGAAGTCAGTGGACCTCTTCTTCATCGCTTTCTGATGATGATTCGAGGTCCTCATGGTGGGCTGTTGTAAGCTGACCTTCTGACTGAGGTGAAATTTCACGGGCGAGTTGGCAAAGCGGGGCGTGGGTGCGGCGCATTTGGGCAGCCGACTTCCTGGTTGCTTCTGCTGCAGTAGCTTCAGCAATGGTATGTTTAAGGCTAATGTCGCCTTTCGCCATCAGCTTACTCTGTGTGCCTGGAGCATCTAATCCCAGATCTATTCAGTCTCTCAGGGCTTCTTCTAAGTCGGCAAACTTGCATAGGCCTCCCAGATTCCGGAGATGAGCTATGAAATCAGCAACACTTTCGCCCTTTCGCTGACTTCTCTGGTAAAATTCATGCTTTCTAATGAGCGTTGGCACAGTCGGTGCATAGTGGGCCCTCAGCAGGGGTTCGAGGACATCCCAGTCCATAGACTTTACTTCTGCCGGTTTCGCTAGTGCCTTGGCCATCTTGAATACAGTCGGCCCACAATGAGTTAGGAATACCGTCCGTTTCTTTCCGGTAATGGCATCCTTCAAATTGTTGGTCTCCAGAAACATCTGGAAATGATCCAAATATGAGTCCCAGTCTTCTTGTGCTGGGTCGAATGGAGTGGGTGGTATGACGCCGCCGGACATGGTTCCGCCGTTGGTGCGTTTCAGCCACGTGCTCTGTTATTGTTCTTCGTCATTCAGTCAGCTCTGACGTCTCCACATCCCACCCTTGTCGCCAGTGTTATGTTCTGAGCATGGGCGCTAAGGATGGAGACGAGCCGGTGAACAGTGAACTTCAAACTCTTTATTTACATGTGTAACAGCTCAGCTCTATGGCCACAACGACCCCCTTTATATAGGCAAGCTCTTGCGTATTTAACCAATGAAAACACAGGGAGCACTAGCTCCATTAACCAATGGGAGAGGCTCGTTAATAGCCAATCAGATTCTCCTGAACGGACCAATCCTATGTCACTATTATTGGCCAATCAGAAGTGCAGGGCCAGAACCCTGCACTTTACTTCAAGCTCTTAATAATCTTTATTCAAGTACTTTTATTAATTCACAACAATTACGATGACAAATTGCTTTTACACAGCAATGTGCACAAGCCATTTCTATAACAATAAGCCTCTAATTCACAAAAACAAAATCAAAGCTTCATTTTTTTCCCCTCACTACAAACAGAAAATCTGGAAGCAATTTCGAACTAGAGATCAATAACATTTCTGACTCTTGAAGGAGTTAAGATCATTTAATAGCTAAAGGAAGTTCTGAGAAATTTTGCCAAAGAACTGGAAAGAGCCAAGTGTTTCTACATTTCCAAAACAGGAAAAAAAAGAGAACCCACAGACTGGTCTGTGGCACTGATACCATACAAAAATCATCTATGTTATGAAAAATCATTAAGTCCTCATTTTGTAAGTATTTCGTAAAGAATGCACCCCTTAGCAGGAAGCAGCAGGAGCTGATCTATAACAAGCAAGTTTTGCTCTCAGTGTCCATGAAAAGAAAAGATACATTTGTCAAGAATCATAAGGTACAACACTTAATGATAGTCATAGGGTACAAATAAGCAATCAAATCATACTAGGAAACAGTCCATATAAATTGTAAGGATGCAAGCAACAAAATTACAGTCATACAGTCACAAGTAGGAGGAGATGGGTGATAGGAATGATGAGAAGATTAATAGTAATAGTAGTGCACACTTCGTAAATAGTTGGACAGTGTTGAGGGAATTATTTGTTTTGCAGAGTGATGGTGTTTGGGAAAAAACTGTTCATATGTGTAGTTGTTCTGGTGTGCAGTGCTCTATAGCGGTGTTTTGAGGGTAGGAGTTGAAACAGTTTATGTCCAGGATTTGAGAGGTCTGTAAATATTTTCACAGCCCTCTTTTTGACACGTGCAGTGTACAGGTCCTCGATGGAAGGCAGGTTGTTAGTAATTGTTTTTTCTAATTATCCATTGAAGTCTGTGTCTGTCTCATTGGGTTGCAGAACCAACAATCTATCAAATATCCTATGAAATTTTAATAAAGAAGATGTCAAAAAGTGGATGCAGAGCTGGCTGAACAATCATGCCCCCAAAACTTTACATTAATATTAAAGAATATATCAAATGCTGTATTGCAGTATTTTGTTCTGGGCCCTGTATTGTTCAACTTGTTACAAATCATTTGGATAATGGATTGGAAAATATTATCAGGTTTTCAGTTCGCTCAAAGAATGGCAAAAACAACAAACAGTTTTGAGGACTTTATAAGAATCAGGAGGGTTTGACAAGCTGCAGCAATTTTGCAACCAGCAAAATGAATTTCAACAAAAATTGAAAAGTCCTTCATTTGAGTAGGAGAACTAAAAGCTGGGAGCCAATATACAGTACTAGGCACATATTTCATATGCAAAGTTATTTCAGTGGCTTGATAGATCAGAAGTACAACAGGAGCCAATGCAAAATAACAAGAAAAAAATAAATTCACATGCAATCCTAAACTGCATGAACAGAAATGCAGTATTGATATAAACAGAAATCAACAGTTTCCTAGCCCTCTGCATTGATCAGTTCACATTTGGAATATTGTGTCTGGTAACTGCATACAACAATAACAAATTGTAGTTGGCGAATATGCTTACGCTGTAGAAGAGATTACTGCAGTGTGATACAATAGCTGTCTTCATGTGTCTAAAAGGCTGTCATGCAGAAGACAGTATGTTCAGTGCTGTTCCAGGAAAAAAAAACAGCAAGTTTAAATTATAAAGAAAAGGTATCTATTAGAAATCAGAAAGAATGTCTTAACGGAACTGTTGGAGCAATGGAACAAACTGTTTTAGTCGATGGTGATGTATGATTCACCAAGGAACTTAATTGTAATCTCTTAATAGTAGCTTCTTGTATTGCAATGTACTGTATGGAAGAACTGTTTCCCAAATCCCTTCTACCCTGATGTTCTATGGTTCCAGCAACTCCCGAACAGGTTCCCAGCTATGTTACAGATTCCAAACTGAGTCTTAAGGCAAATGTGCTGAATAAAAAAAGTCAAAAAGTCAAGTTCTATTTCCAACTGTTAGTTAAGATTTTCTTTCTTTCCTATTGGCCTAGTTCTTTTAATGTTGAAAAATGGATTCCTATCTTTATGGAAGTGATCAAAGATGGCAAAATTAGCACTACTCCGCCCTCACTTGTGCTCACACTCCCTCTCCTTTCCTTCCCACTGTCTCTGTCTTTCTCTCTGTCTTTCTGTCTCTGTCTCTGTCTCTGTCTCTCTCTCTCCCTCTCCCTCCCTCCCTGGCTCTCCTGTTTACTGTTCCTGGGCTAGGAACAAGCTATATCTTCACTGAGCACAGAGGATCAAGCTAAATTAAGAACACAGGTGTAGTTTTCTTCTTGGTGGCTCCTTGATTAGGGTATTGTTTTCTACCTGATTTCTGCAGACAAACAATCAAGCAGAAAACAACATCCTAATCAACAATCAAGGAGAAAATCACACTCCCACCAACACTTCAGGGCAAGCTATATAAACCCTACATTCACTAGCCCTGATGATGTTACCTAATCAGTAATGAAACATCTCCTAGCAAACAATCAGTCAGAATAGAGCTTCTAGCCCCTGCTCAAGCAGGAGCTCCTGTACCATTTCAGACAAGTGACTGTCCATCTTAGTTACTCTTCTTTGCATCTTTTCCAAGTCCCAGTAAGACACTCTATGAAATTCAAGGCAACATTTCAGGAAGGCTGTTAATATACAGTATTAGAAATCACCAATATTTCAGAAATCACTAAATCCTCATTTGCGAAGCTGAGATAGAAATGATGGATGGTTTATGAAGACAAAAGGCAAGATAGTGAATTACATTCTATAGATGGTAGTTTAATATTTGACCTTTCTCACCAGGATAAATGGGAGCTGAGTTATTGATACACTGACAACCCAATGCCTCTAAAATATCTTTATAATCCAAAACCATTGCTTGTCAACAGTATTCTTTAGTTTACATAGGACAAACATTGATTTCTTTTTTGCACATAAGAAGGAATAGATATAGATCTCATGCAGGGAAAATCAGTATGGTACATGATCATATGGGACTCCAGCCATGTTTTCGATCTGTACAGATGAAAGAGAAAAAATATTTTAAGGGGGCACACTAAGCATGAGTTGATTTGCGGCTGTGACACAATTTAATTATGTGTTACCATAATTGAGCAGCAGCCCAAAAGAGCCCAGGTATCTCTTTGGCTTTAAGAATCTTTAGTGGTTTAATTATTCCCCCAACCCGCTGCATTGGTTGACTCCTTCATTATAGCATTTTGCAGTATATATATTATTCCTTTTTAAAGCTCTTTTCCAAAACCTGCATTCTATAGCAAAACCAATTCTTTTTTCTTTCTCTGAATATGCATGGAATCATCATTCTCCTCACGTGCATTTAGTAACTATGGAAAATCATTGAAATATTCTTTAAAATCCTCAAAGTCTAGGTTTAGACAACATGGTGAATTAGATCATTTAAAGCATGGCAGTTGAATTTTCATAATGTGCTAATCTTTATAATGTGCATAATGTCCAGTCCTTATTAAAAATAATATGATAAATCAAGGCCTGGGAAACATGAACCAATTTCAGCAGGGATACCAGAAGAATAATAAAAGAATTCTGAATAATAGTCACTATTTTATGTGCAATAGACTAAGCAGAGGCAACAATTGAAAGTTAAGCCAACGTTCAGAAGTTCAGACAAATAAATTGAGTCCTGTTTCAACACAGAGATATTTATAACAGGATGTTCAACCAGCCACATCAGCCCAATTGGAGTGCATTAGATTTGCTCAGTGCAATAGCAATAACAATAACACTTAGGCTTATATACTGCTTCACAGTGCTTTACAACCCTCTCTAAGCAGTTTACAAAGTCATCATATTGCCCCCAACAATCTGAGTTCTCATTTTACTGACCTCAGAAGGACAGAAGACTGAGTCAACCTTCAGCCTGTCAGGATCAAACTCCTGGCAGTGAGCAGAGTTAGCCTGCAATATTGCATTCTAACCACTGTGCCACCATTGCAAGCTACTCAGAAGTGGAAATAGCTCGGTGGTAGGATTCTTTTTTTTTTTTTTTTTTACTACCGGTTCTATGGGTATGGCCTGTTGGGCGTGGCAGGAGAAGGATACTGTAAAATCTCCAGTCAGAGGTGGTATTTGCCAGTTCTCCGAACTACTCAAAATTTCTACTACTGGTTCTTCAGAACCGGTCAGAACCTGCTGAATAACACCACTGCAACAGGTCCTAAGTAGATACTCATAATGCTAGTACTCTCTCCTACAAGTATATTCTTCTATACCTTTCAGATTATTGATATTCTATTGTTCCCATTTACCTAGAGTATTTTCCAGAAGATCTAATGGAAGTCTTGATCTCAGATTTGTGCAATATAATTTCCCCCCCAAACCTTACATTCGGCCTTGGACTGTAAATTTAGTGTTTTCCTAACTATCCTCTCTCTCTTTAAGGGTGAATCATCCAAAAGGACCTTAGGTTCAACGTAGCATGTTGCATAAAACCAGATTCTCTACAGGTAGTTCTTTACTTACGACAAATTGCTTAGCAACCATTCCAAGTTACAGCAGACTTCCCAAAAGCTATTTACAATTTGGTTTCAAAATTTATAGCCTTGGGAGGGTCAGGGCAGGTGATCCTGGGCCTGTGTATAGGCCTCTAGTGTTATTTCTCAAGGCCCTTTTGTTCCTTAAAGATATGATGGATTGTGTTTGTGCAAAGCAAGAAAATGACTTGATTCTCTATGGGAACTTAGCCATAATTTATATGGAATGAAAGATAAGTATATAATGTTCAGAGTACTACAGCATAAATTCAGTGCCAGAAAAGTAAACACAGATGGCTGAGGCTTCATTTGACTTATTTATAAACATATAAAGTAAATTTTACAATACCAGTTGTAGATTTCTCCAACATGGATGAGACTCAGAAAGTGACTACAGCTCTTTATTAGTGACTTCCGATCTGAGCAAATGCTCCTAGCCTTTTATAAAGCTGGCTGCGGCTATACGGCCAATGACAGAGGTTTGAGCTTGCCACGCTTGGTTCGCCCAATTATGGCAGCCTGTTTAACAGCCAATCAGATCAGTCTGGAGTGACCAATCACGACCCGCTGTTAGCGGACCAATCCGGAACAAAAACAGTCCATATAAATCGTAAGGATACAAGTGACAAAGTTACAGTCAGACAGTCACAAGTGGGAGGGAATGGGTGATAAGGATTGATGAGAAGATAATAGTAGTGCAGACTTTGTAAATAGTTGAACAGTATTGAGGGAATTATTTGTTTAGAAGAGTGATGGCATTCGGGAAAAAACTGTCCTTGTGTCTAGTTGTCCTGGTGTGCAATGCTCTATGGTGTTGCTTTGATGGAAGGAATTGAAACAGTTTATGTCTGGAATATGAGGAGTCTATAAATATTTTCACAGTCCTCTTTTTGACATGTGCAGTGTACAGGTCCTTAATGGAAGGCAGGTTGGTAGTAATTGTTTTTTCTAATTATCCATTGAAGTCTGTGTCTGTCTTATTGGGTTGCAGAACCAACAATCCATGAAATATCTGATGAAATTTTAATAAAGATGTCAAAATGTGGATGCAGAGCTGGCTGAACAAGCATGCACCCAAAACTTTACATTAATATTGAAGAAGGTGTCAAGTGCTGTATTGCAGTATTTTGCTCTAGGCCCCATATTGTTCAACTTGTTACAAATTATTTTAATAATGGATTGGAAAATATTATCAGGTTTTCAGTTCACTCAAAGAATAGCAAAGACAACGAACAGTTTTGAGGACTTTACTAAGAATCAGGAGGGTTTTAACAAGCTGCAGCAATTTGGCAACCAGCAAAATGAATTTCAACAAAAATTGAAAAGTCCTAATTATCCTCCTAAGTCTGTGTCTGTCCAGTTGGGTTGCAGAACCAAACCAGACAGTTATAGAGGTGCAGAAGATAGACTCAATAATTCCTCTGTAGAACTGGATCAGCAGATCCTTGGGCAGTTTGAGCTTTCTGAGTTGGTGCAGAAAGAAAATACTTTGTTGTGCTTTTTTGATGATATTTTTGATTCTAGGTGTCCATTTTAGGTCATGTGATATAATAGAACCTAGAAATTTGAAGGTCTCTACTGTTGATACTGTGTTGTCACAGTATCAACAGTATTACAAGAGGTGTAGTATGGTAGCCAAGCAAGACACAAAACAGAAAATAGAAGCAGTTTCATTTTCAATAGACAGACGCAGAACTTAACATAGCTTCAGAGCTGCAGAGCTTAATATAGAGCCATGCCTAGACTACTTCTAGTTTCAGTTTCCAAACAGTCTTCATTGTCTGACTTAATTGCTATGCCTATTCATTGGCTGACCTTGTTACCATGCTCTATTCCAATTCATGAACATACTCTGACCTATAATAAACCTAGGGACTTGAACTCTTCAACTGGAACATGAAAGGCAATAAATCCAAGCTTTGGGAAACAAATAAACGGTAGGACTCTCCACTCTAGCCAAGACTGCCTCTGGTAGCATTCTCAGGCTTTACAATGCCCTGGGCAAGAAGCAATTTTTCTTCTTTCTTGAAGAGAAGAAAAGAGTGGACCAGTCCAAGGATAAGAAGGAAAAAATTACATGAAACACTTGATATTTTTTTAAAAGTATGCATTTGTCAGATCTCAAAAAAAGTAAGCATTATACCCAGATAACACATTTCTTTGATTGAAATTCAATTTTTACATGTTATATAAATAAAACAAATAAAACATTAAAAAAAAACTTAAGCAGTGTTGAAAAAGCTTAATACAGGTAGTCCTCAACTTACAACAGTTCATTTAGTGACCACTCAAAGTTACAACAGCACTGAAAAAAGTGAGATGAACACTTCCCACACTTACTCTACTAAACAACCACTCTGTAAACAACTAATTCCCACAATGCTGTCAAACTATTTACTAAGATTGTATTACTATTTTTCTTCTCTTCATCCGTCCTATGATCTATTTCCTTTTCTACTTATGACTATAACTTTGTTGCTTATGATTTGTATTGTTTTATTTAGTTTCCTAGTATGATTTTTGTTGATTGCTTATTTAGTATCCTATGACTATCACTGTGTTGTATTTTATGATTATATTTATAATGACTACGATCATGATTTATCACTTATATCTTTGATGTACACTGAGAGTTTATGCACTAAAGACAAATTCCTTGTGTGTCCAATCACACTTGGCCAATAAAGAATTCTATTCTATTCTATTCTATTCTATTCTATTCTATTCTATTCTATTCTATTCTATTCCATTCATGATACATTTATATAGTTACTTGATTCTTAAAAATCTCAAGCTACAGCAGTGCTTATTGCACATTCATCTGAATCCAGCAGACTACTTTCCTTCTATATTTTAACTGCTTTCTTTTCTTGAACTTTTTCTTCCATTCCCTTGTCTTATGCTGGAAGGAAAGATAAATGTCATGCCAATCTAGAAAGCCATTAGCTATAATCTGTCTTGAGAACAATGGGAGATAAGTGAATGGCTCCTGAGAACTTTTCATGATAAATAAAGGGGAAAAAACTAATTTAATTTTCATATGATGAAAAATGCATTGGTAGTCCAGGAAAGTTGAGATCTTATATTCATTGCCTTTTAATGATTCCCATAAAAAGAAAGCAGCAACAACTGTCATGAAGGATTGGATCCAGGATGGATTTTCTTTTCTCGTTTTTTTAAATTGATAGCTGAGGGTGGCCAGCAAGATTTGTATGCAGATGCAGATGAGCATGTTATTTATTTATCTGTTCTTTTAATATATTGCTGTTTCTATAAAATTATGACATTCTTCTCCAAACAAAGAAAATAGTGAGTTCACCCTAAAAAAACTTCCATCCTCAAGATGACAAAATCTAAATTTTTTCAGCCATCCTGCTATTTCTTCCAAAGTGCTTTACAAGATTCTTGTTCTCAGTCATTTGAAGCAGATTTTCAAGGAGCCTATCCTCCCAGTTCAGATATGCAAACTTTCAAAATAAATAATTCTCGGCTTATTATTCCAATTCTATGATTAATACTTCTTTATGATTGAAGGAGGAAAAAAATCTTCAGAAGAGATTAAAAAAACATATAAAAGAAAACAAACACACCATTTCCATTTGTGCTACAATTGACAGTGTGCAAATGAAAACAAACAGCCTGAGCAAGTTGTTTTCAATAGCTTAAGCTCAACTTTGTACAGCAGTTTTCTTAGTGACAATATAGATATGCTTCGTCCCTGGCTCTCCTGAAATTGTCCTGATTTCCTAATCCTGGAAAGTTTCTCATCCAACTCATAACCAAACTTATCCCTGCTTTGTTCCAAAGGTAACTGGACTTCCTTGCTTTTTCTTTAAAGACATTTAGTTTCTCATCCAAGAAGCTTCTTCAGCTCTGTCAGGATTGTGGGGAATGGAAGGATTTATATTCCTTGCAGACAGCTGATCATTTGCATCCTTTTAGGGGGTCATTGAAGCACTTGGAGATTTATCTGTGTCCTCAGGGTCACCAGAGTAGTGCTCCTGGTTCCTGTAGTCTGCAGTTTTTTTCTCTCTTCTCGAAATCAATCCTACTCCCACACCATTCAAAGGGCCTTTATCTATCTATCTATCGATCGATCTCTATTTATTTTTCCGAGCGATTATAAGATAACAGGTGTAAGTATAAACATGGTTATAAATACATGAAATGGATACATATAAGAAAAATAAAATGAAACAATAGGACAGGTATGGTAGGCACGTTGGTGCGCTTATGCATGACCCATACAGATCTCTTAGGAAAGGGGTGAGGTCAATAGTAGACAGTCTAAGATTAAAGTTTTTGGGGTTTGGGGAAGAAAGGTAGAGTATTCCAGACATTGGCCACTCTGTTGCTGAAGTCGTAGTTCCTGCAATCAAGCTTGGTGCAGTTTATCTTGAGTTTGTATCTGTTGTGTGCTCTTTTATTGTTATGGTTGAAGTTGAAGTATTCATCAACAGGTAGGACATTGCGATGTATGATTTTGTATCCTATACTTAGATTGGATTGAAGGCGGCGTAGTTCTAGGTTTTCTAGGTCTAGAATTTCAAGTCTGGTGGCAGAAGGTATTCTGCAATGAGTAGAGGAGTGGAGAACTCTTCTTGTGAAATATTTCTGGACTTTCCCAACTGTGTTAATATCAGATACATAATGTGGGTTCCAGACTGATGAGCTGTATTCAAGTATTGGTATATCAAATATCAAGTATTCAAGCCTTGCTTCATCCCAAATTGTATAGCTAAAAGTCTGTAGAGATTCTAGTCATCCTAGTCAAAAAAACCTAAGGAGATAAATAATCAAGCATACAAACGATCATGCAGAAAACAATACCCTAATCAATGAATTACCAAGAAGATCACACCTTCATCCCACAACAAACAACAAAAGATCTCTACAGGAAAGGGCATTCAGAAGGAAATCAATGTGTGATACACACAATCTCTCTCTCTCTCTTTCTCTCTCTCTCTCTTTCTCTCTCTCTCTCCCTCCTATATACAGACACAGACAAAAACACAAACACACACACAGAAGTGACAGCATCAATCAGAAAATCTCAGCTCTTAACTAGAGGACAATTTGATATAAGCCTTCATGAAAATTTGATTAAAGAAGAGCATGTAAAGATGTGAAATGTTTAGGTGAATAATTATTCCATTTTAATTTCCTTTTTGCTTGTTGGGAATATAAATTTTGATCAAGGAAGGTGTATTTCATAGTGCTGTCTCATGCTAGCATTGAATGAATTTAGATGGGATAGTAAGAAAATGAAATTTAACATATTTTGTTTCAGAACTAAAATAAAAAGGAAGCAAAAAGGGTTTGCATCTGAATTCTTGAATTTCTCAATAGAGTTAATTGTCCCAACTGTCCCACAGTCATTGCTTGTGAATTTAATTCATTCAAGACATTGCATATCCTATATGTTCAGAAAAAATGCATAATAATTATTCCAGTTTTATTTTTTTTCCCAGTTTTTCCCAGTTTTGAATGAAAAAGAAAGTATGTAAAGAGAATTATGTTCCCTTTCATACCTTGCATTCATTTTTAGACATAGGTAATATAATCTAATTTAGACTTCATCTCAAGTTCTGCATACCAATTTAATTAGATCAGTTACGATTCCAGGGTGTTAAGAAACTGGGAATTTCTGTCAGGTATATAGGGAACTTAATTCAATTTATAAGGATTCTGTCTTTAATTCTTTTTTATTTTCAGAATACTATGATGACAGAATGATAATATATAACCTTACCTTTTCTCCATGCTAAGTTCATTTGAATATTTGCACTTACTGAGTTCCCATTTCTAAAATGCATTTAAAAGGAAGCCATGAAAAATCTTCACTTTATAGTCCTATTGATCTTACAAGGTTGAACAGTTGTCCTAAATCTCTGGTGTATATATGTATTCCTATCAGATATGTGTGTGTGTGTGTGTGTGTGTGTATTTGTTTTCGTAGATTTTCATGGGTACAGGTATGCAGGTCTTGGCATGTTCGGGTCTTTTCCCGTGTAAGATTTTCCAATCACGCTTTGCTCGCACAAGCACAAAGCCGAAAGCACAAGCCTGAAGATGGCGAGTGGGACCTCGTCGAAACGTCAGCAAGATACTCTCAATCTTACATGGGAAAAGACCTGAACACGCCAAGACCCAGAAGGGGCCACCAGGAGAGGCCGCCCAAGGCAGTGATAGCACCCACCCATCCGTGGACAGGAGACAAGGTGACGGCCTGCTCTGTGTCCTCCTCTAAGCTGAGCCCCGCCAAGTCAGTGCCTCAGCCTGAGCTGCTGGTGCATTTGGAGATGCGTGGGGATGGGAATGGACTGGGCGAGGGGTGGAAAGAACGGGTGGCTTTGGGCTCTCTCCGCTGGCCAGGGAAGCAGCGCTGCCATCACCTCACCTCCCTGTCCATGGATGGGTGGGCACTATCACTGCCTCGGGAAGCCTCTCCCAGTGGCCCCTTCAGATTCGCACTGGAGGGACTGGTTCTTTTGCTTGGCAGGTGGGTGCGCACCTGTGACTCACTTTCCTGGCTCTGCCCAGCCCACACAGCCCTCGTGCAGCCCTGGCGGGATGAGTGGAGGGTCCGGCAGGGAGGCGCTTGCTCCCTTGGTGAGCGCTCTCCCAGCGGGAAGGAGGGCCCACCTGTCAGCTGCGTTGGGTGCCCCAGGCAAAGCTCTTCGTGCTCTGCCCAGCACCAGGCAGGGATGGCAGTTGGGCACTTCTCCTGAGGTGGGCCAATCCTGCGCTGTGGCCCCAGGAGATTTGCCTCTCCATGTGGGGTCAGGCTGCCCTCTCGGGCAGGAGAGGTTTTGTCGTACTGGTAGTAGGGAGTCGTTTTTAAAAGAATTGGCTTTGCCTTCGAAGGCAAAGGGAAGGTGGTGACAGGAGCGCCTGAAGCCAAGTGTCTCCGCCGGGCTCCGGTTGCAGGGAGGAGCCCTGGCTGGCCACACGTGGCTGCGCCAAATGCTATGGCGTTGCTCCAAATGCCAAGGCAGCAAGGGAGAAGGGAAAGCAACAGTGGTGGAAAGTCTCCCGATACAAAGTGCCCCACCAACGCCGAAGTCAACATTCAAGCCGTCGCCATCCGTCCACCCGAGCATGCAAGGGGAGGAATTAAGTCACCCCCAAAAAGATGGCCTATCCATTTTTTCGGGGGTCAAAAAAAATAAGGCCCGGCCTTATTTTGTGAGAAACACAGTATATATGCATACATATATACATACATGCATACATCTCACTCCTTTGAATTTAACTACAGATGTATTCACACACACACACACACATAAAAGGGGAAAAAAAGAAGAAGAAACATAACAGAAACAGAAGCTTTTTGCCAGCTTTATATCACAGGCTTTGTGTTTACTTTATTGATGCTTTCATTTGCTCTGATGTAAATTTCTGTGGAGAAATTATTTGTCCCAGCAAGAAGCATATTGGAAGGCAAACAGCTTTGTGACTAATGAAGTGACTGATGGTCTAGACAGGTGGAAGAAATCCCTAGCAACCTATGAAGAGGTAAATAAAAATATAGTTGAGGAAAGGTAGAGGAGGAGGTAGTTTGAAATTTAAGTTTTGTTCTCCCTTCATATTTTGGATGATATTTTATTTAATTTAATAGATTTGTATCTCTATTATTTTTATAAATAAAAGGTGGCAAACATACATAACATTACTTCCCCCCCTTATTTTCCTCAAAATAACAACCTTGTGAGCAGTCGTGGGATTCAAATTATTTTACTACCGGTTCTGTGGGCGTAGCTTGGTGGACATGGCAGGGGAAGTATAGTGTAAAATCTCCAATCAGAGGTGGGATTTGCCGGTTCTCCAAACTACTCAAAATTTCTGCTACTGGTTCTCCAAAACTGGTCAGAATCTGCTGAATACCACCTCTGCTTGTGAGATGAAGTGGGATGAGAGAGAGTGACAGGCCCAAGATCACTCAACTGGCTTTAGTGCCTAAAATGGGACTAGAACTCATGGTCTCCTGGTTTCTAGGCTACCACCTTAACCACTATGCCAAACTGGCCCTTATTTTCTGTACCACCAAAAAGATAATATCAACATCCCAAGAGCAAGCCCACTTGGTGGAATATAGCAGCAGAGAGGGTTAAGTGTTTTCATGTTCCTCTGGATATGAGCAGGGAGCATTCACTAGCTCTGGTGATGTTTAAGAATTCCTGGGCTATTCTGAGGTTGGTTGGGTGACATGAGTTAGCAGTGTGTGGCAGCAGCTGAAAAAACTAATACAATCCTTGATTGTATAACACAGGCATAGAATCAAAATTATGTAAAGTATAAGTTCTGCTTTATAAAGCCTTAGTAAGATTACACCTGGAATACTGCATCCAGTTTGGTCACCACATTATAAAAAAGATGTTGAGACTTTGGAAAAAGTGATTAAAGGCCTGGAGATTAAAACATATGAAGAATGGTTTCATGATTTGGGTCTGACTAGCCTAGAGAAAAGAAGGACTAGGGGAGATAAGAAATCCCACTATTTGAGAAGCTGCCACAAAGGGGTGGAGGTCAATAGTAGACAGTCTAAGGTTAAAGTTTTTAGGGTTTTGGGAAAAAAACCACAGAGTCAGGTAGAGTATTCCAGACATTGACCACTCTGTTGCTGAAGTCGTATTTCCTGAAATCAAGTTTGGTGCGATTAACCTTGAGTTTCTATCTATTGTATCTGTTGCCTTGGATGGTAACTCTTAAATATATTTTCAATAAAATGTGCATATTCTTAATATCCTTAGGTTAGAAAGACAGTGAAGGAAGAAAGCATGCCTTAGATTTACTGAGCTATAGCTCTTTCAAAATCAACTATGATTGATAGTTGTTTTTTTAAAAAAAATATTTTTATTATTATTATGGTTCATTGCACAGATATTTAGGCTGGATTTGGCATTTTTCTCCACCTTCAAGTTCTTTCTAAGGATCTGGGATAGACAAATAGGTTTTTTAAAAAAAAAAAAAAATTAAAGAAATGGTCACCGGTTGTAAAATGTTCCAAGTTAAACTGCCTTTTACATTTGACAAGTCAGGATTTTTATCAATGCCAATAAAGTTGATTTGGTGATCCAAATGTTCTGAGATTAAGATAAGGATATATATTAATATTAGTATTTGTTGTGTATGTATATAAGTAATAAAGTGTGAGCTTGGAGTAAGTGCAGGGTTCTGGCCCTGCACTTCTGATTGACTGTTAAGCGGCCGTACCGGATTGGCCCATTCCGGGGAATCCGATTGGCCCTTAACAGAAAGTTCCTATTGGTCATAAAAGCTAGCGTTCCTAGCCTGTTATTGGTTAAAACGTTACAAGGGTTGCCTATATAAGGCGAGGGTTACTGTTGTTTGATCGAGAAGTCACTATGTAAATAAAGAGCTGAAGTTCACCGTTCAGAGGCTTGTCTCCATTCCTCTTCACCCATTCCCAAACTTAACACTGGCAACGAGGATGGGATTTGGAGACATCTGAACCAACGAAACTTCGAAGAACACTGAGGACGTGACAGACGACGCCAACAACTGAACCATGTCCGGCGGCATCGTACCACCCGCTCCATTTGATCCAACCCAAGAGGACTGGGAGTCCTACATGGATCGCTTCCAAATGTTCCTAGAAACGAACAATTTAAAGGATGCCACACCAGGAAAGAAACGGGCGGTGTTCCTAATGCATTGCGGTCCAACTGTATTTAAGATAGCTAAAGCATTAGTCAAACCCCGAGAAGCAAAGGCGATGGATTGGAACGACCTCGAACCTCTCCTGCGAGGTCACTATGCCCCAACTGTTCCAACGCTGGTAAGACGGCATGAGTTTTTCCAGAGGAACCAGTGAAAGAGAGAAAGCGTGGCCGACTTCATAGCAGACCTCCGAAATTTGGGAGGCCTCTGTGAATTCGCCGATTTAGAAGAGGCACTATGAGATCGCTTAGTCCTGGGATTAGATGCACCAGGCGTGCAAAGCAAGCTGATGGCAAAAGGAGACATCAGCCTTGCCAACGCCATCGCCGAAGCCATGGCAGCAGAGGTGACCAAGAAATCGGCTGCACAACTGTGGCGGAACCGCACCCCGGTACCACCACCGGCCAGCGAAATCTCATCTAGTTCAGAAGGGCAGCTGGTAACAACACACCACGAGGACCTCTCTTCGTTGTCAGACAGCAATGAAGAAGGGGTCCATCGACTGCGGTCCGACCGGGACCCTCACCCAAAGCCCTTATGCCCTTGTGCTGGTTGTGGAGCCAACCATGCCAGATCCGAATGCAAATTCCGTGACGCACTCTGCCACGAGTGCGGGAAATGAGGTTACATCGTACGGGTCTGCCACAGCTTGCCAGGACCCAGCCAGGCCTCAAAAGGGACTAACTATCGCCAATCGACAGGAAACCGTCCTGTAAGGTGAGAACCAGTAAACCACTCCTACCAGTAAACCAATCGAGCTTTGCAGAGAGAAGAGGCTCACCATACTATCACTATCGGTCAAGCCTCAACCTTGGACACTAAGAAAATTTGAGTCACAGTAGCCATCAAAAGCCAGCCTTGCCTCATGGAAGTTGACTTGGGATCGTCCCTCTCGATGGTGTTGTGGAAAACACTCAAGCAACTCATCCCCACAATTCAATGCCAAGATCTACAGTTCCAACGCCTCATCCTCAAGGACTACCAGGGGAATCGAATCCCCGTCGTCGGGTCCTGCCGAGTCCGAGTCTCCTTCAAGAAGCACACAGCGTACTTACCTTTAACGGTCATCGATAGAGATAGGCCTAGCCTACTGGGCCTCCAATGGTTCGCGCCACTCGGCATTGAAGTGGCCAGCATAAACCGAGTCGGTGGCTGTGACTGGGAGGAAGACCTTAAATCTGAGTTCGGGGACGTCTTTGCAGACAGCTTAGGCGAGTACAAGGGGACCCCAATCTCATTCAGCTTAGATCCAAAAATAGCTCCCATTCGTTTGAAACCCCGTCGAGTTCCGTTCGCTTTAAAACCGAAAATCAACGAACAACTCGACAAACTGATAGCTCAGGGGGTGTTGAAGCCCATTGATCACTCCCCTTGGGAAACCCCTATTGTAACACCCATCAAGCCAGATGGGTCAATCCGAATTTGTGGGGACTACCGGGCCACCTTGAACCACGCCCTGCAGCAGAACGCATATCCAGTTCCGGTGGTGCAGCACCTCCTCCATTCCCTGGGGGGCGGGAAAGTTTTTGCTAAATTGGATTTAGCTCAAGCATATCAACAATTACCAGTGGATGAAAAAATGGCACAGGCCCAAACTATTGTGACACACCGCGGTGCCTTTAAATGTACCTGGCTGCAATTCAGAGTTAGTGTAGCCCCAGGGATCTTCCAGAGTCTTATGGAAAGGTTATTGCAAGGAATTAAGGGCGTGGTCCCCTATTTTGACAATGTTTTAATAGCAGCCCCTACAAAAAAGATTTTACAAGACCGGTTAAAATTAGTCCTGAAAAAATTCCAAGAAGCCGGTCTTAGGGTTAAAAGAAACAAATGTAAATTATGTACTGACAGTGTTGAGTTTCTGGGGTAACTGATTGATAGCCAGGGCATTCACCCTACCGAGAGTAAGCTAAAGGCGATCAAAAACGCTCCCAGGCCACGAAACAAGGCCGATCTCCAGGCGTTCCTAGGCCTCATCAATTTCTATAAGGTATTTTTACCGCACAAAGCAACCGTCGCTGAATCATTACACCATGGTTAGATAAAAAGCAATGTGGTTATGGGGTCACCGAGAAGAGCAAGCGTTCCGAAATATTAAAAAAGTGCTTACATCTGACTCTGTACTCATGCAGTATAACGAGACCTTGCCGTTAGTTATAACCTGCGATGCATCGCCTTTTGGGGTGGGCGCCATTTTGAGCCACGTGCTGCCTAATGGGAACGAAGCCCCTGTTGCATATTTTTCAAAGACTCTTTCGAAAACAGAGCGGAACTTTGGACAAATTGATAAAGAAGCCCTCGCAATCGTCTCAGCTGCGAAAAGATTTCACGAATAAGTGTATGGGAGGGTTTTTACCATCGTGACTGACCACAAACTGTTGCTAGGGATAATAGCCGGGAATAAGCCGACTCCCTACATATTATCCCCTAGGATGACCCGATGGTCAGAATTCTTAGCTGCTTATAATTATCAGTTGCAATATCGGCCGGGGAAGGCCATTCCCCACGCCGACGCATTGAGCCGAGCACCGCTTCCAGAGACTCTTGACGATCCAGCACCAACGGTAACCACGTTGCAAATCGAGGCACTCAACTCGCCGCCACTGACTGCTTGAGACATTGCAAGAGAAACCAAGCGTGACCACACCCTAGCACGAGTCCTGAGTTGGGTAGAACGCGGATGGCCATTGGACCAAGTATCAGATAACTTCACACCGTTTAAGTCTAGGCAGACTGAACTCTTCTCCCAGAAGGGTTGTATCATCTGGGGCGATAGAGTCGTTATCCCAGAGCGGCTCCGTAAAACGTTGCTGAGAACATTGCACGAGGGCCACCCCGGCATCGTGCGAATGAAAGCACTTGCACGAAGCTACGCATGGTGGCCGGGCATTGACAAGCAAATCGAACAGTGGGTTAAAGCTTGCCCCCGGTGTCAAGAAGTCAGCAACGCCCCACCAAAAGCCATGCCTACCCTAGTCCCGAATTCACCTGGATTTCGCGGGACCAACCAAGGGCCACACCTTTCTGCTTACAGTCGATGCCTACTCAAATTGGCTCGAAATTCATCGTATGACGACTACGACCTCCGAGGCAGTCTTCAAGGTTCTCAACAGACTCTTTGCAACCCATGGACTAACAGACGTCCTGGTGTCCAATAACGGGCCACAGTTTACTGCACTTGTGTTTGAGCAGTATCTCGCTGATCGCGGCATCCGCCATGCGCTCACCTCGCCTGCGCATCCTGCGACCAATGGACGAGCAGAACGCATGGTCCAGTTTGTGAAGAGAACCTTGCAAAAAGTAGACTTCGACAACATTGATGACAAGGTCAATCAAATTCTCTTCTTGCAACACATCACCCCGTATAGTGTCACTGGCAGAACTCCCGCCGAACTGCTTATGGGACGAAGGTTCTGCTCCCACCTCGACCGGTTGCACCCTGCTTATGAACCAGAGAAACCACTAGGATCCAGCGGTCGTTATTGCACCTTCCAGGTAGGAGACCTCATGTATGCAAAGAACTTATCGGGCGACCCGTTGTGGGTGGAAGCGACAGTAGTACGTGTAACCAGCCCCAGATCCTACCTTGTGCAATGCCTTGACAATAAATTTTGGAAACGGCATATCGACCAATTACGGTCACAACTTGCAGCAGCCAGTCCGCAACTCCCCTACGACCAAACTGAAGGGGGGGGAGGTACGGAAGATGTGGAAATCCTAGAGAACCCACTCGAAGGAAACGACGATTTAAATGTAACTCAAGAAGCAGAGCTGGAGGGAGAAATGTTTGCACCTCAGGGAATTGCGGAAAATGTGGGCAATGACTTGGAAGTGAACTCTGAACCAGAGGCAGCCCCACCACCAAGCGACGACCTACCTCAGCTGGATTGCAACCAGCCAATACAAAGGAAATCCAAAAGACTGAAAAAACAACCGTCCTATTTAAGGGACTATGACTTGGACTAAGGAACCAGGGGGAAGGGGTGTTGTATATGTATATAAATAATAAAGTGTGAGCTTGGAGTAAGTGCAGGGTTCTGGCCCTGCACTTCTGATTGGCTGTTAAGCGGCTGTACCGGATTGGCCCATTCCGGGGAATCCGATTGGCCCTTAACAGAGAGTTCCTATTGGTCATAAAAGCTAGCGTTCCTAGCCTATTATTGGTTAAAATGTTGCAAGGGTTGCCTATATAAGGCGAGGGTTATTGTTGTTTGATCGAGAAGTCACTATGTAAATAAAGAGCTGAAGTTCACCGTTCAGAGGCTTGTCTCCATTCCTCTTCACCCATTCCCAAACTTAACAGTATTATCTTTGGTTTCTTTTGTCAGTTATTCTACTTCTAATTGCTGCAGGTTATTGTGATTTTCTCCAGTTCTTTCTCTTCTGTTCTGCTATTCCCAGGTGCTTCAATATCCATTATCCAGTCTTCTTTCTTTTTCTTATTGACAATTCTTAATTCTTGTGGTGTTGTGTGGCAGATGCATATCTGTTTGAATTATAAAGTCCCATAGCACTTTAGCTTCTTCATTTTCTATTACTTTGACTAAGTATTTTTTCCAGTGAGACCGGTCTATCAGGGCAACCTGATCTACCCAATTATGGAACTGAGAATACTGCTTTTGCTTTCTTTGGATATTACTTTGACTATTTTGTGATCCTACCAGTTCTTCTTGCAGCCAAATGGTTATTCATTCCAAAAAAGCAATGCACCATTGTTGTTGCTTTGTCATGCTGTTGTTTGTAACCAGTCTGTACGAATTGCTTACCACAGCTAATTTGGTGATCCATTGTTTCTTCAGCTTCTTTGCCGTCTTTTCAATTCTGGCTTTATATGAATTTGTTTTTAAGGCTTGGTTTTATGCAGCCAGTCCCTCTGCCTTTTAGTTCCATTTTCCTGCTCTTAGCCATTCCCGGTTCTTCTTGTTATCGTCTTTGCATGCTAGTTGTTGTTGTTTTTTAAAAAAATATTGGCCATGTGATAGCTTGCCTTGGCATGTCCCAAAGGTACTTTTTTCAAGAGGCAACTGGACTTTCTGGTTTTTATTTGAAAATGTTTCATTTCTCATCCAAGAAGCTTGTTCAGTTTGACTGGATGGTGGGGAATGAAATGATTTATATTCCTTGCAGACAAGTGGTCATTTGCATTCTTTTAGCAGGTTGTTAAGGACATCTGGAGGTTTCTCTGTGTCATCAGGGTCACCTGAGTGGTGCAAATTGGTGTGGAACCTTCTTGGAACTGTCACACCAATTTGCACCACTCAGGTGACATAGATAAACCTCCAGGTGACCTTAAACAACCTGATAAAACAGTGCAAATGCAAGGAGTGTAAATTCTTCCATTTCCCACCAATTAGTCAGAGCTGAAGAAGCTTCTTGGATGAGAAGTGAAACATCTTCAAAGAAAAAAAACAGAAAGTCCAGTTGCCTCTTGAAAAAAGCACCTTTGGGACAACCATGACCTGGATTACTGAGAATCTCCATAGCCTTGGCACGTTTCTTTCCTACTCTTTATTTGGTCTTTCTTGTAGGCCAGTTTGATTTCTTTGGGATTTAGTAAGCTTTCATAATATAGTAGTTTCAGTGCATCGTTTTCACCGTTCTTCAAATATTCTTCCAATGTCCTTTTTTCTTCTTCAGCTGTCTGGTATACTTGAAACATTCTACATCCATCCATGCTCCCTATTAGCAGAATCTGTCAAAATTGCATAGTGAATGAAGGATGAATGAATTCATTGTCATTATTTTTCTGGTTTTCTTATTCACTTTTAGTTCTGCATGAGTCCATTCCACTATTCTAGCTGTGTATCTAATGAATGGAATTGTCCAGGTGTTAGCCTTGATGTTATTTCTTCCACTGAGTTTGGGCTTTAAGATATTTTTTACTCTCACAATGTATTCACTATAGCCTTCTTCTTGACTTCATTGTGCTTGATGTTACCAGCTTGAAGGATGTCCTGATATTTGCAATGATCTTCATTTGGATTCCCAGTCCATATTTAAGTGCAAACTGGCTTTTAAAAATGTATACTGCACTTTAGTGTTACGATCCTGTTTAGCTTGCATAGTACAATGATAAAGTGTTGAGGCCTACCATCTCAAAATTCAAATGCATATATATCATCTTTTAAATCCTTTGCTAACATAATTTGAACCCTCAATTTTAGTTATTCGTTTTTTCATTTATTTATTTAAAAACCAAACACAAACACATTGGGACAAAAGAGCTACTCCCAATCAATAGTGAACATTAAAAATAAGGTCCCTTTTTCATTTGCTATACATATGAAGAATAATTACCGAGAATTGGATATGTCTAGTCTAATGAAAAGAATGACTTGGGAAGAAATGATAGTAGTGTTCCAATATTTGCTGGGCTTCTACAAAGATGAGAAAGCCAAACTATTTCCTAAAACACCAAAAAGCAAGATGAGGAACAATGGATGTACAGCTAAAGAGAAATTTCCTAACAGTGAGAACAATTAAGTGGAAAAGCTTGCCTTCAGAAATTGTGGGCACACCATCACTGCATGTTTTCAAGAAGACACTGGACATTGTCTGGAATGGTATAGACTCTCCTGCCATTGGCAGAGCATTGGATTAGAATAACTCCAAGGACCCTTCCAATTCTGTGTTCTAGGAATACACAAAAATCAAATCCTGGAAGCTTCCCAAAACTGTCCAGTTGAGAAAATCACAAGACCAGCCAATAATGCTGTGATGATAACATCTATGGAGATTCTCAGTCATCCATGGTTATCCCAAAGATGCTTTCTTTTTCAAGAATCAACTGGACTTTCTGGTTTTTCTTTGAAGACATTTCACTTCTCATCCAAAAAGCTTCTTCAGCTCTGACTGGGGAATGGAAGGATTTATACTCCTTGCAGACAGCTGGTCATTTGCAGTTTTAGTGGGTCATTAAGGTCATCTGTATCATCAGGGTCACTTGAGTAGTGCAAATGGTGTGGAGCCTTCTTGAAACTGTTAAAAGAACTGTGTTGCAGACTGGAGATAGATGATGTCATATCCTTCCCACTCAGTTGAGAGTGAGCTCAACAGAGGTGGCCTCTTTAACCCCTCTTTCAAACCTGCAATCCTCTCTGTCCAAAACATGGATTTTGTTGTCTTCAAAAGAGTGGCCTATGTCTTTTAAATGCAGATGGGTTGCTGAATCTAGTCCTAATGGGTTTGTTCTCCTATGTTATGTCACACCAGTCATTTTTTGACCCTCTAATTCCCATCTTATTGCAGTAAACTTCAATGTTTTGGATTATGTTTCACAAGTTTTTAAGAATACTTTTATACGTTGCATGCTTCTGTATGCAGTCTGCACTGAAAACATTGAAACCAGACTTTTTTGGCCAAGCATTATCTTGGCTTTGCAGATCATATTGCTTTCTTTCCTGTTTTTTGTGAGATCTGTATCCTGCATGAGTCTTTTCTTGTGGCTACTTATTTGTAAGAAGTTTTTTCCCCGCTCTTTTCTTTTCTTAGCAGTTATACCATCATGAGGTCTGAATATATAATGGATGAAGGTCATTCTTTATAAGAAATTCTCTCAGTTTCTCAGCAGTTTAGCCTATCAATCTGCACGAAGCTTCTGAAAATGTCACCTTGCAAAACCATATGGTGTGCTTTGCCAGAAAATTAGAAAGAGCAAAAACAATTTGAGTACCAGGTCAAAAGATGGTTATTAATTTTCCATTTCAAGACTTTGTTGACAGGGAGAACAATTCTATCTTTGATACAGAGTGGAAGGAATAGAAACTTTTTTTTTTTTTTTAAAGGATTACAATATACCCACATTAGTTAGCTTTTGTATTAAGTAACACAAGACCCTGTGGGAAATTAATCATGATTTGAAGAGTAAATAAAATATCTAAAATGGGGTTTAATGCAAGATGAAAACAACAACAATGAAAAGCTTAAAGGAAGAAATATATAATAGACAATAAGTACAGAAAGAAATTATGTTTTTTTCCGGTTTCGCGTGGCTTCGGGGCAGCAGGAATTCGCGACTGCTCGCAATTCCTGCTGTGCTAGCCGCCGAGGTACCCCCAATCCAGATGGGTCAGGGGGATATGGCTGCCCTGTAGGGACAGCCGAAGAGAGAGGGGAGCCGGACAGGGGATTGGGGGTGTCGCAGACCCCCTCTTTGTCCTGAAAAACCCCTTTTTCCCAAGGCGGTGGAGCGGCAGTCAGCAATGGCCACCACGAAGAAGCCAGCAACCGGGTAAGATTGCGCTGGAGGAAGCAAGAAGAGTGAAAGTGCTGTCTGAGCCGGGTCAAGTAACATCTTTCAAATTTGTTGGAACTGAGCTGTTTGAATTGCTGGAGGATACATTGTATCCCTAAGAAGATTGAAAGCGGCGGAGAAGCTGTTAAAGGGAACTTTTTTTTTCTTTACTTTCCCACCCCATGGAAACAGCAGATATGTTTGGACATATTGGACATTGAAGGTGAATTATTTTGGAAGTTGAAGCTAAGGGACAAAAGGGTTCCTGGACATTGAAAAACTTAAGAAATTGGAAAACCCTTATTAGAGGTATGGATTTCTGATTATTTAAAATTGATGTTGCAAGTGGGAAGGGAGAGGGAAAAAAAATTGGAGCAGAAGCTGAAAAAGGAGGAGATTGCCTAGAATCTCAAAGAAAGGTATATGGTAATTGGACCTCTTTGATTAAACATTAACCCCAGAAAGAGAAAGAGAAGAAGGAAGAAAAGTATTAATTTTTGGAATTTTTTTTTTGAATTATTTTTGATTAAAAATATTTGTGGTTGTTTTGGGAAAAGTTTTTCTTTTCATGATGGCATCGCTTGTGGATGAACTAAAGACTGAATATCAAAAATATAAAAAGGAAGATACTTTGGGCACTTTGTTTCAATTTTTAGAAATGGCGTTATGTACTTATGAAAAGTTGACTACGCAGCAGAAGGACTGGGACAAAGAAGAAGAGGAAGAAGAAGCCATCTTTGATGAACAATGGGTTCTTTCCGGGGAGGAGGAGAAAAAGGATAAGAAAAAGGGGATTTTAAGAATTATAAAAGCAACCAAAAAAGAGAAAAATGAGCGGAAAGGTGGAGGCAAGGTTAGAAAGCAAAGGAAAGGGAGTAAGAAAAGGGAGGAGGAGAGACAAAGAGGTAAAAAGGACAAGGAGAAGAATAAGCAAGAGAGAAAGGGGGGGAGGAGAAGCCTCAATGGGGGGAAGCAAGTTCTAAAGAAAAAAAGTTTATTCAGAGACAATGGGTGAATTTAATTTAGGATAAAAGAGGGATTCTGGAGGGTACATAAGATTGTGTTTTTTATATGTGTTAGAGTATAAAATTCATTGTGTAATTTTAGAATCTATTAAACAGAATCCCAAGAAAAATTGTTATATGAAATACTTTTAAGTTAGGGTAATGAGTTATAGACGTTACTCCAATTGGTGTATAGGAGAAGTATAGTAAAAGAAAAAAGATGAATGGATAGTTGGAAATAGAACAGACAAATAATGTTATTGAAAATGGTAATAAGATATGGAAGGATATATAAAGGTTTTGTTATGGTTTTTTTTTGGATTTTGTATATTGATAAAAGGCAATAAAATTTTAATTAACAAGAAATAATTTGGATGAAAAGGAGAAGCTGGGATAAGATATGAAGTTAAATAGATAAAGTATTGATACTATAATTTGGAATTGTTATGTTCTATTGGTTTTCTTCTTTTATTATTTTTTCTTAGAAAAGTATTTATAAGCTGTTATGCCTTGATTCTTTGTGCATTGTTTTTATAAAATTGATAAAAATGGTTTATGTATATATATAAAAAAAGAAAATGATAATAAGATATGAAAGGATATATAAAGTGAATATGATGTTTGAATTTGTGTCTGTGTGAAGAGTTTCAACCCGGGATCAGACAACCTTCAGAAAAGATCTTTTAGTTTTGTTTATGTTTTATTGTGTTTTCTGTAAAATTAATAAAATTTGTTTTTTAAAAAAAAGAAATTATTTGGGATTAGTCCAGGAAGAGAAATTTTCTTTCCTTTTTTTTCCTGACAGTTCTTTTCAATTTGCTGAAAAAGAATTTAATTTAGAAATGATTCCAAAGGAGAAAAAAATGTGAATGAAATTCTCTTGAGTGAATGTGTTGTTCCGAAACATGTAGCAAAGTAAATCCATCTGCAAAGTAAAGCAACAGAGTGGTCAATGTCTGGAATACTCTACCTGACTCTGTGGTTTCTTCCCCAAACCCCAACAACTTTAACCTTAGACTGTCCACTATTGACCTCACCCCCTTCATAAGAGGCCTGTAGGGTTCATGCATAAACGCACCAACGTGCCTACCATTGTTTCTTTATTTCTCTTATATGTATCCATTTCATGTATTCATAACTTTGTTTATACTTATGTCTATTATCTTGTAAGCAATTGACAAAAATAAATAAATTAATAAATAAAAAAATAAAAATAAAAAAATAAAAAAAGAGAGCCAAAGACCGGACAATTGACATGCAAAAGATAAGGAAAGGAAGTGAAAAAATAGTTTTAATCTTTCAATTTCCTGTCAGTGAAAATAATTCATCAGTAGAATGGCTTGCCCCCAAGTCGTGGGTACACCATCACTGCACATTTTAAAGAATAGTGTGGACAGTCCAGAATTGTATAGGGCAGGAGTGTCAAACTCAATTTCATTGAGGGCCTCCTGAGGGCTGTGGTTGACCTTGGGAGGACTGAGTGGGCATGGCTGATGGGGGGGGGAGGCGTGGCTGACTGGGTGAGCATGGCCAACTGGGTGGGCGTGGCTAGTTTGTCACCAATCCCAAAACTGCTGGCATGTTTCCTCTTCACATTGAGTAGGCCGAAGCCAGGTTCACCTGACCTTTCCTCTTCGCATTGGGTTGACCAGAATGGCCCTGTGGGCCAGATCTGACTACATCCCAGGCTGGATTCGGCCTATGGGTCCTGACTTTGGCACCCCTGGTGTAGGGTGTCATGCTTGAGCAGGGATTGAACTAGAAGTATTCAGGGTTCCTTACAACTCTGTTATTCTGTATTGTGTTGATGTAACCTTAAAATAAAGGTGGAGCTAATACTAATACTAATCCTTAGCACAGCTAATACCCAAACTAACAGCAAGTAAGAAAGTATTGCACAAGAACATATGCAAAAGTGCATTTATATGCAAATGGGTAAGTGTAGACAGAAAAAAAAAACCATATATATACCCAAAATAACACCTTGATTTCTTAAATGGGTTTTTTAAGAAGATGCAATTTTGTTGAATATATATATATATATATCCTAATTAATTCCAGCTTTGTTGCCTGGAATTTCTGGAATATTGATGAGCAAAAGAAAAATAAAAGTAATGTTGTCATTGCTAACATGTTATGAAATTTCCCATGATCTTTCATAAGGAGTAACCTTGTGAAACTTCACTAGCCAGAAACCAATATAGTCTTTCCCCCAAATATGCAACATTTGTACTACTGCCTATTAACAGTTCTAAGAAGCTTCTACAAAATTGAGTCAACAAGGCCCAATGCATACAAATGATTCTGAAAAATATACTGTTTGATAAAGTAAATTGCTAATTAGAACTCCATCTGAATTGTATATTTTATTCCTGTAAAGAACTTGAATATATTCTGTCTTCACACAAAAGTAGAACAGATATATTGGCTTATATCCTTAGTTTAATTAAACATGTGTACTTGCATATTCTACTATAGTAATAGCCATAGCAACAAAAGAGAAAGTTAATCTCTTATGACACTTTCAAAAATTTTGTGTCAAACTGCTATGAAGGCAGGGAAAAAATACGTCGCCAGCTCTAAACAGAAGAAAATAAATGTTTTTAAATTCCAGCTTAAAGCTTCAAAAGAAGCCCACAGATCTGGTTAAACAAACATCGATTTAATTCAGTGCTGCCATTGAACTGTAATTTAGTTGTCCACTAAATAACCTGAACTATATCACAGTTTTAATCATGTAAAATAGATCAGAAATATAAATACACCTTTTTCCTTTTCCTGATAGCCTGTGATGTACAAATCAAATATTGAGTTTTGTCAAAAAATTAAAAGGCAAAGTTAATTTTTTAAAATACTTTTTTCCTTTTTAATTAGTTTACATGCATTGTGGCTGGATATTATACAAATACTTGTAAACTAAAATAGAACATTTACTTCCCATGTTGTAGAGGAGAGGCATCAAACTCAATTTTATTGAGGGCCACATCAAATACATTGTGTTTGATCTTGGGGGGGGGGCATGGCCAGAGTGGCCATGGCTAGCATGACATTACTCATGTTGGGGGAGTGCTTGTGGTGGCCTGAGTGCTCCGACAGCAAAAATGGGTTCCCAAGCTTCGTTTTCGACTGCAACAGCCTCCTGCATCACTCTGCCAATGAAAACTAAGCTTGGAAGGACCGCATGTGGCCCTCATGAGCTTCTTTCTTGCTGGAAGAGGCACTATGGGCCCATCTTGTTTCCAGGGCAGCCCCACGGGCCAGATCTAAACAGCCCGCGGGGTCTGAGTTTGACCCCCCTGTTGTAGAGACCACATTTCTGTTGAAGCAGCTGAACAGCTCTTTAAATAGTTGATGGTCTGTCAAACTGCTAACTCATATCCAGTTTGCAATCTAATAGTGTCCAGTTCTTGTTATTCCAGGAAGTTTTTCACAAGCACAAATACCAATATGTTCCCATCCTATAAGAACATTTGATTTTTTGTTTGTTTGTTTCCCTGTAGAAGAATATTGCATTTGGTTCTTTTAAACTTCACTGTGTTATTTTAAGCCTGTTTCTCTACTCTATATAATTTTTTTAAAAAATTCAGTTTTTTTCTTTTAGTATACAAGCTATCTTCTCAAATATTGCACCGACTGCAAATTTAATGAGTACTCTTATTTTCATCCAAAACATTAAGAAAAATGTTGAAAAGAAAAGCACCTAATACTGAACTTGATGACATCTTCCTGAACACTGAACACTTTAGTTTCATAAGGAAAATTAGACTACAGTTTTCAATTCCACTAGTGTTCCTATGTGTTTTATTTAAAATTAAATATTTAAATGATATTGATTACACTGTTGCCTTGATTTAAATTTCATTGCTTTTATTCCTTTGGTCTTCTCTTTTACCATGTGTATTACTATAACGATCTTGACTGTTATATAAAAAGTGGGATGTCTAAGGAAATTCTCAATCATCCAGTCATGGTTATCCCAAGGTGCTTTTTCCAAAAGACATCTGGACTTTCTTGGGTCACCCCAAATTACCAGCCACCATGCTGTAAATCAAAGACCAAAAACATGTGGAAGAGGAAAAATAGTCTACACTTTTACCTCAAGGACACTTCAGCAGAGGGTTAAGATCCTCAGAAGGATTTTCTCAGAACACCTTGAATGCATTTAATTGGACAATGTGACCTACACCAAGATGGGGAGAATTTCATACTTTAATTATATGGGATTACGCGGGAAATAGCTAGAACTAGTTTTGCCTTAATCTGTGCCAAAATGATATCCCCAATAAAGCTTTGCCTAAAGAGATTGAATTAATTCGATTGTGCTTTCTTGGTTGGGTTCATCAGTTGGAAATTTGACACCATTACCAATCTGATGGCCCATATTCAGTCAGTTGACAAATACAAGAACAAAGGCTGGAATGATAGCAAAGTAAAAAGTTGAGGTCCCTTAGTCTGTCTTAGCAAGTGAAAGCTGGGTCAGAAATGGGCTAAGAATAGATATTTGGAAAGACAGCAGGGTAGAATAGGCAGTTGTTAGAGTTATTTGTTTCTGCTTCTTCTGTTCTCTATATTGACTGTGACAGTTTTGGAACATTCTCCTTTTACTCAGTCTCATTCCTGCTTCTGTCAGCTAAGGATATTACTATTGTAGCTTCTGATGTTTGATGTACAGAATGTAATCTTGTCCTCACCACTGTGTTTCTTATTTCTGCTTGATATAATTATTGCTTTCTACTTTGTTTCAGGACAGTTGCCCAGAAAAAAATGTCCATTTTCTTTTTTTCTTTTTGTTTCTTTTTTTTTTTTTCACTTCCATGCTCACCAATAATGCTGCCCTGTTTTCATAATATCAAGTTTCTTACCCGTATTGAGAATGCATGGACACTAATTTTCTGTTTTGATTTTAAAGCAGTGCTCAGGAATTGATTTATTGTGTCACCCACATAGTCTTTATGAACCCCACAGATGGTGATGCATTACTCAGCTTCATTGGGATGTTCACACAAAAAAAAGGTTGCTGTAAAAAAAAATTTGTTTATTTATGTTTAGGATTTATAAGGCTGTCCAACTCAAACAATGTGATTCTGAGTGGTGTAGAGCATAAAATACAAATAAGAGAGAGACAGAGGAAGGAAGAGACAGACAGAGATCATGTAGCAATAAACAAATTCAATATATATATATATAGGTCTAGGTGTGTTTGGGTCTTTTCCCATGTAAGATTAAGAGCATCTTGGCGACGTTTCGGTGAGGTCCCATTCGCCATCCTGAGGCTGGTGCTTTTGGCTTCATGCAGTGTGTGATCGGAGCAGTGTGTGATCGGAGCTGCCATCTCTCTATAAATACTGGTGGTGAGGGCTGGTGTGCTGGGCTGGTTGGCTGCGCTGCTGCCTCTTGATTGGTTGATGGAGTTGATGTTTTGTAGTGATCTTTTTTCTATTAGCCTCTCGTGTTTTAACAGCTTGGGTAATGGGTTGTATGATGGGGGATTGGCGGTGGTGTCCCCCTCATCAGATCCAGGCCCAAGCCCATCCTATAAATGAAGGACAACCACCATCCAGAAAACAGACCACGGGTGCTTTGCCAGCTGTCGCATCCCCCAACCCCAAAACCAAACAAGCTGACACATGCCAAGAACACAGACCCAGACCCCAAACTTGAAGCCAGACTAAAACCCAGAATGCTACATCACAGCCACCCGCTCAGGATATCAAATCAGAAAACTCAGGAAATTACACCACTAGAATTCAAGAAGTTGCAACACAGCAAATGACCCAGGATATCACAGCACAAGACCAAGGATACCACAGCAATAAATCTCACAAGGTCATCACATAACCCATTACCCAAGCTTTTACTACACAGGAGGCTAATGGAAAAGAGATCAAAACACCAACGACCCAGGAGATTACAATGCAGGACCCAGGATACCACAACAAAAGAACTCGCAAGCCCATCACACAACCGATTACCCAAGCCATTAAAACACAAGGGGCTAATGGAAAAAAGATCACTACAAAACAAACGACTCAGGAGATTACAGCACAAGATCCAGGATATCTCCACAACAAAACTCACAAGGCCATCACACAGCCCATTATACCAACATTAACTCCATCAACCAATCAAGAGGCAGCAGCGGGAAAAGACCCGAACACACCTAGACCTACATACCTGTACCCGTGAACATATATATATATATATCAGCACATCACAAATCAACTAAAAGGGGATCATATTTAATGCATTGGGTAAGACTCTTAACCCATTTCCTATTGGTGAGAAGAGTTAGTGCTTATTTTATATCAGGCTGGAGTACAGAAGCAATCTCAGAAAAGACATGCTTTTTAAGTCTCATAAGATGTCAAGATTTAAAGGAGGGCATCTGGTGCATAACCTCCCTTTTGTGTGAGTCATGGACAAATGTTCTTGGGAGAAGATAAACCTGCAAGTAACCTGGTCATACTTAAGACAAAAAGGCTACAAAGGCAATAAATCATCTCCTTGTATCACACCCAAAAGCCAATTGAAAGCCAATGTAGCTCACAGAGTATGCTCCTTCCCATATTTGGGTTGACCTGGTTGCCCTGATAGAAAAAACACTTTAGCTCACAGAGTAGTTACAATGGCATAATGATAGGTCCATCTCATTATGGGCCCAACTTCTACAGTGCATTCTGTATCGACTGAGGATTCCAGATGTTTTCAAGGGCAGTTCCATGTAGAGTGCACTGGTTAACACTTCAATCAGGAAGTGGTGAATGTATGTATGACCATGAATATGCACCCCCAGTCCAAGAATGGAAGAATGGGTGCAATTGATGCAAAAGGTACCCCCCCTGCTCTTTGAGAAGGATCTGTAAAGCCATAAAAAAAACTCCAGATTACACACTAAATCTGAATGAAATAGTGCCACAACCTCCAGAACAAATATGGAAAGTCTGCAACACCCAGATTTTGGAGACTCAAAACTTACAACCACAGTTTTAGTGAAGTTGAGCTACTACCCCTTCCTTCCCATTCAATATGAAGGGATACTTCATACATTTTAATAGGGATCCCTTCATTAAAAGCAGTTTTCCTCCTGTATTTTTTTTTAACAGAAAAGTAATCAGTAATACAAAATTAGATACAGGTAGATTGTCTGCTTCTTCCTTGTCACATTCTGCATCTGTGTTTAACTACTTGATTTGTGTCCTCTGCCCCACAGCAGGTGTCAGAATGCCAAACATCACTTGCATATCAATGAAATTACTTTCATATGTTCTTTTAAATACTTAATTAGCTTGTTGATTCTTTTTTGTTTTCATGAATATTATTGTTTCAAATAAAGGAGGAATGATTTAAACAGCTACAATTATCAAATAATGCCTTCCTGGGTTGAATTTTGCAATAAACCTGATGACTTTTATTGAAAGAAGAATTATGTTCTACCTTTCACTGGAGTTGTTTGATGGCTTTTCATTGTATACAAGGGCCATCTTTAGCTGTCTATATTGATTCACCTTTGGGATCCACATTAGGGATGCAGGTTCCCAGCATGAATGCATGAAGACTTCACCACTTTCCAATCAATTCTATTATTTTCTTGTCAGAACACTTCAATTTCTCCACAATTTAACACCTGAAAGAGTTATATACATTTTTAATAAGTTCTTGCACTCTCTGACTGAAGAATTTTGATAAATAGATTGCTTTTTTATTTAGTACCAAATTAGAAATGAAATGAGCAGTAATACACACTTTCTCTGAAAAAAGCAAATATTTACCTCTGCAAGTGGACTAGAGGGGATTGAATATTGGCAGTAATAAACCATCTGCATAGAGAGGTATGACTTATTTATTCTATAGGATTTTATTTTTAAAAAAATCGGATGCATTGACTACTTTGAAAAATGACTGGGGGTTGCAAAACTCCTGGTACACTTTTTAAAACTTTGCAAAAGCTTTTGTCATAGTTGGTTTCTAGACTGCTAACAATTCAGGGAACCATATACTACATTAAAAATCAGCTGCAAGCTTCTCTGTTATTGAGGAAGAGTGCTACTTCCTTGTTAGATTATAGGGAAGGCTCTTAGAATGAAAATCAGAAAGTTCTAAATAAAAAAATATTTCAGTTGCTAGGATTCCTGTAACCCCATTCTATTCATCTCAATAAAATCTTGCTAAAGAAAACTCTGTAGAAAAAATGCTTAGGAATGCTCAGGAAGTCCCAGCAGTTCAAATGAATATAAAGATTAATTGCAGACTTAAGCTCTCTACAAGAATCTGAATTATTAATGGTAAAAGCAAAATGGCGGTAGATAAAAGTCAAGGGAATTCAGGGTGGGCTGGAGTTAGATCTCTTGTTAGATCTCTCCCCTCCCTCAAGATCAGCCTGGTCATCTACAAGATAGTTACTTTCAAAACTGGGAATCTGGTTAGTTTATTACCAAACCAAACTGCATTCCCTTTCTATCTCAAAATCTTTGTAATTTTCATGACCTAATATTGTCACAACCTTCTCAATCCCATTATTTCCACCATACATACCAGTATTGGAAGGCAATTTCTTATGTTTGGTACATTTCATATTATTTGTTATTAGTTCCACACTAATGGCAAATACTTGTCATTTTTCTTTCTTGTTTTCCATTTCAAGCACAACAAAACTAAAAACCATATAGTATTTACATTATGATTCCCTTGCTCTTCCTATGTTTCCTCCATACAGTCATCCTATATTTTTCAGTTCATTTTTATCAGTTGTACATGAATAAAAACTTAAACAATTTTGCTTTTGTTTAAAACATTCATGAAGGCTGATTACATATTACTAGAGTTGCTGTGATATATTATATTTCTTCTTTGCACTTAATTTAGAGCATGCAAGGCAAACTAATTACGAGCTGAATGAAATTCAGCATTATTATTAGGAAGTTTTCCAAAAAGACACAAGAAATGCAATATGTAAAACAGATGCGGAAGCATTATGTAGGAAAAAACCATTGGCATCTGTGCCAAATTAGTTAATAGCTGAAACTCTGTTTTAATCTCTGTCTATTACGGCTGGCAAGAAGAGTCTGGATTTGAAGATTCTCTGTGAAGATTATTTAAATGAATTTCCAAAACAAATCTTTCAAACATCTCTAATTTCATTTGGATTCAGAAGGGCTTCTGTACATGCATGGATGCTGCTTCTTTGAATCAAATTAATCCAACACAATTTGAAGCATCACATTAACTGTTTGATTGAAACCAAACCAGCGATTCAGATTGGAGTGATTTGCTGGATACAAGATCACAGCTGTGTTCATCTTTAGTATAATTAGCTGGCCATTTCTAGAAGTTCTTAATTTGCTTCACCTTTTTTTAAACCAACTATAAAGCATTTATAGCAATTTTCCTAAAAGTTGTAGCTGGGAGTAACTTTATCAATAAACACCAAGATAGATGAGTTATATTAGAATAAGTGTTGGAAATGCCACAGTGTTTTGGCATCTGTGAATGGTCATATAAAATGATTGAAACCTACTGGGAAGAAATATTTCAAGTATGAAGAAAATTCTAAAAATAAAACAATTATTACATTTTTAGTTAAAATTCCAGAAAATATAAATTACAATTTACCAAGTTATTTGCTGACAGCTGGGAAAACATGCTTAGCACAACACTGGAATACAGCAACTTTGCCAATGATATCAAATTGGAGTAATGAAAGCATGACCAAATCTAAACAGGAATGGATCATGGATTCCCTTATATATGCATGCTATACAACAAGGGAAATTTAGTTATTGGGAATATGATTTTTAGACAGAGAATTATGAGATCAATCAAAACAACAACAATGAAATAATTTAAGAAGATATTAGCAATGATAGCAATAATACTTAGACTTATATACAACTTCACAGTGCTTTTACAGCCCTAAGTGGCTTACAGAGTCAGCATATTGTTCCCAACCATCTGGGTCCTCATTTTACCAACCTGGGAAGAATGGAAGGCTGAGTTAAACTTGAGACGGTGAGACTCAAACTGCTGGCAGCCGGCAGTCAGCAGCCTGCAGAACTGCATTCTAACCACTGTGCCACCATGGCTCATAATAACCCTCAATTTCCATATGAAAAAAGAAATACTTGCATGAATTTGGTACAACAATGGAGGGGAAGTTGAGAAAACATTGCTAAAAAAGCTTTCCACAATGCCTTTTTAAATAATATTTTTCTTACTTTGCATTTTGTATTTTTAGTCTTCTAAAGCAGCTGTCCCCAACTTTTGTGACTTGGCAGCCCAGCTGGGGCTGAGGAAAGTGGAACTGGGCAGTGGGCTGGCACACATAAATGAGTGTGCAGCTCAATTTGTGCAAGCAGTGGATGTACACACGTGGATGTACACCCAGCTCAACTTATGTACATTGAACTGCGCACATGTGCGTGCCAGCCTGCCAGTCACACAGGTTGAGCTATATACATATATACTATATACTATATACAATTGAGCTATATACATATATACTATATACAGTTGCAAATAGGAAATAGTCTGGTAGCTGGCCACAGATCAGAGGTTGGAGACCCCTGTTTTAAAGAGACCACCAAAAGCTCTTAAAAACTTAGATTAGAAAAAGAATAGTTTTAAAATTTTTGCATTGTCCATGTTGCCAAGAAAATCACATTTTTTTTTAACCAAATTTTGTTTACATATGCATATATAAACTCCAATAGCAAAACTCCAAGAAAGGCATTTTCTCAAAGTTCCATTTTATTTGAGTTGTCATACTGGCACATCTGGGAAAACCCAAATCAGAAAGTTCCGGGTTTTCCTCCAATAATTAAAAATTACAAATCCATCCCCTGTATCTGTAATTCCATCACATGCCCCAATCACCATCTGTTTCAACTTGAGACATCCCTTCATCCAGGTGAAGAAATAACATGACCTTGATTCTAAAGAAGAATGCTATTATGTCTAACTACATACGCTCCATAAAATCCCCACTCCCAAATTCCCAAGCTCAAGAATGTGGCAGCATGGAAGCTTCTGGGGCTTCCAAAGCTTCCAAGGCTTCCAAAGGCTTCCAAAGCTGACACATGGATATTTTACAATTGATATGGATATTCAGTTTTTCCAACAAATAAGAGACAAGAACTATTTCCTTCTTCAGCACATAATGGAATATCCTTGTTGATTTGAAGCATACATGAAAAATCTGTTACCTCCAATTTGCTTCCCCTGTCCCCATAGAATTTGAAACCCAGTCTGTTTATGCGGCAAGTTGCCCAATATTATATTCATGTTAAAAAGAAAAAAAAACATTTGTTCATTTCCTTCTTGTTGATTAACTGTTCTTTAGTTGGAGAACAAGAAAATAGCCATTCACTGATATGCTAGTTTGCAATTAAAGCAGTTAGTATTGCACTGACATTTTACTACATATACTAATGGTTTGTGGCATTAATGTTTTATTTTTATTAATGGCACAGTTTACAATTTTCAGTGTTTAGCATTTACTACTAATTCGAAAATACAGAGTTGAATTGAATCAATAAATTTAGAAGACAAGCTCCAACATTATAAGATTTAATATGTGTATGGAAGTGGAACACATCAGAAAAAAATGGATACTACACTTATTAAGAATATTCAGCTGAAAGGCATGGTATAAAACTGATTCTCCAGTACTCCAGCAACAGAGAAGAATAGCATCATACTTTATGTCATTGTCTGCTTTCTTCTGGGCTTCTTTGACTTTAGTTTGATCCTCGCAACATACTAACCTATGCAATTTGGTTTCATATTTTGAATAGATATTCATTCGTCTTACAGGTCAGTTAACTTAAATACCACCTGCTTGTTATAGTTGCTGCTGCTGCTGCTGTTGTAATAACTTTCACTTGTACAGGTAGTCCTTGATTCACAACAGTTCATTTAGTGACTGTTCAAAGTTACAACGGCACTGAAAAAAGTGACTTTTGACCACTTTTCACACTGGTCACAATGGTCACACTGATGACCATTGCAGCATCCCCATGGTCACATGATCAAAATTTAGATGCTTGAGAACTGGTTCATATTTATGATGAGCAAACTCAATGGGAAAGTCAGATTCATTTAACAACCGTTACTAACTTAACTGCAACAAGCGTCAAGAAAAGTAGTAAAATAGAGCAAAACTCACTGAACAGATGTTTCACTTAGCAACGTAAATTTTCAACTCAATTGTGATTGTAAGTTGAGGATTAACAGTATATGTATTTAAGTTATCATGAGAGCTTCCAAATACTCAGATGCTACACCTTCTGTCATCGGCTCAGCCACAAATTCAAAATCAGAATGGGATAAGTTATATCAACAATTGAGGAACTGGAGTAATTTCTGATATTGAACATGATGCTAGAAGCCAGAAGTTTGGGGAACATAAGCCACTGAACAGGATTCATTGGAGGAATAAAACAGTTCGTAGGAGTGATCACTCTCTTTAAAGGATCTATCTCTTTAGAGAGTTTTACAGTTTCTCAACCTCAGCAGCATTAAGAAGTGTGGGCGTTAGCTCCCAGATATACATCTCATTCTCCAGGATCAGGTGAAAGCAATAAGAAAGGATAACATTATATCTTATGTCTTTGCTATCTTCTAGTATCCTTTGATATTGGTTTGATCCACGATCTCATACAAGCTCTTGCAATTTGGTTTTCTGTATTTTCATATTTCAAAGAGAAATACAGATAGTCCTGGACTTACGACCACAATTGAGCCCAAACTTTCTGTTGCTAAGTGAAACATTTGTAAAGTGAGTTTGCCCCGTTTTATGACCTTTCTTGCCACCGTTGTTAAGTGGATTATTGTAGTTCTTAAATTAGTCAAATTGTTGTTAAGTGAATCTGGGTTCCCCATTGACTTTGCTTGTCTGAAGGTCGCAAAAGAGGATCACTTGACCCCAGAATGCTGCAACTGTCATAAATAGGCGTTGATTGCCAAGTGTCTGAATATTGATAACTTGACCATGGGGGATGCCACTGCAGTGTGAAAATTGGTCATAAGTCACTTTTTTCAGTGTATGTAAAAAGCTGTGACTTTGAACAGTCACGAAATGAACTATTGTAAGTTGGGGGCTACCTGTAGTAGATTTCCTCTACAAGTCAGCTAACTTCAATCAGTTTTGGTTTTTTGCTGCATTGGCCTTCATATGCGTAGGGATTTCAATTGCTGTAAACCACGGGTGTCAAACTTGATCATGTCATATGACGTATCATGACGTATCGTGACATTTTTTGCCTTTGAAGAGCTGGGGTGGGTGTGCCCTGCATGTGACACATCTGGCTCATGGGCCGCCAGTTTGACACCCCTGCTTTAGACAAAAAAGAGTAGTTGAAGAATCATAGGCAAGAAGGTAATCTTTATTGGAATAAGCACTTGTTGCTCTCCGTGGTGCTGAAACACCTGCCTGCCACACTCTTGTTGATGTTACATATGAAAACTGTCACAAAAATTATGTATCCATCTGGGGGAAGAGACAAGATGGAGATATACTAGCACAGGGATGGGTAATTATGGCAACTTTACAACCTGTGGACTTCAACTCCCAGAATTCCTGAAACAACATGGCTGGCTCAGGAATTCTGGGAGTTGAAGTCCACAGCTCCTAAAGTTACCATAGTTGGCCATGCCTGCACTAGCAGCTTCTGAAGTATGTGTCTGCCTAAAAAGAGGATGAAAAGGACTTGGTAATATTGTTTTATGTTGCTGAATCACAGCATTGGCCTTATACTGTTCCTCATATGAAAAGGTGGGGGAAAATGAGATATAGCTGGTTGTATTTTGGAAAAGAATAAAACAGCATATTATAACTAGGAAAGCTGTGGTGATAAAGACTCATAGAATTAATCAGGAGATGCATTTATATGATGTGATATATTAAACATTATTTTTCAGGACTCCATGAACTTGCATATACATCTCCAGAAATGAAGATGGACTTTTTTTAAAATAAAAAATAGATTCTCATCCCTGAGAAGGAAGATCCCCCTTTATTCATGCTTTTGGACTAGAAACAAATCTAGAAGATGAAACCTTCTCTTGTCTCTGTTGAAGAGAAGGTTTGAAAAGCAGATTACAGTCGCAATCCATGTCAAAATTAATAATTTAGATTATTTCCTGTTTGTGCATTTAGGAAGTCATTTATAATATGCAAGCACGTTTAGGCTAGACATGAAAGGATTCTGATTGCAAAATCAGATTGTGATTTGTGAATCACATCATAGGATTCTGATTGCAAAATCAGATTGTGATTTGTGAACCACATCAACAAAGACAAATCAGAAGCAGAGGGAGTAACCCAAAGTATTTGTCTGTGCCTTCACTACATACATTATTTTTCCCCTAAAATCTAAAATAGTTTGTGAATATTAATGATGAAGAAACAGTTCATCTTCATTATAGATTTAGTATTTAGCGAAGTCTCTTTGGGCTGTATTTTAGTTCAAATTAGTGATGGCTACTGATTTAGAGGTTTGTAAAGTAGGATTAGTCTAAAATATGTTTATGAAAATCTATTAATATTTATATTAAATTTCTGTAGTGAAGAGAAATTTTTCAAATCAAGGAAGAAAGATCGTTTTGTTTTTAAGTTTGGGTATGGTTTTTGAACAAGATGCCTGCTTGGCCATTTTGTGGAATGATGGATTAAAGAGAGCTTCTGTTTATTTGTGAATTTTTAAATGCATTCTATTTCAGGGCTTAGCTCTGGAATAGGAGGAATTATTCACTAAAGAACACAGGCTATTATCACATAGAGGTTTCATCCCCATGTATCAATGACTGCATAACAGACATTAAAAGAAAGTTTATTTTTCTAAAAGAGACTGAAATATTGAGAAAGACTTAAGTGTTGGACATTTTTCAATTGATAATTGTCTGAAAATACAGCAGGTGTCAGCATTCCAGAAAAACAAACTGCAACACCAAAACTCGAAGAAAGGCATTTTCTCAAAGTTCAATTTTATTAGAGTTGTCATACTGGCACATCTGGGAAAACCCAAATCCGAGAGTTCCGGGTTTTCCCTCAGTAATTAAAATTCAAAGACCCCATCCCCTGCACCCATCAGTCCATCACATGGCCTAATCACCATCTATCCCAACAGGATATAATCCTCTAATCACTCCTCAACCAGGTGCAGGATGACATGAACTTGATTGAAAAAAAAGAATGCTATTATGTCTAACTACATACACCCTATGAAATCTTCCCTCCCAATTTCCCAGTTTCAGGAATATGGCAGCATGGAAGCTGCTGGTTTTAATATGGCTTCCAAAGCTGACGGCAGGATGGAGAAGAGCAGAATATTCTATCAAAGGAGGAAGGTGTATCAGTTGGTTGAATATGTGCAGCAGCAGCAGCCAAAAAAGCTAATATGATTCTGGGTTGTATGAATAGAGGCATAGAATCAAGATCACACGAAGTATTAGTATCGCTTTATAAAGGCGTAGTAAGACCACACCTGGAATACTGCAACCAATTCTGGTCACCATACTACAAAAAAGATGTTGAGACTTTGGAAAAAGTTCAGAGAAGAGCAACTAAGGTGATTGAAGGCCTGGTGACTAAAATATATGAAAAATGAATGCAGGATTTGGGTTTGGCTAGTCTAGAGAAAATAAGACTTAGGGATGGCATGATAGCAGTATTCCAGTATTTGAGGGGCTGCCACAAAGAAGAGGGGGGCAGGACAAGAAACAATGGTTGGAAACTAGTCAAAGAGAGAAGCAACATGCAAGTACAGATGAGCTTCCTAACCGTGAGGACAATTAACCAGTTTGCATTCAGAAATCATGGGCACTCCATCACTGGAGGTTTTTAAGACAGACACTTGCTTGAAATGGTATAGCTTTTCCTGCTTGAGCAGAGGGCTGGACTAGAAGATTCCTTCCAGCTCTATTTCTAGAACGTTCAGATGACTTTTTAATTTTATTTTATTTTTTCTCCTTCCCCTGAATTGGCCTGTAGGGGACTAAAAGATCACTCCTTCATTGTCATATATTTCAGTATCAGAACTAAATGAACAAGCCTTGATATAGAGGTAGTCTTAAACTTAGTTCATTTTGTAACAATTTGAAGCTACAACAGCACTGTAAAACAATGACTTTATGACTGTTTTTCACACTTACAACCCTTCCAGCATCCACACGGTCACATGATCGAATTCAGACACTTGGCAACTGATTCATATTTATGATGGTTGCAGTGTCCAGGGGTCATGTGATTCTCTTTTGTGACCTTCTGACAAACAAAGTCAATGGGGAAGCCAGATTCACTTATCAATCATGTTACTAACCTAAGAACTGCATTATTCCCTTAATCACAGTAGTAAGAAAGTCTATAGAGATTATCAGTCATCCATGGCCCTAAGTGTGCCAAAGGTTCTTTTTTCAAGAAACAACTGGACTTTCTTGTTTTTCTCATTAGCTCTGAAGAAGCTTCTTGGATGAGAAGCGAAATGTTTTCAAAGAAAAACCAGAAAGTCCAGTTGTCTCTTGAAAAAAATACCTTTGGGACAGTAGTAAGAAAGGCAATAAAATGGGGCAAAATTCACTTCAGTTACAACAGAAATGTTGTGCTCAATTGTGGTCATAAGCCGAGGACTACCTGTATTTATGCAATGTTGCTCCTTTATTTGAGAGAGACAGATTTCCAAAGCTACTTTCTGGCAGTAACTTCTTCACTTTGGATAATTTTTGAATCAAAGAGCATCCCTACAGATGTTTAGTTCCCTCAAAGCAATATCTCATGTGGAACATTGTTGTATGTAAAACAGAAATAAGGTAGTGAAGCTGAACTTGGCATAAAGTCTTATTTAGGGTGCCAAACTGTATTTCACTGATAGCAGGGAGGAGGAGGAGGAGGAGGAGGAGGAGGAGGAGGAGGAGGAGGAGGAGGAGGAGGAGGAGGAGGAAAAGTAAATGGTATCTTCCTGGTGAAGAAAGGGCATGTTTTTATACTTTTGTATAAATAAATTTTTTTTCTCCTGAAAGAAATAAAGGAAACATCAAAGTTGGGAAAAGATACTGCTTATTTTTGCTGCACGCAGGAAAATCCATAGATGTTTTTTTTTTCTGGAGAAGAGAAAATAAATAGATTTTCTTACCAACTCAAATGAATTGTGACATTGCAATATAGAGAAATAAAGTGTTGGTCTAAACACTAAATTATAGGAGTCTGCCTTGGCTGAGATTTTTTATAAGAATCATTATGTTGTCCACAATTCAACAAAGAGATAAGCATTCTTAAGGTCACTTAACCCTGAACCTCATTGTAACTATTGGCTGCATCTTGTCTGTTAGAGAACTGGGAGGTTGAAACATCTCCCAAATATCTTTGTGTTATGGTAAAGGAAGGAAGAAAAATGGTATGCTAGCAGTGGTAGCACACCACTATCTGCATCTTGTAATGATCTCTGAAAACCAGGTAGACAAATCTGAACAGGTGCTGAAAACTCTTGTTGTATAATCCATATAATAAGGATGTCAAACTCAAGGCCTGTGGGCCAGATCCAGCCCGTGGGGCCATCCTTGTCTACCCAATGCAAAGAGGAAAGATTGGTCTGGTCTACCCAGCACGAAGATCAGGCCAACATAGCTTCAGCCCAGTCTACCCATTGTGAATAGGAAAGATCAGGCCAGCATGGAGTCAGCCTGGCCTACCCAATGCGAAGAAGAACACGCTAGCAGTTTGGGGAGTAGTGTCAAGCTAGCTCCGCCCACCCAGTTGGCACCCATCTGCCCCCCCCCCAAAAGGTCAACCACAGTCCTGATGCAGCCCTCAATGAAATTGAGTTTGACACCCTTATGTATAACAAACTATTATTTTTTGAATGTAATAAGATAGTATCAACACATCCACATCTTTTCCACTTAATGGAAGGCTATAATAATAGTTTTTCTTCATCCTTCCTTTCCTCCCTCCCTCCCTCCCTCTTTCTTTTCCTTCCTTCCTTCCTTCCTTCCTTCTTTTCTGTATCCTGCCCTAGCACTTCATACCAAAATTTCTGCACTTATTTCAGTGTTACTTACTTTTTTTTTTTAGTTGATTTAGTTGAGGACGCATGCATGGAGGTGGGACACAAGTGCGAAGGGCGCGTGCATGTGGGGGGGGTGTGTGCATTGCATTTTGATCATGCATGCTTTGGGCACTCAGTTAGCCATCACCGGTATAGGGACTCCTAATTCTGGAAAGAGAGCAAGTGGCACACAAAATGGATTTGTTCAATGGATGTCTGTGCTGTAGCTGCCCCTTGTGAGACTAGAACTGTGATGGTGAACCTATGACACACTTGCCACAGGTGGCACATGGAACCATTTGTGCAGGCATGCAAGCCCCAGCCCAACTTACATGCACTGCACATGCGCGCACCTCCCAACTGATTTTCAGCCCATTTGAGGTTGTTTTCGGCTTCCCTGAGGCTCGAGGAAAGCCTCTGCAGCCTTGGGAGGCCAAAAAATGGGCCCATTTGTTAGAAGATTCATCAGTGCAGGGGGGGTTGTTACATGCACATGCACAGGGGGAGAGGTGCATTGCCTTCTGGGTGCTGGCACGTGCAATTTTGGGTACAGGAGCCCAAAAAGGTTAGCCACCAGTGGACTAGAAGGACCTCTAGATTGTGTATCAACTCTGTCTGTGGAAGTAAACCCCTATTTGGAACTACAGATGGAAACTCTATTATTCAAGAGATCTCAACAACCACAGCCATTACTAGGGATGTTCCTCCCCCATTCATAATCAATTGAATACAAGATAATTTTATTCAAAGAATAATACATGTTTATTTCTTGCATTTAAACATTATTTCTAATGCTAAGGAAATTCATTAGGATGAATTATTTAAAAACATATATTTTATAACAATTTGTTGATAGATGGACTAGGCATATAACATGCAAAGTTATATCACAGTCCTTCACAAGGGGACATTTTGGAGTCTTGGAAAGTGAGAACTAGCCATAAAAAAGTTAAAATATTCCTTCTGGCTCCTAATTACATGTAGGACACTTTAGTATCAAGGACAGCTTTCCCCAAGCTCTTATCCCCCCAGATGTATAACAATTCTTGGAATTTCCATCTAGCATAACCAACAGCTGATAACTTTAGTCCCAATGTACTGAAAGTTCCCCAGGATGAAGAAGGCTGAATAAGGGCAATTATAAAACATTTAAATCGCAATTAGAAATGCAAAACAATAGAGTGACATTTAGGTAGGCTCACTCCTTTCACCACTTAATGTACTTTGAAGTGTGTTTTCATCTAACTGAGCAGATAATTCTTCCAAAGCACTGTATCTTATTCAACAACACATCATTTAAAAATCATGGCTTACTCTGCTTATCAACAATGCAACCATTGCTGTAATAAATTAAAGCTTTGTTTCCTTGATTTCTTTATCAAACACATGTAGTATCTTTACTGAACTAAAATTAATTTGTGAGGTAATAAGGTAAAAGTAAAGGTTCCCTTCGCTCATGCGTGCTAGTTGTTTCTGGCTCTAGGTGTGGTGCTCATCTCTGTTACAAAGCTGAAGAGCCCACACTGTCCAAAGAGGTTTCTGTAGTCATGTGGCTGGCTTAACTAAATGCCAAAGGTTACTGTTACCTTCCCACCGAAGTGGTCTCTATTTTTCTGTTTACATTTTTACATGCTTTCAAACTGCTAGGTTGGCAGAAGCTGGGACAAGTAACGGGAGCTCACTCTGTTAACATGGTGGTAGGGATTCAAACCGGTGAACTGCCGACCTTTCTGACCGACAAGCTCAGCGCCTTAGCCACTGAGCCACCGTGTCCCTGTGAGGTAATATTGTATACCTAACTACAGTAAACCCTGAAGAACTTGTTTTAGTAGACTTTGCTTGTAATTACATAATCTGTATTCAGGCTTCAATCCAAATGGAGTTTTGTCAGTACAATCAAAGTACATTTTATATACATTATGTACACTTCATGCTTTTATAAAATACATTAATGATTTAATGGACTTTTAGTTCTGATGGACATCTCTACTAGTCCATTCAGTTTTTTGCCCATTTAACAGCATATAGGGATGACAGTATCTGAAAAGCAGTAAAGATTTATCTTTACCATGTCTGTGGTATCAACTTCTTAATATAGCACAAATGAAATTAAATGCATAGTTCTCATTTATAAGAGCAGAAACAGAAATTCATGTACTCTGTGTACAAACTATTGGGAGAAAATCTGTTCTTATACTTACTCGACAAGTCAATTAACAACCACTGTTAATAGGAGTCCATCTGCCCTGTCTACCAATCTTTTGTATTTCTTCATATAATTATCAAACTGTCTTTCTTTATATTTTGAAAAAGAATGAACAAGTGCAAATGTTCAATTAATTCTTCCCAGTGGAAAATGGGAGCATAAAATCCTCAGCAAATGCAAGCATTAAGTGTTTCTTGCCTCCACAGCTGTAGTTATCACAACAGCTCGGAATACCCAACTTCCTTGTGAAAATGTTCATATCTGGAAACAGGATTGCTGCTATAATCCTGTAGGACTGATTTCCTCAATTATAGTTCCAGTGGACAAGGTTTAACTTCAAAGATATTATCCTTCTGGTGGTGCAGAATATAAGGGCCAGATTGGTCCAGTGCTTAAGTCATCAGGCTAGAAATCAGGAGGGGTCTGTGAGTTCTAGTCCTGCCTTAGGATGAAAGCCATCTGGGTGACTTTAGATCACCTATTATTCTTTCTCAGCCCAATCTACCTCACAGATGTCATGGGAAAAATAGGAAAATGAAGGAGTATTAGGTACGTTTACTGCTGTTGGAAGAAATATCCTTCTGGGTTCAGTTCTAAGGGGGAGTGGAAAGACACTGGAACCACGGAGGCTGTTTGGAAAGATGGTTCAATGGTGGATAGGACCACATGCAGAAAGATGGTATTTAGCAGATTCTGACCAGTTCTGGAGAACCGGTAGTGGAAATTATGAGTAATTCATAGAACCAACAAATAGCACCTCTGACTGGAGATTTTACAGTATTCTTCCCTTGCCATGCCCACGAAGCCCCACTCACAGAACTGGTCATAAAAAGTTTTGAATCCCACCACTGGACAGCCTTGGAGCTCCTGAATGAACAAATGGTGATCATGTGCTTCAAGTTGTTGAGTGAAGAAGAAAAAAGGCTGAGATGCTGAGAGTGCCTGAATTTTATGCCCTCTGTTTGGGCTCCACCTTAGTGTTTCCTGTTCCTGTGTAAGAAATGTATCCCATTGGCTGCCAGCCTCCCAGGGGGCGGGGTCTTAGCTAACTTTTTAGGCTTTGTCTGGATCACATGGCTTCACCCGAGTGCTAGCTGATGCAATCTTCCCAGGCCAGATAGTGAGATGGGTAGAGAACTTTGTTATGTATAATACTCTGGCCCAGGCCTTAATGCCCCACCCATTAACAAAGGTGAGGGGTGAACTTCTGCATCTCTGAGTTTTTACTTCCCTTTTAGGGGAAATATTCTGCCTTTTTAATATTTCCTAGGATATTTCATTTTTCTAGGAGGGGGTGGGTGCTAACTTCCTACACTGTCTTCAGGAATTTATAAAAACAATGACAGGATTTCTTTTAAAAAAATATCTTAAACAATTAAGGGCTACAGATAAAGAAAAGAGATAAATAATGTAGCTTTTAATGTTATGAGCTATCTGCCCAATCCTAATATGAATATTAGCTCTTGTTATAAACTTGTTGCAAATTTCCAAGGGGGCATAAAATGCTGAACATTTTTGTAGAAACAACCATTTCACAATTTATTTAAGCTCTTGCCACTTGTATCTGATTTCCATGGAAATTTCTGGAACGAGTTGGGCTCGTCCCTCAGAGAATAGGCAATGTAAAAAGGGGGCTAATTCATCAGTTCTATTGTCATGTCTCCTAGTAAATTGGATATTTCAAGAGTCTGGAGCAGGGGTGTCCAACCTTGGCAACCTTAAGACTTGTGGACTTCAACTCTCAGAATTCCTCAGCCAGTCTTAAAGTTGCCAAGGTTGGACACCCCTGGTCTAGAGGAACTAAAAGTTTTTTCTTGTCACTTGGTTACTAGTATGTGGCTTTCACTTTTTAGAAATAAAATGTCTTGCTAGATAGATTCAAAAGAACATGGTGCAAACATAAAACTAAGTTTTGATATGCCATCAGTTGAACCATAGTCTATAGGAGCTACAAGGCTTCATAAAAAGACGAACAAAAATCACTTCCATTTTCTCAAGAAAATTGGGACATTGGCACAGAAAATCATTTAATAGTGCATAATATTACTGTTGTTGTTTTCTTTCAACTATCATGAAATCCGCACCGTTTGCTTGATGATAGCATGCAAAAAGTTAGTAGCAGTTGATGTTGGAAAACAATCATGGTCCTGGTAAAAATCAGTGCATTGCTCTGAAAGTATTACAATCAAGTAATCTCATTCTTTATTGTAATCATTTAAAATGATAACTTTTTTTAGTTCTAATTGTTCATCCAGCATTGCAGTGTTTACTTGGGAAATTGTGCATTATGCATTCAAAGAATGACACCCCCCCTCTAGAAAATGAAAGGCTGGGAAGAAGTTCTTCTAGTCCTCTAAGGAATTTTTTGCCTTATCTAATAAGGCATTCTTTCCAAAGCACAGTTGGGGCTCATTACTTTCTAAGGAACATGTTCTGCTCTTGAGAATTTTTTTGACTCTAGTTAACCTATTAGCTTCAAAATCTTGAAGACTTGTACTTCTCTTCTTATCTTTACTTTGAAGTAATTTTTTTCTCAAGGGCTTGGGCACCAAGGAATGTTCTCAAGATCAGGCAAACAAGATTGTAGGCTAAGGATTGGCCATTTCTCCCAGTTTGGAGATTTCAGACAAACTTCTACTGCTGTCAATTCCTTTCTCATTCTCTTGATTGACACTCTTAGACCATTATAATATTATTATTATTATTATTATTATTATTATTATTATTATTATTATTATTATTATTATTATTATTATTATTATTATTATATTCCATCTGTTATGATTGTGTACAGTATAAAACACTCACTGTGGCAAACAAACCTAATATTCCTGCCTCCTATTTTCCCCACAACAAACATTCTGTGAGGTTGGTTAAATTGAGAGGGAATGATTGTCCCAAAGTTATCCAGCTGGCTTTCATGTCTAAGGCAGGATTAGAACTCACAGTCTCCTGGTTTCTAATCCAACACCTTAACCACCATACTAAACTGACTCTCTATTTTCCATCCTCAATATTGTTTCAGGAAGTGATTGAATGATCGCATAAACCATTGCTTGGCCACACAACATTATACAGTCAATATGATTATGGTCAGATGATCACTTGGTCATTTCTTAAGAATAAAAGATTTCAAAAAAGATTTCAAGTGTACACATAGTTTTTAAAAGATAAGCAATCATTGAATAGTTAAATTAAAATCTCTTTGAAAGCTTTCTTTCAAATTTGGACAATGAAGGTAGGTCTCCTTCAATGTTGATTTGATGAACAGGGTTACAATCCAATTGGAATTAAGCTTTGGTATGTGATTAATTATTTCCAGTGGAAAGAACTGAGTGTATACATGGAGTGAAGTAATGATAATGTTAGGAACTTTCATTTGGTAAAGTGCCCGAGTTCATCCAAAAAAAAGCTGAAATAATTACAAAATCATATGTAAATTCCAAAAGTCTGCTGGGAGAAGAGGAGAGAAGGGAAATAATAGAGCATGACTAAAATCTGCTATACTGTTCTTCCTTTAGCAATTAGAGAAAATGAAGGCACACTAGAAAAGTGAAAAACTGGTGAGAGAAAGAACAGAAAATGATCACTCTAATTGGAGTCCAATATGTTCTTTGACCCTCATCATTGTAATTTACAAGCTACTGTGTTTATGAATTATAAATTCAGGCACATCATTATTCAGACAATTGTGGGTAATAAACAATTGATTAATGCAATCTTTCAATACAAATTCTATATGACTGCCTGCAATACTATGCATTTCAAATCACATAGAGTTTAAATATACAGATCAGTTGTAGCCTTAAAAAATGAAAATGCTCCTGATAGTAATTTTAAGGTGAGGAAAAAAAAGGAGATATAATTTTTTACACTGTACTGGAAACGTGTTTTTGAATTAGTAGGGCATTATGCAAAGATTCAGAGCTCCCAAAAATGTGTAATTTTTCCAATATGCATATTTTTGCAACCAAATTGCTTTCATTCATATTTTCCCTTAATGTATGCAAATGTCTATGCCTTTTATATTAAGAGAACTGCATTGCAATGTTCAGGAAAGTGTGACTATCAAAGGGCAATTGCACTCCACTTGGCATATAGTTTTGTGAAGTGAAAAATTGATTCACATTCCTTTCTCATCCCTGCATCCTAGTAATTGTTGTGTTTGTAATTGATCTAAAACCCATATGACATAAAAGGACAATGACATGATTTTTCTTCTTTTGAACCCGTACTATTACAGAAGGCTAAAGTACATCCTCAGTCCATATACTAAATACAGGGATAGATTTCAAATGACCATCCTATGTGTTACATTGATTATTAGACACTGTAGTTCTTACATTCACTGAAGCACTGAAGTACTCAGATCTGCTTAGCTGCAACAGAATTGTCACAATCATGTGTACTAAGGACTTGCATGTGGCTTTCAAAAGCTCCATGCCAAGTTATTCTATGGGGAATATTCTTATTTCTGTTACTCTTTCATGCTCTTACATTTTGTTGTTAGAAATCAAAGAACTGAACATTTCCCTGTTGCTATGGTAACCTCAATTCTTGAAAAGTCCAAGTGAACAAAACATAGTTAATCTATCAGTAAAAGAGAATCATGCATCCAGCTTATTCTGTGAAATTGGCTGTATTTTCATAAGCTACAATCAATAAATATTAGCGCACAAACCAAGAGAGAAAATGATTGTATCCAGAATTTGGATTACTATTCATATAAAAGTGAAAAGTGTGAATTTCTTAACATTTTCTTCATACCTTTTGTTGTCAGAATCCAAACAGATGGATAAACAGAAAATTGAAAACAATTGCTCCAATGAGAAAGGTATTTGGGATACCCAGAATGCCATTTGGAACTGTATAAAATACATAAAGAGTCACGGTGGCACAGTGATTAGAGTGGTTAGGTCTATAATGCCAACAAGCTGGCTTTTGTAGACTCATTTCAATTTAAATATCATAGTTACAGTTTAGCTGGTAGCTGCCAATCATACAGTTAATCATCAGTCTTTTAATAAAACCCAAAAGGGCAGACATTAAATATCATCTTCAGTATGGCTGTTCCAGGAACACTTATATTGTGGAGTCTTCTCTAGAGAACAAAACAATGTTTTTATCACTGAAGCTGCCTGTAATATGAATGCTAAAAAGAATTAAAAGCTGAAGTCCAACTGTTGTGTTCAGCAGCCTTGCTAATTCTATGCAACAAAGGGGAAAATGCAACAAAGCAACTTTATAATTTATACAGACTTCAGCAATATAATCTGGTTTATGGTTATAAGATCAGTTTAAAGAAAAATAGGGAAACAAGTTATTCAGAACTACTTTAGTAAAAACATTTAGGGATGCTTTTCAGAATTTAACCTTTATAGGAAAGAAAAAGAAAAAAAAGGCCAAACTGCCCATGCTTGTATTTTTACTTAATTTTTTTTTAAAAACCTCCTATTTTCGTAATGTTTGAGGTCATTCATTTTGCCGGCTGTTGGCTTTTTGTAAGAGTGCTATATGGCATCTCGACAGAGAAAACAAACTGATGGCAAATACTTTCCTTTTCATTCTCTGCTTATCAGCTTACCTGAAGTGGCTGTTCAAAAAAACAGAATCCTCCTACAAGATGGAAACTTTGCTTTGTGGGGATGCTTGTGGTTTTCATCCTGCTTTTTGAAGCAAAAAACATTCAGTCTTGAAGCAAAGTAAATACAACTTAGCTGCACAGAGTTGGACTTGGGAATCAAGGATGGTATTCAAGAGGTTCTGACCAGTTCTGGAGAACCAGTAGTGGAAACTTTGAGTAGTTCTGAGAACTGGCAAATACCGCCTCTGACTGGAGATTTTACAGTATCCTTCCCCAAGCCATGCCCACAGAACTGGTAGTAAAAAAATCCCACCACTGTTGGAAGTGATATCATTGTCAATTCGTAAAGCATTTCTATGCTTGTTTTCAAGTTGCCAGGAGAGTGGAAAACCCTGAAGGGTGGAAGCAGGAGGGTGGAAAACCCTGAAGGAGCAGTACAGCAATAAAAACCAGAAGTACATTCCATGCTTATCTTACAAAGATTGTAGCCTAGGTTATTTGTTGAGGTATTCCCTCAACAAATGAACTCAAGGAAACGTAGTGAGAGTGATGTTGAATAACACACAACAAGTATACAGATACACTGAATAGTAAAATATAGGTTTTACTTCCAGTAAATGGGTAAACAAAGTCCAACAAACAGTCCAAATCATACACAGTTAAAGCAGTTAGTATCAGTCCAGGAATAATCCAAAAATGAAGTCAAGTATCATAAACAGAGTTCAGTAAATAGAGTTTGCTATCAGTTGCAAGACTCACAACAATCCAAGTAGAATGATGATCAGGCAATAGGCAAAACAGAAAATGCAAGGAGAAAGAAACCAGGTTTCTGGCTCCATCTTATGGCTGTTGGAGGAATCTCAGCCAATTACAATTACAGCATTCTCTTAAAGATACAGTATTAAATTACTATCCTGGTTTATATATTGCCAACCCAACTGTTAGGTGACTATTATTCCTAACACTGTTGGATCTTCTGCCTGTGAAAATCCTTCATTGAAGAAGAATGTGATTGATGATACCCAGCCCATGAAGGGGCTTCATTGATTTGATTTTAGAGACACCCGGGGGAGAGAGGGAAACAGGGTCACAGGTGACCATAAATTATGTATGTTAGAGTTGGCTTCATATAGGTCAATAACGACATATTGCTCCTAATAAAGCTTTTGGATTCTTTTGAATCTTGGCTCAAGGCTCATGATTTAATTAGGGCAATTGCTGGAAACCTGACAGCCATCTCTTCATGGTAGATCAGGTCAAGCGTTAATGCTCTTTCTTCTTTCAGATTACTTTTTTGTGTGTCTTCTGTTTAATCTTGAAGGAAGGAACACAAAGATTAAAATGACTTAAGTGGAAGACAAAGGGAAAGGGAGAAGAGATTGTTGAGATCCCCTTGCAGGAACAGAGAGAAGCCATCTTCTTCCTTGGGCTTCTGTGTTCATTCCCATCCCTTCTATACCATGCAGGCCACATTGACAACAGCTTTGGGAAGGTCCAATGAGGAGACTGGGCCAGCAGAAATCAGAGCAGAGATCCCTCTACTTGTTCTGCAGGACATTACAGCTCAGTGGCCTGAGAGGAGCTGAGTGGTAGCAACAGGCAACCGACCCATCCCCACATAGCCCCTTGAGTGTTATTAGCAGAAGGAAGCTGAAATGCAATAGAACATGGAGATGGTGAAGCAAACTGCAACCCTTCTGGCTGCAAATGTGTGCAAAACTCAATTTAGCAAAACAAATCACATTCTTAAAATAAATAAATAAGCAGAAAGGGGAAGGGAAGGTGAGCCAGGATTCCCTTTATAGCAATAGCACTTAGGCTTAAAAAGTGGTTTAAAATGCTTTATAGCCCCCTCTAAGTGGTTTACAGATTCAGCCTATTGCCTCCAATAATCTGGGCCCTCATTTTACCCACCTGGATTGGATAGAAGGCAGAGTCAACCTTGAGCCTGATGGGATTTGAACTACCAAATTACAGGCAGCTGGCTGCAGAAGTAGCTTACAATACTGCACTCTAACCACTGTGCCACAGAGGCTCAGTGGTTATGTTTTACTTGCAAAGTTTTTTTTTAATGGAAACATTAGGAATGGTGGATAGGAAAAACGCTCATGCCCCATCTTGCCACTGAATATCACCAGGAAGTAGCAATCAAATTCTGAGGTGGTAAAGTGAGCTATACCACCTAATGGACTACAAGTGTGTGCATTCTGATTAAATTGCAAGTGCTTCTTAACTCTAATTTGATGAAAACGAATGCCTTTTGGAGGCACTGCCTCATCCCCACACTAAGTCTGGACCCTGGAGTACCTATGCCTAGAATTGAAGATACCAAGATGGAGATCCCTATCAAAAACTTTTATTCTTCAGAAAGTGACACAATCTCCCTCCAAGCTCGTCACCCCATCCATGTCCCATGGTAGGTTTTAGACAAGAGTTACCATCAGTTACACATCACAAAGTCACACAAGATATTCCCTTTATGATAATTCTTGCCCCTTTACAGTTCTTTTTACCATTTTAAGCAGAAATGCAGTCATTGTGCTCCTAAGCTAACCATAAAACTTTCAGAATGAACACACCAGCAGTACTGTAGCATGGCTTTCTGTAACATGCTTCCATTTTCCTTCTAACTGTCTACATGTTCTCATCTTTCATCTTTGTGCCCTTTGTTTTGTTCCATGATGTAGTTGGGGCTACCAGTTTAGCAAGCTGAAGCACTCAAGCTTTTATCGGAAGCTTTAGCCTTTTAATTAAATCCCCTTTCATCCCTTCATTCAGGTTCTGACCTTCCAATTGTCTGAAGCTATACTGAAGCAAATGGCTTTGTTCCCTGGAGTGCTTGAGAAGTAACATTTTCCAGCCTTCCCCCTGAAAATCTCAGACTGCTTTCACTAGAGGCAGCCGAGATCCAAAATAAGGAGTAGCGAATAGCAGTCTGTAATTGTTACCTTTTTTCAAATTTTTGTAGTTATGCATAGTCCTCAACTCCTCCCCCCCACACATTCCAGTTCCCTTCTGAATCCTTACACCCCTTTCCCAGATCTGCATGTTCAACATCCTGTTGCTTTGTTAGAGATTTGACATTTTATTGTAGACGATCTGTAGGTCTGATTACTCCACAGTAAAGGCACAGGTATAAAAAGGCATACCTTCTAGTTTGCTGACCCAAAGGAGCTTTTTCAAGGAGACAACTTTTTTTTTGAAGATGTTTCATTTCTTATCCAAGAAGCTTCTTCAGCTCTGACAGGACAGTGGGGAATGGAAGAATTTATATTCCTTGCAGACAGCTGGTCATTTGCATCCTTTTAGTGGGACATTGAAGCACTTGGAGGTTTATTTGTGTCCTCAGGGTCACCTCAGGGTCAGTAGTGCTATTGGTTCCTGTAGTCTGTAACTTTTTCCTCTGGAAATCCATTCCTACTCCTGCACCATTCAAACGTTGTTCATCCCAAATTGTATAGCTAAAAGTCTGTAGAGTTCTCAGTTATCCTGGTCATGGTTGTCTCAAAGGTGCTTTTTCAGGAGGCAACTTGACTTCTACTTTGTTTCTCTTCTGTTGAGAGGGATCTCTTTGTTGCACTAATTTGCTTGGGTTATCCTATACTGGATTCTGTGACAGCCATTGGGAGGAAACTATGTGAGAAGAGAGGCTATAAAACATTTCCAGTTGCCATTTCTTCCCCATCTCAAGCCTTCCATGCTGTCATCTATTATCAAACAATGTTGGAACAGTTCTTCCAAATTATTTGGAGTTTCTTCTTGACTCACCAGTTCATCTTTCACTTTTTCAGAAAGCTTCTTTTGAATTGGTCAGTCAGGATTGTGTTGTTACACCCCACATCTTTAATAAGCAATTTAAAATCCAATACATATAATCTCACTCTTCTGTCCCCTTGCCTGAATTTGCAGAACCCCCTCCATCAGGTGGGATTATCAAAATAACTTTTGAACTCTCACAGGAAATCCTAGTAATTGTTCAGCACTAGGTCATAGTCCTGATTAATAGGCAAGTTGATTTAACTGGTCATCTTGTCAGTAAGGCAGTGTATCTGAAAATCAGAGGCCATCTTCAATTATTTATGTGCATAAAGACTGGTGCACAAACAGCAAAACAACAATCAGCCATTGCTCACCAGATGTAGAGGCCATGACTGTTCAGTGTAGACCGTTTTATCTGCCACGGGAACTAACAGTAGTTACCATAACTGCTGTATATTTACCTCCAGATGCTAATGTTAGCATGGCACTCAGTCACCTTCAAGACATAATTACCATGCAACAGAGAGTTCATCCTGAGGGCATCCACATCATTCCTGGGGATTTCAACAGAGCATGCCTAAAAACTGTGCTCCCCAAACTTTACCAACATGTTAAGTGCCCAACCAGGGGAAAAAACACACTTGATCATGTGTACTCAAATATTAAGCATGCTTATAGAGCAAAACCTCTTTCCCACTTAGGACAATCAGACCATTTCACCCTGCTTTTACTACCAGCCTACACTCCCCTTAGGAAGAGAACAAAACCTAGCAGTGAAACTATTAGATGCTTGCCTGAAAATGCCCTCTCCAGCTTCAGGATTGTTTTGCCTGCACAGATTGGAGCATCTTCAAACAACAGGACTTCGAGTTATACACAGAGACTGTGCTTTTCTACATGAAGACCTGTGTAGAAAATGTCACTGTGGACAAACGCATATGGACCTTCCCAAACAGGAAACCCTGGATGACCAGTGAAGACCAGACTCTGATCAGGGACCATGACCTGGCTTTTAGAGAAGGTGACATCTCACAGTACAGCACTGCCAAAGCTGAGCTGAGAAGGAGCATCAAACATGCTAAGGAGAAAGGTCGAGGGCCACTTTACTGACAGTGACTGACATCAGATGTGGAGGGGGATACAGGCCCTGACCAACTATAAAGGCCAGGGCCCAACAAACAGCAAGAGCAGTAGCACTCTGGCAGAGCAGCTAAACAGCTTTTTCGCATGCTTTGAGACTACCAATGTTAAGTCTGGAGCATGGGTGCGAATAACGGAGACGAGCCGGTAGAAACGGTGAACTTCAAACTCTTTATTTACATGGTGTGACAGCTCAAACTGGATGGCTGCTATAGCCTTCCTTATATAGGCAACTTATTAACTATTCAACCAATAGCAATCCGGGAGCGCTAGCTCCAGTAACCAATGAGAATGGCCTGTTAATGGCCAATCAGATTCTCCTGAATGGACCAATCCGATCTTGCCATTAACAGCCAATCAGAAGTGCAGGGCCAGAACCCTGCACTTGACTTCAAGCTCAAGATAACTTTATTTAACATTTATTCATTCACAACACCCCTTTCCCCCGGCTTCTGCTTACGGGGAGCAGTCACATAGTCCTTGAGGTAGGACGGTTGTTTTATTAGTCTTTTTGATTTTTGCTGTGCGCCTGGCATTTGGCTGCACTCTTGTTGAGGTAGATCGTTGTTTGGGGAAAGGGGTGCCTCTGGTTCAGAGTTCGCATTTTCGTTGTCACCAATATCTTCGGTAACTCCCTGAAGTGAACTCACTCCCATCCCTGGTTCCTGTTCCCGCATTTCTGTTCCGCTATCATTCTCTTCGAAAAGATTTTCCTCTAGTTGAAATTCGCTTTCCTCTGTATCTCCCCCCCCCTCAGTTTGGTTATAAGGGAGTTCAGAATGGCATGACTGCAGCCGCGATCGTAGTTGATCGATATGGTGCTTCCAAAGTCTATCGTCAGGGCACTGTACAAGGTATGATCTTGGGCCGGTTACGCAGATTACCGTCGCTTCTACCCACAGCGGATCGCCCGATAAGTTTTTAGTGAATACTAAATCACCTACCTGGAAGGTACGGCATCGGCTGCTGGATCCGAGTGGTTTTTCCGGTTCGTAGGCTGGGTGTAACCGGTTGAGGTGGGAGCGGAGCTTTCGTCCCATTAGCAGCTCGGCGGGAGTTTTGTTGGTGACGCTGTGAGGTGTGATGTGCTGCAGGAAAAGGATTCGGTTGATTTTCTCGTCGATGTTGTCGTAGTCTATTTTTTGTAGAGTTTTCTTGACAAATTGTACCATGCGCTCAGCCCTGCCGTTTGTCGCAGGGTGCACAGGTGAAGTGAGTGCATGTCGGATACGGCGGTCAGCCAGGTACTGTTCAAAAGACAGCGCGGTAAATTGGGGCCTGTTGTCGGATACCAGAATGTCTGGTAATCCGTGGGTTGCAAACAGTCTTTCCAGTCTTTTGATGACCGCTTCGGTGGTCGTGTTCCTCATTCGGTGAATCTCGAGCCAACTCGAGTAGGCGTTGACAGTTAACAAAAATGTGCGGCCTTTGGTCGGCCCAGCAAAATCTGGATGGATACAGAACCAGGGTCCCTGCGGTGTCTCCCATTCGGTTGGGGTTGCCTTTGGTGGAGCGTTGCTTCCTTCTTGGCATCTCTGGCAAGTTTTGACCCACGATTTGATTTGTCTGTCGATGCCTGGCCACCACGCATAGCTATGTGCGAGGCCCTTCATGCACACGATGCCAGGGTGGCCATCGTGCAAGGTTTTTGGTAGTGCCTGTTGGAGTCGTTCTGGGATAACGACTCTATCGCCCCAGATGATACAGCCCTTTTGTGAGAACAACTCTGTTTGATGACTTTTGAATGGTGCAAAGTTGTCTGGTACTTGGTCCAATGGCCATCCTCGTTCCACCCTTGTGAGGACTCGTGCTAAGATGGGGTCGCGTTTTGTTTCTCTCGTGATATCACGGGCAGTTAATGGTGGCATATGAAGTGTCTCAATCTGCAACGTTGTCATTGTTGGTGCGGGATCGTTGATGGTTTCTGGGAGCGGTGCACGGCTCAATGCATTGGCGTGGGGAATTGCTTTATCGGGGCGGTATTGTAGCTGATAATTGTAGGCAGCCAAGAATTCTGACCAGCGGGTCATCCTGGGAGAAAGTATGTAGGGAAAGTATGTTGGCTTATCCCCAGCGATTATCCCCAGCAATGGTTTGTGGTCAGTCACTATAGTAAAAGCCCGGCCGTACACGTACTCATGGAATCTTTTAACAGCCGATACAATTGCCAGGGCTTCTTTATCGATCTGGCTATAATTTCGCTCGGTTTTCGAGAGTGTTTTTGAAAAATAAGCAACAGGGGCTTCGCTACCATTAGGTAATACATGGCTCAAAATGGCGCCCACTCCGAAAGGCCATGCATCACATGTGAAATTTAATGGTAAAGTTTCATTGTACTGCATTAGTACAGCGTCAGAAGTCAGTAGTTTTTTTACATTACGGAACGCCTGCTCTTCTCTATGACCCCATACCCAATTGGCTTTTTTATCTAGTAAGCGATGTAAAGGTTCAGCAACAGTCGCCTTGTGCGGCAAGAGTACGTTATAGAAATTGATGAGGCCTGAAAACACCTGGAGGTCATCCTTATTCCGGGGTCTGGGAGCGTTTTTTATTGCTCTCAATTTGCTATTGGTAGGGTGAATACCCTGACTGTCAATTAAATACCCTAAGAATTCAACACGATCTGTACACAGCTTGCACTTATTTTTCTTCACTTTCAGGCCTGCTTCTTGGAATTTTTGTAAAACCAGTCTTAAATGATCCCGTAAAATTTTTGGAGTGCGGGCAGCAATGAGCACATCGTCTAAGTAGGGGACAATGCCTTTGATCCCCTGCAATAGTCTCTCCATTAGGCTCTGAAAGATCCCCGGGGCTACACTGACTCCTAATTGAAGCCGCCTACACTTAAAGGCACCTCGGTGTGTTACGATAGTCTGTGCCTGTGCCGTTTTTTCATCAACCGGCAGTTGCTGATAAGCCTGAGCTAAGTCTAGTTTAGCGAAGACTTTTCCGCCCCCCAGGGAATGGAGGAGGTGTTGCACCACCGGCACCGGATATGGATTTTGTTGCAGGGCGTTGTTTAGGGTGGCTTGGTAGTCCCCACAAATTCTAATGGAGCCGTCCAGCTTAATTGGTGTCACGATTGGGGTTTCCCAGGGAGAGTGATCAGTTGGCTTTAACACTCCCTGGGCTATCAACTTATCGAGCTGTTCGTCGATTTTCGGCTTTAGTGCAAACGGAACTTGATAAGGCTTAAGGCGGATGGGAGCTATCTTTGGATTAAGGCTAAAAGATATCGGGGTCCCCTTGTACTCGCCTAGCTTTTCTGCGAAGACGTCCTTGAATTTGTGGGTGAGGTCCTCCTCCCAGTCACTGCCGCCGATTCGGTTAATGCCTGCCACTTCAATGCTGAGTGGTGTGAACCATTGCAGGCCTAACAGGCTAGGCCAGTCCTTGTCGATCACCGTCAAGTACGCTGTGCAGTTCTTGAACGAAACCCGGACTCGACTGGATCCTACAACTGGAATCTGGTTCCCCTGGTAGTCCTTTAACACGAGCCTTTGGAATTGAAGGTCTTGGTGCCGGATAGTAGGGATGAGTTGCTTGAGGGTCTTCCAGGAGACCATTGAAAGAGACGATCCCGAGTCAACTTCCATTTGGCAAGGCTGATTTTCGATGTCCACTTTAACTCGAATTTTCTTGGCATTCAATGAAGAGGCGTGGCCGATAGTGATTGTTTGGTGAGTCTCTTCCCGCCTCGTTAGGCGATTAATGGGTCGGTTTCTGTAGGAGTGGTTTGCTGATTCTCGCCTTACAGGACGGTTTCCTGTCGATTGGTGAAAATTGGTCCCCTTCGAGGTCTGTCTGGGTCCGAAGAGACTTCTGCAGACCCATCTGATATGGCCTCGTTTTCCCCACTCATGGCAGGGCGCGTCACAGAATTTGCAATCAGAGCGGTAATGGTTGGCCCCGCAGCCAGCGCACGGTTGCTGGGACTTTGGGTAACGGTCCCGATCAGACTGTAGTCGATGGACCTCTTCTTCATCGCTGTCTGACGACCAAGAGAGGTCCTCATGGTGGGCCATCGAGAGCTGTCCTTCCGACTTAGGTGAAAGTTCGCTGGCCGGTTGGTGTGTTGGAGCGCGATTTCGACGTAGTTGAGCAGCTGACTTTTTGGTCGCTTCCGATGCCATAGCCTCAGTGATGGCATTGGCAAGGCTAATGTCACCCTTAGCCATTATTTTGCCCTGCACGTTTAGAGCATCTAATCCTAGAACTACTCGGTCTCTCAAAGCCTCTTCTAGGTCGGCGAAATCGCAGAGGCCTCCCAAGTTTCGGAGGTCTGCAACGAAATCGGCAACGCTTTCTCCTTTACGCTGGTTTCTTTGGTAGAACTCGTGCTGTCTTACGAGCATTGGAACGGTCGGTGCATAGTGGGCCCTTAGTAGCGGTTCGATGATATCCCAGTCCATGGCCTTCACTTCAGCCGGATTTGCTAGCGCCTTGGCTATCTTGAATACAGTCGGCCCGCAGTGCGTCAGGAATACCACCCGTTTCTTCCCGGTTGTGGCATCCTTCAGATTATTTGTTTGCAAGAACATTTGGAAATGTAGGACTCCCAGTCCTCTTGAGCTGGGTCGAATGGAGCGGGTGGTACTACGCCGCCAGACATGGTTCCGCCGTTGTGCGTTTCAGCCACATGCTTGGTTGTCTTCATCATTGTTTTAGTTGGCTCTGACATCACCCAATCCCACCTTCGTCGCCAGTGTTAAGTCTGGAGCATGGGTGCGAATAACGGAGACGAGCCGGTAGAAACGGTGAACTTCAAACTCTTTATTTACATGGTGTGACAGCTCAAACTGGATGGCTGCTATAGCCTTCCTTATATAGGCAACATTAACTATTCAACCAACAGCAATCCGGGAGCGCTAGCTCCAGTAACCAATGAGAATGGCCTGTTAATGGCCAATCAGATTCTCCTGAATGGACCAATCCGATCTTGCCATTAACAGCCAATCAAAAGTGCAGGGCCAGAACCCTGTACTTGATTTCAAGCTCAAGATAACTTTATTTAACATTTATTCATTCACAACACCCAAGAACCTGGACATACTGCCTCACGAGGACCATGACGCTGCACCTCTCTCTCTTCAGGTGCATGAGGTGAGAAAAACACTGAGAGCAGTAAATCCCAGGAAAGTTGCAGGGCCTGATGGCATTCCTGGTGCAGTAGTTAAAGCAAGTGCTAACCAGCTGGTAGAAATACTTACAGAGCTGTTCATTATATCTTTAACTCATGCCATCATCCCACAATGCCTGAAGGCTGCAGCCATCATCCCTGTTCCCAAAGAAACAAATATAAACACTCTCAGTGACTATAGGCCCATAGCGTTAACAAGCTCCATCATGAAGGTTTTTGAGGACTAGTTTCACAGCACATCAGAGACTTCCTCCCGCCTTCCTTTGATCAACATCAGTTTGCTTATAGAGAAACTGATCTACACAGGATGCTGTGGCCATCACACTTCGTAGAGCGCTGAGTCATCTGGAGAACAAACAGAGCTATGTGAGGATGCTCTTTGTGGACAACAGCTCTGCGTTTAACACTATCATCCTAGATATACTAGTAACTGTATAATCTGCAGGTCCCCACCCCCACGTGCTCCTGGATTAATAACTTTTTGACAAACACATCACAGTCTGTTAGACTTGGCCCCCACCTTTCTTCCACTATTACACTCAGTACTGGTTCCTCCCAGGGTTGTGTCTTGAGCCCCCTGCTATATGCCTTGTACACCTTTGACTGCTCACCAAGCCACACAACAAACACCATCATAAAGTCATAGTAAGAGAATTTTGCAGAGAGTGCTTCCCCTTCCATCTCTTTATCTTTATGTGAACTACACAGGAGCTTGTCTGTGACTTTTATTCATATTACATTTTTCACTGAGACTTCTATTTCACCATTGTATTGGTAGTGGTTCTTCTTACTGCCCCTCAAAGCCATTCCCTCTGTCCTCTACAAGTGTTGGGAATTCAGGCTCAAGTTTCTCCTCATCCACATAGCTCTCTGGGAATAATATTAGGAGACACCATGACATAACCTACTTACATTTGTCCTACATTCTGCTTGCTCAGAAAATGTGGGTGTCAAGTTAGAAGTGTGCTTTTGCTGTTGCAACCATTATCACTTTTCAGCTGGTCAATGAACCAGGGGGGAGGGAAGGGTGCAGGCTCCAGATATCATGAAGATAGCTGTGAGAGCCAAGGGCCCTTCAGCAAGTGTTTGTCAAAGCCAAAGACCTTTTCTCATAACAATACAATGATACTCAATTGGACAGTGTGAGCTGCTCTTCATAGGGAGAAGGAGAATCCTATACTTTAATTATGTGGGTTTGCACGGGAATTAGCTAGATCTGGTTTTTCCCTCATCAGTGTCAAAATGATATACTCAATAAAGATTTGCATTCAAATATTGCATTATCTCGATCGTGCTTGTTTTGGTTGGGTTCATCAGTTGGAACTGATGTGGGATGGGATGAATACATATTAAATGTATGAATGAAGCTGTCCCAGATCAACCTCATTAGGAGCCATGGTGGTACAGTGATTAGAATGCAGTACTGTAGGCTACTTCTGCTGCCTGCCGGCTGCCTGTAATTTGACAATTCGAATCTCACCAGGCTCAAGGTTGACTCAGCCTTCCATCCTTCCGAGGTGGGTAAAATGAGGACCCAGATTGTTGGAGGCAATATGCTGACTCTGTAAACCACTTCAAGAGGGCTGTAAAGCACTGTAAAGTGGTATATAAGTCTAAGTGCTATTGCTATTAATGTATTAACGGAAGATCAGTTATTCTTTGGATGATGTATTTCTTTGAATCTTTTAAAGGAGGCTCTTTTGCAGTTCTTTTTATTTGTTTGTTTATTATTATTTTGATGTTCAAAGCAGTGCTAGCAACTTCTAGTGACTGCCTGGGCAAGTTCCTGCTGTTTTCTTTGCAAATTTTCAACAAATGGTTTGGCATTGCCTAAGATCTGAGAGTAAGTAATTGGCCAAGGTCACAGGACTAGAATTCATGGTGTCCTGGTTTCTAGACTGATCCTTACAGTAGATCAAACTGGCACTTACTTACTTACTTACTTACTTACTTACTTACTTACTTGCTTGCTTACTTACCTACCTATTAATTGTTTACTATTATATAATAAAACATATTGTCATGTTTACGACATGAATCAGTATGCATTTTAAGAAAAATATATTTAAAAGTTTTCATGTTAGGGTTACATTTGTGTCTACGCTTTGTAGAGTATCCAATATTTAAATGCATACTTTTTTTCAATATTTGGGTTTTTTTTTTTTTTAAATCAAACATTAAGATAGCAAGGATCTGACTTTGGCATACATAAATTTACAGTGGAATAGAATGATTCATCTATACTAAATAATAATATGCTAAATACACAGACATGCAAATATATCCTGCTGATGGCTTTTAACTGTTTTATGAAACACCAGCCCTGCATTATCTTTATTTTTTATGGTAAATGATTAATGGTGATAAGATCAGAAAAGGAATGAAAGAGATAAATGCATTGCTGTAGGATCCAACTATATTGGGCCGATCTTCAGTAGCAGTAGAACAATTAACCATAATAAAGACGACTCATCTGCACCAAGCAAGATATTTCTTTATTTTTTCTCCACATCTAAAATACAACATTGCATATTAAAACTGCAATTAAATGCAGGTAAAATGAATAATAGATAGTTCCTGTCAACTCAGTTGATGAAAGTGTCTTGAGAAAAAGTGTTGAAATCAGGACTAATGCCAGTATGCTAATTGCTTTTGTTTATGCTTTATATAATGGGTATGCACTATAGCACATAATGAAATTCCAATACATTATTCTTCCCTTCACTGTGAGATATTTGTCACAGAGATATTGCAGAAATATTCAGAACATTACTCTTTTCAGTAATGTTCATTTCTTGAAAGAGAAGTTGGGATAGGACAAGTAATTGCTGGAATCATTACCAAATTAAGGACTCCCTTCAATATCTAATACTTTGATTGAGCATTCCATAGTCTTTGTGTCACAAACAACTCTGAACCCATTCTTGCCAGTATAAACTTTCCAAGATTTCTGTAATAAAATTCAGTGAAAAAACACTAAATACCAATGGCACAGTTTTTTAGATAAAAGATGTAGAATGGGTACAGGAATCTTGTGAATAGAAGAGAACAGAATAAGTTGCAGGAACTCAGAGGTCTTCTAGTCCAACCCCCTCTACTATAGGAAACTCTATACCATTTCAGACAAGTGGTTGTCCAATTTCTTCTTTAAAACCTCCCATGTTTGAGCGCCCACAACTTCTGGAGGCAAATTGTTCTGTGGATTAATTGTTCTCTCAGGAAATTTCTCCTTAGTTCTAGGTTGTTCTCTCCTTTATTAGTTTCCATCTATTCCAGGAGTGTCAAACTCAAGGTTCGTGGGCTGTATCCGGCTTACGGGATGCTTAGATCTGGCTGATGGAGCCGATCTAGAAATATCAACGGACCGGCCTGCAGTGCCTTTACCAGCCAAAGCAAGCCCTGGGGGGCGTTCTCTTTCTCTCTCCCTCCCTCCCACCTTCTCTCTCTCTGTGTGTGTGTGTCTCTCCCTCCCACTCTCCCTCTCCCTCTCTGCCTCTCTCCCTCTCTCTTTTTCCCATCTTTTTCTCTCTGTCCCTCCCCCTCTCTGCAATAAGTACACCTTATGGCATGCTGATTTCCCTTCCACACACATGTAATACATATGTGCATGCATATGCATGCTTATATAGTATACTGTGCATGTGTTTGTGTGTGTATAGATATATAGATGATAGATAGGACAGACAGAGAGACAGACAGACAGACAGATAAATAGATATGGATAGATGGATAGATGGGTAGGCAGGTAGGCAGGCAGGCAAGCAGGAGGTAGATAGATAGATAGATAGATAGATAGATAGATAGATAGATAGATAGATAGATAGATATACATACACATACGTATGAAATCTTTTTCAAATGTGCATATACGTAAAAAGGGAGAATTGTCAGAAAAATTATTCCTGTTGGAAGTGTAGCTAGAAGGCATGGCACTATGGTACTACTTTGGTTACTTGTTTTGTAACTGATTATGTTCCCTGTGAAAGCTATTTGTGAAAGTGCAGGATCTCCCTTCAGGCTTTTAATGGAATTGTTTTCTTTTAAAATTTGTAAAAATTTGTTCAAATGATGCAAATGCCCTGGAAAAAATATTAATTTTTTAAAAATTAATTAATTAACTTCACTTTAATAAATATTCAATGACATAGAAATCCTAATCTTAATCTGATTAGAGAATATTATGTCCCAAAGAATGAGTTTTATTTCCTTTAGAAGAAAATGTTATATTGCAACTATAATCTAATTTCTGCAATAAATTGTTACCTTATGTTTGTGAGAAACCTTGGTATCATTACTGCAGTGATTTTTCTTCATAATAAAAATAGATTGCACTCTTTCAGCTATTCCAGATGTTGAAAAGAATGATACCCTTCCATCTCATCCCTTAAATAAATCACTTACCATTTTCCCCCCATACCAGAATTCTCTATTATTGGTTTTAATAAAACTTTTGTGATTCTTATTATAAGTTATCAGCTATTTAAATTATTATAGAAGGTAGGTTGTTCTGACAAGTATATAAATGATAATAGAAGCCAGCATCATTCAATATCATCCTGAATTCAGAATGAAACCTGTAATGGCTTCGAAATGATTGCCTTAAGATCCTTGTCTCTGTAAACCAAACACAGCTTATTCTTCTTGTCCTTTCCTGCATTTTTCCACAATCCATTATGTTGGACTTAATTGACACAATCATAAGGCTAGTTTTTCCAAGTTCTGAACTTTATAGTTTTGGTTTACTTAGTAACTTAGTAACCTTTGCAGAATGGAAAGAAACTATAGACCACAAGAAATCAGCCTAATGCACAACAGTCAAGCATGTGTGTGTGTGTGTGTGTGTGCAAGTGCATGTATTGACTTTCTGCATTTCCTCCCCCCAGTGGTGGCTGCTCATACCAGCTAGCCCATACCAGTAGTTCCAACCACCGATTGGCCCGCCCACTCACCATGGTGCTGTCCTGTCCTTTAAAACTGACAGCCTAGCTGACTTCTGCACCTTGCTCACTGTACTCACCACGGCTGCCATGTGCAAGAAATCCCTGTTTTTACAGCCATGTGCAAGCTTGGATGGTGTGCATGCATGCGAAGGGGGCATGTACACCCACACCCACATTTTTGGTGCTGCACTAGGTGAATTGGTTGTTACAGTATGTGCAGCCCACCTCTGCCTCCCCCTTTCTGAGTCAAGGGACCTTTTGCTGCTCTCTTCCACAGTATAGGAAGGGCTGCAGCTAAAATAATAGTTCTCTTGAGCCTTGAACGAACTTCATTCGTTGTACACTGAAACACTTACGAATGAATGAAAACACGTGAAATGAAATTGTTCCTTAGAACAATTCCTGGGAGTAGGGGGGAAAAAACCTCTCCAATCAAAACAGAGCTTGGGGTTATGCCCATTTGAGTCCCTGGGTTTTTAGTATTTGGTAAGTTTTTATGAAGTTTTCTTGAAAATTATCAGAATGTGTAGGCTAGATAATGTGCTCATTACTAGCAATTCTGACTTTATCTCCAGACTCAAATGCTATGGTGAAGCATGACTAGATGATGGATTCAAGGACAAGACCTAGAATATTACCTTGTGCCTTGCTTTGCACTTCTAAGAGAATAAATCAGTTAGAAATGTTTGGGAATGCATTCTCACTTTTGGCTTAGCAAGAAATCCAACATGTACTGATAAAGTGTCCCAAAGGAACAGAATTATTAGAACATTATTTCATCCTCAGAAGTCTCCTCCAAGGCTTCAGAGATGTTCCTCATCAACTTTATTTAGTGAGGCTGGGGATCATTTGCTAGCCTCTTTTATTGTCACCATGACAGTTGGCTCCACCCCTTGTTTCAGAGGATCTAATAAATTCTCTTGGACATGAGTTGAAGGACTTCAAGAATATGACAGGAGCAGCTGTCATAAAAAAATTATTGTTTGAAGAGTGCTTTGGCTGACGAGTAGATGTAGAAAGTAATTCTTCAAAGTAAAAAGCTTGTAAGTCACATATCTATGTGATTCTGATTAAACATGTATTAGTGAAGCTGATTGTATATAATTTTATACAGACAAGACCAACAGAGATGATTAGGGGACTGGAAGCTAAAATTTATGAAGAACTGTTGTAGGAATTGGATATGTCTAGTCTAGTGAAAAGAAACACTGGGTGACATGATAGCAGTGTTCCAATATTTAAGAGGCTACCACAAAGAAGAGGGAATCAATCTATTTTCAAAGCACCAAAAAAAAACAAAAAAAAAAACCAATGGATGGAAACTAATACAAGAGAGAAGCAACTTGGAATTAAGGAGAAATTTCCTGACAGTGAGAACAATAAACCAGTGGAATAGCTTTTCTCCAGAAGTTGTGGGTAATCCATCACTGAGGCTTTCAAAAAGAGACAGAATAAACATTTGTCTGAAATGGTATAGAGTATCCTGCTTAAGCAAGGGTTTGGACTAGGTCCAAACTCTATTGTTCTGTAATTCTAATTACATAATAAGTGAAAAGGTTGCAAATGGGTGAGAAAGATTTCACAGCAGGAGTTGGGGAAATCGAATGTCTGGTCATTGTGGCCCATGGTAACAATGTCACAGCTCTAGTTCATAGTATCTGAAGGACATTAGGTTTATTTTATTTATTTATTTTATTTATTTCTTTTTGTCAATTGTTTACAAGATAATAGGTATAAGTAAAAACATAGTTATGAATACATGGATACATATAAGAAAAATTAAAAAAAAAAGAAAAGAAACAATAGGACACGGACGGTAGGCACATTGGTGTGCTTTTGCACACCTCCTACAGATCTCTTAGGAAAGGGGTGAGATCAATAGTAGACAGTCTAAGGTTAAAGTTTTTGGGGTTTGGGGAAGAAACCACAGAGTCAGGAAGAGTATTCCAGACATTGACCACTCTGTTGCTGAAGTCATATTGCCTGCAATCAAGTTTGGTGCGATTAACCTTGAGTTTGTATCTATTGTTTGCTCTTGTGTTGTTATGGTTGAAGCTGAAGTATTCATTGACAGATAGGACATTGCAATGTATGATTTTATATACTATACTTAGATCGGACCGAAGGTGGCGTAGTTCTAGGTTTTCTAGGCCTAGAATTTCGAGTCTGGTGGCATAAGGTATTCTGCAACGAGTAGAGGAGCGGAGAACTCTTCTTGTGAAATATTTCTGGACTTTCTCCACTGTATTAATATCAGATACATAATGAGGGTTCCAGACTGATGAGCTGTATTCAAGTATTGGTCTAGTAAATGTTTTGTATGCTCTAGTTAGTAGTGTAATATTACCAGAGAAAAAGCTAGGTAAGATTAGGTTAGCAACTCTTAATGCCTTTTTGGCTATGTAGTTACAGTGGGCTCTGGCATTTAGATCATTAGAGATGAGTACTCCAAGGTCCTTGACAGAGTTTGGATCATCAACAAGGTCTTGACTATTTAGCTTGTATTTTATTTTCTGATATTTTTTTGCCAATATGTAAGACAGAGCATTTATTTGTTGAGATTTGAAGTTGACATTTGTTTAACCATTCTGATACGCAGTCAATACCTTTTTGAAGAGTAGCAGTATTGTCTGTGGTATTGAACAGCTTTACATCATCAGCGAAGAGAAAGCAATTGCTCTTAATATGATCACAGAGGTCATTTATGTAGAGTATGAAGAGAGTTGGTCCTAGAACCCCTTGGGGGACACCACTATTGACAGATACAGAATTTGATAGGACGTTCCCAATTTTGACCATTTGTTGTCTGTTTAACAGGAATGTTTCTATCCAGTTATGCAGGTTTCCAGAGATACCGTAAGATTTTATTTTTAGGAATAGTTTGTCATGTACCACTGAATTAAATGCTTTACAGAAGTCTATGTAGATTGTGTCTTTTGCTTTGCCCTGATCGAGTTGTGTAGTCTATATGTTTTTGCAGTGTAAGAGTTGCAGATTGCAGGATAGTTTTTTCTGAAACCAAATTATTTATTAGAGAGTAGGTTCTTTGTTTCTAAATGGAGGATGATGGATTGGTTAATAATTGATTCCATGACTTTACAGGTGATGCAACATAAAGAGATTGGTCTGTAATTTTCAACTAGGCTGGGGTCTCCCTTTTTGAAGATGGGGATGACCATGGCTTGTGGCCATAGTGTTGGCAAGGAGCTGGTCCTGAAAGATTTTTCTTGTCTGAAAATTTCTGATGGGAAACTCTAAACAAGCAATTCACCAATGGCAAAAATTCTAATTTTATATGGCTATTAAGGAGGATTTTAAAAACATAAAAGGTGAATGAGTCTTGAAAATTGTATAGGACAAAAAGAAGTAGAAAAAGTGACAAAAAGGTTTGAGACAAACACTGTGTCTATGTTCTCTTCTGAAGCCATGATTCCATTAACTGATTCATATACTGATATTCTTTGAGAGTTTTAACATTTTGAAAACTCAGAGAAAACTCAGAGAAAACTCATCACTCATTTCTATCAGGACCTTCCTCCTTTTTCATATCATGATTCTCATCCCTCCTCTCTGCCATTGAAGGTGCTACCTCATTTATCATGGACGAGCCAGGAGGCATCAAGATTAAAAGGAAGGGGGGAGAATAGCCCAATCCATAAATCTACATTTTCTTGAAGAAATAAGTCTCACTGGTATTAGCAATCTGGCTGGCAGTAGCCAATGATTTGCAGTGTTCAGACTAAACATAGGTGAGCCAGCTGCCCTATATTATCAGGGCCATTAGTCATTTTAAGATGGTTATTTCATCTCACAGAACATTGTATTGCTATAGAATAAATGAGTTTCTTAATGTCTTAGGATCAGATGCAATGATAACAGGATGGAGGCTTGGAAAGCTAATAACTTTGGGTTTTTCCTATGGAGAGATCTAAATTAATTGTACATCTCGGTATGGCTCATCTTTGCTGGAATTCACACTCTTCCAAATGCCTATCACTCAGTGTCAACCCTATTAATTTGGATAGATATGCCATTAATTTCAAAGACTTCATCTCTATAAGCATTCTTGGGATTGTTGTAGCCCAAAGTTCTAAAAGTTTTCTGATGGTTAAGAAACATGAAATTTATCTTTGATTTCAAGACCACTGCAAGGCAACCTAAGATGTGGGACCATGCAGGAGTATGCAGAATAGATCATAATTCATTCAGTTGTGAAGAAATATATTGACATCAGGCATTGCCATATGTAAACTCAGGCTAGTGGTTTGTAAATCCATTATTAGCTATATAGACAACAGGTCTTCATCATAAATCTTTTTCTGATCTTTTTGGTGGAAGGAAAATTAATCTGTTTAAGTTCCAAGCCGGGAGAAAGGCATTGGAAACAAAATGAAGGCTGGAGGCTGATTGGAAAGAAAGGTTCTCTTTATTGATGAAGCAGAACCACCAACCAGATGTGATTCTGGGCAGCTGACAAAATGGAGTTGAGAATGGGTAGGTTTTTATATCTTCTTTGGGCTTTGTATTTGAGCTTCCTTTCCTGTGGAAGAACATATCCTTTAATATTCTATTGGCTGTTATAAGATTCTTATGGGGGTCATGTAGGGGTCATAGCTGGCTCTATAGGCAAAAGAGGAAATCCTAGGTGTTTGTCTGAACTAATTTTGTCAACTTTTTGTTTATTGCTTTCTGAGTTTCTGTCTTGACCAGTCTTTCTGAATGGATTACCAAATCTGCATTTCTAAAAGCTGGCCATCTCAGTTTCTGCTTGAGGAAGGGAAACTCAGGCTGGTTTCTGCGTTCCTTAAGATTTTTTATTTCTCCTCTAGGGAAAATATTTTATCCTGCCTTTTTAACATTTCCCAAAATATTTCATTCTTCTAGGAGGTGGAGACGGCTCCCTACATTTTGAAATACATGTAAATCAGTTAATGAGTTTATTTTAGTTCTGAAGCCCTGCTCCAATTGCTTATCATTCTAGTCTTACTGATAAATTTGCTTAAGGACAAATAAAACCACTAAGAATGAAAACATTTTTATCAAAGTAATGTTTGCTCACTTCCGTTTCACCTTTGGTGGACAATATATGTGCAAGTGCATGTATAGACACACACACAAATAGTATGTGTGCATGTATACATATACAAATGCACCTGTGCATATAATCCATAAATTCATTATTTTTGAACAACTCACAATTGGCTAGATTCATAATCTGCTACATGTTACAACAAAGCCTTGTCAAAGACAAAAGCCATCTCTTGAAGAAAAAAGATTTCCCTGCTTTACAGATGTAAAAAGAGCCAATGAGAGTGACAATATAGGCAATCACTAGAACATCTGCCTCTCTAAATTAGTAGTTGTGGTGTAAAGGAAATGTTTAATTGGTGGACTTCATCCCTCTAAGGTTGATAGAAGGAGTTATTTGACCATAAGAAGCAAAACCACTATAACAACATTTTCTAAGTAAGGTTGAGCAAATGCTGTAAAAGCAATTTAATATGCACTGGTGATCTTATTTATACAAGTGACAGTCAAAGGATAGTTCAACAACTCAGAAACAGAGTGAAGTGGGGAAGAGATTAACCCTTTGTATCCTGAGACCTCGTAAAAATAACCTCCCCATTTAAACCAAGCTTATATTAGAAAGTCAAGCTAAATGAAAAGATTATTGTGGGTGAAACAGAAAATCGATTTTAGATGTAAAGAAAGAGTGATTATATGGGAAAGAACAAACAGGTTTTAGATGCAAAAGAAAATATATTTCATATCCTTCATTTCAACTTAGTATTAAGATTTAAGAATCGAATTAAGAATTAAGGTAAAAATTAGGAACAAAATAGAATTAAAATTCTTTGACTTTAGAACATATTTTTGATTGTAATTATCTAAGATAATTATGTAGTCACTGATAATAATAATACCCTGAAAGCTCACTCTTCATCTTTCAATTAATTTTAACAGTGTTTAATCATTAATCAAGATCCGTTTTTAGAATGCAGTATTGCAGGCTAACTCTGCCCATAGCCAGAAGATCGATCCTGACTGGCTCAAGGTTGACTCATCCTTCCACCCTTCCAAGGATGGTAAAATGAGGATTCTGATTGTTAAAATATGCTGATATTGTAAAGCTATCAGAGAATGCTATAAAGCACTATATAAAACCATATATACTTTAGGTTTAAGTGCTATTGCTATTTTTGCCTCTTTCTAAATGTTTAAATTTTACACACTGATTTTATATTTTAACATTTTATTGTATACTGCGCAAAGCTCTTTTCTGAGACAGATGGCCTGTGAGAAATATTAAAAAAAAAACACAACTAAAAATAACTATTAACAGTCAGAATGTATATACTTTTCCCAATCAGGCATTAATAGAGAGTGAGGAACTGGGATCTGAGCCCTTCTTCGTACAATTTCACATATATTGCTCTTCCTGTTGTAAATCTTCAACTTTCTTGTGTATGTCCAGTGTGGGATCTTGCTCTCCAATCTTCATATGAAAAGTTCCTGTAGTGCATGAAGGGGACTATTGATATATATAAATATATTGAGAAAAACAGCATGCTTAGCTGATTATCAGAAAAGAGTTTAACAATGAAAAAGGTATATCCCATATGTTCTAATATTCAGTACAATGATTAAAAGTGCTTTGTAAGTCCATAAAATCAATCTAGAAATCAATTTTCTTTCAAACTGCCTATTTCTTGCTGTAGAACTCCAGATGGTGTAGTATAGTGTTGGGTTTTTTTAAAGTGAAATAGAAAGCAAGAATATGGAAGGGAAATTTTATGACCTTTGAAGGAGAGAGAGAGCGAGGAAGAGGGAGAAGGGGAGAGTGAGAGAGAAACAAGACTGAGGACAATGCTATATTCATTCTGTCAGCAACATGGTACTCACTCTTAATATACATGTACCTTATATTTCCAGAATAATCCTTAGGTAGTTCTCTAGTATTGGAACAAACCATTCAAACCTAATTTATAAAAGATGATCAATACCAATGAATCTCAAGCAACAACTCCAGTCCTGAAAAATCAATGTTATGTTTTTCTTTGCCTGCAAGCATACATTTGTCATGAATTTGACTGCCATTAAATGCCAGTAGAGAGTTGAAAATGAAATGTGGACACTGGAAAGCAAACAGTACCAATTTAAACAAAGAAAGGAGATTGAGATAAAATGTTTGATTCATCTTAGGGCTGTGCTATCATTTCATCTCCCCCACAGCCCCCTCCAACACATCTTAGAATGGAGCTAGGCTAAAAAGTTAATTATATAAAAATAGAGATTAATGAACACAGGAAAAATAGGCTTTTGTTGACCTCCTGAAAGAACAATTTTTGTGTTCTTCACATAGTTTTATATTTGGCAAAAGCAATACAGTATCTCTGGTAATCAGACTGCCCACATGTTTGACTGGGCTTATTGGATCTAAATTCTAATTAGTTCCTTTATGTAACTAAAAATATTAGTTCTGAATAAAAGTAATGTGTTTATAGAGCTCAAACTAGCAGATTTAATGTCCTTCTTTGTTACAGCAGAAGGCTAGCTTTTCTTTCATCTGGAAGATGGCAGTGATTAAACTGTAGGGAGGGGAAGAACAAAACCTATCTATGAATATTTTGAATAAAAACTAATTGCTTTTCTTTTAAAGATATTTTTTCTACAAGCAGGAGGAGCAACTGGCTTTGAGTAGTGGGACACTGCTACAGAGTTTCCCCATCTAGTCCATTTTGCTATCTCCTGTCCTAGGAAACAGGAGAAATTTCCCAACAGTGAGAACAATTAATCAGTGGAATGGGTTGCCTTCAGAAGTTGTGGGTTACTCCATCACTGGAAGTTTCCAGAAGAGATTGGACAGCCATTTGCTTGAAATAATATAGGTCTGGGGTGTCAAACTGGTGGCCTGTGGACGGGATGCATCACATACAGGCCATACCCACCCCAACTTCAGGAAGGGGAAAAGCATCATGATACGTCATGTGACAGCAATGTGATGCCATGAGTTTGACACCCGTGGTATAGGGTGTCCTGTTTGAGCAGGGGGTTGGACTAAAAGACCCCCAGGGTCCCTTCCAACTCTGTTATTCTGTTAGGTCCCTCTGAGCTTTGCCAAAACATTGAACTGAGCATAGAAGTAGATATCTTTGTGCTGGAAAAGAAGATGGTAGTAGTTACTGCATAATCTCATAAAATGTAAAAGGAGAAAAAGTGATGCCAGAATGCTTAAAAGGATCCATAACAATTGTTCCCCTTTCCTGGCATTAAAAACAAAACAAAAAAGATACATGTTAGTCAGGATTTCATGCAGTCCAGGAGACATTTTAGAGATTTTCAATCACGGGCTCTGCAGGAAGCTGATATCGAAGAAATCATTTATTTATTGGTTCTGTATATTTCGTCTTCCCTTCCATCAAGCTCTCAATTCAAAATTCAAAGCAATTTTAAAAGGCAAAAGTTACAAAAAAATCTGGCTGAAGAAGAAAGTCAAAGTCATTTCCTGAAGGCAGAAAGAGTGAGAAATAAACACAAACCCTGAGAGAATATGTTTCTTAACTTGAAGCCATTTAGGAAAGAGATCCTTCAAGCCTAGGTTAAATTCAATCCATTGATGAAATAAAAAAATATATATTCTTTTTTTGTGTATCTGTATACATGCACACACTATTTAAATAGAAGCAACTGACCAGGTTTTATGACCATTGATGGGACACATCCTTTCTTTTTCTTTTTTCTATTTTTCAGCTGGGCTGCTGGAATCCTAGCACTGGTCTCAATGGGTCACTAACAGATAGAAGACTGGAAAATAACATGCGGGGAGTAGTTCTTCGTGTAGTGACTGTGTTGGTAAGTGGAATTTTATATATATATATAGATAGATATATATTTTTAAAAAATCATGTATAGGTATAGAACTATTGAGGCTATAGAAACCATCAGTTCAGAAATCATGTGGCAGTTTCTGTAAATCTCCAAAGTGAACGTGAAAAAAGCATGAGGACAAAGTGAAAAGAAAGACTAGGGGTGGTGACATGATAGCAGTATTCCAATATTTGAGGAGTTGCCACAAAGAAGAGGTGGACAAATATTTTTTAAAGCACCAGAAGTCAAGATAAGAAATTAGGGATGGAAACTAATCATAGAGAGAAGCAACCTACAACTAAGGAGATATTTCCTAACAGTGAAGACAATTAATCAGTGGAATGGCTTGCCTTCAGAAGTTGTGAATTCTCCAACCCTGGAAGCTTTTAAGAAGAGACTGGACAGCCACTTGTCTGGAAGAGTATAGGGTCTCATGCTTGTAGAAAGGGTTGGACCAGAAGACCAATTAATTATCTGAAACAAAATGAAGAAGTGGCCTGGATCCATTAAACTAGGCTGGGTGTTTCTGAGTCAGTTGTGCTTAGTTGGAATAATTCAAATAAGATTCCAAAAATCTGTGCACTCTTCTTTCCTCTAACTACTTTTGTTGGGTTCTCTGGTTTCCTACAAATAGTTTGCTGATTAAGAGTATCTGAAGAATTAATATAACACAAAACAGAACTGTAATCAAATATGTGTGGCCTTTCCGTAGAGTATTAAACCATTGGACTTAATATTTATCAACATTGGAGGCCATTACCAAATATTTGTCTCAGTATGAATACAAATGTATTGTTCCGCTGCACTAAACTTGTGTGGACTGTAGATATCAAAAGAGGCAAAACAGATGGGTCCAAGAACAAAAATTCAAGTTTGGAATGTCAAACTTGATTTTATTGAGAGCCACATCATGGTTGTGTTTGACCTTGGGGGGGGGGGCAGGAGGGGTGTGGCCAAGATGGCCATGGTCAACTTGACATCACTCATGTCAGAGGCGCCTGTGGTGGTCCGTGGTACCTCTGCTAGCAAAAATGGACTCCCAAGCTCCATTTTCAGCTGTGACAGCCTCCTGCAACCCTCTGCCAATGAAAATGGATCTCAGGAGGGCTGCCTACAGCCCTCTTGAATTCCATTTTTGCTGGCAGAGGCACCGCAGGATGGTCCTTCACTGTTTCCAGGGCAGCCCCACAGGCCAGATCTAAGCACTCCGCAGGCTGCATTCAGCCCCTGGGCCTTGAGTTTGACACCCCTGGTTTAACTGATCCAATTATGGTAATAAAGTGATTGAAATTTCACACAAATTACTGCACTCAGAAAATATTAAAGACTACAAAAGATTGGCTGAACTATCTTAATTCACTTAATTAAGATAGTTTGGCCAATGTTTTTTTTTTTTTTTTTGTAATCTTTTCCAACACATTTCAGTTTTATCTTCTGTCTAGTTTGTCTCACATCCTGGAAACCGGCAAGTTTTTTTTTAATTCACTATTAATTAAAGGATAATAATTGTAATATTTATGAAGTAGTGTACTCCAATTAAAAATGAGATAAATTTTGTCCATGGTGTAGAGTTAAAACATGTCATCCCAACATTTGTGGACACAGTGGAAATGTAAATTATAGAAGCCAATTTGTGATATTGGAATACAGGAAAAGGTAATTAAGAATGGAGTAATGGATGCTGACAATACTGATTGAACTGAACCCATTTCAATTAAATTGTTTTATTTGCACTGAAATAAGACCTAAGTTGTCAAATGAACAAAGTGAGTATATCCCTTATGGTTCTATTGGACTACTGGTGGTCTTCTCTAGCATTGATTACAAAACAATTCTGGATAATATGGCCAGATTAGGCCTTTGTACTGAATGAGGATGATTGAACTTAAATTTTATTCAGACTATTGGAGATAGAACTGGAGGTTTGAATTATTTTGTATGGGTTTCTTCAGCTGTCATTGGTTTTGCAGATGGGAAAAGGCTATGACAAGGGACATAATTTAATGTCTGTCTATCTATCTATCTATCTATCTATCTATCTATCTATCTATCTATCTATCCATCTGTTAGGGATAACATTGTTTACCCTAACTGGTTTAGGTAAATAATAATATGTTATCATGGTTTATAAGTTAAAATGTCTGCAACTTTAAATATGGGAATGTAATTAGGGGAGTGGTTGTGAAAGCACTTTAAAAGAAGCAAGACTGCAGCTTGCTCTCTCTGGCTTTGATGATCCTTGATTACTGCTTGGAATCAAGACTGCATTGCTCGAACAGGAGAGATAAACAAAGGACTGATTTGTAAGTGAACTGACATAGGATATTCTACATGGACTTTGCTAACTGAATATCCCTGAATGGACTGACTAAATGATACATGACTATTGGACTGTTATTTTGACTATGCTATGAACTCATAATGGAATAAACTATATTTTTGATAGCACAAGCGTATCTGTTATTTTTACTGTATGTTAATAAACATACAAGCTTAGCTCACTCATTTATCTGTGTGCCTATCTGACTAACGCTGCACATTCTGTTTAGCTTGTCTCCCTAACCCTGGTTGGGGAACCCAGGCTTAACACTGGTTATGGGCCCAGAGGCTGAAAAGTCAGTTTAACTAGGATAAAGCAGATTTATGTAAAAGTGAGAGTTTGTGTTGTTATACATTACAGTAAACAGACAGCTGTGTTTTATTAATTATAGTTTTATATCCATATAAAGAAAAACATGGCACAAGTCAATCTACAAAGTTTGTCCCTTATATCCAAGTTGGATGGAACAAACTATGTATCATGGTCTATGAAATGTAGTCTGCTTCTATGAAGAGAAGATTTGTGGAACATAATTGAAAATCCACCAAACGTAGAAGAATGGGATCCAGAGGATGATGAAGATAAACTAAAGATAGAAGAATTTATGCATAAAAATGAAAACGCTATTTGCATAATTGCTTTAACCTTAACTGACCAACAGCTTGTTTATATCCACGGAGAGAAAACGGCTGTTGGGTGTTGGCAGAAGCTGAAGAGGATTTATGTTCGAGATAATGTTGGTGCTCACATAAATCTAACACGGAAGCTTTTCAGTACGCATCTCCAGACGAATGGTGATATGCTGAGTCATTTGAAAACTATGCAAAGCATTTTTCAAGAACTGCATGAGAAAGAGCTTATTTTCTCTGAACTACACCAAGTCTACATAATTCTATCTTCCCTTGATGAAAGTTATGACAACTACGTAACTTCCCTTGAAATATTGCCAAAGGAAAGTCTAACTTTAACTGATATAACTGGCAGATTGATTGAAGAGGCCAGAAGAAGGTTTGAAAGAGATCAGTTAAGGAGGCAGCAACCTCAAAAAGAAGATAATGAATCTCCTACTGCATACGCAATTAAAAAGTGTTTTAATTGTGGAGGAAGAGGACATTTGGCAAGATTTTGTAAAAAAAGTAAAGCACCAGAACGCTGGCCAGAATACTAAAAGTTATCAAAAGAAAAATAAAAATTTAGAGTTAGCCATGTATAGTAACGGAGCTGTAAAATATAATTTATGGGTGGTTGACAGTGGAGCATCCCACTGTATAACAAATGATAACAAAATTTTTATTAAAATGTCCAAGAGTACACAGCAGGTATCGTTAGCCAATGGCTGGAAACTGAAAGCTAAAGATCAAGGTATAGCATACTGTTCTTTCATAAAAGAGAATGTAAAAATGTTATATGTACCACAACTTAAGTTTAATTTAATTTCAGTTAGAATTTTGGTTAAACTAGGATATGTAGTTACCTTTAAAGGAGATAACTGTATAATTGAGAAAGAAGATAAGAAAATTACTGCATCTTTAAGAGGTGAATTATATGTGTTAAATGATGATAGTTTAAAGGTGGCTAAAACAGTTTATGAAAATAAGAAACCTCATGATGAATGTATTCACTTGTTACATCGAAGGCTAGGGCATTTAAATTTTAAAATGCTTAAGAGAACTGTTGAATTATCTAAGGGAATATGTTTGAAACCTTGTAATAAGTATTTGCAATGTAATGCCTGTAATCAAAGCAAAGCCAGGGTCACACCGGCTAATAGAGTTGATGGATTTACTACCAAAGAACCTTTAGAGGTAGTATTTGCAGATTTAATAGGTCCGAAAAAACCAAGTGTAGGAGGAGCTCGTTACATACTAAGTATAATGGACCATTATTCTAGATATGGGTTTTGCTATTTAATGAAAAGCAAAACTGAAACGTATCAAAATCTCTTTAATTGGATAAAATTTGCTGAAAGGAAAACTAAAAAGAAATTAGTAACTCTTATAACAGATAATGGTACGGAATTTACAAATAATAAATTCCAGAACAGACTAAGAATGTTAGGTATTCAACATAAAAAGTCTGCACCATATAGGCCACAACATAATGCCTTTATAGAGAGAAGAGGCCAAACATTACAATCAATGGCACGAACTATGATGTCTGATTCAGGATTACCTGACAATTTATGGGGAGAAGCAATAATGTGGTAATGATATATTAAATAATGTTGTTAATTCAACAACAGGTGAATTACCATTCATACTGTGGCATGGTACAAAACCTGATTTAAATTACATGCACACATTTGGAGCACCAGCATGGGTGCATATCCCTACACAACTTAGACACAAAGGACAGCATAGAGCTAAAAGATTATATTTTGTAGGATATACATCTAATCATAGATCTTATAGATTCTGGGAACCAGGTACATCTAGAGTTTACACCAGTGCTAGTGCAAAATTCCTAGAACATGTAGGATGGAATAGATTAGAGCAAGATTTAAATAATGAAGTAATTATTGAACCCTACAAAAGGCAGAAAGAACAGATTAGTTATAAGAAGAGTCCAATTAAAGAAGAAGTCCACGAAGAGCAAATAGGACCAGAACAAGAGGAAACAGTTAATCAAGAAGAGTTAATAAATGAAAGTCCACCTGTAAGTCCTGTAATACCTAGACGTACTACACGTGTAACTAGACCACCTGATAGATATCAAGCAAGTATAGTTTGCCAAGTAACTAAAGTTCCAACTAGTGTAGATGAACTTAAGATGTATCCTGCTAAGGATCAGGAGAATTGGCAAAAGACAATGGAAAAAGAATTAAATTCATTAAAGGTAATGAAAGTATATGAAGATACCATATTACCTCCAGGAGAAAAATCCATTGGGTGCAAATGGATATTTAAAATAAAAACTGGTAATGATGGGACTGTTACCCATAAAGCTAGGTTAGTAGCTCAAGGATTTAATCAAATTGCATCTGATTATGATGAAGTTTTTGCACCAAGTCTTAAAGCAACATCTTTAAGAGCAGCTTTAGTGTGGGCAGCTAAGAAAAACTATGTCATTAACCATTTAAATGTAGAAACTGCCTATCTGCATGCACCATTGCAGCACACTATTAAGAAAACACACTATTAAGAAAACCAGTAGGTATAAAAGACAATAAAGTAAATAGTAATGATTGTTGGAAACTCAAAAAGAGTCTTTACGGGTTGAAACAATCTGGGTTTGAGTGGAACCAATATATTGTGAAAGAGTTAAACAATATAGGTTTTAAATCTGGTTTAGCAGATCCATGTGTGTTTAAAAAAGAAAATAATGGAACGGTGTCATTATTGTTATTATTTACAGATGATATTGCTTTGATAACTAAGACTAATAATGAAGCTAATGAGATTATATCATTATTAGCCAAAAAGATAAAATTAAAGCATTTAGGTGAAATTAAAAAGTATCTAGGATTGACAATTAACAAAACAAATAATGGTTTTAAGATATCTCAAGAAGATAAAATTTGCCAATTAATTAAAATGTTTAAAATGGAACTTTGTAAACCGGCAAAGACTCCAATGAGTCAGGAAGTTTGCCAAACTGATGATCAAAGTCCCAAATTTGATAAGTCCACATATCAATCTTTGATTGGCAGCTTATCATATATAAGCAATTGGTCTAGGCCAGATATAGCTTATAGTGTAAATCAGCTGGCACGTTTTAATTCGGATCCACATCAATGTCATTGGCAATCATTAAAGAGAATTTTAAGATATCTTAAAGGAACAATGAACCATGCATTGTATATAGAACCAAAGGGTGATTTGAGTCTTAGTGCCTATGCAGATGAAAGTTTTGCAACTGATAATCAACATCTGGGATGGCTATATTATTTGGTAAGATACTAATAGGGTGGAGGTCAATCAGACAACAGCATATTAGCTTGTCCACGATGGAAGCGGAATTTTCATGTCTGTCATTATTATGCACTGACTTGATTTTGTACAAACAGTTATTATTAGACATGGGTATAACTGTTAAAGATTCCATTATTGTGTACAAGGACAACCAGGCAGCTATAAAGTTAGCTACTAGTATTGCTGTAAAAACTAGATCAAAGCATACTGATTTAAGATACTTAAATGTTAGAGAATCTGTAAAGAATGGGCTAATTAAATTGGAATACTGCATGACGGAAGAAAACATTGCAGACCAATTTACAAAAGCTCAAGGAGTAACTAAGTTTAAAGAAAGTTGTAACTACTATGATTTAAAGATGTAAATGGTTATATTTATTATTATTTCCTAAAAGGGGAGAATGTTAGGGATAACATTGTTTACCCTAACTGGTTTAGGTAAATAATAATATGTTATCATGGTTTATAAGTTAAAGTGTCTGCAACTTTAAATATGGGAATGTAATTAGGGGAGTGGTTGTGAAAGCACTTTAAAAGAAGCAAGACTGCAGCTTGCTCTCTCTGGCTTTGATGATCCCTGATTACTGCTTGGAATCAAGACTGCACTGCTCGAACGGGAGAGATAAACAAAGGACTGATTTGTAAGTGAACTGACATAGGATATTCTACATGGACTTTGCTAACTGAATATCCCTGAATGGACTGACTAAATGATACATGACTATTGGACTGTTATTTTGACTATGCTATGAACTCATAATGGAATAAACTATTTTTTTGATAGCACAAGCGTATCTGTTATTTTTACTGTATGTTAATAAACATACAAGCTTAGCTCACTCATTTATCTGTGTGCCTATCTGACTAACGCTGCACATTCTGTTTAGCTTGTCTCCCTAACCCTGGTTGGGGAACCCAGGCTTAACACCATCCATCTATCTATCTATCTATCTATCTATCTATCTATCTATCTATCTATCTATCTAGGAGCATGGTGGCTCACATGGTTTCGACACTGGGTTGACAGCAGCAAGCCTGTATTCAAGACCCAAATGTTGCTGAGACAGGATGAATTTCTGTCATTAGCTCCAGCTCCTCCTCAGGACATGAAAGGTGCCCCCAACTGGGTAGTCCCTGGGCAATGGTGATGTCACCGGCTGATCCTTTCAACCTGAAAACACCTCAGTGATTCTGACAGGAATGTGATGCAATCTATCATTTCTTTATTTCTTTTTCTTTCTTCCTTTCTATCTATCCATCCGTCTATCATCTATCTATCATCTATCTATCTATAGTCTGTTTATCTATTTATCTATCATCTCAGAATAGAATCAGTGGCACAAAGACATATGAGGCGGGGAGCAGAATGTTGTCTAACCAATAACTAGTTTCATAGGTGCCTGTGTCCCAATTATCAACTCAACAGAACAAGTACATCAGATTTAACACTTGAGAAAAGCTGGGGAGCACACTAAATGTTGAAACTTAATATAATTAACATCAAATGTTTGGACTCCAGGCCAAAACAAAAAACAAATGGTACGCTAATGTAAAATCTTTCAGTTGACATCACTGTAGCTTAATATTGGATATTACAAAGATGCTGGCAGCTGTGCTCCAACAACGCCATAAGTTACCCCTGCCTTTGCGCTGTTCTACAACACCACCTAGTTGTATAGGATAAGCATACATTTTCTATTCTAGTAAACTAAATTGGAATGATACAAAAATGCCAAAGTGATACGTATAAATTTCTGTGTCAAAGCTAATTTGACGCTCATCCAATTAATACCACAAAAGAAGAAACTAGGTCTTTGTGCTTTGAAATTAGTATCATATTCTTTCAATGAGTTATGCTCAGTTAATCTTTTCTCTGAAAAACACTGGAGGTTTGTAAGAAGAGATTGGACAACCATTTGTCTGAAATGGTATAGGGTTTTCTGCTTGACAGGGAGTTGGAGTAGAAGACCTCCAATTTTATTATTCTAGAATGTCCTTGAAAGAGCTATGGGTTATTACTGAAGGCAAGTACAAGTATTATACATTTAACCATGTAGTCACCAGAAGTTGAATTAGCATTTCCATGAATCATGATGTGCATCAGATTAAAGTAACTCCTAGCTGTTCCTTTGTGCAATTCTTTCCAGGATTCAAAATGTTCTTCCTGTCATTATGGATTTTTTTTTTTAGTGAACCTTTCCCTATTCTCAGTTTAAGCCATTTAATAAATGTCTTATCTTGACAATTATGCTGATACCAAGAAGAAAGGCCCAGTAGTTTACAGTTCTAAAATATGTACAAGTAAGAAGGAAAAGGTTGAACATTCACATCAATATGATAGATGAATTTTCAGCATTTCTCCCATACTAGGGATGAGCTGCCTCTTTTTGACTGAGAATCACATTTCCTCAAGAGTCAAAGCTAAAGTAGCAAAGTCCTAAAATCATATTATGGACAGTCTCACAAAATAGCTAATATGACAGGAGGAAAATATCTGTTCTAACAAATGACTATCATGAGGGGTATATCCTATTATTAAACACTTGACTACAAGAAGGCAATGTTCCAAGAATATTCATCCCCACCCTATGTTACCAATGCCAAACATGGACACTTGCAATAAAGCATAAATGAAAGTTAGTCACCATGGAAATGAGATGTCTGAGGAAAGCTGCTGGAGTGACCAGAAGAGATAAAATCAGAAATGAGTAAGAGAAAGAATGAGTAAGAGAAAGAATTGGCATAGAACCAATCTTAAAACTACATACAAAAACAGCAAAGAAAGTGCTTTTCTCATCTGGAGAGGATGTCTTGGGATTCCATATTGTACAAGGCATATACAAAAAGAGCAGAAGGTAAAAGAACACAAGGCAGACTCAGAAGAAGATAGAGAGACAACATCAAAGATATGCTACAAGAAAAATAAATAATAATGGTTGAAACTGCCAGAAGAGCAAGAACCAAAACTTTGTATTTCCCTTAACATCTGAAGGGATAGACGAGGAAGAGGAAAGAAGAAGAGGAGAGGAGAAGGAGGAGGTTGCTTCCTGATAGCATTTCTAAAATGCTTTGTACCAGTCCTATTGTTTTTGAACAGGTGGGCTTACTTCCAAAACAGGCCCTGAAATGATATGATAAACAGAAAAGCTGATGCTTTGCAGAATGCCAGATTCCAATTTATATTCATGCTTAATTAAAAGAATGTCTTAAAATTTAGTCAAATAGTGTAGAAACCAAGGAGCTTCTGAGGGAGATACACAAAGCATTAGGTTGCCTCCTACCAATGAATCAAAGCTCATATGTGTCATTGCATAGACTCACATTTTCTCCTTGCTACAGGTGTGTCTCCTTTTCCTCCCTGTTTCAAAATGTAAGCTTGTTCGATCATAAATTGTTGCATTAACAACAGCACTTAGACTTTTACACTGCTCTATAGAGATTTACAGCAGTCTTGGAGCAGTTTACAATGTCAGCATATTTCCCTCAATAATCTGGGTTTTACCAACTTCAGAAAGATGGAAGGCTGAGTCAGCCTTGAACCCATCAGGATTGAGCTCCAGGCTGTGGGCAGAATTAGTCTGCAATACTGCATTCTAACCACTGCGTCACAAGGGTTCTCATGGTTTGATTTCCAGTAAAGAGTCATGTTTGCATGTGGCCATTTATGAACAAGTAACAGCGTTAGTCATTATTATAGTGGCACTTTTGTAAATTGCAGAGTATCAGTATAACATTTGTGGGGAGGGAAGGGAATGATGCTGCATGTTTTAAAAACCTATTTAAAAAAAAAGTGTTTTAGCATTATGTTAAGATTTATTGAGAATCTTTAGCTGACTAAAGTAAAGAAATGGGAAGGCAGCAGATATTTTACTCATCACTTTTCATTTCTTGTTCTTATTTATTTTCTTCTGAGAAGAAAAAGCATCAGGATGGACAACCTTTAAAAAATACTATGAAGACCCCCTTTCCCCTCCCCTCAATGTTAGTAATTTACAGCAGCCCTGATAAATGGCCTCATTTTATTTCTGAGTGAATAAAATCATCATGAGAATTAATGCATGACAGAAGTGTTGTTTGCTATTCTTTCTAGTCATACCTTGCCTTGGATTGGAAGCTGCCACTAAATATGAAATACATTTTCTGAGGTTTCTGGGAGGCTGTCATTTTTAATTTAAAATAGATAACATGCAATAAGTACTGGAGATTTTGAAATGCTCGACACTGCTAAAAATAATAACTCAGGCAGGTCAGTATTTAAACAGAAGGAATGCTTCCAATGCAACTATTAGCCAGAGCTAAACTTTTCTGAAGTCACTGTGCACCTTGACAAGATAGCTGTGAGCCATTGTGATCCACGATAAACTAAGAAACAAGGACTAGGCGTTCATTTAAATTTAAGCTGGAGACATTCTCCCTGTTTTTATTTAAGTTTGTAACCATAGCTCCAGTTTAGAGAGACCAACTGCTGCATTGTCTTGTCAAATTTTTTTTAATATTTTAACAGCCTTGCAATCAGTGGTGGGATTCAGCTGGTTTGCACTGGTTCAAGCAAACCAGTTGTTAAAGTACCACCACCACCCCGCATGCTGTCAAAGTGGATCCTGGGTGCTGCCCTGCCCTGCACTGGAGAAACGGGCAATGGAGCAGCCGGCACAAGGGAAGGACAAGGCCACTTTCCTGCTTTCTTCTCCCTGCTCCTCCTCCTTCCCTCATGTTGGCTGTTCTTTGCCCATTTCTCCATTGTAGTACAGCAACCAGGATCTGCCTTGATAGTGGGAGGGGGTAATTTACAACCAATTCACCCAGGGTCAGGTTAACCATCGTGGGAGGCTCATCCCACATGTGCGGCAGAGCTGGAGGTTGGATATGGGCCAGGCCTCCCACGACAGCCAACCTGACCCTGGGTGAATTGGTTGTTAAATTATTTGAACCCCACCACTGCCTGTAATCCCTTGCATTGGGGTGGAGTCAGGGTGACGGAAATGAGCTGAGTGTTTACAGACTGGATGCCCTTCCTGATGCCCACACAATGCTCACGGCTTATTTTTTTTTCTCTTTGTGCCCAGAGAGAGAAATATCTGCCACTACCTAGGATTGAATTCATGGCCTCCTGTGTAGCAAGAGCTCCACCACTAGGCCACCTCGCATGATCTTTTATACTGGAGAGAAGATGATTTCACTGTGTGATGTCTTCAGATGGGTCCCATCTGAAGACATCACACAGTGAAATCATCTTCTCTCCAGTATAAAAATAATTATCTTGAAAAAATAAATTTAAGGAGCGATAAAATGACAGAAACTATGACCCTATCAAAGAAATATTTAATCCATGTTGTAGAGGACTTTCATTTTGCTTTAACAGGGGGCTGCTCCTAGGCAACCTTGGCTGATCTTGAAAGCTAAGCAGCATCAGTCTCCTTTGAATGGGAGACCCCTGAGAAATTCCAGGGCTGCTGTCTAGTCTAGAAAGTTAGCAAACAAATTATCCGCCCTCTTCCCAGAAAACCCACATAAGTAAAACATTGTCAAGAACTCAAGTCTATGGTATAAAAGAAAGTTTTTATTACTTGGGATTTTATTTTATTTTCCTCTAAGAATTTTAATGTGTTAGTAAGCAAAACCTCGAGGAAGAAGACTAAACATATTTGAGATTGTTTTCTTTTGCTTTTTAATAGAATCAACTTGTTGATAAGTATGAAGAAACCTTCTCCACCATCAGGGCTTCGGCCTAGATCACTAGATTGTTAATCTACCCCTAAAATAGGAAGATGTGAATTTCAAAAGAACATTATCTCTTATGAGTTAGAACGGGGTGTGTGTGAAACTCGATTTCATTGAGAGCTGCATCAGGGTTGTGTTTGACTTCGGGGGAAGGGGGGAAGAATGGGCATGGCCAGCTTGACATCACTTGTGTTGTGGGTGCCTGTGGTGGCCCAAGTTCTCTTCCATGAAAACAGGCTCCCAAGCTCCATTTTCGTCTTTGATGGCTCCCTGCAATTCCCTGCCAGTGAAAATGGAGCTCAGGAGGGCTGGCCCTCTTGAGTTCCATTTTCGCTGGCAGAGGGACCACGAGCTGCTCCCTCACTGTTTCCAGGGCGACACCATGGGCCAGATCTAAGCACCCCGTTGAGTTTGACACCCCTGGGTTAAGAGAATTGTAACCTCAATCAGAGTGGCAGGTGACACTATTAGGAATTGAATTTTGCAAACTTTGGAAAATTTGGGGTTTCTCATCTTTACCAAGATCATAAGAATTATTATTTTTAAGATACATTTCCACAGCAGATCATAAGAAATTTCTGCCAACTTCAAGTATCTGCAAGTATGATTTTTTAAAGTGTTTTTCTTTTGTCTTAAAAGAGTTTGGCAGCCCTTGAGAAGAAAGACTGCTATTTCTCCTATTGTTTTTTGGTCATAATCTAAACCTGAAGTACAAGACCATTTGAGAAAGTATACTGAGAGGCCAAGTGTTTATTGATTCAGACATCTATGGATGTATCTCTTTAGGGCATGAAAGTAGAATTAATGAATAAGAGTAAATCGTCTTTTAATGATAGTTGTTCTCAGTGATTTTATGCAACCAATTGCTTTAATTTGTAACATAATACTCTCCATAACTTTATGATGCATTGCTTCTGACTGGTTTTCATTGACTAGTTATTGGAATGCAGTTCAAAATCTTTATGTTGTTTTATTTTTCTATAACTTATTATATGATCAGTCTTTTTTTTTAATATTGTTTTCTTAACCATGGCTAGCAAGCTTCCAGAAGGAGAATATTAAATGTTTCGATTCAATTTTGGCCATTGATTGATTGTCAACTTCAAGATAATACATCTTGCTTTCAATTAAAACTAACAAGCACTAATGCCATTCTTTTCCCCAGTGTAAATGAAAAGATGGTCAATAAAGCAACCAAGGAAATAAAGTAACAATATCTCGTTATTCTTTCTGAAAAGCTTGTGAGAAAGAAATTCATTATGATTAACGCTAAGACTAAAACTTCTGAGGAATCAGAAGAAGGCAGACATGCCATATAGATATGAAATCTTCCATAGTTGTGTTACGATTTGCACAAATGATTTGCACGTTATGATTTCTCCTGCTGCATTAAAATGCAGGTGAAATAATGGAATACACTGCTGAAAAGGTACCCAAAGGCTTGTATTATTTATGTGTATGTCTTCACTATCTGTTGGTTGGTCTAATCATGAGGCAGAATGAAGTCTGACAATGACGTGTCATTTTAAACAGGATCAGCTGTGAGTACTAGCTCTCACATGAACAAAAATAAGAACATCTGATCACAGATCTGTCTTTTACTCAGGAAATAAACTGGGCTTCGAAAAGGAGCAAGATGACCATCACATTGTACTCCTCGAGAGAGAGAGAAGAGGGCACAAAAAATTGACCCTTGATTTTTCTATAAATAGAACTTGTGTTTAATACATGGCAGTTGCTAGAATCCTTTCATAATGATCAATAGTGTTTTGACGATAAATATACTTATCTAAGCGCCTTTGTTTTTTTGTTTTTGTTTTTTAATCCCTTGCATAGGGCTGGAGTCAGGGCAACTGAATGGAGTTGAGTGTTTACTGGCCGGATGCCCTTCCTGTCACCAATGCAGAGTTCACAGCAGATACATTCTCATTATGCCCAGAGAAAGAAATATCTGCCTCTACACCTAGGATCGATCTCACAACCTCCTGATTGTGAGGCGAGAGCTCCACCCCTAGGCCACCACACCACTCATTCTAAGCTCTTCTGTTTTTGTAAATATTTCTAAATTTGTTTGGCTTGGATTGAGATTTTGTTTCGTTCTAATTTTGCATTGCTAGCTGACCAAAGTCTGATATCACTCCTTCCATTAGGCAAAACGATAAGAGACTGCTCGGGTAGGAGATAAGTGTATATGTATGTGCCACCTTACCTGCCTTACAGCTTCTAAGTTAGTCTGGGTCTTCAGATGCAGTAAATACTACTCCATCATTAGCAATGAAGTAGGAACTTTCAGCCTAGCCAATCAGTTTTGTTACTGATTATCTTCTTCTTTATATCAGTAGGAAATTGCCTTCGGCCATTTTAAGCCTGTACATCTAAGATCAGAACTAGCAGCTGCCATTTGTGTTTTGTCTCATCTATTAACAACATTGGCAAGTTTGGCAAATGGAAAATTACATTTTTTGCAGAGTTCAATTTAATGGATTAAAATATCAGTATTAAGATATATTCTGGTTTGATCAGAAAAATCTAAGAGGTTGAACTTGGGCCATTTCATATGATCTGTGAATGCTAATAGTCTGGCTAATTATTTGACCTTCCTGCTTATTTCAACAGGAGAGTAAAAGTTCATGAGTGTGGCATGAAACCTGCAAAAGTGCTTGAGATCTCTGTAGATTCTCTTTTATATTTCCCACCGATCACCATCTCTTTCTCTGCTTTCATTTTGATTTTGCTGATCCACTAGAAGGTGTCTTGATTTTTAAAAGAAGATCCATTGTAAGATGAATAAAACAAACAGTTCTTTTTAAAAAAGCAGACAAAAAGACTGCAGATTGCATAAAATTTGCATGTGTTACATTATATAGTGAGATGCATATACTCTATATAGCTAGATATCAACACAATGTGTAAAGCCACATTTGAGAAGGCTGTCTGCTGTTTGTTTATGAACAACTCCAAAAAAGGAGCTGTCACTTCTTTGTTATTTTACTAAAATGGAAGTAGTCTTTCAAATGAAGGATTCCTTTGGATCACCACAATAGATTATCTTCAGTAAAGTGAGAGATATTCATGTTTCCAATGGAAAGGAGGGCGTTAAAAACTGTTTTCATTAAAGTGATTTTGGATCTTGGGCAGTGGTGGGATTCAAATAATTTAACAACTGGTTCTCTGTCCTAATGATGTCAGCTTTGGAATCCTTATTCATTGCTGCCACATAGCTTGAGAAAGTGGCAGGGGGGTGATTTTTATTGAGTAGCTCTAAGTAGACAAAATAGAATTATTTTGTTAGTTCAAGGTTATGGAGTGTGGCGCAGGAACAAAAAAGAACTTACTTTGGGATTGGTTCATGTGATGGTATGATAAGAGAAAAGGGGATGGTTTGTAGTATGGGACATTGTGGGAAGTCCGGGAAACTTTTAGTTTTGAAATTCCACAGATGTGCCAGGTGCTATTCTAATAAAGCTACTTTTGAGATTATGCTTGTCTCAGAGTTACTGATTGGAATGGAGGTTCCCTGGAATGCTGACAAATGATTTCTTCCAACAACCAGTTCGCCAAACTGCTCAGAAAGTTAACAACTAGTTCTCCCAAACTGGTATGAATTGGCTGAATCCCACCATTGATCTTGGCACTTAAAAGATACTTAGCAATGCATACTGGGTGTTTCACAGTGGACTGATATGGTGTCCAAGATTAAGGAGAAGTTGATTTCATTTCCATTGGATGGTTTTAGTAGTTAAGATGAGCAGACAACTTCTTTGCTCTGGTGAAATATATTTCAACATATCAAGAAATGGCATTAGATGATCTAAGCAATATGTTCCATCAGCCCAGCCAGAATGGTCAGTGACACAGAACTCTAAAAGCTTAAGTCTGGAACATCTGGAGGGCCTTATTTTGTCTGTCCTGGCACATACAAATAAGAGAATGTATCATGTTTCTCATTTACAACATCGGGCAATTGTCAGTTTGGAAGGGGCATTCTCTAGACACCTGTATAGATATCCACAAAATACCCTAGATATTAGAAAATTCAGGACCCATATAACTTTCTAATTGGATCACCCTGAATAAAATGGAAAGGAGCTGAAAAACCTTTTTTATTGTAGAAAATGTATTTGGAAATGTCAACACAAACTTTCCAAATGGCTACTAAATAATGAATCGCCAAAAATGCACTCATGCGTAAAGAAAAGTAGCACCACAATAAAAACACATTGAGCTTTAGTAATTTCAATAAAAATGATCAATTAAAAACATCATAAAAGATTTAGTGCACAATTTTCTGTGATGCCAGAAGAGCATTTTCATTTATTTCATTTTATTATCAGAATATCCTCCTTAATATGGGTATTTCAAATGTGGGATGCCACAGCTGAGAAAGTCCTTTCTTTAGACACTACTTACCTACTGTTAAAAAAAATGGGAAGAATGTCACTAGGGGCCTGAAATATTGAATGTAATATCCATGCATTTTTATGCAAGAATGCAATATACAGTATTGCAAACATTCTAGTCTTAAAAAAAAGATATTCTTGTAAAAGCCAATGTAAAGCTAAGAAATCCTCAGGCTTAACTTCTGGTGACTTTATGGACACATCCCTAAAAAAAACCACACCAGGAAATACAACTTCAGCAACAGAGTGGTCGATGCCTGGAATACTCTATCTGACTCTGTGGTTTCTTCCCCAAACCCCAAAAACTTCAACCCCATTCCTAAGAGGTCTTTAAGGGTCATGCATAAGCGCACCAACATGCCTACCATCCCTGTCCTGATGTTCCTTTTTATTCGTATCCATTTCATGTATTAATAATCAGGTTTATACTTATATATGTTATCTAATACATGCTCAACAAATAAATAAATAAAATAAAAACATCCATTATTTTACCTGGTAATAATAAATGAGTAATTTGTCCTTGTATATTCCGTCAGATATTTTTTTTTTTTTTCAAATACTCCTGCTTGGGATTTCTTGCAGGTCTCCTATCCAATTACTATGCACACCTGTTCTTCCTGAGCTTTTTCTAGATCAGCCATGGCTGGCTAAGTGCTGCCACCACTGTGATTAAGCTGTTTAAAAAATAATAAACCATGCTTTCAGTTGTACTAGAAACCAATTTTCACCTGAAACTTTACGACAATGAAGGGAGAAGTTAGCTTCACTTAGCAGTGTTTTAACCTACATTTCTGAACAATCTTCAGAAGCATCCCTATGTGCAGGGTAGATTTGATTTGAATTTGGAGTGACCCAGATCTAAGATATTTATGTCACTCAAAGAAGAACTACAAATCATGGTGACATAGTGAAAATTATCATAGCACTTTTATTTTATTTAAATAGTATTTTATTTAATTTTCTCTATTCTGTTTAGAGAATGTACATGTAGGCCATCTTGAGGTGGGTTAACTTCAGTGGTTGTGTTCAGCAGATTCTGACCAGTTCTGGAGAACCAGTAGCGGAAATTTTGAGTAGTTCAGGGCAGACACCACCTCTGACTGGCCCCATCCCCATCCCACCCCCAACTATCTCTACCGCCCGAGTCCCAGCTGAGCAGGTGGGTCTTCTTTGGTTGCTCTGCACAGGAGAACGGAACTGGAAAGCAGGTTAGTGGGGTGGGGAGTGGAGGGGAGGGGAGAGAATAGGATTTTGCAGTAACTTCCCCCAAGAGTAGAGAGGGAATAGAGATTTTATAGTATGTGGTGGTCTCCCATGGAAAGAATGAGACACTAGCATGTGTACTCGGGATGGGAGCCCAGAATAAATTCCAGTGCTTCCTTTTATTGAGATTTTAGTACATAGTAAGCAAAATTACATTGTGGATTACAAGTTACATTGTGGATTACAATAATTAGAAACAGTATAGACTTGTTTGCAGTTGTCTGAGCTGCTTAATTGTTTCTGGTGTTTGCTTTTAATTTCCTTGCATTATCTCAGTGACCTTTAGGCAGACATGTATGTATAAAGCATTAGATTAATCATTACTTGAGCCCAATGCCAAAGTTTATTATTCCCACAATAGTATCCTTCCCCTGGAGTGGGGTGGGGATGGAGTTTTTACAGTATCCTTCCCCTGCCATGCCCACCAAGCCACACCTACTAAGCATATCACGGCCATCAAGCCATGCCCACAAAACTGGGAGTAAAAAAAAATTAATCCCACCATTGGTTAACTTCCATTCAAACTTCCCTCCATCTCAGAACCAAAGGGTAGCCAGAGAGGGTGTCTCCAGTTTAATCTCTTCTCTCCTATATCTGTGCAATGATGCAACAAATATAATAGCAATAGCACTTAGATCTATATACCACTTCACAATGTTTTACAGCCTCTCTAAGCGGTTTTACAGAGTCAGCCTATTGCCCCCAACAATTTGGGTCATAAATTTTACTTACCTTGGAAGGATGGAAGGATGAGTCAGCCTTGAGCCTGGTGAGATTCGATCTGCCAAGCTGCAGGCAGCCAGCAGATACCAGTACTGTCCTCTAACCACTGCACCACCGCGGCTCATTTAAAATAATGATATTTTGAACCACAGTTTTATCTGTTGCAGGTGCCAGACAGTTTGCAGTGGACAAAGCAAAATAAAAGATGATTTCTGGGAAATTACTAGTGCGTCTAATACCACTTAGACAAAGGGTGTTCTTTCCTTTCCTTTTTTCTTTTCTTTTTCTTTTCTTATTTCCACATAAAATACTCATTTAAAAGTGCTGCTTTGAGATTCTACATATGTGTATATTACCTTGTTACTTGTTTCCTAACATAGGACTTTGAAAACATGACTCTTCTGGTTCCTCACCAGGGATGTAAAAATTGAAGTCAGCAAAATATCTTTTCTGCTCATTCTCTGTAGCCCAACAAGAATATCAGTGAAGCTAAGTTTCCTAACTGAATGTATACTCAATGGATTAGGAGATGATTATATTGGGGAAATTTTATGGAGATCTGCCACTCAATTTTTTTTGCTATGGATTGCCTTTTTAAAAATCCTTCCTATCATGCATGATTTTACTAGTTTTATCAGAGGAGGTCTACTTTTTAAACTTCACCATTTTCAAGCATATGAGATAATGAAATAGCTACCCTTTAATACCTGCAGTTGATCAGAATCTACTATTTGTGAGAGCTGCCCACTTTAACAGGCACAAAACAATGTCACAGTGCTGTGTGACAAATGGTCTTGAGCCAATTTTCATTCAAAGATTATTTCAAGAAAAGTTTCCTAAAAGTACTTTGAAGCTATCAGTATAACAATGGGTTCATTAGTGCCATCCTTTCTTTAGTTATTTATTTATTTTATGAAAAGCAGTATTAGTAAACAATGTGGTGAAAGAATAGCTAAGTCCTACGTCTTCTGAAACTCTGTGGAAATAATCTTTGCCCTAACTTTCTGAGGGCCCTACAGAAACAAGCTATGGATTTGGTACTCTAGACAAAAAACATTGAAGAATATGTTGCCTCTGACAGGACTGTGAAGAGCACAATATTGAAGGTTACATGGTCTGAGATAAATCTCAACAAGATGGCTTTACATCAGGATCTAAGGCCAACTATGGATGTAGACCAGACTTTTCAAGACCAGATTAATGCCTTAGCTACTCTATCTCAGACTGTTATTACTCTTGAATGTACAGAGTCCCTGACCTTTTTGAAGCCTCATAGTTGATAAAATATGTTAGCCATAGAACCATTATCCTCTGGATGTGAGAAAACTGGAGAAGAAGCTATAACTTAAACCTCAGATAGTAAAGAAAGATGTGCAGGATGTTTTCTGAATTGGAGTGACCTGGAATATTTAGAACTGGATTCCAGAAATGTAATTCTCTTAACCATTTTCAGAAAATCAAGGAAAAATACTAAGGCAAATACATAAGTGTATTGTGACATAAGAGTTGACTTCAGCTGATACAGGGAGGGAGGGGAGAAGGGGGAGAGGAGGGAAGGGGAGGGGAGGGAGGGAGGGAGGAAGGAAGGAAGGAAAAAAGGAAGGAGAAGGAACAAGGGGTCAATCTAGTCTCCAAAGCATCTGAAGCAGGGGTGGGATTCAATTTTTTTAACAACTGGTTCTGTGGGCGTGGCTTAGTTGGTGATCATGTTATTAGCTGGACGTGGCCAACTCAATATCACTCACATAGAGGCATGCATCTCCTCGCCTGGCCTCTCATGACTGTGGGGATGCTGCAACAGTCATAAGTGTGGAAAAAGGGTCATAAGTCACTTTTTTCAGTGCCATTGTAACTTTGAATGGTCACTCCACACAAGCAAAGTACCAGCAAAGGAGGGGAAAAAAAATTCTAGAGACATTCCTAAGACAGGAAGTCTAGTCCTGCCAAGAATGTAATAAGGGTTAACGGAGAGGCAGTTTCTGTAAGCAACACCAGAATGTTTCCTTCCTGCCTTCCTTACAGGATTAGGCCAGTAATTTCTTCTAACAACCGGTTCTTTGAACTGCTTAGAATGTAAACAACCAGTTCTAGAGAATAGGTGCGAACTGGTAGAATCTCACCCCTGACCTGAAGAGAAGACAAGAAGTAATAGATGGAAACTAATCAAGGGGAGAACCAACATAGAACTAAGGATAAATTTCCTGACAATTAATCAGTGGAACCAGTTGTCTCCAAAAGTTGTAAGTGCTCCCAACACTGGAGATTTTAAAGAATAGATTGGAAAACCATTTGTCTAAAGTGGGATAGGGTTTCCTGCTTGAGCAAGGGATTAGATTAAAAGATCTTCCAACACTGGTATTCTGTTAGAAGGTAGGTAAGTAGGAAGGAAGGAAGGAAGGAAGGAAGGAAGGAAGGAAGGAAGGAAGGAAGGAAGGAAGGAAGGAAGGAAGGAAGGAAGGAAGAAAATAAATGTGTTTATTTCTGGTTTCTCATTTATGTATATAGTTTTACAGAATAACTTTTGTTACTGCATCCTAACCTGAGAAACTTTTGCTAGAATGGCTCTTTCCTTTTTTTCAGAATTTATCCTTCATTTCTAACTATGGACAGATTGTGTGCGAGCCTCAAGATATGGAATTTTCAATAGAGCTATTTGGTCATTACAGAAATGACCGTATTAATGAGCATTCTTTATAAAATTCCAAGCACAAAAAAATCTGCAATGTGTACTTCCCCTGGAGCTTAACATCTGCAGTGAACATTTGGATGCTCTGAAAAATGAAAGATAATAAATCAGCTTAAGAGTTGAAAAGTCATCTATTTCATGCTTCAGCAAAATGTACAGTTTGGGATCTTTAATTTGTAGCTAGCTGTTGTGGGTAGAAGTTACCCCTAAGTTCTTCACCCGCCTACTTTTGTCTTTGGTTTCCTCAAAGTTGAGCATAAGCAGTGAAGCCTTTTCAAAAGCTTTTTTATAAATCAGAGGAGCAACTAGTGGTCACTTTTAACTTCCAGAATTCAAATTCTGAACTATTAACTGTTAGTATCTAATATCCCAACAAAGGATATAAGAATAAGTCTTTCCTTATGTGAAGATGATCATTTGAGTCGCTCTTTTTCTAAACAGATCTAAGAAATACTTTACATAATGCATCAAATTTTAACAGAAGAGGGAAATACAAAATGTGCACAATAGTGCAGTTCCTTCTCTCTCTCTGACTCTCTCCATCTCCTCTCTTTTTCTCTGTCTCTCTCTCTCTGTGTCTGTCTGTCTGTCTCTGTGTCTCTGTCTGTCTGTCTCTCTCTCTCTCTCAATACTTCTATTAACTGCAGCATATAAGATTTATTTAACAGGAAAATAAGCTATCTTATATCGTTCTAAATCAAAATATGTTTTGATTGAAGGATATTATGCATAATATCCTTGCTGTTCAATGTTGCAATAACTCTGTCAGTCATTTGACTATTTGTATACTCTGTGTATAAAACCAAGTGCGGAAATTTTAGTTCCCTAAATTCTGTTCTAAGATTGCATCACATATGTGATTTAAAAAATAGCTGGGTGATTATTACATGCCTTTCTTGAATAATGTCTTCAGAAAGGCAGGAGTCCTTGAATTAAGTGTTGATAACATTGCCACAAAAACATCCACAGCTCTACTGAAAATAGATTTTACTGATAATTCTGAATTTGGAAACTAGAAACTTAAATATAAAAACTGAATATTGCAAGATGGGCAGTTCGATACATGCAGAGACCTACTGAATAATGTGAAAAGTTACTTAATTACTAGAGTAGAAGCTGTGGTTTGTCAGCTATGGAAATTTAGATAAAATTAAGATAATACCCTGATGGACAGCCTTGAAAGCAGTTCCTTAAGCATAAGTGGATTAGCTACTTAGAAAACTGTGGTACAAGCTGTGTAGTAGAGGGGTTTTATTTATTTATTTGTTTGTTTGTTTGTTTATTTGTCAAACATTTACAAGATAACAAGTATAAGTATGAACATAAACAGGAACAAAGGGAGTAAATACAGATAAATGGGGACAGTAAGACTGGTGCGCTTATGTACGCCCCCTTTAAGGATCTCTTAAGAATGGTGTGAGGTCCACGGTAGACAGTTTGAGGTTGAAGCTGTGAGGGCTTGAGGCTGTAACAATGGAGTCGGGTAGGGCATTCCAGGCATAGACACTCTCTTGCTGAAGTCATATTTTCTGCAATCAAGTTTGGAGTGGATTACCTTAAGTTTTATCGGTTATTTGCCCGTGTATTATTGTGATTGAAGCTGAAGAAGATGTTGATAGGCAAGATGTTATAGCAGACAGTTTTGTGAACTATGCTAAGATTGGACTGCAGGCGATGCAGTTCCAGATTGTCCAGGCCCAAAATTTCAAGCCTGAAGGCATATGGAATTCTACTGGATTCCTGGGACACAGCTTTTAACTTTGTTCTTGGTTTGGACAACAATGACAGTTGGTGATTTCACAAAAGCAAATTCCATCTTAGCAGTTGTTGGGAAGGACCTGAAAATAAAGTTACCAATATAATTACACATCTCAAAGTGGACACAATAGAGGAAAGAAGATATTGTACATCAAAACTGATTAAAGGTCTAAAGCAGTTCATCTACAACACAAGCTATAATATTGGGGATCTTGGTTTACAGACAATGCAGTTGAGGAGAAACAACATATGGACATTATTATTGTGAAAGTAAGAGAGAAGAAAGTTCTCCATTCTCACGAAATTACAGTAGAATCACTCATGTGGACAGATGTAGTTCCAATAAAGGGAACTCTTTTTTTATTCAACCCATAGAATTTGATGTCCTCAAATATATAAAAGCCACCACTAGATTATATGAAGATGATATAAATTAAGGGGGAATAGGGCTAATAAATAAGTATTTTAATTGGTAGCCATTGACAGGCCTATTCTTCCATTAATTAATAAACTATTACTAATTAAATATTAATATATTGATACTTTATTGATTGATGGATAAATTGATGGAAAATAGACCTGGCAATGGATACCAGTTCAAGATACTGAATTGTAGGCAGCATACCTTAAATATCAATTCTTAGTGGACCTCAGGAATTGTTGCCCTTCTCTGCAAGCCTATGCTTTTTCCAGATGCATTTTATTTGATTATTGTGTACCTTGTTATACATAAGTCTTGGCTTGATCCAGCAGGGCTGCATAATAATAACATAACTATGCCTTCAATATATAGCATGAGAAGGATGGTCATGAATTAGTACAGAAATAATCATCAATTCTTGTCATATAATTCCAATTGTATGCCTTAACTTGTGGCTCTGAATGAGGATATATAGTTCCATTTTCATGCAAAAATGCATTTGGTAAGTTTAATTCCATTCTTATTTTCTCTGTCCAGAAATGCATGCTTCTTCATAACAACCCCACTCCAGAGAATTGGAATATATACTTCAGTGTAATGGGCCATAGTCCCACAAAGCATAGTGCCATATTCTTTGACTTCATATTATGAAACATGCTTTCCAACAAAATTAAACTGTAAACTGTACTATTAACAATGTTATTTAAAAAAAAATATTTTATTGAACTTTTTCACATTTAGAAACAACAACACATAAAGCAACAACACATATAAAAACAACACATTTACAGTCTTCACAGTGATTTGACATCAACATTTCCATTTAAGTCAGTATATACATATTTACATTATTTTTTATTTCTACAGTCTAACTAATTGTATTCTTTTTCCCATACCATAGTATTCCATGTCTCCCCTATCTTGCAATTCTTTTTACTGGGATCTAGTAAAACACACACTCATTGGAAGCACTGCTATTTGACCATCAAAAATGGAGTAAGTCATTCTACCTCTAGACTTGAACTGCCTTACAATACGTAACAGGGAATATCTTCTGTGCTACATAAAATAGAAATGATGGCCTCCAACTGACAACTTGGAAATACTAGAATCTATCAATAAGCACTCAAAGTTTTACAAGTTTAAAAAGGAAATGAGAGGAGGAAACTGGGGTAAAGAATAATGAAAAAAATGTTTGAAAATATGAATTTCCTTTTCCCTAAGTGTCTTTCTTTTCCTTTCTTATTCTATGTATAGGAGGAACCATTTGTGATGGTGTCAGAAAATGTTCTGGGCAAACCAAAGAAATATCAGGGTTTCTCAATTGATGTCCTGGAATCTTTATCTACTTACCTTGGTTTCACATATGAAATTTATGTTGCACCTGATCAAAAATACGGACTTCCACTGGAGAATGGGACTTGGAATGGACTGATTGGAGAACTAATATTAAAGGTAAGGGGATTCCTAACCACTGAGAATATATAGTGGGCAACTGCATGTACATAACTTTAATTACCTAATTAGTTCTAGTCATTAGTTAAAGTTCAAATAAAATGAGGTTCAATTTAATATTACTGAAATTAATTGAATTCTGAATGTTTCTGCTTTAGTTCTTCATAATATTCCCAACTGAATGAAGATATTGTAACTATAATTACCATAATAAAATGGAAATAAAATAGAACAGTAATTAGAGCACATTTAACTTTAAAAAGATCAATAAAATGGACAACCCATTATATATCTGTATGGGTATTGCAGCGAGTCAGATTTTTCTTAATACAGTTCAAAAATATTTCTCCATAATAATTGCAAATCATTCGTTTTTACTTAATAAAATAAATAAATTCCAGTAATTATCTTTCAATATGCATAGAAAAAAGCATCTTGGGGAGGTTGAGAACAATTAACCAGTGGAATGCTTGCCTTCAGAAGAAGTGGCTTCTCCATCACTGGAGGTTTTTAAGAAGAAAGTGGACAGCCACTTGTCTGGAATGGTATAGACTTGGGGGTGAGGGGTGGGATTGGACTAAAAGACCCCCAGGCTCCCTTACGACTCTGTTATTATCTTCTGTTCAGTTACAGTCTAGGCACAATAGGAAGAATCAGATTTATAATCTGCATTTTGTGTCCAATTGTTTCTACTCAAGAAGGATTAAAATAGAGTCTGTGAGCTAATTTACTCTCAGTGCAAGCATTAAAGTAACTGATGGCTGGTCAGGCTTTCCCCTCATCAAGATGAAAGTTGAATAGAAGTTGCAAGGAAGAGGAAGATGCTTCTAAAATAGGGCTATGTGACAACTGCCAATAGGAAAGTTGAATGAAGAGTTGAATTAATAAACTCCCCTCCCCCATTTCTTGTTTCTTACACCACTGCCAAGTGAAAAGGAAATTTTGGGACAATTTGTTTTCTTCTAATCTTAGGATTATTATAATCAGGTCCTAGTCATCCATAATGCCATCATCCATTAGAATAAGAGCATGGCTATCAATCACTAAGTCTCATTTTTCATATCTTTCTAGCCATTTTTTGTGTTGGAATGTCCTCCTGTTCATTTTTTGGATTTGTATTATCCTTGCCATGGATAATATTTTTTTTTAATTATGGCTTTGGTCAATTGAGGCTTTCACAGACATTATAGAGCTGGGCTGTCAAACTCGCGGCCTGTGGGCAGGATGCGTCACACTCAAAGGGGGAAAAAGTCATGAAACGTCACATGACGATGCTGTGACAATGCGAGTTTGACATTCCTGTTGTAGAGTAACCATGGTGGTGCAGTAGTTAGACTGCAGTATTGCAGGCTAACTCTGCTCACTGCCAGAAGTTCGATCCTGATTGGTTGAAGGTTGACTCAGTCTTCCATTCTTCCAAGGACAGTAAAATGGAAACCCAGATTGTTGGGGGAAATCAGCTGACTTTGTTATCTACTCAGAGAGGGCTGTAAAGAACTATAAAGCATTATATAAGTCTAAGAACTACTGCTATTGCTATGCTAACAGCCTTGGTCCTATCTACTGATCCACATGCAGAGTTTCCTGCAAACACTAAGGACAGTACCAATCAATTGCAGATTTTGGCACATTCACAATCCAGTTTTACCCAATATATGTTATTGCTATTCTGTGCAAGTTAATATAGAAAGTACAGTGCAATATAAATACATTGTTGATCACAATCCCACAAACTAGGAAGTATATGCAATGTACCAATACACATTCAGAATATAATGTACAGTTTTAAACACATATGTGTAGAATGCATTTACAAATGCAGTGGTTATATAGCAATAGTAATTAGACTTATATACCACTTCACAGTGCTTTACAGTCCTCTCTAAACAGTTTACAGAGTCAGCATATTGCCCCCAACAATCTAGGTCTTCATTTTACCGACTTTGGAAGGATGGAAGGCTGAGTCAACCTTGAGCCAGTGAGAACTGAACTGCTGAACTACTGGCAGCCGGAAGTCAACAGATGTAGCCTGCAATACTGCATTCTAACCACTGCACCACCACGGCTCATATAATTTGGAGGTTTTAAAAAAGATGTATTCACAAGTCTTCTTCCCATCTCCATGCCAATTATAATTTTAAAAGGACATACTTCATAGAAATATCACAGTGAAAATTCTGAGAACTAGATTTTCTAGCATTGTCTTTAAAAAAATGGGGAATAAAAATGTAATTTCCTGCCACGACAAGCCTGGGAATTAAATCTGCATAATTCCAGCAGTTTCAGAACAGACAGAGCTGGGAAGTTATTGGGTAGGAAACAACATTTGGGTCTTGGGAGAATCTTGAGGAAAATATTGCAGTTTTTATCAAGGTACCAGCTGGATTCCCATTTCATACTAAACTATTGTTCCATTATGGAAATAGCAATTGTCTGGATTCATATCACAGGGCCTAGCTTGCAGAGATAGAAAACAAAATAAAAAGGGTCCTTTGGGCTTAGTATTTATACGAGTATTAGTATTTCTTATTTGTTTCTTCCTTTCCGAATATCCAAATTGATTCAAAAGATGAAAGGTGCATTCTTTTTCTACATCTGGTGTGCATAATCAGCTTGCATCCAATGTAATAAGAAATTGCCCTGAAGTCAAGGGAATGTTGTACAAATCAGTATCTCCCCTCTCCCTATTCTCTGTGATTTAATTATCAAGAATTCCAGCTCTACAATATGTGTAGTTAGCTTCCTACAATTCTTCTTACAGTGTGACTCAGTTAGCTTGAAGGACTGACACAGATTTTTTTCTGCCAGTGTATAGTAATACACCTTACTAGACACATGAATAGCATGAAATTCTATATTTCCTAAGAATGAATAGCTGAGGTTACCTTTACCTGTTTTGAAATGGATGTGTTCAGTTGTGTATTCCATAATGACATGGACCTCATTCCCACAATACACATTAATAGCACTGTAAGCCAGCAGAACAGAGCAGCCAATTTTCATAGCATTTTGTTCGTCCCACTGGATGGATTCTTCTCAAATGGCAATGGTTCTTCTCTTGAACCATAGCAACCCATGATTTTCTGAAAGGAAGCAGAAAAGTGTGGACTGTGAAATGCTGGTTTGTCAGAAACAGCGTAATGAATCAATAAGGATACTGCGCAATATTCTTGTGAAAAGCACCCATTGGTGCCACCCAAGGGGCGAGGGCTGCTGGGCCTAGTGAATATGGCTATGTCTGAAGTCACTTAGAAGTTGGGTTCAGCTTGTTTTGTTTGTAATAATCATTAAGCCTTTTTTTTTTTTCCAATCTCGGCATCCTGCATTTTCAATCTAAGCTATTTCAAGATGTGGGGACTTCAACTCCCAGAATTCCCCAGCCAGCCATGCTTCCAATATTTGAGGGACTGTCACAATCAGTGTGTGGTCAACCTAAGCTCCAGACCACCTGAAGGCAGGACAAGAAGTAACAGGTGTCAGATCATTAAAAATAGACCCAACCTAGAAATAAGGAGAAATTTCCTAACAGTGAGAACAAGTAATCAGTGGAATGGCTTGCCTTCACAGGTTGTGAACAGCAATAGCAATACCACTTAGACTTATATACTGCTTTATCGTGCTTTACAGCCCTCTCTAAGTGGTTTACAGAGTCAGCATATTGCCCCCAACAATCTGGGTCCTCATTTTACCCACCTTGAAGGATGGAAGGCTGAGTCAATCTTGAGCTTGGTGAGATTTGATCTGCCAAATTGCAGTAGGAGTTGATTGCAGTACTGCACTCTAACCACTGCACCACTGAGGTTTTTAAGAAGAAATTAGGCAACAATTTGTCAGAAGTGGTTTAAGGTCTCCTGCTTGAGCAGGGGGGTGGACTAGAAGACCTCCAAGGTCCCAATCTATTATTCTGATGTTCTGGTGTTATCTAATGCTATGTGATCCAATGTGTGCTTCTGCAATCATTAAGCCTATCCCTACAATAGGCAGAAACACAACATCACAGAAAGGAAGCATATCAGTCTTCATAAGAATGTTTAATATGTCAGGGGAACACATAAGTAGGGTAAACCAATCTTAGGTAGAAGAAGTGTGATTTTAATAGGTTAGCATATTTTATATATAATGCACAGCATGGGTAGCCATGAATAAGGTATAAGGTATATGATCAACATAATTTTTTTAATGCATGATGAATTCATAAAACCATCCTCCTCTAATTAATTCTGCCAATTAAATAATATTTCAGTCAAATAATGCTGGAAATAAGTTCAATATATTCCATGATCATTTCATATTTGATCCTGTGTGTGTGTTCATAATCTCGACTGAATCCTAAAGAACTGAAGAAATTGTGCCATCTCAATTAATAGTTAATATAATCTGAACCGTGTGTTTAAAACAAGAGTTGGGCAGGATTGTTTGTGTCCATTCTGGCCCCCAAGGACAGAAACTGTTTGGTAAGAATAAAATAATAATGCTGGGGAGGGAAAGATTGTATGAAGTGATGACCTGCCTGGCATTGACATGAATGGCACATTTTATCACCTAGCTAAAATATCAGCCCATCCGAGGTCTTCTGGAATAGTAAGGCTAATGTTGTTTGGACTTAATTCTCCTTAATCTCTTTGATGTGTTCAGCCAACAACTTTAATATGTTACCTTGAGGATAATATAATACATATCTGCTGATTTATGAATATAATTAGGAATTAAGCTAAATCCTCAGCACTCTGATTGTGGGCTCAGGTAAATTCAGTTAGATCCTGGGTCTAATCTTTATATTTTGCATAACCGGGTCAGGTTTAAGTCTCTCAACAATAATGAATGGATGCCAGGCTAACTCTTACGGATACTAGACCAAGCATTTAATTCCAATAGGAATTGGACCAGCAAAGCTTAACATACCACTTTCGTTGGGCCATCCTACTTTTTTGTGACCTGACTATCTCTGTGGCATTGTATCTCACCATACACTACTTTTGTGCTTCTACAAACTAATTAATGAAGCCATCAAGCCACAGCATGACAAGAAGAAGTCTTGCTCAGAAGGAGACAAGGTTTTCCAATGTGTTCTGCCTAAACTGTGTGCCAGATCTCAGAGAAAGCAAAGATATGCTATCCTGCAAGAAAAGGTCAAAGTACAGTCTTCTATTATCAAAGAGAGAGAGATGTCTATAGAGATTCTCAATCATCCAGGTCATGCTTGTCCCAAAGATACTTTTTCAAAAGGCAACTGTGTTCAGAGTTTTGCAACAAAAATTCAGTACCAGAAAAATAAACACAGATGACTGAGGCTTCATTTAATTTCTTTATAAATATAATATCAGTAAATTTTACAATACCAGTTGTAGATTTCTCCAACATGGAGCAAACTCAAACAGAAACAGACATGTTACAGGTTCAGAGCAGAACTCTAGTTTTCAGCAAGCAAGTTAGTTTCTCTTTCACTTTAGAGCTGAGATAAACCATGCTCAGATTCTCTCTTTAAGTTTCAGCCCTCAATTAGTTACTAAGCTCTATTCCAGTTCATGAATATACTCTGACAAACTGGACTTTCTTTGTTTTTCCTTGAAGAAGTTTCGCTTCCCATCCAAGAAGCTTCTTCAGGGGGAAACATATGACACCACCTATCTCCTGTTTACAACATGGTCATTTCAGCAGTTCCAAAAAGGATCCACACCCATTTGCCCTATTCAGTTGATTCTGAGGACGGAGATAAACTTCCAAGTGGCCTCAACGACTCTCAGAGAGAGTGCTAACAACCAGATGACTGCAAGGAATATAAATCCTTCCATTCTCCAACATTCAGCCAGAACTTAAGAAGCTTCTTGGGTGAGAAGTGAAATATCTTAAAGGAAAAACAAAGAAAGTTCAGTTGCCTTTTGAAAAAGCACCTTTGGGATCCCAAAGAGATCTGCCAGGTCTAAGATTCCTCTCATGATAAGGGTTAACTCTTAAAAGAAGCCAAGCTCAACAACCAGGTATTCCAACCCTCCTGATGGAACCCATCAGTGATTAGAGGAAGAAAATCAAATGGAGAACTAAAGAAAGAGAATGTTCTGTACGGTCATTTACATTCTTGTAGATGCCGTGCTGTGATTGGTCAAAGCACGCAGGGATCCGATTGGTCGAGTGAGCCGCTCTGATTGGCCCGCTGTGGATCTCCTGCAATTGGTGGAAACTAATCACGGGAGATTTAAAGTGGTGCCATTGGCTGCAGCCGCCGCGGCTTGGGAATAAAAAGCCACGGTTTTTCCCCCGGAACCCGAGTCGTCTCGGGACCAATAAATGAGCTGAACCAAGTCACTGAGTCCTGGTCTCCTTGCCGCGCCAGACATAACAGAGAACTTAAGTTTCAGTTGTAACAGGACACTTTCTTCATTATTTCAAGAAGCAAAACATCCATCAATTTGCTTGATGCCTGCTCTTTTGTCTTTTTTTCATCCCAGCTACCTCTTTCTAAATAAAGATGCAGTGCAAATATTTCAGCAAAGATATCTTACTGAAATTTGACAGAATTGGTCTCATCTAAAGTACCTTCTGTGTTATTTATATGCCACTCTACAAATAAAAATAGCTGCATGAATTTTAATACTTCCTCATTATAACTGATGGGCAATTTCCTTTTCTTTTGCATATCTCAGAATGGCTGGAGTTTAATTGGTTTGCCCTCAAACCTTGAAGTACATACTTGAACTGAACTATATCATCTTCAAGTCTTAGATTTCCTATCTGAATTGTTTCAAGGCTGCTTCCCATAGATCTAATAACTAACCCCCGTATATCTTATAAATTTTCCCGATTGTCACCTTACAAAAATAATTCACAAGCAATTTTTAGAAACTTTCTGGAGACTCCATTCAAAATTGTGGGGATTAGAATTAAGACTCCCTCCCCCAAATATTGTGCATTCTGGATTAATGAAAGAAATATGCAACAGTCAAGACCCAATTTCTCTGCTCTAGTATGATTCCAAATTGTTTGGTAAACATTTGTGCTTCCCCTGTTGGTGCTTGCAGCTTAAAATGCACATAATCCTGAAACGTAGATTCATTGATAGATCACAGTGCTTTTTTCCCCCCAACTACAGAAGAGATTATTATAAATTTAGAAAGACTAGAGATCAGGGACACAGTGGTTCAGTGGCTAAGACGCTAAGCTTGTCGATCAAAAAGGTTGGCAGTTCAGCAGTTCTAATCCCTAGCACCATGTAATGGAGTGAGCTCCTGTTATTTCTCCCAGTTTCTGCCAACCTAGCAGTTCGAAAGCATGTAAAAATGCAAGTAGAAAAACAGGGATCACTTTGGTGGGAAGGCTCCGTGTGCCTTCGGCGTTTAGTCATGCTGGCCCCATGACCACTGAGATGTCTTTGGACGGCGCTGGCTCTTCAGCTTTGTAACAGAGATGAGCACCGCCCCCTAGAACCAGAAACAACTAGGATGTATGTGCAAGGGAACCTTTACCTTTAGAAAGCAGGAGAAAGGAATGAATATTTATGAAAATTAGAAAATAAGGTGAAGATAGATTTAATGGGCTAGAAGGCATTTTAGTCTTCTTAGATTTTGGTCATCAGTGTACTCATAGGCTACTTTGCAACCCAATAAGAATTCAGTGAAAAGGTACCATTAGCACAAGCCAATAAAGAAATTACAAACAGATTTTTAATTCATGATTGAAAGGTGAAAATTTATCAAAGATTTGATGTAACGTAAGAGCCTTAATCTCTTCTCTAAAAATGATCAAAGCTGGGACCAATAAATCCTTCTTCATAAGGTAGTCATTGACCTACAACAGTTCATTTAGTGACCAAAGTTATGATACTGAAAAAGTGACTTATGACTGCTTTTCACACTTATGACCATTGTCACATCTGACTCATATTTATGATGGTTACAGTGTACCATCAGGGATATATGATCACTTTTTGAGACCTTCTGACAAGCAAAGTCAATGGTGAAGCCAGATTCACTCAACCATGTTACGAATTTAACAACTGCAGTGATTCACTTAACAAATGTGGCAAGAAAGGTTGTAAAATGGGGCATAACTAACTTGACAACTGTCTCTTTTGGCAACAGAAATTTTGGGATCAATTGTGACTGTAAGTCGAGGACTACCTAAAGTTGGGATACCATGATAGAAAACCTGTTTTTCATTCAGTCCATTTTTCTATGGGATAAAAGAACCCAACTTCTGAAGACAAATTCAAATTTACAAGTTTGTATACAGAAAAGCTCCTTCAAATAGTTTGGTCCCATATCACATAGAGCAATATAAGTTAATCACCATCATGGTGGAAATTGGGAACTGATTCTAATGCTGAAAAATATTTTCTGTTTTGCTCATATAAAGCCCATTCCCTAATAATTTTTAATTGTTATGTTCTTCCATTGTTTTGGCATTCTTCATATACTGGCTCCAGTTCCCATATGAAAGTTCAAGATTATCTTTATTTCTCCATTCTGTTTACAGCAGACTATACCTCTGTAGAGGTTTTTTTTACTAGCATAATTCTGCTTTGTTTGGGGTACTACAAAACCTACCAAGCAAGTCTCCAATATAGTTTCATCTCACATGACTAAAAAGTATTACTAGAAGTAGCTTTCAACTTTACGTCCTCTCAATGTAAAGTCATGGAGACCCAAAGAAGACTTGTGCTGATAGGAACAGAGATAAGAAATGTGCAACAGTGGCCAAAAAAAGCCAATGCAATCAATTCCACAGTAGGTTGCATTAAGAGAGGGGTAGAATCAAGATCAGATGAAATATTGGTATCACTTTATAAAACCTTAGTAAGGCCACACTTGGATCAAGTTTTGGTCACCACAATATAAAATAGATGTTGAGACTCTGGAAACAGTGTGAAGAAGAGCAACAAAGATGATTAGGAGTCTGGAGGCTAAAACATATCAAGAATGGTTGCAGGAATTGGGTATATTAGTGAAAAGAAGGACTAGGGAAGACATGATAGCAGTGTTCAAATATTTGAGGGGCTGCCACAAAGAGGAAGGGGTCAGCCTATTATCCAAAGCACCAGAAAGCAAGACAAGAAATAATGGATGGAAATTAATCAAGGAGAGAAACAACCTAGAACTAAGGAGAAATTTCCTAATGGTCAGAACAGTTAACCAGTGGAATGAATGGGTTGCATCTTCAGAAGTTGTGGGTGCTCCATCACTGGAGGCTTTTAAGAAGAGAGTAGACAGCCATTTGTCTGAAATGCTTTGGGGTCTCTTCCTCAAGCAAGGGGTTGGACAAGAAGACCTCCAAGTTCTCTTCCAACTCTGTTATTCTATGTCCTAAGTATTGCCTGACAGTTTAGAAAAGGCTGGTTGGAGGTTCAACATACTAAGTGGCAAAGACTGTCCAAAGAATACATTAGTGGTCCAATGAAAAGGAGACAAGATGGGGAGAGAAACTATGCCTGAAAGAGCAAGATTTACCTGTTTGCATAATTCAAACAAAGAAAGCTGTTTTGAACACTTACAGCAACCCAAATTCCCTTCCTCTCCATACTTGTGGAATTCTTTGATCTCTAAATTTTTTTTCACATTCCATATTTTTGTGAGGGAAAAAATAGTTGACTTTGGATTTATCAGCATAACATGAAACGGAGTTGGTGAGAGTAAGACAGGTTGCAAAGAGAAAAAAGATGCATTCGATGAATAAAGTTAAAAGGAAAAAAGGAAAGAAAAAAGCAGACTTGTGGGAAAAGAAGATGGCTTGAAAGAACACTGATCAGTTTAAGTGTTTCTGGCCTCTTGATTCCCTCCTGCATTTGAATGCTTGCTTTGTAATTTCAGGTAGCCCTTGACATACAACCCTACAACCACTCACTTAGTGACTGTTTGAAGTTATAACACTTCAAAAAGTGACTTGCCATCAGTCATCACATTAAAACTGGTATTAAAATTTGGCATGATTCACTTAACAATCATTTTGCTTAATAATGGAAATTCTGTCTCAATTGTGATTAAGGACTTTATAACAACGTATTTATTCAGCTATAAAAACAATTTGCTGCCCACTCTGTTAACAACCCCTGTACAATGTAGATTAGACAACATATAGTCATCTAAGTCCCTCCCAAATGTTTTGGGATTCAGCCTAAACCAGTGTGGCTTGTGGCCAGTGACCATTGTCAAGTGGTTGTGAGAGTTGGTCCAAAATAGGTACAGATCATCAGGCTGTCAGCTTCTTGGAATTGTATGTGAACTATTTCCTCTGTTTATTTGTTTAGTCTGTCTTCCTCCAAAAGATTTTCTTGGATGTAGATGGATAACGTATTTACCAAGTCCCTCTGATGCATATATTTTCCTTTTCAACAGTAATATTAGATTAGATTACCAAAAACAATCTGGTAGCACTTTTTGTGACAAGCCAATTTTATTACAGGGCAGTAGCTTTTGCAAGCTACAGCTAATGTTATCAAGATGCATCAGGTTTCTCATACAAGTCCCCTTCTGATTTTGGGCTACTGTAAAGAGCTCTCTTCCTTCATAGATTAAATTGTGAAAGTATATTCAAGTCTAAAGTTAAGCAGTGAGTTGCATGTTCTGAGAAGTGAATCTAGTCTGTTGGGGACATGTGGTGGTCTCTCATGGAAAGAATGAGACACAAGCGTGTGTACTCGGGATGGGAGCCCAGAATAAATTCCAGTGCTTCCTTTTATTGAGATTTTAGTACATAGTAAGCAAAATTACATTGTGGATTACAAGTTACATTGTGGATTAGAATAATTAGAAATAGTACAGACTTGTTTGCAGTTGTCTGAGCTGCTTAATTGTTTCTGGTGTTTGCATTTAATTTCCTTGCTTTATCTCAGTGACCTTTAAGCAAGCATGTATGTATAAGGTCTTAGATTAATCATTACCCAATACCCCAGTCAAAGTTTATTCCCACAGGGACAGATACATAAATAGCTGCTGGATATCTATATTCTTTTTCAAGTATTGAGAATATGGCAATATAACATATTGTAGAAGGACAAGATTATAGGTAGTCCTCAACTTACAACCAAAATTGAGCACAAAATTTCTTTCATTAAGTAAAATATTTATTAAGTGGAGTTTTCCCCCATTTTAAAATCTTTCTTGCCACGCTTGTTAAGTGAATTAGGTAATACAAATCTATACATTTTGACTATATCAAAAGCAAGAGCCTCAACCCACATCACAATATCCATCACCCAAACATCCAACGTTAGGGATGCCCCTTATTTCCTCCAGACCCACTACTTCATATCTTAAATGCAAACTACTTAATGCAAGAAGCCTTGCAAATAAAATGCATGAATTCCTCATCCTTCTCAGCTCAACCACATTTGACATTATATTTGTCTGTGAGACATGGTTAAATGCATCTTTCTCAGACTTCATTACCACTACAAGATACCAATATCAAGTTTTTCAGTCAGATCGTGAAATCCGTAGAGGTGGTGGAGCTGCTATATTCTATAAAAAGTCTCTAAATCTAAAAAAGATCCAAATTATACAAGAGCTTGCTCTTCCCAAGACCATCATCTGTGAACTGTCCTTAAACATCTCAATCCGCTTCTTACTTTGCTATCGTGCCCATGACTATGATATAATTCATGCAAACAAGCTAACTTCACGACTGACATGGGCTGCCTCCTGCCCACACCCTCTCATTTTTCTTGGTGACCTCAACTTACCTCTTATAAATTGGACACTAAATGAATGTACATCTGAACCCATTCATACAACCCTGTACAATGCCGTTACCACACTAGGACTGGAACATCTAGTAACCCACAATACTAGACTTAACAACTACTTCAATCTCATCTTCTGCAACAGTTTGAATGCAATTTATGGAATACAAATTAATGAACCCTTTTCCAACAGTGACCACAGCATGACTGACTTTTGTCTCAAAATATGTCCTGACAAAAATCACCATAACGACAGGATCCACAATTATAACTTCAAAAAAGGCAACTATGACCTTATAGACAACGATCTCTCATCTCTTGATTGGCAAATTCTATTCACTGGATACAATACTGTTGAAGACCACTACAACATATTTTTACTTGAAGTCAAAAGAGTCATCAAACTATATGTACTAATAACAACTCCCAAAACCAGAAAAAACAAATTACCCATAACAATAAAGAAGCTCCTATCCCCAAAAAAATTCCTTTCACGTTATGAACTTTAAAAGCTGATACAAAAATTTATGCCACCAGATAAAGACTGAATGTACCAATTATCACACTAAACAAGAGGAAAACCTTCTATGCACCAATTCCACCCGTGCTTTCTACAATTTTGTAAACAACAAACTAAAAGACTCAAGGTCCATCCCACCCCTAAAAGAACCCAATGGTAAAGACTGCAACGATGACACCATTAAAGCTAACCTCTTTAACATATTCTTTGGCTCAGAATTTGTAAACAGCAATGGATCAAGCCCAGTATTTCCTAGTCCAACCGCAGACAACTACAATGATCTAATACATATTGATTTTACAGAAGACAATGTTGAAAAAGCACTACGCAATCTAAAACCATCTCTATCTATTGGACCCTATGGAATATGTGCCTACTTCTTAAAAAAGATACCCACTGCCATAGCCAAATCTCTAAGCATAATCTTTGAAAAATCTTTCAGGACCAGCTCCTTGCCAAAACTATGGTCACAAGCCATAGTCATTCCCATCTTCAAAAAGGGAGACCCCAGCCTAGCTGAAAATTACAGACTAATCTCTTTATGCTGTGTCACTTTTAAAGTCATGGAATCAATTATTAACCAATCCATTATCCTCCACTTAGAGACAAACAACCTACTCTCCAACAAACAGTTTGGTTTCAGAAGGAAACTGTCCTGTAACCTGCAACTCTTGCACTGTAAAAACATATGGACTACACAACTTGATCAGGGCAAAGCAATTGACACAATTTACATAGACTTCTGTAAAGCCTTTGATTCAGTGGTACATGACGAACTACTATTAAAAGTAAAATCTTATGGTATCTCTGGAAACCTGCATAACTGGATAGAAGCATTCCTGTCAAACAGGCAACAAATAGTCAAAATTGGGAGCGTCCTATCAAATCCTGTACCTGTCAACAGTGATGTCCCCCAAGGCAGTGTTCTAGGACAAACTCTCTTCATACTCTCTATTAATGACTTCTGTGATAATATTAAAAGCAACTGTGTTTTTTTCGCTGACGATGTAAAACTATTCAACACCACCTGACAATGCTGTTGCACTTCAAAAAGACCTTGACTATATGTCAGAATGGTCAAACAAATGGCAACTTCAAATGTCAACAAATAAATGCTCTATCTTACATATTGGCAAAAAAAAATCAAAAAATCAAATACAAGCTAAATAGTGAAGATCTTGTTGATGATCTAAACCCTGTCAAGGACCTTGAAGTACCCATCTCAAATGATTTAAGTGCTAGAGCCCACTGTAACTACATAGCCAAAAAGGCATTAAGAGTTGTTAACCTAATCCTGTGTAGCTTTTTCTATGGTAATATCACTCTACTAACTAGAGCATATAAAACATTTGCTAGACCAATACTTGACTACAGCTCATCCGTCTGGAACCTGCATTATATATCTGATATTAATATAATTGAGAAAGTCCAGAAATATTTTACGAGAAGAATCCTCCACTCCTCTACTCGTAGCAGAATACCTTATGCCACCAGACTTGAAATTTTAGACCTAGACAACTTAGAACTATGCCGCCTTCTGTCCGATCTCAGTACAGTATATAAAATTATATATTACAATGTCCTACCTATCAATGAACACTTCAGCTTCAACCAAATCTAAACCACACCAAACTTGATTGCAGGAAATACGACTTCAGCAACAGAGTGGTCAATGTCTGGAATACTCTACCAGACTCTGTGGTTTCTCCCCCAAACCGCAAAATCTTTAGCTTTAGACTGTCTCCTATTGACCTCACCCCTTTCCTAAGAGGTCTGTAGGGGGCGTGCATAAATAAATAAATAACGAATCACTGCAGTTTTTAAGTTAGTAATGTAGTGGTTAAGTGAATCTCACCTCCTTATTGACTTCTCAAAAAGTCACAAAAGGTGATTATATGATCCGAAGACACTGTCATAAATATCATGTGACCACGGGGATGCTGCAACCATCATAAGTGTGAAAAATGTCCCTTTTTTCAGTGATGTAATTTTGAACAGTCACTAAATGTCAATTAACTCAGTATTATCACAATGTAACACTATGTTCTGACCCACGCCCTTTTCCGACAAATCAAATACAAATTCAAAAGGAACAAAAACCTTGTAATGTTTTTACAAAATAATTAGCTGTGATAAGTACAAGCCTTGCCAAACTGTGTGAGGCTTGCTTGCCAAAAGATAACAGACAAGAAATAATTTTCAAAATAAGAATCTTCAAATACAAACTCAGGATACTGGAATGTCCATGAGGCTGTAGTTTCAAAACGTCTTTGTCTTCTGCAAAGAAGGTTTGTTTCACAGCTGGCGTTTATCTTCTTGAGGGAGAGGCCATTACCTTGCAGCTTTACTCCTGAGTCACCCGTCATTTTAAGTGCATCATCTTGTAATATATATTTTTTTCAATGTAGCTTTTTTGTTAGCAATATTTTTTTTTAGCAAATTTTATTAATTTTTAAAGACATACAAAACATAAAACGTAGGAACATAAAACCTCTTTTCTGAAAGTTATTTGTAAATTTTAAACAAATAAAACATTTTATACATCATTGACACATCTCCTTATAAACACATAGATATCCTTTCAAATTTCTCATTATTTCTCCCTATACTTTTATTCAATTATATTTCTTTTCTATATTTATCTATTTTATATGTTTTTATTCACTATACTTATTTTTCCTTTCTGGCTTGCTTTATTCTCTTCTATCTTTTATTCTCCATTGTCCTTTTCTAACATTCCTCCAAGGTTTTATTAGCTCAATCATATTTATTTTGTATACCATTCCATATCTTATTAGCATTTTCAATTTTCTGTATAGCTTCTCCTCTCTTTTAAATTTTCTTAATTTTATTTTATTTATCTCATCTCAATTCGAATCATAGTATTTATTATTCTTTGTCTGTTCTATTTCCACCTATCCATTTATCTTTCTTCTTTAAAGAAAACTTCTCCTGTACACTAATTGGAGTATGACGCCTTTATCTCTTTCCCCTACATTTATAATACTTAATATAGAATACATAGCTTACATTGGGATTCTGTTTGGTACATTCTAAAATTATACAATATTATCAATACCAATACAAATCTATTCATTAATATTAATATTCATTTATATCTTAAACACTTAGCACATTACTTTTCAGTTAAATCACATACTTTTATGGGAGCACCTACTTTCCATAGTTATCCCCCCCCCACATCACATATTATAGATCACTATTTCATTAGAATGTTCCCCCTTCTCCTACTTCAAATCTCACAAAATTTCACAAAAAAATTCACTAGGATAATATTGTTAGCAATATTTTGTAGAATCCATTTTACTTCACTTTCCAGAATATGGGATATTATACCTGATTAAACCTTCATGCATATCATTAATGTTCAGATATTTTTTGTAAAGTTCTTCTGAACATTTGCAATATTGCTTCTTTAGCTCTACTTTCCAAAATAAATTAATTCATTTCATTGCATTTCATGGCCACCTGACTATGCCATGATTCTATGTAGCTTGTAAACAGAAAATAAGAAACCAGTGCATATAAAAAGAACTAACCACACAACCATTTCAACACACTATAAAAACAAACTCAACTAATAGAGACTCCATAATGTCCTGATTCCAAGGTCTGGGAGAACAACCAAGTTTTAATGACTTTCTGAACATCATTAGCATAAGAACTCTATGAAACTCTGGAGGATGTCTTTCCAAAGAGCACACAGTGAAGTACATTTCCTTAATCCCATGAGATCACACTGTTTATCAATGGAATCCAGAGTGCATTCTCTTTGCTTGATCTTGTTGGAGATATTTATCTTGGCTTTTATCACATCCATCTTCACATAAATTTTTAGCTTGGTTTTCTGTAATTGTCTTAAATAAAAGCTTTTGTCTTCCCATTCAGCTGTAATCATCTTTGCATTGCTTAGTTAGAGGTAACTCCTTGCTCTTCTTTGAAAGTCAGCATTTAGGTGGACTTTTCCCCCCTCTATTTCTTTTGTTTGCTTTTTCCATTTCTTCAGCTATTTTCAAATTGACCAATTTAGTTTGACTTAAATAAAATTGCTTCAAATTCAGACCTGGCTAAGTGGTTACCTGTCATTAAGAAAGAAACCGGATAAAATGCTCTTCTCAGTTCTTTTTAGCTTCCTGCTTGCATTTGCTATCGTGGATAATAGCATTTTTTTATTGACATGAATTATGTGGAGACATTGATTCTAACAAAGTTATATTCTTGCTTTGCCCATTTGTTCCATCATAAAGTTTTAAGAAATTATTGTTTTCTCCATTAGAATTATGATACAGCTAATTGCAGGGCGCTATAATTTATTTACCAGTTAGCTATAGAGACAATGACAGTACTTGCAGAAACAGCTACCTCTCTCAGTTCATCCTCCAATGTACCCAGCTGTTTTTCCTTGCTAATAGATGCGTTCAAATGTCTTCAAATGACTTCAAGTGTCTGTCTTGAAAGCTAATGCCAGATAGAAAGGTTGAAAGCTAATGCCATATAGAAATGTGCCTGGAAGTTTCCTAAACTTGTGAAATAAGTTTCCATTTTTCAAACTTATTATTGCGATGCTTAAGAATTTATTTCAAATTTCTCTTGTTGTTGTTTCTAAGCTTAGTTGCTCCTAGTGGCATCCTCTTATGGCTTTCTGTCACTTCAAAGTTCCCTTGGGGAACATGGTGACTTATGTGGTTAGGAAGCTGAGTTAGAGGTTAGCAAGTGCATGTTCAAGACCCATGTGCTGCGGGATGGGGTAAGCTCACGTCATTCATTCCAGCTAATCCATTCAACCTGGAAGCCCTTTAAAAGGTGCCTCCAATATGAATGAGAATGGGAACTTCCCTTGTTGCCCACATTTCCTAAACTGAATCTGGAACTTCAGATTAACTGATACATGGGAAGGCAACAGACACTAGATATAGAACAGTAGTGAAGTCCAAGTTCCTTGAAAGTTCCTTGGCTACTTCATTAGTTAATAACAGAAAACAGATAATCAGAGTTAGAAGGGACCTTGTAGGTCATCTCGTCCAAACCCCCACCCAAGCAGGAGACCCTACACCATTTCTGACAAATGGCAGTCCAATCTCTTCTTGAAAGTCTCAAGTGATGGCATTCCCACAACAAGTTCCCACAACAAGTTCAAGTACACCACACTCCATTGTGACAATTTCTCTTGCCTTTTAAAAAGACATTTTGGAAATGAATTATATTTCATTAAATAATTGGTAGGGGAAAATCTTTCTTTCTTTTGCACTATGGTGGTAAAAAAAATTAAGTAGACAAAACGTATTGATTTTTGTCAACAAAATCTACTAGGCATTATTCAATCAAAGTTAAATATTTTTCTGTTCCTGTTGATATAAATATGGATTTAATAAGCAAAGCACAGATTGGACCAATATCATTGGCAGGCAACCAGTTTCTGCTAGTCATTAGGCAAAGTTTCCTCATGACAAAAAATGTTCAAAGCATGGAATGGCTTTTAATTGTTATGAACCTGCAGAAACTGGATTGACAGATGTTAGAGATCTAGAGATCTAGAGATCTTTGGTTAGAAATTCCAAAATTCAGAACGGAGTTTGCCTAAAATGATCTCTTAAAATATTGTTTTAGGATTGAATTCATGCAGCATATTATGTTGCAGTGTGTCTTACTTGATCTTGGCTTAGTGATATATTAATTCTGTTCCCGTGGTTTATAGTCTGGGGAAAATGTCTGTCTATAGCTATTTATTCAAAAGTAGAATCAAACAAACCATGGTTTAGTACAGTGGGTGAACCTAACATGATTCTATTAATGCTATGACTAAGAGAAATCCAATTGTGCTGCCATAAGCAAAATACTTTTTTATTTTTTACTAAATATAAAAATAAAGGCAACCTCTTACCTCCCACCTTACTTCCTTTTTTCATTCTGGTTTTCTTTGTACCATACTTGTTTTTGCTTGTTTAACATGAAAACATCAATTAAATAGAAAAATTAAATTTGATTTCTATGTATAAGAGACTAGCAAAAGAATAATATTAAAATAGAAAACAATTGTAAATTGATTTTTTTCGTGATCTATATCTCCTCTGTTTTTAATTCTATAATGGAGAGATCTAAAAGGTTTTCAATCCAATTTTGTCTTAAAAGCACAGAATATAATTTCCAAAACCATAAATCAATATGTTTTCCCACAAACAATTTCTGAAGTAGAAAAAAAGTATTGAGAGAGAGAGAGAGAGAGAGAGAGAGAGAGATGGTATTTAGGTTTCTTCAGGTATTTTCCCACATCTTAATATTTGTGCTTTTATTATAGCGACGTTTCGGCAGAATCTCATCTGCCATCCTCAGGCTTGTGTATTGGGTTCTTTTTAATCATGTGTGTCAGGCTTGGCAGCCATTTTTTGTTTGAATTTGATGCTGGCTTTCTGCTTTATTTGAATGGTTTTTTCCTCATCTTGATTGGCTGGGAGTCTAGGTCTGTTTTTATTGGTCTTCGAGTTGCTATGTTCTTGATTGGTTGGCAACATTGTGTTTTGTGCATTGGGGTTTCTTAGTGCAGCTTGGTTTCTTGTGAATCGGCCATTCACAAGATGAGGAAAAAACCATTCAAATAAAGCAGAAAGCCAACACCGAATTCAAATCAAAAACGGCTGCTAAGCCTGACACACAAGATTAAAAAGAACCCACACACAAGCCTGAGGATGGCAGATGAGATTCTATCAAAACGTCGCTATAATAAAAGCACAAATATTAAGATGTGGGAAAATACCCGAAGAAACCTAAATACCATACATATAAATATCTGCGAAAACATGAGAAAACGTATATATGTGTGTGTGTATGTATGTGTATGTATATGTGTGTGTACCCACTTGATTGATGTTTCTAATATCTTCTGTCTGTCTTGTAGCTTTTTTTGTCTTGATTGGCTGGCAACATTGTGTTTCCTGTATTGGAGGCTTTTAGTGCAGCTTGGCTCCAAGTAAACGGGCGGCTATCATTTATTAGGAAGCTAGGTTTCATCTGGGTGCCTGGTTGGGGTGTGTTTGAGCTGGAGGTATCAGGGGGAGTCTGTGCCCAGGTGTTTGGCTGGCTTGTGGTGTGGAGATTTTTTTGTTTGAGAGTGCAGGCTTCCAGATAATTGACAGTCTGGTGAAGTCATCTCTTCTATTCATGCTTTCTGGTCTTTTTTCAATCTCTATGGCTTCTCTGATAATTCTGTAGCTGGGGTTTTCTATAGTGGCTAGGGTTTTGGTGCCATTTAAGTCGATGCTAGGACCTATGGCTTTCATATGTTGGACTAGTGAGGAAGTGTGTTCCAGCTTTTTTACTATATTTTTGTGTTCATCTTGGCGGGTACTTATTCTTCATCACATCAAGACTGTCTTCAAAATAGACAGAGAAATAGCAGCCATCCTAAGAAACCCCAAAGATAAAATTGACCTGGAAAACCAAGGCATATATGAAGTCCCCTGTGCATCATGCCCTGCCACATACATTGGACAGACCAATAGAAGAATAAGTACCCACCTAGATGAACACAAAAATGCAGTAAAAAAGCTGGAGCACACTTCCTCACTAGTCCAACATATGAAAGCCACAGGTCATAGCATCGACTTCAATGGCACCAAAACCCTAGCCACTATAGAAAACCCCAGCTACAGAATTATCAGAGAAGCCATAGAGATTGAAAAAAGACCTGAAAGCATGAATAGAAGAGATGATTCCACCAGACTGTCAATTATTTGAAAGCCTGCACTCACAAACAAAAAAAATCTCCACACTTAGTTTTCAAAATACCTATATCAAAATGTCTTTTGGAAGATCAAAAGTATGATGAATAGTTTTCTATTCAAGGATGCAGTTAGGTATTTAAGCAGAGTCTTCCACTGTATTTACATAATATATTTTGGATCATCAACCCAATTAGAATTTAAATAGTTCATGTTAGGATTGAGACTATCTATGTTTTTCTGACATTTAACACTGAAGTTTCCATACTAGCTTGCATATCATATTTTGTAATATTCTAAAATCTATTTTATTATACCAAGATTATGCTATGTTATGGTATAAACTATGTAAATCAATACATGCAGATGTAATATAAAACTAATGAGAAGTCCATTAAAAATCTTTGCTGGGCAAAAGTCATAATCAACAGACTATTAAAATAAACTTTTCATTTTTTTTCAATAATATAATTTGGTGTCAATAAAAAATTAAAATTAATATTTTTAATTATTAAAAAATATTTTAAAAAAATAAAAAAATAAATTTTTCTAAAAGCTATCTTTATTTGAAATATGCTCTTCTTCTGAGCTATTAAAAGCTCTTTAAACATGATCACCATGAATTCAACTGGTCATTCCTAGTCAACTTTGTGTTTGTTTTCTTACTACTTGGGTCGTTACACACGAACTGCAAGGTAAACAAAACTTGGCAACTGTTTTTCCGAGAGAAGTTTCAGACAGCAGTGATGCTGTTTTTCTCTTGCTAAGGGAAATGAATTTTCTGTCTCTTTTTTCTTTAGAGAGCTGATATAGGCATTTCTGCATTAACGATTACACCAGATCGGGAAAATGTGGTTGACTTTACAACTCGCTACATGGACTACTCAGTGGGAGTCTTGCTGCAAAAGGCTGAAAGGACCATGGACATGTTTGCTTGTTTGGCACCGTTTGACCTCTCTCTCTGGGCTTGCATCGCTGGCACAGTACTGCTCGTCGGACTCTTGGTGTATCTTCTCAACTGGCTTAACCCTCCACGGCTTCAGATGGGATCGATGACCTCCACAACACTCTACAACTCCATGTGGTTTGTGTACGGATCCTTTGTGCAGCAAGGTATGAAATGTATACGAATCTCATGATGCAGTTGGTGGAACACAGGTAGACCTTGGCTTACATTAGTTGGTTTACAATGGCACTGAAAAAAAAACATTGCAGCATTCCCATGGACATGTGATCAAAATTCTGACACTTTTTTTTAGGGCAAGTTTTTTTATTTATATATAAACATTTTGAATATAATGTATTGTCTGGGCATACCATTTTACAAAGGAAAAGAAAAGAAAAACAGAAATAGTAACATATATGTTAATAACAATAGTAGTAATTGTTAGTTGCAAAGTCATGTCCAAGACCCATCGCAACCCCAAGGACAATGTTCCTCCAGGCCTTCCTGTCGTTTACCATCTTCTGGAGTTCATTTAAGCTCACACCGACTCCATTGCTTCAGTGACTCCATCCAGCCACCTCATTCTCTCTCGTCCCCTTCTTCCATTGCTCTCAATCATTCCCTCCATTGCTCTCAAGCATTAGGCTCTTCTCCATTGAGTCCTTCCTTCTCATTAGGTAGCCAAAGTATTTGAGTTTCATCTTCAGGATCTGACCTTCCAAAGAGCAGTCAGGGTGGATCTCCTCTAGGACTGACTGGTTTGATTGCCTTGCAGACCAAGTGATTCCCAGGAGTCTTCTCCAGCACCAGAGTTCAAAGGCCTCCATTCTTTGGTGCTCAGCCTTTCTTATGGTCCAGTTTTCACAACCATACATAGAAACTGGGATAGTAGTGGTAGTACAACAGAATGATTTAATCTTATTTATAATTAAGCCAGCATATTTGTGATCCTATTGATTATATTAGCATACCTATAGTTAAACACAATGTTTATGTTTAATTTGTTCTGTATATAGCAATACTCTTTCTTCATCTAATTTCTACCTCTTATCTTTAACCACTGATAGAATCTATTCCACGTTAAATAATACTCTGTATCTCCTTTATCTTTTATTTTCAATGTTAATCTATCCATCTCTGCACAATCCAATATTTTTTGAATTATATTTTCATCTGGTGGAGTTTTCTCATTTTCCAATATTGTGCAAATACAATTCTTGCTGTGTTCAATGCATATAAAATTAAATATATAGTCCCTTTATCATAACTTTCTGGTATTATACCTAACAAAACTATTGCCAGTTTCAAATCTATATGCTGTTTGATTACCTTTTCCAACCATGTGTGTATTTTTGTCCAGTATTTTCTTGCTTTCATACATGTCCACCACATATGATAATAAGTACTGAGGTGTGTGGTGGACATATTGTTAATTTTTTTTGCTAGTCTTGCCGGTGGCAAGTGCCACCTAGAAAACAGATTCTGACACTTGGCAACTGATTCATATTTGTGATGGTTGCAGTGTCCTAGAATCATGTAATTGTCTTTTGCAACCTTTTGACAAACAAAGGCAATGTGGAAACTAGATTTACTACACAACCATGTTACTAACTTAACAGCTGCAGTGATTCATTTAACAACTGGAGCAAGAAAAGTTGTAAAATGGAGCAAAACTCAATAAATATCTCACTTAACAACAGAAATTTTGGGCCCAATTGTGATTAGATAGATAGATAGATAGATAGATAGATAGATAGATAGATAGATATAGATATAGATATAGATATAGATATAGATATAGATATAGATATAGATATAGATATAGATATAGATATAGATATAGATAATTAATGTAAATATATAGTGTATTAATATTCTAAAAATATACTATGAAGACAGCTAGCAAATTCTCATTTTGACAAGGGACATAACTCACAAGGACATGTCTTGGAAAAGGAGAAATGTGGGAGCAAATTGTGTGAGAAATGCTTGCGATTCATCCTTAAATGCTTCTTGAAAGTGAGGATGGATAAGCTGGAAGAATTATTGGTCTTCCCATAATAGTAAACAAGAGAAAGAAATAGACCCCAATAAGAAAGAAATATAGGAAACAGAAAGAAAAATAGTGATCAGTAAACAGGAAAATGCTACAGAAAGAAAAAAGAGTAGAAGATAATAAAGAAAGAAAACAGCTAGATATCAGAGAGAAGTTAGTGCAGAGCTGATATCCTTAAAGACAGAAAATGGGGTAATAAAACTCTCTGTGGACTGGGAAAAAATTTGAGATCTTAATCCATAGTAATCACTAATACTAGATAGGACTCCATCTAACTTTTGATATCTCGTGGCAGGAATTGAACATTTCCTAGCAGTCTTAAGGAGCAAGCACCAGCTCTTTGATCTTCAAAAAAAACCAACAGCTGGAAAGGATATCAGAACAAAGACACTTTAATACCCAAAACAAATAGGAAAAATAAGGTCATGGTGTATAAAAAAATAATGCCTAGCTAGATAAATAGGGAAGGGAAAATTCTAAGAAAAAGAGATATGTATACCAGCAGTTAACTAAAGAAACTGTTATAGAATGGAAATTGAACTGTATTTGACTACAAAATCCCAGAAACACTAGATAGCAGCAAAGAGACATAGAAAACTTTAATTACCCCATAGGAAGTTAGTTCACAATTTGGATGTTTTGAATTTGCAACTTCCTGCTAGTATAGCTGGTGGAGGGTGTGGCCTCTTCACAATTACCTTGTATCCCAGTTGCCTGGATCCAGTTCCTGGATCAAGAACTTTGTGCATGCTCACCCATATCCTCATCACCTGATGGTTAGACTACTGCAATTCACTGTCCATTGAGTTGCTGTTGAAGACCATTTAGAAGTTTCAACTGATGTAACAACAGCTGCCTATGTTGTTATGATCAGATCAAAATTTGTCCACGTACCACTGCTGTTCTGCAAGCTGCATTAGCTGCTTAGCCAGTTACCTTTCCTTGGTGCACGCTCACCAAACCAGTTGTTAAACCGGTAGAATCCCACCACTACATTCAGTAGACCTGAATGTTATGGGAACTGATCAGAAGCTTTAATAAATAAGCAAATAAAGAGTGAGTGAGTGAGTGAGTGTATGAATGTATGTATGTATGTATGTATGTATGTATGTATGTATGTATGAATGGCTTTCTTTGCTGCCTCAGATTTTTGTAATTCAGATATCATATTCATTAGAATAGACAAGAAGGCATGGTAATAAACAATGAATTGTTGGAGAATAAGAGCAAAATCTAAGTTACATCCTAAATTAGTTCTGTGGATAGGTCACCACTTCCCCTATACAAACTGTTGTTCTCTATAATTTCCTCAGTTATGAATCCCTTGAAATGAATGTGAAATATATACTATAACACTGGCAGCTAACCTTTTTGGGCTCCCATGCCGAAAATTGCGTGTGCAATCGTGCTCGTGTGCTCACATGCCAGCACCCAGAAGGTAATGCTCGCAGGGGGGCCACGCCCCCTGCACATGCATGCATAATGCCCATACACCGTGCATCTCTGAGAATGCACACGCAATCCCCCCATGTGCCATGCATCTCTGCACATGTGCACATGTCTCCTGCACACTTCTGCCCCCCGTGCATGCGCACCAAATACCTGACAATCAGCTGTTGGGCAGGCAGCACATGCACATGCGCAGTGGGGCTCTTCCGGGCGACCTCTTGTGTGGCACTTCCGGGACACATGCCTTAGGTTCGCCATCATGGTACTATAATAATTTAATATTTTTCTTCCTATTTTTTAACATGTGCAATACATCCATCAAACATCCCTCTTCTTTTTTCCCTTCTGTAACCAGAAGTTAAAGAGTTATTTCATCAGATCTTGTTAATTTGAACATATAAAAGAAGAATGTTACCTGAGACTCTACTCTCCCATGAACTGCTACAAAGTAATGAAAGGTACATATTGTCAACTTTCCTGTGATCATAAATTAATGGCAAAATTTCCCATCCAATCCATGTCTTTAAAATAAAGCTTTTTTATGGCATAGTTTTTTACAATTCAGTACACGAAAGTGGAGTTTCTCTGCCTTCTTTTCAGAGCCCATTTGTGGACTCTGTTAACACTTTATTCATATCATGAAGGGGGCCCTTTGCTTAGACACAGTTAGAAAATAACCTCTTTGGCCTAAGCCACAATAGGGCTTGTGGGTCTTATTTGACATGCATCTGCCCTCTACTGACTTGTCTTGTTTCTACTCTACTTCTCTTAGACCTACTAAGTCTCATCCTGACCTTGTTTCCCCTGTTCTCTCCAGCTTAATCTCCTTGCCCAATATTCCCTCTTTTTTATTATTTTGGCTTGCCTTTAATAACAAATTTCCTTCCTTTCTTCCTTCCTTCCTTCCCATTGAACACCATGCAAAGTTGAGCTCTGAAAATCAGTAAAAAAAAATAGAATAAGAAATTCTACTTTTCCTTTTTATAGTCAATGCAAGCATTTTCCTGCCAAAGATTTCTTATGCTTTCTAATCAATCAATGTCATTGTTTGTTTCAGTTTCATCACCAGTAGAGAGGCATTAATTCAGGTAAAATGTCAAGCATTACAAGTCCACAGAAAGATGTTAACATCATTAATTATTACAAATAAATTACAAATTATAAGAAAATTGGAGCATAATATCCAGTGTACTCAGTTCTCTTCTAGAAATAAAACTAGAATACCAGCATTTGCTTTTTGGAAAGCCATCTCTTTGAATAGATGGTCAATAAATAACAGAGAAGGGATCCATCTAAAGGCCATTCAAAATCTGCTGAACTGGTTTCTATGCAACAGTGATTCTCATTTATTACTTGCTTGAGATGGCCATTTCTTTTCACTAAGTTGCCTTTTCTAGTGCATCATAAATAGCCCTTATATTGACTGAGTGAACAGGTATAGACCATTCCAATTACACAATTCACCTGGCATTGTTTATTCACACACATTAGTCACCTTCTGCTCCTATTCTGCACGTTATATGGCAGAATAATAAGCAGGTAATGGCAGTGCTCAAAGAAAGAAGTATGTGTTGTGTCTTATATAGCTATATATAACTTTGAACTGAGATGTCATTTCAGTTAAGAGTCTCCATTAAGTCGCATTTCAGTTAAGAGTCTCTATTGCTGCAACCACTCACTTTGTTCCAGTGGAAAGAGTGGTTCCTGTGGTTCCTGTGTGTGCACAAAAAGTTACTCCCGTTGAAATAAAGGGTCTGAACAAGGCCCCCTTCTTGACAATTTGCCTCCTCTGTTAAAGCAAACAAACAAACAGATTCTAGAAAGAGTGCAGAGAAAAGTCACAATGATGATTAGGGGACTGGAGGCTAAAAGATATAAAGTGTCAGTGTTCCAACTAACCCACTCCAAACCAATAAAATCCAAGTCAAACATTTCCTCAAAATTTCATATTATTAGAGTTGTCATGTTGGCATATCTGGGAAAACCCGAATCGGAGAATTCTGGGTTTTCCCTTCCCAAAAGAAAATCAAAGATCCATCCCTGCACCCATCAGTCCATCACATGGCTTAATCAAATGTTCTTACCAACTAGAGACATTCCTCCAAACACTCCTCTCCAGGTGCAGGGCAACATGTCCTTGACTCTCTGAGAAAGAATGTTGTTGTTTCCAACCTTCTACCTCACTATGAAATCCGCCCTACCAAATTTCCAGGCACTGAATGTGGCAACCTCGAAGCTTCCAAGTAAAAAATGGCTTCCAAGGCTGACATAAAGAACAGTTACTGTAATTGGGTATGAAAAGAAGGATTAGGGATGACATGAGAGCAGTCTTCCAATATCTCAGGGGCTGCCCCAAAGAAGAGGGAGTCAAGTTATTCTCCAAAGCACCTAAGGGGAGGACAAGAAGCAATGGGTGGAAACTCATCAAGGAGAGAAGCAACCTGGAACTAAGGAAAAATTTCCTGACAGTGAGAAAAATTAATCAATGGAACAAATTGCCTCCAGAAGTTGTAAATACTCCAACACTGATAGTTTTTAAGAAGAGATTGGATAACCACTTGTCTGAAATGCTATAGGATTTCCTGCCTAAGTAGGGGAGGTAGGACTAGAAGACCTCCAAGGTCCCTTCCAACTCTGTTCTTCTAAATTTAAAAAAAAAAACACCACAAAACAGTATCACAATCCATGCAAGCCCTTTAAATGTGCAAAATTAGAAACTTCCCTGTTTTGGAAGACATATTCTGTAGTTTCTGAAAGGGTAATGGTTCTAATATTTTCCATAATTGCTGAACATATTTACAAAAGAAAATTGTGTTTCATTTTTAATATATATTCTATTACAGTCCTTTTGAGCCAAGCAGAATTAAGGGCAATGTATCTCCTTCAAACAGCTGAAAGGAGGACAAGCTTTCATTTGGCTAGAAAGGAAAGAACCATAATTTAATGGCGTTCATATTGAAATATATGAATGTACAGAATGCTTGAATAATTAAGGCACAAAAGGCCTTGAATTCAAGTAGGGCAGCTCAGGAGATTCATTTATAATGTCAGTCTGCATTTCATATTCAATTTGAATCTGGAAAAAGCTGCATGAGCAGAAGCCCAATTGTTGACTACTCTCAATGAATTCAGAATCAGGATGAGGGGGAAATATGCTAATTCCCAGTGACAGATTGACTGGCTACAAAGCTAAATCTAAAGTCTGTGTTCATTCCTCACCTGCTTTCCATTCTGCAGAAGAAGTATGGGGGTTTATTTATTTTAGAATAACTAATCTTCTGTGATTAATTGTGATTGGCACATCTTAACCAAGGCAATACGGGAAGTTTTAAATATTGCCATATTCATTTAAGAAATCGCTGTCAACAATTGATTTCAAACCTGACACAGTGGTAATTTCAGAACTGTACCTGAATGCACATACACTGAGAATAGAATAGAATAGAATAGAATAGAATAGAATAGAATAGAATAGAATAGAATAGAATTCTTTACTGGCCAAGTGTGATTGGACACACAAGGAATTTGTCTTTGGTGCATATGCTCTCAGTGTACATTAAAAAAATACATTCATCAAGAATAGTAAGTTAGAACACTTAGTGTTCATCATAGCATACTAAAGAGCAATCAAATCATACTAGGAGACTAAACAGAACAATATAAATTGTAAAGATGCAAACAACATGGTTATAGTCATAAGCAGGAGGAGATAGGTAATAAGAAGGATGAGAAAAAGAATAGTAATACAGTCTTAGTAAATAGTTTGACAGTGTTGTGGGAATTAGTTGTTTAGCAGAGTGATGGCATTCAGGAAAAAAAACAACCTTGTATCTAGTTGAAAAGTGTCAAACTACATAAGATTCTGGTTATTAAAGCACTATCAATCCCGCTATTTTATTCCATATATCAATGTATCTAAAATCTGCATCTTCCTTATTTTCTGCTGAGTGTCACTTCACAATCCTGCAAAGGTATTCTTTCTTAAAAGCAGGAAATAGCTCACTTTGCAGCCCTGTCTAAGCAGTTTACAGAGTCAACCTCTTGCCCCCAACAATCTGGGTCATCATTTTACCCACCTTGGATGAAAGGCTGAGTCCACCTTGAGCCTGGGGAGAGTCGATCTGCCAAATTGCAGGCAGCCAGCAGGCAGCAGAAGTAGCCTGTGGTATTGCAGTCTAACCGCTGTGCCACTGTGGCTGAAATACAGTTTTCAGTCATTTTTTTTAAGGTAGCCAGAATTGGAAACATTTCAGTTCTGATCAAATGTGCAAGTTGAAGGCAGATCTTCTGTTTCAGTATAAGGAAGTAGGTGATTGGAATGTTATGTTGGCTGCCTGAATTTTATTTCTAATTGTCAGAAGAATAATTTGGGGTTCCAACTTGAGCCGGGGCTGTGCAATAATAAATAAAAATGAGAACCAGACAGTTGTAAGGAAAGAAGAAATATTTATTCCTTAAGGTGAAGAGTTTCCCTTTAGGGGCAGTTGCAGAGAAATGCAGTACAGCGTCATAGTTAAATAGGGGAGTTTGTCCAGGGTGTGGAAGTGTCGATGTGCTGGCACTTGAGGTGACACTTGAGGGGCATGGGTGTGTGTAGGTACGTGTCATCTATAATGTTTATTCTTGTGAAAATGCAATTCCATTGGGAGAACCTAATTTAATTAACTCTACTTGGGTTTACTGACCTTATCCTTTGATATGTAGATTAGGTCTGGGTCACTTATTTGGGGGTTTGAGGAAGTTTAACAAAAAGATTTTCCCTCATTTGCTGTTTTTGTTTTACTAATTTAGTTTCAGCTTGACTGATAATTATCTAGTGGAGTCACTGATTCTTGGCCCATTGTGAAGTCAGTTTTTTTAAGGGAAGTTGGAAACAGTATAATTGTCATGCCTCTATTGGAATCTGATACGGGGGGGGGGGGAGGCTGAACAGCTGACAGGGAATGGGAGTGTGGCTCCATTGGCTGTGGGAGAAACTAGGGAAGGGCAAAGTTCGGCTGGGCAGAGCAGGAAAGAGGTCGAGCAAGGGAGAGGGAATTCAGAGGAAGACCCAGGCCCACCCCCTCTTCATAAGCATAGGCATGCAGGGAGGAATGGAGAAGGGAGCAATGTGAGTTTTATGGCTTACGGGGGAGGAAAGGGCCCTGATTCCCTTCATTAGCTGCATCTGGGAACACAGTGTTTAAAAAGGGAAGCTGCACACAGAAAATTGTTGGGAGCAAATCGTGAACTTATCTGGTATCATCGATGCTTATCTGTGTTCCTGGAATCTTCCCAACTGTGTGTGTTGTGCTGTGCTTTCAAGTCTGCAATTCCTTCCCCTGCCCTATCAAGTTAAGTACTGCAACATGGTTTGTTTGGATTTCAAGTTACAGTTTGTGTGTACCTTGTTTTGGACTGAATTTTCTCCAATTAAAGACTGTTCCTGGGAGAGTTTTTCTCCGGTTGAAGGTAATCTGAACATTGGGGGCAAAGTTGGAGATAATAAAGGGACTCTTCTTCCTTATTTAACTGTGTTGCCTTTGTGCTATGCCCCAGGTCATCACAGTAACAAATAAATGTATTTTGATATAAAACTGCTCACGTAATATTTCTGAATCGCCTTGTCAGTTCACAGAAGGTTTTCCAAACTATGAAACCTACTGCATCCAAATTTAAATCAGTGGAAATCAGGTGTGTAAGAAAACTGTTTAAAAGCAACAAATGGAGTCACTTCTTGGAGTACTTTTACAATAGTGTTCTATAAGAACCTCTACTCCAAGCTGACTTTACAAATGGCCAAATGGTTTGTTTGAATTAATATTCTTGAGTTCAACCCAGGGGCGATTAGAACAGGCAAACTGTTAAGTCCTGAGCATGGGCGCAAGAAATGGAGACGAGACATCGAACGGTGACTTCAACTCTTTATTGTGAAATAAGAACAGAGCAAATACTTGTGCAGCAGCAGCTCTTTTATAGAGCTGGCTGCTGTCAAAACAACCAATGATTTGAGTTTACTGCTCTCACAAGCGTCCAATCAGAGAGGCCTGTCAACAGCCAATCAGACTGGCCAGAAACAACCAATCACGACTCGCTATTCGTGTGCCAATGAGAAGTGCAGGATTATGAGCCTGCTGCAAAGTAAAGCTATTTAGGGTTGTTACTGATGCGTTGGCTTAGTCCATAACACCCCTCCCCCCTAGGTTCCGTCTGAGGGGTGGGGTGACGTATTCTCAAAAATAGGCAGGTTGCTTCACCTGTCTGCTTGACCTGTGCTGTTCCACCGGTTTCTGTCCTGGCTCTGGTTCCGGTGGGCTGCTAGCTGAGCTGGATGGTGAAAACGGTCCCGCTGTTCCGTCGAATGGCTCTGGGCTGTTCTCTCTGCTCCCACCAGTGCTGTCTTCCACGTTCCCTGGATCTGTTCCCATCGCAGTGCTGTCACGCGGCGAGGCCACTCCCCGGCTCGGTTCTCCTTCTGGCGGTGAGTATCCCCTGGTTGGTTGTGTAGACTGCTGGGTTTCGATTGTTAAGTCATCTGTTATTTCTTTTTTGGCCTCCTCGATGTTCCTTCCCCCCCCCCCAGTTAGAGATTCAGGGGCTGAGATAGGACTAGGTGCTAGTCTGGAACAGAGTTGGTCTATGTGGCGCTTCCACATCTTACCATCTGCAGTTTGTAGGCGATAGGATCGGGGTCCCGTAAGTTGCGTTATGGTAGTGGCGACCCACAATGGGTCACCTGAGAAGTTTTTTGCAACACAATGGGTCACCTTCCTGGAATGATCGATACTTGCTGCTGGATCCCAGGGGTTGTTCAGGTGTGTAAGCAGGGTGGAGGTGATCGAGATGTGAGCGAAGTTTCTGGCCCATCAGGAGTTCAGCTGAGGTTCTGTTCGTGGTGCTGCTTGGGGTTATGTGTTGGAGGAGAAGCATCCAGGTTATTTTGTCGTCAATGTCGCCGTGGTCCATTTTGTGTAAAGTCTTTTTTAAAAATTGAACCATTCGCTCAGCCCTACCATTGGCCGCAGCGTGAGCTGGTGATGTTAAGGCATGGCGGATGCCCTGATCTGCAAGGTACTGTTCGAATGGCAGGGCAGAGAATTGGGGGCATTATCGGAGACCAGGACTTCCGGCAATCCGTGGGTAGCGAATAGCTTAATCGGTTTTTTAGTGACCACCTCTATGGTGGTGCTTTTCATTTTGTGGACCTCAAGCCAGTTAGAATAGGCATCCACTGTTAGGAGGAAAGTGTGTCCTCTTGTGGATGCCGCAAAATCGATGTGGATACAGGACCAAAGACCTCGAGGCGTTTCCCACTGAGTTGGGGGAGTTTTTGGAGGAGTAGAGCGAGTCTCCTGGCATTTGCTGCACTTTGCTACCCAGGTCTCCATCTGTTGGTCTAACCCAGGCCACCATGCGGAACTTCTGGCCAATGCCTTCATCCGCACGATGCCTGGATGTCCATCGTGCAACATTTTTAATACCTTATGTTGCAATTTCTCTGGGATTACAACTCTGTCTCCCCACAAGATGCAGCCCTTTTGGGAGAATAGTTCTGTCTGTCGATTTCTTAATGGCTTGAAAGTGTCGTTGGGTGCGCTGACTGGTCAACCCCGGTCCACCCAGCTGAGGACTCATGCCAAAACAGGGTCCTTTTTTGTTTCTGTGGCGATGTCTCAAGTGGTCAGCGGCGGCGATTTAAGGGTTTCGATTTGCAATATGGCTAAGGTTGGAGCTGGGTCCTCTATGACGTCTGGTAGTAGAGAGCAGCTCAAAGTGTCAGTGTGGGGAATGGCTTTCCCCGGGCGGTGTTGCAATCGGTAATTGTAGGCAGCTAAAAATTCCGACCAATGTGTCATTCTTGGTGATAAGATATGGGGAGTTGGCTTGTTTCCTGCCAAAATACCAAGTAGCGGCTTGTGGTCTGTAATTATGGCAAAGGGTCTCCCATACACATATTCATGGAAATGTTTAATTGCGGATACAATAGCGAGAGCCTCTTTATCAAGTTGACTATAGTTCCTTTCAGTCTTATACAAGGTTCTCGAAAAGAACGCAATAGGTGCCTCATTCCCATTTGGTAGGACATGGCTTAAAATGGCTCCCACTCCAAATGGTGAGGCATCACAGGTAACCGTTAAGGGTAGAGTCTCGTTGTATTTTATCAATACAGCGTCGGAGGTTAAGAGGTCTTTTACTTGTTGGAATACTCGTTCTTCATGCCATCCCCAGACCCAGGAAGCCTTTTTGTCAAGAAGTCTATGTCGGCTCGGCTACGGTCGCCTTCTGGGGCAAGAAGATGTTATAAAAGTTAATGAGTCCCAGGAAGGCTTGGAGGTCTGTCTTATTCCTAGGTCTCGGGGCATTTTTGATTGTAGTTAGTTTTTTTTTTGGTGGGGTGGATTCCCTGTCTGTTGAGAAGGTATCCCAGGAACTCCACTCTCTCTGTACAAAGTTGACACTTGTCCCTTTTTACTTTTAGGCCAGCGTCTTTAAATTTCTGAAGAACCTTTCTGAGTCATTATACTAATAACTCTTTAGTGGGGGCAGCTATTAAGACGTCGTCAAAATAAGGCACGACACCTTTTATGCCTTGTAATAGTCTCTCCATCAAACTTTGGAAAATGTCAGGCGCCCCGCTTACTCCGAATTGGAGTCTATTGCACTTGAAGGCGCTTCTATGTGTAACTATTGTCTGGGCTTCTGCAGTTGTCGCGTCTACAGATAGTTGCTGGTACGCCTGAGCTAAGTCCAATTTCGCAAATATTTTTCCACCACCCAGGGAGGAAGAAGGTGTTGGACCACCGGTACTGGGTAAGCACTCTGTTGAAGAGCATGATTTAGGGTGGCCCGGTAATCCCCAAAAATTCTTAACGAGCCATCCAGCTTCATGGGCGTTACTGTTGGAGTTTCCCAGCGGGCATGGTCAATCAGTTCCAACATGCCCTGGGCTATCAATTTATCTAGCTGCTCATCAATCTTCAGCTTGAGGGCAAAAGGCACCCGACAAGGCTTAAGCCGAATGGGAGCTACATCGGGGCTGAGATTAAATGATATAGGGATCCCCTTGTACTTGCCTAATGTTCCTGTGAACACATCCTGGAATTCCTGGATGAGGGCCTCTTCCCAGTCGTTGCTTCCGGTTTGGTGTATGCGGCTAGTTCAATCCCGAGTGGAGTGAACTACTGTAACCCTAGAAAACTGGGCTAGTCACGATCGACGACAGTCAGGGGAAGCGTCACGGTGCGGTCCTTTAAGGATACTTGGATGTGGCTGGAACTGACAACTGGAATTCTGTTTCCCTGGTAGTCTTTTAGGATGATTTGTTGAGTGCTGAGGTCCTGGCGGCAGATGGCAGGGATCAGCTGTTTGAGGGTTTTCCAGGATACCATCGATAGGGATGACCCCGAATCGACTTCCATCACGCACAGTCGATTCTCAATTGCAAGCCTTACGCGGATCTTTCTTGCATCTAACAATGAAGCGTGGCCGATAATAATGGTTTGGTGCGCCTCTTCTCGTCTCGTTGAAGAGGCAGGTGTTCGATTTCTGTAGTAGTAGTGGTTGTTCCATTGGTGGTTCAGGCGATCCCGATTCCCAGGTGGTTTGCTTGTCTCCTGACAGAGGTTGTTCTCCCTTCGGCTGGGACTGGACTCTCGCTTGCTTCTGCAGACCTTCGCGATGTGGCCTCTTTTTCCGCAGGTATGGCAGAGTACGTTGAGGAATTTGCAATCCGATCACGGGTGGTTTGCCCCGCAACCATTACTTTGGCGCAGGAGTCTCTGGTTCCTTTGCTCTCGTTCTGAGTGGAGCCGGTTGACCTCCTCTTCCTCACTGTCTGAGGATGACCCAAAGTCTTCATGGTGGGCGGTAATAGCGTGCTTCTCAGTGGCGAGCGGGCTATCATTAGCGAGTTGGTGATGCAGTGCGTTCGCTCGGTGCATTCAAGTGGCTGACTTCCTGGTTGCTTCTGCGGCAGTAGCATCGGTGATGACATCTGCAAGGCTGATGTCTCCTTTCGCCATGAGTTCACTCTGTACCGTGGGGGCATCTAATCCCAGAACTATGCGGTCTCTCAGGGCTTCCTCGAGGTTTGCAAAACCACAAAGGCCTCCTAGGTTCCAGAGGTCAGCTACGAAGTCCCCAATGCTCTCGTTCTTCCGTTGGTCCCTCTGGTAAAACTCGTGTCTTCGTATCAGTGTAGGTATGGTGGGTGCGTAATGGGCCCAGAGGATCGGCGCGAGGTTATCCCAATCCATGGTCTTCACTTCCGCCGGTTTGACAAGTGCTTTCGCCATTTTGAAAACGGCAGGGCAGCAGTGAGTTAGAAACATCGCTCGTTTCTTGCCAGGCATAGCATCTTTTAAATTGTTGGTCTCTAGGAACATCTGGAAACAATCTATATACAAGTCCCAATCTTCGTTTGCTAGGTCAAATGGAGCGGGTGGTATGGCGCCGCTGGTCATTTTGCTGTTTGTTGCGTCCGCTCTTCAGCCACGTGCTCTGTCTTGTTCGATGAGTACTTAGTCAGCTCTATCGTCCCTGCATCCCACCTTCGTCGCCAGTGTTAAGTCCTGAGCATGGGCGCAAGGAACAGAGACAAGACATCGAACGGTGACTTCAACTCTTTATTGTGAAATAAGAACAGAGCAAATACTTGGCCAGCAGCAGCTCTTTTATAGAGCTGGCTGCTGTCAAAACAACCAATAATTTGAGTTTACCACTCTCACAAGCGTCCAATCAGAGAGGCCCGTCAACAGCCAATCAGACTGGCCAGAAACGACCAATCACGACTTGCTATTCGCGGGCCAATGAGAAGTGCAGGATTACGAGCCTGCCGCAAAGTAAAGCTATTTAGGGTTGTTACTGATGTGTTGGCTTAGTCCATAACACAAACCTCTCACTGATTGACAGGAACTGTCTCCACATTTTAAAACAAAAGACTTAGTCACTGTGTGGCCTTATGTAATGGCCTTTGCTATATGTGCCTCCTTAAATTGCCACTTTCAAAGAAGATTGCAATTAAGAGAGATCATTTCCACTGATGAATGAACTTGGCATTATTATCTGCTAAAGCACTTTTTTCTTGAAAAAAGAAAAGACTGTTCATCTTATATCTTTTTCCTTATTATGCATGTCTTATTTTAATTAGTCCATATTTAGTAAGCATGAGAAAGAGTCAATAGCACATGCTGTTGAAGTGTATATGATTGCATTGAAAAGTTCTGGTATTAAAAACAAACCCCATACTAGCAGATAGGTTTGCATTGTTCAATGATTTAAACTATCTTAAACACTGGACATTCTTTAGAAAATCAGGTAATTTAATGAGGGAGGGGATGCCCAAAGCTTTTGAGAACTTGGGAACAGTTTTAAATTTTAAGGTCACACTATGTTATTTTTCCTCCCAAAAGGTTGTCCTTCTGAGAATGGTAACTTTCAAAAAAGCAAACATTGGGATGCTTGCTTGCTTTTGTTTAATTTTTGGGCTTCTTTTTCTCTAAATTATAGGATGGGATCTACCTCAGACTAGAGGCCAGATTAACAGGGGTGTCTGGTGCCTTCAAATTTGTTCTCCAAAGCATGCATAGGAAGACAAATGATCAGTGGTGGGATTCAAAAATTTTTACTACCGGTTCTGTGGGTGAGGCTTGGTGGGCGTGGCAGGGGAAGGATACTGTAAGTGTAAAATCTCCAGTCAGAGGTGGTATTTGCCGGTTCTCTGAACTACTCAAAATTTCCACTACTGATTCTCCAGAACTGGTCAGAACTTGCTGAATGCCACCTCTGATCCCCACACCACCAACGTGCTTTTCAGCTCCATTCTCCTGTGCATGGCAACCAAAGAAGACCCAGCCAATCAGCTGGGACTCGGGAGGCAGAGAATAAATGGGGGCAGGGCCAGTCAGAGGTGGTATTTGCCAGTTCTCCAAACTTCTCAAAATTTCTACTACCGGTTCTCCAGAAATGGTCAGAACCTGCTGAATACCACCTCTGAAAATGATAGGTAGCATTTACCTGCCACACCTCATAGATATTTGCTAAAATCTTGCAAGCCCTGCCAAATCATCCCAAGGAAAGGTAGAATTGTTTTAAGTCTTAAGGTGTTTTAAGTGGAGGCTACAGTCATACTGCTGAATGCTGTGGAACACTTTTGGAGATTTGAGTCTGAAGTATTACATGGCTTTAATTATGATAAAGTGCTAAATGTTATTAAATTAGATGTGTGGGTGATGCTTTGCTTTTTAATCAGTTTCACAATTATTCGGTTTACTTATGAAATCCACCATGAATGAGGTCTTAGGGAAATGTCACCAGACACATTGGCATATTAGGAACTTGGGACCTGAAAACTTTTTTTCAGTGTTAAACCATAGTCTCAACTACCCCAAAAGCCTGTCTCCTGCTGTGGTTTTCAAATGCCTCTGGATACCCAGAAGCAGAATATGAAAGTAATAGTTGCATCTTGGAGTTTTCCCCTGATATTTATATTTATTTATATTTTTAAATTATTTATTTATTTATTTATTTATTTATTTATTTATTTATTTATTTATTTATTATTTTTACAAATAGCTCAAGGTGGCTAACACATCCAAAATATCTTCTTCCTCCTATAAAGGTTGAGTAAGAAGAGGAAAAAAACCCAGCAAAATCCTGTAAATTTTGTTGCACAGCTTTTATAAAGAGTTTGGTACTCACAACAGCTTATGGCTTTTAATAGCATTTGTTAAGTTGGAAAAAAGTGCTATTAGACTCCTCCTGAATATTTGCCACTGCAGACAAATGTGACTCTCTTACCACAGTACAGGTTATACATGTATTTTAGCAAAAGGAATCTTTAGCAAAAGGAATCTTTTTCAGCAGCAGTTTGTCTGATGCAGTGCCTATGAGTCTTTCCCAGAGGTGGTATTCAGCAGGTTCTGACCAGTTCTGGAGAACCAGTAGTGGAAATTTTGAGTAGTTCGGAGAACTGGCAAATACCACCTCTGACTGGCCCCGCCCCCATCTATTTCCTGCTTCCCCAGTCCCAGCTGATCAGCTGGGTCTTCTTTTGTTGCCCTGCACAGGAGAACGGAGCTGGAAAGCAGGTTAGTGGGGTGGGAAGGAATAGGGATTTTGCAGTAAAGTTCCCCTGCCACGCCCGCCAAGCCATGCCACACCCACCAAGCCATGCCTACCAGAACTGGTAGTAAAAAAATTGAATCCCACTATTGCTCTTTCCTTCCCGTTCTGTTGTTCCTAGAAATCAGGCATTCAGTTCCTTTTAATTTGTTGGAAGAAAAATCCACCTGGTTCAGTTCATTTTGGAGAAAGACACTGGAAACATGGAGGCTGATTGAAAAGGTGGTTTAATAATGAAGCAGAACCACCAACCACATGTGATTCTGGGCAGCTACCAAATGGAGTTGAGAGTGGGTGGTTTTTATACCTTCTTTGGGCTTTGAAGTTGAGATTCATATTTGAGCTCCCTGCTCCCATGTAAGAACATGTCCTATAATATTCTATTGGCTGTTGTCAGATTCCTATGGGGTCATGTAGGGGTTACGTAGCTGGTTCTATAAGTAAAAGAGGACATGCAAATCCTCGGTGCTTGTCTGAGCTAATTTTGTCAACCTCTGGCTTATTGTTTATCTGAGCCCCCAAATGAAGTTTGGACTGCTCTGGGCTACTTCTAATCCTACCATTCTACCTTTGTTTCAAAATATTCTGTCTTGAATGGATTACCAAATCTGCATTTCTAAAAGATGGCCTCCTCAGTTTCTGCTTGGGGGCAGGGGGCTGCTTTCTGTCTCTTAAAAAAACATGTAGAAGCTCCCTTCAAAAAACATTCCTATGCAGTATTCATTTGCAAATCCACGTGGGGTGGATTCCTAGCTTGTAGTTTAATTCTGAGGTGGTTATCTGGCCACACAAATAATGATGTATGGCTTGGTATAATTCTTGGAAAGGAAGTTCAATGGTTAAGGATGTTAAATAAATTACAGATAAAATGACCTTCTTGTCTGTATTTTTTTTTTATTCCTGAAATAGGCAGGCATGACTTTGCATGCTTCTTGTAAGAGGAACAAGTAATTTTGCAAAAACCAGGCAGGACTCTGTCCATTTGCTCCATCAATGCTCAAGTCCTCAGGATGGGGTTAAGTAGGCAATGGTGGTACAGCTTTTTATGAGAGGCGAGATTGCCTCCCTATGAGTAGCCTAGCTGACTGGCATCCTCTCTTCTCTATGTGTCATCAGATCAGGAGGAGGTAATGTGGTAATGGGCAGCAGCTGCTGCCAGTCCTTTCCTGGAGACCCCCAAATTGTTGTAGTTGCGGCTCACCTCCCTAATCTCAGCCATCACTGGCCCAATTGACCCAGCTGAGGCTGTTCCATCAGGTTAGCATTCACTGAGCCCTGATCCTGACCAATACTGGTTCTCACCTCTCCTTTGCAGACTTCAACTCAACCTCTTCCTCTGAACTTGCATCTGGAGAGGATAAGGCCACACTTGGAATCCTGCATCCAGTTTTGGTTGCCACAATGTGAAAAAAGATGCTGAGACTCTAGAAAGAGTGAACAGAAAAGCAACAAAGATGATTAGGGGACTAGAGGCTAAAACATGTAAAGAATGGTTACAGGAACTGGGTATGTCTAAACTGATGAAAAGAAGGACCAGGGGTGGCACAATAGCAGTATTCCAATATCTCAGGGGCTGCCACAAAGAAGAGGGAGCCAAGCTATTCTCCAAAGCACCTGAGGGCAGGACAAGAAGCAATGGGTGGAAACTAATCAAGGAGAGAAGTAACTTAGAACTAAGGAGAAATTTCCTCACAGTTAGAACAATTAATCAGCGGAATAATTTGCCTCCAGAAATTATAAATGCTCCAACATTGGAAGTTTATAAGAAGAGATTGGATAATGGATTGGACTAAAAGACCTCCAAGGTCCTTTCCAACTCTGTTATTCTAAGATATTGCATAGACAGATCCATGACACATTCCAGTTTTCTGTGACTATTTAATTATTATGTTGCTTTTCCATATAAAGCATGGCATGACCGCAAAGGTTATATAGAGAATATAGGAGGGAAAACATTTGCCAGAAATTTGATGAAAAATTCAAAATTACCCAGCTTTAGTTTTCATGACTCCTTAATTCCTGATTTTTGCAGTGGAAAATAACAGTAGTATGTCATTAAGAAAAAGGTTGGTTCTGTATAATTCTGTTTCCATTTCTTTTATAAAACAGTATTGAGTTAATTGTTGTAGACTAAGCCACTTACATGTATTTTTACAGCTTTGATAAATGTGGGATTGGGCTCTAAATGTATGTCATAAATAGTAGCCATTTTAAAACAGGATCCACAAAGGCAATTTATTTAGTTAGATGGATCATCTTGTTCCTTAGGTATCTGCCTAGTAATTAAGAGTGAATGTATACTTGAAGATACTAAACTTTTATGTGTATGCATTTGTTTGTTTGTTTCAATATAAATATATTAGAATATTAGAGTATAATCAGAGGTGGTGTTCAGCACGTTCTGACCAGTTCTGAAGAACCAGTAGCAGAAATTGTGAGTAGTTTGGAGAACCAGCAAATACCACCTCTGACTGGAGATTTTACAATATCCTTCCCCTGCCAGCCCACCAAGCCACACCCATAAAACCGGTAGTAAAAAATTTGAATCCCACCACTGAGTGTAATATATAGCCCATCCTTAAGATTTTAGACAGGCTGTAGTATATAAGATATATAAAGCAATCATATGGAATAAAAATTAATAGCATTTTAGTACCAGTTACCATGATATAATAGTCAAAGGCATAAAGATAGAATGTTCAGCCAGGTTATGGCTATTAAGACAGAAATTGTGATGGAATGTTATGTACATCCCCAGGAGGGAGGGAGTGCATTGTAGAGTAACAAAAGAGTAGAAGCAGTTTATGTGGAAGAAAGAGAGTTAAGATGGCCCCTCCTTAATGTATGTTAAATGGTGCAAGTAGCCTTCTTTAGTTTGCTAAAATTTTTGCCTGTAGGTGACAATAAAAGAAACTTCTCAGAAGAGTCTTACAAAATTTTACCTGGTTTTTTGGAGCCTGACAGAAATGCATGGGTAAAAAGTAAAATCTTCAATAGTTTATACAGCAAAAAGCAATCCCAAAAGTGCTTTTTCAAGAGGCAATTGGACTTCCTGGTTTTTCTTGGAAAACATTTTGTTTTTCATCCAAGAAGCTTCTTCAGATATACTACTCTTGGGAGCTGAAAAAGCTTCTTAGATGAGAAGTGAAATCAGAGGTGGTATTCAGCAGGTTCTGACCAGTTCTGGAGAGCTGGTAGTGGAAATTTTGAGGAGTTCAGAGAACCAGCAAATACCACCTCTGACTGGTCCTGGCCCCATCTATTCTCTGCCTCCTGAATCCCAGCTTTTGGCCTGGTCTTCTTTTGTTGCTCTGTGCAAGACAATGGAGCTGGAAAGCAGGTTAGTGGAGATTTTGCAGTATCCTTCCCCTGCCATGCCCACCAAGCCAAGCCCACCAAGCCATGCCATGCCCACAAGCCATGCCCACAGAATCAATAGTAAAAAGTTTTGACTCCCACTACTGAGTGAAACGTCTTCAAAGAAAAATCAGAAAGAGCAGTTGCGTCTTGAAAAAAGCACCTTTGGGACAACCATGAGCTGGATGACTGATAATCTCCATAGACATTCAGGAACAGCACTATTGGCCCTCCAAAGTTAGTGTGTCCTAACAGAGAAGGTTTCCCATGACTCCACTCAGATAGAGTGGTATGTGATATATGATAAATAAATAAAAATGATGTATTTCTTTCAGCTGTAGGATTCCACATAATAGGTACATACTGGGAGAGAGATAATGCTTAAGCTGCAGCTTCTTCTTAATTTTCAATAATAACTCCACATAATGTTTCCTGAAATACTCCAACCATTGTTTATATCCATAGTATGGATATTGTCCTTAAATTGTTCCTGCTCATGAATGATCACAGCAGGTGGAGAAGCTATAGTTGGTCAAATATATTCTGAGCTACCAACATTACTTAAGTCTCCAATAATAGACATAAATATATCTTCCTGCTTCTTTGGGAAGAAATGGGACTTATTCAGTTTGTAGACCTATGAGAATGGCCCATTTTATCAAGATTCGTCTCAAATTATTAATGATCATCCAACCAATACCAGTCCAATCATTTCACCTAGGATAGTAATGACAAAGCAGTGATAGAGTTGAGTAACATTCTCATGAAGATGGCATTCGAACGCCAACCACCTAATAGCCTTATTCAGTGGACTCAACCGGGGTGGGATTCAAAAATTTTAGCAAAGAGTTCTCTGTCCGGTTGCTGGGTGGGCATGAACATAGTGGGCATGGCCTAGTTGGCCTCCTGCATCACAGCAGGGGGGCATTTTTGCCCTCCTCGGGCTCCAGAGGCTTTTCTGAAGCCTCTGGGAGGGCGAAAATAGCTTCCCTGAGCTCCAGAGGCTCTCTGGAAGCCAGAAACGAGCCCATTTCCAGCCTTCCCAAACTTCTAGGAAGCCCATTTTTTGTCCACCACTACTATGACGTGGGAAAATACCCGAACAAAGCTGAATTGCCAGACATATATATATATTTTCTGAGGTTCTCGTGGATATTTGTATGTGGATCTTTGGTTATTTGGGTTTTCTCCCGCGTAAGATTGGAAGTATCTAGGCAACGTTTCGATGGAGTCTCATTCATCATCTTCAGGCTTGGTCTTCAGCTCTGTGCTTCTCAGAGTGATGTGAGCTTGCAGCTGCTTCTTCCTTTTAACTGCTAGTGGGGTGTGACTTGATTGGGTGGGGGCTTGGCTGTGTTCTGACCCCCACCATGAAGATGCAGTATGACCACAAACTCGAAGCCAAACAGCAAGATCACAGCTCACCAGCTCAAATCCCCCAGCAACTAAGACTAACCAGAGCACAACCAAGCCCCCACCTGAACAGAACATGCCTCCAGCCAATCAGGACACAGCCAACCCCCCCAACCAATGAGAACACACCCCCACCCAATCAGAACACAGCCAAGCCCCCACTCAATCAAGTCACACCCCCACTAGCAGTTAAAAGGAAGAAGCAGCTGCAAGCTCACATCACTCTGAGAAGCACAGAGCTGAAGACCAAGCCTGAAGATGATGAATGAGACTTCATCGAAACTTTGCCTAGATACTTCCAATCTTACGCGGGAGAAAACCCGAATAACCAAATATATATAGCCTCAATTTGACATCCCTTTAAAAAATGCCACTCACACAATTTTGTCAAAAAATTTCACAGGTTTCTTCTTATATTCAGAGTGTCCTTTCAAATCTCAGCAAGTTAGCAAAAAAAAAAGAAATTTCTCACCCAGCCGACACACTTTCACTTTCAGCCTCTTCCTTTCCGGAGCTGTCCCGACTTCAGCAGCTATGGAGGCTGCCTCTCCGCCGCCGGCAAAAGGACTTCTCCCAGATCAACCAGGGACTTTGCAATGTTCCTGGGATCCAGAGAGTGTGCCTTTCATGATTACCATCTCCAGGGGACGGTTTAGGTCCCTTGGGACCGATCAGGGGCGAAAATATCAGCTGCGATCTCGGAGCCCCGAGATTGCAGCTGTATCGCTGTGACAAAGCTCCGCCTTCTCCTGCATTCTGAACATTTCTGATTTGAAACTTGCTATACATTCAAGATCTTTTTTTTACTTCAATTCTGATGTAATCTGCCTTTATATGCAGAACACTATATGGCTCACTAAATCTGGAACTGTTTTGACATACCCACACACAGGAATATAGAGGGAGATACAAACACCTCCTTCCCATCTCTCCACACTAATAGTTTTGGTTGTGATACAGTATGCTATACACAACATTCTTCCATATTTTTTTTATCCCAGCAATGTCAGAGAAATAACATGGGGCAATATGAGGAAGCAAGGAAGAGGGAGGGAAGTCCCCTTTTGGATCTCCTGGCCCAGGGGTGTCAAACTCGATTTCATTGAAGGCTGCATCAGGGTTGTGTTTGACCTTGAGGGGCATGGCCAGGGGACTTGGCCAGCTTGATGTCACTCATCTAGGTTCCATTTTCTGCTGCAATGGCCTCCTGCAACCCTCTGCCAGCAAAAATAGAGCTCAGGGAGGCTGTGTGCTGCCCCCCCCCCAGGCTCTCTGCCACCAAAAACAGAGCTCCCTGAGCAAATTGGTTCAATTTGCTGCGTGCTTTTGCCTCAGATCTTGCCTGAAATTTGTTGCATTCAGTTCTCTCCTAGTGAAAGTACCTTTTCTCTGAATTTATGGAGTGAAGGGTTTTCCTTTCCTTGGAATTGGATGGAGGCAGCCCTGATAAATCTTCTCTTCTCATTAGGGGGCCAAAGTATTTGAGCTTCAGTTTTACTCTCTGTGCCTTCAAAGAACAATCAAGGGTTGATTTCCAAAGGATTCTCAAAAGTCTTATCAAACACCACAATTCAAAAGCAAGGGATGCATTAGGCAATTCAATTTTGTTTCCCCTACATTTCTCAGCTGTATCTAGACCACTTTCCATCTTAATTTATCCCCTCTCACCATGCCAAATTTGGTCCCATTTGAGTCCAGTTCTGCCAATAAACATGGAGAGATAAATGAAGGACCAATCACATCATCTTTTTCTTTCTTTGGGTTGGAAAAAATAAATATTGAAAGAAGAGCCAATGTTGAAATCTAAAACAATCCCAGATTGTGTGGATTAACCTGTGCATGTAGGTGGATAACAGTAAAGATTTTAAAAAGACAACCAGTTATAACAGCTTTTGCAAGTGATGCTCAGTGAAAATGTCTCTAGCTTTTTGGTCACTAAGGCTGGTTAATACATACCTAAGCAAAATGTGAGATCTGCTTTGCAATATATCGGGCCTGTAATTTTACCTGGAAGCTTCACCTATGCTATGCAATGCTATTTGCAACATTTGATAGGTGCCCAATCCAGTCTGTTGCAGACAGTTTCTACCTACAGTATTTGTAGGTACAAATGTTTAAATTCAGACCTAATTGAAAAGCTCCAAATGAAAGTATGCCATGGTGTTACAGTTTGTAATTCTGCAACCTCTAGAAGACTTCTGATTTCCACCTCACTGTAAAATGATTCAAACAATATCTCAAAGGAGAATCATTGACCATTGGGACATGAGAAGAATATCACTTCGTGCTCCCAAAAGAAGAAATCATTCAAAAATTTTCTCAAAGCTACTCCATTCAGACAAACTTTTTCTCAAGGAGAACATCCATTGAACTCTTGAAGTGTGGTTTGCTATTTTGCTAAATTATCTCTGTCCAGTTAGCTTTTGCAAAGATGTAAATTAGATGCAGGCTAACCTGAAGAGCAGATATATGTAAGGAGAAATTTTCTGTCAGTGAGAAAAATTAATCAGCAGAACAGGTGTGTGTGCTCCATAAGTGGAGGCTTTAAAGAAGAGATTGGACAGCCATTTGTCTGGAATGGTTGTTGGGGTTTTCTGCTTGAGCAGCAGGTTGGACTAGAAGATATCCAAGATCCTTTCCAACTCTGTTATTATGTATTCTGTATTTTTAGCAAATATTTTTTCTGTCAATTTCTTTCCATCTGATAGAAAATAAACTTTTTTTTAACAGAGAGAAGTATTTTGCCTTAAACTTAAATCAGCAAAGGGAGAAATTATAAGGAGCCTGAATTTTGTTTATAAAAACTTCACATGTATTTTTCTGGCAATTTATAACACATTTGGCTTCTCATACTTTAATTTCATGGCAGGAGAGGAACCCTTCATCCATGGTTCCTTTTTTTAAATCAGAAAAGAGGTAGTCAGGGAGGCTACGTAACAGTACAGATATAATATGTTAGCAACACTTTCTGCTACCTTGCAAAATAAAGTAAGCCATGAGGAAATTTCCAGTAAAAGGAATGAAACACACCTTAATGATGAGATTGGTAGATAAAAGGCCCTTTTGCAGAAAAAGAAAGTTTAAGAGAAAATTGGAAACTTTAGTATGGTGTTCAGATGAAAGAGCACCTACAGCAACTTTTGCTATAGCAAAAGTTATATATATAGAACAGGGGACGTGGCCATGCAAGAAAATGAAGCTCCAACTGCAGGATGCAGGCAGCACACAAAACCACACTCCCTCCGGTCCATGGGAAAACCTCTTTCCATGGAACCAGTCCCTTGTGCCTCAAAGATTGGAGGCTGCTATTTTAGAGGGTCTTCCATTGTTTTTGTAGTTTCTTCAACAGCATTTGTTCATAATGCTAGTCTGGGTAGCTCTGTGATCAACCTGAATGGTCTCTCCAAATGTACGCTGTTTTCATCCAAGCTACCTCTGGAAAGGCCTGAATAAACTTGCGAGGAATATGTCACTAAAAGTTATGACCAAGCCTGAGACACTCTGTAGAGTGACCTAAACTTTGCTTTCACTTAATATTCTAGTGCAGGTCTTTCCTTGTCAAAGAAATAACAGATGAAGAAACACTTATTCCCACATGTGTCCTGCTGAACTATATATATATATATCCCCCACTGAAGGATTTCCATTCTAATGTAATGCCCTTAATCCTATCCCTGTAGTTGGGACAAATGTATAGTGTTACAAGATATCCTGAGGAGAGCAATTGAGAAGTTTTTCACAAAGGTAAAAGACGGTGAAATAATATACAAGTTTCTCGCTTTTCCCCTTGTGGAGGACTTTGTAGCAAGGCGCCATGCTATTCCTTAAGTAGATATATCATCTTCCCAATGTATAATAACTTCACTCCCTTGTCAGAAGTTAGAGGGCTAAATAATTTCTTGGTTAGCTTTCAGAAAAACATCCTGTTTAAATCTAAGGTTTCATTGTTTAACTACAATTAATTCCATATTATTTAACTACAATTAATTCCATATAATTAATTCCATACTGTATATTTGAGGGGTGAAAGAAGCCAAGTAAATATGTCTCAGAATAATGTTGCAGGATCCAATCTGAGTTGGTCATTGAGACCAAAAGTTTATTCTTCCAAGCTTTCAATTTTGTGTTGGAACTTATGCTCAGGGAACATTTCTTTCTCCAGAATATGTGCACTGGGCTGTTGTACGTGTTGTATTTCTTTGGTTGCTGGTTGTGTGCAGATTCAATTGTTAATTAGGGTGTTGGTGGTTGGCTATTGTCATTGTTTCCTTGTGCTGCCACACCCATGGCTGATTTTTTGGGGGCTTCACCACAACGTCTTTCATTTCCCAAAGGTAAAGTTTTAGATTGTGAATTCCTAGGTGTCCCTTCTTTTCTTTTCTAATGTCAATATATAAAAAGGTTTTATTTCCATTCATTGTTTTTTTTTTACATCAGAGATTTGTGCTCACTGCATCCCTTTTTCAGGATCTGTTGTAACTTCAAATTGGTAGTAAGTCAAGGACTACCTGTAATGTGTATCTCCAGAGATAGATTTCCTTAGTAAAATGAATGTGAAACTTGAAACTTTTAAATGCAGATTTCCCATTTGCTGGTTCCTGAGCCCAATAAAAATAGTTGGACGATGTGTATGGAACAATTTCTTGAAATTTTAACATCTATGGTTTTAGGCTTTGGATTCATTCTATGGCTGCCTATTTCCACTCATACAAAACAATATAGCTGGATAGCACGTTTTGTGAGGCCAACGATGATGGCTTTCATTCAAAACATTTTTTAGACACACAATTTTTCTCCTGGAACATTACAAATCTAAAGAGACTCTGCATGGTTAATTAAGAACAAATGTCAATGGAAAAGAATATTCTCACAGGATAATAGCTTTGTGCCAGCAGGGATATGCCAAAAGAAAGATAAGTAAGACAGAGTAATTTATTAAGCAACTGTACACTCCAGGACGTACGTTTCTGGAGATTATTGCACACCTTGAGTGGGAATATAAAGGACAAGACTGAAGGATGACTGGCTTTAAGTAGGAGAAAAAAGAGACCATAATCACCCCATAGCAGGTCTCTTGATGAAACTCTTATTACTCTTTTGCAATAAAATATAAGGACAGAAAATAGTTTCTGTGCATTTCAGGGAACCCCCAAATCCCATTCCTGGCTAACCCCACCCACCCCTCCCCGGAGTCCCCACGTGGCCCATTTTGGATGCAGGTAAGTGCAGGGTGCGTGTGGAGGCCTGGGGAGGGCTGATATGTGGTTGGGTCTGTGTTTATGGGTTTGTATGTGGAGTCTTGGAGTAGGTCTGTCAATTTAGTTCAATTTACTCCAAGACTCCACATACAAACCTATAAACACAGACCCAACCACATATCTGGAAAAATTAACCAAGAAGAAAATTATAACCAGCCACATAAGCAAAGAGATCCAACACACGATCATACCCAGAGAGAAATCTTCCAGATGCCCCAAACTATACGGCCTCCCAAAAATACACAAAGAAGGCATACCTCTCAGACCCATAGTCAGCTCCAGAGGAGCACCACTACAAAACCTAGCTAAACACCTAGCAAAAGAGCTACAGCCCCATGCTGAAACAGCAGCTTCTCATGTACAAAACTCATACCACTTCTTGGAAATGATCAAAGATCTACATGTGGAGCAAGAAGATCTGCTTGTAAGTTTCGATGTGGTTTCACTATTCACTCAAGTCCCGATAAAAGAGACCCTTGAAATCATCAAAAATAAATACCAACCAGCTAAACACCTCATGGAACTAACATAACACTGCTTAACCAACACATATTTCATATACAAAGGACAAAGATACAAACACATTGAAGGAGCCCCTATGGGATCACCACTGTCACCTGTCATTGCAAACCTGTTCATGGAAGAATTCGAATCCAGAGCCCTGGCCAATGCCATCCTCAAACCCAAACTATGGTTAAGATATATCGATGACACATTCGTGATTTGGCCCCATGGACAAGAAAACCTAAACAATTTCCTAATACACCTAAGCAGCGCACACCCCAAAATCAAGTTCACCATGGAAACAGAAACAAACAAACAACTACCATTCCTAGATGTACTAATCTACAAAAAAACAGATGGCACACTAGGACACACCATATACCAGAAGAAAACATACACCAACCGCTACCTCAACGCCCAATCCCACCACCACCCAGCACAGATAAACTCCGTGGCTAAAACACTAATTACTAGAACCAAACGCCTGGCAGACAAGACACACATTAAGACTGAACTATGCACCCTGACTAAAATATTGACAGCCAACGGCTTCCACAAAAGCAAAATCACCAAGTTGATCCACAAAAACACACTGAGACATAATAGAGACCCAGAAGATGAACAGACCCATGGAACAGCTGTCCTGCCCTACATAAGAGGCACTACAGACAAAATTAGTAAGATTCTATACAGACACCAAATCAAGACTGTCTTCAAAACAGACAGAAAAATAGCAGCCATCCTCAGGAACCCCAAAGACAAAATTGACCTGGAAAACCAAGGCACATACGAAGTCCCCTGTGCATCATGCCCGGCCACATACATTGGACAGACCAATAGAAGAATAAGCACCCACCTGGATGAACACAAAAATGCAGTCAAAAAGCTGGAACATACTTCCTCACTAGTCCAACACATGGAAGCCACAGGTCATAGCATCAACTTCAATGGCACCAAAACCCTAGCCACTATAGAAAATCCCAGCCACAGAATCATCAGAGAAGCCATAGAGATTGAAAAAAGACCAGAAAGCAAGAACAGAAGAGATGATTCCACCAGGCTGTCAATCATTTGGAAGCCTGCACTCACAAACAAAAAAATCTCCACACCACAAGCCAAGCAAACACCTGGGTACAAACAGATCCCCCCTGATACCTCCATCTCAAACACACCCCAACCAGGCACCCAGATGAAACCCAGCTTCCTAACTAATGATAACCGTCCATTTACCCAAAGCCAAGCTGCACTAAAGACCTCCAATAAAGTAACACAATGTTGCCAGCCAATCAAGATACAAAAAGAGCCCCCCCCCCAAAAAAAAAAACAGACAGAAGATATTAGTAGCAGAACACAGCAAACTCCAAGACCAATAAACACAGACCAAGACTCTCAACCAATCAGGAGGAAGAAAAAACCATTCTGACACAGCAATAGGCTGCCCCAAATTTAAATCTGAAACCACTGTAAAAGTCTGACTCACAGACAAACACCATACAGAAGCCTGATGATGGCAGATGAGATTCTGCTGAAACGTTGCTACAACTTTAAAAGCACCACTATTATGACGTGGGAAAATACCCGAACAAAGCTGAATGCCAGACATGTAAGTACCCGCGAAAACTTAAGAAAATATATATATATATATATATATATATATATATATATATATATATATATATATATATATATATATATGTGTGTGTAAATATTTTCTCTTTTTTCTCAATTTAAACCAAGTTTTTCTGGATGGGGGGGAAGTGTATTAAGAAATTTTGTAACACTGCCAACTAGAGGCTTGAAAATATTTTATTTGAATTGGAGAGAACTGTGAAAAGACTCCTTCTCAAGGACATTTTAATTTGATAAGATAGAGGGAAGAGCGCAGCAGAATATTATTACAGGTGCTTTCCTGGACTCTTATCAACATTTTAACACTTGAGGCTTGGCTTTGAAGCTTGTGGAGAAGAGAGTCATAATAAGAGCCTTGGACAACTAAACAAAGTGCAGTGTGTTTTCTTATCTCTTTTCAGTTGCGGTACCCCTCCTTACCAGCTTCTCTGTAAATTTTAATTTTAGTGATATTCTTATTTTTGCTTTTTATTTTAAAGGAAAAGCCTCAGAATTTTTTCTTTATTTTTCTTTTCTTTTCCTTCTTTTTACTGGGATTTTTTGCTTTTCCATCCATGTTTTTGGACCATTCTGCCTTTTCCTTTTTATTATTGAGATTTCCTAATTGGATTAAGGTGTGAAGAACCTGAAGGAATTTTTTCTTTTTTTCCCCTGTTTTTGTTCTTTTTTAAAATTATTATTATTATCTTTGGGCTTTTTTCTTCTTTCCATTTTTCATTTTTTATTGTGGACTACTTCATAATTGGATTAGGGTCTAGAAGAACCTGAATATTTTTCTTCTTCTCTTTCTCCTTTTTCCTTTTTGCCATCAGGCTTTTTACTATTGGATCTTTCCATTTTGGATTATAATTGGCTATTCTACCAGTTGTATTAAAATTTAAAAAGAATTTGAAGGTCTTGAAGCATCTAAAATGAGCAGGAAACCCATACCTTCTGGCATTTCTACCTCTACCTCTGCCTCCACACCAGCTGGAGGACAACGTTTAATTCAGACAATGTTGAAGCAAGATAAAGAAAAAGAAAAAGTGACCTTACAGATGATTATGCAAGGAATCCAAGATCTCAAGATAAAAACAGATACTATTGAACAAAGAACAGAGAAGACTGATGAAAAAGTGGAAAATATTCAACAAATGATGGTGAAGTATGATGAGAGATTCCAAAAAATTGAAGAAGAAGGTAAACAAAGAGAGGAGAAGACTGGAAATATTGACAGCAGATTAACAGTGGTTGAACAAGATAAAAGTGGGATGTTGAGGTGGGAGATGGAGAGGTCAGAATTCTATCTCAGATTTCAAAATATAGAAGAAGAAAAAGGACAAAACTTGGCTGTGATAATGATAGAAATTTTGGCAGATGCTTTGGAAATTACAGAGGAAAAGATGATGGATGGAGTAGATGAGGTATACCGAGTTTTTACAAGATATGCGATGAAAAATAAATTACCAAGGGAAGTCCATATTAGATTTACCAAAAAATCCATCAAAACACAAATATTACAAGCTATAAGAGAGAAGACATTGAAATACAAAGGCAAAGAGATTGTGGTTTTAAAACAAATACCCAGAAGAGTGAGAGAGATGAGAAGAGAATATTGATTCCTGACCAAAATGCTATTGAAAAAGGAAGTCAATTATAGATGGCTGATTCCAGAAGGATTAATGTTTATGTGGCAAGAACAGAGACATAGAATTGATTCAATTGAGAAAGCAGAACTTTTCCACACAGAATTTTTTGGAAGGAGAGAAGAAGAGGCAGAGAAAGTGGTCTCATTAATTGAGTTTCAAGAGGAACAACTGGAGACTGAAAAAGAGGAAGGCGCAGAAGGTGGACAGGTGGACAGTAAAGAACAACGTGAAGTAAGATCCACGAGAGCTCTTAGACCTAAATATAAAGCATAATCATGGAAGAAAAAAAAATGATTACAATGAATATAAATGGACTCAATTCAGCTGTTAAAAGAAGGAAAACCTTTCATAAATTAGAGAAATTGAAATTTGATATAATTTGTCTACAAGAAGTATATATTAAAAAACAACATGAACAATTGTTGGTACAGCCAAAATTAGGGAAAATATTTACTTGTTTGACTCAGTGTAAGAAGAGAGGAGTGGTTCTATACATTAAAGAGGCCATCCCAGCAAGATTGATTTATACTGATGAAGACGGAAGAGTATTAATGGTGGAAATAATGGACAACAATATAAAAATACTCTTGATTGCAATTTATGCTCCGAATGATAAACAAGAAGAATTCTATAAAAAATTACACATGAAAATAACTAGACTGGACTATGTTAATATAATTATGATGGGAGACTTTAATGGAATTGTGGACAATAAACTGGACTATATAGCAGCAACAACAAAGCAAAATAGAAAGACTCTCCCTAAATCCTTTTTTAAAATGACAGATGAATTAACCATAAAAGACATTTGGAAAGAAATAAATGTTAAAGCTAAACAATATACTTTCTATTCAAATAGACATTTATCATGGTCCAGATTGGATATGATTTGGATCTCAACAGAATTAATATCTAATATTCAAGAAACAAATATTGAAACAAGTACTTGGGCAGATCATAGCCCAATGACAATTAAATGGAAGGGACAAAAAAAAGATCAAGATGGACATTAAACAATACTATCTTAAAGGAAAAAGATTTTACACAATGGATGGAGAAAGAATTGGCTTTTTTCTTAAGAGAATATAAAAAAGAAGATACTTCAACGCAGAATGTTTGGGATACAATGAAGGCATATGCTAGAGGCTTGATAATAGATTATATAAGAAAAAAGAATATTAGGAAAAGGCAAGCCACTAAGGCCTTGGAAGATTATAAAAGACTTGAAAAAGAATTACAGAAAACGCCACAGAAAAAGGATATTAAATTGAAGTTGGACATAACTAAACATAAAATGGAATTAATAGAGAAAGAAGAACTGGCACAGAAAATTAGAAATGCTAAACAGAATTATTTTGAAGATGCAAATAAACCAGGTAGATGGCTAGCATACAAATTGAGAAAGGAGAAAGAATCAAGAAAAATATTGAAGTTAATAGATGACCAAGACCAAGTTTGTTATGGTAATAAGGAGAAAAAGGAAATTATTCAAGACTTCTATGGGCAACTATATAAACAAGAGAATATTGATAAGGAAAAAGTCAAACAGTATTTACAGAATGCTAACCTACCTAAGATATCTAAAGAGACTGAAGAAATGCTAGAAAGCAACATAACAATGATGGAACTAATTGAAGCACTTAAGAAACAAAACAATGGGAAAGCACCAGGTCCAGATGGGCTTCCAGCAGAATTCTATAAAACATTACAAGAATCATTGAGCATTCCATTGCTAGAAGTTATGAATGAAGCTATGTCAAAGAAGATGATACCCAAAACATGGTCAGAGGCTTATATTATACTTATTCCAAAAGAAGAGGCTGATCCACTGCAAATTAAGAACTATAGACCTATTTCTTTATTAAATGCAGACTATAAAATCTTTGCTTCAATTTTAGCAGAAAGACTTAAAAAATACTTAAATAATTTCATTCATCCAGATCAAAATGGATTTCTGCCAAAGAGACAAATTAGGGACAATATGAGAGCAATCCTGGATACTTTGGAATACTATGAGGCACATCCTGAAAAGCAAATGGCTTTGATATTCCTAGATGCTCAAAAGGCATTTGACAATGTGAACTGGAGATTTATGTTATTACTATTGGAACAGATGGGTTTTGCCAGAAAATTTATTCAAGCAATAGAAGCCATATACAATAAACAGACAGCAAAGGTAATGATGGAGGGAGAACTTACAAACTTTATTAATATAAGAAAAGGCACAAGACAAGGATATCCCCTATCTCCTTTGCTATTTGTATTGACTTTGGAAGTGTTGAATAGAAATATTAGAGATGATAAAAGCATAAAAGGAATGAAAATTAAAAAGGAAGAATTTAAACTGCAAGCCTTTGCTGATGACTTAGCCTTTATCTTGGAAGATCCGTTAGAAACAGCTCCAAAGTTATTGGAAAAGATAGAGATATATGGTGAGGTGGCTGGTTTGAAAATAAATAAAGACAAAACAAAGATTTTGACAAAGAACATGCTACTAAGACAAAGAGAAGAATTGGCAGACCTGCTGAAAATCCAAGTTACGAATAAAGTCAAGTATCTGGGGATATACTTGACAGCAAGATGTAGCACATTAAAAGAGAATAATTATATTAAGCTTAAACAACAGATAGTTTTAGATTTGAAGAAATGGGAAAATTTACAATTGTCATTAATAGGGATAATTTCAACAATCAAGATGAATATTTTACCCAGAATCCTATTTTTGTTTCAAACAATACCAGTTAGGCTCAGAAAAGACTATTTTGAAGATTTAAATAAAATTATGCTGAAGTATATATGGCAAGGTAAGAAAGCGAGAATAAAGCTAAAGCTTTTGCAAGACGCTAGAATTAGAGGAGGTTTTGCCCAATTGGGAATTGTACTACCAAGCTGCAAATTTGATGTGGGTAAAGGAATGGATAACATTAAGAAAGATTAGATTGTTGACACTAGAAGGTCATGATTTGCTGTTGGGTTGGCACGCTTTTTTATGGTATAAGGGAACTAAAACACAGGGTTATTTTAGAAGACATTATATACGGGAGTCTTTGTGGTTAAACTGGGAGAAGATAAAAAGACAATGTTATTTGAAAATTCCAGTTTGGTTATCGACTATTGAAGCATTTTCCTATCCTATAATCTATAAGAAGGAACAAACAGTTCGATATGGGGAACTATTGGATGAAAAGAGTGAACTTAAATCGATACAAAATTTAGAGGAACAAGATATAAAGATGAATTGGTTTTCATATGCTCAAATACATTCAAGGTATGATGAAGATTCTAAAACAGAGGGATTTTATGATAAACAGACTGATCTAGATAAGATCTTGATGGATACTGATGAGAAGGTGATTAAAAAATTATATGGTTATTTACTGGGAATTAAATTAGAGGAAGAACAAGTTAAAGAAACTATGATTGTTTGGGGGAAGAATTTTGGATATGGGATTGATTTAGAGAAATGGTAAAAATTGTGGTCTCAAAATTATAAAATGACAATGTCAACAGCATATAAAGAAAACTTGTATAAGATGTTTTACAGGTGGCACTTTCCCCTGACAAGAATAGCAAGAATGTTCAAGAATAAATCTGAAAAATGTTGGAAATGTCATCAGATACCTGGCTCATATTACCATATGTGGTGGACTTGTGAGGACACTAGAAAATATTGGACTAAAATTTGCAGGTGGTTGGAAAAAATGACAAAGAAACATATAGATTTGAAACCGGAGTTCTTTTTATTGGGAATCTTACCAGATACATACAGTAAAGACTTGAAATATCTGATTGTAAATGTATTAACAGCGGCTAGGATTATATTTGCTAAAAATTGGAAGAATGAGAAAATACCATTGCAGGAAGAAATTATTAAGAAAATATTGGAATGTGCTGAGATGAGTAGATTGACATTTGAAATTAGAGAGCAAGAGGATAAACAATTTTATGAAATGTGGGACCTTTTTTATCAATGGTTGGATGACAAAACACAATAATAGAATATTTAGAATGTTAGACAGCAAGGAATATCTTTGGTTTTTTTTTATCTTTTGTTATTTGACATCATATTATAAAGTGTTTTTAGGATAGATCTGGTATGATTATATGATTTGTTATAGAATAAACTGTTTAAAGTATTGTTAGCTCATAAAGTATGAATGATTAAAAGTATAGTCAAATGATTTTCAGAATGCAAATACTTTTTGTTGCAGAAGATAGAAATGAACCATGAATTTCTATTTTCTCTTATTTTCCATTTTGTTTATCGTCACCTCGATGCCATGCAAACTGTCAACTTCTGAGGCTCATTATATGATTTTCTTTTAAAAGACACCGAGATCAACTAATGAGGAGAAAACTTTTTTTTCTTTTTAAGAGCAGCAACATTTGTCTATGGCCTATAAATATGTTGCAGTGGAGCTTGTCTAATTGAAATAATTGCTGCTCTCATTATTTTTCTGCAAATCATAGCTAGAAATGAACTTGAGCAGGTTGATAAGAGCTATAATATTTTTGGTGGTGATGGGGCATGAGCTGCTCAAAGAAAAATGTTACTAAAAGTCAAAAAATCAAATATCCAAATAACACATTTTCTCCAAGTTGTTCTTGCTTAGATAAGTATGGAAACTATGAATTTTAATAGGGAATAGTGGTATACTATGAACCCAATAAGTTGAGCTGATAGTTTTCAGAACTGCAGCTAGCATGATTGACAATTTTCTTAGCTAAGAATTTTGGGTGTTATAATTACAACTCATCTGAAAATCAGCAGGTAGGAAGGCTGCAGCAGATTTTAAAAGGCTAGGAACTTTGAAGATGGGCTGGAGAACAGAGCATTCATCCAAACCTTGCCTGGAAAGCTCAGAATTAAAGCAAGAACAGAAGGCTATAGTGGTTAAAATGAAGAGACCTACTGTATAGATCAAGGGTCTTCAAACTTGGCAAGTTTAAGACTTATGGACTTCAACTCCCAGGATTCCTGAGCTAATATGACAGGAGGAGGAATTCTGGGAGTTGAAGTCCACAAGTCCTAAAGCTATCAAGTTTGAAGACCCCAGTATAGATAAAAATGGGGCAAATAAGAGAAGATTGGTGACTCATTTTAAAAAAAGTAACATGTCATTTGGCTATATTTTGGGATGCGGGATAGAATTCTAAAGGCAGGGATATATTATTCCTAACCTTAAAATCATTTAAAATCATCACATCCCCCCTTAAGAAAGCACTCCAACAAAATGTTGCCACTGTATACACTCATTATAGTAGATTAATTTCAGGGTGCTGGTAGAACAATAGAAATGGTTGGAAACCATTAGATGGACAATAGAAATTTAAGACACACATGCTGGCTGATACAATTGTGGTTTGATTGATGTTAGACTAAACAGGTGCTGTCCAATCCAATTACTTAATCTTTCTTTTGTCTTTCTTTCATTTCTTTCTCTTTTTCTTTCTTCCTTGCTTTCTTTCTTCCCTCTTTCCCTTTTTGAGATTTCAAGGATTTAGTTAAGAAATGAATCTAGATAAAAATGTTCTCAGTTGTGAATGTTGACACTGGCATTATTTCTGGATATTCTTAGTTATCTAAAATAAAGAGTATGTGGTAGGGTGAAAAATTCTTTATGAGACCTTTTCCTGTATTTGATTTGTGTGCTTAATCTTAGCTATTACTTTTTTCATTTTTGTCTTTTAAAATGTTTTTAAAAAAGAATAGAGTATATTAAAAACCTATATTACAACTTTATGAAAAATATTATTTTATTTTGTTCTTGCTCTATTGGTTGTTTCAGCATGATAGAGTTATTATTTTTTTGGAATACCAATAAAACAATTGCACAGGTAGTGAAATATATAAATTTGATGTATTTTTTCATGAAAGGATTTTATTATGAACATTTCATATTCTTATATCTTTTCTCTGCTGCATTTTGCTATTAGATTTAAAAAGAAATGCCCTTTCTATCCACCCCCCTCCTTTTTAAACATATAGAATAACATGGTTGGAAGGGACCTTGAAGGTCTTCTAGTCCCTGCTCAGGAAATTTCTTCTTAGTTCTAGGTTGCTTCTCTCCTTGAATAGTTTCCATCCATTGCTTCTTATCCTGCCCTCAGGTGCTTTGGAGAATAGCTTGACTCCCTCTTCTTTGTGGCAACCCGTGAAATATTGAAACACTGCTGTCTTGTTACCCCTATTCCTTCTTTTCATTAAACTATACATACCCGATTCCAGAACCGTTCTTTATACTTTTTAGCCTCCAGTCCCCTAATCATCTTTGTTGGTCTTCCCCGCACTCTTGATTTTTAAAGAAGGATAAACCTTCCTCCATATTTTCTTCCCTCTTGTTCATTTACAGATTGAATTTTCATCATTGCTTTTCCATTATTATTCCAAAGTACCTTCAGCATTACTGGTATATTGCCCCACCATTACTGAAGATATTAAATGTCTCAGGTGGATCTCAATTATAATGTTCATCCATCCATCCATCCATTCATTCATTCATTCATCTCAACTTCATGGTTCTGCAGAACCTTAAAACAAATATAGATATATACCTATAATAAAATAAAACAAAGTAGTTAGAGAATCATAAAATACTCTCAGTGTAGCCAAGAAATAGGTCACATCACAAACCTGGGCCCCAGGCATGGGCACAGAACCAAGTTTCAAAGCCTAACAAAAGACCAGCAGTGTAGGATGTTGAGGTAATTCCCTGTTAGGAGAATGAGGGGAGACGTATTGAGAGTAATGTTGAATAATATACACACAGCACACAGATACACTGTACAGTAAATGTAGATTTTTACTTCCAATAAACATTTAAGCAAAGTTCAAACATAGTCCAAATCATTCACGGTTAAATCACTCAGTTTTCAGTCCAGGGATAATCTAATAACAAAGTCCAGTATCAAAAACAGTTCAGTAACAGACTTACATCAACGATCAGTAACAGTCATTAAGAGGAACTGCAACTCTCTCCAACAGAAGGAAACAGATACTCACTGAGACTCTCTTCTGAGACTAAACAATCCAGGTTTCTGGCTCCATCTTATGGCCGTTTGAGAAACCACGCCCAATTACTGTTTAGCAGTCCCTTAAAGACATAATATTAAAATGTCTTTCCTAGTTTATATATTTCCAACCCAAATAACTGTTAGATGACTTACATTCCTAACATAGGGCACAACTTAATCTCAGGACAGATGATGTTCAGAAGGGTGGTGCCATGATAGAAACATCTCTTATTCATGATAATACTAGGTCACATTCCTTCACTGTTGGTACTTACAATGACTTTTCTTCCCAGATTGGATGGAACCAGGAGAATCAACCAGGAAGTCTGATAAGTAATCCATCCCTAAGTCATATAAAGCTTTAAAGATAAACTAACAGTATCTACAGTTATAGCCCAGAATTAAACTAGTATCCAATGCAGCTTATGGAGGCATAGACCTAACCAGCACCATTAACAGCCCATGTCACTGTATTTTTCAGCAGCTGAATCTTTTGAATAGTCCAAGGGCAGTCCCATTTAGAGTACACTGCAGTAGTCCAAACAGAAAGTAACATGGTCACGAGAGACTGTGAGAAAAGCCTCAACTAACACACAACACGAAGCTATATGAAATCTCTCCTGGCCATGGCTTCCACATGTTCTTCAGGCAGGAGCCAGGAATCCAGGCAACTTCCTGCTTTATACTTTGATTCTGTCTGAGGCAGTACTATCATGCCCTTGTTGGAAAATGACTCCAAGGGAGAGGAGGAACAGCTGACAGGGAGTGGAAGTGTAGCTCCGGAGGTTGTGGAGGAGGCTGGGGAAGGATAGAGGCCATCTGGGCAGTCAGAGGAAGACCCAGGCACATCCCCCTCTCCATCCTAGGGCATGCAGGGAGGAGAGGATAAGGGAAAGACATGAATAGCGTGGAAATATCTCTAGTCCGTCATTCCTCTCTGAGTTTGGCATCCTTCCCAGTGTGTGTTCCAATATCTGTAGATGTCTTCAAGCCTTTATCTTGCCTGGTTCTCTTAATTGCTTCAGTGTGGTTTGTGTTGTTTTTACTCTTTATAATTTATAGGCATTTTTAGTTTAAACAACATCTCCTCCTTTTCGTAACTGCTTGTGGGGGAGTTTTTTGTCTTTGGTCAAAGATATTTGGAGCTTTGAAGCAAAGTGAAGGAATAAAATGGGGTTCACCTGTTTTCGTGACTGTGTTTATTTTGTATCCCACCCTGGGTCATCACACAGTACTATCCCATCCATAACCAAAAATGGAAGGTCCCCATACACAGGACCTCTAAAGACTCAAAGCCACTCTGTTTTGCTTGGTTTGAGCTGAAGTCTGTTGTTTCCGTCTAAGCTCTCATAGCCTCCAGGAACTGAGATGAGACTTCCAGAGCATCATTCACACAATCTGGGGTGGAGATGTACAAATATCAAACTATTGGCTCACCTCACTCAGGAATTTCATGCAAATGTTAAATAGGAGGGAAGTAAGTACTGAACCCCGAGGCACCGCACAAACTTACTATAAAAAGATTCGAAAATCTGCATGTGTGTTTCTCATAAATATACATAAAATCCTTTATTAAATTACATATTACTTACCTTATATTATAAGATAATATGTAATGTAATTATATTATATAGCTTATATTACATATAAACATATACAATATGTCATTCAAGGTTCCTGGCAGACCAATTTAGTGATTAATAAATAAGTCAAAGTCCTGCCATCAAGGGGGATTGGAAAGGATAATATGAAATTATAAAACCAATATAAAATATAATGATGAGCGATAGTTCAAATTTAAAAATGTAAGCAATGTCTATTGTTCCATTAAACATGAAATGAAATTGTGGTTCACCCATGGCCCATCCATCTCTGCTCTTATATCTCATTGATGAAATTAGATATTATGTAGGAACAGTCCAATTTTTAATCATGGTGATTGAACTCCCTCATATAAATGTATGTACATCACATATACATATTCTTCAAGAGCCACCCTGGTCTGCTGAATAATCAAAGGGGGGAATGTTTTTTGTTAAAGAAAAATGTAGGGAACCTCTTACTGAAGAAAGTACTTTGTATACAAGATATTCAGTGCCTGTTAGTTGAGGGTTCGTGCACATGTACATCTGCATATTACATCCTTGAATTATTAGTTTTGGGTAGCAGTTCATCAGAGGCCTTTAAAATGGATAGGAATGGGGTTGAACATTCAGTTCTGTGTCCTACCTGCATATATTTGGGTGCAAAACTGAAGTGGATGTGTATTCTTATTGGCCTGAGAGCTTTTCTTGCAGACTAAGACTCTAATGTTTTAGAATTGTTCCTAATGGAAGAAAATAACATGACCCCAACACAAAAAATAAAAAAAAAATGAAATGAAAATAGGAGCACTCTCCTCTTCAGATTTCATATCCACTCACAGGAGTGCTTCCTTAAAGTAATACGTACCATTTTAAAAAATAATGCCAACGTACAGGTAGTCCTTGATTGACAACAATTCATTTAGTGACCATTCAAAGTTACTTATGATCACTTTTCACATTTACGACCATTGCAGTATCACATGACCAAAATTCAGCCACTTGGCAATGGATTCATATTTATGATGGTCACAGCATTCTGGGATCTTGTGATCACCTTTTGCGACCTTTTGATAAGCAAAGTCAACAGAGAAGCCAAATTCACTTAACAACCACATTACTAATGCAATGATTGCTGTGATTCACTTAACAACTGTGGCAAGAAGGGTCATAAAATGGGGCAAAATTCATTTAACCAATGTCTCACTTAACAACAGAAAGATTGAACTCAATTGTGGTTGAGCCCAATTGTGGCTATATAGGTAGCCACAATTGGACTCTATCGTAATAGTAATTCAGAAGTCATATGTTCATTGGGACAAGACTGTATCTTTATTGATTTAATATATGCAAATTAAGAAATGTATTTAAGGATTCAGGGGAAAGGTAAGCATATTATAGTACTACCCCATCTCCAGTTTATGGGGTGGTGTTGTTGTTGTTTTGGAAAGTGCTAATGAAAATGGCTGTAGATCTAATCAAAAATCCTATTCAACTTTTCAGAAACCAAAAAGGGCCTTCAGTTTTTAATTTTGCCTACTGTGATAGCCTCATGATATCATCTACTGAGACATTAGAGCAGGGGTATCAAACTCAAGGCTCGGGGGCCAGATCTGGCCCACGGGTTGCTTAGATGTGGCCCGGGGGTCTGCCCTGGAAATAGTGAAGGACTGGCCCGCAATGCCTCTACCAGCAAAAACGGAGCTTGGGAGGGCTGTGTGCGGCCCTTGCGAGTTCAGTTTACGCTGGCAGAGAGTTGCAGGAGGCCATCGCAGCAGAAAACAGAACTCAGGAGCCCATTTTCACTGGCAGAGCACTTGGGCCACCACAGGTGCCTCCGACACAAGTTATCTCGAGCTGGCCATGCCCACCCTGGCCCTCCAAGATCAAACACAACCCTGATGCGGCCCTCAATGAAATTGAATTTGACACCCCTGCATTAGAGGTTTTTTAAAAAGATGTTTACAGGTGCAACGCTCCTCTCAGCCCAAAAATGATTACCTGTTTCCATTCTTGAGATCTCATTGAGTTCTTGGGATGATAGATGGTTATTAAGTCCTGATAGAAAAGAACACTTTTAGCTCAGGGTTGAACTATGGGATGCTTGGAGCTCTCTGAGCTTGGTGGTTTTCTTGCAGACATTTCATTACCATTTTAGCAATGATGATGTTAATTAGTTAGTAATAAAACATCTGTAAGAAAAACATAAAACTCAGAAAACACCAGCTATTAAGTCTTTTGAAAAAAGATAGCTCCATGATATCATCCCTAAAGGGATTAGTAATTTAAAATCATTGCATTGCACCCAATTTTTCTGGCAGAATGACAGTCCAGCAAGATCCAATTCTCAGGTCCTCCCCCCCTCCAATTTTCTATTCCTCTTCAAATTTTTATTTGAGAGCTTCATTTATGGATTTTTTTAAAATGCCTAACATTGACTTTCAGTTCTATTTCTCTTGCCGATTGACCCCATGTAAAGAAGGTAGGGAATAGCTTTTTGTTTTTATTCAAGAGCTTTAAAAAATGAGAATATGGTTTAAGAAATATCTGGAGAAATTACAAGTTTCCCTTTTACCAGTCTACTCCTTTCAATTAAATTCACAGCAAATTATGGAGATTGATACTGGATGGTGAAAGGAGCAATCAGATCTATTGGATTTATTCTATATGTCTAACTAAAAAGTTTTGTTCAAATGTAATTTGCTTTGTGATTGAAAAGTTTTTAAAAATCACCCCAAAAGAGGGTAAGATAAAAAAAATACTCTATTTTTAAAAAATGTTCAGCTCTGGTATTAGTTTTTCAGAAGTTAGATATTTCATCTTCCTGAAGTTTTAATATCAAATAAAACTATCCAAATAGAATCAAGATTCTTTTTTTTACAATAAGTTTCCAGAAGTAGGTAGAAATTTGAAATATATAAAGTAGTCAATCCTATGTTACTGAATAGTGGGTTTTGTTTTTAAAGACAAAACTTACATGCATCAAAGACGCCATTTATAATTAACTCAGCATTTGCAGAAGAATAGGGTGGACAGAGCAATCTTTATTAAAAACTTTTAGTAGGCAATTCTTTCCTAACATATACCTAGTAATCAAATGGTTATAATCAAGAAAGGTAAATCTGTGCTTAATAGGATCATCATAATAAAATAACGGATTTAGCACTGATGAAGACAAAGAACCCTGGAATTCATAGACACATCCTTTCATGGTTAACAATGCTTCCACTTCCAGACTTTTATGAGTGAATATTGGATATATATTAGGTAGTAGCTTGGCACCCTAGAGGTGGAGCTCTTTTCACACAATCTGGAGGCTGTGAGTTTGATCCAAGGTAATGGCAGATATTTCTCTCTCTGGGTGCAAAGAGAAAATATCTGCTGCAAACTCCACATAGGCATCAGGAGGGCATCTGGCCAATAAACGCTCAGCTCCATCCTGATGCAAGGGATTATAAGGTCGTTAAAAAATGCATATGTATTGGAAATTAAATTGAAAATACTTTGTCCCCTCTACTGTCATCATCAGGGTAAATAAAATAAAAAAGCTGCAGTCAGGATAAGTTGAAACCTCTTTGGTTCACATACACAACCAGGCACATAACCTACAGGTAATTACTGTCTGTTTCACACAAGGAAATAGAACATGTTGGTGGAAATCATATACGATTCATGTCATTTCATTTATTTAGGTGTCCTTTTGCCCTAGCTCCCATTCTTTGACCTTTTTTTGCACTGTATTGTATTAAATGGGAAAGAAGTCAACTATACTAGATACAGTTTCAAAATAAGTGAGAGGAAATAAGTATTTTGGTGGGTGTTTAATACAGTTTACTGTCAATATTTGTTTTGTGTCTAGGTTTATAATCAGCAAAGTAGGTGAATAATGGATTCAGATACAATTGTGGTGGAAAGGAAAGGAAACAGAAAAAAAGTTTTTGTAGCATCTGTCTTCTTTGTTTCAGATTCATGTCCATCACGCTGACACTTTTCTGACTTTCAGAATGGCTTTTATATTAATTTCTGTAAATGAAATAATTTTTCCTAAGATAAAACATCCTGTATATTGCAACTGCAGAATGAGTCAATGAAATATTTCATTTATCATCATTTTGACACATCCATCTAGTCTATTGGTATTTCTGCTGTGGTCTCAAAACCAAGACGATTTGAATAAGCTATTTTTCCATCTCTATATTTATTAACCAAATTAGTCATGTTCACTGAATGAACAATCCACAATCACAGTTGACAGGGAGGGAGGGAGGGAGGGAGGGAGGGAGGGAGGGAGGGAGGGAGGAAGGAAGGAAGGAAGGAAGGAAGGAAGGAAGGAAGGAAGGAAGGAAGGAAGGAAGGAAGGAAGGAAGGAAGATTTTTGTTTTTTCTTTTATCAGTGCAAATGTATTTATTTACCTCCAATATAAAAAAATATTTGAATTAACTTAACCACAAAGGGGGGGAGACCTTGGATCTTAATGTCTGAATATAAATTAATACCTCCCTCTTTCTATTTTCTCCCTTCGATGTATGTGTGTGCATAATTGCATTTAGAAACTGTGCTTGAGTCTTTATATACTAAAGAACAATCAGATGGTGTGTTTATATATAGATGTGTTGACACTAGATCATTTTTTGAAAAATATTTACATTTCCATATAGTTAATTAAAATCAATAGCAAAAAAAACTTGCAAAGTAATAGAAATACTTCTGGGCTACTGCTCTTTGTGTTAAATATTGAGCCAAGTTTCTTGATAAATAGCAGAAAACTATTTAAGAGGAACCTCTTACTAAATATCATGAATGGTGTCCTTTGATGGCTTTCATCTATAGATGTTAATTGTTGACTCCAACCTAGAACTCCAAGATTCTTTTCCTAAATTGATACCAACTATGGTGTTTTATATGAGCATGTTCTCTAGAATAAAAGGATTTTCTTCTTCAATTAACATTCTTATCATTCTACCCTTCTTGCTCAACAGGAGGAGAAGTTCCCTATACCACGCTGGCAACTCGAATGATGATGGGCGCCTGGTGGTTGTTTGCCTTGATCGTCATCTCATCCTACACTGCAAATCTAGCGGCTTTTCTCACCATCACTCGTATTGAGAATTCCATCCAGTAAGTTTGCACAAGCTTGGGAGTCAGAGTCAACCACGAGCTGGAAAACCTCTTTGGCCAAAATTGAAGCCTACCCAACCAGAATCAGTATTGAAATAGAAGTAGGCTGAGCCCAAGGGCAGGTTCAAACATGTCATCAGCCTTGAGTCCCTTCATGCCCATCTAAGCAAGGGTGGGATTCTACTGGTTCAGACCGGTTCAGGCAGCCCAGTAGTTCCAGTGAACATTCGGGGCCACCCACCTGCCCCTGCACTTTCCTGTGCTTTATTTCCTGGTTTTTTAGCACAGCTAATTTGCAGAGTGATTTGCCATGCATCAATTGTTTTACTCACCAGGGATGCAGCAGAAGGTAAGTAATTGAGTTGAAAATGGGCTTTTAAAATGTAGAGGGCACACCACTGGATCTAAGTCCAACCCATCTTGAATTCTGTTGACTCTTATAATAACAATTTGCTTTGACCATTAGTATTTCAGATCCTTACAGAGAGTGTTAGCATGCAATAAATCTGTTAGCAATTTGAACTGCCTTACATTAACATTCCATCTCTCTTACCTTTCGTTCCCATTTCTATACTTTTTAAAATAAGATTAATCATAGTGAAACACACACACACACACACACACACACAAATAAGTCTGGCCGGTAAATATGGCTGATGGTTTCCATCATTTCAGAATAATAGAATAACAGAATTTGCAGGTCTTCCAGTCCAACCCCCTACTCTGGCCGGAAACCCTAGACAAATGGTTGTCCAATCTCTTCTTAAAAACTTCCAGTGTTGGAGATGCCACAACTTCTGGGAACAAGTTGTACCACTGATTAATTGTTCTAACTGTCAGAAAATTTCAAAATCGTTCCATACTTAATCTGGTATAACCAGGGGTGGGATTCTACCGGTTCTGTCCGGCTGCACAGAACTGGTAGCTCTGAAGAGCAGCAGCACCGGTTCTGTGTCTGCTGCTGTTTTGGCCCATCTGCCTGCCCACGTTCTTACCTGTCTTTTATTTCCTGCTTTTTCAACCGCAGCTGCTTTGCGCAGCATAGCTGCAGTTGAAAAAGCAGGAAAAAAGGGCTTTTCCCAACTGCTGTGCACCTGTATGCAGCGCTGCTCAGCTGTCCGGGCAGCTCAACAGGTTGTAAATTGCACTCGCGTGACTCACACATGCGCATGTGTTGCAAAGCAACAGAACCAGTAGTTATACTGGTCGGATCCCATCCCTGGGTATGACTCTAGGCTATATTCTCAGATACAGCATTTCAACAAAGGTTCTAAATAGTGCCTTGAGACAGGATTAGATTATGAGTAGTGATTATAGTGGTAATGTTGGGGACAACAGTAGAATCCTTGTTGGGTTTTTCGCTTTGTTTCTTTTATTTATTTTTTCCTTCCCTGTTTTAATAACAGAGGGAAAGGAAAACAAAGACTCTCAGAATGGCTGGTGGTCTCACCTTATCCGCTGGAAGGTGAAAGGTTTTCTGTCTCTCACAGTTTTACTACTTTTTGACCACTGTTTTACTGACTCTGTGGGGGAGAATACTCCTCTTCTCGTAAGAGCAGCTCCATTTACTCTGAACTACCATAAGACTATCAAAGTCTCTGCCAGGGGACAGGAGAGAAATTATTTGTTCCCTAAAATTGCAGTTATTCCCCAAATAGAAAGCGTACGTAGGCATTTTCTCTATCTAATGTCTCTTTTTTGTGAAAAGTATGTCCTGCATCTTTATTATTGATCTTTGCAGACCTTAGCAAACCTGCAAGCAAGAGACAATATAACAATTCAAGATGGTCTGGGTCAGCATTTCTCAGCATGGGCAACTTTAAGAGGTGTGGATATCAACCCTCAGTCTTCTCTAGCCAACATGGTTGGCCAGGGAAATCTGGGAGTTGACGTCCACGCTTCTTAAAGTTGCTAATATTGAGTAATAGTGGTCTAGGTGTAACCATGGTCCCTCTTCCTATAAAATTAAGATTCCTCTCCCTTCAACTCCTTAAACTGGGAATGCTGTGGCTCTGTGGCTAAGATACTGAGCTTGTCCATCCGAAAGGTTGGCAGTTCGGCGGTTCGAATTCTTAGCAATGCATAATGGAGTGAGCTCTTGTCACTTGTCTCAGTTTCTGCCAATCTAACAGTTCGAAAGCATGTAAAAATGCAAGTAGAAAAATAGGGACCACTTTGGTGGGAAGATAACAACGTTCTGTGTGCCTTCAGCATTTAGTCATGCCGGCCACATGACCACGGAGACATCTTCGGACAGTGCTGGCTCTTCGGCTTTGTAATGGAGATGAACACCACCCCTGAGAGCTAGAAAAGACTAGCACATATGTGTGAGGGGAATCTTTACCATTACCTTTTATCCTTCAACTCCCTAAACAAGGAGCACAGTGGCTCTTGTGATTAGGTGTTTGTTGAAAGTTAGCAAGACCATGTTTGAGACCCAAATGCTGCTGTGAGGTGGGATGAGCCCTAGTCCTTTGCTCCAGCTCCTGCCAAGGACATAAAAGGAGGCTCCAACTGTATGTCCCCCAGACAACAATCATGTCACTGGCTAATCTTTTCAACCTAGAAGCACCTGGGTACTTCTGACATGAGTGTAAAACTCCCTAAATAAATGCATTCTATTTTCTTATTCCACAGTTCTCATTAGACTGAATATCTCTGGGAAACCTTTGAATATCTCTGAAAAGCCTTTGAAGCCTTTGGCAAATGGCTGTTTATCGTGTGATCTTTGGCTCTGATTACTGCAACTGAATTCCAATAAATTTATTTTTTTTTTCCAAAAGGAAAATGAACTGTCCTTTCTACTGTTAATTGATTTATCCAAATCTCTAAGCCATCCAGCAAGCATTCAAATTTGTAAGCCACCCAGACAAGGCAATTCTTTTTGGAATTCTTTTTGTGTCCTGTCTGTTTGGGCTGTATTAGAATTAATTCTCATAACCATATAACTATAGAAAAAAGGAAAGGAGAATAAAATTGCTTAGACAAAGCTTTATATGAATAAATGAATGTGTCATAAATAAATGTGCTTTAGAATAAACAATTAGATGTTCATCCTCATTATTGAATGACTAGTTGTCTCTGTGCAGATAGTTTCCAAGTTATAAGACAAACTTGTTCATTCTGCGGGCATGTTGTTGTTTTATATATGCCACTGTAATACCTAAACTTAAATGCACTCTTTCTTTTGGGGTAAATTGTTTTAATCTATGTGAAACAAAGCCTTTGCAATCTGATGAGAGCTATATTGTGCAATTCCAAATTGTCAGGAGCTAAATTAGTTTGTATGTTTTTGTTCTTGTTTTGTTGTGCTCTTATTAAAATGAAATGCTCCTGAGTTTCTAATACCCAGCATCCCAATCTTATGAGCCATTTCAATTGCAAGGCTCAGAGCACAGTTGCTTAAGCAACATCCCTAAAATATTAAATAAGCAAATTGAAATAAATCAAATGGAGCTGGCACCATTACATTAAGATTCCAACAATTCTTTAAGACATGCAATATCACAAATTTTAGCCATGTTAATCTTTATTTTCTTTACACACATATACTTCAATGGAAGAAAGACTAACCTGTCAGGATCACAGGAACCTGAAATAATCAATGTGTTCCTTTTTACACAGCGCATAAAAATATTTATCTTCCTTTTCTCATCACAAGCTGGCATTCTGTCTCTATAACCTTAGAAGTTAGATCCAAAACACAAATAATTAAGTAAGGGGGCTAAAATAATATTTGCTCTTGTGGGGAAAGTTTTCCCCAAACTATACTGCCAGTTATATGAAGAGGAGAAAGAGAAAAAGAGGAGAAGAGAGGAAAGGAAGAGGAAAGGAGAGGAGAGGAGGATATTGTGTGCTACCAAGTTAGTGCTGAGTCCTGGCAACCACAGAGATAAGGTTTTTCCGTGATGATCTATCTGTAACTTGGTCTCTAAGGTCTTTAATAGTGTGCCTAGCTTCTTGGACGAGAAGCAAAACATCTTCAAAGAAAAACAAAGAAGTCCAGTTGCCTCTTGAAAAAGCATCTTTGGGACAACCACGACCAAGATGACTGAGAAACTCCATTGACTACTGACAAGAACTAACATCTCAGTCAGGTGACAGCTTTAACCAGCAGGCATTCACCTTGTGCAGTAATTGTATCTCTTTCTGAACGGAAATAACAGAATAACAGAGTTAGAAGGGATTTTGAGGGTCTTCTAGTCCAACCGCCTGGTCAGGCAGGAAACCCTATATCATTTCAGACAAATGGTTGCCCAATCTCTTCTTAAAATCTTCCAGTGTTGGAGCATCCACGACTTCTGAAGGAAAGCCATTCCACTGATAAATTGTTCTCAGTGTCAAGAAGTCCTTACTTCTTGGTTGCTTCTCTCCTTGATTAGCTTCCATCCATTGCTTCTTGGCCTGCATTCAGATCCTTTGGAGAATCTGATCAATTGTTCTAACTGTCAGGAAATTGTGAGAAATGCCTTCTCACAATCACTTGTACCATGACCATCTCTCTTTTGGACAATTACAAGGCATTCTACATAGTGCTACCTTTGAAGTTCACTAGAAATCTACAAGTAATCCAGGAGGCAGGAACTAGTTAGGAACATGTCTTATTTTGTCTGTTAAGTTTGGAGCATGGGCGCGAAGAATGGAGACGAGCCGGTGAAACGGTGAACTTCAAACTCTTTATTTACATGGTGTGACAGCTCAAAACTCAATGGCTGCTACAGCCTTCCTTATATAGGCAACTTATTAGATATTCAACCAATGAAAACCAGGGAGCGCTAGCTCCGTTACCCAATGAGAGAGGCTCATTAATGGCCAATCAGATTCACCTGAATGGACCAATCTGATATCGCCATTAACGGCCAATCAGAAGTGCAGGGCCAGAACCCTGCACTTGACTTCAAGCTCTTGATAACTTTATTAACACAGTTATTCATTCACAACATTGTCCATATAGTACCACTACTCTGTGGACTGAACTGGTTATCATTAGGCTTCCAGATAGAGTTTATAGTTTTAACAGTTGCCTACTATATGCTTCTTGGCCTGCATTCAGATCCTTTGAGAATCTGATCAATTGTTCTAACTGTCAGGAAATTGTGAGAAATGCCTTCTCACAATCACTTGTACCATAGCTCATTGTGGCTTGTGATCTGGTTACATACAGAACTCCTGCTATTTTTGCCCACTCAGAATCATTTGATGTTCTGCCTGTCTCAGTTGTAAATCAATGTCATCTTGCAGGATCAAAAAGGCATGCTTTCTGGCCAACTGGATTGTCCTGTGGAGCAGTTTTCTCCTGAGGTCCACATGACTTGACTGGGCTTTTATAAAGGCATTGAAATTGAAATGCTTTAGAGTACAATGTAGAAATGAGCTTCCTGACAGCGGTTAGTTGTGGTTAGTCATACTCAATGCATGACATATATTTTACTGGGAGGTTTGTTCTTTTTTTTGCTTGATGTTTTAATCCTATTCTGTGTGCTAGCTGTGCAACTCTTCCTAACTAAGGCAGCATACGGGTTTCTACTACATTATAATATATTTATGCTGGTCTATTGAATATTTTGGATTTCAAGGACCAAAATTAATTGAGAGAAGTGAAAATTGCATAGAATTATGCTTCTTCAAGTACAGTAGAACCTCTGATCACAATCATAATTCATTCCATAACTTTGGTCACAACCCGATTTGGTTGTGACCCAAACCTAATTTTGGAAATTTGACATTTACAAAAAAAAAAAAAAAAATGTGCGGAAGGGGAAATTGGTGTGGGGAAAAAAAATTGTGAATTTTTTGGTCAGAACCCAATTTGGTCATGACCAGAGGTTCTACTGTATTTTTGTGTAGGCTGGAAGCAGTTCTCTTTTCATGTAATACCAGGAACTTCCTTCATGGATAATATATGTTTTACATTTCTCTTCTGCTTTTCTTGTTCTTCTAACAGCGGTTTAAGTAGGCAAGATACTATGTTAGATCTTACCTTGATGAATGTTGTGACCATGATGAATTCTGGAAGCAACAGAGTCAAATTGGCAAGATGTTCTTGTGAGAAACCATAGTATAGCAGTCTCCTACTCCATTATCATTAGGTGCCCTGCAAACACACCTGCAATTATAGAAAGCTCTATTTGTGATCTGATGTTGGAAAGATCACTCTCAGGAGATGCAAAAGCTTATTAAGAGAATAAGTGGCAACTTGAAATTAAACTTTTTTTTACATCCTCCTTCATTAGTTTTATTAGTGTCCTTTTTCGGGACACATTCTTCCTTTTCTAATATACATGGTTTATCTACATTTTTGAGAGATTGTGGAAAGCTTTGGGTACACACATCAATTCCGGTTCTAAACAAATTATTATGGTGTCCACACTGCTTATGTACAAATAAACCAAATCCAAAGGGATGTTGTAATCTGGTGTAGTTTTTATTAGGCTATTATTTTTCTCTAGCAGCTCCTTCTTGTCTTCAGCAAATTGGCCATTAAGTTGATTTGGCTGGTGCTTTTAAAAAGCCAGTTCTCTAAAAGAGAGCAAAAGCTGCCCATCCATTACCATTGGCCGAGATATCAGGTTCATTTTCTGGACATAATTGTTCCATTGGTGGTCAATTCGGAATGAAACAGAACATCAACAGAACATACATTGTCCTGAATCCTTCCAAAATCAGTCCCATCTCTTGATTAGAGAAACAAAACCCTGTAGATTCTTCTGAAGCAAACCACTGTTTTGATTGCAATCCTTCCAAATGTTGATAGATGATAGATAGGGATAAATCAATCAATTGGAATAGAGCTGGAAGGTCCTGTAGTCCAACCCCCTGCTCAAGTAGGAAACCCTATAACATTTCAGACAATTCCAGATTCTTCTTAAAAACCTCCAGTGATGAAGTACCTACAATTTCTGAAGACAAATTGCTCCACTGGTTAATTGTTCTCTCTGTTAGAAGTTTCTCCTTAATTCCAGGTTACTTCTCTCCTTGATTAGTTTTCATCTACCATTTCTTGTCCTAGCTTGGTGCTTTGGTAAATAAATTGCCCTCCTCCTCCTTGTGCAACCTCTGAAATACTGAAATACTGCTTTCATGTCAGCCCTAGTCCTTCTTTTCTCCAGACTAGCCAAACCCAAATACTGCAACCAGGTAGAAATTAGATAGATAGATAGATAGATAGATAGATAGATAGATAGATAGATAGATAATTAAAATGTCTTGTAATTCAGTCTACATGATACAGCCCTTGAAGACCACTTGAAAATTTCAGCTGGTCCCGAAGGTGGCATCTTACCTGCTCATTGCCATGTTATACAACTGCTTTAAAGTGATCCGCTGGTTGCCAAGTTATTTCCAAGTGAAATTCAGAGCCTTGGTACCCTTAGAACTATATATGGCTTTGTACCTGGGTATCTAACTGCCTGCCTGTCTTAAGTAGTCTCAGGTGGGAAATGTTTATCAAAGATCCCAATCTACCAAGAGGGGGCTGAACGGTGAGCATTCGTGATACCAGCTCCACTTCTAGGAAATAGTTTGCCTCCTGAGACAAGAATATCTATCCATGTCATAGTTTTCCCAAGCTAGTAACCACTTGACTTTTGTGGCAGATCTTTGGAGACAATCACAACTGCCTACATCCATATACAGATTTGTATATTTTACTCATTTGACATTAATCATTACTAACTTGGGTATTGACATTTCTAAAGGTTATTTTATTTTATTGTTGTTTTACTATCTATAAACTTCTTGGAGTCCAAGGACTGAAGAAGTAAAATAATTGTGCTCATAAATACATAATAAAAAGTTAAATAAAATTACTGAGTACCCAATAGATTATAAACTCCATACTCTCCTATCCACTTAAGAGAAAGGGTAATATACAATGCATATCAACCTTAGTCCCCAAAACTAAATGTACCTGTTTAGAAACAGTACAGCTGATGTCCTGGTTATAAATGATAGAATTAACTGTTCAATGACTGTAAAACCAGCTTGTGAGTCTCAAAAGGCAGATAAGGAGATACTATTGGGCACAACTCAGCCCAGCAAGTCAATTTTTGTATTGATCTTATACACTTCCTTCAGGAATCTTAAAATGACATATCAATTCAATTCAACTCAACTCAAACCTTTATTGTCAGAGTACAACATGTGTACAATGAGATTGGCTGACATCACAAGGGCAGGGAATGAGATTGGATTGGAATGAAATCTTATTTTTCTGTAGGATTTATTGGATTCTATAGAAGTATACTTCTATAGCTCAAAATAGTAATCCTATGGCTATAGATAGAAGATGGCAAAATAGCTATACTCAATTTGTTTCCTCCAGAAATCCTAGACATACAACCTGTGTTACCTTCCAGCAAGATGGGGTTGAATGCATCTGGAATATTGGATGGGACAATTTCCTACATTTCAGTTCAGCTTCTGCAATCTCTTAGGTGTGCATTTTTTTATTTAATTTTCTGTTGGCTTTGCAAAAGGCTCTAAACATCCCAGCCCTTTTATCTGCCCTTAAGTGTCATCAGAGATATTTGTGCACTTGCATAAAGCTAATTTGTGCCAGCAAATTCTTAATGGCTCCTAGCTGTTAGATTGGAGGAGTTCTTCAGAAAGTCTAATGAATGTCATTTTTTAAAAAAAATGAAGGCCCGCCTAAGTGGTCCATAAGGATGGGTAAATAAAGGAAAATATGTCAGGTTTGCAGATTTTCAGAGACTGTCTGAAAATTGATTTGAAACTGGTGGTAATTCAGAATTTCACATATATATAAAGTCTCTAATGTGCATATGCTGATGAAAAAGAAAGAAACAGTAGGGACTGGCGCAGAAGCTGTGCAAATAAGATGAAGAAGCTAGAGGACTACCAAAATGAACAAAAGGTTCAGAAAGCCCCTATTTATTAAAATGAAATCTTTCTATGAAAATATATGCAGCGCAGCATGTTCCCTCTCTGTTATTTCAGTATATAAATAACATAAAGCTCATGAAAAGATAGATTAAAAGAAAACTCAGCTATTTTATGCGCTGTTTGATGCTGAAATATTGAAATCCGTTTTCTGTTCATGGGAGAGTTGGAGGATGAAAGTGACAGGACCCACTCCACAGAATTCAGTTCAAGGTTTAAATAAAATATCTTTGCACAATATACTTTGGATGGATGGATTTATTCCAGAATATAGGAATTTTATTTTTATTTTAGTTTGAGCTTCAATTCATACATGCACACCTACGCAGCACACTATTCAAGTTCTATGTTATCCAAAGGAGTAAGGAATTGTAACTCAAGTAAATTAAAGGAATGGGTAAGAAAATATAACTTAAAATATAAATAAAATAAAATGCATTTCTATCTTACATATATCCAAACTGAATCCAAATTTCTTTATATCTTTCTCAATTTGCAATCATCCTTCTTTCCATCTGCTCCATGCATTGTTTCACACTTTTTGATCTCTATCTCTCTAAAGTTTTTCTTTGAAGATGTTTCACTTCTCATCCAAGAAGCCTTTTTCAGCTCTGACTGGATGGTGGGGAATGGGAGAATATTTATATTTCTTACAGACTGCTGGTCATTTGCATTCTTTTAGAGAGTCATTGAGGCCACTTGGAGGTTTATCTGTGTCCTCAGATCAGGGGTCACCAACCTTTTGGATCTCAGGGACCATCAAACTCATAATTTTAGATCCCAGGGACCACTAACTGGTTCTGTGGACATGGCCTAATTTGTGGGTGTGGCTTGGTGGTCATGTGACTGGCTGGGCATGGCTTGCATATAAATATTATAAATATTTATATAAATATTGAAATTTTTTTATAAGAAAAGAGCAACTTTTACCCAAAATCAAGCAAAGCAGGCAGATTGAGTTGCTCAAAGAATCATTCAATGATCTGCCATCAGCTAGCTCAGTCTCTCAAATTTGCTTGCCGTGAGTCTGCACTGAATTTGCTTGCAAGCAAACCTTCAATCCCAAGGGAGTTTCAGCTGTACTTAAAAGCATAGCCAAAGATCTAAAGACTAGCTAGAAAGCAAGAAATCCAACCATTTCCTGCTTTCTAGCCAATCTAAATCTCCTGGCACAGCCGAACAGATGATGGTTAGAAAAAGGAAAAATAGAAATTTAGCAGGCAAGTTTACCGGGTAAGGAGTGAGTGGGTGGGGAGGGTTCCTGCACGCCATGTGGGCAGCACAGCCTTGTGTTTCTGCCTAGCCTGGATTAATTGCTTTGGGAGGGTGCTCTGGGGGCAAGATTTCTCTGAGGCCCACCAAAATTTTCTAATGGCCCAACAGTTGGTGACCACTGCTCCAGATCACCTGAGTCATTGAAAGCTGTGCTTTCTGCAGGAGAGCTGAAGCTTGGATGAGAAGCAAAACATCTTCAAAGAAAAACAAGGAAGTCCAGTTCATCATCATCTTTTAACGACCCCATTATCCCTTGTGAGGTGGAGTCTGGGCAATTGAAAGGATCTAGCAGAGTGTTTAATGGCCGGATACTCTTCCTGTCACCAATGTGGAGTTTTGTTCAGCAGATATATTCTCATTGTGCTTAGCGAGAGAAATATCTGTCTCTACCTAGGATCGAACTCAAAGCCTCCTGATTGTGAGGCGAGAGCTCCACCTCTAGGTCACTGCACCACCCACAAGAAAGTCCAGTTGTCTCTTGAGAAAAGAACTTTCTGAATAGCTGGCAGGCAGGCAGGTGAGAAAGAGGAAGGAAGGAAGGAAGGAAGGAAGGAAGGAAGGAAGGAAGGAAGGAAGGAAGGAAGGGAGGGAGGGAGGGAGGGAGGGAGGGAGGGAGGGAGGGAGGGAGGGAGGGAGGAAGGAAGGGAGGGAGGGAGGGAGGGACAAGTGATGAAAAAGAAATGAGAGTTAATAAGTCACTTCCACTTTATTTACAACAGATAATAAAATCTTATTTTCCTTGTTCCTAAATAGCAATAGCACTTAGACTTATATACCACTTTACAGTGCTTTATAGCCCTCTCTAAGTAGTTTACAAAGTCAACATATTGCCCCCAACAACCTAGGTCCTTATTTTACTGACCTCGGAAGAATGGAAGGCTGAGTCAATCTTGAGAATTGAATGCTGAACTGCTGGCAGCTGGCACTCATCAGAAGTAGCCTGCAGTACTGCACTCTACAATTACTGTATATGTTTTCCATTTTCTTCACATACACACACCCTCATTTAATCCATGTATTCCTTAATCTTCAAATCCAAACATCAGTATATAATTTCTTTCTTCTTTCAGCAAAAAGTCCATGTAAAATTTCCACTCTTTTAAAAGAATGCTGGTTTTTTTTCCTTTGACCACACAGCCCAGTTTTTCCATTTTCCATTTCTCTGAATTTTGACATTTTTTAATAATCCATTCTCCACTAAGAGGGAGCAATGGTGGGATTCAATTTTTTTTACTACTGTTTCTGTGGATGTGGCTGCGTTAGCATGATGTGGCTTGATGGGCATGGCTTGGTGGGCATAGCAGGGGAAGGATAGTGCAAAATCCCATTCCCTCCCCATCCCACCAACCTTCTTTCCAGCTCCATTCTCCATTCTCCTGTCCAGGACAACAAAAGAAGCCCCAACCCAACAGCTGGTACTCAGAAGGCAGAGAATAGATGGGGGATGGGGCCAGTCAGAGGTGGTATTTGCTGGTTCTCCGAACTACTCAAAATTTCCGCTACCAGTTCTCCAGAACTAGTCAGAACCTGCTGAATGCCACCTCTGAGAAGGATGCTTGTTTTCTTAATGACATTTCACAGCTTGACACAATCAAAGGCCTTTGGCTTTCTCCATTATCAGTGTGAATTACCAACAATATTTTTTATTTCTCAATTTTTTAAAAAATCTGATTCATTACCCTTTCCATCCAAAACTCTAATCTACATCGTTGGTGTTCAGGATCACCAATGTAAATTAGAACTTTGCTTCTATGTGAAATTAAGGATACATGTAATAAATTTGCACATTTGGTTAAGTTTTCTCTCATTGATACCAGCATGCAAACTGGCCCTCTCCATCTATTCACCCTAGTCTCATTCTCCATATTTGCCAATATAATTTGCTTAGAATCTTATCCTATTTTTGTTAGCTTGACAAATTTCCTTAGATATTCAATCAATTTCTGTAGCCTTCCCATCGGTAGTGCCAAATTGAAGCTTTTCTGAGTTCAGAGGCCTTTTGGCTATCTTCATTTATGTGATCCCATCTTAGATATCTTTACAGACATCATAGTACTTCTTCTTGTCTCTTTTCTCTCTCTAGTTCTTTGATAAGTTTCTTCCTGTGATTTTTGTCCTTGGCTTTGGCTTTTCTATTCTTGGCAATTCTCACCATCTGTTTGGACATCCAGTTTGTTTCCTTCTGTTTCTTAAAAATTTGGCAGTCTCTTTTCACATTCATTCTTTGAATTCATTCTACAGTTCCCCTGGCTCCCTAACAATAATGTTCAAGACTTCAAAGTGATTATTGATGTTCTCCTTGAAAATTGTGTGAATATATGCTCAAGAGCATATTATGGAAACCAGCTTTCTTTGTTCCTCAGCTTTAGCTTGATTTGGAACTTTCACATGAGCACTTTGTGATCTGTTCCACATTCAAGCCATAGGATTATCTTTGTTGTTACAACCAAGCTCTTCCATCTTCTCCCAGCTTGATGTCTTTGTGCTTTGTCTAGCGATGTCCTTGTGTATTGGAATCATTTTGCTTGTTGGATTATTACGTTAGCTGTGAAGAAGTTGGCAGAGGCTGATAAGCTATTCTCCTACATCACTTCACTTGCCTTGGCTATACAGTCTAATTACGTTCTCCTTCTTATTTCCAACTTTGGCATTTTGCTTGCATATTCTGGCAACTTTAGATTGAACTGGATCATAAAGCCTGTCAGCCTTCTCTTTTTCTGCGTTGATGGTTGGAGCATAAACATGGATAATCATCACATTAAAGGGTCACCCACAAAATGGAAGGAATGTTATTTGGTGACTAACTGCATCCTGCTGCCATGGTTACATCTTTTTGACTCTGAAAGCAATGTCATCCCTTACTTTTCACAAAATCATACCTTAGTATTTATCTGTTTTAAAACTCTTTGAATTTGATATGAGCCTCAGTGGCACAGTGGGTTAGAGTGCAGTACTGCAGGCCACTTCTGCTATTACTAGCTTCCTGAAATTTGGCAGTTCAAATCTCACCAGGCTCAAGGTTGACTGAGCCTTCCACACTTCCAAGGTGGGTAAAATCAGGACCCAAAATTATTGGGGCCAATAGGCTGACTCTGTGAACCACTTAGAGAGGACTGTAAAGCACTATAAAGTGGTATATAAGTCTAAGTGCTGTTGCTGTTCCTATACTCAATGCGTTTTGATGAGAAAATTTTGTCCCATTGCTTGTCTTTTGTTTGGTTCTTGAGTCATAAGCTAGAACTTGTTGGTGTTGGTTGCCTCATGACTCACTACCCTTTCCATCCAAAACAAAGGGTATGGGTTACCATTGTCATCTTTCCAGGATGACATCACATTCCCAAATTCCCCTTTTTGATCAGACTTCTGACAAATACCTTCCCAGGTACATTTAAATGACTTGGCAAGTTTTTACATTCACTAACTTCTGCTTCTTCATTCTTCCAATCATCCAGTACAGATTCACATATATTTGAATAAATTGCACAATGTCTCTATAATCATTTCCACTTTTTCCAGATTATACCATCTGCAACTGCAACCTTTTTTCAAAATCTTCACGGTCCTAGGACTTCCTGTTCATATTTTTTTTCTTGCATGCTTAACACTGACAGCATTCATTTAAATGAAACTCTATCACTAATTGTTCTTCCAATGTTTCCCCATTTCAATCCTATTTCAAATGATTGCATCATTTTTATTTTAATCATATTCTACTGGATGCTTCTGTTAAAATAACTTTTTTAAAAAAATTCTTCCCAAAATAATCTGCATTTTTTCTTAGTGTTTTTTAATCATAACCATCCCTTGGTTTTGTTTTTGCTTTTGTATTACACCTTTGCTACAGTTTAAAAATTGAGTCATGGCACTGGTCTTCTTTTCTTTTGGGTTTGAAACCTTTAACTGCTTATCCAAGTTGCTTCTTCAGTCTTTGCAACTATTTCTCCTTATACACTTTTGGCAAATATATTTTTCTCATTCTGTTACTTTACAGCAATCGTCCTTTCACATACACTTTGATCCACAGCCTATTTCACATAGATATTGTCTATGCCCCGATGCTCATCATGGCTTTAATCAATCAAGGCTTTCATATAATATTTTAATACAATTCTTTAATATAGAGCAGGTTGCTAGCCAAATATCTTACCCAACCATATATAACATTTTTTGTTAGTGGTAAGAACTGTATCAATCAGGTTTGATCAGTATGCCACAACACAAGTAAAGCCCAAAATACATGCTTGTACTATTCCTTGTTTGACAAACTGTCTCATTTAGAGCAATGCTTCTCAATCTTGGCAACTTTGGAATTCTGTGATTGAAATCCAAGCTTTCCAAAATTAGTGTTGAGAAATGCTAATGTAGAGACTATCTTGCAAACCTGTCTCTCACAATATTGAGGGTGGTACAGTGCACTGCCACACAATTCATATGTGTGTGTGCATGTGTGTGTGTGTGTGTGTCTTCATATATATAGATATAGAGATAGATAGATAGACAGACAGATAGATAGATAGATAGATAGATAGATAGATAGATAGATAGATAGATAGATAGACAAGAGATGAGAGATAGAAAGAGATAGAAGATAGAGGGAGAGATGATATAGGTATAGATATAGCTAAATATAGAGGTAGACATTTAAATAAATATAGACATATAGATAGATATATGTTCTATTTATATCTGTCTATAGATATAGACAGATATAAATAGACAGATGACAGATTGATAGACATACAGATAGATGATATAGGGATATAGATAGATATTGATATATAAATAGATATAGACATATAGATAGAATAGAGATAGATAGATGGATAGATAGATAGATAGATAGATAGATAGATAGATAGATAGATAGACAGACAGACAGACAGACAGACAGACAGACAGACATTGCTGAGGTAGCAAATAATTTTCAATTCTGTCCTTTAAAAATCCAGTTTGATAGTTATTTTTGAGAGATCTAAGGACCAGATTAAAGATGTTAAGATGTTGAATATTTATACTGTATAAGTGTACAGTTTAGAGATATTCAGCAGTTTAAAATCTACACTTACTACTATATGTGCTTAAAATTTGTATCCATGCAGTATGAAGTTTTATCTAAACAAATGCAGTTCCACTTTTCACTGAATATGCAGAGGTTTAATAATATATTACATGCATTTTTATTTTATTTTTTATTAATTTTTTATCCAGGGCTTTATTGTTTTGTAAGTAACTCAGTGCACCAAACATGCATTATATATTTGCCTTCTCCTATTTACCCACAACAATATCCCTGTGATACTGGATATATAATGATAATAAATTTATCAGAAAGGTCTGTGAATATTTGTCAATTGTGTTTTCATTTTCTAAGCTTTCTTTGTTTTGTTTCCCAGGTATAATAATACTACTTCTAATGGGTATCCAAAGAGTTGTTTTATTTTTTTAAAAAAAACCCTTCGTTTGTATTCTTTGATTAGAACACACTGACAAATGGTAGCCTTCTGTAACTTCTTTCCTTTTCTTTCTCACCTTTATTTCAAAAGAATTCATTGTGATAATTGCTGGTAACATGCAAGAGCTGGTTTGTGCAAAATAGCTAATTGAGTTCCTTGGTTGCAAAGATGTAATTTCTTACAAGAAAAGACAAACAATTATAATTTACCATTGTTCTCACTATCAACATTAACGAAGATGCTTATTTCACTATTGTTTTCTTTCCATGGCCCTTCCATAGATGAAGACAGTAATTACCATGTTAAGAGCAACTTTACTCTTAGATTTTCTCTGGTTCCCATCAAATATGACATCAGATACTTCATGGGCAGATTAACTGCAAGAGATGACTACCACAAATAACAAATGAATCATGTTTAAGAATGTTTCATGTTTAAGAAGGACCAGGGGAGACACAATAGCAGTCTTCCAAAATTTGAGGGGCTGCCACAAAGAGGGTTAGGGTTAGGGTTAGGTCAGCCTGTTTTCCAAAGCACCCAAAGACAAGAAGCAATGAATGGAAACTGAACCAGGAAAGATTAAACCTAGAAATAAGGATAAATTTTCTGACAGTGAGAATAATCAACCAATGGAGCAGAAGTTGCCTTTGGAAGTTATGGGAGCTTCATCACTTGAGACTTTCAAGAAGAGATTGGGGTGCCATTTGTCATAAATGGTGTAGGGTCTCCTGCTTCGGGGGGTCAGACTAGATGACCTACAAGATCCCTTCCAACTCTGTTAATCTGTAAATCTGTAAATTCAGCATAACACAATTACCTTGCAGTGACCAGGCCATATTAAAACTTAATATACGAATCATTCACTGATGCAATTTATCTGCTCTCCACCAGTAGCATTAGCAGACAACTGGTTACAGGTAGTCCTTGACTTAAGTCCACAATTGAGCCAAAAAAATTTGTTACTAAGTGAAAAATTTGTTAAGTCAAAATTTGTTTGTCCCATTTTATGATTTTTCTTGCCACAATTGTTAAGTAATATGGTTGTTAAGTGAATCTGGCTTCCCCATTGACTTTGCTTGTCAGAAGCTTGCAAAAGATAATCACAGCAATAGTCATAAGTATGAACCAGTTGCCAAGTATCTGAATTTTGATCACAAGATCACAGGGTTGCTCCAAAGGTTGTAAAACTGTGAAAAACAGTCATAAGTCACTTTTTTCAGTGCTGTTGAACTTTGAACAGTCACTAAATGAACTGTTATAGGTCAAGGACTATCTGTATGTTCACTTTAGGTAAAAAAACAACAACAACCAAGCACTACATGTCAATTATCAATTCTTGACAGTGAAGTGATAGTTGTCTTGTTTGAACTCTCAGAGATCTGAGTTCCCATCTACTTCACCCAAGAAAATCACGTTTTTGTCATTATTTTGTTTGTTTTTATTACTGAAAGCTGTTTCTTTCTTCAGTTATTCACTAATGTTTCTAGTATTTTACTACATTGAATTGTTGTTGTTGTGGCTTTGCTGACAGAAGTAGTAGCAATAACGCTGTTTTGACAACTACAGTTGTATCCAGGGATTTGCTGCCTATTTGTTAACAAGGGGGTCTCCAGCCAATGGAGAAAGGAGAGAGGCATGCATTATTAATGTAAGATAAAGCTGAAATAAATGAATCTGTAAGTTGACCCACAGACAGCAGACTCATAATACCTATGTACCTGCAGTATGCTGATTTTTCACATGTTACTCCAGCTAATTATTCTGATTATAGAGATGCTAAAGTTCAGTTTTGCCCTGTTTACTGATGCTTTGTCTCTTTTAGCACTTTAATGTAAGAAATGTAACTTAAGAAATGGTTTGCTGTGTTTATGATATAAACAACCTTTATAGAGATGTAATTCATTGGGGCTAAAGGAGTGCTTTTACTTTGATGTCCAGAAGCTAAATCAAATAGATGATAATGGTATGATTCCTATTTCTGGTTATTGCTTGATATCTTGAGGACTGCCTGATGGAAGGGCGTCATATACATTTGACAGATAAATGAAACCAATCCATTTTAGCCCTTGCTCTTTTCTTTTGTTGGCTTTCTTTTGCTTGATGCTAGGTTTTAAACTGTCAATTACCATTTCCATTTAAAAAGAAAGAAAACATATCGTAATGCTGAGTCACTTTGGGAATGGCATGTTCCTTAAATCTCAAAAGCGGAATATGAATGAAATAAATAATATTAAACTTTTCCTTCTATGTTACTCTTTAAAAGAAGCTGACCTGCCCTGATTTTTGTAGATCTCTTTTTTAAAAAAATTAAGATCAAATATCTTTTCTTTTCTCTCTTTTACTCTCTACCTCTGTACTTTCCCTTTTGTCTTCAAACATAAAGGCAATTCTCCTAGTTTTGCTTTGACTTTTAAGAGTCATATAAAAACAAAATCAAAATGCCTTAAGAATTGTTGTCATACGTGCTGTCCTTTGCTTGCCAACAGCCTGGAAATATGGAATCAAATAACTTGTGTTTCTTGTCTCCTCTAATATTTAAGGTCTCTTCAAGATCTCTCCTGGCAGACAGATATTCCTTACGGCACCGTTTTGGATTCTGCAGTCTATGAACATGTACGGGTGAAAGGGATGAATCCTTTTGAGAAGAATAGCATGTATTCGAAGTTGTGGCAGATGATCAACCGAAGTAATGGGTCTGAGAACAATGTGCAAGAATCTCAGATAGGCATTCATAAGGTAAAGACAATAGTCCAAACTTTTCCTTGATCATTAGAAAAATCCTTAGGAATAATGGATTTATTTTACAAAGTTTTACCACAGAATTGTTAGGACATGAAAAATAATCACCTTAGAGTGATTTCAGCTTTTGGCTCATTCTGCTGCAGCCTGAAATTGGGACTGATTTATGTACTGTATTTAGTTTAATTTTGTTTTGTTTTTTTCAAAAGAAAAGTCAATGCTTCTTTTTTTTACCTTGAAAAGATGAAGCCAGTGGTTCACCAGTTGTTTTAAAAAAAAACATCTTTGTGTAATTTAGCTCTAGAATTAGACAGGGGAAGCTATTTACAGATAAGAACTTTGCTTTTTGGCTTAGGACAGTGTTTCTCAAATTGAGGTACTTGTAAACGTGTACTGTAGCTGTTAATATGGCTGGCTGGGGAATTCTAGGATTTGAAGTGCACACGTCTTAAATTTGCTGAGGTAAAGAAACCCTGCCTTAAGATGACAGATTTCACCTATTCATTAAGAGAAGCAAGATTAAGCATGTTGCTTGTGATTTCTACTGCAGCTTTAGGGCTACCAATTATATTAGAAATACAGAAGCCATGTTCATAAACTTTTTCGCAAGCCTTGCCAATTTTCTTTTCCTGACTGAGGTAAAGATCAAGACCTTAGGAATGCCAAACAGCAAGTGAGAAAGAAAGAAAGGACAGTAATCTTAAATGTTCCATTGTGCTTTTTTGAGTTCTACAGCGATAGTGGCAATTTGGCAAACCTTAAAGAGCTTCTTAAATAAGAATGGTTCACCACTGAGCCATCTTGACTATTCCCATCTTGACTATTGCAATGTGCTCTTACATGGGGCTCCTCTTGAAGAGCATCCCGGAAGCTCCAGTTGGTGCAAAATGCAGCGGCCCACATGGTTTTGTGCAGACCGCAACATGTATATGTATCACCTCTCCTGTGAGAATGGCATTGGTTCCCAGTTTGTTTCTGGGTGCAATTCAAGGTGCTGGTTGTCACCTTTAAAACCCATTATGGCTTGGGACCAGGTTATTTGGGGGACTGTCTCTTGCCAGTCACATCTACCTGACCCATCAGAGTGCGGAGGATAGGAATGTTGCGGGTCCCATCCCCAAGGGAGATACACCTGGTGGGACCCAGAGGAAGGGATTTCTCTGTGGTGGCTTCCTTTCTCAGGAACATCATTGCCCCAGAGATTAGAATGGCTCCCACTCTAATGAAGACCTGGTTCTGCCTGCAGGCCTGGGGAACCCAGAGTGGGATAGAATCTGTTAGGGATAACATTGGTTACCTAACTTAGTTTGGGTAAAAATAATATATAAACTATGTTAGTGAGTTTAAGTGTATATATCACTTTAACTGCAAAACATGTATTTTGGGTGTGGTTGTAAAAATCACCATAAGAGGGAGCAAGAGAGCTCACTGTTAGTTGGCTTTTACTGTAGTAGCTGACAATGTTGGATTGATGGTAATAACTGCGTGTTTCCCTGCTGTGGCTGAAACGAAGAAAAGAGGTTTGATTTTCTTCATATCTCTGACTGCAAAAGAGATATATTGCTGGACTGACTATTTGTAAGTTTACTGACCTCTATTTTCAACACTGGACTTTGCAACTGATTAATCCCTGGATGGACTGAACTAGTTTATGACATATGGACTGTTTTGACTATGCTATAACTCTTGCTGGAATAAAAAACTATTTAACTGGCATAGTGTATCTGTCTTACTGAGTGTAAACTACAACAACGTTTATCTCACATAATTTGTGATATAGTTTCAGGCATGGGTGAAATGACTGGAGACAGTCTTAGTTGGTGAACTTTCAGCTCTTTATTACATAGTGACTTAAGACTTTAATAACAACAACCTGCCTTATATAGGCAACCTTAATGCGAAATAACCAATAGGGAGCTGTAAGACGCTAGCTCCAGAACCAATAAGAGTCCTTCGTTAAGGGCCAATCGGATTCTCTGAGCCCAACCAATCCGATCAAGCCGCTTAACAACCAATCAGAAGTGCAGGGCCAGAACCCTGCACTTTACCCCAAGCTCGCTTTTATTTTAACTATTTACATACATAACACCCCTTCCCCCTGGCTCCTCAATTATGGTGTGATTATATAGTCCTTCAAATAGGACGGTTGTCTTTTGGGTCTATCAGATTTTCTTTGGACTGGCTGTGTGCAGTCCTGTTGAGGTAGGCTGTTGTTTGGCAGTGGCTCAGCTTCTCGTTCTGGTGTGATTTCCCTTGGAGCTTACGATTCTTCCTCCTGCTCCATTTCCTGAGTTTCACTTGATTCATCGCTCTCTTGAAACAGGTTCCCTGGAATGTCGTCTTCTTCCATTCCTTCCCCATCTTCAGTTTGGTCGTAGGGGAGTTGTTGGCTGGCCGATATGAGTCGTGACCGTAATTGGTCAATATGTCGTTTCCACAGTCTTTCATCAACACATCTTACAATATAGGATTTGGGCCCAGTCTCGCGTATTATCGTTGCTTCAATCCAAACCGGGTCGCCCGATAAATTTCTTGAATAAACAGGGTCGCCTACCTTGAAGGTATGATAGCGTCCGCTGGATCCTGCAGGCTTTTCTGGCTCGTAAGCAGGGTGCAGTCGGTCGAGGCAGGAACGGAGTTTTCGCCCCATGAGAAGTTCTGCGGGAGTTCTGCCGGTTACGCTGTGCGGAGTAATGTGTTGTAGAAGTAGAATGTGGTTTATTTTTTCGTCAATATTATCATAGTCCACTTTTTGCAAAGTCTTTTTTACAAATTGGACCATGCGTTCCGCTCGGCCGTTGGTAGCAGGATGCGCCGGCGAGGTGAGAGCATGGCGGATGCCATTATCAGCAAGGTATTGTTCAAACATTAGAGCTGTAAACTGTGGTCCGCTGTCGGACACCAGGACGTCCGGCAATCCATGAGTTGCAAAGAGTCTATTAAGGACTTTAATGACTGCTTCGGAGGTTGTATTGGTCATTCGATGAATTTCTAACCAATTAGAGTATGCATCGACAGTCAACAGCAATGTATGTCCTTTAATCGGCCCTGCAAAATCCAGGTGGATTCTGGACCAGGGTCCGCATGGCGTCTCCCATTTGGTCGGTGCAGCTTTTGGCAGTGCGTTGCTGGTTTGTTGGCACTTAGTGCAGACCTTGACCCATTGCTCGATGTGTCGGTCCATGCCTGGCCACCAAGCGTAGCTCCGTGTGAGTGCTTTCATCCACACGATCCCGGGAAGTCCTTCGTGCAAAATTTGTAACAGCGTCTTTTGGAGTCGTTCTGGAACGACGACTCTATCGCCCCAGATGATACAGCCTTTTTGCGAAAAAAGTTCAGTCTGTCTTGTTTTAAATGGCGCGAAGTCATCTGGGATCTGGTCCAATGGCCATCCACATTCTACCCAGCCTAGGACTCCTGCTAGGGTGTGGTCTCGTCTGGTCTCTCTCGCGATATCTCGAGCGGTCATAGGGGGCGAGTTGAGCATCTCGATTTGTAACGCCGATACTGTTGGTGCCGGATCGTCGAGAGTCTCTGGTAGCGGTGCTCTGCTGAGTGCGTCGGCGTGGGGAATGGCTTTCCCCGGGCGATATAACAATCGATAATTATAAGCAGCTAGGAACTCTGACCATCGAGTCATTCTTGGGGACAATATATAGGGGTTTGGTTTGTCCCCAGCGATTATCCCCAGTAAAGGTTTGTGGTCAGTTACAATTGTAAATGTCCTTCCATATACATACTCATGGAATTTTTTTACGGCTGACACAATTGCAAGAGCTTCCTTATCTATTTGTCCATAGTTACGTTCTGCATGGGAAAGAGTCTTCGAAAAGTATGCAACGGGGGCCTCATTTCCATTAGGCAGCACATGTCTCAAAATGGCACCCACCCCAAACAGTGAGGCATCACAAGTTATAACCAATGGTAATGTTTCATTATATTGCATAAGTACAGAATCAGATGTAAGTAAATCTTTTACATTTCGAAACACTTTTTCCTCCCGGTAACCCCAAACCCACAATGCTTTCTTATCTAATAACCGGTGTAACAGTTCAGCCACAGTCGCCTTATGCGGTAAAAACACATTATAGAAATTGATAAGGCCTAAAAATGCCTGGAGATCTGTTTTGTTATGGGGTCTGGGAGCATTTTTTATTGCCCTTAATTTACTCTCAGTAGGGTGAATACCCTGACTATCAATGTGATAACCTAGAAATTCAACACTGTCGGTATACAGATGACATTTATCCCTTTTTACTTTCAGTCCCGCTTCTTGGAATTTTTTAAGAACACATTTTAAATGATTCTGCAGAATTTTTTTACTAGGAGCTGCAATTAACACGTCATCAAAATATGGAACCACACCCTTGATTCCCTGCAATAATCGTTCCATTAAACTTTGGAATATTCCCGGGGCTACATTTACCCCGAATTGCAACCGGGTATATTTAAAAGCACCTCTGTGCATTACTATCGTTTGAGCTTGGGCTGTTTTATCATCCACGGGCAATTGTTGATAGGCTTGAGCTAAATCTAATTTATCAAAAACCTTTCCACCTCCCAGGGAATGAAGGAGGTGCTGCACCACCGGCACTGGATACACGTTCTGCTGGAGGGCGTGGTTTAGAGTGGCCCGGTAGTCCCCACAGATTCAGATTGACCCATCTGGCTTAATGGGGGTTACAATAGGAGTTTCCCATGGAGAATGATCAATGGGTTGCAGTACCCCTTGTTGAATTAGTTTGTCAAGTTGTTCATCTATCTTGGCCTTAAGGGCGAATGGAACTCGACGGGGCTTTAAACGGATCGGGGCGACCTTAGGGTCGAGGTTAAATGAAATTGGGGTCCCCTTATACTCACCCAGACGATCTGCGAAGACATCGCTGAATTCAGAAATAAGGTCCTCCTTCCACTCGCAATCACCGACTCGGTTCACGCCGGCTACTTCGATGCCGAGTGGTGTAAACCATTGGAGGCCCAACAAACTAGGCCTGTTCCTATCGATGATCATTAGAGGTAAGTATGCCGTATGCTTTTTAAACGAGACGCGGACTCGACAAGACCCAACCACAGGGATCCGATTCCCTTGGTAGTCTTTAAGGATGAGACGTTGCATTCAAAGGTCTTGGCGTTGGATGGTAGGAATGAGTTGCTTTAATGTCTTCCACGACACCATCGAGAGGGACGATCCCGAATCGACCTCCATGTGGCAAGGTTGGTTCTCTATGGCTACTCTAACTCAAATCTTCTTTGCGTCCATGGCTGAGGCGTGACCTATAGTGATAGTATGGTGAGCCTCTTCTTTCTGCAATGCTCGATATCTTTAGGAGTGGTTTGCTGGATCTCGCCTTACAGGACGGTTTCCTGCCGATTGGCGAAAGTTGGTTCCCTTTGAGGCCTGACTTGGTCCCGGTAAACTGCGACAGACTCGACTGATGTGGCCTCGTTTTCCGCACTCATGGCAGAGTGCGTCACGGAATTTGCAGTCTGCCCTGGGGTGGTTTGCCCCGCAACCAGCACAAGGGCGTGAGGGTTTAGGGTGAGGGTCCCGGTCGGACCGCAGTCAATGGACCCCTTCTTCGTCGCTGTCTGACGATGAAGAGAGGTCCTCGTAGTGCGTTGTCGCTAGCTGCCCTTCTGAGCTGGATAAAATGTCACCTGTCGGTGGGGTCGTTGGGTTTCGGCTTCGCCGTAGTTGCGCCGTGGACTTTTTGGTCGCCTCTGCAGCAGTGGCTTCGGCGATGGCATCAGCAAGACCGATGTCGCCTTTCGCTATCAGCTTGCTTTGCATGCCTAGCGCATCTAATCCCAGAATTAATCGGTCTCTCAGTGCTTCATCTAAGTCTGCAAACCCGCAGAGGCCTCCTAAGTGTCGGAGGTCTGCCACGAAGTCAGCCATACTCTCTCCTTTTCGCTGGCTTCTTTGATAGAACTCGTGGCGTCTCACGAGTGTAGGTACGGTTGGCGCGTAATGGTCTCTCAGGAGAGGTTCGAGGTCGTCCCAGCTCATGGCTTTCACTTCTCGAGATTTCGCGAGTGCTTTCGCCATTTTAAAGACAGCCGGGCCGCAGTACGTCAGGAACAGCGCCTGCTTCTTGGCTGGTGTGGCGTCCTTCAGGTTGTTTGTTTCGAGGAACATTTGGAAGCGATCCATGTAGGATTCCCAATCCTCTTGGTTCGGATCGAACGGAGCGGGTGGTACGATGCCGCTGGACATGGTTTCCGTTGGTGGCGTCGTCTTAACACGTGCTCTGTTTTTCTTCCAATTTCCTTCAGATCAGATGTCTCCAAATCCCATCCTCATCGCCAGTGATATAGTTTCAGGCATGGGTGAAATGAAAGGAGTCTTAGTTGGTGAACTTTCAGCTCTTTATTACATAGTGACTTAAGACTTTAATAACAACAACTCTGCCTTATATAGGCAACCTTAATGCGAAATAACCAATAGGGAGCTGTAAGACGCTAGCTCCAAAACCAATAAGAGTCCTTCGTTAAGGGCCAATCGGATTCTCTGAACCCAACCAATCCGATCGAGCCGCTTAACAACCAATCAGAAGTGCAGGGCCAGAACCCTGCACTTTATCCCAAGCTCGCTTTTATTTTAACTATTTACATACATAACAATTTGCCTGCCTGCTAGACTGCCGTTGCACGTTCTGCTCGGGTGTGTATCCCTAACAGAACCCATTAAATGGCTCGTGTGATCTGCTGTCAGTGGGGCTGGGGGGTAGGAGCTGGGGGTGATTTTGTTATATTGTACTATATTAATTTATTTGATTCTTTTTGTTAGTTCTTATTGTTTTAAATGTGGTTTTATATTCTGTAAACTGCCTTGAGTCGCCATAGGTGAATGGGTGGCAACATAAATTCAATAAATAAATAAATAAATGCACTTGCTTAACGAGATGAGGAACTGTTTTCCTCTGAGTTGGAGTTGGAGAAAGGAGAGGAAGAGGAAGAAGGGGAGAGGAAGAGGAGGAAAAGGATACAGTTTTCTGATTTAGAAAAACAAGTTGACCTGCTTTATTTTTTTAAAAAAATTGGCATGCTTCAGAGAATCTGAAGTCTGGTTCTCCACAGGTTCATGCTTGTTAAATAACTGATTTTATATATATGTTTGTTTGGAAAAACTGAGTCCAATCAATTGTTTACCATGATTCACTGTCACTCCTTTTTCCCATCTGAAGTTTCCAAATTTCTCTTGTGCCAATTATTTAGTCTATAGTTACATGGCACCCTACATTACTGCTTATTCTTCCCCATCTTTTTCCCAGTGAATAGACAGAATCACAATGTGCTTAAATAATACCTCAGTACATTTAACTTGGTATACAAAATACTTAACTAGCAGGAAAACTGTGAATTACTGTTAAGTGAAATAAAGCTTTTGGATTTCACAATAAAAGAAAGTCTATTTTGCAAACCAGGATGTTAATATTCAAGCTACAACTCAGTGGTAACTGAAACACAGAAATAATGGTTCTTCAACTCTTTTTTCTCTCTTTCTCTTCCACTCTGCCCCCCCTTAATTCTTACTGGGATAAAGAATGACTTTCTTTATTTTGCTGATAAATAACCTTTTAACCATGATAGTTAAATTCTTTGCACTCACAAGAGTGCTGATGATGTCATGATGCTTTTCTGAGTCACACACTAAAGTGGAATAGATTGGAAATCTTTCCTTTTATATGCAATCGAGGTTGACCCTAGGGACCCCATTGGTGTATGGTGTTTCAGCAATATTACGGAAGAAAGTGTGAAGGCCTTCTTTCAAGCTGTTTTTCAACATCCCAGTTCAGCCTATAGCCCAGGATTTTCAGCTTCCATCCAAGCATTATATGGAATTGTCCCTGCTTAGCTTCCAAAATCACGAGGAAATCACAGGATTGTAGACTAGACCGGGAAGTAAAAATCACAAACATCCCAGTAAATAGCAATAGCCAGTTACTTTTTTACTGTTGTTAACATAGTCTCCATTAATCAAGCTTGATGAATGTGCAAGCCTAAGAATTCTATGTATAGCATAGGATCATGATATCTATGAATAATTTGTTTACATGTATTTACGCAGGTAGCATGGCTGTAGTATTATTTATTCCACTTATTATCTTCTTTAGTCCCCCCTTTTATTACTGTTGTTGCTGTTATTGTTGTTTAATCTTTAATGAGATTCACAGCCTTTGGGGCTGGTTGGTAGCTCAACAGCTTGAGTTCTAACCAAGGACCTAGGAACTGTTCAGGTAGCATTGGAGGATATAAGCTGTTCCAAGTAAGGTGGTTTTTTTATAGAATCAGGGTATTCAAGTCTGATAAATTCAGGATTTCCAAATAGTGAGGCAGCTATTATTATTGTTGTTGTTGTTGTTGTTGTTGTTGTTGTTGTTGTTGTTATTGTTATTATTATTATTATTATTATTATTATTATTATTATTATTATTATTATCATCATCCTCATTTTGCTGCTTTGTATGTACACTGAGAGCTTCTGTACTGGAAACCAATTCCTCTAATCACACTTGTCCAAATAAATATTCAGTTCATTTCAGTTCAATATCATGAACTGGAATATTATGCCTAACCTTTAATCTAATGCTATCAACATGGATTATGTGCCAAAAGAGCGGGTCTAACTAACATACTTGCTAAATTTAGATCGTTGCTAATTGTCTATATAGCTATGGACAATTATGAACAATGATTGTTAAAATGCTGTTAATAGCCATAATCCCCATTCTTTTTCTCTGATGCTGAAAAACTGATTCCTTATATTATTAAGTAGAGGAGAAATTTTCTAAACCAAGCTACCGCTTCATATTGGATCACTGCAGAGGTCTGGCTTGAGATAACGTTTTAAGATGGAAAAGATGTACTTCCTATAGGTTAAACATATAAATTACAGCAGAAATAGCATTTATAACAATTAACCAATCCAACACTGTAATAAAAATTGATAGTTTAAATGGAAGTCTGATGGAACTGTTCTCTGTGGATGAGCAACGTAAAAACTTATCATATTAAACAGCTCTATATCTAAGCCACCAGCTTGCATTTTTCATTGTACAATCACTTAACTGTTAGGTCAACAATTAGAGTTAAAAAAAAGAGAACTGATAGTAGAAGTCAGTCCAGCCATTTTTAATCCAGTTAATCAATCTGCCATTTTAAGTATTAAAGTATTTTAAGTATTTTATTGTAATATTTGTTTATTGGTCATCTCCAATGTATTTGCAATGTATATCTTTAAAGCCTAGGTCATGGGTGTCAAACTTGCAACATCATGTTGTCATCCTGAAGTATCACAACTTTTCCTACCTTTGCTAAAATGAGTGGGCGTAGCCAGCGTGTGACGCATCCAGCCCATGGGCCATGAGTTTAACTCCTCTGGCCTAGATGAAAAATTAAACAGATAGAGACAGCAAATAAAATATATGAAACTGGGTTAGGATTCTTTTTATAATTATTTACCCTTGTCCATGTTCATTTTTGATTAATAAGAACAATTGAACAAATTTAGACTGAGATAACTGTACCAGATTACTTTGGTTTCTCTGTGACCATTTGTCATACCCCTGTTGGAATCTGATTCCGAGGGGGAGTCCAAGCAGCTGACAGGAAGTGGGAGTGTGGCTCCGGTGGCTGTGGAAGAAACTGGGGAAGGGCAAAGTCCAGTTGGGCAGAGCAGGGGAGAGGTAGAGCAACGCAGAGGGAATTCAGAGGAAGATCCAAGCCCACACCCCTCTTCATCCTAGGGCATACAGACAGGAATGGAGAAGGGAGCAACATGAGTTGTGTGGCTTACGGGGAAGGAAAGCGCCCTGATTCCCTTCATTAGCTACAGCTTGGAACACAGTGTTTAAAAAAGGGAGATTGTGTACAACAACTTGTTGGAAGCAAATCATGAGTTATCTTTTATTTATTATCTGGGTCCCAGCATCTTCCCAACTGTGTGTGTTTTGTTGGCCTTTGAAGTCTGCAATTCCTTATCCTGCCCTGTACAGTTAATTGCTGCAGCGTGGTTTGTGTGGATTTTTATTTACAGTCCATATATACTTTGTTTTCAAACTGAATTTCCTCCACTTAAAAACTGTTTTTGGGAGAGTTTTTCTCCAGCCAAAGGTAACTGAGTGCAAAGTTGGAGGTATTAAAGGGACTTTTTTTACTTATGTGACTGTGTTGTGTTTGTGCTATGCCCTGGGTCATCACACCAAATCTGACCCAGATATATCCATGAAATTTTGATAACCCAGGTAGGGAACAATCCTAATCACCTGTCAAGTTTCCTCTATCCAATTGTAACCTCACACAACCTTCCTACCCATGAAGAGTACTTTAACAAAACAGATGCCTAATAGCAAAGACATTCAATATCTATCAGCCAGCTAGAAAGAACAGCCAAGTGGAATTTTAAATAAATAAATAAAGGAGCAGTGACATTGTTTTTGTGAATACTGGAAACTAGAATATTTTACTAGAACTGTACCTTTAAAATCAATAAAGTAACCTTGGTGTGCAGGCTTTTCAATCCAAACCATGCTGTCCTATTTCCCCAAGGACTTTATGTTTGTAAATGCAGACATATAGAAACCATGTGTACATATACATATTAAAAGACAGAAGCAAACTGTTTTTGCATCTTATTTTACTTACCTACTTTCAAGTATTTGTTGCTGTTAGGCCTAAGCAACCAGGAATGATACATGAAGTTACTTCTAAGTAGATCTTTTTTTTTTGTTTCCTACAAAATAGAATCTTGCCAGACTAAAGTAACTATTTGCATAATTGTTAGATATACTCTGTGTATTGCTAGGGGGCAATCTGCCTTCACTCTTTTCCGATCTAGCAGACATTCGAAAATTCCATTGTTGCTTTGTATTCGGGAAAAAAGCCTCTCCTTCTGAGATTCTAGACTACATTTCACAATTGCTGTAGGTGTAGTGGAAAGGGGTACATCTCTGGTATTACTATGGTTAAAACTAAATGGTCTTTCTAGTCCTCATTTTCAAGATTTCTAGATCTGATGTGGTAATCATAAAATGCAGCCAGCTATATGCCAAAGATGCACATAACACTGTTACCTTCTCACCAAGTGGTACCTATTAGTTTACTTACATCAGCATGCTTTTGAATTGATAGGTGGGCAGGAGCTGAGATAGGAACAGTAGCCTGCAGTACTGCATTCTAACCACTGCACCATCATGGCTCATTAATATAATATATAATATAATAAGCATAATATGCTTCTTTAAGATGATAACCTCACCAATTTGCTCAAACAAGGAATGCTTATTTGAAAGTTGAAAGTTACAGAAGAGTAAAAAAGAACATAAAGAAAGATAGGAAAGAGAGAAAGGTAGAAGACATGTACAAAAGAATGGAGAAAGAAAAAAGTAAATAAAAATATTTAAAGAAGCAACTTCCAACCTTCTTTGCAAAAATTACATGCATCATCTTTTATGAGCCGTTTCTAGTTGGCTATCTATAAATTCTAGGGAGAAAAGTTCTGTTTTCAACTGAATATTCATTTGTAATGTTCTCTGCATTATTATAAGTATTTGTACCCAGCATTTTTCATTTTTTCATGTTTTTCACATTCCCAACAACAATTAAAGTTACCATTATATGTCAAATGATGTCTCTACCTTGTTCTACAAATATTCTCTTAAATATAAAGCAATGTGTCTTTGAGGTCTTTCCCATTGATACCTCTGTATGTTGCAACCAAAATACTTAGCCCATTTTATCATGCAGTCTTTAACCTGTTCTTCCTTTGTTGTTTCACTTCACTTCAGCTTTTTATCTTGCACTCTTTAATGTCTTCCATTTTTAAGCTCAACAATAATTTATTCATTTTAGAAATCATATGCTCATCATTTGTACATTTAAATTCTATTACATGTTATTCTGTACCTGATAGCTTTTTATCCATGTTAAATCCCTCCCATAGTTGTACATGTGAAAACCACTTAAAAATAAATCCTTTTGTTATCTTCATTGCATCTTAAGTTCTCCATTTTCCTGCATTAACAAATCTTGGTCTATTAACCATTTTTTTTCTTGCCTGCTGTTTTTTTTTCTATAAAACACTTCTTGTGTTGAGGCCAAAAGTATTTTCAAGCACAGCTTGGGCTCATATCTAGCCCATTTCTGTAAAATGGGACTCCTAATATAATGATTTTTGAATTCTACATTAACTTTAACTTTATCATATTATTAAAAAAACATTCATCCCAAACTTCAGGCTGTATTCTTCTAATACAAACATTCTCTTATTTTTAGCAGCATCCATTCTTTCATCAAAACCAAACAGCAGGCAGCAAAATACAATTTAAAATCAGGCAATCGGCTTCATCATAAAGTTATACTTAAATTACTTGAATTAGGAACAGCCACATAAAATATCTAATGCTCTAATACTTTGCAGCTACTTCTGCTCAACACCCGGTTCATACATCTCATTGGCACAATGCTAATTGTGTTATGTATTAAAATGGACTACTCGAAATCCCTGCGCCTTGATTGGCTAAGGCGCAGGGATTTCTGATTGGCCAGGCAAGCCGCGCCGATTGGCCCGATTGAAGTCTCCCGCGATTGGTTCAAACCAAGAGCGGGAGACTTGAATCGCTGCCATTGGCCGCGGCTGCCGTGGCAAAAGGTATAAAAGCCGGAGGCTTTTTGCCTTTTGCCGGTTCGGTTCAATGATTGAAATAAAGAGCTGTTAATGATAAGTCACCGACTCAGAACCTTTTTTCGCGGACACGACACTGGCGACGAGGATGGGATCTCGCCCCTGAACCGAACCCCGTGTCCATAAACGAACTAGCGACAACATAATGGCGAAAATAGCACCGCCCGCCCCCTTCAACCCTGCCGCCGAAGACTGGGAATCATACTCAGACAGATTCCGTATGTACCTAGAATGCGCCAGCATGAAGGACGCCCCGGGCCCGCTAAAGCGCGCCGTCTTCCTGACGCATTGTGGACCAGAGGTTTTCCAGATGGCCAAGGCATTGGCCAAACCGGCAGACGCGACTGCCATGGATTGGGACGTCCTCGAACCCATATTGAGGCGCCATTACGCCCCCGAGGTCCCCATCCTAATACGGCGAAATGAATTTTACCAAAGAAGCCAGAGACCAGACGAAAAGCTGAGCGACTTCGTCGCTGAATTAAGGCGCCTGGGCGGACTCTGTGAGTTCGAAGGATTGAACAGTCTCATAAGAGACCGTTTCGTGCTCGGACTATGGGATCCGACACTCCAGAGCCGACTTATGGCCAAAGGCGACATCAGCCTGGCCGACGCCCTCACCGCAGCCGCAGCCGCAGAAGCAACCCGCACGTCAGCAGACACCATGCGAAGGTCCGAGGCAAAGAGCGCAAACAACAACCCCGCGAGGTCGGCCGACGCACGAAACGAAGCGACCGCACACTACGGCGACTACCAGTCAACCTCCAGCACGTCAGATGATGAGGAGGACATACATCGCGTGCAGACGGGACGCGGAAACCAACGGGGCCAGTATAGTCGTAGGTCGAGGACTAATTGCGCCGGGTGCGGCGGCGACCACCCCAGGTCGGAATGCCGTTTCTTCGACGCTGTCTGTAGGCATTGTGACCGAAGGGGCCACATCGCCCGAGTTTGCCGCCAAAAAAAGACCCGCAGCCCGCCAAAATGGGAACAGCAGGATAGAAGGAGAGAGAACTCCCCGCCCAGAGCCAGAGAGCGCCAGCCAACAGGCAGATGGGACCAGAAGCAACGACCCCAAAGAAGCGGCGACGGTCGGCGGAAAGAAGAAACCCACCAGACGGTGACAATCGGCCACGCCATCTCCGACGGCGCCAGAAAGGTCCACGTAGAAGTCCACATCGAAGGCCGGCCATGCAAAATGGAAGTGGACTCCGGGTCCTACCTTTCCATGATTGCATGGCACGAAATAAAAAAACTAGTGCCTACTCTGCAAAGAAAAGACGTGGCCGCCCAGAGAATCATCATAAAAGACTACCAAGGTAATCGCGTTCCAGTAGTGGGCACCAAGAACTTTAACATAACCTACAAAGGCCACACCGAACAACTACCACTCACAATAGTCGATCGTAACCGCCCGAGCCTGTTGGGACTGCAATGGTTCGCCCCGCTAAACATCGCACTGACAGGTGTCAACCAAGTCTCCATTGAAGCCTGGGAACAGCGGCTAGTCCAGGAGTTCCAGGAAGTCTTCGATGGAGGATTGGGCAAGTACAAGGGGCCCCCTATTTCATTTGACTTAGACCCAAGGGTTTCCCCCAAGCGGCTTAAACCTAGGAGGGTGCCCTTTGCTTTAAAACCAAAAATTGACGAGCAGATCAACAAACTCGTCAAACAAGGGGTATTAAAACTGATAGACCACGCCAGATGGGAGACCCCGATAGTGACCCCAGTAAAGCCAGACGGGTCCGTGAGAATTTGCGGGGACTACAAGGCCACCCTAAACAGCGCGCTACAGCAAAGCGCCTACCCAGTGCCTATAGTGCAACATTTACTGCACTCATTAGGAGGGGGAAAAATTTTTGCCAAGCTCGACCTCGCCCAGGCATACCAGCAATTGCCTGTGGACGAAGAAACGGCAGAAGCCCAGACAATTGTAACACACCGGGGGGCTTCCAAGTGTAACAGACTCCAATTTGGAGTCAGCGTGGCACCAGGCATTTTCCAGAGCCTGATGGAACGTTTACTACAGGGCATCAAGGGGGTGGTGCCCTATTTCGATGACGTATTAATAGCGGCGCCAAACGAAGCCGAATTAGAGAACCGTTTAAGACAAGTCTTAACAAAATTTAAAGAAACAGGACTTAAAGTCAAACGCGAAAAATGCCAACTTTGTACAAAACAAATAGAATTTCTGGGTTACCTACTAGACAGACAGGGCATCCACCCTACAACTAAAAAAGTTAAAGCCATCAAGGAAGCCCCCACCCCGAAGTCCAAAACAGAACTACAGGCATTCCTAGGCTTACTAAATTTTTATAATGTCTTCCTACCTCAGAAGGCAACGGCGGCGGAGCCCTTGCATAGACTCCTAGATAAGAAGGCAGCATGGACTTGGGGGAGCCGAGAACAGGCCGCTTTTCAGAAAACCAAAGACCTCCTCACCTCCGACGCCGTCCTAATGCAGTTCAGTGAGACTTTGCCCTTAGCTGTCACTTGCGACGCATCGCCCTACGGCGTCGGCGCTGTCCTCAGCCATACCCTCCCAGACCAGAGAGAAGCGCCTATTGCATTTTTTTCCAGAACAGTGACAAAACCGGAACGGAACTATAGCCAGCTGGACAAAGAAGCTTTGGCTATAGTTGCCGCCATAAAGCGTTTCCACGAGTACCTGTACGGCCGCCCTTTCAAAATAATCACTGACCATAAGCCACTGCTGGGCATCCTCGCTGGAAACCGGGCTACGCCAAACATCTTGTCACCACGTATGACTAGATGGTCTGAATTCCTGGCAGCCTACAGCTACGAACTATTACACAAGCCAGGTAGGAAAATCTCGCACGCGGACGCTTTAAGCCGCTCGCCCTTGCCGGACTCTGAACCTGACCCCGCACCAACAACAAACACCCTGAGTATCGAGAGCCTGCCCATAACCGCGTCTGATATTGCCAGAGAAACCATTAGGGACAAACAATTGGCGCAAGTCTTGCATTGGTTAGAAAAAGGTTGGCCGGAAAAAGACATTGACGAGACTTTTAAAAAATTCCGGCAGCGCCAGACTGAACTTTCACTGTTAAGGGGTTGCATCCTGTGGGGAGATCGGGTGGTAATTCCGTGCAAATTGCAAAACAGGGTCCTAGAGATGTTGCATGAGGGGCATCCTGGCATCGTCAGGACAAAAGCCCTGGCCAGGAGTTACGCTTGGTGGCCAGGGATGGATAAACAAATTGAAGCATGGGTCGCCAAATGCCACCGGTGCCAGGAAACCAGGTCCAGCCCACCCACAGCGCCCATCCGAGACTGGGAAATACCACGGGGACCCTGGTCCAGAATCCACTTAGACTTTGCCGGCCCCACAAATGGACACACTTTTCTAATCACAGTAGATGCATACTCAAACTGGTTAGAGGTGGCTGACATGAAATCCACCACCACAGAGGCTGTCATTAAAGAGTTGTGTAAACTGTTCGCCACACATGGCCTCCCAGACGTCGTTGTCTCAGACAATGGGCCCCAATTCACATCCATCGAATTCGAACGTTTCCTGGCCGAGAAAGGTATCCGCCACGCATTGACAGCACCGGCGCATCCGGCGGCGAACGGTAGGGCGGAACGGATGGTCCAGTTTACAAAAAAGACCCTCCGGAAAATGGACCACGAGGAGATCAACGAAAAAATCAATAAACTGCTTTTCATACAGCACATCACACCCAATACCACGACCAACAAAAGCCCTGCAGAGCTCCTGATGGGCAGGAAGCTGAGGTCCCCACTCGATCGTCTGCACCCCACCTACAACCCGGAGCGACCCCCAGACTCAAGCTCCAGGTACCGAACCTTCGAACCAGGCGACTGGGTTTACACAAAAAACATGACGGGGGACCCCCTATGGATCCCAGCCGTCATAACTCAAATCACGGGCCCACGGTCGTACCGGCTCCAAACCATCGATGGGCGAGCCTGGAAACGACACATCGACCAACTCCGGTCGCGAGCAAAGACTAACCTCAACCCCCAAGACACGAACCAAGGGGGGAGGGAATACCCGATAAGAGAAACGCAGGAAAAAATTAAATTCAAAAACTCACCAGAACGCAGCCCCCGCGAGTCCCATCCGGAGAAGAGCCGTCCAGCCAACTCTACCGACTCGGAGAAGCCAAGCGGGAGCGGCAAAATCCGTGACTCAACCGACCCGGTAGGCCCAGGCGGGAGCCACGGCGAGAGAACCGGCCCGACCATCCAGCCGGTTCTCACAGAGCCAGGAGCAGCCAAAAAGATGACCGCTCCGGCCGAGTTACAACAAGGAAGTGAGCTGCGCAGGTCAACTAGGACCCGACGGAGCCCCGCCTACCTGCGTGATTACACCACGTGAAAGACCGTACCAAGAGGGGAGGGGTGTTATGTATTAAAATGGACTACTCGAAATCCCTGCGCCTTGATTGGCTAAGGCGCAGGGATTTCTGATTGGCCAGGCAAGCCGCGCCGATTGGCCCGATTGAAGTCTCCCGCGATTGGTTCAAACCAAGAGCGGGAGACTTGAATCGCTGCCATTGGCCGCGGCTGCCGCGGCAAAAGGTATAAAAGCCGGAGGCTTTTTGCCTTTTGCCGGTTCGGTTCAATGATTGAAATAAAGAGCTGTTAATGATAAGTCACCGACTCAGAACCTTTTTTCGCGGACACGACAAATTGTTTCTGCATTAACATATACTCTCAGCTACTTGGTTAGGACCAAGCCGCAAGACAACATGAGTAGTTCATGAAAGTACAGGGTTTTTTTTTTTTAAAAAATCTGACTTAATGTTTTGACACTTGTAACGCTAAGAGAAACTCAGCAGTGGAAGCATTTTACTAGAGATGTAACAGGCTCATCTTCACTGTCAAGTAAAGGTTGCGTAGGCATTTGATGGAATGCTTTAATAGAACCCAGCCTGAGCAGCAGGTTGGATCAGTGGCTAACATGTCCCTTTTTAACTCTATTATTCTACCCAAATGCATTTAATGTCTTTTTTATATAACTCCCCTTTTACAACACTCATCCCTTATTCAGGGTAGAGTCAGGGTGACTGGATGGAGCTTAGCGCTTCCTGATGCCACATGGAGTTTGCAGCAGATTTTTTTTTCTTTGTGCCCGGGCAGACAGAAATATCTGCTGCTTACCTAGGATTGAACTCTCAACCTTACAAACAGGAGGCGATAAGCTTCACCGCTAGGCCACCACACCTCTCATTTCATGTTTATTTATATACATAACCTTAAATTGCTTTTAATAAAGAGAAATGTTGATTATAATTTTCTTTGAACTGATCTTTCCCTGCTTTCTATTCTAACCATGTTAGTTCAACTTAATCATAGAAGCAACACTCAATATCCTGATGAGAAATACTTCATTTTATTTATCTATAATAAAAAGTTAGAAACAAAGTGCATTAGTAGAAGTTTTGATGCAGCTCAGTAGCCTCTTAGCTTGATTTTTACTGTTGCTTGATTTTTACTGTAGCTATGACCTTTCTTCTTACTATTTCAATCTTTTATATCATTATTGACATTTAATCATATTAGCTGTACATGTCAATGAGGCTTGATCAGAACGATGTACTACTATAATATTTTCAATAAATTCCACAGATCTTCTTCATCAATGGGATTAAATAGCATGGAAGTCAGTGAAGTCAAGACAATAAAGGCAAAAAAGGGAAAACATAGATTAAAAAGTAAGGTAGTATATATTCTGAAAATGACTTGAGTGATGTACGTTATAACACAGGGGTACGCCATTTCGAAGGAGCTATATCTTTTTCAAGCACTGAAAAAATGTGGCTGCAGTGAGTTATATTAACAAACTAGCTGCTTTCATGAGCCATTAGACTCATTAAATCAATTGTATGTTTGTAATTATGAAATAAGTCATGATTGCATGAAGGATTTCAGTGCTTATCTTCACATGTTCTAAAGCAGTAGTCGCCAGCCAGTGGGCCAGGGACCACTGGTGGTCCACGAGAAAGCTTTGGTGGTCTGCAGAGAAATGTCACACCCAAAGCACCTGCCAAAACATTTAATCCAGGCTGTGCAGAAACACAAGGCTGTGCTGCCCACATAGCCCGTGGGAACACAAGGCTTGTGTTGCTTGCATTGCAAGCAAGGGGAGGGGGGAAAGAGCAAAAGTGGGGAACTTGCCCCACTTGTCCCATGTGCCTTCTTGGCCACCGGCTGCTTCTTTCCGCTTCTTTCTTCTTCTGCTTTTGACTGCATGCAAGGAAAGCAGCAAAAGTCTCTCTTTCCCTTCTCTAAACTCTTCCAGAAATGAGTTTTTGTGACCCTGAAAGGCATTCTGCTCCAAAAAGCTGTGCCAGAGTGACAAGTCTCACAAAGACTTATTTCTGGTGGAGTTTGGGAGAGAGAAAGAAAGACTTCTGCTGCTTCTGCTGCTTTCCTTGCATGAAGCCAAAAGTCTTTCTCTCTCTCTTTCTCTCTCTCTCTCTCCCCCTGAGAATGGAGCTGGAGACAGTATCCTGCTATCCCAAATAAAGAATGATCGATCAGTAGGAAAACAGAGTGAGGAATTTTCCTGCAGATTTTTTGGGGGATTTTCCCAGGGTCTCTGGTCCGCAGGATTTAAAATTATGAGTTGGTGGTCTCTGAGGTCCAAAAGGTTGGCGACCCCTGTTCTAAAGCATCTTTGCCAAATTATTTTCGAAGCATTCACTGAAACCTATGTTTGTGTGCAGTATGGTGTGGTGTGGTGTGACTGTTAATTTGTCAAACTAAGACTACTGGACTAAAATGCAGGTGTCCTGTCAGTCAAGTTTAATGAGTGACTTTGGACCAGACAAAGTCTTTCTCAGCCGAACAACTAAAAATATTGTTGTTAGGGAAGAAGATTGACATATTGACCAAACTAGTTAGACTTTAATTTAGAATCACAGCTGGACAAAATGATATGGTCATTATGTGAGTTATGCTCAATTTGATGAATTGTTTTTTTTGCTGTAGTCATTAAGAGCAACACACAGACATAATATGAATCTACAGTTCCTAAATTTTGTTTGTTGGAAGTCCCATGAGAAGTTGTAAATGGCAATTATGTGACCCCAGGACATTGTAATCATCATAAATAAATGTCAGATGCCAAGCACCCAGATTTTTAGCGGTCCTGGGTGCTGTCTGAGCTTGGTTGTTTTCTGATAGACGTTTCATTGCCCAAACTAGATAACATAACATAATGTGATGTTGTGATGTACAATGTCACCTAATTTGGGTAATGAAGCATCTGCAAGAAAACAACCAAGCTCAGAAAGCACCAAGGACCCATCATTTCAACTCTGGGCTGCAAATGTTCTTGTCTATCAATACCCAAAATTTGATCATGTGATTATGAAGATGTTGGAGTGGTTGTAGGTGCAAGGGCCAGTTGTGAGAAACTCAATGCTGGCATGGATTTGAATGGTAGTTACAGTAAGTGAACTACCTATCTTTCAAAACAATAAGCAAAATGTTTAATAAGGACATGCCAAAGCTGCAGAATTTGTCTGATATTGTCATTGCAAATTTCAAATAATCTATTCTTGTTCCCTAAATAGGGATGGTGCTCATTTCCAAAAAAATGACATTTTCTGGGCTATGTCATACAAAGCAATTTAATGACGATGCAATTGTATATCAGGATGGCTGGAGTGTTGATAACATAGACTCTTCCATGAACTTGCTGAATAAAGGTATCACTCAATTAAAGCTGTTAGGTAATAGCAATAGCACTTATGCACTATTCCATAGTGCTTTACAGCACTCTCTGAGCAGTTTACAATATCAGCATATCTTCCAATGGCAAGCTGTTCCACTGGTAGAATATTTGTCCTTGATTCCAGGTTGTTTCTGTCCTTGATTAGTTTCCATCCTTGTTTCTCGTCTTGCCTTCTGGTACTTTGGAAAATATGTTGATCCCCTTTTCTTTGTGGCAGCCTGCTAAATACTGGAATACTGCTATCATGTCCCACAGATACCCAATGGGATACTACCGGTATTGTGATTATTATTTGTTGCATCTGTGCATATTTATTATGCTATTAAAAGGTGTCCCAAAGATGCTTTTTCAAGAGGCAACTGGACTTTCTGGTTTTTCTTTGAAGACATTTTGCTTGTCATCCAAGATGCTTCTTCAGGTGAGAAGTGAAACATTTTCCAAGAAAAACCAGAAAAACCAGTTGCCTCTTGAAAAGAAAACACCTTTGGGACAACCACGACCTGGATAACTGAGAATCTCCAGAGACATATTAAAAGGTGGTAGTTTTCCTCTGCGTTGTGATTATTTGGGGGAGGAATATTTCTTTTTCTTTCTCTACTTAATTCCTGTTGATGATCCATTCCCAATTAACCCCACTGTCATCAGTGGAAGCTTCAAATCTTGAGTAGATTAGGGGACGGTAGTTTGCACAGGTTTACAAGAAGCTAAAAAAAAGTATCCCCATTTCCCATGTCTACTATAAACTGTCATGAAGGGGAGGGGAATCATACTGGCAAGTGTGTTTATTTCGGTTTGCTTCACATACTGTGCTATGCCATGAACCATTGCAGGTGTTCGCACACATTGCTAAGCCTTTAATATGCTAGAGTGGCTGACTTCACACAGTATGTTAAGCCAGAAGCAGCATGTTACCTCTCAGCAAAATGTGCAACCCTATCTGTATAAGTTATATATAGTATTATCTTAAATTACTAACAGTTGCCAAAAGCGATTTATTGTCTTTCAGTACAATGAATTCATCTGATTTTTGTGACCATAAATTAACACTTGCCGAGATGGACAGATTAACCTTAAAAATAAAAGAAAAAGAAGACTCAGAATATTACTTGATATGGAATAGATTCTGTGAATGTTTAGAGACAAGAGGTAGAAATTAGAGGAAGAAAAATGATGAATGTTTTTATTAAAAACAGAGATGGTATATAACTATAATCGCTATAAGCACTAAAAATATGAATGAGTTAAACATAAAGAAAAATATGTTCATGTATTAGTAAATGGGAAGATATATTTTATAGTATTAGCTATGGTTTTCTTGTAAACAGTATATTCGGACAAGATGCTGTATTTAAAAATGTATATGAAAAAAAACTATTTAAAAAAAAACCTAACACATGTAAGCTCTCCTCTTACAATGTGTATGATCTGCGCCCAAAACTTGAGGTACAGAATTTTGATTTCTACCCTGGAATGAATTCTTAAACATTTCTACCCTTCTTTTCTATTATTTCAATATTTCTACAAAAATTAACATAGTAATGTCTTATTGTTCTAATAACATTCAATAAAGTATGAGTAGCTTGTCAGTAGCTTTTATGAGAATTAGTATGCTATTTATTTATGTATTTATTCATTTATTTGTTTTACTTTATATAAATATATTTATTCATATATTTATATATTCATATATTTCATATATTTATATTTATTCATATATTTATTAAATTTATGTGCTATCCATCTCACCACCAGATAAGGACATCTAGCACACTTAAACAAGGCTACTGGCTTGTTATTATTTTATTTTATTTTTTTGCTAAATTTCTGCCCAATGTTTTTTACTGTTGTAATTTATTGTTCTGTTAACCTAACACAGAAAATGATATGAAAATACAGATTTACCATTGAAGCCAGCCAAATTTGGTTCTAACAATAACACTAATATTCTTACTTTCTATCTACCAAACACTCAGAAAGGAATGTTTCTCGAAGACGGTGACATACCTTATGTAATCCCTTTTCTGTTCCTTGGATGAATAACAGAATAGTACCACCGAACAACAGAGTTGTTGGAGGTCCAATCCCCTGAACAAGCAGGAGACTTTATACCATTCTGGACAAATGGCTGTCCAATCTTCTCTTAAAATATCCAGTAATGGAGCACTCTCAAATTCTGAAGGCAACCCATTCCACTGGTTTATTGTTCTCACTGTGAGGAAATTTCTCCTTAGTCCTAGGTTGCTTCTCTCCTTGATTAATTTCCATCAATTGCTTCCTTCCTACGTTCTGGTGCTTTGAAAAATAAGTTGACCTCCTCTTCCTTGTGGTAGCCCCTCAAATATTGGAATACTTGTCAGTATATTCATGAACTGGAATAGAGCTTGGTAACAAGGTCAGCCAATGAATAAGAATAGCAACTAAATCAGCCAATAAGGATAGTTTGGAAATTGAAACTAGAAGTAGCCTAGGCTGGAAATTGAAACTAAAAGTAGCCTAGGTGTGTCTTTATGTTAAGCTGTGCAGCTATGTTGAGCGCTGAGTCTGTCTATTGAATATGAAACTAACTTGCTTGCTTGCTGAAGACTGGAGCTCTGCTCTGAACTTACAATGTTTCTGTTTGAGTTTGCTCCATGTTGGAGAAATCTACAACTGGTTTGTAAAATCTACTTATGTTTATAAAGTTGTTAAATGAAACATCAGCCATCTGTGTTTATTTTTCTGGCACTGAATTATCATTGCAAAACTCTCAATAATACTGTTATCATGTCACTTCTAGTCTTTCTTTTCAGTAGACTAGACATACCCAATTCCTGCAACCATTCTTCATATACTTTAGCCTCCAGCTCCCTAAATCATCTTAGTTGCCCTTCTCTGCCTTCTTTCCAACGAGGTCTATATAATCACTAGAGATAAAGTACAATTCAAAGCAGCCTTTAGTTTTATTGAAAAGGAGGGTCATTCACACTTAAAAGCTTACGATCATAAAAACAAAAGTAAATGCAAATCCTCTATAATATTAAACTTGGCTCAATTAGGCAAACAGCTTTAATGAGAGCCCAAGGGCTGTCCTTGGCCTTGAAGTAATTTACTGGCGCTTCACTCCAAAGTATTAGGAGGGATAAAATTAAATGTGTTTACATTTAAATTTACATATAATTAGTATAATTAATTTCCTTTCTGTCGCATGAAAAAATAAAACTTTTGGAGATACCTGGAGGCTCTCTGAAGTTCAATTAGTGTACCTTTCAATTAGATCCCGATCCACAGCATCCTCTGATCTCTGAATATCATCAAGGCCTTGTTCCTTTGTGTAGCTGTCTGGGCTCAGACCAAGAGTATCTTGCAAGCCATTTCTTTAGGAAAGTGGCATAAAATTGCTAAATGAGAAGGCAACATATTGAGTTCCTATAAAAAAAAGAAAAGGTCAGTTGATTGCTATCTATACATGAATGGCTAATGAAGGAAAGGGAACAAAGGCTACATTGAACTATTTAGCAATAGCAATGGCAATAGTACTTAGATTTATATACTGCTTCACAGTCCTCTCTAAGTGATTTACAGAGTCAGCATATTGCCCCCAACAATCTGGGTTCTCATTTTACCAACCTCAGAAAGATGGAAGGCTGAGTCAACCTTGAGCCTGGTGAGAATTGAACTGCCAAACTGCTGGCAGCTGGCAGTCAGCAGAAGGAGTCTGAAGTACTGCACTACCACAGCTATTTAGTGGATTGTTCCCATGAATTGCATTTCCTATATAGTTGGAACAAACAAAACCATTTCATATTTATATGACTTAATAAATCAATGTTTAATATCTAAGCTAAAATTGTCTGGAAAATGTGAATTGGGTTATCTTATCTGGGTTGCAATCACACTTTTTGGCCTGTAGGCGAAGGTATCAAGATTAACAGTGAATTTGATGCCAGAGTATATGTGGCAGGAAAGTATTTTTCACTGCCTCTTCTCATACCTTCCTATTACTTGATAGTTGATTGCTATACATAGGATCCTCTGAATTCTCCTAGGATTACTTTTGAATCAGATAAAAATACAGTGTATGCTATGGAGCATAGCATGGAGTAGCACATTAATAATCAATACTATATCCAAAAAAGGGTACAAAAATACAATGCATCCGTAATAAAAAGCAATGGGTGAGCAATTATATAATACAATCCTGTACTGTTATCAAAGGACTTCATCCTAAACATAAATTAGAAGGCTTGAGTTGTTTGCCATCATGTTCCAAATATGAAGTATATTTGCAATATATTTGCAGGTATTTTATAGAAATGAAGAAATGCAGTGGAAGATGTAGCGGCTTTCTCATAACATTCTAGAAATTATGAGATGCCTGAACTGTGAGAGGGATCTTGAAGGCCTCGTGGACAATCACTTAAACATGAGACAGCAGTGTGCTGAAGCTGCCAAAAAAGCCAACACAGGCCTAGGCTGCATAAGCATAGGGATAAAATCAAGATCACAAGAAGTGTTAGTACCACTTAGAGTACCCTGATAAGGCCAAACTTGGAAAATCCAGTTTTGATTGTCATAATGTAAAAAAGATGTTGAGAATCTAGAAAGGGTGCAGAGAAGACAACAAAGATGATTAGAGGGCTGGAAGCTAAATATATGAAAAATAGTTGCAGGAACTGGGTAAATCCAGTTTAACAAAAAGGAGTGGGAGTAACATGATAGCAGAGTTCCAATATATGAGGGAATGCCACAAAGAAGATGGGATTACACTATTTTCCAAAGCGCCTGAAGGCAGGACAAGAAGCAATGGATGGAAATTAATCAAAGAGAACACCAATCTACAACTAAGAAGAAATTTTCTGACAATTAGACTTTCCTCCAGAAATTGTGGGTGTTCTAACACTGAAGTCTTTTTTAAGAAGAGATTGGGCAGCTATTTGTCTGAAATGGTATCGGGCAGGGATGTCAAACTCAATTTCATTGAGGGCCGCATCAGGAGCTAATAGCAGAGAAAGTCCAGTGTTAAGATGGATGTTCTGTTAGGAAGAATGAGTTCCTCAAACAAAATCTGGCCTTTGCACGCATGGTATGAAATTCTTTCAAGGTCCAAGAATGGAATATTGTTTCTTCCTAAGAAGTTAATCTTCTCTGTTTCATGGCTTGGGCATGATGGCAAATCTTTTGAGAGATAAAAGTTACACTTTGCCTTTTGAGTTGGAGCCTGGGTTATTACCTGCCAGCAAACATATAGGCAGGGCAGGCAAAGCTTTTTCTTTTCTCAAGGCACATCTGCTGCATAGGAAGGTCTATAGAACACAAAATATTTTCAGCAGCCTTCCTCAATTTGGCACCCTTCAGATGTAATCAAACTAACTCAAAGAATCCTCAGCGAGCACAAAGGCCAAGCACATCTGCAGGGGAACATTAGACAGGGAAAGTCTCTACTATCTGTAATTTCAAAATGCCATGCTGAAACTCCTCATAGACTTTTACACAGTGTTCCTAATAATGACCAGCCAAGTCAAAACAATACAAGAAAGAATCCAGATAAACCAAATGTCTCTCTCTAAAATTAGATGCTGGCTTTCCAGCAATTAAATCCAGAAGTAAAGAAGAATGCTTTGGCAAGACATATCCCAGCTAAAGAGCGGTGTTCTGCTTCCCAAAGCTAGCAAGCTTGCCAGTTGTCTCAGACTCTTTCAAATTGATGGGACATGTTAGTTATGAGTCCCAGGGGCATTGTACACACGCTGGATCTTCTTTTCATAGGAAAACCCACGTGAAGACATAGCAAATGTCACAACTGGGATTTACAAAGCCATGGATGAAAGATATCAGTATAAAGGAAGTAATAATGTGCAAATTAGATGACTCAAACAGCTGGCATCTGAGCTTCCAAGCTCAGCAGACCAAAAAGTATTTTAAGGCTAGTCCTGCCATGGTTACAAATATTATGGTTGGTTTCCTATTTTTCTTCCCCAGATCAGCAGAATCTATTGGAAAAGGGCACAAAATTGAAGAGAATCTAGTTTTCTCTTTATTTTAACAAATTAAAATCAGTGCAATGTATGGTATGATATTTCACTCTCATGTGCACCCAAGAATTGAGCTGTAAGAATTTTATGTGTGGCCTTTCATCTTAAGTGAGCTGTAAGGCAAAACCAAAGACCAATTGGAACATAAAATATGGCAAAACATATATAAGATCAAATAAAAGTGCCTGTAGAAGAGATGCATTGAGTGGTCTGTCAAAACGAAGACTATAAATCACATAATGGGTATAAAACCTGTCACATAGTGTAATAAACATCTGCTTCAATATACATTTCTTCACATTTGATAAATAAAGTATGCCGAAATTGGTATAGTACTAGTGTCATGTAACTGATGGCATAATACAGTACAACTTGGTCCAACATATATCACAAGGGATTGTTTGATAGGAAAAGGGAAATAATTCCTGTAAGCCATGCTGCTCATTGTTAATTTTTGTGTTTGTTCAGTACTTGGACATGGGTCGGAGTAAATGGAGACAGCCTCTGAATGTGAACTTTCAGCTCTTTATTGCATAGTGACTTCTCAAAACAACAACAGTGAACTCTGCCTTATATAGGCAACCCTTGTGAGAATTGTCCAATAGCGAGCTTTGAACGCTAGCTCTTTTAACCAATAATAATCCTCTGTTAAGGGCCAATCGGATTCCTAAGAACTAACCAATCCGATCTGGCCGCCTAACAGCCAATCAGAAGTGCAGGGCCAGAACCCTGCACTTTACCTCAAGCTCATACTTTATTAACTATGGTACATACAACACCCCTTCCCCCTGGCTTCTTGATTACGGTGTAGTTATATAGTCCTTTAAATAGGACGGTTGTCTTTTAAGTCTTTCAGATTTTCGTTGGACTGGTTGATTGCAATCCTGTTGAGGTAGATTGTTGTTTGGCAGTGGATCTGCTTCTTGCTCAGGTGCAATTTCTTGCGGTGCAAACAATTCTCCTTCCTGCTCCATTTCCTGAGTCTCACTTGATTCGTCGCTCCCTTCGAGCAGGTTCCCTGGAACGTCATCTTCTTCTGTACCTTCCCCCCCTCGGTTTGGTCATGGGGGAGTTGTTGACTGGCCGTTGTGAGTCGTGACCGTAATTGGTCGATGTGCCATTTCCACAGTCTATTGTCACAGCATTTCACTTCGTAGGATTTGGGGCCGGTCACTTGTACTACCGTTGCCTCTATCCATAACGGATCGCCTGATAAGTTTCATGCGTAAACGAGGTCTCCTACCTGGAAGGTGCGACAGCAGCCACTGGATCCTATTGGCTTTTCTGGTTCGTAAGCAGGGTGCAACCGGTCGAGGTGGGAATGGAGTCTTCGTCCCATCAGTAGTTCTGCGGGAGTTCTGCCAGTAATGCTATGTGGAGTTATGTGTTGCAAAAAGAGAATTTGGTTGACCTTGTCATCGATATTGTCATAGTCCATTTTTTGCAAAGTCTTTTTAACAAATTGGACCATGTGTTCCGCTCGGCCATTGGTCGCAGGGTGCGCAGGCAAGGTGAACGCATGGCGGATGCCGTGGTCAGCGAGGTATTGCTCGAACATTAGTGCCGTAAACTGTGGCCCGTTATCGGACACCAGGACGTCAGGCAATCCGTGGGTTGCAAAGAGTCTATTTAGGATCTTGATCACTGCTTCGGAAGTTGTAGCCATCATACGATGAATTTCAAAACAATTGGAGTATGCGTCGACTGTCAGCAGGAAGGTATACTCTTTGGTTGGCCCCGTGAAATCCAGGTGGATTCTGGACCAGGGTCCACGTGGCGTCTCCCATTCAGAAGGCATGGCTTTTGATGGGGCGTTGCTGGCTTGTTGGCAATTGGTACACGCTTTGACCCACTGCTCGATTTGCTGGTCCATGCCCGGCCACCATGCGTAGCTTCGTGCAAGTGCTTTCATCCGCATGATGCCAGGGTGGCCCTTGTGCAGGATTTGTAGCAGCTTCCTCCGGAGTCGTTCTGGGACAATGACTCTATTGCCCCAGATAATACAGCCTTTTTGGGAAAAAAGTTCAGTCTGTCGCGATTTGAATGGCGCGAAGTCATCTGGTACTTGGTCCAATGGCCATCTGCGTTCTACCCAGCCTAGGACTCGAGCTAGGGTGTGGTCTCATTTGGTTTCTCTCGCGATGTCTTGGGCGGTCATAGGCGGCGAGTTGAGTGTTTCGATCTGCAACGTGGTTGCCGTTGGTGCCGGATCGTCGAGAGTCTCTGGAAGCAATGCTCGGCTTAATGCATCGGCGTAGGGAATGGCTTTCCCCGGGCGATATTGCAGGCGATAATTATAAGCAGCTAGGAATTCTGACCATTGGGTCATTCTAGGGGATAATATGTAGGGGGTTGGCTTGTCCCCGGCTATTATCCCTAGCAACGGTTTGTGGTCAGTTATAATGGTAAATGTCCTTCCATACACATATTCATGAAATTTCTTTACAGCTGAAATGATTGCGAGAGCTTCTTTATCAATATGTCCATAGTTCCGCTCTGTTTGTGAAAGAGTCTTCAAAAAGTAAGCAACAGGGGCTTCGTTCCCATCAGGCAGTACATGACTCAAAATGGCACCCACCTCGAAGGGCGATGCATCGCAGGTTATAACTAATGGTAAAGTCTCGTTTTACTGCATAAGTACAGAGTCAGATGTGAGCAGTTTTTTAACATTCCGGAACACTTGTTCTTCCCGGAACCCCATACCCATAATGCTTTTTTATCTAATAACTGGTGTAACGGTTCAGCAACAGTCGCCTTGTGTGGTAAAAATACATTATAGAAATTAATGAGGCCTAAGAACGCCTGGATATTGGCCTTGTTTTGTGGCCTGGGAGCGTTTTTTATAGCCTTTAATTTACTTTCGGTAGGATGAATGCCCTGGCTATCAATCTGATATCCTAGAAACTCAACACTGTCAGTATATAAGTGACATTTATTTTTTTTCACCTTAAGTCCTGCCTCTTGGAATTTTTTAAGAACACATTTCAAACAATCCTGCAAGATTTTTTTGGTAGGGGCTGCTATTAATACGTCATCGAAATACGGAACCACGCCCTTGATTCCCTGTAACAACCTTTCCATGAGGCTTTGGAATATCCCCGGGGCTACACTAACCCCAAATTGCAATTGGGTACATTTAAAGGCATCTCTGTGCGTTACAATTGTTCGGGCTTGGGCCGTTTTTTCATCCACTGGTAGTTGTTGATAAGCTTGAGCTAAATCTAATTTAGTGAAAACCTTTCCGCCCCCCAAGGAATGAAGGAGGTGCTGCACCACCGTAACTGGATACGCATTCTGCTGTAGGGCATGGTTTAAAGTGGCCTCGTAGTCCCCACAAATTCGGATTGACCCGTCTGGCTTAATGGGTGTTACAATAGGGGTTTCCCATGGAGAGTGATCGATGGGCTTCAACACCCCTTGAGCAATTAGTTTGTCGAGTTGTTCGTCGATCTTTGCTTTAAGAGCGAATGGAACTCGACAGGGCTTCAAGCGAATAGGGGCTACTTTTTGATCTAGACTAAATAAGATTGGGGTCCCCTTATACTCGCCTAAACGGTCCGCGAAGACGTCGCTGAACTCAGAAATAAGGTCTTCCTCCCACTCACAACCACTGACTCGATTCATGCCGGCCACTTCGATGCCGAGTGGCACGAACCATTGGAGGCCTAATAGACTAGGCCTATCTCTATCGATGATCATTAGAGGTAAGTACGCTGTATGCTTTTTGAAGGAGACTCAGACTCGGCAGGACCCGATAACGGGGATTCGATTTCCTTGGTAGTCCTTGAGGATGAAGCATTGAAATTTGAGGTCTTGGCGTTGAATTGTGGGGATGAGTTGCTTGAGTGTCTTCCAAGACACCATCGAGAGGGACGATCCCGAGTCGACCTCCATGTGGCAAGGCTGGTTCTCGATGGCTACCGTGACTCAAATTTTCTTAGTGTCCAAAACTGAGGCGTGACCTATAGTGACAGTATGGTGAGCCTCTTCTTTTTGCAAAGCTCAATTTCTGTAGGAGTGGTTTCCTGGCTCTCGCCTTACAGGACGGTTTCCTGTCGATTGGCGATAGTTGGCCCCTCTTGAGGCTTGGCTGGGTCCTGGTAAACTGTGGCAAACCCAGCTGATGTGGCCTCATTTCCTGCACTCATGGCAGAGTGCGTCACAGAATTTGCATTTGGCCCTGGCATGGTTTGCTCCACAGCCAGCGCAAGGGCGTAAGGGCTTAGGGCAAGGGTCCCGGTCGGACCGCAGTCGATGGACCTTTTCTTCGTCGCTGATGACGAAGAGAGGTCCTCGTGGTGCGTTGTCGCAAGCTGCCCTTTTGAGTTGGTAAGATTTCGCCAGTCGGTGGTGTTGCTGGAGTGCGGGTTCGCCGTAATTGTGCAGCCGACTTTTTGGTCGCCTCCGCAGCCATGGCTTCAGCGATGGTGTCAGCAAGGCTGATGTCACCTTTCGCCATCAGCTTGCTTTGCACGCCTAGCACATCTAATCCCAGAATTACTCGATCTCTTCGTACTTCTTCTAAATCGGCGAACCAGCAGAGGCCCCCTAAATTTCGGTGGTCCGCCATGAAATCGGCCACGCTCTCTCCCTTTTGTTGGTTTCTCTGATAAAACTCGTGGCGTCTCACGAGTGTAGGCACGGTTGGAGCGTAATGGTCTCTCAGAATGGGTTCGAGGTCGTCCCAGCTCATGGCTTTCACTTCTCGAGGTTTGGCGAGTGCTTTAGCCATTTTAAATACAGCTGGGCCGCAGTGCGTCAGGAACAGTGCCCGCTTCTTTGCTGGTGTGGCATCCTTCAAATTATTCATCTCGAGATACATTTGGAAGCGATCCATGTAGGATTCCCAATCCTCTTGGTTTGGATCGAACGGAGCGGGTGGTACGATGCCGCCGGACATGGTTCCGTTGTTGGCGTCGTCTTATCACGTGCTCAGTATTGCTTCCTGGCTTCTTAGGTTCAGATGTCTCCAAATCCCATCCTCGTCGCCAGTGTTAAGTACTTGGACATGGGTTGGAGTAAATGGAGACAGCCTCTGAATGTGAACTTTCAGCTCTTTATTGCATAGTGACTTCTCAAAACAACAACAGTGAACTCTGCCTTATATAGGCAACCCTTGTGAGAATTGTCCAATAGCGAGCTATGAACGCTAGCTCTTTTAACCAATAATAATCCTCTGTTAAGGGCCAATCGGATTCCTCAGAACTAACCAATCCGATCTGACTGCCTAACAGCCAATCAGAAGTGCAGGGCCAGAACCCTGCACTTTACCTCAAGCTCATACTTTATTAACTATGGTACATACACAACAGTGTTCAACCAGAAATGGAACAGGAAGTTCAAAAAAAAGCATTACAGAGACTGATTTCGATAACTTCATCCCTTTGATATTGAAGGACTCATAAAGTACACATCTAATTGATCAAAGGATTCTTCCTAGATTTAAGCTCTGGGATAATGTTGCTGAAATAGGGAAAGAGATTGTCATCTCTTTTTCTATCTCTAACTCTTTCTTGAGAGAAAACATTGGTCTCTATGGGTGACATTTCTTTCCTTCCTTTCTCCTTCGCTCCCTCCCACACTCCCTCCTTCACTCCCTCCCTCCCTCACTCTCTCACTCCCTCACTCCCACTTTCCTTCCTTCACCTTTTCCCTTCCTCCCTTCCTTCCTCCTTCACTCACTCCCATCTTCCCTCCTTCACTCCTCCCTCCCTTCCTCCCTCCTACCCTCTCTCCATCCCTCCTTTACTCATTCACTCCCTCACTTCCACCCTCCCTCCCTCCTCACTCAAGCACTTTCTTCCTTCCTTCCTTTCTTCCTAGAATATAGTAACTGTAAAAATTATCTAGATCCAGCAACAATTTCAATCATAAAATAAAAACGCAAAATTCAACTGATGTTGAGAATTTGAACAAAAGATTAGGCTTCATTTACCTTTATTCTGATTTTATTTATTATCAACCATCATAGCCCTAGCTGCTTTTTTCAAAAACTATGCACGTTTCCTGCAAAGACACATTTAATATCACATGTAGTAGTAGCTATAATTCAAAGCGAAGTAGTAAAAGGTATCTAGGTACCTATAATATTCATAATAACTGAACTTTTGTCATGGTTAGGGGGGAGGGGGAGGAGGAGGAGGAGATGTGTGATGTTAACATCTTCAAATATATTGAATGATCAGAGGGCAGATGGAGACACTTAACATTTAACTGGATGATTTCCCAGTTGTTGTCTTTTTCATAAAAAACTTCTTCATAAAACTCATGCAATATAAATTGCTAAAACAAAGTTGCTAGATTCTTCTCTCACAACAATATATTGCAATTAAAATTCTGTCACCTACCTCTATTTGAGATATGAGATTGTTTTCAGCTGCTTTACACAGTTGCGAGCTTTTAAAATTCTGAATCCATTTGTCTATAGCCGTAACATATAATTGTGTCAGCAGCATCAAGAAGGTAGGAAAATGGATATTGGACCCGAGTTGCAATTCTAACAAGCAGAAGTAGATTAAATGGACACACTTTTTGTTAGTTTTAGCTAATAGTCAGCAGTGAGCCTATGGCCTGACTAGTGGTGACTATTACTCCTATTACTAATTTACATGTAACAGTACTACTAATAGAGCAAATAGAAGTTCCAGGTACACAATAGCATCAAACGATACAACATTCTGTAATCTGAATGGATGAAGCAGGCAGATTGGTCAAAAGGCTGAGCCTTTGTAATAGACAGACAGTATAAGCTTGAGGAATAGTGAGTCTAAAGAAGATTTATAACCTGAATAAGCATCTAGGGGAGGGGTATCAAACTCAAGGCCCATGGGCCAGATGTGACCCACAGGGTGCTTAGATCTGGCCTGCAGGGCCACCCTGGAAACAGTGAGGGACTGAACTGCAGTGTTTCTGCCAGTTAAAACAGAGCTCAGGAGGGCCGCATATGTCCTCCCAAGCTCCATTTTCACTGGCAGAGGGTTGCAGGAAGCCATCGCAGCTTGAAATGGAGCTCAGGAGCCAGTTTTCACTGGTAGAGCACTCGGGCCACTACAGACACCCCTGACACAAGTGACTTTGAGCTGGCTATGCCCACCCCAGCTATACTCACCCCATTCCCAAGGTCAAACATAACCCTGATGCAGCCCTCAATGAAATCAAGTTTGACAACCCTGATCTAGGGAGACAAGATCCTCCCTAGTTCTCACAAAGATAAAGGGAGTGGGAGGGGAAGACCATTCAGACTTCCAATATTCTGATACTATAACCATTTTTAAAAAATTAGTCCCAAAGGTGCTTTTTCAGGAACTGGAACAGGACTTTCTTGTTTTTTCTTTGAAGATGTTTCACTTCTTGTCCAAGAAGCTTCTTCAGCTTTGACAGGATAGTGGGGAATGGAAGGATTTATGCTCCTTGCAGATCCTGGTCATTTGTGTTAAGTTTAGAGAATGGGCGAGAAAGAATGGAGACGAGCCTCTGGAACAGTGAACTTCAATTCTTTATTTACATGGTGACTGCTCAAAACAAGGGCAGCTAAGGCCCTCTTTATACAGGCAACCCAAGAACTATTTAACCAATAATAACCCAGGAGCGCTAGCTCCATTAACCAATACGAAGGCTCCATTAATGGCCAATCAGATTCTGCCATTTAACAGCCAATCAGAAGTGCAGGGCCAGAACCCTGCACTTGACTCCAGGCTCAAAATAACTTTATTAAACCTTATGCATTCACAACCATTTGCATTTTTTGGAGGGTTGTTGAAGCACTTGGAGGTTTGTCTGTGTCCTCAGGGTCACCTGAGTAGTGCTCCCACACCATTCAAATCATTTGAATGGTGTGGGAGTAGGAATGGGTTTCCAGAGGAAAAAAATTGCAGACTACAGGAACCAGGAGCACTACTCAGGCGAGGACATAGATACCATATATACTCGAGTATAAGCTGAGTTTTTCAGCACATTTTTTGTGCTGAAAAAACCCCCCTCGGCTTATACTCGAGTCAGATTCCCCTCTGAAAAAAAAATGGGGTGGAGCTCCGAAGCTGGGCAGCCGCTTCCCTGCTTCCGTGTTTCCTTTGCAACTTTTAAGCATGGGAGTAATCGGAAGCAGAAAAGTTCTTGCTTGAGGATATATTGTTTTTTCTTTTTTTAACTGTTTTTTTGGGGGGAAGACCCACCGCCATGTGAGAATGCTCAGACACGAAATCTATCCAACCGAAAATAAGTGTGTGTGTGTGGGGGGATTTTAACAGAGGGAAGATGTAGGGAGAAGGCAAAAGCGACAGAAGATCCTTCAGGGAAAACTGAGGGGGCACTCACCCTTGGTCCAGATGAGCCCCCTTCCCCTTTCTCTAGGCTGAGAAAGCAACGTGAGCCGAGGTTGCTTCGGCTCCACTCAGCTTCATTTCCTCAGCTCCAGCTGCTTTCAGTCCACTCGGGAGGAGGGGGAGGAGGAGGGGGAGGCAGCTCGCGTTGTTTTCTGAGCTCTAGGCTGAGAAAGCAACGCCAGCTGAGGTCGCTCCACTCAGTTTCATTTCCTCAGCTCCAGCTGCTTTCAGTCCACTCGGGAGGAGGGGGAGGGGGAGGGGGAGGCTTTTCTGAGCTCTAGGCTGAGAAAGCAATGCGAGCCGAGGTCGCTCCACTCAGTTTCATTTCCTCAGCACCAGCTGCTTTCAGTCCACTCGGGAGGAGGGGGAGGAGGAGGAGGGGGAGGCTTTTCTGAGCTCTAGGCTGAGAAAGCAACGCGAGCTGAGGTCGCTCCACTCAGCTTCATTTCCTCAGCTCCAGCTGCTTTCAGTCCACTCGGGAGGAGGGGGAGGAGGGGGAGAGAGAGAGAGAGAGAGAGAGATCATAAGAACGGCTCTTGGTTTTTTCTTGCAAGGGAGAGAGTGACTCCTGCCTACCACTGTCATCATCATCATCTTTTGGGTTAGTGAATCAATCAAACCTTTCATGATAGTGAGATCGTTTCCCAAATTTCCCTTAAATCAGGGAAGAAATCAGAAACAAACCTTTGGGCTGAGAATAAGCCTGTTCCTATGATGCCATTTTTGTTCACTGCAGTGTGAAAAGTGTGAAAAAACACACTTCTTTTTCTTCATCTTCTTGTTCCCTATTTACTGGTCTCTTTCAAAGAGGAAATTGTGAACATCAAACTTATTCTCAACTGTCCTAGTGAAAGTTTTTATTGGCATCTATTTTTATTTTTGAAATTTACCAGTAGCTGCTGCATTTCCCACCCTCGACTTATACTCGAGTCAATAAGTTTTCCCAGTTTTTTGTGGTTAAATTAGGTGCCTCAGCTTATATTCGGGTCGACTTATACTCGAGTATATACGGTAATCCTCCAAGTGGTTCAACAACCCTCTAAAAGAATGCAAATGACCAGCTATCTGCAAAGAATATAAATCTTTCCATTCCCCACCATCCTGTCAGAGCTAAAGAAGCTTCTTGGATGGTAAATAAAATGTCTTCCAAAGAAAAACCAGAAAGTCCAGTTGACTCCTGAAAAAGTACTTTTGGACCAACCATAACCTGGATGACTGAGAATCTCTACAGCTTTTTTTTTTAAGTAGTATTAATATGTGTTACTGGTTTCCTAATCTGGTCTATCTTGGGGGGCTGACAGCCTCAGAGCCAAGTTGTCCTGAGACCCTTTAGGACAGAGGTGGGCATGACCATATGTCAAGTACTAGGAAAATCAGAAGATCCAGGCAGTTCAAATGAGTATAAAGATTTATTGCAAGTTTAAGCTCTCTACAAGAACCTGAACAACTAACAGTCAAAGCAAATTGGCAACAGATAAGAATCAAAGGAATTCAAGGTGGGCTGAACTTAGATCTTTTGTGTGTATGAAGGAACTCATGACTGATGATGTATTTGACCCTTCTCTTGGGCTCAGCCTGGTCATCTCCTGCACCATAGTCTAAATTCCCAAATCTTCTAAAAGCAGTTTAGAACATCTGGCAAAAGTGTTAGGTCTCCCCAATATTTTAGGGAAGATCTTTGATCTTCCAAATTGCTATCATGCTTTGGGGAGTTTATATGGTCTTTCTATGTTAGAAGTTTCACAAGTTGATTATTTTTTAACTCATGGCATTTAACTTATTCTCATAGCTAAGCCCAGTTACAGTTTCTAAGGAGTGAGTCAAATCACACTGACTTGCTTTGAAATCATGTCTTGACTTGGGCATTGGCGATAGTTCAGTTTGAGAAGGTTCCTCTACTAGGAAATTAAGTTGCTTAGCATTATGTCTCAGATTCATTTGGCCAATTTGGAAAAGAACATTTTCATCTATGCAGTTCATCTGCAGAAGGTCTTCAAATAGCTGAATTGGAATGGCGTGGCTGAAATTCAGGTAATTCTTTGTCAATATGAAATGCCCCTAAGTACCACAGAACTTTAGTAGTGTTATACCTGCAAGACAGTGGTGGTATTCAATTTTTTTTTTTTTACCACCGGTTCTGAGGGTGTGGCTTGGTGGGCATGGCAGGAGAAGGATAATGTAAAACCCCCATTCCCTCCCCATCCCACTAACCTACTTTTCAGCTCCATTCTCCTGTGCAGGGCAACAAAAGAAGACTCAGCCGATCAATTGGGATTTGAGAGGCAGCGAATAGATGGGGGCTGGGCCAACCAGAAGTGGTATTTACTGGTTTTCTGAACTGCTCAAAATTTCCGTTACCGGTTCTCCAGAACCTGTCAGAACTGACTGAATACCACCTCTGCTGCAAAGAGATAGGAGACTTAATAGTTACAACACCATCCAGAATTCCCTCCCAGAAAGAAGAAATAATTCTTTCCTCATTTAGATTACATGCATTTGAAAATCCCTGTCACAATAGGGCCATTTGGTTGTTAGCTTTGTTGGTTGCTGCTTTTGCTGCTGTTGCACAGTTAACACAACTGCTGTCCTGGAATGTATTCCTGAAACATTTCTGAGCTATTAAAAAAAAAAAGATAATAGATGCTGAATGTAATTATTTTGGATTAACAGCTGGTGGGAACCCAGAAAAATGGACCAAAAAATGAACACACAAAAACCTGATCAAAGGAAACCTACAGGACTGTGCAAATCTGGCATGCTTGTGTTTTTTTCTTGCAATTGCTCAGGTGGCCACTTGGCCTAAAGCTATGAACTCAAGTAAAAAGATGTCACTCCGCATTTCTTTTTATGAAAATATCTCTGCAATCTACCTGCCTAATCTCAGAACATCCCTGAAGCACTGTGGTTTTTAGCATCAGAAAACAATTTATAGGACACACAGTGATGAGTGGGGGGGGGAGGGGAAGAGTCTTATTTGTTTATTGAATACCAGATCTGAGTTTGTATTTCATACTGTATATCACTGAGTAACATTGTGTCATTCATATATAGTGAATGGAAATTTATCAATGATGTTTACACTTATTTATTGCATTAGAAATGCTTTGAATTTTGTCCATCTGTGGATCACAGTGGTCACTAGAATTTGACTGTATACTGCTAAATTCCAACATTATAGCAGAATTTGATGTAGATAACCTTATGAACTTAAAACATGCACTTCTTCCATTCTGACAGGATGGTGGGGAATGGAAGGAAAGGAAGCATTCCTCTAATAGGATACTTCATAAACTTGTTGGAGTAAAATATAGTCTCTTCCTATTTTTTTAACTATCATGTTCCAATGTCTGCTTTCAAGAAAAAGAAAGGAATCATACAAGAGATATAAAAGTTTTCCAAATGATAAAAGGATAGACTACCTAAAAGAAAAGAAAACATCAAACTAATTAATCAATAACCCCACTATTTGACTCCTTTAAACAAAGCAGCAAAATGTCACTTGAGCAGAATTTGGCCATTTTCATAGTGGAAAGAAAATAAGCAATATGATCTTCCTGTCCTTTTTCAATCAAAGACATTGTAGATCAAAGTGATAGATATCCCAACACAATACATGTTGGAAAGAGCAGTATTTTCCTAATCTTACAAAGTCCCTAACCTGAGAAGAGAGGGGCCTATAATCTGTAGAATCTTTTTGGAGATCCAACATCTATAGCCAAATTGTCCCAGAGCTGCTTTAACAAAAGGCAACTGGATTTTGTTTTTCCTTGAAGACATTTTGCTTCTCATCCAAGAAGCTTCTTCAATTCTGAATGAATAGTAGAGGGTAAAAAGGATATATATTCCTTGAGCGTTCAGCAAAGAGTTCAGCATCCTGCACCATTCAGTCAGAACCGAAGAAACTTCTTGGATGAGAAGCAAAACATCTTCAAGGAAAAATAAAACAGCTGCCTTTTGAAAAATCAGCTTTAGGAAACCATGATCTGGATTACTGAGAATCCCCATAGATATCTACTGCCAAACCTCTTTCAGTCCTTTTGAGACCTAAAATGATCTAATATCAGCTAAAGAGGACATAAGTTGGCATTTATTTCTGTCTGAAGCTGAAGCAAGTGCACATAATCATTAAGAATCTCCTGTTGTATTCCCCTGCTAACTGTATTTATGCTTCGTGTTTGAGTTTGAATACAGTAGTAGTTTAAGTACTGTTCTATGTTGTTCTGTTTATATTTTTATTGTTGTTGCTGTTGTTTGTAGTTATTATACTGTACCACTTTATAGCCTTCTCTAAGTGATTTACAGAATCAGTATATTGCCCCCAACAATCTGGGTCCTCATTTTACCCATCTGGAAAGGATAGAAGGCTGAGTCAACCTTGAGCCTGATGGGGTTTGAAATTTTGCCAAATTGCACACAGCCAGCAGAAATAGCCCGCACTACTGCACTCTAACCACTGTGCCACCGCAGTTCAATATAAAGTGCCCATATACAACAGAATCTTGCAAATCTGAATGTTCTGCCTTTGCTTTCCAGAGAAGTAATGAAGATGCTTTCTAAGATGCTTTCTTTACCCCCATCCTTCCTTTGGATTCAGATTTTGTTTAGCAGACCATTATCTACACTGAAGCTTTTCCTCTTGTCCCTCAAGTTATTCTCACAGCCCATTATAACAACCTGTCTAGCAAGCAGCATCATTGCTTACTTTCTGTTTATTTCAGTTAAATGAAGCAGTTACCATAGCAACTTGCATTGGATAGCTTGTACCTATGGTGCTATAAGATCACTTTGACATTGTCATCTAAGGTTATTATTTTTCATGTTATCCCTGTGCATATGATTCTACTTGGAGAGCTCCAGTTTCATCAACAGTGCTTCACTATATCCAAGCAACCTGAAAGCAATATTTTAAAAGGGCAGCAAAGATTTACTGTGCTTAAAGTGGATATTTCTCCCTTGGTAAACTGGGTTAATTGCATCGGAGTTAGTAATGAATCAATGACATTAAAAGAGGAATACTTTCTTGATACTTCAGAAACCAGTTTGTGGATCATAGCAAGAAAGCTCCAGGATTCATATTTTTAATTAAAAAACAATTAAAATCAGAAATATCCTTCTTTAGATGATTATAGTTATTCTTTTCTTTTCATTTCATTATCTCATGTCATTTCATGAGTGGTGTGGTGGCCTAGAGGTGGAGCTCTCACCTCACAATCAGGAGGCTGTGAGTTTGATTCTAGGTAGGGGCAGATATTTCTCTCTCTGGGCACAATGAGAATATATCTGCTGGGTAAAAAAAACTCCACATAGAAGACGGGAAGGGCATCTGGCAAGTAAACACTCGGCTTCGTTCAGTTGCCTAGACTCCCCCCTGCATAGGATTATAGGGGCATTAAAAAGGATGACGATGGTTTCATTTCATTTTATTTTATTTTAAACATTTCTATGGCTGCTCATCTTAGATCATAATTCTGAACAGTTCACAACTATAAAATCCTGAACCATAAAAACCATAAAACCATAAAACAAAAATAAATCCTAGTACCTCAGACATTCTCTTGGTTGTTGCCACAACACTCAACCAAAGACAGGAAGTCCAGTTGCCTCTTTAAAAAAGCACCTTTGGGACAACCATGACCTAAGAAGACAAAGATAGTTTCCTTCTACCCCAGTGCCTGGGTAAAAAGCCAAGCCTTCATGGTCTTGAGGTTAAAAGGGGAGTGGGGCTACTGGATCACCAGAGAAGAGAGCATGTTCCCTAAGGTTGGGGCAGCCACGACAAAGACACACTTCCAAGTGTCCACTAGATGGTGACATTGTAGGGAAGAGACCTGGATTGTGCCTCCCCTACCCAAGCTGATAAGCTAGGCAGATACTCTCAGAGATAGACTGTCCTACAAATAACCTGGTCACACACTCTACATGATTAGCAGCACCTTCAGTTATACCCAGAGGAAACTGGGAATCAGTGCAACTTGCACAGCTGTGATGTGTGTGAAACTTGAAGCACCTTAGTATGGTGAATACAGTTGCATTCTGACCAGTTGTAGCTTCCAAGTGGTCTCTAAGGGCATCCAAATGTAAAGTGAATTGGAGTAGTCCAAGTGGGAAATGACTAAGGTATGAGTGACTCTCAGCTCAGGAAAAAAAAAGTGTAATTGGCACATCTATACAAAGCCCACCCCCAGCCACAGCTGCCACTTGCTCATTGAGTAGAATCCAGGAGGACACCCATATTGTGTATCTGTCCATCTGGGAAGTGAAACACCTTCCAGAGTTAAAGAGGGACAAAACCCCAAACTCACTCCATCTTGCCAGGGTTGGGTAGAAGTTGGTTCCTCTCCATCCAGATTCTCACAGCCTCCAGGTATTTGCTTAGCACCATCTCATTACCTGTACAAGCAAGGGTGAAAATACATCACTGGATATCAGTAGCATGCCGATGACAGTGCACCTTGTCAGTCAAGTGCACCTAGTAGTTTCATGTACATGTTAAAGAGGAGAGGCAAAAAAAACCCCAGTCCTTCAGGTACCCCATATTGCAGGGTTTTGCTATCTGCCCAACAACATTACCAAGAACTAACCACAGAAAAAGGAGACCAACCACAAACAATGCCTCTCCCTCCCAACCTCCCTCAGCTGATCAAAAGGATACTATGGTTGATGATATTAAAAGCTACTGGGAGAGCCAGAATGGTTGCTGTCATAGATTCAGGCATGGGTAGAATGAATGGAGACAGTCTTAGTTGGTGAACTTTCAACTCTTTATTGCATAGTGACTTCTAACTTGTATAACAACAACTCTGCTTTATATAGGCAATGCTAATGTGAAATAACCAATAGGAGCTGTGAAACGCTAGCTCCAGTACCAATAAGAGTCCTTCGTTAAGGGCCAATCAGATTCTCAGAACCCGACCAATCCGATCTAGCCGCTTAACACCCAATCAGAAGTGCAGGGCCTGAACCCTGCACTTTACCCCAAGCTTGCCTTTATTCAACTATTTACATACATAACACCCCTTCCCCCTGGCTTCACAATTAGTTTGTGACTATGTAGTCCTTTAAATAGGACGGTTGTCTCTTGGGTCTGTCAGATTTTCTTTGGACTGGCTGCGTGCAGTCCCGTTGAGGTAGGGTGTTGTTTTGTAGCGGCTCAGCTTCTCGTTCTGGTGTGATTTCCCTTGGAGCGTACAATTCTTCTTCCTGCTCCATTTCCTGGGTTTCACTTGATTCATCGCTTTCCTGGAACAGGTTTCCTGGCATATCGTCATCTTCTCTTCCTTCCCCACCCTCAGTTTGGTCGTTGGGAAGTTGTTGGCTAGCAGTTATAAGTCGTGACCGTAATTGGTCAATATGTCTTTTCCATAGTCTCTCATCAATACATTTTACAATATAGGATCTGGGCCCAGTCTCGCGTATTACCATTGCTTCAATCCAAACTGGGTCGCCTGATAAATTTCTTGCATAAACGGGGTCGCCTACCTTGAAGGTACGGTAGCGTCCGCTGGATCCTGGAGGCTTTTCTGGCTCGTAAGCAGGGTGCAGTCGGTCGAGGCGGGAACAGAGTTTTCGCCCCATGAGAAGTTCAGCGGGAGTTCTGCTGGTTTCGCTGTGCGGAGTGATGTGTTGTAGAAGTAGAATGCGGTTTATTTTTTCATCAAGATTATCATAGTCCATCTTATGTAAAGTCTTTTTTACAAATTGTACCATGCGTTCCGCTCGGCCGTTGGTAGCAGGATGCGCCGGCGAGGTGAGCGCATGGCGGATGCCGTTGTCAGCAAGGTACTGTTCAAACATTAGCGCTGTAAACTGTGGTCCGTTATCGGACACCAGGACGTCCGGCAATCCATGAGTTGCAAGGAGTCTATTGAGGACTTTAATGACTGCCTCGGAGGTTGTATTGGCCATTCGATGAATTTCTAACCAATTAGAGTATGCATCGACAGTCAACAGCAATGTCTGTCCTTTGATCGGCCCTGCGAAATCCAGGTGGATTCTGGACCAGGGTCCACGTGGCATCTCCCATTCGGTCGATGCAGCTTTTGGTGGTGCGTTGCTGGTTTGTTGGCACTTGGTGCAGGCCTTGACCCATTGCTCGATGTGTCGGTCCATGCCTGGCCACCAAGCATAGCTCCGTGCGAGTGCCTTCATTTGCACGATCCCGGGATGTCCATCATGCAAGATTTGTAACAGCGTCTTTTGGAGTCGTTCTGGGACGACGACTCTATCGCCCCAGATAACGCAGCCTTTTTGAGAAAAAAGTTCAGTCTGTCTTGTTTTAAATGGCGCGAAGTCATCTGGGATCTGGTCCAATGGCCATCCACGCTCTACCCAGCCTAGGACTCGTGCTAGGGTGTGGTCTCGTCTGGTCTCCCTCGCGATATCTCGAGCGGTCATAGGAGGCGAGTTGAGCATTTCGATTTGTAACGCCGATACTGTTGGTGCCGGATCGTCGAGGGTCTCTGGTAGCGGTGCTCTGCTGAGTGCGTCGGCATGGGAAATGGCTTTCCCCGGTCGATGTGACAATCAATAATTAAAAGTAGCTAGAAACTCTGACCATCGAGTCATTCTTGGGGACAATATATAGGGGGTTGGTTTGTCCCCAGCGATTATCCCCAATAAAGGTTTGTGGTCGGTTACAATTGTAAATGTCCTTCCATATACATACTCATGGAATTTTTTTACGGCTAACACAATTGCAAGAGCCTCCTTGTCTATTTGTCCATAGTTACGTTCTGCCTGGGAAAGAGTCTTCAAAAAGTATGCAACGGGAGCCTCATTTTCATTAGGTAGCACATGGCTCAAAATAGTGCCCACCCCAAACGGTGAGGCATCACAAGTTATAACCAAGGGTAATGTTTCATTATATTGCATAAGTACAGAATCAGATGTAAGTAAATCTTTTACATTTCTAAACGATTTTTCTTCTCGGTAACCCCAAACCCATAATGCTTTCTTATCTAATAACCGTGTAATGGTTCAGCCACAGTCTCCTTATGCGGTAAAAACACATTGTAGAAATTGATAAGGCCTAAAAATGCTTGAAGATCAGTTTTGTTACGAGGTCTGGGAGCATTTCTAATTGCCCTTAATTTACTCTCAGTTGGGTGAATACCCTGACTATCATTGCGATAACCTAGAAATTCAACACTGTCGGTATACAGATGACATTTATCCCTTTTTACTTTCAATCCCGCTTCTTGGAATTTTTTAAGCACACATTTTAAACGATTCTGCAGAATTTTTTTACTAGGAGCTGCAATCAATACGTCATCAAAATACGGAACCACGCCCTTGATTCCCTGTAACAATTGTTCCATTAAACTTTGGAATATTCCCGGGGCCACTTTCACCCCGAACTGCAATCGGGTACATTTAAAAGCACCTCTGTGCGTTACTATCGTTTGGGCTTGGGCTGTTTTATCGTCCACGGGCAATTGTTGATAGGCTTGAGCTAAATCTAACTTAGCAAAAACCTTTCCACCTCCCAGAGAATGAAGGAGGTGCTGCACCACCGGCACTGGATACACGTTCTGTTGGAGGGTGTGGTTTGGAGTGGCCCGGTAGTCCCCACAGATTCGGATTGACCCATCTGGTTTAATGGGGGTTACAATAGGAGTTTCCCATGGGGAATGATCAATGGGTTTCGGCTTCGCCGTAGCTGCGCCGCTGACTTTTTGGTTGCCTCAGCGGCGGTGGCTTCGGCGATGGCATCAACAAGGCCGATGTCGCCCTTCGCCATCAGCTTGCTCTGCACGTTTAGTGCATCTAATCCCAGAATTAGGCGGTCTCTCAATGCTTCATCTAAGTCTGCGAACCTGCAGAGGCCTCCCAAGTGCCAGAGGTCTGCCACGAAGTCAGCCACACTCTCTCCTTTTCGTTGGCTTTGTTGATAGAACTCGTGGCATCTCACGAGTGTGGGTACAGTTGGCGCGTAATGGTCTCTCAGGAGAGGTTCGAGGTCGTCCCAGCTTATTGCTTTCACTTCTCGAGGCTTCGCGAGGGCTTTAGCCATTTTAAAGACAGCCGGGCCGCAGTACGTCAGGAACAGCGCCCGCTTCTTGGCTGGTGTGGCGTCCTTCAGGTTATTCGTTTCGAGGAACATCTGAAAGCGATCCATGTAGGATTCCCAATCCTCTTGGGATGGATCGTACGGAACGGGTGGTATGATGCCGCCGGACATGGCTTCCGTTGGTGGCACCGTTTTTTACACGTGCTCTTCCAAATTCCTTAAGATCAGATGTCTCCAAATCCCACCTTCATCGCCAGTGTCATAGATTCAGGCATGGGTAGAATGAATGGAGACAGTCTTAGTTGGTGAACTTTCAACTCTTTATTGCATAGTGACTTCTAACTTGTATAACAACAACTCTGCTTTATATAGGCAATGCTAATGTGAAATAACCAATAGGAGCTGTGAAACGCTAGCTCCAGTACCAATAAGAGTCCTTCGTTAAGGGCCAATCAGATTCTCAGAACCCGACCAATCCGATCTAGCCGCTTAATACCCAATCAGAAGTGCAGGGCCAGAACCCTGCACTTTACCCCAAGCTTGCCTTTATTCAACTATTTACATACATAACAGTTGCCACACTATACTTGTCTCAAGCCCTCCTAAAGTCATCCATTACTTTGCATTGCATTGCATGGGATGCCACATGACTCCAAACAATTCTGTGCAGGACATAATACAGCAAACAACATAAAAATGTTGGAATAGCAACAACAGGCAACAAAAACAGACAAAACGATAGAAAAAGAATAAACTGCAAGATGATAAACCAGCAAGTGCCCAAATATCCTACCAATGCCCTACACTGGGCAAAGGGGGTACCAACCATTTTAGTCCAAGGCCTGTGAGAACATTTATTTATTTATTTGTTTGTCAAACATGTACAAGATAACAAGTATAAGTATGAACATAAACAAGAACAAAGGAAGTAAATACAGATAAATGGGGACAGAAAGACAGGGACGGTAGGCACACTCGTGCGCTTATGCATGCCCTCTTTAAGGACCTCTTAAGAATGGGGTGAGACATAAAGACATCCATAAAAACATCGAGGTCTTTATGAGCCTTCAGAATATTAACAGGGTGGGGGATATTCTAGATTTATCAAAATTCATTGAAAGTTTGGGAGAATCTCACTCCAAAGGACTGGCACTGCAGCATAGAAAGCACATTTCTTGAGTCCTGATATATGACATTGTTGGATTGAGGAAACCTAAAGCATGTCAATTGTGTCAACTTTAATTGGTGGGGTAGATGCTATGGAAAATTGTCATTCCCCAAAATAACCAGGATCTATGCCTGCAGAGTTTTATCAGTCATAACCAGTACTTTGGCAATCCCTGCAGCTTGTGAAGCAGATGTGTCACAAGAACATACATATAATGGCATGCCCTTAACTTGACCAGTTAAAACTACTGAATGATCTTTAATAGCAAGTAGAGCTCATTGCTAGGAAGTGAGTAGAGCATGAGGAATTATTCTACTGATTAGGAATGAGTACAACTGGCACACCAGAGGAACCTATGCAAAGGCCTTGAGCAAGAGCTGTGAACTACATAAAGACCTCCAAATTGCACTTCACCTTAAATGAGGAAATACAACACCATCCAAGAACAAATATGGAATGTCTAACAAACCAGGTGATTCCAAGATGCATTGTCACTGAGTAAGACTGATTCAGAGGTAAATTCTCTCCATTCAGATCCACACAATCTTCAAGCATTGGAAAAAGGACTTTGGCAGCCTGAGTAAAGGTTTAGAGCAGGGATCCCAAACTCAATTTTATTGAAAGCTGCATCAAGGTTGTATTTGACCTCAGGGGCTGGGAGGCATGGCCAGGGTGGGCATAGCCAGCTCCACATCATTTGTCGAGGCTCCATTTTAGGCTATGATGGCTGTATATAGTTAATTGGGAATTGAGATAGTTAAGTGAGAATTGAAGCTGTCCCCTTAAGGGAATGCCTCATGGGAAATGTAGTTCGTGTCATGTGGCCACATCTGTAATCCTGATTGGTCACTGAATTGACCCTTGGTTGGGTTGGGGGAATTTCCTTTACTCTTGCTTGGACCCCAGCATCGTGCTGGTGTCTCACCCGTTGCTCCATCGTTATGGGATGAAGATCACTATACTTTCACACTATGAAGTCAGCTATGCAAAGATTTGGACATTAGATGAATCTCAACATAACTGTGAGTCATACCATGAGAATGCCTTGTGATCCAATAAAGAAACTTTGTATGGAAGCCTTTGTAGAGTTGCCTGTCTGTCTTTATATTCAACCAGCAATTTTAAAGACAGAACAATGGCCTCCTACAGCCCTCTGCTAATGAAACCAGAGAGCACGGCCTCCCCAAACTCCATTTTCGTTGGAAGAGGGTTGCAGGAGGCCATCACAGCCAAAAATGGAGCCCAGGCAGGCCATGTACAATCCTCCCGAGCTCTATTTTTGCTGGCAGAAGCACTGCAGGCTAGTACTTTGCTGTTTCCAAGGTGGACCCATGGGCCAGATCTAAGCACCCCGTAGGCCGGATCTGGCCCATGGGGCTTGAGTTTGATACCCCTGGTGTAGAGGTAAGGGAAATTTGGGGAACATATTTAACTAGCCATGAACCAAAACATTTGGCATGTTTATTGACCATTCTGTGTCTGAATGTGGATTAGCATCCATCTGAAGTTGAGCTGATGTATTATAGATTGAGCTGATGTATTCATATACATGGATATAGGACTTTTTTTATATCAGAGGAGGATTTATGTTCTATAAATCTCCTACAATAGGTTTTTCAGCCACCACATTCATTTAGGATAATTCTCAGCTACCCCTTCATATGCTTCATTATCTAGGTATCTGATACCAGAAAAGAACTAACTGATCCTATAATAAATTCATTCTGAGATTCATAGGAACTCATATAATCCTGTATTCCTACATTTCTAATTTGGCTCAGCTCAGGAGTGGAGTAAGTCAGATGCTCTCAGCTAGGCTGTGCATATATAGCTGCAGGTAAAGGAAGTCTTGGGAACAAGCTATCAGGAACCATTCATGTGGGAATGATCAGTGTATCACTAGCGTTGTTCTTAGAAGATATATACAGCACATTCAAAAATATATTTCACAATTAACACAAGTTATATGAGCCACAAATATATCCAGTAGCTTTATTTCCAGTTCAGTGCAGGAGTAAAAATGACTCTTATCAATTCAAGCATTGTGTGGTTTGCAATATCAGCTGGAGGATTTCCGTCAAATGATCATACTTTTCCTTTCGATCTCATGCACAATGACTCCATGGTGGTAGCAGATATGTGTGAGTGCTAGCAAAATGTGATGGAAATAAAGATTTAGTTGGTGGTGTTCATACTTTTTACCCTATTTAACTGGAAAATCATGATTCCTGATGAATGACAATATGTCTCCTTTATGCTAGTTCTGCTTTGCTGATCCCAAGTGGTTATGGAAGAAAGCCTGTGTCCCAAATTCCAATTTTCTACTACTCTGAAATACCATTATCTCCACATGAAATGGCAATATAATAATGTAGAAATGTGGAATGTAGGAATTCAAATGTTCTCTGTGCAGGATATGATATTCAGATGATTGAGTCCTATCTTGAACAGCTTTTCTTTACTTCTTCTGGGTAATAAAGTTGCAGTGCTGGGAAAAATAACTTAAAAGTTCATCTATTTCAGATGGTAATACTGAGATAAGCAACTAGAAATGCTTGCCTGTCTGCACCAATAATACATCTGCATTATAATTTAATGAAGGTGACTCGTATACCTTGAATTTAAATTCCTCGTCTAGCCTCTTTCAGCATTCAATGGTATGAACCAAGACTGCAAAAATCTAAAGATCTCCAGTAATATATATGTGTTGGATTGAAGGACAACCATTATCTGAAAATTATAGCAAATAAATGAAATCCTATTTTTCTTTCCTCCTTATCTAAAATATCTAACATATTTATAATATTCCAAGTAGAAGGATAGTAGCATTTGCTAAAAGAAAGAAGAATGTTCATTTTCTAGCTGAATCCTGAAACTACATTTACCTCTAAGCGATAACAGCATCAGAAACCAGGCATAAATAAAATTAACCAGTATTTCCATTTTCCACACCTGCTGATCAAGCTGATCTACTCTTCATTTTTAAGTTTATGCTTCTCTATATATTGATTTCTTCCTGCTCATGACTGCCATGAAAAAAATCTATGGGCGGCTCTGAGTTAACATGTTATATGCCTAAGATCATAAGTAAGTCTGAAATTTTAGATATTTCTGAAAGAAAAATAGTTTGAGGATCTAAACCAGAGCTGTGAGCAGATGTGTCATGCTCTGGTTATACCCATGCCTGGTTTTACAAAGGAGAAAAAAATACAGACACATCATGTGAAGCCGCTGTGAGTTTGACACTCCTGATATAAACCATATTAAAGACCATGATTAAAGAACTGTAAAGGTTTGTTTGATGCATAATCAAGCTTTTCTCTAAGACCTCTAAAAATAACTTATATGGAGATCCTTCATTGTTTTAGCTCAGCAATGCTGTAAACTAGCCCAAGAAAATATGGTTAACCCATGGACATCCAGGGAGTTATGTCTCTCCAATTCTAGTCCAACACTGTGAGCAACATATCACACTAGCAATATGTATTAAATGGAAATATTTTGAGGCTGAAAACCATAGAACAAATTGAGCAGTGGGAAAACTGGAGCTCCTACAAGAGCCGTGGTGGCGCAGTGGCTAGAATGCAGTACTGCAGGCTATTTCTGCTGACTGCCAGCTGCTAGCAGTTCGACAGTTCAATTCTTCCCAGCTCAAGATTGACTCAGCCTTCCATCTTTCCAAGGTCGGTAAAATGAGGACCCAGATTATTGGAGGCAATATGCTAACTCTGAAAACCACTTAAAGAGGACCGTAAAGCACTGTGAAGCAATATATAAATGCTATTGCTACTACTATTTATACTATTATAAATAGCTATTGCTATTGATACTACTATTTGAATGCCTGGAGCTAATGGTCTCTCCTATCCTTGTATTCATGCAAATACAAATCATTTTACATTTCAGTCAGGGAATTTCCAGTTCACAGCTTAGAGGGAAAGGTTGTGAATCAATGCTTCAGATTTTGAAAGCAGCCATAAAAGTCAAAGATCTATAGAACTGGTGAAAGAAAGAGAAGAATAGCATACACACATACTCACTTTCTTCTAAACTCTACAGATTGATGGCATAAAATACAGTCCTGTTGACAAACCATTCAATATCCATGTCTCAGAGTTTGAAGCTAACAAAATCAGCCCAATATTGTCTCATTGGATGTTTTCCCTGACTGAAATTTAAAATGATTTGTATTTGCATGAATACAAGGATAGGAGAGACCATTAGCTCCAGGCATTCAAATAGTAGTATCAATAGCAATAGCTATTTATAATAGTATAAATAGTTTATCTTCAGCTCTAAAGCTGTGAGCAACTTCACCCTCTTACATAAACATACTTTTTGGTTTGTTTACTCAAGAAAACATGAAATATGCTTTTGGGGTAAAGAGGGGGTCAAATCACAAGACAAAAAGGTCTCTGGTGCAGCTCAGAAATGAGGAACTAGGCTAGTACATTTCAGTAATTCCTGCATGTAAACAGATTTTGAAAATATTATCTACAACATTGAACAGTAATCTAATAATGATGGGGTGTAATTTAATATTCTGCCAGGATTTTCTTTTTTATAATTCCCCTTTGGTTTACCTAGTCCAAGAAGCCTGTTCTGTAAATTGTGTTGTTTATTTTATAAGTTGTTACATATTTATTCCATGTTGACTTTACACACTTAATTAATTTTCCTTGGCTTTCCTTTAGAGATAGTGTCATTGATTGAAGTATTAAATAAAATGTATGGTGTGGAACCCATGAGAGAAAGCAATCACCTCTCCAGACCGCTAGAGGAAAGGCAGTGTGCAAAGAATCAAGCAGACTGACTACTGATAAAAGAGTGTATTTCATGAAATAGCAGATATCCATGTAGATAACTGGGATGAGAGAGGGTTAGTGTGGTCCAGGTTAATATGATAATTTCCCATTTTTCAGCAATTTTTAAGTGGGAATGCTACTTTTTTCTAAAAGGGAAATTGTATGTTTTGAGAAATATATTACAACTGTTGTTAATTAACAATTTGCTCCCTTTCCCCTCTGTACAATCTTGTTCAGCCTATATAATCCTGTGAGCCAGTGGTGGGATTCAAATTTTTTTTACTACCAGTTCTGTGGACATGGCATAGCAGGGGAAGGATTTTGTAAAATCTCCAGTCAAAGGTGGTATTTGCTGGTTCTCTGAACTACTCAAAATTTCTACTATTGGTTCTCCAGAACTGATCAGAACCTGCTGAATACCACCTCTGCTGTGAGCCATCCAGAGTCACTACAATTACAAGAGCATTTATACACCACTTCACAGTACTTTATAGCCAGAGGTGGTATTCAGCAGGTTCTGACCAGTTCTGGAGAACCAGTAGCAGAAATTTTGAGTAGTTCGGAGAACCCGTGCTAACCTTCCCCCAGGAGTGGAGTGGGAATGGAGATTTTACAGTATCCTTCCCCTGCCATGCCCATCAAGCCATGCCATACCCACCAAGCCATGCCCACAGAACCAGTAGTAAAAAAATTGAATCCCACCACTGTTTATAGCCCACTCTAAGCAGTTTATAGAGTCAGCCTATTGATCCCAACAATCTGGGCCCTCATTTTACTGACCCTGGAAGGATGGAAGGCTGAATCAACCTTGAGGCTGGCGAGAATTAAACTGCTGGCAGTTGGCAGAATTAGCTTGCAGTACTGCATTCTAACTACTGTGCCACCACAGCTCTTAGATGTGTCAAACCCAAAATTGACATATGTGTAGCTGTTTTATTTAGGCTTATTCTTTTTCTTACTTTCTCTTTTCTGGCTATGGGGAAGGGTTTCAGGCTTGCCACATTCCTAAGGAGGGAGGAGTGGAGATAGAGAGAGTTGCTTACGCTACATGATTGTCTTCCCGTGGGAACAAGAGCTGACCCTGCTGAGGCCTGTGAAGTGGAGATTTATGACACCAGGCAATGTTGAATTACTTCTGTTGAAGAATGTGATTTTGCGGGGTTGTTTCTAACTTCCAATATTATGTGGGGTAATTCTGGGTTGTGTCAGATCTGGAATTACAACAGACTTTGCCAATTTGATGCTTTCCTAAATAAAAGAAATTGTTTTGGAAGATGAACTTTGCTCTTTCCTTTTAAAATGGATTTCATCACTTGGAAACTTGACAATAGGTACATTGAATTAATAATAATAATTAATAATCCCAGTAGATAAAAACTAACAAAAACGAATAGGTAGTAAGCAAGGGGGGAAAATAAATCTAATAAAAACCAAAAAGTGTGAGAAAGGAAACAAAGTTAAACAAAAACAGAAAACAAAGTGGTTTCTGATATTTGTCACAGCAATCGTAAGTACAAATATATTTTAACTTCTCTCTCTAAAGATATATCATATTACCCTTCTTTCTATAATCTATCCTGTCAAATCACCAAAATCATAAGATACATGTTCACTTTTTTCATTTTTTACACAAAAAAAGTCCATGAGAGACTTCCTGCCAGAAATAAATGTAGAGAATGTCTTTAACATATGCTACTTTCATATTTTTCTCAGTTCTTCCTTTAATTGAGAAACCGCCATTCTAACCTCCAAGCAAACACCAATTTTCATATAATTCCAAAAGTTTATACATACATTTCTGTCAGTATATAAGAGTTCATGAACTGGAATAGACATGGTAACAGGTTAGCCAATGGGGACTGTTTGGTGATTCAGACAGCTCAGAGCCTGGGTATGGCTTAGTCAACTGATCTGTGTGTGTGTGTGTGTGTGTGTATGTGTGTGTGTGTGTGTGTGTGTGTGTGTGTTTTCTTAAGTTTTCATGGGTACTTACATGTATGGCATTCAGCTTTGTTCGGGTATTTTCCCACGTCATTGTAGTTGTTCTTTTAAAGTTGTAGCAACGTTTCAGCAGAATCTCATCTGCATGATGATGGCAGATGAGATTCTGCTGAAACGTTGCTACAAATTTAATTTCATATGCTGTTGTACAAATGGAATAGACAACAGGTGGAAAGCATAGACAGTTAGCAAGACATCCTCAATAAAGGAGTGGTTCTGCAGGTGGTAACCACAGACCACTTCTCAGTTCCTATGCTTTCTGGCTGATGGTTTGGTCACATTTGAATGCTGGTGGTGCTTTCACTCTAATGGTAGCATGAGGCGGAGTCTACAACCCACACAAGTGGCTCAGATAGTGCAGCTCATCCAGGATGGCACATCAATGCAAGCTGTGGCAAGAAGGTTTGCTGTGTCTGTCAGTGCAGTGTCCAGAGCATGGAGGGGCTGCCAGGAGACAGGAGGAGGTCGTAGGAGGGCAACAACCCAGCATCAGGACCGCTACCTCCACCTTTGTGTAAGGAGGGACAGGAGGAGCACTGCCAGAGCCACAGATGTGCATGTGGCTTCTCAAACAGTCAGAAACAGACTCCATGAGGGTGGTATGAGGGCCCGATGTCCACAGGTGGGGGTTGTGCTTACAGCCCAACAGCGTGCAGGACGTTTGGCATTTGCCAAAGGACACCAAGATTGGCAAATTTGCCACTGGTGCCCTGTGCTCTTCACAGATGAAAGCAGGTTCACACTCAGCACATGTGACAAATGTGACAGGATATGGAGACGCCGTGAAGAACATTCTGCTGCCTGCAACATCCTCCAGCATGACCGGTTTGGCAGTGGGTCAATAATGGTGTGGGGTGGCATTTCTTTAGGGGGGCACACAGCCCTCCATGTGCTTGCCAGAGGTAGTCTGACTGCCATTAGGTACCGAGATGAAATCCTCAGAGCCCTTGTGAGACCATATGCTGGTGCAGTTGGCCCTGGGTTCTTCCTAATGCAAGACAATGCTAGACCTCATGTGGCTGGAATGTGTCAGCAGTTCCTGCAGGACAAAGGCATTGATGCTATGGACTGGCCCGCCCGTTCCCCAGAACTAAATCCAATTGAGCACATCTAGGACATCATATCTCGCTTCATCCACCAACACCATGTTGCACCACACACTGTCCAGGAATTGTGGGATGCTTTCGTCCAGGTGTGGGAGGAGATCCCTCAGGAGACCATCTGCCACCTCATCAGGAGCATGTCCAGGCATTGTAGGAAGGTCATACAGGCACGTGGAGGCCACACACTCTACTGAGCCTCATTTTGACTTGTTTGAAGGACATTACATCAAAGTTGGATCAGCCTGTAGTGTTTTTTTCCACTTTAATTTTGAGTGTAACTCCAAATCCTGACCTCCATGGGTTGCTAAATTTGATTTCCATTGATAATTTTTGTGTGATTTTGTTGTCAGCACATTCAACTATGTAATGAACAAAGTATTTAATAAGAATATTTCATTCATTCAGACCTAGGATGTCTTATTTTTGTGTTCCCTTCATTTTTTTGAGCTGTGTATATCTATCTATCTATCTATCTATCTATCTATCTATCTATCTATCTATCTATCTATCTATCTGTCTATGAGTTAGTTTGACCTTGGATCTTGCCTCTGTAATATATTGCTTCTGTGTTTATATTGCTTCTGTGATTATGACTTCTGGATTCTGAGTTCTGGTTCTGGCTTCTGCTGCATGGTATTGTATATATCTACTGTATATTATTGTATATAAAGAACTTTCTTCTGTAGATGAATCCCACTGAACTATTTACTTGTGTGCTAGTGGGATTGCTGCAAACTCTGACATTTTCTTATAAAATGCTGATTTATTTCATTTGGGGCAAAAATCTGTTAATATCAAATTCTTAACTCCCCGTAATTTAAGTTTCATGCCAACGTATCTGCCAAAGTCATCAATCAGTGTAAGTTTGGGAGGGGGGCTTTAAATACAAAACAGCTCCATTTTTTCTTTCTTTCAAATCTACTGAAACAAATTCCTTAGTTTTCATCCATTGCTTCTTGTCCTACCTACAGGTGATTTGTAGAATAGATTGAACTCCTCTTCTTGGTGGCAGCCCTTTGATATTGGAACACTTTGATGCAGCCCAACAGAATTTAATTGAAAACAAGCTCTTTCCTCTTGAGTGGAAATGAAACTGCTCAAACAGCAGAGGAATAAAATATCAGCTCGTAATTGATATGATTATGGAAAACTGTAAGGGAAGGAAAACCAACCTGAATGTAGCATGGATGGATCACAAGAAGGCATTCAATCCCTTACTACGTGCTTAGATAATAAAGAGCCTAGAAATAACAGCACTGAATAAAATTGGGCCATGGCTATCAAACATCAAGAAATCTTCTATGCTATCCCACCTCCTTTACATAAACAATTTGAAACTGCATAAAAAGAACACCATCTGAAATAGAATTCCTGCTCAACACTATCCCTTATATACAGATAAGACATTCCAATGTTATTTGGACTGAACAAATGGCTACTTTCACTATCAACTTGGGGGGAAATAGTGAGAACTGAAGGGATCAAGATGCCTATGGAAATAACATCAAGGGTCTGGATGAAGAGGATCACTTCAAATACCCAAGCATCCCTCAAGCTGACAAAATCAAGCACACTGAAGATAAGAAGGAGGTTTGCCTGAAAGCATGGGCAGTTGGGAACCACAAAATAGACAAAATAATACAAAATGAAAAAGCTGAGTGCTCTGGGATTGTCGAATTCAAACAAACACCTGCCAAATAAGAGACCAAATGCAACAATTGTCCATAAGAAAGACAGAATAGTTTGGATAGTATTGGTTGCAATAGCTGGAAATAAGGAATAGAAGAGAAGAGACAGAATGAGAGAAAATCATGAACTACTAGAACATACAAAACATTTGCTAGACCAATACTCGAATACAGCTCATCAGTCTGGAACCCACATTACGTATCTGATATTAACACAGTTGAGAAAGTCTAGAAATATTTCACAAGAAGAGTTCTCCACTCCTCTACTCGTTGCAGAATACCTTATGCCACCAGACTCGAAATTCTAGATCTAGAAAACCTAGAACTACTCTGCCTTCGGTCCGATCTAAATGTAGTATATAAAATCATACATTGCAATGTCCTACCAGTTAATGAATACTTCAGCTTCAACCATAACAACACAAGAGCAAACAATAGATACAAACTCAAGATTAATCACACCAAACTTGATTGCAAGAATACAACTTCAGCAACAGAGTAGTCAATGTCTGGAATATTCTACCTGACTCTATGGTTACTTCCCCAAACCCCAAAAACTTTAACCTTAGACTGTCTACTATTGACCTCACCCCTTTCCTAAGAGGTTTATAGGGGGTGTGCATAAGCGCACCAATGTGCCTACCGTCCCTGTCCTATTGTTTCTTTTTTTTCCTTATATGTATCCATGTATTCATATGTTTTTACTTATACCTATTATCTTGTAAGCAATTGACAAATAAAAATCAATAAATAAAAATAAACAAAGACTTGCAAATAGAGGGGAATGAATATGGCCAAAGAAAGAAAAGATATTATCAATAGTATAGGTAGTCTTCGACATATAAGCATTCGCACTTTGACTATTGTAGCACCTCTGTGGTCACATGATTAAAATTCAGATGCTTGGAAACTGGCATGTATTTTTTTGACATTTACAGTGTCCCAGGGTCCCAACCTAGAAATAAGGAGAAATTTTCTGAGAGTGAGAACAATCAACCAATGGAACAGAAGTTGCCTTCGGAAGTTGTGGGAGCTTCATAAGATAGATAGATAAGGTAGAATATTTTATTGGCAAAGTGTGATTGGACACACAAAGAATTTGTCTTGGTGTAAATGCTCTCAGTATACCTAAAAGAAAAGATACATTCATTAAGAATCAAGAATCATAATGTACAACACTTAATGATAGTCATAGGGTACAATCAGCAATTAAATCATACAAGGAAATCATCGATATAAATCGTAAGGATACAAGCAACAATGTTACAGTCCTACAATCACAAGTGGGAGGGGATGGGTGATAAGGAGATATGAGAAGATTAACAATAATAGTAGTGCACACTTTGTAATAGTTGAACAATGTTGAAGGAATTATTTGTTTAGCAGAGTGATGGCTTTCGGGGAAAAACTGTTCTTGTATCTGGTTGCTCTGGTGTACAGTGCTCTGTAACGTCATTTTGAGGGTAGGAGTTGAAACAGTTTATGTCCAGGATGTGAGGGGTCTGTAAATATTTTCACACCTCTCTTTTTGACTCGTGCAGTATACAGATCCTCAAAGGAATGGGGGTTGGTAGTAATTGTTTTTTCTGCAGTCCTAATTATTCTCTGAAATCTGTGTCTGTCCTGTTGGCTTGCAGAACCAAACCAGACAGTTATAGAGGTGCAGATGATAGACTCAATAATTCATCACTGGAGACTTTCAAGAAGAGATTGGAGTGCCATTTGTTAGAAATGGGTAGGGTTTCCTGCTTCGGTGGATGGTTGGACTAGATGACCTACAAGGTCCCTTCCAACTCTGTTAATCTGAAGGGTCATGTGATCACCATTTGCAACTTTCTGAGAAGCAAACTCAATGGGGAAGCCAGATTCACTTAATTACTGTTACTAACTTTACAAGTGCGGTGATTAAATTAACGACTGTGGCAGGAAAGGTTACAAAATGAAACAAAACTCAATAACTGTCTTTCTTAGCAACAGAAATTTTGGGCTCAATGGTGGTCCTAAGTCAAGCACTGACTCAGGTTCCCTGAATATCATCCCAAAATAACTGGAGCACCATGTGAACACCATTGGCATTGACAAAATCATCTTCAGTCAATAAAATAAAATAAAAATGCCAAATCCAAATCTAAACTTGTTGGCTGAAATCTGTGACGAACCACAATGTCATTTCCACAGCCCCGCCAATGGGGCTGTGAAGAAAGGCAAAACATGGGTTGTGTTGTGCAAGATATATAGACATTGATGTATTTTATAGATGAAGTGAAGGAAGAATTCATCATGGGGATGAGATTTTAACATTTTTTTTGTTCAAAAATATGATTTTGTCATTATGGATTTTCTTTGAAAGGAAATATTGTTCTCTTAACTTAGAATTCCAGCACATACTTAGAAGTGTTGGAAGCTGAGAAGACAATAAATAGTTACTTCATATAAAGCAGGCGTGTAAAACTCAATTTCATTGAGGGCCACATCAGGGTTGTGTTTGACTTTGCGGGCCAGGGTGGGCATGGCAGGGTGGGTGTCCCAGCTTGAAGTCACTTGTGCCAGAGGTACCTGTTGCAGCCCAAGTACTCTGCCAGCAAAAATGGAGCTCAGGAGGACCGCATGCTCCATTTTCTCTGGAAAAAGCACTATAGGCCGGTCCTTCACTGTTTCCAGGGCAGCCCCGTGGGCCAGATCTAAGCATCCCGGCAGGCCAGATCTGGCCTGCAAGCCTTGAGTTTGACATCCCTGATATAACACAACCTAAGTCTTCAGGACGGGACATAGCATCTTGATGAACATATAGAATAAATGAATGGATTCTCCCTTGAATAAGGCTCTCCTTCACTTATCCATGCTATTTGCTTGGCAACACTATGAAAGTGATTTGCTTGCATCTTTCCCTAGGGTGTCTTTTTCAGTCTTCCAATTTAATCTACAACCCTGGGGATCTTCCGCAGAAGCATTAACCAGGTTCAGAGCTGCTTAGATTGCTCAAGGTTACCTACTTCCTGCCAGCACTTGTGACCCAGAGATCTAAACTATGTCTATAGTTATAGTCTATATCTAAACTACCTAGATGGAACATTCTTTCCAATACAGTGCACTTCAATATTTATTTATTTAAAATATGAGGTTTCTACTTATTATTTACTGGTCTTCTCTAAGTATGTTACAGTGATGTTATGAAACAATGTCAAGGAATAAAAAGAAGCCATGAAAACACTTAAACATATGACCAATTAGGACTGGAATGCTAGCAGAGAGAAGATCATTGACGGAATTGGTGCCACTTCCATTAACATTTGCATAAATCATCCCAAGTGGTAGCATCCGTGAAGATTGCAGTAGCTTGGGGGCTGGTGTAATTGAGTTGTTTAGAACTTCGTCTAATAATACCTTGGACTTTGAACCTGGTTTAGTCACAAAGAGGCAACCCATGTATATATTTTAATATAGTTGACAAGCCAGTTAATAACCTGGCCATTGTATTCAGCATTAATTGTATCTTCTGAATCAGTATCAAGGACAATTTTGCATGAATTGTGCTAGCCTAACTCTTCCTTTACCGTTGGCCGCTAAGGTTTAATGAAACAAGGTTGGCCTATAAATGAAACAGGTTTCTGGCTGGGATATTTTTCATTTTCATTTCACTGAAAATGATGCTATAAACCAAAATTGAGTCATTTATTTTCTTTTGTGGTTTCAGGTCAAATATGGAAATTACGCCTTTGTTTGGGATGCTGCAGTTTTGGAATACGTTGCTCTAAATGATCCAGATTGTTCCTTCTACACCGTTGGAAATACTATTGCGGATCGAGGATATGGAATTGCTCTTCAGCATGGAAGCCCCTACAGAGATGTCTTCTCACAGAGGTATTGTTGTTAGAAGAATACCAAAGTTGTCTGAGACTTTGTGTTTTGTTTGTGCCAGAAAAGATATCACCTTATTTATACCTGAATGCATTGGAGCATAATTACGATGGTACCATAAGAACAATAAAGCTGAGGATGGTTTATATGGAAGTTGACCATAAAACAGCTAAAGAGAATCGTGCCAATTTTGATTGGGGGTAAGGATGGGACTTGTCAATTTTTTGCTAGAATTTTTAAAAAACATGCTTGTATGTGTTCAATGGTAAAGAGCTGGAAAGCATAGTAAAGGAACAGCAGTAGAAAAGATTATGACAGTGGTTCTCAACCTGTGGTCCACAGACCTTTGGAGACTACAATGTTATCAAAGGCTTGAAGAAATGTTATGTTGAGTTAAGTCTTGGGGAGTCCATGGCCCTGATCCACAGCTACAAAAAGTATTTAAAGAAAATCAGTGGTGAAGGAAAAATTGAGAACCACTGGATTATGAAGTTAGATTTAAAAAGAGACAGAGTTTTGATTGTACCATCATTAAAATCATCTTTCCTTTTTGGACCGTATCCTTTTACAAGTTGCCTAATGATTTCTGGCACTAACATGGGAAACTTGAAACATGGATCTTGCCTCATCCAGATCTCAATATTGTAACTGTATTTTACTCACTTTGTTAAAGATGAACTGGATATCAGCAATGGCTAGTCCCAGTTCTATTTGAAACAGTGGTTCAAAATTGTAAAGTCATGTCAATGTGCTTTCTGGAAAAGAGAAAGAAAAAAGCTCTATCAAGGGCTGGTGTTTATATAGTACGACTGCAAAAGAGGTGCATATAGATTGTGAATATAGATTTCTAGACATTTCTTTAGGAGTGAATATAGGCTTCTGTGGATAAAAAGATTGACCATGTATTGGCATAATATGTGAATGGACAAAGGATAGTTTATTGCCTCTCTGGAACCTGTAAAAGGACTTTATATGGTAGTATAAATTGAATTTAGAATTTAGAGCTGGTGGTTGGACTAGAAGATCTCCAAGGTTCCTTCCAACTCTGTTATTCTATTCTGTTCTTATTCTATTCTTATTCTTATTCTATTCTATTGTTGATATTGTGCTGTCAAAATAGGTAGTTAGTGCTATTGTTCTATCACTGTAAGCCAACACATCTATAACACAGAGGACAACAACCAAGGTGGCATCATGTCTATTGCTAATTTTTGGCAGTACTGGAAAAACATGTAAGAGGCTAATTTCTAGTGGGTTTGGATTGCAGGGTTGATTTATGGAATTAATACATTAGTCAGATTCTACAGTAAAATGACATATATAACATAAGCCTGTAATCTGAACAGCAGTCATTTCAAAAGTAGGGGATATGGAACTAAGTAATTAATTCTTGTTGTGTTGTTTATATTTTCTAAATTTACCTCATAAATATTCTTATCATTTTAATTGGGATGGTGCTTATATGGTTATGCTTAGCCCTTTTGTATATTGCTTTTGTATGGGTCTTGCCTGCAATAAATGAACAACAGCAAATTGGAAGGATGAGTAGGCACAAAAAAGCAGAACGAAACCTGAACATCTTGAAGTTCAAACCATAGCTTTACTTATCTCCCATAGAGTTGTAAATCATGCCCTTGAATAAATTTTGCATTGTCTCTTTTCTAAACTGCCCTTAGAAATATGCATATATTATAATATTAGCATATATTGTGCCACAGCAACTTCACCGCGAGGTCTCATGCTGAGCAGCCATCATTTTTTATCATATTAAGATTGTAATCTGGGTTACAAGTCACTGCATAGCGCAGGGTGGCTTTATATGTCTTGTTATTGTGTTGAATAAGTTTTTCTCAGACTATTCTGTTAAACAAGGAAGTCTTTTATGTGACTCTGCTAACATTATTTTCTCCAGAAATGGATTCAAAAAACAGCAAAAGGTATTTCTTGTACTGCAGCTTTATTAAGTTTATCATTTTCAGCCTGTTTAACAGCCCTTTGTTTTCATGTGATTTATATCTGCAAAATACACAGAAAGCAAGATAATTTTTTTACCTGTTTTCCTTAATCGTCTTGCTCTTTTTTCTCATCTGACATCTTTAATATTCATGAATTATATTACATTACATTACATTATATTATTGTCAGTGTTCCAAGTAATGCACCTGTAGAAAGTAGAACTCTGAGGCAGGGATGGGATCTGACTGGTATAACTACCAGTTCGGTGATTTATGTTTTGCACACATGTGTGAAACATTGTCAGCTTGCAACCTGAACAGCTGAGCAGCATTGTGCACAGGTGCATAGTATTTGAAAAAGCCCTTTTTTCCTGCTTTTTCAACCGCAGCTGTGCCGCACAAAGCAGCTGAGGTTGAAAAAGCAGGAAATAAAGGTCAGGTAAGAGCAGGGGTGGGATTCTACCAGTTCTCACCTATTTGCTAGAACAGGTTGTTAACATTCTAAGCAGTTTGGAGAACCGGTTGTCAGAAGAAATTACTGGCCTAATCCTGTAAGGAAGGCAGGAAGGAAACATTCTGGTGTTGCTTACAGAAACTGCCTCTCCATTAACCCTTATTACATTCTTGGCAGGACTAGACTTCCTGTCTCAGGAACTTCTCTGGAGATTTTTTCCCCTCCTTTGCTGGTACTTTGCTTGTGGTGGAGTGACCATTCAAAGTTACAATGGCACTGAAAAAAGTGACTTATGACCATTTTTCACACTTACGACTGTTGCAGCATCCCCACAGTCATGAGAGGCCAGGCGATGACATGCATGCCTCAATGTGAGTGATATTGAGTTGGCCACGCCCAGCCAATAACTTGGCCACCAAGCCACATCCACCCAGTCACATGACCACCAAACCATGCCCATCAACTAAGCCATGCCCACAGAACCGGTTGTTAAAAAATTTGAATCTTACCCCTGGGTAAGAGCCTAGGCAGGCAGGTGGGCCAAAACAGAGGCAGACTTAGAACCAATTCTATGTCTGCTGCTCTTCAGACCTACTGGTTCTACAGAACCAGTAGAATCCCATCCCTGTTCTGAGGTAGGCAAATTCCTCAAAGAACAGTTTTATTAGACTGTATATTTGCACGACTGGTGAAAGCCAACTCTAAAAGTTCCCAAGGCTTTCACTTAATTAAAAATTTTCCCTTTCTCACAAGTCACTGGTCATGCTGTCCAATCAAGGTGCTGGCTGGTTGCTTGGTTACTTCAATCTTCCTCTGGTTAGCCAGAGAATGTCCTTGGTTCCCACGAGAAAGTTTTATTGTTTTGGCAACAAAACCCCATCTAGCTATTTTCCGCTGCGCTCTATTGTGTGGCAACCCTGAAGCCTCCAAGATGGTCTCAGCCAGGTTCACTTGAGGGTTGATAATTATAGTATGTGTGTATGTGTGTGTCTGAGAGAGAGAGAGAGTGTGAGTGAGTGAGTGTGTGTGTGTGTGTATATCGCCCCTATATTATCTAGTTTGGTCCTTTGTACTTCATGTCTAGCTGAACTGTATTTACTGAAGCAAAATGCAGTGACCTATACTAGGGTTTTCTTATTATAATTCAGGCTGTACATATTCACAATTTTATCTGATCTAAAATTAGCTTTTTAGTGGCAAATACTCTAGCCCAGGGATGTCAAACTCATGGCCCATGGGCCAGATGCATCAACTGCTAGCCACACCCAACCCCCGTTTAGCAAAGGAGGGAAGTCATGATACATTACATGATGACAATGTGACTCTGTGAATTTGACACCCCCCTCTAGTCAAGTGCACAAATATTGATAGATCCTAAAGGCTGAAAAATTAAAGAGAATTCCAGTGGAATATTTAGATATGGTATATATTACCATGCAAGTATATGGATAATTAGCATCTTCAAAGCATATAGCATTTTTATATTCAAAGCACAATGCATCATGGATTCTATCTTTTCCTGTTCACTATTCATATTTTTCCTATAATTTAGCCATGAATGGACTATTCATAAAATGCACATGTATCCTTTCTGTACATTTGAAAATTGATGTAGGGTGCAGATTTTAATCTGAAAAAATACTAAATTTGCATCCAGGTACATTAGTGTAGTGGCTTACTTAATATTGAGTTGAATCCCTGGATGAGCAGATGTTTGAGAGAACTCTAGAGTTAGAAGAGATTAAAGATGAGAGTTATTAGCATAATGAGAAAATAATTAGATGATCAGTATTGAAAACTGAGCCTTAAGAGACCGGCCATAGTTGCAGAAAGGGCCAGTAGGAATGTTGCTGATTATAAAGTGGAAAGCAGTTTTTGGCAAGCAGATGCATCAATGGGAAGCATTCTTGTGAGAGAGGGTTTTCATAGCTCCCTTGGCACAGTTTTCCATGACTGCTCTCATGTGGGTTATTCAAATCATCCTTTGCCTCTCTGATGAAGGAGTTGAATTGCTGCCTCTGAATTCTAAGTAGCAGCTATATATATATATATATAGCATTCAGCTTAGTTCAGGTATTTTCCCACGTCATAGTAGTTGTGCTTTTAAAGTTGTAGCAACATTTCAGGAGAATCTCATCTGCCATCATCAGGCTTCTGTACAGTGTTCATCTGTGAGTCAGACTTTTAGAGTGGTTTCAGATTTAAATTTGGGGCGGCCTATTGCTGTGCCAGAATGGTTTTTTCTTCATTCTGATTGGTTGGGAGTCTTGGTCCGTGTTTATTGGTCTTGGAGTTTGCTGTGTTCTGCTTGATTGGTGTTTCTAATATCTTCTGTCTGTTTTTTGGCTCTTTTTGTATCTTGATTGGCTGGCAACATTGTGTTACTTTATTGGAGGCCTTTAGTGCAGCTTGGCTCCGGGTAAATGGATGGCTATCATTAGTTAGGAAGCTAGGTTTCATCTGGATGCCTGGTTGGGGTGTGTTTGAGATGGAGGTATCAGGGGGGATCTGTTTGTGCCCAGGTGTTTGCCTGGCTTGTGGTGTGGAGATTTTTTTGTTTATGAGTGCAGGCTTCCAAATGATTGACAGTCTGGTGGAATCATCTCTTCTGTTAAATGGCTGAGGAATTCAAGAAGGGTAAAGGTAATATAAAATCTGGATGAGAATGTTCAAAAAAAAGAAAAGAAAACCAAACTGAAGAAAGCAAACAGACTGGAATACAGAGTTAGAGTAGTGATGGACCCCTGAAATTTCAGAGCAACGTATTTTATGTCATGTCACGTCATGTCTCATTATGTCATGTCACATTATGTTATGCTACTGCAAATTCCTAGAGCCTCCTGGGAGAAATGAGAAGGTTAAAAGTAATTTTTCCAAAATCACCTTGGATCAAACATTGTGTCGAGCCTGAAAGTGACCTATGTGTAGCCATTTTATTTAGCCCTATAGTCTAAATAGATTTCATCACTTGGAAACCTGACACATTGGCTGTTTCTGACAATACATATAGCAATAGCACTTAGACCAAGAGTGTCAAACTCAATTTCATTGAGGGCCATATCAGGGTTGTGTTTGACCTTGGGGGGCCAGGGTGAGCGTGGCCAGCTCAACATTTTATTTTTATTTATTTATTTGATTTGTCAATCGCTTATAATATAATAGGTATAAGTATAAACATAGTTTTGAATACATGAGATGGATACATATAAGAAAAATAAAAAGAAACTATAGGACAGGGAAGGTAGGCACGTTGGTGCGCTTATGCACACCCCCTACAGACCTCTTAGGAAAGGGGTGAGGTCAATAGTAGACAGTCTAAAGTTAAAGTTTTTGGGATTTGGGGAAGAAACCACAGAGTCAGGTCGAATATTCTAGACATTGACCACTCTGTTGCTGAGGTCGTATTTCCTGAAATCAAGTTTGATATGGTTTGCCTTGAGTTTGTATCTATTGTACGCTCTTGTATTGTTATGGTTGAGACATCACTCATATCAGGGGCACCTGTGGTTGCCCAAGCACTCTGCCAATGAAAACGGGCTCCTGAATTCCGTTTTCAGCTGCGAAGGCTTTCTGCAACTCTCTTCCAGTGAAAACGGAGCTCATGCCCCCTCCCCCGAGCCATTTTTGCTGGCAGAAGCACCACAGGCTGGTTTGTTTCACTGGATCCAGCCCCCAGGCCTTGAGTTTAACACCCCTGACTTTGACCTATATATCACTCCATGGTGCTTTAAAGCACTCTTTGAGCAGTTTACAATATTAGCATATTGCCCTCAACTCTCTGGGTCCCCATTTTACCAACCTCAGAAGGATGGAAAGCTGAATCAACCTTGAGCCGGTCAGAGTTTACCTGCAACACTGCACTACAACTGTTGCATCACCATGGCTCTTACCATATATGGCAAATTTCCCTCTCCACCCCAAAAAAGAAATTGTAATTGTGTATTTAATGGAATAGGCAAAATGACAACGAAAGATTTTCTTCCCAGAATGTTACTCACACATTTTTAATTCATAACCTACTGAAAAGCATTAGTTTGCCTTCTGTTGGGCTTTAAATTTTTTAATGTTTGCATCCTCTACTTACAGCACTTGGCAGAAATAAGATTGGGTGACTGAATATGGCATTGCAGTCTAAATTTTAATAGGATCTGGAACTAAAATGCCATTTTACCCAGCATCATTATCTTAATTTAATTTGGGGATGTCTTTATGTTCATATACTATCCCAGCTAGAGATGTTATGGTTTCCTTTCTTCTCCAAGAGGGAACTGCAGCATTTTTTTGTTTGAAGATTACTTAAACTTCATTAGGCCATTTGTAAATTCCATTAAGATAATAGAAAGAGATGTGAAACTGGAGGTAATCATTAATAAAAACAAGTTACACTGGGGAAATACTTTGCTTGGACAAATTTTGAGGTGGATTTTACAAATCATTGGCATTTCAGGGTAAGAAACACATTAAGCCTAATACAAATTAGCCTAACTGTTCGATTGGGGAAGAGAAGATAAATGCCGGAAGGATTTTGTGACTCATTTGGAAAGTCTTAAAGAGATCAGAATAATTCACTGAGCTGGTGTTTGCCATTAACTTTCCTCTAAAAGGACTCCTTTGCATCTTCTGCCTCTGTGCACAGTTTAATGAATAGTGCGGAAGAACATTTTGAGTATCTGTACATGCTTGCTTCCTTGTATTTCTTCAGGATCATGAGATACAACTAGCTTAGTAGCAAACACTGAATATACATATCACCCCCCCTGAGTGAGCGCATTATTTTTTCCTACTCTTACTCCTCCTTTCTTCAATGGACATGCCTCTTTTTCTTACTCACAGATTTCTCTCCCTCATAATTGACTCACTATACTCCAAACAGTCTTTCTCTCTCCAAGTGTGGTCAGACTACAAGTTCCAATATTTGTAGCCACTAAAGCCAGACTCTTAAAATTTGGAAAGCTGTATCCCAACAAATCTGGTTTGGAAATATGAGTACATAATTTTCAACAATGTCTTCCTCAAAGCAAGCAATAGATAAAAATTATGATCCAGCTGTCAGACATACTCTTCTTAAATTATTAGATCCTACTGTATGCTGTTTGTTTATCTAATGCCAGATTGGTCAAGTAATGAAGGCATGATAGATAGATAGATAGATAGATAGATAGATAGATAGATAGATAGATAGATAGATAGATAGATAGGCAGGCAGGCAGGCAGGCAGGCAGGCAGGCAGGCAGGCAGGCAGGCAGGCAGGCAGGCAGGCAGGCAGGCAAACAGATGATAGACAGGATAGGTAGGTAGGTAGGTAGATAAGAGAGATGGAGACATGAAGAGAAATATACAGATAGATAGATATACACATACTCATACATATACATAGTAGTACTACCAGTCTTCTATATCATTGGAATTAAAAGTATGAAATGTCAACAAAGTTGGAAAAGAGACCACATCCTAACAATCCTGAATCTCATTTGCTTAAAGCAAAATATCCCAGTGACCAATCACAATATCATACCCCATTTTACAAAGGACCATATATGACCAAAACCTGTCGGCAGACAGCTCCCTCAGTGCCAATCAAATTCCAAGGCCCGCCTCTTGATTTTATTTTAAGATATTTTTGGTTTTACAAATTAACAGAAAGCTAGCTTGTTGCAAAGCAAAGTGCCAGACTTTGTCTTAATCTTTACTTCTGATAAGGCTTCTGGACCCACATGAAACTTGGATGCTATTTTTAGAAAATAAATATGTAGGATGGTGTAGTTCAATGCTTAAAATGGCAGCCATTTTGTGCTCATTGATTTTCCTTACTAGAGCTTGCAACTCATTTGCATTTTTAGCTATCAAAATACCATCATGTAGTATAGGCTATCAATGTTTCTTTTTCCAGTATCAAAACCACATCCTAGCTTCTCTTGATATATATTCCGCATATAAGCTAAATAAATAAAGACAGAGTACAATATGCAACGTTTTATCATTGCTTTGTTGATGTGGAGCTAGTGTGTTTTGCTATGATCCACCCAGATGGGGCTTCCTATCCTGTGTACAGGATTCACATGAAGACAATGGGATATTCTGGAATTCTTATTTTCCTAAATCATTTAAGCACTATTAAGGATGTCTAGGAAAATAATATTTAGGATTGCCCAGTGCAGATTAGAGCCTTCTTTGAAAGTGAAGTGCCAAATGTTTAAACTGCTTTTATAATAGGGTGAGGAACAAGAGAAATTATTATGGTAAATGCTTATCATTGAGAAAGCCATTAATATTAAAAAGAAATAGGTATTTGTGGCAGCCATGTAAATCTTGGAAAGTCTTTAGGAAAGCTCTTTGAAGACTGTATTTAGCAATGGGGAAAAAAATCATTGGATTGACAGAAACTGATAAATGAAAGTCCTTAATTTCTCTTTTCTATATTATACAATCTTCCTTATTATTTACAACTTTGGCATTCAGTCTCCAGTTATGAGCAGCATATCTTACTTACATTGGTCAGATTGAACTTGGCTATAAAGTCATCATTTTTTTTTTATTACTACCATATTATGGGGCTATTCACGAAGTATAATTGATATTATTTAGTCATTATTGCATTGTGTCCGAGTACTGTTTTTCTTTTTCTTGGTTCCTAACGATGAAAAACAACACTGAACCATCTTTTATTTTTATGTCATAAATAGTAAGATCTTTTGTCTGCAAGTTTCCTTTTCTGATTAACAACATCAGCAGTTAACATTTGAAAATCTCTAATCTAGCTGCATCATGAACACCATTAGTATTCCAAAAAATACTTAGGTCTTCCTTAATAATATATTGAATGCCATCTGACAGAGACCCATTATCTAGCACCATGTCATCAATTGCTTTATATTATCTATCCATGTAGTTTTCTTAGAAAGTTGGAATATTTTGGACATGTGATACAACACCCAGAAAAATACGGCATACTTCACGTAATCCTCCAAGGAAAAATTGAAGGCAAATGATGTTCCAAGGCAGAAGAAGAACATCGTGGTTTCAAAATTTAAGGGACTGGTTTGGACAAAAATCAACAACACTTTTTCGTGTGGCTGTTGATAAAAAATAGGATCACCAACATGATTGCCAACATCCGATGATGATGGATATAGCACAAGAAGAAGTAGTTCTCCTACTAAAAGGCAAAGGTGGTTTACTACTTCCAACAGAGTATGAAATCATGCCTTTTTATAGTCATCTACCTTAGTCATCTTCCTATATGACTATGACTTGATATAGATGCTGCTTAATGTAGCTGGGCACCTGGGATAACTCTCATTAATTGGACATGCACAGATAGCATTCTTCACTCCTTCCTTCAAACCACCACTACCCCACTATAACAACAGAGAATTATAGAAGGATTTGGAGATAGGTTTCAGGACTTGAAAGTGATATTCGAAATTATAGATAGCCATCAGCAGTTATCTCCTGTGGTTCCATCAGCCTGATTAGGACCAAATGTCATCTTGTTCTCAATTTCCTTTCTGTCTCTTGCAGTAACCATTACATCCAACCTTTATTTCACTTTGTTCAGTACAAAAGAGTTGGTAGTACTGGAATCTAAGTAGCAATCTTCTTCTTGTGTCATTTCTCTAGATCACATCCCCAACTCACCCCCATGTATTTTATATATAAGAATACCTACATTTTAAAGCCAGAGGCCTTTAGATGTGAATTCTGAAGCAGTAAATAGGGTAAATTCATTTATTTTACATTTAAGGAAAGGGAGAGTTACATCTTCATCAGCAAAACAAGCTACAATTAGGTTCAGGATACTGTCTTTGACTGGTGTGGTGGCTCTCTTACAACAATTCATTGAGTGATTGTTCAAAATTACAACAGCACTGAAAAAAGTGATTTATGACTATTTTTCTCACTTACGACCTTTGTAGCATCCCCATGATCATGTGATCAAAATTATGACACATACTTATGATCATCGCTGTGCCCCAAGGTCATGTGATCCCCTTTTGAGACCTTTTGACGAACAAAACCAATGGGGGAATCCAGAGGCTATCCACCACGTTCCTAACTTATCAACTGCAGTGATTCACTTAATGACTGTAGCAAGTAAGTTTGTAAAATGGGGGCAAAAATTCACTTAACAAATGTCTCACTTAACAGCAGAACAGTTGGGCTCAATTGTGGTCATAGGTCAAAGATGACCCATATCTTTTATAGCTATTTGCTTGGATTTGGCATACTAATGCCAGCAAAAGTGAAGAGCTCAAAAGTCATCTTCTAATTGGTTGGTGAGGGAGTGAGAAGTGAAACATAGGAAAAACTGTCATATGACCCACAGTGGTGCAGTGGTTAGAGCACAGTACTGTAGGCTACTTCTGCTGACTGCCAGCTGCCTGTAATTTGGCAGTTCAAATCTCACTAGGCTCAAGGTTAATTCAGCCTTCCATCCTTCCGAGGTGGGTAAAATGAGGGCCCAAATTGTTGGAGGCAATAGGTTGACTCTGTAAACCACTTAGAGAGGGCTAGAAAGTATTGTGAAGTGATATATAAGTCTTAAGTGCTATTGCTAGTGCTAGTGCTATGAAGGTGTATTTCTTCTATGCTGGCTGTAGGTTAGCTTCTTCCATTGCATCTGACAGCAACCTCGTATGGTCAGATCATCCATGCAGCATTTGCAATTCTTTTCTTTAAGGGAAGAAAATGACAAACATTCTCAGAAATAATCATTTCCTAGGTTCTAGCATTTATCTCTTTTTGCTTCATTCTAAATAAAGGCTCCATTAATTTAAGCACTTGGAAAAATAAGGAAATATTTGCATCCCATTAGTTTCTTCTCTGTGCCTATAGAGAAAACTTCAAAAGATTACCATAGCTCTTATTTATCTCTTAGTTGGCTGAAAATTCTTTCATTTTAGCAGAAACATCATTCAAAGACCGGTGGTTAATGTTGGAGTTCAACTGAGTGAATTAAAGTAGGAAAGAGATGTAAAGATAACAGTTCTGTTTTCAGGAAAAGCACCCCACTAATGCATAATTTTATATGTCTGTTAATAAGCTGGAAGAGAATTCTGCCACCGTTGGCACTTTTTTGTACTACTGTTTTTTCTGTTATTTATTATTTGCTGGGTACAAATATCAGACTTCTGAGGATCATAAAACTGCTCTTAATACATTCTTGCAAGCCCCCAGTAAATTGAAGAGTGGTGTGGAATAGGTAAATAGACATTAAGTGGCCCTGAGAAGGTTTCATAAATCCTAAAATATTATGGGAAAGATTCAAAAGTGCTTCGCTCACTTTCCCTCATGCACTCAAAGCTTGTATTTCTTGTTAAAGAGGGGCTAAGACAGTGGTGGGATTCAAAAAATTTTTACTACTGGTTCTGTGGGTATGGCATGGCTTGGTGGACGTGGCTTGTTGGGCATGACAGGATACTGCAAAATCCCCCTTCCCTCCCCACTCCTGGGGGAAGGTTACTGCAAAATCCCATTCCCTCCCCACCCCACTAACCTGCTTTCCAGCTCCCTTCTCCTGTGCAGGGCAACCAAAGAAGACCCAGCCAATCGGCTGGGACTCGAGAGGCAGAAAATAGAAGGGGGCAGGGCCAGTCATTTGCTGGTTCTCCAAACTATTCAAAATTTGTGCTACCAGTTCTCCAGAACCAGTCAGAACCTGCTGAACACCACCTCTGGGCTAAGAATACATAATTAGACACTATATTTCACATGTAAAAACAGCATCGGCATACAATTTGATAACCGGAGATAGTATCAGAAAAAGTAGTCCTTGACTTACAACAGTTTGTTTATATGACTGTCCAAAGTTACAACGGCACTGAAAAAAGTGACTTATGACTGTTAGTCACACTTAAGACTTTTGCAGCATCCCCTTGGCCGTGTGATCAAAATTCAGGCGCCTGGCAACTGACTCGTATTTATGATGGTTGCTGTATCCCACACAGTTGTGTGATCACCTTTTGTGACTATCTAACAAGCAAAATCAATGGGGAAGCCAGATTCACTTAACAGCCATATTACTAATTTAACAGCTACAATGATTCACTTAAAAACTGTGTCAAGAGAGATTGTAACAATGGGCAAAACTCACTTAACAGCTATCTCGCTTAGCAACAGAACTTTGGGCCCTAATTGTGTTTGTGAGTCGAGGACTACCTGCTTAACCATTTGCATTTCCAGTTATTTTTATATTGACCTAGGCCAGTATAATATTGGTCTTAGAAGTCTGATGGCTCTCCACCTATATAGTAGACAATTATTTCTGAGATAACCAAGACCACTGCTGTTTCAGCTAATGTGATTATAATATATTAAATATATGCATAAAATATTGTTTCAAGGATCACCTGCACTTTCACAAGTCTGAAAAATTATGTAGATTTGTCTATCTGTCTGTCTATCTATCTATCTATTTATCTATTAATCCATCCATCCATCCATCTATCCATCCATCCACCCATCCTCTAGCTATCATCTGTCTGTCTGTCTGTCTGTCTGTCTGTCTGTCTATCATCTATTTATCTTCTTTTGGAATCTTAGGATGCTCATACATAGCATTTTCTCCCAATTTTTTTTTTGTCCTCCATAGCAATCATATATGGTAGCTTGGACTGTGAGAAAACAACTATCCTGAGGGTCTATTGGAAATTGCAACTTCTCGGTACTCCTCCCATGTTTTAATCTCTGCACTGAGAAGGGTTTTATCAATTGTGCAAGATAGGGTAGTATTAGTCTCATTCCAGTACACATATGTGGGAAATAGAGAGAAACCAGTTTACTCAAAACCAGTTGATAAGTTCATAGCATGGGCAAAATTCATATGAGGGGGTTCCAAATTTATCATGTAAAGAGCTTGTCATGCCAGCTCTTTAGTTAACTTTGGTTCCTGAACCTTGCTTTGTACAACCTCACAACTGCTACATTCTGGAATAAGAGAGGAAAATAACCTTTTGGGGATAATGCCTTTTTTCAAATATCTCATAACAGGCTTTTATTCAAATTTCCGTTGAAATATGTACGCTGATGCTGAATGTCTATATTTCACTGAGCATATTTTGAGTTTTAGGGACTCTTCTTTCAAGCTTTCTTTTTCACCGTGCTCTTCAGAATTTTCTTTATTCTTTCTGCTTGTGAGTTAAAAGAATTGATTCTTAAGAATAGTTACAACAGAAGCACAGTACTTTGCAGGAAGAAAAAGAGAGAGACAGATGGAGTATAGTAATTTCTCAAGTGAAGATGTTTTTTTGTTTTTGTTTTGGTTATTCTTAAAAGTCAAAAAAGTGGGGAGGGGGAAAGGAAGAGAAGGGGAGGTTTCATTTAATTTGAATTGATATTTAGAAGGCTGATTTTTACCAATGACCATGTAATCCAGAGGTGTCAAACTCAATTTCATTGAGGGCCATATCAGGGTTGTGTTTGACCTTGGGAGGCCAGGATGGGCATGGCCAGCTCAACATCACTTGTCGGGGGTGCCTGTGGTGGCCCAGATTTTCTGCCAGTAAAAACGGGCTTCCAAGGTCTATTTTCAGCTGCGATGGCCTCCTGCAACCCTCTGCCAGTGAAAATGGAGCTCAGGTGGACCTCAAGCGGCCCTCCTGATCTCCATTTTCACTGGCAGAGGCACCACAGGCCAGTTCTTTGCTGTTTCCGCCAGATCTAAGAACCCCGCAGTCCGGATCAGGCCCCCAAGCCTTGAGTTTGACACCCCTGATGTAACCAGACAGTTTTTCCTTAACTATTGCCCTTGAAGACAGAAGGATGTAACATAAATTCTCCAACTGAATAGGCTTTGTGATTATTATTAATAGAAATATGCCATCCTCGGATACTCTGTGCTTATGCATAGCAAACATAAAAAAATAAAAACCCAAAACAGGTAATCTCTCCAGGGTTCTTGTAGCCACAAAACATTAAGAAATAAATGCTTCAGATAAATAAATGCTGTTTTGTTCCTTTCTCGTAAACAGAGTAAATTTGGAGTGTTATTTCCAAAATTGCAGGTATGTCCTCTCTTAAAAGTATTTTAACACGTCAGTAGGAAGTGAAATGTACCAAAGGGATGCCAACCAGTAGTGTGCTGGAACAGGTGAATTGGCTTGTGAGAACTGATAGTTACATTTCCTGGAATTTTGCAAATCAGTTGAGACTAGAGTAGAGCCTCCTCCTCCTCCTCCTTTGTAGCATAATCCCACAGTTGCAGGGCCTGTTTTTTGGATCATTGAACACCACTTTGCACAGTCAACTGCATCTCCATGATGCAGGCCTGTGCTTGCATGTCTTTGTGGATGGCATCTTGCCATCTCTGTTTTGGACATTCACAAGGTGGTTGGCCATTGACTTCTAGTTGGTAAGCTGTCTTGGCCACAGTAGAAGGTGCTGCTCTCTGGACATGTCCATACCAGCAGAGCCGGCTTTCTCTTATCTTCTCTGTAATTGGTACCACATCAAAATCCTGTTGAATGGTGTCATTTGTGATGTGGTCAAGAAGGGAATGCCAAATATCCAATAGAGCATTCACATTTCCATGGCATGGAGTGTAAAGTCCTGCGCATGGGCACAAGGAATGGAGACGAGACATCGAACGGTGACTTCAACTCTTTATTAACAAGAAAGAACAGAGCAAATACTTGGGCAGCAGCAGCTCTTTTATAGAGCTGGCTGCTGTCAAAACAACTAATGGTTTGAGTCTACCGCTTTCACAAGCATCCAATCAGGGGGGCTCGTTAACAGCCAATCAGATTGGCCAAAAACGACCAATCATGACTCGCTATTTACAGGCCAATGAGACGTGCAGGATTACAAGGCTGCTGTAAAGTAAAGCTGTTTAGGGTTGTATCGCTGCATTGGCTTAGTCCATAACACCCCTCCCCCTAGGTTCTGAGGGGTGGGGTGATGTATTCTTGTAAATAGGCAGGTCGTTTCACCTGTCTGCTTGACCTGCGCTGTTCCACCGGCTTCTGTCCTGGTTCTGGTTCCGGTGGGCTGCTAGCTGGATTGGATGGTGAAGATTGTGGCCCTGGGCTGCTTTCCCTGCTTACGCCAATGCTGTCTTCTGGGTTCCCTGGATCCGTTTCCATCGCAGTGCTGTCACGCGGCGAGGCCACTCCCTGGCTCGGCTCTCCTTCGAATGGTGAGTATCCCCTGGTTGGTTGTGTAGGCTGTTGGGTTTCGATTATCATTTCTTCTTCGGCCTCCTCAATGTTCCCTCCCCCCCAGCTAGAGGTCCCCCCCCCAGCTAGAGGTTCCGGGGCTGAGATAGCACTAGGTGCTAATCTGGAACGGAGTTGGTCTATGTGGTGTTTCCACATCTTACCATCTGCTGTTTGTAGGCGATAGGATCGGGGTCCCGTAAGTTGCGTTATGGTTGCGGGGACCCACAATGGGTCACCCGAGAAGTTTTTCACAAACATGAGGTCACCTTCCTGGAATGCCCGACACTTGCTGCTGGATCCCGGGGGTTGTTCCGGAGTGTAGTTTGGGTGGAGGTGATCGAGATGCGAGTGAAGTTTCCGGCCCATCAGGAGTTCTGCTGGGGTTTTGTTCATGGTACTGTTTGGGTTTATGTGCTGGAGAAGAAGCATCCGGTTTATTTTGTCATCAATGTCGCCGTGGTCCATTTTGTGCAAGGTCTGTTTTACAAACTGAACCATTCGCTCAGCCCTACCATTGGCCTCAGGGTGAGCTGGCGATGTTAAAGCATGGCGGATGCCCCAATCTGCCAGGAACTGTTCGAATGGCAGGGCAGTGAATTGGAGGCCATCATCGGAGACCAGGACATCTGGAAATCCGTGGGTAGCGAATAGTTTATTCAGTTTTTTAGTAACTGCATCTGTGGTGGTGCTTTTCATCTTGTGGACTTCGAGCCAGTTTGAATAGGCGTCCACTGTTAAGAAGAAAGTGTGTCCTCTTGTGGGTCCCGCAAAATCGATGTGGATACGGGACCAAGGACCTCGAGGCATTTCCCACTGAGTTGGGGGAGTCTTTGGAGGAGTGGAGCGAGTCTCCTGGCATTTGCTGCATTTTGCTATCCAGGTCTCTATCTGTTTATCTAAGCCATGCCACCATGCGTAACTCCTGGCCAATGCCTTCATCCGCACAATGCCTGGATGTCCATCATGCAGCATTTTCAATACCCTATACTGCAATTTCTCCGGGACTATGACTCTGTCTCCCCACACTATGCAGCCTTTCTGGAAGAATAGCTCTGTTTGACGATTCCTAAATGGCTTGAACGTGTCATTGATTGTGCTGACCGGCCAACCCCGTTCTGCCCAGCTGAGGACTCGTGCCAAAACAGGGTCCTTTTTTGTCTCTAAGGCGATGTCTCGAGTGGTCAGCGGTGGCGATTTGAGGGTTTCAATTTGCAATACAGCTAAGGTTGGAACAGGGTCCTCTAGGATGTCTGGTAGTGGAGAGCAGCTCAAAGCGTCAGCGTGAGGAATGGTTTTCCCCGGGCAGTGTTGCAATCGGTAATCGTAGGCGGCTAAAAATTCTGACCAATGTGTCATTCTTGGTGATAAGATATGGGGAATTGGTTTGTTTCCCACCAAAATAGCAAGTAGCGGCTTGTGGTCTGTGACTATGGTAAAGGGCCTCCCATACACATATTCATGGAAAAGTTTAATTGCGGATACAATAGCGAGGGCCTCTTTATCAAGTTGACTATAGTTCCTTTCGGTTTTAGACAAAGTTCTCAAAAAGAATGCAATAGGTGCCTCATTTCCATTTGGTAGGACATGGCTTAAAATGGTTCCCACTCCAAATGGTGAGGCATCACAGGTAACCGTCAAAGGTAGGGTCTCGTTGTATTGCATTAATACAGCATCGGAGGTTAAGAGGTCTTTTACCTCTTGGAATGCTTTCTCTTCACGCCGTCCCCAGACCCAGGAAGCCTTTTTATCGAGAAGTCTATGTAGAGGCTCGGCTACGGTTGCCTTCTGGGGCAAGAAGATGTTATAAAAGTTAATGAGTCCCAGGAAGGCTTGGAGGTCTGTCTTATTCCTAGGTCTCGGGGCTTTTTTGATTGCGGTTAGTTTTTTTTTGGTGGGGTGGATTCCCTGTCTGTCGAGAAGGTATCCCAGGAACTCCACTCTCTCCATACAAAGTTGACACTTGTCTCTTTTTACTTTCAGACCAGCGTCTTTGAATTTCTGCAGGACTTTTCTGAGTCATTGTACTAATAACTCTTTAGTGGGGGCAGCTATTAGGACGTCGTCAAAATAAGGCACGACGCCTTTTATGCCTTGTAATAATCTCTCCATTAAACTTTGGAAAATGCCCGGCGCCACGCTTACTCCAAATTGGAGTCTATTGCACTTGAAAGTGCCTCTATGTGTAACTATTGTCTGGGCTTCTGCAGTTGTTGCATCTACAGGTAGTTGCTGGTATGCCTGAGCTAAGTCCAATTTTGCAAATATTTTTCCTCCACCCAGGGAATGAAGAAGGTGTTGAACCACCGGAACTGGGTAGGCACTCTGTTGAAGAGCATTATTTAGGGTAGCCTGGTAATCCCCACAAATTCTTAACGAACCATCTGGCTTCATGGGCGTTACTATCGGGGTTTCCCAGCAGGCATGGTCAATCGGTTCCAATATGCCCTGGGCTATCAATTTATCTAGCTGCTCATCGATCTTCAGTTTTAAGGCAAAAGGTACCTGATGAGGCTTAAGCAGAATGGGAGCTACATCGGGGCTGAGATTAAATGATATAGGGGTCCCCTTGTACTTGCCTAATGTTCCTGTGAACACGTCCTGGAATTCCTGGATGAGAGCCCTTCCCAGTCGTTGCTTCTGGTTTGGTGTATGCCAACTAGTTCAATCCTGAGTGGGGCCAACCACTGTAACCCTAATAAACTGGGTCGGTCACGATTGACGACAGTCAGGGGAAGCGTTGCTGTGCGGTCCTTGAAAGATACTTGGATGTGGCTGGAACCGACAACTGGAATTCTGTTTCCCTGGTAGTCTTTCAGGATGATTCGTTGCGTGCTGAGGTCCTGGTGGCAGATGTCAGGGATCAGCTGTTTGAGGGTTTTCCAGGATACCATCGATAGGGATGATCCCGAATCGACTTCCATCACACACGGTCGATTCTCAATAGTAACCCTTATGTGGATCTTTCTTGCATTGAACGATGAAGCGTGGCCAATAATAATGGTTTGGTGGGCCTCTTCTCATCTCATTGAAGAGGCAGGTGCTTGGTTTCTGTAGTAGTAGTGATTGTTCCATTGGTGGTTCAGACGGTCCCGGTTCTCAGGAGGTTTGCCTATCTCCCGACGGAGGTTGTTCTCCCTTCGGTTGGGACTGGACTCTCGTCTGCTTCTGCAGACCTTCATGACATGGCCTCTTTTTCCGCAGGTACGGCAGAGTGCTTCGAGGAATTTGCAGTCCAATCGCGCGTGGTTTGCCCCGCAACCAGCAGATTGGCGCGGACGTCTCTGGTTCCTTTGCTCTCGTTCCGAGCGGAGCCGGTTGACCTCCTCTTCCTCACTGTCTGAGGATGACTCGAGGTCTTCATGATGGGTAGTGGTGGCGTGGTTCTCAGTGGCAAGTGGGCTCTTGTTGGCGAGTTGGTGAAGCGGTGCGTTCGCTCGGTGCATTCGAGCGGCTGACTTCCTGGTTGCTTCTGCTGCAGTAGCATTGGCGATGACATCTGTAAGGCTGATGTCGCCTTTCGCCATCAGCTTACTCTGCTCATGTGGTGCATTTAATCCCAGAACTATGCGGTCTCTTAGGGCTTCCTCTAAGTTTGCAAAACCACAAAGGCCTCCTAGGTTCCGGAGGTCGGCTATGAAATTTCCAACACTCTCATCCTTCCATTGGTCCCTCTGGTAAAATTCGTGTCTCCATATCAGTGTAGGTACTGCGGGTGTGTAATGGGCCCGGAGGATCGGGGCGAGGGTATCTCGATCCATGGTCTTCACTTCCGCCAGTTTTGCTAGTGCTTTAGCCATTTTGAAAATGGCGGGGTCGCAACAAGTCAGGAACACCGCTCGTTTCTTGCCAGGCATAGCATCTTTTAAATTGTTGGTCTCCAGGAACATCTGGAAGTGATCTATATACGAGTCCCAGTCTTCGGTTGCTGGGTCAAATGGAGCGGGTGGTATGGTGCCGCTGGTCATCTTGCCGTTTGTTGCGTGCACTCTTTCGCCACCTGCTCTGTCTTGTTTGATGCGTACTTAGTTAGCTCTATCATCTCCGCATCCCATCCTTGTCGCCAGTGTTAAGTCCTGGGCATGGGCGCAAGGAACGGAGACGAGACATCGAACGATAACTTCAACTCTTTGTTAACAAGAAAGAACAGAGCAAATACTTGGGTGGCAGCAGCTCTTTTATAGAGCTGGCTGCTGTCAAAACAACCAATGGTTTGAGTCTACCGCTTTCACAAGCGTCCAATCAGGGGGGCCCATTAACAGCCAATCAGACTGGCCAAAAACAACCAATCATGACTCACTATTTATGGGCCAATGAGACGTGCAGGATTACAAGGCTGCTGTAAAGTAAAGCTGTTTAGGGTTGTATCACTGCGTTGGCTTAGTCCATAACATGGAGAGAGCTTTCGGCCCCTGTTGTTGCAGCCAAACATTCAGTGCTACACAGTGCAACAGGGTAAAGCATAGCCCTATGCATCCTATGGTAATTAGCTACTCCACAGATAGTGGTACAGTGCAGCGGTGGCAATTATAACTGTACTATAAACAGCTTATGTTAGATAAGTAAGCAAAATGTTCCAAAGTCATCAATCTGTATTTTGAAATAGGAGAGACTGTCACACCTCCAATTAGCTATGCACAACCATGGGTGCTAATATGCAACCTTTCTGCTGCTTAATATGGGTTGATAGAGATAACTGATGCTAAATATATATCTAGGAGTAAAAGGCCGTTGTGATCTATTAACAAATTTTCAACTAATTCCTTTGTAATGTTCCTCTGATATGGATGTTTACCTTGAGGGAAATGATTGAGATTTTTAACTACATTTGACAACCAACCCAGCAGTATTTATATGAATTATAACTAGTTTTTAACTAAAGACACAGCCTTTGAGATAAAAATAAATTTAAAAGGGGGAAATGATCAGCATTTGTGTTATGAAAGGTGGCATGGTTTCTGATCAGTCCCTCAAGTAATTTCTGCTCAGCTTAAGTAAATTTTAGTTGAAAGATTTTGATATAGAAATCTATATTTCCAGACTCAAATTTCAACTTTCAGATTGGAACCAGACTTTGTTTTAACTCTGACTTAAACCTAGCTTTATTAATACAATTTAATACCCAATGGAAATTGATGTCTTGGCCTTAGATTTGTTGATTTGTTGTGTTTTATTAAAAAGAGAGCACTTCTCAACTTTTCCCCTCTTTTTTTGCTTCAAGATAACTTCATTTGGCATTTTGAATTACAGTCAATTTGGAAAAAAGAAGGGAGGGAGGACAATATTAGGTACCAAGAAAAAAGAATCAGTGCATATCACTTTATTCATAAAAACACTTTAGTGGGGTGCATTTAGTAATTTACCACTATAAGCATATGAATACACTTCTGTCAATGCAGGCCTCTGACACTGTATTTAGTTCACACTTTGACAGCACAGCTAAAACTTTCATTTGTATGCATTTATTCTGCTTTTCACATTATGTTATCAGTCACTTTCAATATTTTAAAGCCATAGAAGTCTTTCTTCTAATTCACATTTGTCAGAATGATTGCTATTATTATCATTGCCAGTTCCTGAGTAAGGGGAAAAGATTTCTGGTAAGCCAAGAATTTTGAAATAACATGATAAAACAACATATTGAGCAATATAAAAGCTTAATAAATTAATATTCAGTTAGACGGAGGGAGATATGTTACAATAAGAAAGCCAGCATAGAGTTTGTGAAACTTATATAAACGAATAATTAAAAGTAAATAAAGGAAAGAAATTATGTGCATTGTATTGGAAATTCATTCATTGTAAAGCGTGGTGAGTTGGCACTCATAAAATCTCTTAACTTACAAGTTTCTGAATATTTGAAGCTTTTTTCAATGGATACAGTCTCCAGAGAAAGTTCTAAAAGTGTAGATTAATATGTTTGGAAAACTGAGCAATATGATTCACTTTTAATGCATGCATCACTAAGGATTCAATTACATGTCTACATAGCATTTTTTAATAAACAGGTATTTCTTGGGACACAACAAACAAGATAACAATTGAGTATTTTGAAAGGAAGAGGCCTGTACTACAATAAGATGAATAGTAGTTGTAAAATAGAATCATGCAAATATCAAAAACATGCTTTTCATCAATTTAAATTGGAATTAAATTATGCTTTTTTAAAAAAAGAAAGCTTTTTTTTTTTTTTTAAATGAATAATTACATCTTTATATGGTGTGAAGACTTTGTAGCTTCACTGGCTCTGTGAACAAAGCAAGAAGAAATCGTAACTCTTTGAAAAGTCCCTCTTGCCAGTAAAATCAAAATGAGAAGGCCAAGCTACAACATAAGAACAGTGGGGAATCTGCAGGCACAATGGAAGCCAAGTCACCTTGGAAGTGGAATCAAAAACTAAAAGTCAAGACAAACTACATCTGTACAGTTGCCAAAAAAAATGAATGGACATGATTGAAGCATTGGAACAAGTGTGGATGCCAGATGGCTATTGATCTATAGGAGAAAAAAAATGAGTTTCCGTAAGTGGATCTGAAAGTAATGATAGACTTGCAAAGAAACCTTGTGATTGATAGAGTCAATATTAAAAGAGGAACTCCTTTTTTCTTTTTCTTTTTACAAAAACAGATGCCATTAGAATATGAATGTGCAGAGAATTACTGAATGAAAACTGGAAATGGTCAAAATGAAATGAAACATACTTTATTGAGTGTTTTAGGAATTAGTGAATTAAGGTTGATGGAAAAAAAGCTACTTTAACATGAGATAATTACACAGTATATACCATGGGTGTCAAATTCACGGTGTCATGTGACTTTTGTGTATTTTTTCCTTCATGGAGCTGGAGTGGGCGTGGCCTATGTGTGTCACATCCGGCCTGCAACCTGCAAGTTTGATACTCCTGGTATATAATGTACTGTTGAGGGCATATAAAATACCGAAGTTGCAAATATACTTCAAATCGTCATTACTAAATATGTGTATGGAAATTTTCAGTCATCCAAGTCATGGTTGTCCCAAAGGTGCTTTTTCAAAAGGCAATTGGACTTTCTGGTTTTTCTTTGAAGACATTTCACTTCTCATCCAAAAGGCTTCTTCAGCTCTGACTGGATGGTGGAAAATGGAAGGATTTATACTCCTTGCAGACCAGCTGTCTGCAAGGAATATAAATCCTTCCAGTGATGGTGTTCAATTTTTTTTACTACCGGTACTGTAGGCGTGGCTTGGTAGGTGTGGCAGGGGAAGGATACTGTAAAATCTCCAGTCAGAGGTGGTATTTGCCAGTTCTCTGAACTACTCAAAATTTGCATTACTGTTTCTCCAGAACTGGTCAGAACCTACTGAATACCACCTCTGAATCCTTCCATTCTCCACTATCCTGTCAGAGCTGAAGAAGCATCTTGGATGAGAAGTGAAATGTCTTCAAAAGAAAAAAGAAGAAAGTCCAGTTGCCTCCTGAAAAAGCACCTTTGGGACAATCATAACCTGGATGACTGAGAATCTCTACAGACTTTCCCTCTAGCAGACTGCTGCACATGGATTCAAAAACTCAGAAGACTAAATCTCTTGTCCTCGTGACCGACCCAGTTTGGATCCTGCAATATTATCCTGGGACACATATATTCACCTTCATTCATGAATAAATATGACAATGCAGGAGATTGGCAAGAAGGTCTGAAAAATTCCAAGGAAAATGCAGCTATGGTGGAATTGTTCAAGAATAATTATGGACCATATGAAAGCCAGTGAGATTAAAAGACTTTTAAAAGGCTATACTAAACCATTTGAATAAATAGGATTATAGAATGACAACAATATTTGTAATGAATATATTCAGGAACTCACTTCATTAGAAAGTGAGAGGTAAGACAGATAGCAGTCAAGTTCTCAAATAGAAATAGACCTGATATAGATAAAATACTGATTGGAAAAAAGCAGTTAATATTCAATTTCAACATGTATGACTGAGCCATCTGGTTTAAGGAAAGATAGATAGTCTGACAGGCAAACAGATAGAAAAATGATCGATGTATGTTCTCTAAACAAATGCACAAAAATCAGAGACTCACTAAAAAAGGGAGATGGAAGAAAATATATAAGTGATTGAATGACTGCATTTGATTATCTGAAAGCGAAAATCTTAGAAGACTTCATAGAAAATAGAAAAGAAAAAACTCAATTGATATCAAATATTACATGAAGATTAACCTCATGTCAAATAGAATACTTAGTGGCAGGATACTAAAAAGTGGTAGCTAAATCATCTTTACAAACCTTATTAATTATAGAACCTTAGCAATCCAGGAGAAATTGTCCAATTATTCACTCAATTGCTTCTAGAAACTATACATTCCTACAATTGTTATTTCCTGCACTGAGTTTAAGACAAGGCTAAATCATCTCCTGGGTTTGAAATACTATGCATTTTGTTTTCTTCCCAATATGTCCTGAAATATCAAAATGCTATCATTTTGAAATCTTCTCATTGAAATATTAGTGACAAATTGTTGATAACAGTTATTGGTTCTCTGAAACAGTTTATTTATTTTATTTATTTATTTAAAACATTTATTTAGTTGTCCATATTATATCAAACTCTAGACAGCTCCCAACCAATAGTTAGAACCACATCAAAAACAAAACAACATAATACATGCATAAATGTATTTGAGCCTTAGTGCTACCATGGTTAAAATGCAGTATTCTAGCAAACTCTGCCCACAATCTGGAATTTGATATTGATGGATCATGAGGTTGACTCAACCTGCCATCCTTCTGAGGTCAGTAAAATGAGGACCCAGATTGCTGATGGCAATATGCAAAAAATTCTTCTACACTGTAAACTGCCTAGAAGGTGCTGTAAAGTGCTATGGAAAGTATATAAATCTTTTATCTTTCTTGGTGACTTCAATCTACCTCATATTAGCTGGATCCTGCATAACTGGATAGAAGCATTCCTGTCAAACAGACAACAAATAGTCAAAATTGGGAGCATCCTATCAAATTCTGTACCTATCAACAGTGGTGTCCCCCAAGGCAGTGTTCTAGGACCAACTCTTTTCATATTCTACATAAATGACCTCTGTGATCATATCAAGAGCAACTACGTTCTCTTTGCTGATGATATAAAGCTATTCAACACCACAGACAATACTGCTACCCTTCAAAAAGATCTTGACTATGTATCAGAATGGTCAAATAAATGGCATCTTCAAATCTCAACAAATAAATGCTCTGTCTTGCATATTGGCAGAAAAAAATCAGAAAATAAAATACAGGCTGAATAGTCAAGACCTTGTTGATGATCCAAACTCTGTCAAGGATCTTAGAGTACTCAGCCCACTGTAACTACATAGCCAAAAAGGCATTAAGAGTTGTTAACCTAATCTTACATAGCTTTTTCTCTGGTTATATTATACTACTAACTAGAGCATACAAAACATTTTCTCGACCAATACTCGAATACAGCTTATCAGTCTGGAACCCACATTATGTATCTGATATTAACACAATTGAGAAAATCCAGAAATATTTCACAAGAAGAGTTCTCCACTCCTCTACTCGTTGCAGAATACCTTATGCCACCAGACTTGAAACTCTAGACCTAGAAAATCTAGAACTACGCCACCTTCGGTCCGATCTAAGTATAGTATATAAAATCATACATTGCAATTACTTAGCTGTCAATGAGCTTTAACCATAACACAAGAGCACACAATAGATACAAACTCAAGGTAAACCGCACCAAACTTGATTGCAGGAAATACAACTTCAGCAACAGAGTGGTCAATGTCTGGAATACTCTACCTGGCTCTGTGGTTTCTTCCCCAAACCCCAAAAACTTCAACCTTAGACTGTCCACAATTGGCCTCACCTCTTTCCTAAGAGGTCTATAGGGGTGTGCATAAGTGCACCAATGTGACTACCGTCCCTGTCCTATTGTTTCTTTTATATATATTTTTTATTTTTCTTATATGTATCCATGTATTCATAATTATGTTTTTACTTATACCTATTATCTTGTAAGCAATTGACAAAAACAAATAAATAAAATAAATAAATAAATGTTACTGCTATTGCTATGTATTTTACATATATCTATTAAAAGCATGAGCATTAAAACCTGGCACCAAAGTTCATCTTTCCCCAAACTTCTGGGATAAGGTGAGATGGATGGAAGGATTTAGTGATGGACTAGTGATGTGAAAGCTTGAGTCACAGTAGCTCAGAGTTTAAAGATGCTGAACTTGTCAGCTGGAAAGCAGACAACCAGAGTTCAAGATCTCAGCACAGGCAACAGAGTGAGCTCTCCTTACTTGCCCCAGCTTTTACCTAGCCATTTGAAAGCAGGCAAATGCAAGTAGATAAATAGGTACCACTTTGGTGGGAAGGTTACAGCATTCCATGCATCTCAGCTTATAATCATGACCACAGAAGTGTCTTCAGACAACGCTGGCTCTCTTGGCTGAAAAACAGAGATAAGTACTGGCCCCTACAGTCGGAAACAACTGGGAAAACTTTATCTTTATCTTTACCTAAGTGTGAAGTGCTTTTTCAGAAGTGAAGAGAGTGGAGACTTGCTGAACTTAAGGGACAAAGGTGTTTCATAGGGCAGGGACTGTCACACCTTGATTCCATAAGATGGCAATTCTTAGACCAGCAAGTACTGCATTAATTTAACTGAAAGATATGCTGTGTTAAATAAATATTCTTGTCCCTTTTCTAAGCCAATATAAATCATTGTTCAGAATCTTGGAGGCTGGCTTTAAGAGGGATAACAGAAAATAATGTTTGCCTGCCTTCTTTTTAAGATAGAGATCGAGCTGAGCAAAACTCTTTCATGTTAAGATGTGCTATTCCCCAGTGCCAAGGTAAAGGATGACACCTGCTGGTACAGCAAGCAAAGTCCCTTCAAGTTCAAGCTTTGTAGGGCATGTTTTGCTAAAAAGAGAGAGAGAGAGAGGAAAAACTCGGGGGGGGGGGCTTTAAAGCCTACAACCACTCATTCTTGATAAAAATCCAATCTTCCCCATTCAATCCCCACAACCTGAAGACAATACAAAATTTGGAGGTTGGTGAGCTGTGGAACCTCAGGAAATTACCCAGGAAATATCTTCAATTGTCAGGTTCTTGATACCTGTAGATGATTAAATGGTAGGCATTAAAGTTTATCTTTTGCTTTATTTGAAACAGTGGCTGACACTTTTTAACTCCCTTTCTGTGTTTTAATAGTATTAAATATTATTGTTCAATGAAGTAAAGGTATTGAAATGGAAATTGATGTTGATTTAGTGATTTTTGCTAACAGAAGGGGAGAGATTTCACTGATGTGCCAGACCACTAGATGTACTTTGTTCTTAAAGAGAGAAAAAGAAAAAGTATGCACATCTTTGTGTTCAGGATGAGGATTAGTCATTGTTGCACATGAAGGTGAATGCTTGCAAGGAGAAATTTAATATTTCTTATATTTGGTTTCTACAGGTGCTCATCTCAATAGGTGACATAAAATATAAAAAGCAGAAACAATGAAAAAATATACATTATCACTGAGTAGAACTATTGCCATGAATGTTACTAACTTAACACATTCAAAACCCCAGGTCTGGGCACACAACCAAGTCTTACAAAAGGCCAACAGATCAGGTCATCCTAATCTCTAAAGAGAGACTGTTCCAGAGAACAGGGGCAGAGAAGGCATTAATATTCCTGGACTGATGTGACCCATAACATGTCCAATCTGGTAGACCAAGGGTACAAACTGGGAGAAAACAGTCACTCAGATACCTTTGGCCTCGAGCCATTTCGGGCTTTCGAGGTGATAACCGGAACCTTGAATTGCATCCAGAAGCACACTGACAACCAATATAGCTCACAAACAGTGGTGTTATATGTATCAAAGCTCTGGCATGCTTTACTATTTGTGCAGCTCCATTCTGCACTAGTTGAAGCTTCCAAGTGCTTTTGGGGGGCAGCCTTGTGTAGGGCATGTTGTAGTAATCTAGGCAACAAGCCATGAAGGCATGAGTCACTGTGAGCAAAGCCTCCTGATTCAGGAACAGGCGCAACTGACACACACAACCCTAAGGTGTACAAAGGTCCTCCTAGCCACATTTGAAATTCACTGAATTTCATTCAATGCAGGTAAACACTGATCTAATTTAAGCCAGGCACATTGAGGTGGTAGCTTTTGCACAGAAATTGCACCACAACATAATCTGCATATTAAAAGGCCTTTGACTCTACCTTCCTGACTTTCAAATTTCCCATTGCAGAACGTCAGTACTCATCCTCCTAGAAGAATGAAATATTTTGAGGAATATTTTAAAAGGGCAGATTATTATATTTCCCAAAGGGAGAAATTAGGAAACATGTTTTTAGAGGCAGAAAGCAACCCCCACTTTCCTTAATAGCCCCAGCTTTTAGAAATGCAGATTTGGTAATCCATTTAAGATAGGATATTTTGAAACAAAGGCAGAATGGTAGCCATCATTCAAGATCCAGCATAGGACAAAGCCATAAAGCCACAATAGGAATTATTATATCATCCTCAGAGCAGTCCAAACTTCAACCAAACATAGCTCAGACAAACACCTAGGATTTGTATTTCCTCTTTTGTCTATAGAGCCAGCTATGACCCCTACATAATCCTTACATGACCCCATAGGAATCTTGACAACAGCCAATAGAATACATGTTCTTGCACAGGAACAGGAAGCTCAAGTGCAAAGCCCAAAAAAGATATAAAAACCCCTCACTCTCAACTCCATTTTGGCAGCCACACAGGAACCATGTGCTTGGTGGTTCTGTTCATCATTAAACCTTCTTTCCAATCAGCCTCCATGTTTCCAGTATCTTTCTCCCAGCTTGGAACTAAACCATATGGATATTATCTTCCCACACCATCTTTGATCCTACCTGGTTGTTTTGTTTGTTTGCTGGTTTGTTTTGACATTTCCCATTATGCACATGTGACACCACTGGTTCATGAGCTGCTCGGGTTCCCAATAGATTGCTGGGTGCACTTCAAGGTACAATCTTGAGGTGCAATCTCCCAGGAAGGGAACTCTTCTGGTACCTTCCAATGTCATCTTGATGGACTCAAGAGGCATACCTGATCTGTTGCATCACCTGTCTTTTGGACAGCATCCCTTCAGGACTCATTATAGCCCTTACCTTGTTAGCCTTTCTAGTATACTGATGCCCCGGTTGTTCCCCCAGTCATTTGACCAGGGCATTGGGTGAATTCTGTTAGAAAAACTGTTTTAGAAAATTTAATTTATTGCTTTGACTTTGGCCATTATGGTTTAGAAGATTATGCACTGTTCTAATTATCCACACCATCCAGAGTCATTATTGTAAGGTGAGCAGCTGTACTAAATAAATGAATGAATGAATGAATGAATGAATAAATTTGGATATTTAATTATGAGAACTCTGAAAATGCTGATAGTATTCAAAGGTCCTGAATTTAAGATGCATATTAATCTAAAACAGTGCTCTAATTTATAGTCTTCCAAGATTAGGTAGCAACTCTGTGAAATTGAAAGTGAATTGAAAGTTTATTTTACTTAGTGTAATTTACTCAGTGGGGCTTACTTGCAAGTGAAACCTGCAGAGGATTAAGCTTCATGGCTCATTGATTTCAGTATTTCATGCAGCAATAACCATAAAATACTCCTTCTGTAAACCTAATTTATGTGGAAACTGCAAACAGAAAACACGAACAAAACACTGCTAGAAAACTTGTAAATACATACTGATACCACAGTATTTATCATATCATATATGATATGTTCCAATAGTCTTATGTCTCCCTTATAATATGGCTCTGTGGCTGCATCTGATTAATTTTCACAAAAATCTAATCAGAGGATATGACTGGGACAAGGGTAACTGGCAAGCCCTGGGCAGCCCTGCCAATAAATAACATCTCAGAAATTATTTTTATGAGCCTTCAAAGGTGGACACTCTATTTTCCATTAATGAAGCCAGCAGCTTCATGCAATACAGTTAATTTATTTCTATGAAAGAAAGCAAAATCAAAAGGCATGTTCCAAGTTGTAATTCCACAGCTAAATCCACCAATCTTGGAGATATTTAATTGTGATACCTACAGAGATCCTCTCTGTTGTGTAACATTTCTAAGTTCAAATGATTCCAACTGTGAACAACATAATTTTGTAAAAGCCATATGTGAATTAAGCAGCAGGCATGTTGCTTAAGATGTAGCTGGCCCTGATTATGGCTTCTTTCCTAAAGGCTCTGAAGACTTGACTAATTATTCCAGTGACAGGATCCAGAGTTTTGTGACCCCTATGAGATGTTTGAACTGCCTTTGGCACAATATTTTTTAATTATTGTCTTTGCATTCATCAAGAAATACAAAATACACTAAAGAGAATTACATTATATTTTAGTTATGTTCTTTGAAATTCAAATATCTTCCAGGTGTCTAGGAATTATCCAAGCAACAACATGTATTCTTAACAGATGTTGCTGATGACAATATTGATGATCTGGTTGCTATTACCCTGTTTCTCCAACAGGGCGGCCTCCCCCAATAGGAAGTCCCAGCATGTTTTATAGGCATGAAATGAAATTAAGCCCCTCCCCCCAAATTAAGGCCTATATTAAAACATGCAAAATGGGGGAGAATGGGGGGGGCTTGCCATTAGGAAGTACTTTTGTTGCACACCCGGATATGGTGCTGCCTGAGTTGACCCCGATGCAAAGTGCCCCACCAACACCGAGGTCAACATCCAAGCCATCGCCGCCCGCCTGCCTGTAGATGCAAGGGGGGGGATTAAGTCAACCCCGAAAAGACGGCCTAGCCATTTTTTCGGGGCTCAAAAAAAAATAAGACCCGGCCTTATTATATGAGAAACACAGTATTTTTAATTGTTCATGCCATGCATGCCAACCGGGTGACTCTATCAATTGAAAAATTAAAAGCAGATAGTCCTTAACTTACAACAGTTCATTTCGTGACTATTCAAAGTTACAACAGCACTGAAAAAAAGTGACTTGTGACCATTTTTCATAGATATGACCCTCATGATCAGATAGGATCCTAATGATCAAGCAGGGATGTCAAACTCGATTTCATTGAGGGCTGCATCAGGGTTGTGTTTGACCATGGAAGAGTAGTAGGCAGCGAAAATGGGCTCCTGAGCTCTGTTTTCAGCTGTTACAGCCTCCTGCAACCCTCTGCCAGTGAAAATGGAGCTTGGGAGGGTCACAGCCCTCTTAGTTCCGTTTTCTCTGGCAGAGGCAACACGGGCCGTTCTTTTGCTGTTTCCAGGCTGGCCCCATGTCCCTTCAGTTTGAGACCCCTGATTTGTAGGATCCTCATGGTCAAGTGATCAAAATTCAGATGCTGGGCAACTGGTTCATATTTATGACGGTTGCTATGTCGAGAGGTCATGTGATCTCGTTTTGTAACCTTCTGACAAGCAAAGTCAATGGGAAAGACATATTCACAACTAGGCAACTAACTTATCAACTGCAGTGATTCACTTAACAACTGTGGCAAGAAAAGGTTCTAAAATGGGGAAAAACTTGCTTAACAACAGAAATGTTGGGCTCAGTTGGGGGCATAAATTGAGAACTACCTATAAATTGCACTCATTTCAGCTAGCTTCCAGCAAGGGTTCAAGGATTGCTTTGCCCTCTGTGCACTTTAATGTCTGTCACTGTAAAATATAAGGGGCTTGAAAGTGCTTTGAATGACTTCACCTCTGCAATATTCAATGCTTTTGATGTCAGTTACATCACGCCCAGCAAATCATTTAATAGCACTTTTGAATCTAGATCTCATCATTCAGTTCTCAAAGCCACTTTTAACAACATATCAGTAAAGGTTAGATGTGAACTCTGCATTGGCAACAGGAAGGGCAACCTGCCAGTAAACTCTCAGCTCCATTCAATTGCCCCGACTCGACTTTGATGCAAGGGATTAAAAGACAAATCAGTGATCTGGCTAAAGTAGAAAATTGCCTGCCCAAATGTTGTCACTTTTCTTTTTCTCAAACAACAGGAGCCTTCATCTTAGATGGGTTTACTTGGTAGAACTTCATTGTAGACAGGCTTCATTGGGGCAACACTTTTTTAAACTCCCCCTGTTCTGTCCCCTCATTAGCATTCTTGAGATCCCCGCGCTTTGATTGGCCAAAGCGCGGGGCACTCTGATTGGTCAGGCGAGCCACGCCGATTGGCTCGCTAAGAATCTCCCGCGATTGGTCTATTCGAATCACGGGAGATTCAAAGTGGTGCCATTGGCCGCGGCCGCCGCGGCTAAAGGAATAAAAGCCGCAAACCTTTTGCAAAGCACCAGTTCGGTTCCTACATTAATAAAAGAGCATGATTTGAAGTCACCGACTCCTGGCATAATTTTCGAGGACACGACACTGGCGACGAAGGTGGGATCCAGACCCTGAACCGAACCACGTGTCCGACGGAAGCCAGACGAATCTCCATGATGGCGAAAATTGCACCCCCCGCACCCTTCAACCCCGCCACCGAGGACTGGGAATCGTACTCCGACCGATTCCACATGTTCCTCGAGTGCAGCGATCTGAAGGACGCCACCGACCCCATGAAGCGCGCCGTCTTCCTCACCCACTGTGGGACCAAGGTATTCAAGATGGCCAAGGTGCTTGCCAAACCCGCCGATGCGACCGCAATGGACTGGGACGTCCTCGAGCCAATACTTCAGCGGCACTACGCTCCAGAGGTACCCATCCTGATCCGACGCAACGAATTCTACCGTCGGGACCAACGGTCGGGTGAGAGTTTCAGCGACTTCATCGCCGAACTACGGCGCCTAGGGGGGCTGTGCGAATTCGACAACCTGAACGACGCCCTGCGAGACAGAATCGTGCTCGGCTTGTGGGACCCCGTCCTCCAGAGCCGGCTGATAGCCAAGGGCAACATCAGCCTAGCAGACACCCTCACCGCAGCCGCAGCCGCCGAAGCAACCCAAACATCCGCTGACCGCATGCGCCGACCGAACGCTGGGGACCGCAGCGGGAACAACAACCCTGCAAGGTCGGCCGAAGCCCAACCTGAGACGACCACCCACCAGGGCGATTTCCACTCGGCATCAGGCACTTCCGATGATGAGGAGGAAATTCACCATCTCCAGACAGGCCGCGACCCACGGAACTGGTCGTAAGTCAAGGACCAACTGTGCCAGTTGCGGAGGCGACCACCCCAGGTCCGAATGCCGGTTTTTCGAGTCGATCTGCTGGCATTGTGACAAGAAGGGTCACATCGCCCGCGTCTGCCACCTTAAAAAGAACCGCAGCCCGGCACGATGGGACCAGAGCGAACGGAGGAGAGAGAACACACCACCCCGGACTAGAGATCGCCCCTCGGACAACAGATGGGACTGGAACGGACGATCCCTACGAGGCGGTGATAACCGGCGAAGAGAGGAGACCCATCAGACAGTCACCATTGGCCACGCCATAACCAATGATGCCCGGAAGTTCCACATGGAGGTAGGCATCAAGGGCCAGCCATGCAAAATGGAGGTGGACTCCGGGTCCTACCTCTCCATGATAGCATGGCATGAAATAAAGCACTTGGTGCCTACCATCCAAAGGAGGAACCTAGACAGCCAGAGACTCATCGTAAAGGACTACCAGGGAAACCGCATCCCGGTAGTCGGAACCGGACACTTCAACATCACATATAAAGGGCACACCGAAACGCTTCCCCTGACAATCGTCGACCGCGACCGCCCAAGCCTACTGGGACTGCAATGGTTCGCCCCGCTCGGCATCGCAGTCACGGGAGTCGACCACGTCACCGACGACAGCTGGGAGCAACAACTGGCCCGGGAATTCCAAGAGGTCTTCGACGGAAACCTAGGCAAGTACCGAGGGCCCCTTATATCATTCAGCCTAGACCCAAACGTCCCCCCAAAACGCCTGAAACCAAGGCGGGTGCCATTCGCACTTAAACCCAAGATAGACTAACAAATTGACAAGCTCGTCAAGCAAGGGGTCCTACAGCCAATAGACCACGCCCGGTGGGAGACCCCCATAGTCACCCCGATCAAGCCCGATGGGTCGGTGAGGATCTGTGGGGACTATAAGGCCACCCTAAATGGCGCGTTGCAACAAAGCGCCTACCCCGTCCCAGTAGTGCAACACCTACTGCACTCACTGGGAGGGGGCAAGGTTTTCGCCAAGCTCGACCTCGCCCAGGCATACCAACAGTTGCCAGTCGACGAGCAAACGGCAGAAGCGCAAACCATAGTCACCCACCGGGGAGCATTTAAATGCAACCGACTCCAATTCGGAGTCAGCGTGGCACCGGGAATATTCCAAAGCCTAATGGAAAGACTATTGCAAGGCATCAAGGTACCTTACTTCGACGACGTCCTAGTGTCGGCAACCAACCAAGCCAAACTAGAGGGTCGCCTAAGGGAGGTCCTAACCAAATTCAAAGAGACCGGGCTCAAAGTAAAGAGGGAGAAATGCCAATTATACACGGAACGGGTTGAATTCCTAGGATACCTCCTAGACCGTCACGGCATTCACCCCACAAACCAAAAAATCAAGGCCATCAAAGAAGCCCCCACACCCAAGTCGAAGACGGAACTACAGGCATTCCTGGGGATACTTAACTTTTACAATGTTTTCCTGCCCCAAAAGGCGACGATGGTGGAGCCCTTGCATAGGCTCCTGGACAAGGCGGCGACTTGGACTTGGGGGAAACGCGAGCAAGCCGCCTTCCAAAGAACAAAGGACCTCCTCACTTCGGACGCCGTCCTTATACAGTATAACGAGACCCTACCTCTGGCTGTCACATGCGACGCATCACCCTTCGGCGTCGGCGCTGTCCTCAGCCATACCCTCCCCGACGGAAAAGAAGCACCCATCGCATTCTTTTCAAGGACCCTCACCAAACTGGAGCGGAACTATAGCCAGCTGGACAAAGAGGCTCTGGCTATCGTTGCCGCCGTAAAAAGATTCCATGAGTACCTCTACGGCCGGACATTCACCATCATAACCGACCACAAGCCGCTGCTGGGAATCCTTGCAGGAAACCGGGCCACCCCGAACATTCTGTCTCCCCGAATGACAAGGTGGTCCGAGTTCCTGGCGGCCTACAACTACGGACTCATACACAGACTGGGTAAGACGATCTCTCATGCAGACGCCTTAAGCCACTCGCCGCTACCGGAACCTGACACCGATCCAGCACCCACGACGACCACCCTCAGCATAGAGACTCTACCCAACCTGCCCATAACCGCGTCAGACATTGCCCGAGAGACTAATAAAGACAAACGTCTGGCGTGGGTGTTGCATTGGGTAGAGAAAGGGTGGCCGGAAAGGGACAACGAAACCGGCAAACGGAACTCTCGTTATTAAAAGGGTGCATACTATGGGGGGATAGGGTGGTCATTCCAGAAAAACTACAAGGGAAGGTTCTGGAACTACTACACAAGGGGCACCCTGGCATCGTTAGGACTAAAGCCCTGGCCAGAAGTTACGCTTGGTGGCCAGGGATGGACAAACAAATTGAGACCTGGGTAGCAAGGTGCCAACGATGCCAGGAAACTAGGCCAAGCCCACCCACAGCACCCGTCCTAGAGTGGGAAACCCAAGGGGACCTTGGTCTAGGATCCATATAGATTTCGCCGGGCCCACAAAAGGACACACCTTCCTTATAACAGTAGACGCTTACTCCAACTGGCTGGAGGTAAGCAACATGAAAACAACAACCACGGAGGCCGTGATCAAGGAACTCTGCAAACTCTTTGCAATGCATGGCCTCCCAGACGTCGTCGTTTCCGACAACGGGCCCCAATTCACCTTGCTGGAATTCGAAAAATTCCTAGCGGAAAGGGGTATCCGCCACGCGCTGACAGCACCAGCGCACCCGGCGGCAAACGGTAGGGCGGAACGGATGGTGCAATTCACTAAGAAAACCATCCGGAAAATAGACCACGGGGAGATCCAGGAGAAAATAAACAAATTACTCTTCACCCAACACATAACCCCAAATACCACAACGAATAAGAGCCCAGCCGAACTATTAATGGGGAAGAAATTAAGGTCCCCACTCGACAGGTTACACCCCACGTATAACCCGGAGAAGCCCCCAGACTCAAACAGCAAACACCGAACTTTCGCACCAGGCGACCCCGTATACGCAAGAAACCTGACGGGAGACCCATTATGGGTACCGGCCGTCATCACACAAATAACAGGCCCACACTCGTACCGGCTACAAACAGCAGACGGACGAGCATGGAAACACCACATCAACCAATTAAGGTCGAGGACGACCAACCAAGAGACCACCGACGCACAAACAGGCGAAACCAACCCCCACAACACAAACCAAGGGGGGAGGGAATACCCAGGGGACCAAAACCAAAGAAGAATAAACCAGCCATACTTACCGGAAAGCAGCCAGCACGACCCGACGCCAGGAAGAGACAGCCAGGCCAGCTTGACCGACCCGGGGAGACCGAGCGGGAGCGGCGAAACCCGCAGCTCAACCAACCCGGGAGGCCCAGGAGGGAGCTACGGAGAGCGGCCTGGCCCGACCGACCAGCCGGTTCCCACGATGGCATCAGGAGAAACAGAGATCCCGACCGAACCGGCCGGGATCCAACCTACGACTGAGCTGCGCAGGTCCAGTAGGCTCAGACGGAGCCCCGCCTACCTATGTGACTACGCGACGTAAGGACTAAACCAAGAGGGGAGGGGTGTTCTGTCCCCTCATTAGCATTCTTGAGATCCCCGCGCTTTGATTGGCCAAAGCGCGGGGCACTCTGATTGGTCAGGCGAGCCGCGCCGATTGGCTCGCTAAGAATCTCCCGCGATTGGTCTATTCGAATCGCGGGAGATTCAAAGCGGTGCCATTGGCCGCGGCCGCCGCGGCTAAAGAAATAAAAGCCGTGAACCTTTTGCAAAGCGCCAGTTCGGTTCCTATATTAATAAAAGAGCATGATTTGAAGTCACCGACTCCTGGCATCATTTTCAAGGACACGACACCCCCTTTAAATATTATGTCCACACTCCTGTTTCAAACAATCTCTATGTTGTTTCACTTCAATTTGTTTGTGTTTATGTTGAATCCACTTCAGTGGTGCCTGACCCCAAACCATTTTGGCCTTTCTCCTGGAATTTCATCTACCTGAACTATCAGTCTAACCTTTGAGATGACCTGAAAGACACACCAAGAATAGAATACTTTATTGGCCAAGTGTGATTGGACACACAAGGAATTTGTCTTGGTGGAAATGCTCTCAGTGTACATAAAAGAAAAGATACATTCGTCAGGAGTCAAGAATCATCAGGTATAACACTTACTGATAGTCATAGGGTACAATAAGCAATCAAATCATACTAGGAAACAGTCAACGAAAATCATTAGAATACTAGCAACAAGGTTACAGTCATAAGTGGGAGGGGATGGGTGATAAGGAGTGATGAGAAGATTAATAGTAATAGTAGTGCAGACTTTGTAAATAGTTGGACAGCGTTGAGGAAATTGTTTAGCAGAGTGATGGCATTTGGGAAAACACTGTCCTTGTGTCTAGTTGTTCTGGTGTGCAGTGCTCTATAGCGTCGTTTTGAGGGAAGGAGTTGAAACAGTTTATATCCGGGATGTGAGGGGTCTATAAATATTTCCACAGCCCTCTTTTTGACTTGTGCAGTATACAAGTTGTCAATGGAAGGAAGGTTGGTAGTAATTGTTTTTTCTGCAGTCCTAATTATCCTCTGAAGTCTGTGTCTGTCCTGTTGGGTTGGAGAATCAAACCAGACAGTTATAGGGGTGCAGATGACAGATTCATCTGCATCTCATCTGCACCAAGCCAGATAAAGTTGTCATCTCAGCAAAGATGAATATGTCACCTCTATGTCACTTCACTGCCTGGTCTCTGCTCACTTGAACAATTTTGTACAGGCTTAATAAATGGATAAAAGATTGTAACCTAAAACCAAAATCTATTGGGCCCCTATGTAACCTAGCCTGGGTGATTCCTTAAATAACAGAGTAGGTTCATTTTGAACAATAAAAATAAGCTTACGTGGGCAAGTAATCAATGAAAACAAGGATTTTTCTCAATACCCAGCACAACCCCTGAAGAACAAAACATACAGCATGTGGTTTTAAAGCAGAATGTTTGATGGTCTTCTCTTTTATATCTCTTGTTCTTGTTATAAGTATTATTACAACCCAGGAAAAAAAAACATCTTTGTGTGGTATGTTAATAAACTATGGAATTTTATATACCCCCAGCATCAGTGGTGCGATTCAAAAAATTTTACTACCAGTTCTGTGGGTGTGGCTTGGTGAGTGTGGCACGGCTTGGTGAGTGTGGCAGGGCTTGGTGAGTGTGGCAGGGGAAGAATACTGCAAAATCTTCATTCCCACCCCACCCTATTAACCTGCTTTCCAGCTCTGTTCTCCTGTGCAGGGAAACAAAAGAAGATCCAGCCAATCAGCTGGGACTCAATGGGAGGCAGAGAATAGATGGGGGCGGGGCCAGCCAGAGATGGGATTTGCCGGTTCTCCAAACTACTCAAAATTTCTGTTACCGGTTCTCCAGAACTGGTCAGAACCTGCTGAATATCACCTCTGCCTGATGTATATAAATGACCACAATTTCAACAATTTTTTAAAAACCTAATCAAATTTACAAAAGAAATCCTTGCTACATTGACTATATTATTACAAACTTAACATTTAGAAGTCCCATGTATCTGGATAGCCACTGCTGAGAAGAAAGATATGCTTGTTGATTTCCTGTAAACACGGGGATGTAACCAGGAATTGGACTCTTAGTTAAACGGATTGTCACCAATGCCTTTTAATGTTTTTACTTTTCACATGCATGTCAAACTTGCAGCTCATAGGCCAGATGCATCACATACTGCTCACGCCCATGCCCAGTTTAGCGAAAGGGTGAAAAGTTGTGATACGTCACATGACAACGTGAGTTTGATATCCTTGACATAAACGGTTTTAATTTGTAAATTCATTCCGTATTTATAGTAGCGAATATAGAATGAAACCATCACTCTACAAATAACAAGGAATCATATACACATTTGAAGGTGTCATTTCCTCATTCTAGCCATTAGGATTATCAATTAACCAGGTTCAATAAGAGTTAAGGGACAATTTGGATAAACTAAATTATTTTTAGTATGGATCAGTGGTCCCCACCCTTTGTGGTTTGGCGGACTGATTGGGGGAAGGAGAGGGGAACTGGACCATGCATGTGGCAGTCGGGGTGCACATGTATAAGTGAACACACACACAGCTCAACTTGCACGAACAGTGGGCTGGTGTGCACATGTATGCACACGCAGTTCGACTACGAGTTGCACTGTATGCGCATGTGCATGAGCACCAACCCACCGTTCATAGGAGTCGAGTTGCATGCAAATGTTTGCACCAACCCACTTGTCATGCAGCCTGGTTGCAAATAGGCTACAGCCCAGTATTGGGTCACGGCCTGGGGCTGGGGATCCCTAGTATAGATCATTCAAAGACAAGAAGTAACCCCACTCACAGATAATATTAAAGTGATACATTCCATCATAAAATGCTGTACATTCCATCATAAAAAGCATTGTACACTACTTGTCAGCTAGACCAGAAGTATGCAATGTTGTATCTTAAAGATTTCCAACATACTGTACATTGTTTAAGTATAAATTGTATTCATTCTAAAAACTGGTCTACAGGTAGTCCTTGACTCACAACCATTCATTTAGTGTCTGTTCAAAGTGACAAGAGCACTGAAAAAAGTGGCTTATGACTGTTTTTCACACTTATGATTATTGCAGCATCCCCATGATTAAATGATCAAAATTCAGACACATGAGAACTGGACTGTATTTATGTCACTTGCAGTGTCATGTGATTACCTTTTGTGACTTTCTGACAAACAGAAAGGGGAAGCCAGATTCACTTAACAATGATGTTACTAACTTAACAACTGCAGTGATTGACTTAAAACTATGGCAGGAAAGCCCATAAAATGGGGCAAAACTCACTTAACAACTTTCTTGTTTAGCAGTGGAAATATTGGCTCAATGTGGTCATAAGTCAAGGACTATCTATATATGATTTCATTCATTCAAAAGATCTCTATTCCCTCCCTTCTTCTTTCCCATTAACACCTTTGGATCACTCTATATAGATGACATCCACACAAAAAGTACAACTTTAACAATGGCACAAATTCTAAGTGCTGATTAGACACTTAGGTACAGAGTTTTTATCTGCATTCCATGTTAATCAGTATATTCCACTTGAGAAAACACTGAGATGCTTGGAAAAAGATAAAGTCTGATTATTTTTCTCATTATCTGAGTGAAAAAGAAGAAGGTAGACTTATTAAAAAGGAATGAGATTCAACTAAACTAGCATTCAGTCATTCCTGGAGGACACAGAACACCAGAGAGCAATGATATGACATTTCATTGAACTAATGTCATTGGGTGAGAAAGGAGCACTTTTATTATTTCATTAATTTAAGCTAGGGATAGTTGATGAATTATCAAATACCAACAATTATTCATAAGCTATTTTTTCTGTCAGCATACTCCCACATATTTTTGATGGGGGGGCGGGAAATATCACTGTATATGAAAAAAAATGAATTTTGTAAAAGAGAATTTGAGGTAGTAGGATAGAAAGGGTATTGATGTTTTTGAATCTTGGGGTTGAAAAAGGCTTCTGAGAATATCATGGATAACCAAAAAAATAAACAGATGGATTATTGAACATATTGAACATAGAGTTCTCAATCAAAACACAAAGTCCCAAGCTTTGTAAAAACTACGTAAAGATCTTTTTCTTTGGAGTAACCTATAATGTTATTATTCTATAAGGGTAATTCTATAAGGGTAAGGGAGAGGTCTAAATTTAATATTAAAGTTTAAAGAATGTATGTATGTTAAGAAATCAAAGAAAAAGATGCATTAGAAAATTTTTATTACAGTGGGTAGAAAAAAGAGTGTATTTGTTTTCGTTTTCCAGTAAGGTCAAAGAATTTGAAAGAATACAAAGAATTTTGTTAAATAAAAATTGTGACAGTTCATAAAGATTACTAGGTGCAAACAGAAATACATACTATTTGTATAGCAAGGAAGATAAGGCAGGAATTTTTAAATCAAGGGTCTCCAACCTTGGCAACTTTAACATTTTTGAACATCAACTCCCAGTTGAAGCAATTGAAGTCCACAAGTCTTAAAGTTGCCAAGGTTGAAAACCCCTGAGTTAAATTGATTATTCTATTCAAAGAGGGATTTATATTTAAACATGTTTTTCGCTTGGATATTATCTCTGGATTTTGTGCTTCTGATGAAAAAAAATGAAATTTTGACTTTGGTTCAGAAATAGAAATGGCTAGGAGTGTGTGTGTGTGTGTGTGTGTGTGTAAAAGCAACAAGTTAAGGCTGGGGTGTGTTACCTTGTACTGTGCTAAGAAGAATTGAAAGTCAATGCCCTTTTTCCCCCCTTGCATCTCACACCTTAGTCTCTGAAAGTAACGAACAAATCTTCACACTAATTAAATGAACTGTCTCCTTCAAACACCACTCCCCTTTTGCTCCTCTTTTATTCCCTATGTGAGGGGCCATTCACCATCCACCTGTGCCTTTATTCCTGAGTCAACCCTTGTTCCTTAACTGTTCCCTTCTCCTGGTAGCTCTGTTCATGCACACGTCGGGAACAGGCTCCAGCTGCTCTTCTGCCCTACTGATCTTCAACTCCAAAGGCAGCTGATAACTGTTGAGAGGCCCTGGCCCCATCTCTGCCTCCAATGCTGAGCGCTTCCCCCAACTCCAGGACTGGCTCCCCAACCTCTTCATTGTCTGAGTCTGCCACCAGCTCCACTGGCCGCTGGTGGGCCACAACACATTGTGACAAAAAGAGTTATTACATAAAATATTTTTATAGTCTTTAATAAGGATGAGAATAAAGAATGTCCATAGATCATCTACTTCATCATTCTCCTTTCTCTGAAACCCATTACATCTTGTATTAGAGACTTGATGTGACCTATTTCTATTTCATTTGATTTCCTTATCTCCCAAGATGAGCATGTTATTTAGATAAATTGAGCAATTCCACAATGGTGGAGAACATTTTAAACTCTTGCTTGATTCCTCAAGGTAAAATCACCTAGGAAAAAAAGTTTTCACTGGCTCATATTTCAGCTGAAATCTTGACACTTCCTATTATTTTATACTGCCCATTCTCAGTCTCCGATTGTCAGGAATAATTCAGGCTGAAAGATGACATTTCAGAGAAAAAGTTGTAGAGTATTTGCTCTGATATAATACTTTAAATAGCAATAATAAGTGTTATCTAATATTTTCTGAAATGCAAACAATTTTGGAATCAAGCAATTTCTCCCTTCAAGTACATTTTGCAAAACCTCAATTTTGTCCAAGGAAATGCTATAACGACCCTGTGAATGAAACTCTATACCACTGTGACATCCAGTCAGGGAACTAGAAGCTGCGATGTTCCACCGAACCCACAAAACTTTGTGCGATGAAGTTTCCACTGGCTTTGAAGCCAAGCACCGCCAAAAACTAAGAGAAAATCATGAGCAGTGTCACAGAATAACACCCAGTTATCATAACAATGGGTTTGCATTGCTCCCACTGTGATAGACTGTATTTCCAGACTAGAACTGCAGAGCCACCTCCATGTTCGCAGATAAACTACATAACAATTCTTCATACTTGAAGGACTACCTATATAAATAAGAAACAGTAATATCATATATGTTTCCTTTTTTTAGATCTTTATTTAGAAAGGTTAAAGATATTACCACCATGGAGGAAAATCTATGTGAATAGTAGGAACCGAAAACAACTTGATGACACATAATGAATCAGTCAATCAATCAATCAATCAATCCACCTTCTTGATCTTCTGTATTCATGTCACCTAATAAATTTAGCCATTAGTCTATATTATTTCTATTATCATATGTTATTTTTAATCGCATAGTAACAAAGCAACAAAGGGATTCATTATTTAATGTGTAAAATCAGTTGTTTCCATGACTTCTTTACAGTGTTTAAATACTTCAGCTTGAGATGAAACAAGAGATCGGTGTACAATTGTTAGGGCGATTCAGAAGCACATTTTCAGTCGGCAACCCTTTGACTTATTTCAAAGCCAAGTGATAAATTGAACCAACACTCAGGATTGATAGATCACAGCAGTTGTACTGTTTTGATCCAGACAATAAAAAAGGGTTTTTTCCAAACATGCATAGAAGGGCAAAATCCTGTTTACTTCAGAGCAAAAAGGCTGCCATAATTTAAATGGCCGTCTTTGATGTTCTGATTAAAAGTGTCAAAACAGAGCAACTCAGCCCTCCAAATTACAGCTACTCTCCAAATTAGTTCACTTTCAAACCCAATCAAAGAAATACTTTAAAATTTGCCCATCTCAATGACTTCCAAACTTGTCATATGTTACAGTACTGTATGTGGAGTAGCAGAAATCTAATAAGCAGTATTGAAAATGAATGGCACTATTAATAATTATAATAATTTAGAGACTCTGACACTGTTTTCTTTTGCTATTGGTCAGGGAGAGAGTGAATCATTCAAAAAGAATTGATTTGTTTCTTCCTTGGACAAAGACTTATTCAAGGAAGTCTGGACAACTCGCATATACCCAACCAGAGATGGTGAGCCAATAAAAAACTTAATAGAAATCAGTTACAAGTGGAAACATGTTAAGAAAAAAATGGGAAGGCAGGATTTAAGGTGAACAATTGACTGTATGGTTATGGTACTTAGTTTTCCTGGCAAAAATAAAAAAATGGTTTGTTCAAAAAAAAAATAGGTGTTCAGACTTGGAAAAAGTACAAAGAAGAGCAATTAAGATGATTAAAGGCCTGGAGACTAAAACATATGAAAAATGGTTGCAGGATTTGGGTTTGGCTAGTCTAGTGAAAAGGACTCGAGGGAACATGATTGCAATATTTCAATATTTGAGAGGTTGCCACAAAGAGGAGGGTTCAACTTATTTTCCAAAGCACCAGAAGGCAAGGCAAGAAACAATGGATAGAAGATAATCAAGAGGGGAAGCAACCTGGAACTTCCTAAGAGTGAGGAGAATTAACCAGTGGAACAGTTTGCCATTAGAAGTTGGAGGTGCTTCATCACTAGAGGAGTTTTTTAAGAAAAGACTCGAAACCATTTGTCTGAAATGGTATAGGATCTCCTGCTTGAGCAGGGGGTTGGACTGGAAGACCTCCAAGGTCCCTTCCAACTCTATTCTGATTCTGATTCTAAGCCCAGAATGTTGATGGTTTTAATTTTCTTCATTTTACACAATAGCATTGAACTTAATTCTTAAGCGTGATCATTTATTGGAATGGAAACAAGGCTGTTTACCATTATGGGTTCAGCTGACTCTTTGGTAGTCTTCTAATCCTGAAAATGCTTTGTTCTGATTAGAGTAGATAACAATTAAGTTACTTTCTAGGATTGAATTTACAGGATATATCCGAGCATTGTTGAGCATAACATCTATTTTTTAATGATCTGCTTTGAATCCATGCTCCCTAACTATAGACTTAGCCTATAGGATGCTAAGGGGTTTACATTCTGTTGTATTATTTCAGAAACTGGATTCTAGAGGGGACTAAAGTTTTTAGATAGAAAAAAATTGGCCAGCCTGTAAAATGTTGCAAAAGAACTTTTGAAGAATGAAATCAGAAAATAGTAGCCACAATATCAACAATGTCAGTAATGATGTCTACTTCTATCAAAACACTATGCCCAAAATATTCCTTTTATCAATAATATAATCGGTTTGATTTCTGCATTCTCCATCTGGTGATGCCCATCTATACAGCCATCACTTTGGTAATTGAGCTATCAATTTGATTTTGCAGTCAGGATCTGCATACCTTCCCCGATCTCTTCTGCTATCCTAATTTGCCTGCCGTCACTTTTTTAAGGCTAAATTCAAGTACCTAAATATATAAATTATAAAATGTAAGATATCAGAATTAAAACAAAAGGTAAAATTAAAGTCTATTGTTTACATAAAAATCAGTCCTGAATGCTAAATGCCAGCAACAAATTGGCACTAAAAACAAGACTTTCAGATTCAATGGCTCATCATTGTCACAATGTCTTCCTTAGTCAAACTACAGCCTTAAAAGTAGGCAGGTCAACACCAGCCTTCCAACCCCTACCCTGGTCCACTTACTCTGTAACAACCAACCTAAAGCCTTCCTTCTATCTTGTGTACTAATCTGATAACAACATTTGTTCATAGGAAATGATTTATTCTTGACTCTATCCTTTTTCTTGAGCCACCTCAGCTTCAAAAAAAACTGGAAAAACACTGTTTACACCAGGGGTGTGAAACTCAAGGCCCTTGGACACAGGGCCAGGACACAGGGTACTTAGATCTGGCAAATGGGGCCACCCTGAAAACAGTAATGGACCAGCCTGCAGTGCCTCTGCCAGTGAAAAATGTTAGGAATATAAGTCACCTAACAGGTATTTAGGTTGAAAATATATAAACCAGGATAAACATTTTAATATTTTATCTTTAAGAAAATGCAAAAAATTGTAATTGGGTGTAGTTTCTCAAACGGCCATAAGATGGAGCCAGAAACCTGGGTTGTTTGGTCTTAGCCTTAGTCTCAGAAGAGAGTGTGTCTGAGTGAGTCTCTCTGTTTCCTTCTGTTGGACAGTATTGCCATTCCTCCATTTTTCCTTATAATTGACTGATATTTTTGAATTTGATGTAAGTCTGATACTGAACTGTTTTTGACAGTGGACTTTGATATTGGATTATTCCTGAACTGAAAACTGACTGCCTTATCTGTGAATGACTTTGGACTGTTTATTTTGAACTTTGCTTAAACCTTTATTGAAAGTAAAAACCTACATTTACTGTACAGTTTATCTGTGTGTTGTGTGTGTATTATTCAAACACTTCTCTCAAATACGTCTCCCTGTATGCGCTCATTCTCCTAACGGGGAATTACCTCAACAAAAACAGAGTTCAGAAGGGCTATGCATGATCTGCATGAACTCCATTTTTGGCTACACCACAACAGCTTCCTGCAGTCCTCTGCCAGTGAAAACAAAGCTCCTTTTTCACTGGCAGAGCGCTCAGGCTAACACAGGCGGCCCCGATACAAGTGACATTGAGCTGGCCACATCCACCCTGGCCACACACACTCGCCCCCCTGAGGTCAAACACAACCCTGATACAGCTCTCAATGAAATCAAACTTGACACCCCTGGTTTAGACCATTGAATTCAATTCTCTGCTCAATGTTCAAAGATACAAATTAAAGAATGCTAAAGAAAAATTCATTCAGACTTGCCTGAACATATCCATCAAAGCAACATCTACCCTCAGTAAGTAATTGGCTCCATTATGAGATATGAAATGCATTTGAAAAATGTCAATGATATAACACTCAAGAGCGTTTCTTACAACTATTTGAGGAAGGAGATTGGGGATAACAAAATGCATCCAAGCCAGCCCATAGCACTACCCAAATTAAGTTTGAAAGAATATTCTAACTTGTGTTGTCTACACTCATAGGTTACAGCTATGCAGCTTCCACTAAGTTCTGTCTTCCCATTACAAGATGCCAAAGACTGAATCTGGGACTTTTTGAATTAAAATATGCTTTGTATTGCTAATTACAGTCTTCAGTTGTCCAGACAAAATTATTTTCTGCACTATAATTGCAATGTATTAATCAAGTTCAAATTAAGGAGCTCTTGAGTAGTATTCTGATTTAAATCTGGTCATATTATACCACCATTCAACCACCAGATTCAGATAAATTAGCCATTATTTTATTTCTTCATTATTTTTACTGCTAGCAAATTAATGGCACAATTCCCTTAACAATAATTTGCTACTCTTAGCAATTAAAATGTTGTACCTGACTTTAAACTTTCCTCTCTTCAGATACTGAATGAAGAAAAGAAATCTCCAATTAAAAGTGAAACAGAATAACAAAACTATGGAGGGCTGTTAACATTATTCTTAATGTCAGCACATTGCCCACTGGGGTTAGAAATGGTGCTGCTTAGATTAAAATGTCATCTTGGACTTTGTCCATTTATCTGGACAAATATTTTCATTTTGCATCTTGAGAATTTAATAGCTATTTCTGGATGGTCTGAGTTAAGGTGTCTTCTTAATGTTGACAAGCCAAAGACTGGTGGGGAACTAACTTTTTGTATGCTTCAGTGAGAAATAATTTAAACCTCCTTGTTTTATTTTTCACCCCTCCAAGGATGATACTAGATTGGCAACTCCTTTCTCTCCTGAAGTGACATTACAGGGTCAAAATGAGAAAAGCTATTTTTGCATCCTCCTTCAGATAATGCTCAGGTTTGTAACAAGTAAAGGTATTAATTTGTATAATGATTCATTATTCCAAGGTCCACAGGAATTCTTGTTTATTCAGCTGGCTCAATTATGCAACGACCAAATGCTCATTAAAGTGGGTGGGAGGAGGAGGAGGAGGAAGAGGAGGAGGAGGTGGTGGTTATGATGTAAAAGAAAGCTTCAGTAGATTGCAAGGAGATTTCATATCAGATGTGAGAGGACACTTACTCCTGATATTTCACGTCCTGATATTGCCTTATTTTGATTTAATGTCCATAATTGTGTTAATATGCTCATAATATAAAGTTCAGCATAGCTTAAAGGTATAAATGTACTTTTGAATTACATAACAAAAATGTGGAATTTATCACTTAGCTATTACAGATTCACTGAAACAGAACACCCCAAAAAGGAAGTTAATTTCAATGTGTCATTTTATTTAGCTTAATAATACTAATATGGATGGAATCATTCCTGTATCATAGATGTTCTGACCTAGGCTTCCCCAACAGCACGAAGCTGACTCCTCATCCCGATAAACCCCTTTTTAGTTTACAGTGAATTTCTCTCCACCAAAGTCCCGGCCAACTGTCTTTCAAGATATTTCATCATTATAGACCTTTATCAGGCTTGGAGAGTTGCCAGGCCAATATCTTTCAGATGCCACACTTAGCAGACAATAATTAGCAAGAACGCAGGAACAGATCTTCACCCAAATGAACTAATTGTCTCCTGCAAATCCCCACTCCCCTTTCACTCCTCTTTTATTCCCTGTGAGAGGGGCCATTCACCTGTGGCTTTACTCCCAAGCCAACCCCTGTTCCTTAGCTGTTCCCTTCTTCTGGCAGCTCTGCACAGGCGCACACTGGGAACAGGCTCCAGCTGTTCTTCTGCCTCACTGATGTCCAACTCCAACACAGCTGATAACTGTCAGACGGCCCTGGCCCTATCTCTGCCTCCAATGCAGAGCACTCATCAAAGCCTTCCCCAGACTCCAGGACTGGCCCAACCCTCTCACTGTCTGAATCTGCTGCCAGCTTTGGTGGGCCAGAGCACTAGATAGTATATCAGGGCAATAGATGAATTCTGAAAGCACTTAGATTGAGTTACCTACCGGTAAAACATCCTGTTTCAGATTTTACTTCTGTTCAGACAATGTTTTTTAGCCATTAAAGTTTGGCATCTTGGCTGAAATTCTTCAATGCAAAATGTTTATTTATCAGGACAGTCAAGAATAGATAGCTCCAGACAATAGTATTTGGCTAGGACTGAAACACTTGACTTCTCTGTATTTACTCAACTTCTGAAGCAATGAAAATTGTTTGACATCTGCCTTGACAACTACACACTTGATGTTCTAATATGAGAAGGCAAAACTGTTTGATGTAAATGGAAACTGGTCAAAGAATTGTGGCCTGCAGGCTAGATGATCCCATTGGGAATTCCTTGTCCATTTCAATTTTTATATTCCTACTGCTGAGCTTTTGTTCTATCTATTCTCTTTTTAGTTCCTATTAACTGCCAAGAAAGTGGCCATGAAGTAAACGGAGAGGTCCGTTCTGATCATTTTTTAATATTATCTCTGCTTTGTTGAAACTTTTGATAAGTTCACTGATAAAGTATCAGTGGGCCACAGAGGATAGTGTTTAATAACATAATCCAATACTGAAAGGACTTCAGCCTGAAATTAAAATTTGCAATTATTTGGAGAAGACATATGTGACTTTAATAGATCATATAAGCATTAAATGTTCTTAGATTTAGGGGAAACTTGTCACAGGGATACAGGTAGGTGAACATATCTAGAATATGGATTAATTGAAAAGTCATGGAGGAAATATATGTAAAGATGTAAGAATCCCAACTGAGTCAAAATGCTGAATACTGGATTTAAGTCCATGCAGAGCTTCATAGCAATTTTATAGTTGGGGATTTTGTAGCATGCATTGCTGAAAAATTTCTCCAACCATCCTTCTGTAGTCATGTTTTAAGGAAAATAGAAGAGTGGACAAAGCAAGGAGATAAAAGGGAGCTTGTTATTTTGTCATTATTACCCAAGTAGCACATGTGTGATGGAATGTGCACTATGCAGCAACAAAAGAGGAGGATTTTGCCAACAGAGAAGGTGACCCAGATCAAAAGACTGGGCAGTACCAAGTAGGAGGGAAGAGGTTTAGGGTCAGTCCCACCCTAGATTCTCTCAGAATATGGCAATAGCACTTAGACTTATATACCGCTTTACAATGCTTTGCAGCCCTCTATAAGCAGTTTACAGAGTCAGGCTATTGCCCCCAACAATCTGGGTATTCATTTTACCCACCTCAAAAGGATGAAAGGCTGAATCAACCTTGAGCTTGATGAGATTTGGACTGCCAAATTGCAGGCAACCGGCAGGCAGCAGAAGTAGCCTGCAGTATTGCATTCTAATCACTGCGCACCATGGCTCTAGTAGATAGAAGGTTATGGTTTTAGTTTGGCAACTTTGGCAACATTTAGAACAATTAATCAGTGGAATGACTAGCCCCCAGAAGTTATGGATGCTCAAACATTGGGAGTTTTTAAGAACGTTTTAAAATTGGAAAGCCATTTGTCTCAAATGGTATAGGGTTTCTTGCATCAATTGTCACCAGTTTTCGTAGTCCTGAATTAAATTGAATGATTCCTCTCAGATATGCATTTTCTGCTATAACCCCACAGCATGAAATTGCAATAGCTGATTTCTTTAGGTCTCTTAATCAAAAGGGAAAGATTAAATAACCATTTTTTCCTGTCTCTGCCAAGCTACTTTTAATGAAGAGAGTCAACAAAGCAGTTTAAAAGTAGACATTTATGTAAAAACTGTAACTTGTTCCTGGTGTGTATTCATTTATTAATCTGTCAGTGTTTCATTTTAGCTGTTCTTCGGTCTTTCTGACCCTTCAGCTTCCCTGCTTTGCATACATAGTCCTTTCCTTTAATATTAATCAGACATCTCCATTGAAAGCACATTAGTTCCCTAAATTAGAACATAACATAGTTAACTAGTATAGCACATAACCTGTTTGCTTTCAATTCTGTTAAAGCAGACAGCAATAGCAGATGATCTGAACACTCAGAAATCTCAGAAGCAGGGCTTTACGGAGTTCCTGAGGTGGGGAAGGGGGAATTAAGAACATAACATTACGTGACTCAAACATATGCAGATTATTTTCATTATCAGGTAGGTAGGTTAAACTGTAGATCTGTCTTTATTTTGTCTTCCTCCCCATCTAAAATGTTGGTTTATTGCACATGATTGTGGGGTGGGGGCTTGAAAAACCACCAAAGATTCGATATTAATCCAAGGAAAACAGCTTTATTGTAGCATTTCTGCAGAAACGGGTTCCTACCCTGGCAGATGGGAGGAACCCAGAGCAAAGTTTGCATTCTATTTTATACCCTAACCTACCACCCCATCCTATGATAGCTTGGTTTACAATCTACCTATTGAATTTCAGTATACAATTCATCACCTAATATGGGACATCAGGAAGTTGGATGCTTTCTAACACGTACGCATTTTCCCAGATTTTCCCAGAGCACAATGTGAGATTGTTCAATGTTTCAACTCTCCCTTTTGCAGTAGAAAAGTATCAACTCGCAGTTTGAAGTTTGAGTCACAGCTACACCATACACAATGGATTTTATTTATGTTTTCCTCTTACATGATCAAAATGCACCACCTTTAAAACAAAACATTTATTTTACAGTTTCACACTATTTCCTACTAAATTCCATCTTTTCTTAAAAATGCCTAGGCTAGGAGACAGAATAGGCCCCAATTTCTACTGAGAAACTGCACTTCATTATATTTTAGGGTGGTATCAGGTGGTCCTAAGTCCTTTTTTAAAATGCTTCTAAGGCACAGTTTAATTTTAAGACACACTGCATGCACATGTTATGGGTTCATGGTTGGTTTTTAGTAAGAATGGCTAGTTGTCTAACATAACAATAACAGTATTTATAATGAGCCTTCAAAAGTGAAATCCCAGAACTAGAAAGGATTTTAGGATTGAGTTTTTATTTTAAAACAGTTTTTAGTTTAATTGTAGTCCTGATCAGCAGGTTCTGATCAATCCTGGAGAACCAGTAGTGGAAATTTTTAGTAGTTCAGAGAACCAGCAAATGCCTCCTCTACCAATCCTCTACTGCCACACCTACCAATCTACGCCCACAGAACCGGTAGTAAAAAAAATGCAATCCGACGCCTAATGAGGGGAAGTATGTAGTGGACTACTCCAAGGTTCTCCTTAGGCCCACTCTTCTTCAATGTCTTCATAAATGATTTAAATGAGGAAACTCATCACCAAGCTTCAGGGAATAGGGAAGTAATAATTTTAGATTGATATTTCTTTATCATGGCTTGTAATAAAGCCAAAATCTATTACTACTCTTGGCTTACTGTCAGAATAAATAAAATCTGGTGTACCCATCACAACATTGCAAAAAAATGCTACAATTAAATAGCATGATAAGTCTGTGATCCTTTAATTTTTCAAAAGCACTCAAATATGTTGACATGTATAATAGGTGAGAATATAAACCAAACTTTGTATGAATATAATTGGGTTAAGAAATTGAAAACACAAAGATTGGTGACTTTGATAAATGTACATTCTGAATCTTTGAATAGATCTATAATTTGTGTTTTCCCTTGGGACTAACAAAATCTATTTTCTATTTCTCAAGCTAGCAACATAAAATCACATTTGGGGGTATATTTTATGTACCTTTGAGAGGCAGACCAATTTCTTTTTCTGTTTTTATATAGTGTACATATATTTTGAAATGGTGTAGATATGGGCCAGCTGGTAATTTTCACAGCTCATAAAAGGATACTTTTGCTCACAATAAAACTATGTAAAAATCACATAGACCAGGAAATAGTGTCAGTTTAATATATCTGAACAATTTTTCACATTTTATTTACGTATCTATCTGCACTAAAAAGATGCTAAATAAATCAATTCATTATTTATGACTGCAAGTATATAAAACTATGGGTGAATGCAAAGGTGTGTAAGTAGACAGTAGTTACTGGTTTGGATCTATGTATGAGCACTTCTTACAGTGGGGTCCTTGGTGGTCTTTGAGTTTGCTGATTTTCTTGCAGACATTTCATTACCAAACTAGTGACATCATCAATATACTGACCATGTTACATAGTTTGGTTAATGAAATGTTTGCAAGAAAACCACCAACCTCAGAGAACTACCAAGGACCCTACAATTCAATCTGAGCTACAAATATTCTCCTCTAGCGAACTAATTACTGTAGTTGACCAGCTGAGCCTGAAGAAGGGGTCAAATGCATCATAAGTCATGAGTCCTTGCAAGCCCATAAGACAGAGGTCTCTAAACTTGGCAACTTTAAGACTTGTGGACTTCAACTCCCATAATTCTCCAGCCAGCTCCAACAAGTCTTAAAGTTGCCAAGTTTGGGGACCCCTGCCATAAGAGATCTAAGTCCAGCCCAAATTGAATGCCTTCTTATTCCCACTCATTTGCCTCGACCATTAGTAGGTCAGGTTTTTGTAGAGAGCTTAAGCTTGCAATAAATCTTTACAGTTATTTGAACTCTCCTGATTTCCCTGGCAACTAATAATTACAGCCTAACACTACAGCAATAATTATTTTCAATTATGTATCATTTTTAGCTATAACATGCTTTGCTTGATTTTGAGTTACCGTAATATTAAAACACATTCATGGTTTCTTTTTTGTGAAAGTTTCACATATCAAAACCAAAAAAAAAATATTATGTGACATGTGAGGGTTTTGCAATTACATCCTAACTGACTAGAAATGCTTATTACTTATTTATAATATTAATATATGTATTAATTAAGTATAATATGTATACTTAATTAAGTATACATATTATCTTATTTAGGAAAAATGCTGCAAAATTGTTCATTTTGTTTTGTCATGCATTGTACAAATACATTGTTGGGTATGTTAGGAAGTTCTTTAGTAGCTGACAGAAAAAGGACAGAAAAAGCTTCACTGGACTGCATGAAAATAAAGGTTACTCAAATCCAATATAGTCAGCAACTCTTTCTAAAACCATCAAATTCCAGAAACTATCTACAGAACCATCAGTTATTCTCACTCAATATTGGCAATGATGCTTTAGGATTTCCAACATGAATCTTTCCAGCTCTTCTATTCCCATACGGAAGTCTCAGGATCTGACAGGCATAGGGATTTGCCAGGCTTAAGTCTTCACTTTAATCATACAACAAGCAGCTAAACGGGGAGAATAGATTGTGTTCAGCAACATCAAAGAATCAGCTCTATCAGCAATCAAACTTTCAAAGGATTTAAGAAAAGTGCTGTCAAGGTTCAAACATGATTCAGGTCCAAGAAGCTACCCTTGGCATGAAGCAAAAACTGGTCTCAGGGACAATCAAACTAAAGATGTTATTCTCAGCACTAGTTTACCTTTCAATTGTAAGTTTTTGCTCAGAGGTTCAAAAGCTCCATTCGCCACTCAGCTAGTTGCATCTGCTTCATTTTCTTGGGAGGCATGAGCTGACTTTCAAGTAAAGCTGTTTTCCTATGTTGTTCTTCCTTAGAAGTTTGCTCTTGTGTCCCTATCCATTTGAAGATGCCGTCATTTCTGTCAGCAAGAATGTGGTTTGAGAGTTCCCAGGTTAGAAACTGTTGCAATCCTTGCAAAGGCCATCACTTTTTTATCTTGTTGGCTTGAAGGTTAATTGGCCTTCATTAGCTTTAAAATCCTCAACCTCATCTTTAGAAGATAGGTCTCATATGGAAATCCATTCAATAGCATTCGGATGTGTCAAGAACTTCTGTATGAAAATGTAATCCACCTCCCTGCAAGGGAAATGACTTGATTACATAATAGGTATTAGTATTGGGCATACTAAGCTGATTATATTTTCACCTATAATTGTCATTCAGTATCTTGTTGCTTTGTGACTCCTTTAACACCAATGCACTAATCATCATCATCATCTAATAGCCACTGGATGAGGTTTCCACCAGATTCAACTTGGGCTTGAACCTTTTCCTTAGTCTTTTTTCTTTTAATTTCTCCATGAAGCCTCATACAGCAGAGCTGTCAAACTCCCGACCTGTGGCCCAGATGCTTCACTCACTGGCCACACCCATGCCCAGTTTAGCGAAGGGGAAAAGTCCCGATATATCATGGGATACCACCATGACAATGTGAGTTTGACACCCCTGTCAAAGAGGAAAACATGCAAAAGATAGTTTGGCACAAGTCCCTTGCAATATTATTCATAGGACCACTAAGAATTTTCAAGGTGTTTGTCTGATTCATCTCAAGGTCATCTCCTCCAAAGCACATTAAACCTTCAGAAGAATAATTTCCAGGAAGTATCTAGCATTGAGTCTTGAGGGAGCTTTTGGCACCTCGTTGTCTCCGCTTCGTGCTATGTTGACCTGCTTTTGTCTGCGTGTGTGTGCGTGTGTGTGTGTGTTTGTGTAGAAGAACCACAGCAGACTGAGAGTAAAAAGTTCTCTCTTTTTCTTATGGTGCTCAGAAGTAAAGTTCATGATCAGCATAGTAGGTGAAGCGGGTTGAACTGTAACCCAATCAAGCCATTACTCTGTGGTAGGAAAAGACACTACCAGAAGCACTTTGTGTGCAAAGTGAGGTCACTGAACTCGATATCCTCATTTTGCATATTGTCCAAAAACTGGTCTCGGGGCCAATCAAACTGAAGATGTTATTCTCAGCGCTGGTTTACCTTTCAATTGTAAGTTTTTGCTCAAAGGTTCAAAAGCTCCATTCCCCACTCAGCTGAGTTGCATCTGCTTCATTTTCTTGGGGGGCACGAGCTGACTTTCAAGTAAAGCTGTTTTCCTATGTTGTTCTTCCTTAGAAGTTTGTCCAATGATTTGATGGAACAAAATGCAGGCCTACTTCCTTGTTGTGCCATTTAAAACAGAACGAGATGGCTTGCCATTGCCCGGAGGCATCTTTATGGCAGAATGAATTGCCTCTGTACAGTTCATTTAAATAGTTATAATGTGATCCTTTGAATGTTGTGCCTCAGGACCAAAATATCTGGGAGTATCTTTGCGCCTAGGGAGTGACCACTTACTCTTGTATTGAAATGCTGGTGCATGATCTGAGAAGAAGAAATATGTTTGTGCGACTTAGATAGATGAGGGCATATAATGTTGCCAAGGTTTCCTCAGGGAGAACTGTGTTCTCATACCACACGAGTGACAGCATGTGCCTGATGACTGTAATTTGTAGGGTTTGATACTGAAATCTGCTTAATCTCCTCAAAGCTCCAGATGCCTTTGCAAGCTCCAGTTTTCATGCTTTGCCTTCTTGACTATCAGCATGAATTCATTCCAAGCCGTTCATCGGTACTTTTAACACCTCTGAATAAGAAGGTGTCATTACAAAACCAGCCCTGGACTGTATTTTTACGACTACTCAATTTGAAGAACTTTAACAAACTATTGGAAAACAATCTTATTCAGAGACATATTGATTGTAGTTAGTGTTTTGATACAGAGAGCTTTGCTCTCTTTCAAAAATCCAGCATGCTTTGAACATCTTGTTACAGCCTATTGTTTACAGAGTAATAGCAGCAGCAATCAGAGCAATAAATTCCTCCCACCCAGTAAATCACAGCTGCTAGTAAAACAATTAACCCTCAATACTACCTCATTACTTTAATCAAACACTGATTAATTCATTACCTCAAAACTTACAACTTTTCTACCTCATCACCTATATCAATGATTAGATAATCAATTTCTATAAAATATTTCATTAATGGTTTAATTGATTTATTGTTTTAATTGATTAGTGTGATTAGAGTGTTTAGTGCAAATAGTGTGATTACTGATTAGTTTAAAAGATCAAGATTCATGTAATTTAATTGATTAGTAAAATCGGTGATTTAGTGAATTTAATTGAATCGTGTGATTAATGATTAGTGTAATTAACTAATTAGCAATTAGTGTAATTAATTGATTAGGCTGATTGTTGCTTAGAAAATTATTTGACTAGAGAGATTACTGCAATTGATTGATTGGTGTGATATTGGCTATATTGATTACACAAAATTGTTCCATTAATTAATTTAATGAACGCACCATCTTAACAAACTTACCATGCCAAGAAATAAATCCAATGCCAAACCACAACTTAAAGAGAAAGTAATCCCCACCAATGAACCACAAGACTCCTGCATATGCCTTAAATGCTACAAAACTCTAAAGGATAATGGAAACTCCATCAAATGTTCTATATTTTTTTTTTTGAAACAAATTTTATTATTTTTTTTTTAAAGACAAACAAACCATCATTAACCATTGAATACATAAACCCTCTTTCCATTATAAATTTTACAAGTCGAATAAGACATTATTTTATCCAACATAGTTCTGTTTTACACCATTTCCATATAAATATATAAATATCTCTTAGCAAATTTCTCATTATTTCTCTTTACTCTTATTCAATTTCATTATTATTATTATTTTTTCCTATATTTATCCAATTTATAATCATCATCTACATTTCTCTCTGACTTGGTTACCATTATTCTCATCCAACATTCCTCCAAGGTTTTATTAATTCTCAAACAAACATAAACACACAAAACATACAATAATAAAACTTCTTTTAAGAAAATAGTTTGGACCCAGATTACCTCTCTTTATATGGACTTCAATTAGCTTCGTGCTCATCTTATGTACCATTACCTATTTTATTTATCGTTCTATATCTTCTATATAACTTCTCCCTGCTTTTCACTCTTCTTAATTCTATTTTATTCAATTCATTTTAATTTAAATCATTATGTTTGTATCTTTTGTCCATTCTTTCCAAATTATCCATTTATCTCATTCCCTACAAAAAAAAAAAGATTTCTCCTGAAATCACTGACCAGAGTATGATGCCTTTCTATCCTCCCCCTAAATTAATATTTAAAATAACGCCCATTACCCAATCTGATTCTGCTTAGTACATTCTACCAGCTAACTTTTAAAAAGAGGAAAGAATAATAAATCCAAAATGATTAATATAGTTAAATAATAAATCTAAATGTTAAATATTGTAACATTCCACTTATCTATTTCAAAAACAAATGCTACAATAGTAAGTTTATAGTAACATCAATACAACAATCAATTAAACTCTTCAATTAAACTCAATATTTTAAACATTCCTTTTAATATTTTGTTAAATTTTAAAGTCTATCATTACTAAACATTTCAATATTTTAATCTTTTATTAATTCTTATAACATTCTAGTTTTCTATTTCTAATACAAATACTAAAATACCATCTTATGTACCTTGCAGAATCTTCTTTTTAAAAAAATTTATACATTACCCTTTATCCCTAAAAAAAATGGGGCCAGGGCAATCAAAAAGGGAGTGGTGGTTGCAGGAGACAATACTTCATATTTCTTTAGGAAGATTTCTTTAGGAAGATTTCTTTGAGTCTCAGGACTGATAAGGTCTGTTCTTGCAATTAACCCTTGGGAAAATTATTTGCCAGGATTTTTCTGTGTGTGAATGCCATGAACCCTCAGTAACTAAATATAGAGGGGGGGGATAGATAGATAGATAGATAGATAGATAGATAGATAGATAGATAGATAGATAGATAGATAGATAGATAGAATTATATATATATATATATATATATATATATATATATATATATATATATATATATATATATATATATATACACAGAGAGAGAGAGAGAGAGAGAGAGAGAGAGAGAGAGAGAGAGAGATTATAGAGATAGATAGATAGATAGATAGATAGATAGACAGACAGATGATCAATAGAAGATAGATAATAGATAGATATAGTTAGATGATAGAGATAGATAGATTAGATAGATAAGATAGATAGATAGATAGATAGATAGATAGATAGATAGATAGATGATTGATAGATATAGTTAGATGATAGAGATAGATAAACAAACAACTACAGCCCTATGCAGAATCCATCAACTCACACATAAGAAACTCATTCCAGTTCATTGAGATAATAAAGAAACAAAACTTACAAGCCAGTGACCTACTAGTGAGCTTTGGTGTCATATCGCTCTTTACCCAAGTGCCAATAAAAGAAGCCTTGACAGCCATCCAAAACAAATACAACCCCCCCAAGCATATCCTAGATCTGACCAACCACTGGCTACCCAATACATACTTCACCTGCAACGGACAAAAATACAAACAAATAGAAGGAGCACCCATGGGATCACCCCTCTCACCTGTCATTGCTAACCTCTACATGGAACACTTTGAAACACAAGCTCTAGAAAAATATGATCACAAACCCAAACTCTGGCTCAGATACGTAGATGACACCTTCATAATCTGGCCACACGGGAAAGAAAAACTGAACAACTTCCTCACACACCTCAACAGCCTACACCCCAAAATACAATTCACCATGGAAACAGAAGCTAACAACCAACTTCCCTTCCTAGATGTCTTGGTATACAAAAAATCCAATGGCTCCCTAGGACACACCATCTACCAGAAGAAAACACATACAAACCACTATCTACACGCACTCTCACACCACCACCCAACACAGATCAATTCCGTAGCCGAGACACTCATCTCCAGAACAAAATGCTTAGCCGACGAACAACACCTAGGGACCGAACTACACACTCTCACCGGCGTGCTGACAGCCAATGGATTCCAAAGAAAGAAGATCACTCACCTAATCCAAAAAGAAACCCCAACCAAAATCCAAGACAGAGAACCAAAGAATGGCAAAGCCCTCCTCCCATATATAAAAGGCACTACAGACAAAATCAGCAAGACCCTCCAAAAACACAACATCAAGACAGCATTCTGCACAAACAGAAAGATATCCACCACCCTAAGAAACCCTAAGGACAAAATCGAGTTAGAAAATCAAGGAGCATACGAAATCCCTTGCACTGCCTGTCCCACCACATACATTGGAAAAACTAACAGAAGAATAAGTGCACGCATTGAAGAACATAAGAACTCAATCAAAAAGGAAGAACCAACCTCTTCCCTGGTCCAACACCTCAAAAACACAGGACATGAGATTGACTTTAAAAATACCAGAACTATTGCCAAAACTGAACACTTCAGCAGCAGAATAATCAGAGAAGCCATAGAGATAGAAAAATGCCCACACAGCATGAATAAATGAGATGATACCTCCTACCTACCAGCCATTTGGAAACCCGCCCTCATGAACAGACGAGTACCTAACATGAAGAATGACACCAGACCCACACCCCTGAGAGCCACACAAGATGCCACCACCACACTTCCACGTAGAAAGCAGACTCACACCCACACAGAAGATGAGACACGACCACGGACCAGAAGCCGCACTGCAGCTACATCACTGCCCATTTCAAACCCCTCTGAGCCATACATGAAGCGAACTGACCCCCACCATGAAGATGCAGCACGACCACGAACTCGAAGCCAAACAGCAAGATCACAGCTCACCAGCTCAAATCCCCCAGCAACTAAGACTAACCTGAGCACAACCAAGCCCCCACCTGAACAGAACACGCCTCCAGCCAATCAGAACACAGCCAACCCCCCAACCAATCAGAACACAGCCAAACCCCCAACCAATGAGAACACACCCCCACCCAATCAGAACACAGCCAAGCCCCCACCCAATCAAGTCACACCCCCACTAGCAGTTAAAAGGAAGAAGCAGCTGCAAGCTCACATCACTCTGAGAAGCACAGAGCTGAAGACCAAGCCTGAAGATGATGAATGAGACTTCATCGAAACGTTGCCTAGATACTTCCAATCTTACGTGGGAGAAAACCCGAATAACCAAAGATCCACATACAAATACCCGTGAGAACCTCAGAAAATATATATGTGTGTGTGTGTGTGTGTGTGTTTTCTTAATTTTTCGCAGGTACTTACATGTATTGTATCCCACGTCATTATAGTTGTGCTTTTAAAGTTGTAGCAACATTTCGGCAGAATCTCATCTGCCATCATCAGGTTTCTGTACTGTGTTCATCTGTATAGTGTTCACAGATGAACAGATGAACACAATACAGAAGCCTGATGATAGAGAAGGCCCTTGAAACAGCTGCTTCTTCTCTCTAGAATGTTTACTTTAATCAGAAGCTGAAGCAAAACACTAGTTCCCTCCATCTTATAACCCTCATACACATGTTCTTCCTCAACCTCTTTTGGATTTTGCCCTGATATTTAGAAACCCTGTCTTTAACTAAAGAAAGGATTACGTTAACCCTCTGGGCCTATATATGGAATTTCTGCCTTATGAGGAAGGAGCCTCCAGGATCTGACATCAGCAAGGCAGAGGAACAGGGAGCCTGTTTTCAGTGCATGCTTGCGCAGAGCTGCCAGAAGGCAAGAACAGTTCAGACAAAAGGGGCAACTGAGGAGTAAGGCTTGGAGATGATTGGCCCCTCCCATAAAGGAGGAGCAAGGGGACATAAGCCTTTGCAGGAAGCAATTTTGTTCGTTCTGATTGGTTTAAACTCTGAAGCTCCGTGTTGACTTTAAGCTCCATTTGGCCTTGTACAGTTAATTGGCAATTTAGTTGTTGGCAGCATTTCAAGGGAGATAAAGGTGGGTGCTTATCAGCCTTATCCCGAAAAGACTGTGGCAGACTTCTGTTGGATTATTTACAAACTGTTTGGGACTCATTATGGGCCATGAATGAATATAATTCATAGCTGTTGAAATAAAAAGAGGTTTTTGGAACTAAGTGTGTGTTTGTACTGTCTCATGAAGCCTTGGTCAGAAGCCATAGTCACGCATGGTCTTTGATCAATGACAGAAACTAGGACTGCCTGAATGGGCGTAATAGCTAAGCAACAAAGTCATGTGATACTGCACTTTATCCCTGTGTCATTGAACAACGGGCAATTCAGTCCCAATTGCAGTAATAACTCATGGGTTACTCACCCATACAGGCTGAATATTGATGGTTTCCCAGACTGTATTATTAAAGAAAATAAAGGAGACACTCAAATATAATTGAGAAAAGAAAATGGTCAGAAAAACAGTTCTTCATAGTAGGTCAGGAAAACCTTAAGATTTACCGGAATGCTACTATAATGTTGTATACTCACAAACTCTTGAAAGCTTGCATCACCCTGCAAGGTAGACTAAACTTGGAAATCAAACACACACAAATTATTACTTTTATTGCAAGGTGTAACTAACAGAAACTTGTAAAGTGGAATACAGCTCCATCCTCCCTGCTTTAATCTTTGTGAGAACCAAGGAAGATCCTGTATGAGATGCTTTCTCAAATTACATTTCTAGCCTGGACTAAGATTTCTTTTACCTTGGTTGCTCCTTAAGATTATTTGTTCTGTCTATTACAGCCTGCCAAAATTTTTCATTTGCCCCCTCTAATATCAAACAGAATCAAGTCTGGGTTTTATGAGCTTTTTCTCATGCTTTCCCCTTTCCTAGGACTAAATTATCATTTTTCCTCCTTTAATAGTCCCTGCCCTTCTTCATCAAAGATATCCCTATATTTTTCTACAAAACACTGAAGGTTTTGTTGACTGTAATTTTGAACCAAAGTAATGGGTGATTGCTCATAGGAGAACTTTGATTTGACTCATTATATGCCATTAGATCAAATTTTGTTTATAAAACTAAGAATGCAAGTGAAATGGGTATGGTAAAATCCTGCAGAGTTCCAATTTCTGATTGCAGATTACCCTGATATACACCTGGACAATTTTCGCAGCTGAATTTAGAAAAGGGATTTATTATTCTAGATCATGTGTAGAATTATACAGATGAAACTACAACCTGAACAGCATTAGCAGGATGCCAGATTTATTTTTAGCTTTGTAATTGTGCACCACAGAGAGAAGATGATACAGCCAAGTTGCTCCAATAAACTTTTTATTGAAATTCTACTTTAATGGATTTCATAGTTTTAAATCCACATAATCCTGAAAAAACAGGATTATCCAGAGAAATATTTAGGTTAATTAGACAGATCACACACAAAATATAAGAGAAAAATACATAATCTTTCACCTGGATTATGTACTTTCCTAGCACCAAAGAGTCAAGGTTATTAATTTGGAAAAGCAAGACAGATTAAGCTCAGGTAAACTGGAAGTATTATACAAAGAATTGAATTATCTGAACGCTCACCCTATAAGTAAAGAAAAGCTTATTTTATGCATGTATTTTATGTTTTGTTAAGAGAGACTTGCTTATTTCATTTTTCTATTTGGGTAAGAAAATATCTCTGAAACAATAGCCCAATGGGTCACCAGTTCTCTAGTTAGCTTTTTTAAAAATTCTGAGCTTCAAACATGCAGAATTAGTTTCCATAAGAACTTCCTTTCAAAATTGTATTGCATTATTTAAAAAAAAAAAAAACCTAACTTGCTGGGGAGTTAGGAGTGAACAGGGTCTAAAAAGCCCTTGTTCATAAACTGCAATCCTTAATATTTAATGCAAACAATGCCAGGACTCATTTCTATGTAGAAATAGAGCACCTTATCTGACAGTTGTTTTTTCCTAATCTCTGATATTTCATATTTCTTTAATTACGCTTTGATGAAGCATTTGAATTCTACACATCCTCAATATCTCATCTATCTAAGCCAACATCATCTAGTGCAGGGGTGTCAAACTCGATTTCATTGAAGGCCGCATCAGAGGATGGGGGGCATAGGCAGAGAGCACGGCCAGCTCAATGTCACTTGTGTCAGGGTGCCTGTGGTAGCCCAAGCACTCTGCCAATGAAAACAGGCTCCCAAGCTCCGTTTTCACCTGTGATGCCCTCCTGAAAATCCTCTGCCAGCAAAAACAGAGAAAACAGAGGTAGAGACACCACAGACAGCAGGCCAGTCCTTCACTGTTTCCAGAGCAACCCCACAGGCAGGATCTAAGCTCCCTGCACCAGTGGTGGGATTCAATTATTTTTACTACCAGTTCTGTGAGCATGGCTTGATGGGTGTGGTGTGGCTTGGTGGGCACGGTTTGGTGGGTGTGGCAAGGAAAGGATACTGCAGAATCTCCATTCCCACCCCACTCCAGGGGAAGGTTACTGCAAAATCCCATTCCCTCCCCCACTCCACTAACCTGCTTTCCAGCTCCGTTCTCCTGTGCAGGGCAACAGAAGAAGACTCAGCCAATCATCTGGGACCCTGGAGTCGGAGAATCGATGGGGGTGGGGCCAGTCAGAGGTATTATTGGCCGGTTCTCCGAACTACTCAAAATTTCCCCTACCGGTTCTCCAGAAGTGGTCAGAACCTGCCGAATACCACCTCTGCCCAGCACACCACATCTGGCCCATAGGCTTTGAATTTGATACCTCTGATGTAGTGCAAGATGGAAACCTGTAAAAAATGTAGTGCCCTAATGGGCACAAAGAACGGAGACGAGACATCAAACGGTGACTTCAACTCTTTATTTAACAGGAAAGAACAGAGCAAAAAATCTGGGCAGCAGTAGCTCTTTTATAGAGCTTGCTGCTGTCAAAACAACCAATGAACTGAGTCTATTGCTTTCACAAGTGTCCAATCAGGGGTTCCCGTTAACAGCCAATCAGACTGGCCAAACCTGACCAAACACGACTCGCTATCTACGGGCCAATGAGAATTGCAGGATTACAAGCCTGCTGTAAGATGAAGCTGTTGAGGGTTGTATCGCTGCATTGGCTTAATCCATAACACCCCTCCCCCCTTGGTTCCGTCTGAGGGATGGGGTAACGTATTCTCACAAGTAGGTAGGCCGCTTCACCTGTCTGCTCGACCTGCACTGTTCCACCGGGTTCTGTCCCGGTTCTGGTTCTGGTTCCGGTGGGCTGCCAGCTGGGTTGGATGGCGAAGATTGTGGTCCCGGGTTGCTTTAGTCAGCGCTGTCTTCTGGGTTCCCTGGGTCCACCTCCGTCGTGATGCTGTCACGTGGCAAGGCCGCTCCCTGGCTCAGTTCTCCCTGCGGATGGTCGGTATCCCCTGGGCTGTTGGGTTTCAATTTCTTCTTCGTCCTCCTCCATGTTCCTTCCCCCCCCCACCCAGCTAGAGGTTCCAGTGCTAATCTGGAATGGAGTTGGTCTATGTGGCATTTCCACATCTTATCGTCTGCTGTTTGTAGGCGATAGGATCGGGGTCCTGTTAGTTGTGTTATTGTCATGGGACCCATAATGGGTCGCCTGAGAAGTTTTTAGCAAACACACGGTCCCCTTCCTGGAATGCCTAACACTTGTTGCTGGATCCCGGGGGTTGTTCTGGCGTGTAGTTTGGGTGGAGGCGATCGATATGCGAGCGAAGTTTCCGGCCCATCAGGAGTTCAGCTGGGGTTTTGTTTGTGGTGCTGTTTGGGGTTGTGTGTTGGAGAAGAAGCATTCAGTTTATTTTATCATCAATATCGCTGTGGTCCATTTTGTGCAGGGTCTGTTTTACAAATTGAACCATTCGCTCAGCCCTACCATTGGCTGCAGGGTGAGCTGGCGATGTTAAAGCATGGCGGATGCCCCAATCTGCCAAGTATTGTTCGAATGGCAGGGCAGTGAATTGGGGGCCATTATCTGAGACGAGGACATCGGGAAATCCGTGGGTAGTGAATAATTTATTCAGTTTTTTACTGACTGCGTCTGTGGTGGTGCTTTTTATTTTTTGGACTTCAAGCCAGTTTGAATAGGCATCCACTGTTAAGAAGAAAGTGTGTCCTCTTGTGGGTCCCGCAAAATTGATGTGGATATGGGACCAAGGACCTCGAGGCGTTTCCCACTGAGTTGGGGGAGTCTTTGGAGGAGCGGAGCGGAGCGAGTCTGCTGGCATTTACTGCATTTTGCTACCCAAGTCCCTATCTGTCTATCTAAACCAGGCCACCATGCATAACTCCTGGCTAGTGCCTTCATCCGCACGATGCCTGGATGTCCCTCGTGCAGCATTTTCAATACCCTATATTGCAATTTCTCCGGGACTATGACTCTGTCTCCCCATACTGTGCAACCTTTCTGGGAGAATAGTTCTGTTTGACGATTCCTAAATGGCTTGAACGTGTCATCGGTTGCACTGACCGGCCAACCCCGTTCTACCCAGCTGAGGACTCGTGCCAAAACAGGGTCCTTTTTTGTCTCTAAGGCTATCTCTCAAGCGGTTAGTGGCGGCGATTTGAGGGTTTCGATTTGTAATATGGTTACGGTTGGAGCAGGGTCCTCTATAATGTCTGGTAGTGGAGAGCAGCTCAAAGCGTCAGCATGGGGAATGGTTTTCCCCCGGCGATGTTGCAATCGGTAATCATAGGCGGCTAAAAATTCTGACCAACGTGTCATTCTTAGTGATAAGATATGGGGAGTTGGTTTGTTTCCCACCAAAATACCAAGTAGCGGCTTGTGGTCTGTAATTATGGTAAAGGGTCTCCCATATACATATTCACGGAAGCATTTAATTACGGATACAATAGCAAGGGCCTCTTTATCAAGGTGACTATAGTTCCTTTCGGTTTTAGACAAAGTTCTCGAAAAGAACGCAACGGGTGCCTCGTTTCCATTTGGTAGGACATGGCTTAAGATGGCTGCTACTCCAAATGGTGAGGCATCACAGGTGACCGTCAAAGGGAGAGTCTCATTGCATTGCATTAATACAGCATCGGAGGTTAAAAGGTCTTTTATCTCTTTGAACGCTTTCTCTTCACGCTGTCCCCAAACCCAAGAAGCCTTTTTATCAAGAAGTCTATGTAGGGGCTCGGCTACGGTTGCCTTCTGGGGCAAGAAAATGTTATAAAAGTTAATGAATCCCAGGAAGGCTTGGAGGTCTGTCTTATTCCTAGGTCTCGGGGCTTTTTTGATTGCGGTTAGTTTTTTTTTGGTGGGGTGGATTCCCTGTCTGTCGAGAAGGTATCCCAGGAACTCCACTCACTCCGTACAAAGTTGACACTTGTCTCGTTTTACCTTAAGACCCGCGTCTTTGAACTTTTCTGAGGACTTTTCTGAGTCGTTGTACTAATAACTCTTTAGTGGGGGCAGCTATTAGGACATCATCAAAATAAGGCACGACACCTTTTACGCCTTGTAATAGTCTCTCCATTAAACTTTGGAAAATGCCCGGCACCACGCTTACTCCAAATTGGAGTCTATTGCACTTAAAAGCGCCTCTATGTGTAACTATTGTCTGGGCTTCTGCAGTTGCTGCGTCTACAGGGAGTTGCTGGTATGCCTGAGCTAAGTCCAATTTCGCAAATATTTTTCCGCCACCCAGGGAATGAAGAAGGTGTTGAACCACCAGTATTGGATAAGCACTCTGTTGAAGAACATGATTTAGGGTGGCCTGATTGTCCCCGCAGATTCTTAACCATCTGGCTTCATGGGCGTTACTATCAGGGTTTCCCAGTGGGCATGGTCAATTGGTTCCAATACACCCTGGGCTATCAGTTTATCTAGCTGCTCGTCGATCTTCAGTTTTAAGGCAAAAGGTACTTGACGGGGCTTAGGCCGAATGGGAGCTACATCGGGGCTGATATTAAATGATATAGGGGTCCCCTTGTACTTGCCTAATGTTCCTGTGAACACGTCCTGGAATTCCTGGATGAGAGTCTCTTCCCAGTCGTCATTTCTGGTATGGTGTATGCCGGCTAGTTCAATTCTGAGTGGGGTGAACCACTGTATCCCTAACAAGCTGGGTCAGTCACGATCGACGCAGTCCGGGGAAGCGTTGCTGTGCGGTCCTTAAAGGATACTTGGACGTTGCTGGAACTGACAACTGGGATTCTGTTTCCCTGGTAGTCTTTCAGGATGATTTGCTCCGTGCTGAGGTCCTGGCGGGAAATGGCAGGTATCAGCTGTTTGAGGGTTTTCCAGGATACCATTGATAGGGACGATCCCGAATCGACTTCCATCATACACGGTCGATTCTCAATAGTAACCTTTACGTGGATCTTTCTTGCATCAAACGATGAAGTGTGGCCGATGATAATGGTTTGGTGGGCCTCTACTCATCTCATTGAAGAGGCAGGTGCTTGTTTTCTGTAGTAGTCGTGGTTGTTCCATTGGTGGTTCAGATGGTCCCAGTTCTCAGGAGGTTTGCCTATCTCCCGACGGAGGTTGTTCTCCCTTCAGTTGGGACTGGACTCTCGTCTGCTTCTGCAGACTTTCGTGATGTGGCCTTTTTTTCCGCAGTTACGGCAGAGTGTGTCGAGGAATTTGCAGTTCGATCGCGGGTGTTTTGCCCCGCAACCCGCACATTGGCGCGGACGTCTCTGGTTCCTTTTCTCTCATTCCGAGCGGAGCCGGTTGACCTCCTCTTCATCACTGTCTGAGGATGACTCGAGGTCTTCGTGGTGGGTAGTGGTAGCGTTCTTCTCAGTGGCAAGTGGAATCTCGTCGGCGAGTTGTCAGCGTGTTGGCGAAGCGGTGCGTTCGCTCGGCACATTCAAGCGACTGACTTCCTGGTTGCTTCTGCGGCAGTAGAATTGGTGATGACATCTGTAAGGCTGATGTCGCCTTTCGCCATCAGCTTACTCTGCACGTGTGGTGCATTTAAACCTAGAACTATACGGTCTCTTAGGGCTTCCTCTAAGTTTGCAAAACCACAAAGGCCCTCTCCATACTACAACTATTATAGATTTACAAGTCACATCCATTTTTATGGATGGTGCTATTCTCCAAAAAGTCTAGCTGTTTCATTGGATGTCATTTATATAATAGGAGATTTGTGCTCATAAAATAATTTAATATAGTTAATTGGACCAATTTCTCATTCTGAAGATCTTCATCTTTTTCACGAAGGATATTTTGTAATTAATGAAGCATGCTATAGATGGATAGGCTAATATTTTCTTTTTCACGATGTTAAATGCTAAGAATGTGCCCTGGAGTTCAACAGATTCCCAGTACTTTTCAGATAGTTTAGAATTGGATGATGTCATCACCACATCACGTTGCATCACGTCATGTTTCAAAATGTTTTCCCCCTTCACAGAACTGGTGGGTGATGCATCCAGCCCATGAGCCACCAGTTGGGCATCCCTGTCATAGACAGTACTGAATCTAAAGTTTTCCAAAAGTTTTAGAATGCAATTTATACAGGAAAGGCTGCAGAGCGGACCAATAGAGCTTTGCCCTGCTTTTCCAAATATAGAAAACAGTTAAGATGGATTAAAGGAAGGTAGAGAGTAGAAGGGGAAAAGGAGTAAAAGATAAGTGTAATAAAAGAAAATGCTTTTCTAGAGCTCTCTATCCTACACTCAGGAATACATTAAGTACATATTTTATCTGTGTTATTCCATATATTTTGCTAGGAATATTGGAAGACCTTTGGTTGAGTGAAAATATTGGAAGACCTTTGGTTGAGTGATGTATCTTTGGATACGTCAACCTCCTTAATTCCCCCTTGCAACCGACTTCTGTTGTTCAGCCCAGTTCAAATTCCACTTTCCCAATGTTTACTACAATATAGAGATACTGCTGATGAAAACAGCTTAGCCTCATCACAAAGAATTGAGCAGATCACAAGCAGCAAAAGGAATGAGGCTTTGGAAGTGGATGTTCCAGTAATGGAAGAGCATAGAAGGGCATTTTGCTAGACCCTGAGATATCTTGGGAACTCTCTAATGTGATAAAAGCACATGAGGAAAGATCTTTTATGGGATTTTTAATTCTTCCAGAAAAGACATTTTGGAGGAGGGCTGATTGAACTGTTGCATTGGTCCAGAGTTACTCTCTGGTAAGATGGCCAGCCAATCAATTTAATAAATTAAAATAAAAAATAAAATTTAAACTTGGCAAGCTTATCTGATTGGTCCATGTCACAGGAGTCCAAGAACCAATCAGGACCTAGCACATTAATCTGATACTGTCTGCTTTCATCTCCCTCAATTAGGGTTCACACCTTTCCTAACACATGGAGGATTATAGGCGATATCACTAGAAAGACAATGTCACAGAAAGAGATAGGCCCAATTCTGTTTCTCTGGGTTTTGAAAGATGCAGAGGAAGAAGAAAATATATAGGAGATTACACAGACTAGCAGAGCACACGTAGTTTGCACCAGTTAGAACAGCAAAATTTCCAGTGGCCTGGCTCTCTTTTAACAAATCCCTTTCTTTCCAAAGCATGTTGTTATTACAAATTAGCCTTTCTTGAAGACCAGCGTTTCCTCACTTCCTTGTCCAGCATCAGAGTCAAGCAATGTTGAGTTTCATTGTGTTGTGTTGATCTTATTTTGGTTCTATTATTTGGGTCTTTTAATATGTGAGCTGTCCAGAATGGTTTGGAGCAGTGGTGGGATTCAATTTCTTTTACTACAAGTTCTGTGGGCATGACTTGGTGGGCGTGGCAGGGGAAGGTTACTGTAAAATCTCCAGTCAGAAATGGTATTTGCCAATTCTCTGAACTACTCAAAATGTCCACTATCGGTTCTCCAGAACTGGTCAGAACCTGCTGAATACTGGTTTGAAGCCAAAACAGCCTCTATATCTAAATAAATGAAAAAAATAAAAATAAAACAAACATTGCTTCTAAAAAAAATCCTCATCCATAAAACCATGGCCCGTTTATTTATGGCTTCTGCCTGAGCTTCGGGGAGGGGGTGGGAAAAGATTGTTTATGAAGGCAGGGAAGCATTACTGAAAGGGCTTTTCATATTTACAGGTGAAGAGGAAAGAAATGCCATTTTTCTTCCTATACTCTACAAAACAATGCATCTCAACACAACATATAATTTGCCTCCACAAATGTGAAGTATCTCTTTTTTCAAGCAAAAAGGGAAAAAAGAAAAATGGCAAGAGAAAGAGGAAGGTGATTAGAATAATATGAATGTATAAAGCAAATTATTTGCAGGCATAGCTGCCAACTTCCTAACTGGGAGCAATAAGGTTAGGGTTTTTGTTTTTTTTCAATGTAACAATAATAAAATAATAAATCATCTGCAGTAGTTGTCCCAAAGGTACTTTTTTTCAAGAGGCAATTGGATTTTCTGGTTTTCCTTTGAAGATGTTTCACTTCTCATCCAAGAAGCTTCTTCAGCTCTTTACACTGCTTGCTCTGTAAATCCATCCATTCCCCAATCCATCCAATCAGAGTTGAAGAAACTTCTTGGATGAGAAGGGAAAAGAAAAGAAAAACCAGTTACCTCTTGAAAAAGTACCTTTGGGACAACCATGACCAGGACGACTGAGAATCTCCATAGACAAACCATCTAGTTAGCTGTTGCAAGATCGCACCGACTAACTACAAACAATGACAAGACAAAATAGTAATGGTATGTTGGAATATCTTCAAGAAGTACCCTTTGCCTAAAGGCAAGAACTGGTGGGGCCACAAAATAAACAAAGTAGTAGAAAATGAAAATGAATAAGCTAAAAGATTTTAGAATTCAAACAGACAAGCACTTGCCACATAATCCAGACTTAATAATTGTCAACAAGAAAGACAAAAAAAACCTGGACGTTAGACATTACAATACTTGTAGGCAGCAGAATAGAAGAGAAAGGACTGAAGAAAACTACAAAATACACAGATCTGTGAACAGATGTAGAATGATTGTGGCAAAAGTAAGCAAAAATAGAACCAATAATAGTAGGGTCTTTAGTGAAATCCCAAAATATCTGGAGCACTACTTGAACACATCAACATTGACAAAACCATCATCAGTCAATTGTAAAAGGTAGATTGGAACAGGTTACATCCTGTAATATTGTTGTTGTTATTGGGGGGAGAGGGAATCTAATATTATTAACCAAAGCCAGAAATTAGAAATCATCAGATGATTCAAAGTGTAGCGTGTGAAAGAAGCAGAAGAAACTGTAGATATATACTTGGTTATTGCAAAAAGCTTGCACAAATTCATTATAAACAACAATATAACCCAGTCCCCAAAAAAGATTCATTGACACATCTGTAAAAATTATCACTAATGAAAAATTGTCATTAATGAAAAATTGGTGGGAACATACAGTTGAAAAAGTAGTTGAAAATGAGCAGATTAAAATATAGTGGGATTTCTGAATACAAAGTGATTAAGTCTTGGCACTCAACACACCAAATTTAAGAGGGTTTTGGATAACTGATCTGGCAGCACCAGGGGATAATAGAAGATAAAGAATTGGAGAAGATCACAAAGTAGCAAGATTTGAAAACCTGAAAGATTATGGCAAAAACCATCATGAGTTGTCTCAGGAGTTATTGCTATTCACCAAAACCCCTGAATTAACAATGTTTCCATTTGTCAATTATAAAAAGTTACACTACTTGGATCCTCATATACACTATGCCAATACATTATGACATCCTAGGAACTCGGCCAATACCAGTTAAAGAACTGCCAGATTTGATTTCACATAGTTGTTTTACTAAACAGCTGACACCAGTTTAGCAGTTCTCACAGCCCACCACAAAATGGGGAACTTTCTTTCTTTCTTTCTTTCTTTCTTTCTTTCTTTCTTTCTTTCTTTCTTTCTTTCTTTCTTTCTTTCTTTCTCTTTTTTTCTTCTTTCCTTTCCTTTCTTCCCTTCTCCTTCTTTCCATCCACCCACCCATCCATCAGTCTATCTATCTATGATAATTACAGGGGGGTTTTTTCTGTTAAAATATTTGCACCAAACCTCAGTTGTGTAATAGAATGTTTGTATTCCTGCTAGGTAGATCAATAGCCTTAGAATGTTTTCTCTGTGAACTGTGAATTAACTCTGAAAATTTAGCACTGTAGAAAAGACACTTTAGAATCTGTATTTATCTTCTCCAAGCAATTCTGACTTCAGAAATGGGCTGGCTAAAAAACAGATATTTTTTTGTTCGTAATATTTACCCTCGGCCAACTTAATTCAGCCATCGCAATCAACTTATCAGGCCAATTAACTAATTCAAAAGCCATCTGAAAAAGAAGCGATGAATTATTCATCCCTGTTCTTTTAACATCAGCCTAAAATCATATAATAAAGTCATTCCCTCAGGGGAGTGGGGTTATAGGGAATGATGCAGGCCAATTTTGTTGGGGTTTTTTTTTCAACTTTTTTCCTGATCCTTGGGGCATATTTCAAAGCACAATGGTCTATAAAATTATTTACAATTGCATGCATTCGTTAAGATGCATTCATTCACTTGCAATGTTTCCTTTATCTATATAATGCGTTTGAAGGAAGTCTTGAAATAAATCATGAGTTACGTGTTCCGTGGTATTTCAGTTCAAAAGCCAGAGCGATATCAAAGCAGAATATGCTTGTATAGTGACAATCCAAGTTCAAAGACTGTCTCAGTCACCTACCTTTGATTGGATGACCTTGAATAAATCTGTCAATCAATATAGCATCCCACCCAGGCTGATGCTCCAATGGAGAAAAGAGCAAAGATATACATAGGCTTGCTTTCAACTCAAGCAGCAAAAATTCCACAAGCGGATACTTCTAAGAAATCTGAAATCAAACTAACATAATGTCCTACCAGCAATGCTATTCTAGAGACTTGCACTACTGTGATATGTTCTTATTAGCATGCAGTGTATCATCAGATCCAGACGGAATTGTTTCCTCTTAGAATGCTAAATAATTCCAACACAGCTGCAAGAAGAGGTTTTCCAGATTAACAGTTTTAACATAACATACAGTTATTGATGGGCACATCTAAGTTCCCAACAGTATAGTATATTTAAAGATTGTCACCTTATTAAAGCCCTTCATGGCTTGTAACCAGGTTATCTGAGGGACTGTCTCTTGCCAGCCACATCTATCTGACCCATCAGAGAAGGGAGGTAGGGAATGTTGTGGGTCCCATCCCTGAGGGAGATATACCTGGTTGGATCCAGAAGAAGGGCCTTCTCTGTGGTGGCTCCTTCTCTCTGGACCATCATCCCCCAGAGATTCTAATACTCTTCCAGAAGATGCTGAAGACCTGGTTCTGCCAGCAGGCCTGGGGAACCCAGAGTGGCATGGAGCCCATTAAATTGCTTGTGTTATCTGCTGTCACCAGAGCAGGGGATAGAGGTGGGGGGGTAATTTTGTTATATTGTACTATATTAATTCATTTGATTCTTTTTGTTAGTTTTTATTGTTTTTGTTGTCGTTTTATATTCTCTAATCTGCCTTCAGTCACCATGGGCAAGTAGGCGGCAATATAAATTCAATAAATAAAGAATAAATATTCAGTGGTTTTCCTTCCATGGGTTGTGGCCAACCCATGGGAGGAATACCACTGAATATTTATTATTCACTGAATATTTATTATTATAACACGTTGGATTCCTTTTTGGCAACATGGGCAATGTTAAATACATATTGCACCCACCTACACTGAGTGTTTAGACTGTGTAGCCTTCATCCAATTTCAAGAGTCCTTTTAAGTCTCTAACTTAAAGAAATCTGCAGACAGCAAGAAAGAAACAGAAAAAAATGGATGCCCCATCTTTTAGCCAGCAGGCCCTGCAGAACTTCAGATGAAACTAGATACCTCAAGGGAGACAATGCAACAACATTTTAGGTTCTTATTAGAACCAGTGAGGAACCAGTGGTGGAATTCAAAAAAATTTACTACCGGTTCTGTGGGCAAGGCTTGGTGGGTGTGACTTGGTGGGCGTGACTTGATGGACGTGGCAGGGAAAGGATACTTAAAATCTCCATTCCCACCTTACTCCAGGGGAAGGTTACTGCAAAATCCCATTCCCTCCCCACCCCACTAACCTACTTTCCAGCTCCATTCTCCTATGCAGGGCAACAAAAGAAGACCCAGCCGATCAGGTGGAACTCGGGAGGCAGAGAATAGATGGGGGTGAGGCCAGTCAGAGATGGTATTTGCTTGTTCTCCGAACTACTCAAAATTTCTGCTACTGGTTTTTCAGAACTGGTCAGAACCTGCTGAATATCACCTCTGAGAGTAACTACAGCAATATTTTATGTATAAACATCATTCATGGTAGATCTGAATGTGTCCTATTGAAGCAGGACCGAATATGCATATAAAATAACATTAATAATCATAAAGGTCCTAAGTCATGATCAGCTAAAGCTCACATTTATTTTTCTGTAACTGCTTGCAGTAGGAATTGAGAAATATGTAACTTTGGGGAAGTAACAATGAAATGTTGCTGACAATAAGGGTGGGCATGGAAAATAACTGGTGGTGTAAGATAAAAGAGAAAGTAGAAGATGTTTATCATATCCTCTTTCCACTTCCTGTTACAACGAGATGTTTTTCTCTATCTTTTATGGATAATCATGCATAACCAGGTAACCATATTTGGTAAATGTACTGAAGATAGACACCCAGGCCTATGCTGAGGTCACAATGGGTATAAAGGGAACAATCCAGGTGCAGCTGGAGGTTCAGAATTTGTCGTGCTAATGCTCTGAACGCTTTGCGCAAATAAACCTGTATTCTTCTAACTCTTCGTGGTCTTGAATCCTGTTTTGGAAACTCAATTTGCTGTGGTCCAAATCCACCTGCCTTCAAGTGCAGCTCACCCAACAGCTGAAATGAAATTGGAGCTAATCTTGCCCAAAAGGCCTGCATGGAATGACAAAATCATTTAGGCAGGGGTGGGATGTTGCCGGTATAACAACCGATTCGGTGATCGTGCGCTTCGCAGGTGCTGCACACATGTGAACAGCAATGCAAACACTGCTATGTTACTTCAGGGGAGTAACACAGCTGAGGAGTGGCAATCCGCTGGGACGATAAAGTGCAGTGCAGGGGCAGGCAGGTGGGTCCACATCATCGTCAGAACGAACCTGTTCGCTCCCAGTTGATCTTTGGAGCTAGGGGTTCACCCAAACCAGTCTGAACCGGCAGAATCCCACCCCTGCATATAGGTCATGCTTCGTGCAGATAAACCTATTCAGAAGGGAGTGGAAAATATGAGCTAAATAATGTATTTCTCTCCTGGATTCTTTATGGTGGGCTCAAAGCAATGGTAAGGGAGAAATAATAGCCCAGCCAAAGCCTGTTCTCTAAATATTCTGGGCTCTAAATTATGCATCTACATTCTTACCCTGCCTTTAGACATGAAGCATTCCTGTAGTGAAAAATAGAAAATTGGTGTTAAATGCAAAGAAGTATGTCTGCTGGCTTTATGAGCAAGAACAGACAACTATGGTGTCTCTGAAGGTGCTGTAAAAAGTCCATTATCGATGCCAAAAAAAGGAACAGTTTGCACTTGTTGGGCTGTTTTCTAAAAAGCCAGCAAGCCTTGTCAAGTTGGCTGACATCATTGCTATTGACAACTCAATACCATCTTGTCAATGCACAGAACTTGTTCAAAGTGCAGGCTGTCAAAGAAAAGGGCAAAGTTGAAATGCAAGTTGGAGCAACACAGATTCCTTTTTTTTTTTTTTGTCCCTTGTTGACAAGGAACATCCCAGTCATAGCTGCCTTTGAAATCCTGGAAGCTCAGGCCATTTCTACACCTCTAAATGTTGAATCAAGTTTGGTCCAAATATTTACTTCTCATCTTTTTTTTCTTAAATATATCTTCATCTTTTTCTTCTTCTTCTATTCAGTCGTGTTCAGTTCTCAGAGATTGGACAAATCCCTGCAGTTTTCTTGGCAGGTTTTTTAAGAAGTGATTTACCATTGTCTCCTTCCGAGGGCTGAGGGAAGGTGACTGGCTCAAGGTCAGCCAATTGGCTATGGCTGGAGAGAGAGAGAGAGAGAGAGAGAGAGAGAGGTGGGCTGCACATACTTTAACAACCGGTTGGCCGAAAATGTGAGCGCGCCCCCCTTTCCCTTCTGGAGGAATTTCCTGCATGCGGGAGCCAGGTAAGTAGATCAGGCAAGGCACAGAAAGCAGCTAGACTGCAAAAGTGGGGCACACGAGCAAAAATGAGGGATAAATAGGATGGGATAGTGCCTGGGAGGGTGGGTGGGCCAACCAGTGGTCGTAACTACTGGTACAGGTGAGCTAGTCCCAACCGGCAGCAGCCCATCACTGATATACATATATGTGTGTGCATGTGTGTGTGTGTGAAAAACATTGTTTAAAAAGAGTATCATATATGTGATAGTCTGACAAAATAGAATTTAGTCGTTGGATTCCAACAAGAAAGAGAATTTGCGTTTTGTACTCAAGAATGCTGCTCTGCTTGCCGATGCCACACTGCTTTTCAATTATTAAACGATTGAATGAATGGAAATATCTCAATCAATGCACGTATTTTTTTAATATGATCCACTTCTGTTTTAATGTAATCAATATATAACTGAGCATTCCCCAGAAGCTCATTTAGAGTAGTCAGTTTATGATAAATGCTTAGAACTGTAACTCAGTAATATCAGAATAGCCTTGGTTTCCATCTTGACACACAAGCTAATAGGGTAGAAAATACAAATTATATGAAATAGCATAATGTATAGTGCATGTTTACTTCAAGATAAGTGCCACTGAATTCAGCGGAATAAACCCCTCCAAAGCAAAGTTTACTGAAGACAGAAGAGTTACTTGCATGATGCAATTCAGTGGTGCTATTCTACCGGTTCAGTTCGGTTCAGGTAAAAAATGCTACCGGTTCAGCCAAACCGGTATTTCCAAAGATCAACTGTGCCGCGTCATTTATATTAGCTAGAAAGCAGGAAATCAACAGATTTCTTGCTTTCTGGCTAATCTAAATCATGCGGCACAGCTGATCCCCCCCTTGCTGTTGTACTTACCTAACCAGGTGGCTTCCCTGAGGCCCAGTAGGCCAAAAAGAGGGTGCAGGGGAGTGCTGTGAAAGGAGGGGGGAAACTACCACATAGCCATGCCCACCCAGTCACCCAGACCACCTGGCCATGCCCACAGAACCAGTAGTAAAAAAAAAAATTGAATCCCACAACTGATGCAATTCTCACACGATTATATGTTTTCTTATATTGGCGTGCACTGGTTATTCAGGTTTTTTTTCCTTCATTACAAACAATAAAATTTTTGATGGAGGTGAACAGCTTCCCTCTTGTTCACATTTAATCAAGAGGAATGTATTGAGTACCACTTACCAATGATAGGGAAATGTAGAGAAAGTGGTAGGAGAGATCAAAGCTATGAATGTAGCTAAAATTCTCTTTCATTCTTCCCAAGACAGAAACTGTCAGAGAAAAGAGTTCTCATTAGAAGTGACTATTGCAAAGGGCTTACCAAACTGAGGGAATGGCATAGCAGATAAAGAACCACTCATCACACATAACACACATAGCATAACAGATAACAGATAATCAGAATTGGAAGGGACCTTGTAGGCCATCTAGTCCAACCCCCTGCCCAAGCAGGAGATCCTACACTATTTCTGACAGATGGCAGTCCAATTTCTTTCTTTTTTTTATAACAAATTTTATTAATTTTACAAAAACAATACACAATCCAGGCATAACAACTTGAAAAATCTTTTCTAAAAAAAAAAAAAATAATGATTAAAGAGAGCCAATAGAACATACAAAATAATTCCAAATTGTAATTTCAATATTTACATTATCTATTTAACTTCATATCTTATCCAGACTTCTCCTTTTATCCAAATTATATTTCTTGCTTATTAAAATTTTATTGTCTTTCATAAGCATACAAAACACAGAACATAGAAAAAAAAACAAAAACTAAAACATCTTTTCTGAAGGCTGCCTGATCCCGGGGGGCGAAACTCTTCTCACAGACACAAATTCAAACATCATATTCACTTTATATATTCTTCCATATCTTATTATTTTCTTTTTTTATATATAAACCAATTTTATTAATTTTACAAAAATAGTGCACAAACAATCAAGGCATATCAGCTTATAAATTCTTTTCTAAAAAAAAATAGTAATAATTAAAGAAGAAAACCAATAGAACATAATGATTCCCAATTATAATATCAATATTTACTTTATCTATTTAACTTCGTATCTTATCCCAACTTCTCCTTTTCATCCAAATTATTTGTTAATTAAAATTTCATTGCCTTTTATCAACATACAAAACCCAAAAAAACATAACAAAACCTTTATATATCCTTCCATATCTTATTACCATTTTCAATAACATTCTTTGTCTGTTCTATTTTCAACTATCCATTCATCTTTTTTCTTTTACTATACTTCTCCTATACACTAATTGGAGTGACGCCTTTAACTCATTACCCTAACTTAAAAGTATTTCATATAACACTTAATTTATCTTGGGATTCTGTTTAGTAGATTCTAAAGTTACACAATAAATTTTATACTCTAAATACACATATAAAAATACAATCATGTACCTTCCAGAATCCCCCTTTTATCCTTAATTAGATTCACCCATTGTCTCTAAATAAACTTTTTTTCTTTAAATCTTGCTTCCCACCATTGAGGCTTCTCCTCCCCCCCTTTCTCTCTTGCTTATTCTTCTCCTTGCCCTTTTTACCCCTTTGTCTCTCCTCCTCCCTTTTCTTACTCCCTTTCCTTTGCTTTCTAACCTTGCATCCACCTTTCCTCTCATTTTTCTCTTTTTTGGTTGTTTTTTCAAACCTTAAAATCCCCTTTTTCTTATCCTCTTTCTCCTCCTCCCCGGAAAAAACCCATTGTTCATCAAAGATGGCTTCTTGTTCCTCTTCTTCTTTGTCCCAGTCATTCTGCTGCGTAATCAACTTTTCATAAGTGCATAACGCCATTTCTAAAAATTGAAATAAAGTGTCCAAAGTATCTTTTCCATCTTGTTCTTCCTTTTTATATTTTTGATATTCAGTCTTTAGTTCATCCACAAGCGATGCCATCCTGAAAAGAGAAACTTTCCCCAAAACAACCAACCAAGTATTTTTAATCAAAAATAATTCAAAAAAAGTTCCAAAAGTTAATACTTTTCTTCCTTCTTCTATTTCTCTTTCTGGGGTTACTGTTTAATCAAAGAGGTCCAATTACCATATATCTTTCTTTGAGATTCTAGGCAATCTCCTCCTTTTTCCACTTCTGCTCCAATTTTTTTCTCTCCCTTCCCACTTGCAACATCAATTTTTAAATGATCAGAAATCCATACCTCTAATAAGGGTTTTCCAATTTCTTAAATTTTTAAGTCCAGTGTCCAAGAACTCTTTTGTCCTTTAACTTCAACTTTAGTTCACCTTCAGTGCCCAAAGAAATTTCAAATCTTCATCTGCTGTTTCCATGGGGTGGGAGAGTAAAGAAAAAAAAGTTCCCTTTAACAGCTTCTCCGCTGCTTTCGATCTTCTTAGGGATACAATGTATCCTCCAGCAATTCAGACAACTCAGTTCCAGCGAATTTAAAAGATATTGATTGACCCGGCTCAGCCAGCACTTTCACTTTTCTTGCTTCCTCCAGCACAGTCTTACCCAGTTGCAGGCTTCTTCGTGGCGGCCATTGCTGACTGCCGCTCCACCACCTTGGGAAAAAGGCGGTTTTCCAGACGAGGAGGGGGTCTGTGACACCCCCAACCCCCTATCCGGCTCCCCTCTCTTTTCGGCTGTCCCTACAGGGCAGCCATATCCCCCTGACCCATTTGGATCGGGGTACCTCGGCGGCAAGCGCAGCAGGAATCGCGAACGGTCACGAATTGCTGCTGCCACCGAAGCCACACGGAACCGGAAACCCAGCAGTCCAATTTCTTATTGAAAGTCTCAAGTGATGAAACTTCCACAACTTCCGAGGGCAAGCTGTTCCATTGGTTGATTATTCTCACTGTCAGAAAGTTTCTCCTTATTTCCAGATTAAATCTCTCTTTGTTCAGTTTCCATTGTCTGGCTTTAGAAAATAGCTTAACCCCTTCCTCCTCCCTGTGGCAGCCCCTCAAATATTGGAAGACTGCTATCATGTCTCCCCTGGTCCTTCTCTTTACTAGACTAGCCAAGCCCAATTCCTGCAACAGTTCTTCATATGTTTTAGTCTCCAGTCCCCTAATCATCCTGGTTGCTCTTCGCTGTGCTTTTTTCTAGAGTCTCAACATCTTTTTTATTGTGTGGTGACCAAAACTGGACGCAGTTCTCTATGTGTGGTCTTATTAAGGCTTCATAGAGTGGTATTACTACCTCATTTGATCATGATTGCATCCCTCTGTTAATGCAATTTAGGATTGCATTAACATTGCACATAGACTTTGCATGACAGCAATTAAAATCCACAAACAGATAATTAAGGGTACCATGCATAGGTAAACTCACTGAGAATCTCTTTGTTTTTAATAAATGTTTAATTGTCATTACAATTGATGAAGATCTGCACTTTAAATAGAGATCAATTCCATTTGAATTTTTACTAAACTACATTTATGTTCACAGCCTGGATTGATCGATTTCTTCTGATTTAATGAAAACTCACTCTCATCTCTGATTTTCCTGTTCTGTTATTCCTCCAATTATTTGGCAGATTATAATTTATAATGTTTTTCTTAGCATGCTAATGTCTGAAGGGAATTTCTTAACATAGATTTTAAAATCCAATTAATTAAAATGTATTGTTATTGTTAACATACACACCTAACATCTGTTTAATTTCACGTTATCCTTTTAGTGTCTTGAAGACTACACTTAAAGACTTTATTTTACCTTTCTCTTTAGTTCTGAATTTCCTAGGTGTATTGTAATTTTTGATTTGCATAAAACTTTGGTCAAAGACTGCAATAAACATGGACTTAAATTTGCCTACCACTGTTTTAATATAAGAATGTTCCTGGGGATTCAGGAATGGGCAGTTTCATTTGCAGGTGTTCTCTAAGATGATGAGATGTCTTTTTAGCATTCTGTAGGACGGCATTGCTATAAATTTCAGCTTCAGAGCAATATGTTATTGATTCTAGGCTCAAAACACAACTTACTCCTAATATCTGGCAACGTGCTCATTAAATGTCCACATTTCCATGATGTTTTGATGGTTAAAATTGTGGCCAGAAAGTGTGGAAGGCACAATAACATAGCTGGTTAATAGATGACAGCAAACATTTAGCAAACCTGTAGTAGTTGCTGTGAATTATGTGTGAGAGCTAAGCTGGTTTTCACATCATCGGTCTCATATTCCTTCTTCAAGGTTATCTCCATACATTTTAAGCACAGTAAAAAGCAAGAGAAAAGAAAATAAGAATTGGCTGCAATTTGGGGGGAAAAAAAACCTCAGACAATGTAGAACTCTCTATATCATTTATATATGATCTAGTATCTGAAAAATGCTCCTAGAGAGAAAAGCTATGGCAATTCTAGACAGCATACTAAAAAGTAGAAACATCCCACTGCCAATAAAAATGTGTATAGTCAAGGCTATGGTTTTCCCAGTTGCAATTTATGGCTGTGAAAGTTGGACTATAAGCAAGGCTGAGCATCAAAGAATTGAGGCCTTTGAACTATGGTGCTGGAGAAGATGCCTGCGAGTCCCTTGGACTGCAAGGAGATCAAACTGGTCAGTTCTAAAGGAGATTAACCCTGACTGCTCTTTAGAAGGCCAAATCCTGAGGATGAAACTCAAATACTTTGGCTACCTAATGAGAAGGAAGGACTCCCTGGAGAAGAGCCTAATACTGGGAATGATTGAGGGCAATGGAAGAAGGGGATGGCAGAGAATGAGGTGGCTGGATGGAGTCACTGAAGAAGTCGGTGTGAGCTTAAAAGGACTCCAGAAGATGGTAGAGGACAGGAAGTGTTACGAACTAGCAGACTCGTAATTCTGCAAACCTAATTCGCCCATCAACAGCAGGCTCGTAATCCTGCAATCCTGATTGGTCTGTCAACAACGGGTCGTGATTGGTCACTCCAGACTGATCTGATTGGCTAGTTAATGGGCTGCTGCGATTGGATGCTCCAAGCTTGAATCATTGTCATTGGACGCTTTGGCAGCAGCCAGCTCTATAAAAGGAGCTGCTGCTGCCAGGCTCATTGCTCTGTTCTGAAGTCACTACTATCCAATGTCTCGTCTCCATTATTATGCCCATCCTCCAAGATATAGCACTGGCGACGAGGATGGGATGCAGAGACGATAGAGCTGACTGAGCACTTGCAGAATTGACAGAGCACATGGCTAAATGTGCATAGATATCGGCAAAAATGGCCAGCAGCGCTATACCACCCGCCCCGTTTGATCCAGCATGCGAAGATTGGGACTTGTATATGGACAGGTTTCAAATGTTCCTGGAATCAAATAATCTGAAGGATGCCACATCAAGCAAAAAATGTGCGGTTTTCCTAACGCATTGTGGACCCGCCGTTTTCAGAATGGCAAAGGCACTTGCAAAACCAGCTGAAGTGGGAAACGATGGAGTGGGATACCCTTGCTCCCATCCTTCGGGCTCATTACGCTCCAGAAGTTCCTACCCTTATTAAAAGACACGAATTTTACCAGAGGGACCAACGCGAAGGTGAGAACATCGGGGATTTTGTAGCTGATCTAAGAAATTTGGGTGGACTATGTGGCTTCATAAATCTAGAGGAAGCCGTGAGAGATTGGATTGTCCTTGGTCTAAGAGACCCCACTGTTCAAAGCAAGATTATGGCAAAGGGAGACATCACCCTCGCAGATGCCATAGCAAATGCCACTGCAGCGGAAGTTACTCACAAATCAGCAGCCCAAATGCATCAAACGAATGGGGCCAGCCACCAACCCACCAGCGACACAGCAATACGCTCAGAAAGACACACAGCATCTGCCCACCATGAAGACATCGAGTCCTCATCGGATAGTGAGGAAGAAGAAGTCAACAGACTCAGGTCAGAGCATGAGCAGCGAAACCAGTGGGGTCGTAAATCCAATTTCCAATGCGTTGGATGCGGGGGAAACCACCCACGATCAGACTGCAGGTTCCTAGACGCCATCTGTCGTTCCTGTGATAAAAGGGGCCACATTGCTAAAGTGTGCTGGAACAAAAGAGGATGCAGCCCCAAGAGGAAAGAAAATAACTTCCGACAAGCATCAGGCACCCCACCAACAAACCGGGACCACCCAAACAACCAGTGGAACCAGTACAATAGAAACTGAATGTTTACTGGCGCAACCAGACAGGAAGACGCACATCAGACCATCACCATCGGCCATGCTTCATCCTTGGATGCAAAAAAAATCCAGGTAAAGGTCATCATTGAAAATCGGCCATGCATCATGGAAGTGGACTCCGGGTCATCCCTAACCACGGTCTCCTAGAAAACCATCAAGCAGCTGATCCTTGACATCCGCCGCCGGGATCTCAGCAGAGACTTATATTAAAGGACTACCAAGGCAATCGAATCCCGGTTGCTGGTTCCAGTCACGTCCAGGTCTCTTTTAAGGACCACACCACAATACTACCTCTCACCATTGTTGACAGAGACCGGCCCAGCTTATTGGGTTTGCAGTGGTTCGCGCCATTAGGAATTGAAATGGCAGGCATCAACCAGACTGTAAATGAAGACTGGGAGGCAGCCCTTGTCTGTGACTTTCAAGAAGTCTTCACTGAACAATTAGGCAAGTAGAAAGGGTCCCCCATCTCGTTCAATCTCTGCCCTGATATCGCACCCATTCGTCTAAAGCCACGCCGAGTCCCATTTGCTCTCAAACCAAAAATTAACGAGCAATTGGACAAATTAATTGCACAAGGTGTGTTAGAACCCATCGACCATGCCTGATGGGAGACCCCAATTGTAACTCCCATAAAACCTGATGGATCGTTGAGAATCTGTGGGGATTATAAGGCTAACCTAAACCATGCGTTACAGCAGAGCGCCTATCCAGTACCCATGGTCCAACATCTTCACTCAATCGGGGGCAGAAAGGTATTCACAAAGCTTGATCTAGCCCAAGCTTGTCAACAGCTACCAGTAGATGCAGCAACCGCAGAAGCCCAAACCATAGTTACGCACAGGGGTGCCTTCAAATGTAACAGACTCCAGTTCGGAATAAGCGTAGCACCGGGCATTTTTCAAAGTTTGATGGAAAGGTTGTTACAGGGCATAAAAGGGGCCGTGCCCTATTTCGATGATGTATTAATAGCTGGCCCTACAAGAAGTCAGTTAGAGAAATGCCTGAGAACTGTCCTACAAAGGTTCAAAGACGCAGGCCTCAAGGTTAAGAAGGAAAAGTGCCAGTTATGCACTGAGAGAGTTGAATTTCTTGGTTACCTTCTTGACAAAACAAGGGATTCACCCTACTGAAAAGAAATTGGCTGCCATTAAAAATTCTCCAAGACCAAAGAACAAAACAGACCTCCAAGCCTTCCTGGGACTCATTAACTTTTATAACATCTTCCTACCCCAGAAGGCGACTGTTGATGAACCCCTGCATAGGATCCTCGACAAGAAGGCTTCCTGGTTTTGGGGACGTCAGGAGGAACAGGCTTACCAATAAGTAAAAGATCTTTTAACTTCGGATGCAGTGCTAATCCAATATAACGAGACACTTCCATTGACTGTGACTTGTGATGCCTCACCTGAGCCACATCCTACCAAACAGTACAGAGGCACCTATTGCATTCTTTTCAAGAACTTTGTCTAAAACAGAGAGAAACTATAGTCAATTAGATAAAGAAGCCCTCGCTATTGTATCTGTGATTAAAAGGTTCCATGAATACGTGATCCTTTTCCATCATCACAGATCATAAGCCATTGCTTGGCATCTTGGCAGGGGACAAACCAACTCCCCACATCCTATCTCCAAGGATGACACGATGGTCAAAGTTCCTAGCCACCTATGACTACCAGTTAAGACACCGACCAGGGAAAACCATCCCCCATGCTGACGCTTTGAGCCGCTCTCCACTACCTGAGTTCCTAGACGACCCGGCTCCGACATTATCAACACTATAAATCAAGACACTTCCCTCACCTCCACTAACCGCACAAGACATCGCACTAGAAACAAAGAAAGACTCATGTTTGGCATGGGTCCTCAGCTGGGTGGAGAGGAGATGGCCAGAGAGTGAACCCAACGACACCTTTAAACCTTTCAAGAACAGACAAACAGAACTTTTCTCCCAAAAAGGGTGCGTGTTGTGGGGAGACCGAGTGGTCATTCCAGAGAAACTACAGAAGAAAGTTCTAAAATTACTACATGATGGACACCCAGGCATTGTATGAATGAAAGCACTGGCAAGGAGCTATGCTTGGTGGCCAGGTATGGACAAACAAATTGAAGCCTGGGTTGCCACTTGTAGCAAATGCCAAGAAACACGCTCGGCTCCACCGAAAGTACCACCAGCTGAATGGGAAATGCCCAGGGATCCATGTTCCCGTATCCACATTGATTTTGTGGGACCTACGAAGGGACATACTTTCCTGATAAAACTGGCTTGAGGTGAACAAGATGAAGATGACCACCACAGAGGCAGTCATCAAAAAATTGAACAGACTATTTAAAACTCATGGGCTACCAGATGTCTTGGTTTCCGACAATGGCCCCCAATTTACCACCTTGGCATTTGAACAATACCTAGCAGACCGGGGAATATGCCACGCCTTGACATCACCTGCTCACCCAGCAGCAAATGGCAGGGCTGAACGAATGGTTCAGTTCACCCAAAAATTTTTACAAAAAATGGAACAGGGAAACATCCACGACAAAGTCACCAGGATGCTCCTTCTCCAGCATATTACACCAAACACCATTACAAACAAAAGCCCAGCCGAGCTTCTGAAGGGCAGGAAACTCAGATTGCATCTAGACCGCCTACATCCTGCATACACCCCGGAAAAGCCCCTGGGTTCCAGCAGCAAACACCGTACATTCAAGGTAGGAGACACCTTATTTGCAAAGAACTTTACAGGTGACCCATTGTGGATCCCTGCCAAAATAACACAAATTATGGGCCCCCGTTCCTACCGGTTAGAAACCACAGATGGAAGACTGTGGAAACACCACATCGATCAGCTGCATTCAAGGTTGACCACAACACCCATCACAAACCCCGATCTCGAAGCCAGAGGGGGAAGGGAAACCAAGGGTTTTGAAACTGAACCGACATATGGCTCAGAAAACATAACCACACAACCAGCACAGCAAAGCCCACTATATTCACCAGCTGAAGAAGAACCGTGGCAGATGGTCATCTCTCCAGGTAACAGCAGTTGTACAGGGTCAGCAAATCCAGAGAATCCAGATGACAGAAATGAAGGAAGCGTTGCCAGTATCCCCGAATCACCTCCAAGGATAACCGGCGTAGAAGCCAGGTCACCAATATAACCAGGTCCAGTAAGCAGCCTGTCAGAACCAGAAACCGAGCAAAGACATTTTGAACAATGCAAATCAGGTAGACAGGTGCGAAGACCCGCCTACCTGTGCGCATACATCACCCCAACCCTGAGACAGAACCTAGAGGGGAGGGGTGTTACGAACTAGCAGACTCGTAATCCTGCAAACCTAATTGGCCTGTCAACAGCAGGCTCGTAATCCTGCAATCCTGATTGGTCCGTCAACAGTGGGTCGTGATTAGTCACTCCAAACTGATCCGATTGGCTAGTTAACGGGCTGCTGTGATTGGATGCTCCAAGCACGGCAAGCTTGAATCATTGTCATTGGATGCTTTGGCAGCAGCCAGCTCTATAAAAGGAGCTGCTGCTGCCAGGCTCATTGCTCTGTTCTGAAGTCACTAATAAAGAGTTGGAATCACTATCCGATGTCTCGTCCCCGTTATTACACCCATCCTCCAAGATATAGCAGGAAGGCCTGGAGAAATGTTGTCCATGGGGTTGCAGTGGGTCAGACAGGACTTCCCAACTAATAACAATATGAAAACATTGCAAATCAATCCTAATTCTAACTTGATATGTTCTGATGAAGTTACATCAGCCTACCTAGATCATTTAGATCAAAAGTGTCAACTCACAGCCCACAGGCCAGATGCATCATGCGATGAGGGAAATGGGAAAAAAGTCACAATATGTTGTGTGACAACAACATGACATCAAAAGTTTGACACCCCTGATTTAGATCATCCTCATTTAGTGCTTTTTTTAAAAAAAATCTATCAGAAAAAAAATATTTAGGCCAACCATACAGCTAGTCAACATTTCTCAAACACAAAATCCACAACTCTGTTTTGTTTCATTATTCTCTCAGATCAGCCTGCCCAAAATTGACAATATTATCTTTTCAGAAAATAAGAAGCAAATCTGATGCAGTGATAGGCTTAACACTCCAATTTTATGTGTGTGTGTTTTTTTTAAAGCAAAATAAAACAGCTGAAGATTTTGGCTCACTTTCTCTGACAGCTTCATTCCTTGCAGCCTTTGGTGGCCCGTTATAAAATAAAACAAGTAGAGCCTTAGCCACAAAAAGGCTATATTTCCTTGCTCTATTTGAAGGAGTCTTTAAATCAGTCCCAGGTGATAAATCGAGAACTCCAAAATTAGAGCAACAGTCTTTAAAATGTCCCATCAGCAACTGCCATTTTCCCTTGTTCTGTGAAATACAGATCACCCTTTAATTTATGACAATATTTTCTAAATTTGCATTTATATGTATAAATTAGCATCTGAAAAGACCATGCATAATTGCATCTTGTTTTGGTCAAACAACTATATTAATTAATTATGTTAGTGGCCACCATCTTCTGAAAACAGTTGGAAAAGTTCACTCTTTGTTCATTTGTTTTTTTCCTAACTTGGAGTTGGGCTTTTGGATCTATAGTGTAAGGTTTTGAAATGTTATTCAAGCTCATAAATAAGATTTCTTGACTGTTTCACCTTCACCTTGCATTTCCTCCTCCTGTCTTCCTATATTCACTTGTGGATGGTTGAGCTTTCAACCATGTCATAGTTTTAAGGGTGAGACACCCTTTAGAATGATTTATTGCTGCTCTCAAAAGAAGGACATATAATATACCAGACATTTTCACCGGAAGCTGTGCATTGACAATCGAGGTTCAGGCTATTTTGTACAATCCTAACTTTCACTTTGAAATAAAAATGAATAAGCAATAATAGCAATAGCACATAGATTTATATACTGCTTCACAGGACTTTATAGCCCTCTCTAAGTGGTTTTACAGAGTCAGCCTCTTGCCCCCAAAAATCTGAGCCCTCATTCTACTGACCTTGGAAGGATGGAAGGCTGAGACTGTCGTGTCCGGAAATAAGCGCAGAGTCGGTGACTTCAATTAAAAGCTCTTTATTTGTAACAAGTGAACCGAACCGGCGAAAGGTAAAAAGCCCGCGGCTTTTATACCTTTCGCAAGGCTGCCGCGGCCAACGGCAGCGATTCAAGTCTCCCGCTCTTGGTTTGCACCAATCGCGGGAGACCTAAATCGGCCAATCAGAAATCCCCGTGCCTTGGCCAATCAAGGCTCGGGGATTTCGAGCATACCATTATCAGTACATAACACCCCTCCCCCCTTGGTACGGCCCGTCAGGTGGTGTAGTCACGCAGGTAGGCGGGGCTCCGTCGAGTCCTAGTTGACCTGCGCAACTCACTTCCCTGTTGTATCTCGGCCGGAGCGGTCGTTCCTTTGGCTGCTCCTGCCTCTTCGCGAACCGGCTGGATGATCGGGCCGGTTCTTTCGCCGTGGCTCCCGCCTGGGCCTACCGGGTCGGTTGAGCTGCGGATTTCGCCGCTCCCGCTTGGCTTCTCCGAATCGGTAGAGCTGGCCAGACGGTTCTTCTCCGGAGGGGACTCGCGATGGCTGTTTTCTGGTGAGTATTTTTGGTTTATTTTATTTTGCGATTGTCTTTCCGGGTATTCCCTCCCCCCTTGGTTCGCTTCTTGGGGGTTGAGGTCAGTTGCCGTTCTGGACCTTAACTGGTCAATATGCCGTTTCCAGGCTCGCCCGTCCGTGGTTTGGAGCCGGTACGACTTTGGACCAGTGACTTGTGTTATGACGGCTGGGATCCATAGGGGGTCCCCCGTCATGTTTTTTGCGTAAACCAGGTCGCCTGGGTTAAATGTCCGGAACCTGGAGCTGGAGTCTGGGGGCTGCTCCGGGTTGTAGGTCGGGTGCAGTCTGTCAAGTGGAGACCTCAGCTTCCTGCCCATTAATAGCTCTGCCGGACTCTTGTTGGTTGTAGTGTTGGGAGTGATGTGTTGTATGAAGAGTAGGCGATTGATTTTGTCGTTGATCTCTGCGTGGTCCATTTTCCTGAGTGTTTTTTTTGTAAATTGGACCATCCGTTCCGCCCTACCGTTCGCCGCCGGATGCGCCGGTGCTGTCAACGCGTGGCGGATGCCCTTCTCTGCCAGGAACCGTTCGAATTCGATGGAGGTGAATTGGGGCCCGTTGTCTGAGACGATGACGTCTGGGAGGCCGTGTGTGGGGGACAGTTTGCTCAGTTCTTTTATGACAGCCTCTGTGGTGGTGGATTTCATGTCAGCCACCTCTAGCCAATTTGAGTATGCGTCGACTGTGATTAAGAACGTATGTCCATTTGTGGGGCCCGCAAAGTCGAGATGGATTCTGGACCAGGGCCCTCGTGGTGTTTCCCAATCCCGGATGGGTGCTGTGGGTGGGCTGGATCTGGTCTCCTGGCATCGGTGGCATTTGGCGACCCATGCCTCAATTTGCTTGTCCATCCCTGGCCACCAAGCGTAGCTTCTGGCCAGGGCTTTAGTCCTGACGATGCCAGGATGACCCTCATGTAGCATCCTCAAGACTTTTTCTTGCAATCTATCTGGAATTACCACCCGGTCACCCCATAGAATGCATCCCTTCAGTAGTGACAGTTCGGTCTGGCGCTGGCGGAATGTTTTAAAAGTCTCGTCACAGTCTTTTTCCGGCCAGCCCTTTTCTAACCAGTGTAAGATTCGCGCCAGACGCCTGTCCTTAATGGTTTCCCTGGCAATGTCGGATGCAGTAATAGGTAAACTTTCTATGCTCAGGGTATTTGTGGTAGGTGCTGGGTCAGGTTCAGAGTTAGGTAAGGGCGAGCGGCTTAAAGCGTCTGCGTGCGAGATTTTCTTACCTGGCTTGTGTAACAGTTCGTAATTGTAGGCTGCCAGGAATTCCGACCATCTTGTCATTCGGGGTGACAAGATGTTGGGCGTGGCTCGGTTTCCCGGGAGGATGCCCAACAGAGGCTTGTGATCCGTCACGATGGTGAACGGGCGGCCGTACAAGTATTCATGAAAACGTTTAACGGCGGCAACTATAGCCAAAGCTTCCTTGTCCAGCTGGCTATAGTTGCGCTCTGGTTTGGTCAGAGTCCTGGAGAAAAAGGCGATGGGTGCTTCTCTCTGGTCTGGGAGGGTGTGGCTGAGGACAGCGCCGACGCCGAAGGGTGATGCGTCGCAAGTGACAGCTAGTGGTAAAGTCTCACTAAATTGCATCAGGACAGCATCGGAGGTGAGGAGGTCTTTGGTCTTTTGAAAAGCGGTTTGTTCTCGCCTCCCCCAAGTCCAGGCTGCCTTCTTGTCTAGGAGTCTATGTAAGGGCTCCGCCGCCGTTGCCTTTTGAGGTAGGAAAACATTATAGAAATTTAGTAATCCTAGGAATGCTTGTAATTCCGTTTTGGATCTTGGGGTGGGGGCTTCCTTGATGGCTTTTATGTTTTTTGTTGTAGGGTGAATGCCCTTTTGGTCTAGGAGATAGCCCAAAAACTCTACTTGCTTTGTACATAGATTGCATTTCTCTCGCTTAACCTTAAGTCCTGTTTCTTTAAATTTTGTTAAGACTTGTCTGAGTCGCGTCTCTAACTCGGCTTCATTTGGCGCCGCTATTAGTACGTCGTCAAAATAGGGCACCACCCCTTTAATGCCCTGTAACAAACGCTCCATCAGGCTTTGAAAAATGCCTGGTGCCACGCTGACTCCGAATTGGAGTCGGTTACACCTGAAGGCCCCCCGATGGGTTACTATTGTTTGGGCTTCCGCCGTTTTCTCGTCTACCGGCAGCTGCTGATATGCCTGAGCAAGGTCGAGTTTTGCAAAGACTTTGCCCCCTCCTAGCGAGTGTAGTAAATGTTGTACTATAGGGACTGGGTAGGCGCTTTGTTGTAATGCGCCATTTAGGGTGGCCTTATAGTCCCCGCAAATTCTCACTGACCCGTCCGGTTTTACTGGGGTCACTATAGGGGTTTCCCATCTGGCATGGTCTATCGGTTGTAATACCCCCTGTTTGACGAGTTTGTCAAGCTGCTCGTCAATTTTTGGTTTTAATGCAAACGGTACCCTTCTAGGTTTAAGTCTCTTAGGGGGGACCCTTGGGTCTAAGTCAAATGAGATAAGGGGCCCCTGGTACTTGCCCAAGCCTCCATCGAACACCTCCTGGAACTCCTGGGTTAGCCGCTGTTCCCAAGCTTCGATGGTGACTTGGTTGACACCTGTCAGTGCGATGTTAAGCGGGGCGAACCATTGTAGACCCAGTAGGCTTGGGCGGTCGCGATCGACGATTGTGAGTGGTAGTTGTTCGGTGTGGCCTTTGTAGGTTATGTTGAAACTCTTGGTGCCTACTACCGGGACACGGTTCCCTTGGTAGTCTTTAATGATGATCTTTTGTGTCTGCACGTTTCTCTTTTGTAGAGTGGGCACCAGTCTTTTTATTTCACGCCATGCAATCATGGAAAGGTAGGACCCAGAGTCCACTTCCATCTTGCATGGCTGGCCTTCTATATATACCTCTACATGTATTTTTCTGGCGCCGTCGGAGGTGGCGTGGCCGATGGTCACCGTCTGATGGGTTTCTTCTTTCCGTTGACCGTCGCCGCTTCTTTGAGATCGTTGAGCGCGGTCCCATCGACCGTCTGGCTGTCGTTCTCTGGTTCTGGGCGGGGAGTTTTCTCTCCGTCTGTCGTGCTGTTCCCATTTGGGCGGGCTGCGAGTCTTCTTTTGGCGGCAAACTCGGGCGATGTGACCCCTTCGTTCACAATGCCTACAGATAGAGTCAAAAAATCGGCATTCTGACCTGGGGTGGTCGCCGCCGCACCCGGCGCAGCTGGTCCTCGACTTACGGCCTTTTCGACTTCGTTGATCGCCGCGTCCCGTCTGTACTCGGTGAATGTCCTCCTCGTCTTCAGACGTGCTGGAGTTCGACTGGTATTCACCGTAGTGTGCGGTCGCTTCACTTCTTGCGCCGGCTGACCTTGCCGGGTTGTTGTTCCCGCCCTTCGCGTCAGATCTTCGCATGCTGTCTGCCGACGTGCGTGTTGCTTCAGCGGCTGCGGCGGCTGTAAGGGCATCGGCTAGGCTGATGTCGCCCTTGGCCATAAGTCGGCTCTGCAGTGTAGGATCCCATAACCCGAGTACGAAGCGGTCTCTTATGAGACTGTTGAGACCCTCGAACTCACAGAGTCCTCCCAGGCGCCGCAGTTCTGCGACGAAATCGCTCAATTTTTCGTCGGGCTTCTGGTTTCGGCGGTAGAACTCGTTGCGCCGTATTAGGATGGGGACCTCGGGGGCATAATGGCGCCGCAGTATTGGTTCGAGGACGTCCCAGTCCATGGCGGTTGCGTCTGCCGGCTTGGCTAATGCCTTAGCCATCTGGAAGACTTCTGGTCCGCAGTGTGTAAGGAAGACAGCGCGTTTCAGCGGGCCCGGGGCGTCCTTCATGCCGGCGCATTCTAGGTACATTCGGAACCGATCCGAATACGATTCCCAATCTTCGGCGGCAGGGTTGAAGGGGGCGGGCGGTGCTATCTTCGCCATTTTAGTGCTGTCGCTGGTTCTTAGGTGGACACGGGGTTCGGTTCAGGGGCGAGATCCCACCTTCGTCGCCAGTGTCGTGTCCGGAAATAAGCGCAGAGTCGGTGACTTCAATTAAAAGCTCTTTATTTGTAACAAGTGAACCGAACCGGCGAAAGGTAAAAAGCCCGCGGCTTTTATACCTTTCGCAAGGCTGCCGCGGCCAACGGCAACGATTCAAGTCTCCCGCTCTTGGTTTGCACCAATCGCGGGAGACCTAAATCGGCCAATCAGAAATCCCCGTGCCTTGGCCAATCAAGGCTCGGGGATTTCGAGCATAACATTATCAGTACATAACAGAGACCACCTGGAGTCAGTCAGGATCGCACTCCAGACTGTGGCCAGAATTAGTCTACAATGCATTCTAACCACTGCACCACTATGGCTTATACTGTCTTATTAGCTAAATTAATAGTTTTCTCATATAGCTATGAGAAGACTTGTCCCTCTGAAAAACATATGCAACATTCAGGACTGTACAGCAGAAACATTGCATGAAAAATCTTATAGGTTCAAGACCTGCATATGCTTACATGCACATTAATGGTCATTGTTCTTTTGTGAAAATTTAATTTTCACTTAATTGTTAAATGTGTTTACTGTTGGCTGTATCGTTAGTTTTGGTCCTCCTTTCATCAAGCAGTAGCCCTAACTCCCCACACCCAGTGGCAAATCAATAAAATTGAATAAAATGCAGAGGGACACAAGCACTGGGATTATTAAGTGCAAGACTGGCACTGCTTAACATTATGCATCCTGTCTCAAAGGTGCTTCTTTCTTCAAAATGCAACTGGGCTGGGTTTTTTTTCCCTTGAGGAAGAAGAAGAAAACATTTCACTTCTCATCCACGAAGCTTTGTCAGTTCTGATGAATGAGAAGCCAAATGTTTTCTTCTTCTTCCTCAAGGGAAAAAGTCCAGTTGCTTTTTGAAGAAACAAGCACCTTTGAGACAACTACAAGCTGGATGACTGACAATCTCCACAGACAGTAATGCATCTTAGAGAAGAGCCACTAAGATGAATCAAAGGCCTGGAGGCTAAACCATATGAAGAATGGCTGCAGATTTTGTGTCTGGCTAGCCTAAAGAATAGAAGAATTAGGGGTGACATGATAGCAGTATTCCAATATTTGAAGGGCTGCCACAAAAAAGAGAGGGTGAAATTATTCTCCAAAGCACCAGAGGCCAGGACAACAAATATTGGTTGAAAACTAATCAAGGAGAAAAGCAATCTGGAATTAAGGAGAAACTTCCCAACAGTGAGGACAATCAACCGGTAGAACAGTTTACCTCTAAAAATCATGGGCGCTCCATCACTGGAGGTCTTTAAGAAGAGACCACTAGACAGTCACTTATTAGAAATAGTAAGGTTCCTTCCAGCACTACTCTATTCTTGCTAATCTTGCTTAATGGCCTGAATATTACATTTAATCCCCAGTAATATTTTTAATAAAGAACAGTGCTAGTGTCAAATATAGTTAGTAAGTTACTAAGAGAATCCTGCTATCAGTAAAGGAATGACTTAGGTCTGGATATTACAGGGATGGACAACTTTAAAAATGTGATTGGTTAGTGAGAAGAAAACATGAACATCCAAAGTCTGCTTCTTAAACAGTGGAACAAACCTTACAATCAGGGGTGGGATTCAAATTTTTTAACAACCGGTTCTGTGGGTGTGGCTAAATTGGTGGGCGTGGCTTGGTGATCATGTGGCTGGGTGGACATGACTTGGTGGTCATGTGACTGGCTGGGCATGGCCAACTCAACATCATTCACATCGAGGCACACATCTCCTCACCTGGCCTCTCATGACTGTGGGGATGTTGCAACAGTCGTAAGTGTGAAAAATGGTCATAAGTCACTTTTTTCAGTGCCATTGTAACTTTGAATGGTCACTCCACACAAGCAAAGTACCAGTAAAGGAGGGGAAAAAAAACTCCAGAGAAGTTGCTGAAACAGGAAGTCTAGTCCTGCCAAGAATGTAATCAAGGTTAACAGAGAGGCAGTTTCTGTAAACAACACCAGAATGTTTCCTTCCTGCCTTCCCTACAGGATTAGGCCAGTAATTTCTTCTAACAACCGGTTCTCTGAACTGCTTAGAATGTTAACAACTGGTTCTAGTGAATAGGTGTGAACTTGTAGAATCCCACCCCTGCTTACAATGTAATTTTACTGGAGAGAAAAGCTCCTTGCACTTTAAGTAATCATTTCTTTACTTGTTTATTGACTTTGCAGAAAAGAGCCAAATGTAACACACACACAAAAAACGCTCTAAAATAATTGTCTATATCTCTGTCAGAAACCAAAATAGACAGATTATCACAGCAGCTTTGTTTGGAAATAGGCCATTTTGTTGAATTAAAGAGGAAAAAAATAAGATGCTCCAGTAAGCAATGTGATTGCATTACACTGAGCAGCTAAGTGCTTGTGATATTTAATTACCTGTTTGGGAGGCTGAACACATACTAGTGCAGGAAAAGCAGCAGTATTCTTTTTTTAAAAAAAAAAGAAGAAGAAGAACCAAAACAAAACGCTACCCCTCACATATAAAAAAAAAAAAGATAGTATCCCTGGAGTTTTCATCAAAAAAATGAATAATAAGGTTATGCGAACAAGAAACTTATGTGAGTCATGAACCATGGAAGTTCAAGCAACAGAGCATGCAGAAATTGAGAGGAATTGGTCCCTGGTTGTGGGTTGTTCTCATTAAAAAATTTTCTCTGGGAGACTGCCATTGTAATTACAAATATCTGCGGCCAAGTGAGACATACTCCCAGGATATAAATACACTTGGAATTATACTGCCTTATATTCCTCAGGGACAGACGGTATTCCCAATTTGGGGGAGGGGGAATTATATACTAGACGAGGAACTCAAGAAAAACAAACATTAAAAAGACCAAAAATGCAATCAATTTGAATTGTTAATCCCCATAGTCCCCTCACGGTAGGGATTTCAGCTTTGGAGAACAAAGTAAGACAACTAAAAATGGAGCTTTCATTGATAATAAGGGCCTCAGCGACGCAGTGGTTCGAGGGCAGTACTGAAGGATATTTCTGCTGTCTGCCGGCTGCCTGCAATTTGGCAGATTGAATCTCACCAGGCTTAAGATTGAAGGCCTTCCATCCTTCTGATAAAATGAGGTAAAATGAGGAGCCAGATTGTTGGGGGGCAATATGCTGACTCTGTAAACCACTTAGAAAGGGCTGTAAAGCACTATAAAGCAATACATAAGTTTAAGTGCTATTGCTATAATCGAGGGATCATGTCAGACTGTGGACATTGAAAAACAGAAGTTAGTATATGAAATGGTATAGGTTCTCCTACTTGAGCAGGAGGGTGGACTAGAAGACCTCCAAGGTCCCTTCCAGCTTTGTTCTGTTTTGTTCTATTCTCTCTTGTCTTCTATTCTAAGTTCATTTCACTATAAGTGACTAATTTGTCCTGTAGATGGATAAAGGTAAAAGTTTGTGTCCAATCGTGTCTGACTCGAGAGGGCAATGCTTGTGTCCAATACTCAAAGACATTTCTTTGTGGCCACCATGACTATGTGCCTAGGCACAGAGAACACTGTATCTTCCCACCAAAGTGATACCTATTTATCTACTTGCATTCACATGTTTTCAAACTGCTACTGTAGGTGGGCAGTATCTAGGGCAAGGACAAGAGCTCACGCAATCATGCAGGACTCAGGTCTCAAACTTGACTATCAGCTTTCCAGCTCAGTCTTTAACCACTGAGCCATCACGATAGATGGGTATCCTAATTCTAATCCTAGCAATAGAATTAAAGTTAGCCAAGTATAAAAAAGAATGCTTCTAAGACACAATCAGATAGATACACTCTAAAGAAAAGGGTGCCATGAAGTGGCAAGTATTGCAATAAATTGTTAATCTGTCATTTATAGAGGAATCAGAATGTTTATTATCAAGCCTATATACTGGTCAATTCTTTATGTTGCTTGAAATTTATTTGTGATTCCAAAAAATGGGAGGAGGGCTTGCATTTATTCACTGTTTTCCAAATCTTTTTGGAATTCATTTTTATTTAGAGAAGTGCAGGTAATCCTTGACTTAAGACCCGCAACTGAGCCTGCAATTTTGGTCATACCCCATGACTGGACCCAATTTTATGATGTTTTTTGTAGTAGTCATTAAGCAAACCCATTGTTCGCTATGGGGCTATATTTTTTTCTAGGAACTGAGGTTTCCAACAAAAACATCATAAATCACGGCTACATGACCATGGGATGCTGCAAACAGCCATAAATGTGGGCTGATGGCTGAGCACCCAAAATGCAGTGTCATAGCCACAGAAGGGTGGGCAGATATTGGAACTTTGAATCTGGGTCATTAATCTCTTTTTTGAGGTCTGTTCTAACTTCCAAAGATCACTATTGGTTGTAAATTGAGGACTATTTGTACAGATTATGAATTGCCATTTCTGCAAAGATAGATGCCTGATTTATCAGCCTTTCAAGTCTGGTAGTTCCTACTGCCATCATCCCATCAGGCACTGACTGTACACACTAGACATACTAAAAAAAGGTACCACAAACTCCAGATATCAGTTACTCTGCAGCCAGATATTTTTTTTCCTCAGAGGTTCACCAATCTCCAGAAATCAAGAGCTAAACCAACTTGCCATCTTATTTATAGCCAAAGTTGTCTAGGCACTGTAATCATATGGATGGGAAAAACTAGTAAGCTCATAGTGTTTTGTCCAACGACATCCAATTCATGGATCTGAAGCCAGATTTAAATCTTGAGTTTCCTAGTCCAAACCCCAATTTTGACAATCTCTTGGCACCTTTTGGGAACCCAGATGGAACAAGGAAGTCTAGTATTTGTTAGGGTTCCAAGTAATAAACTCACCTGACCGGAGGCATTTTTGACCGTATTAATGTTGTGTCAATATTTGAAAAATGGAGACATGCCTTTTCATGAACAATACAGTTTCAATCTTTGGCATCTAGGGTTGGTTGTGGAATGAGATACAAATATGTGTGCATTTTCTTTCATAAGCAACTACTTTTCCCCACCTAGAGCCAAGGAGTTGCTTTAATCTCTTAATCTAGAGCAGACCTCATTATTACAATTGCAGAAGAACAGAAAAATTAATTTCATAGGCATGATGAAGACAAGGATGTAAAATAATCCAAGCCTTATCTGCACATGTCACTCCTTTCATTCACTATATTGCCAGCAGGATTTGTGTATCAATAAATGAGATTTTGTCATCCCCTTCGACTTGTACGAAACTCTTTCTCTGAGCTTTTAAAAATTAGAGTACTATCATTCACTGAGTTTACATTATTTTAATACATGGAGTTTACACGATTTTAATACAGAAAATAGCCCACTGTCCTTGAGGTATAGCATTAAGAAACCAGTCATCTAATAAAGGAATCCCACATTCTGTTTATAATTACATTTATAATTATAAGACATGCTCTACAGCAGGGGTGTCAAACTCAATTTCATTGAGGGCCACATCAGGGTTGTGTTTGACCTCAGGGGCCCAGAGTAGGCATGGCCAGGTTGGGCATGACTGAGATAGGCATCACTGAGGTAGGTTAGGCCAGTGTCTGTTTTGCTAGCACTTTGCTAGCAGCCTTAGAGATTCATTGGTTGAGCTGTTTATTGATGGCTCTTTGGCAGTCTCTTGCTTGTTGATCTGAAGTTAACCTTGGGATTAATCTATTCTGATCTGAGGGCTGATTGGTGGAGAGGTGCTGCACCAGTCTCTTTTGGACTGGTTGTTTGTCTCTTTTGCATAGTCAATAGATGTTAATGTCTATGTGACTATTGATAGCTGATTTGTCAGAGTGCCAAGCTTCTAAAAACTCCCTTGCATTTTTGGATTTCTTTGGATTTGGCCTGGTCTAGGATTGTCACATTTTCCCAATTAAAACTATGGTTAACATCAACTCTAAGGTCAACTTCCAACAATCAAGTAAGCAATACTCCAATCAAGAAACTGCCAAACAACCATCAGTCAACAGCCCAACCAAGAATCTCTAAGACTGCCCCCACCCACACAGATAGGCAAGACACCAGAATATAAGCTAACAGCAAACATCACTCCTTAATAGCATTGATAATGTATCCTAGTTTGGATAATGAAATGTCTGCAAGAAAATAAGCAAGCTCAAAGAACACTAAGGACCCTCAGAACGCAGTGACTCTGCCTACTGCCAGGAGTTTGATCCTGACCAGCACAAGATTGACTCAGCCTTCCATCCATCTGAGGTCAGTAAAATGAGGAGCTAGATTGTTGGGGAAACTTTGCCGACTCTGTAAATTGCTTAGAAGTGGTATATAGGTCTAGGTGCTATTACTATTGCTGTCCCAAATATGTTTTCAGGAGCCAACTGGGTTTTTCTTTGTTTTTCCTTGAAAACATTTCACTTCTCATCCAAGAAGCTTCTTCAGTTCTGTTTGGTGAAAAGCAAAATGCCTTCAAAGAAAAACAGAGAAAGTCTAGTTGCCTCTTGAAAAAAGCACCTTTGGGACAACCAGGATCTGGATGACTGAGAATCTCCATAGACATATTGTGATTGCTATTTCTGGGCTAACATAGTAACCATAAGATCACTGGGAAAATGCATGTTTTAGTTCAGGAATAATTACAGGAACGGCATCCAAATGCAATCAAATCTCTGCCTTTTTACTGCTCTGTCACCAACTCTTTAATGCTTCTTTAACTCAAACGTGTTTTTGATGAGCTCCAAAGCTCCAGAAAAGGCAGCTTGCCTTTAAGGAAGTGTTGTCAGTTACAGCAAGAGCACCCATGGTGGATCCAAGCGCTTCACACTTCCAATAGACTTTGATCATTTTGAGATTGGGGGAAAAAAGAAACATCGCTGAATTAGCTGAAGGTTTTCAATTTCTCCAAAGCAGTCGAAAGCGAGCAAGCAATTTCTGAGCAAGGCAACTTCACTCAGGCAGGAAACAAAATAGATAAATGGAATTATTTTTCCAGGTTGATGTGCTAGATCAGAGAATGTGCTAGAACCAAAATCAGAAGCAGTGGCAATAAAGCTCTCCACCTCTAAGGATTCTCCTGACTGCACATCCATGCAATATTTTTTTTAACTGCACAAGTTGCAGTTACATTTCTGAACAATTAGCAGCAGTAGCCATGAAATCGAGCAGCTAAAAGATGACTTGGAATCCTTTATGCAAAAACACTCAGCTAGAGTGATTGCTTTATAAAAACTCAAGAATTGATCTTCAAAGTGTTTTACTACTGGGCACAGACACAGACCAATTACCAGACAAGACTTGATCTTCAAAATGTAAAAGAATTGATAAACAAGATTATTAACTTCAAACAAATAAGAGCATGCCATAGATTCTATATCCAAAAGAGCTAATTTGTTCATTATGAAAACAATTCTTCAGTTTGAATCAACTCTTTCACTGCCAATATCAACATTGGTTTAATTGTTTTACTATTTGGGGAAATTTTGTAATCCACCCAAAATCTTCTGAAGTTGAAGCTTAAGTTAAATAGGGAAACCTCAGTCCTAGAATGAGACCATACACAAAATCTCTGCCCAGATCCATTACAGCCCCAAGTGAGAGACTCCATATTGCTGGATTATGTCCAGCTTTATTGACTTGCAGACTGATAGCTTGATTATGTTAATGTAAAGCTTATATACTTATGTCCTACACTGAAGATAAGCCTCCAGGAAATATTAAATTCTGGGCAGAGAAGAGTTCTAGAATCAGTTTTCATCCTGGTAGTCTTATTTTATACAGAATGAATTGAGTTCTGAGTAACAGGGTTTCTATTGGCTTTAGAGTGAACTTACAATAGAAGATAGTAATTTGGGTTGAACTGTGGAGTCCCTGGTTCTCTCTGAGCTTAGCTGTTTGCTTGTAGATGTTTCATTATCCAAATAAGAAACATTAAAATGTTAGTGAGTATCAGTTTTGTTCCTTGTTCTTATAGATGACAAATCCCACCTTCACTATCACTGATGACGTAACCTAGTTGGGTAAAGAAACATCTGCAAGGAAACCACCAAGCTCAGAGAACAACAAGTACTCCAATCATAAAAGTTAGTTTTATGATTTTGTTTCCTTGAGATCTAGGCTGTAAAATAATGCTACGATTAGCACTTGGTTGCGTTTTTATGTTGAGTGAAATTTTTGCTCTAGGTGATGTAAATAATTACTTGCTGTATTTGTAAGGCTGTCTATTTCCATTACAGTCAGATCACATTAGGTTTGTTTTTCTAAAAGAATGTTGTAAAATTAATTGTAAAGAAGCAGGTAGCATGTGTCTTTATTCTTAGTTGTCTTCTTAGTTTCAAATCAGGGTCAAATTATATATTCCAATAAAATTGATGGCATATATTTCTCTTCATATTAGGGTAAAGGCAGAGTTTGAATTAAAATTCATTACAGACTACAGTGAAATCATCTGAAAAATTGGAAAATGTTATTATTAATGGGGCAATAGCACATGATTTTAGCAGGAGTCACTGGGCAGGCCAGAGAGTCAATGTTCTGGATTTTGATATTAACAATTGACATTTGCTTAATCTGATGAGTTGTTGGATGCTGACCACATGATTGTTATCGCATATCTTTTGCCAGAACTATGTAGTTGAAGATCACATTTATGTTGGAACACTCAGCAAAAGAAAGGACCAATTTGGTGTAATGGTTAAAGTGCTGGCGTAGAAACCAGGAGACTGTGAGTTCTAGTCCCACCTTGGGCATGAAAGCTGGCTGGGTGACTTTGGACCAGTTAAGTTACCTCAGAGTGGAAGATGAGGAGGAGGAAGAAGTTTTGTTGGATATGTTCACCGCCTTCTTGTTTATAAAAAATAATAATAGCAAGGACAAATAAATAAACAAAATGTATGTTCACCATCTGATATTAACACAGTTGAGAAAGTCCAGAAATATTTCACAAGAAGAGTTCTCCGCTTCTCTACTCATTGCAGAATACCTTATGCCACCAGACTTGAAACTCTAGACCTAGAAAACCTAGAATTATGCCACCTCCAGTCCGATCTAAATATAGTATATAAAATCATACATTGTAATGTCCTACCTGTCAATAAATACTTCACCTTCAACCGTAACAATACAAGAGCACACAATAGATACAAACTCAAGGTAAACCGCACCAAATTTGATTTCAGGAAATACAACTTTAGCAACAGAGTGGTCAATGTCTGGAATACTCTACCTGACTCTGTGGTTTCTTCCCCAAACCCCAAAAACTTTAACTTTAGACTGTCTACTATTGACCTCACCCCTTTCCTAAGAGGTCTGTAGGAGGCGTGCATAGTGCACCAACGTGCCTACCGTCCCTGTCCTATTGTTTCTTTTTATTTTTCTTATATGTATCCATCTCATGTATTCAAAACTATGTTTATACTTATACCTGTTATCTTGTAAGCGATTGACAAATCAAATAAGTAAATAAATAAATCTTGAGTTACTTATAAAATTTTAAAAGGTAGGATTAAAAATCTAACAAAGTTAAAAATATCCCTGCATGAATGCATAAGCAAACAGGGGTTTCAAAAAAAAAACACTCCACACACAACATTGCTAACTGTTACGCTTGTTATAGGCTTCATAGAATCAAGAACATATTGATGTAATAAAAATATTAAAAAGTTTTGCTAAGAAAGAGGTAAAGTAAGAAAGGGGTATATAGAGTTCCAAGAGACCTAACACTACAAATAGATGCACTCAGAAAATCCAAAATCCAAACTATAATTCATCATTATCATTTTAGCCATTGTCTACCCACTGTAGGATGAAGGCCTTTTCTGCATGTTTCCAACAAATATGGTCCGAGCTTTCTTTTGCCAATTAGCTCTGATAAACTATAATTAATAATTAATAAAATTTATTAATAGTTGGGTTATCAGCTTACAAATCAAATAAATATCCTGATAAAATCTTGTTATGAATTCCCACAGCCCAGAGAACTGAACAAGATGTGTATAATCAAATAAACACTTGGTATTCAACAGGAACAATTAATAGTTTGCAGGCTAAGCCAGATATAGTATTCAATTAATAATCTATGAGCTAATATGGTGGCTTTAAACAGTTAATTGTTTATAGAGAATTTAATAACTGAAAGGCAATAAATTGAAAGACATATGAGAGCAGCAGGAGTTTTAGCATTAATAATTTCTGACACATCGTAGAAAATACCTTTTTCTTTTTTTGCCTTTTCCTTGGAAATTTAGCAAATTAAAGAAAATCAAAACCAAATTCTCATGTGATGATTTGGAAAGTCATCAATAAGATACCAGACAGAAAGAAGAAATGGAGGGAAATTGGATTTTTTGCTTTTGCTTCCTTGGCTGAAGTGAATAAGGAAAAATGAAGAAAAATTCCTCAGTACAAAAAGTATTGATGATTACACACTCAAAAGCTTATATAATGGTACAGTCTTTTTTAGCTTAAATAAGAAGTTTCAACAGAGCTTAGATCTTACTTGGTGAAAACCTTTACGGTTTTGCCTTTTGGTTGTAATAAGATGGTAAAAAATATTAGGAAAATTCATGATGCAGCTAGCAGCAATTAAAATATATATACTTTAAAGTGTCTTATCTGAATCTGAAGAACTATTTTTGGCGCCTTCGCTAAGCTGGAATTGAACGTCTGTCTTAAGCTGCAGGCTATCTTAACTCCACACATTTGAGGGCTTTCTAATAATTACACCCTTACGACAACAAAGACATCACAATAAAAAGCAAAACCTTCTAATATTGCCTTCTACCAATATTACTTTGCATCCAAATTTCACCACCATGCAACAGAGAAATTCAGACTTTTTCATAGAATTTCAACTGACAGGATGAAGTAATTATTTCATCTTAGACTCAAATGTAATTGATTTGTATTGATTTGTACTTGATCATAATTTATAATCAATCATGTTGACTGGGAAATTCTAGAGTTGAAGTGCACATATCTTAAAGTTGCCAAATACTATATTAGACTGAGGTTCATTTGATTGCCTGCCAGCCTCTTCTGGTATACTAAACAATAATTTCCCCTGGATTTCAATTTTGGCCCCATGGCTTGGGTCAGAGTATTAAGATTGTATAAATCTAGAGCAGGGGTATCAAACTCAATGCCCGCAGGATGAATCTGGCCTTCAGGGTGCTTAGATCTGGCCTGCAGGGCCACCCTGGAAACCGTGAAGGCCCACGGTGCCTCTCCCAGTGAAAACAGAGTTTGGGACGGCTATGTGTGGCCCTCCTGAGCTCTCTTTTCAGCTGTGATGGCCTCCTGCAACCCTCTACCAGTGAAAATGAGCCTGCAGCCATCCCAAGCTACGTTTTTGCTGATAGAGCACTTGGGCCACCACAAGTGCCCCCGACATGAGTGACGTTGAGCTGGCCACACCTACCCTGACCACGCCCACCCAGCCCCCTGAGGTCCACTACAACCCTGATGCAGACCTCAATGTAATCAAGTTTGACACCCCTGACCTAGAGTAAATTGAAAATACAATGTAAAGAAGAAAGAGCAATATTATATAACGAAGATGGGGAGCTGCCTCAGTCAGAACTTCTGGCAGCATTTCGGAATAAACATTTGGACAGCTACTTACAGTGACATAGTAGGAAACAGAATAAACAATGCAAGAGATTAAAAGTTTATCTACTTTTATGTGTCTTGATTGATATCATCAACTACCAGTACGTCTTGTAGAGCAGTGGTTAAAGTGCAAGTATTGCAGGCAAACTCTGCCCACAGTCTGGAGTTCGATCCTGATAGGCCACAAGGTTGATTCAACAATCTGGGTCCTCATTTTACTGACCTCGGAATCTTTCCGAAGTCAGTAAAATGAGGACCCAGATTGTTGGAGGCAATATGCAAATAATGCTTCTACATTGTAAACTTCCCCAGAGAGTGCTATAAAGTGCTATGCAGTGGTATATAAGCCTAAATGCTATTGCTATTGTAATCTTGACATTGTCCACACAACAGATACTGAGATACCATCAAAAAAATCTTAACATCTTTCCATGTAATTGATTTTAGTGAAGCTATAAATTATATTTTGCTTATTTCCTAAACATCTTGTGGTTTTTTTCAAGATAGAAAAGCATGTTCTCTGAAGTATCTTAAATCCAATTTTTTTAGACTGCATAGCAGTTCAAACAGAAAAGGAATGATACTCTGATTGAACTGTTTCTTAATTTTTATTCTCTGAATTCTTTTCTAAAACCTTTCTTCTTATTACTTCTTGCGTTTCGGCATGATAGATATTCAGAGGCTCCACAGCCAAAGGCAAACTTCCTTCTGATACAACTCAGATTTTGTTTTCCTATTGCCTCTGGAGAATTGTCATTAAAGTAACAGATTACAGTCCTGGTGCATATTATTATTATTATAGTTTTTTTAATGCAAGAGACTACCATGAATTTCATGGACATTTATGGAGAGTCTGGAGTTACAGTTTGGCAAAATATTGCATTGGTATTTCTATTTTCAGTTTCTAAATGCCATCTGTGCAATAGCTCTATTAATGATGATGATGGAATAACTGCAAAATCATGGTTGAGATGCTATATAAGTTTGAGCTGCATTGTCTTACAAACCACATATTTACTAAAGTGGTTTTTTTTTTAAAAAAAAAGAAGAAGACATTTGCAAAAGATATTTTTCCCCACTTTATTTTTATTCAATGCTATTAAAACTGATTTTTAAATGACAGGTTGTAAATATAAGTAGGCTGTTTTGACCTTGTAAATGCCATAGTTTGCAGACTTAAAGAAGTAACTGAAACCACAATCCTGGAACCTCTGCAGATGTTTTGTCATACACAGGTTGTCCTAATGTATGACTATTCACTTAATGATGGTTTGAATTAACAACAGCTTCAGAAAGGGTGCTTTATGGCCTATAAAGCAGTGGTCGCCAACCAGTGGGCGGCGGCCCACTGGTGGTTCGTGAGAAAATTTTGGTGGGCCATAGAGAAATGTCTGCCCAAAAGCAATTAATCCAGTTGTGCGGGAACACAAGGCTTCACTGCCCACATGGCCCGCCCACCTGCTGGCCCCTACCCTTCGGCCAAGCGCAAACCTGCAAAAAACAGTGCAGCCCTCACCAGCCAGGAGGAGGTGATGGTACTGTTGCAACAGTAGGGGGCTGGTGGCACAGGCAGGCTGAAGTGGCCATGGAGATGGACAGAAGGTGCAGGAGCACTATGCTACATGCATTTGCATGGTATTCCCGCACCTTCCAGCTCACCTCTCTTGGTCTGGGATCTTCCTTGATGGCCGTGGGCTGCAGGGACAGCCCAGGGCAAGAAGAGTACCGGGTGGAGATGGTAGGAGGGGGTGGAGTGCATAAGTCTGCACTCACCATCAAGTTCAGAGGTCCAGAATGGTACGTTGGCATCGGCATCAGTTTTCTCGTTCCTCTCGGTGCTCTGCTTTGCTGACCTCCCTCCCCCATTGACCCAGCCATTTGCTACCTGGGGAAAGCACAGGAAAAGCAAGCAGAAACATAGCTCTTGCTGGGGCGAAAGACTGGAGAGTGAAGAAGGCACAGGCAAGAAAAGACAGAAGCTGCCACCTTTGAAAAGCGCCGCTTTCTGTTGCTTGTATCTTCCGATCTCCGCTCTTTTGCCCCAGCGAGAACTTTGTCTCTGCTCGCTTTCTTTTCCTGTGCCTTCCTCAGGCAGCGGTGGATGGAGTCATAAGGGGGGGGTGGATGTCAGAGTTGCTCTCCCCCCTCAGCAAGCCAGGCCTGGAGGAACACAAAGAATTGCAGGCAAGCACTGGAGAAATGTATGTTGGAAAGGCCCACACATATTTCCAGCATGCTCTCCTCTGTCCTGAAGTAGGATTGAGAGGGGGGTCGGGAGCAGGGGGAAGGGAAGGAGGGAAGGAGAAGCCTGGCTGGCTTTCCTTTAGCATGGGGTATCTTCCTCGGTGCTTCTAGCCCGGCCCTCCTTCCCTTCCCCAACTCCAGGCAGCCACACATGGCAAAGGAGAGAGAGGTTTCCTCTGACTTGGAGAAGATATGAAATGACAGGAGACCAGATTGGGGGGCTCTGCTTTCCTTCCATTTGAAGGGGAGCTGGTTCCTCCCCATCCAGATCTTCCCAGCCTCCAGGCCCCTCTTTCTTCCCAAAGGATGAGAGAGACCCCCTCCTTTCCCTTTGCTCTGCCCCACAATTATGATGAAGCATTTATGATTTTGTTATAATTAAATAAATATTATATATCTATATCTATGTGTGTGTGTGTGTGTGTGTGTGTTTTCTGAGGTTTTTGCGGGTATTTGTATGTGGATCTTTGGTTATTCGGGTCATTCATTCACTTGTGTATTTGGCTTTGTGCTTCTCAGAGTAATGTGAGCTTGCAGCTGCTTCTTTTAACTAGCAGTTAAAAGGAAGAAGCAGCTGCAAGCACACATTACTCCGAGAAGCACAAAGCTGAAGACACAAGCCTGAAGATGACAAATGAGATTTCATCGAAACATCGCGAGGATACTTCCAATTTTACGCAGGAGAAAACCCGAATAACCAAAGATCTATATATATATATATATATATATATATATATATATATATATATATATATATATATATATATACACATACATATGCATATACATATACATATATATATATACACACACATATGCATATACATATACATATATATATATATACACACATACATATATATATGGTATTCAGCTTTGTTCAGGTATTTTCCCACATCATTATAGTTGTTCTTTTAAAGTTGTAGCAACATTTCGGCAGAATCTCATCTGCCATCATCAGGCTTGTGTATTGTGTTCATCTGTGAATCAACCTGATATTAAATTTATATTTAATATAAAAAATAAAAATTGTATATTAAATATATTATCTTTTTTTAAAAAAAAATCATATTAGTGGTCCTCAGGATTTAAAAGTATGAGTTTGGTGGTCCCTGAGGTCCAAAAGATTGGCGACTCTTGCTATAAAGCACTTCCAACAATAGCAAGATATCACACAGAGACCTATACTTACACTGTAGTCGTGTTGTTTCTTGTGGTCCTATCGCATCTAGCTGTGATTCTTTACATCAGTGTTTCTCAAGCTTCACCATTTGAAGATGTGTGGTCTTCAACCTCCAGAATTCAACTCTGGACATATTAAGATATGCAGACTTCAACTCGCAGAATTCCCCAGCCAGCATTCTGGGACTTGAAGCCAAATGGCCATGGTACATGGTTGGCCGGGGACTCCATACCTTCTCAAGTTGCTAATGTTGAGACATAGTGCCTTACATGATTGCTATTTTTTTTCTTGCAATGAATTATTTAAATATTTCTTTAAAAGGGGAAGGGGGTGAAGCTTGTCTCCCCTGGCAGATTATTTAAATTAAGCACTTCATTGTGACTGTAAACAAAAACTTATTAAACCAGTTTAACCTCCATTTTCCACTCAGTGGCCTGATGCTGTTATGTTACTCTTCTAAAACTCTTGTACAGCTATTCAGAGCCTGAAAATTTACTCTGAAAGGCTGAAATTATTGGCTCTGGATTTTCATAATTATATGGTTCCCACCACCACCAGTTCTTAAACCTAAGTATCACATAGAGTGTAAGAATGATGTTGATAACTCAAAGGTGTCACCCTACTGTTTCCTTTTTTTCATCTTCCATTATGGCTTATGTCTCTGCAGGAAGTAGTGCTGAATCCTTTTCAGCAGCCCTGTATATTTCTGAGCATTGATTATAATTACCATTATCTATGCGTTTCCATATAATGAAATACCATGCCTGACATTTCTGTAATAAGTGCTTGGCTTTTGCAGCTTTGGCACATAATAAACACATAACACAGATATAGAAATATTAAAGGCTACTAGTCAGCATAATACTGGAGAGTCAGTGAGATACTAATTGCATTTTGTTTTTTTTTAATGGCTCTGGAAAATTATTGTGTACTGTTTTAAAATTAAGACAAGGGTCATAGATCTCTCCCTTCATTTTTTTCCCCCCTTAGTCTGGAAATGATGAAGTCAGAGAGAGTCCATGTTATAAAGGGAAATCTTTTAGTAAAACAGAGCAGCGGAATATAAGTATTTGTAGGTGAGATGAAGCAACTTACTGTGGTCAACTCGCATGGCCCATTCGCTGCAGCCAACTCACTATAAGACAACTTGCCATAGGATAATTCAGCAAAAACAAAAGCTGAATTAATTTTGAAGAAACCATGGCCAATAATAATAAAAGAAAGAAAGTCCATCCAGAAATACAAGAGCTACAATAATGTGGACGAAAACATGGTCACCAATGATAAAAGTAACTGAATGAAACAATTAATGCAGCATTGAATTCAACCATGCAAGTTGACCCTGCCAAGTTGTTCTATCTAGACCCTAGTAAAGGGAGTTGGAGAAGGATGTTAAGGGAGATTACAAGAAGCTTGCATTATTTATAACTTTTTCATCTTTGCAGTAGTGGCAAATATCTATGCCTCAGGTGTAGGATGAGGGTGAAGGTTCACTCTAAGCTTGTGAGTTAGTTTCTGAACATTTCATTATCAGGCTAGGTAACATCTTCAGCAAATGTCAGTGTTATGTTTATAAGGGCTCCAGGTATGGGTATATCAAGTGAGGCTCTTGTGATGGGTCTTGTGATGAGAGTACATCAAGTCAGGGTCATTGGGAGGTTAATTGATGGTGGGGAAAGTTGTGTGGATTAGTTAGTGCTATCTCTGGTTGGTTGTGCACAGGGATGGGATTCAATTTTTTTTAACAATTGGTTCTGTGGGCGTGACTTAGTTGGTGGGCATGGCTTGGTGGTTATGTTATTGGCTGGGCATGGCCAAATCTATATCACTCACATTGCATCTCCTCACCTGGCCTCTCATGACTGTGGGGGTGCTACAACAGTCATAAGTGTGAAAAATGGTCATAAATCACTTTTTTCAGTGCCATTGTAACTTTGAATGGTCACTCCACACAAGCAAAGTACCAGCAAAGGAGGGGGGAAAAACTCCAGAGAAGTTCCTGAGACAGGAAGTCTAGTCCTACCAAGAATGTAATAAGGGTTAACGGAGAGGCAGTTTCTGTAAGCAACACCAGAATGTTTCCTTCCTGCCTTCCTTACAGGATTAGGCCAGTAATTTCTTCTAACAACCAATTCTCCAACCTGCTTAGAATGTTAACAACCGGTTCTAACGAATAGGTGCGAACTGGTAGAATCCCACCCCTGGCTGTGCAGTTGATTTAGATTCTGAGCACTTCATAGGCTGGTTGTAGGTCAACATGTCTGTTGATGGAATTGCTTGTGGAGTGCCAGGCTTCAATGAACTCATGAGTGTGACAGGTGGTGGTGTGTCCAATGATTTTTGTATTGCTCCAATCGAACTGGTGCTGTTTGGTGCCAGGTAGGTAGAGATTAAGAATTTTAGGATCATGTTGTTTGCCTGCCAGCCGGTGTTTGTGAATCCTGGTTTTTAATTGATGTGATGTGTGTCCCAAGTTGAATTGGTTACAATGATTACATTTGATTTTGTAGATTACATTGTTTCTTTCATCCTTCTGTCTTTAGTTCTCTTCCCCTTTCTATTCTGCTTGGCTGGGACCCAGTTCACAATCTTGCTTATTCTAGAGAGCCAATGATAGAGCAGGAATCAAGACTTATTTTAAATATTCTAATCAAAATCAAGTTAACCAATGGACTAAGGTTAATTTGTAAGCCTGATTAAAGAAAATTTTGTGTCAAAGTAGAAATATTACTAATAGTAGTCCCAACCAGAATAAAATGTGGACCATTCATCTCTAGGATCATAATCCTGTGTAATCCTTCAAAAGATATAGGAGGAGACAGTTCAAAGTAGATTCCTAAACTATTATGGAAGTTTGTGTGATTCAAGGGTGGGCAATTAATTCTCCTAAGGGATCATATGATAAATTGGGACTGTTGTGGAGGATCAAACCAATGTAAACTGATTTGATCTCCTCAGGCTTCATCATCTCAGCTCCAGGAAAGAGTTTAATATTGGGCAAATGCAGAATCTGCTAACCAACTGAAGAAATTTATGGTGGCTATGTGCAGGGCCAGATTCAACTTGGCTCCTTCTCCTGCCCCCTGAAGTGCACTTATTTACATTTCATTTCTAATGTACAATTGACCTCATGTGGGCCAAACAAAGACAGCCAATGAACCAGATGTGGCCCAGGGCCCATAAAATGCCCTGGTCTGGTATGAATGATACAAAATAGATGTACATGCAGACTTTCAACTGTGTGGCACAGGAGGAAAGAGGCAAGGAGATAAGATAGGTAGAAGAAGTAAATGAGCTTGGGAAAGATTGAGCATAATAATCCTGTAACCTGGTGTTGGATGCATTAAACAAGCACAGGCCGAAGCATGTTATTGTATTCAGGTTGCATTCATTACCTTAAAGAAATGATATCTTCTTCTGCACAAAAGCAAGAGGGAAAAGTAATTCTGGCACAGCAAGACATCATTCCCCAAATTATCAATAATTTTCCTGGTTGTGGCAGTACTGGCAATGCCCATTTATGATACATAGTGAATGCATTTGTTGTTTCCTGCAACAGTAATAAATACAGCTTTTATGATTTCCTGAGATTATACAATTTGGGGACAGCAAAAGGACACTCATGCTTCTATTCATCTGCTCCTTTGGGCAGGCGATATGTGAACATATAATTTCAGCACATCCTTTCCAAATTAAATCTGCAGAACATCTTTCCATTCTGACTTTTAGGAATGTGGTACTAAGCAGAATTGAAAAGCAACTTTGGGACACTCTACTAGTGCTACATTTTAAGAGTCTCTCTCCCCTCCCCAGTGCTTCTTCCAACAATAAATATAATGAACATCTCATTTCATATCAACGTGCAGATACTTCATTATAATTTCATGTAATTTTATTTTTCATAAAAATAAAAGCAGGGGGCTTAATCTAGTACTAAGACAATGTTGGTGACCTCAACTTCCATTTTCTGGAAAAAGAAGCCTTCTCTTTGAAATGAGTGTTCAAGCATTCATTCATTCATCATATTACTTAACTAGGCAGAAAGAAGGGATATACAGAAAGACAGGTTGCAACCAAGAGTCACTGAGTTCCACCAGAAAGTAAATCCCCAGTTCCCAAGGTCTTCCCAATGTGATGGACTACAACTCCCATTATCTTCAATTGGTTGCTTTTTTAAGAACAGACCATCCAGACGTATATCCAAATATACATCCTGAGGGCAGGACAAGAAGCAATGGGTAGAAACTAATCAAGGAGAGAAGCAACCTGGAACTAAGGAGAAATTTCCTGATAGTTAGAACAATTAATCAGTGGAGCATCTTGCCTCCAGAAGTTGTAAATGCTCCAATGCTGGAAGTTTTTAAGAAGAGATTGGACAACCAATTGTCTGAAGTGGTGTAGGGTTTCCTGACTAAGCAGAGAGTTGGACTAGAAGACCTCCAAGGTCCCTTCCAACTCTGTTATTCTATTCTATTCAAACTGTCAACTTCAAATTTATCTTGCAGGCAATTATTCATATTTAATAGCAAGTGTGCATATAAGTTGGAATCTGGCAGGCAATTAACAATGTGAATGAAAAGCCAACTTAACTTCTTTACAGTTCAGCCCAAGTTTAATGTCAGTAATTATGACTAGTCCTTTGTGATATATAATTGTTGGTGTCAAAGATTGAAGATTAAAAAAAACATCCTAGCATACAACAGCATACAAAACCTAGGAAGAAATTTGGACAGAAATCATTCATCCCTGGATACAGTATATATATTTAGATATAGATACAAATATAATTGTCACCAACACTAATTTTTGGTAACTTCATTCCTTGGTGGTCTGGATGTCATTCTGAAAGTAAATAGCTGGTGAAAAATGTCAATCTCTCCTTTTAGTGAGGTAGTTAGTTCAGTTTTACAGACAGGTGAGTGACAGTTATTAGAAGAAATAACTCTAAGGAAGTTTATATATAAACCACTATATACAGGGAGTGAGCTTCAAAAATTTTATCAAGGGGCTTTCTATGTGGTTGCTGGGTGGGTGTGGTCATGGTGGGCGTGGCCTAGTCAGCACCGGAAATGTTGAGTAGTTCAGAGAACCGACAAATCCCACCTCTGACTGGCTCCGCCCCCATCTCTTCTCTGCTTCCTGAGTCCCAGCTGATTGACCGGGTCTTCTTTTGTTGCCCTGCACAGGAGAATGGAGCTGGAAAGCAGGTGGGATTTTGCAGTAACCTTCCCCCAGGAATGGGGACAGAATGAAGATTTTATAGCATCCTCCCCAGGCCACACCCACCAAGCCCACATAACCAGTAGTAAAAAAATTCTGAATCCCACCACTGGATTACAGGTAGTCTCTAACTTATAACCATTCATTTAGGTACTGTTCAAAGTTTCAACAGCACTGAAAAAAAATAGATTTATGATTGGTCCTCACACTTACAACCATCACAGCATCCCAATGGTCACATGATCAAAATACAGGTGCTTGGCTACCCGGATGAATTTATAGTAGTTGCAGCCTCCCAGGGTCATGTGATTGTCATTTGTGACCTTCCCAGCTAGCTTCTAATGAGCAAAGTCAACAAAAGGAAAGTCAGATGCACTTAAGACTAATAACTGAAGCGATTTGCTTAACTGGGGCCAAAATGATCATAAAATTGGATTTGGCTCACTTAAAAACCTGCAATGCTTAGCAATGTAAATTCTGATGTTAACTGTGGTCATAACTGGAGAACTATCTATATTTGAGCCATGGTGGCGCAGTGGTTAGAATGCAGTACTGCAGGCCACTTCTGCTGACTGCTGGCTGACTGCAATTTGGCAGTTCGAATCTCACCAGGCTCAAGGTTGACTCAGCCTTCCATCCTTCCGAGGTGGGTAAAATCAGGAGCCAAATTGTTGGTGGCAATAGATTGACTCTGTAAACTGCTTAGAGGAGGCTGTAAAAGCATTATAAAGTGGTATATAAGTCTAAGTGCTATCGCTATTGCTATTTCCAAGCATTTATGATTGACAGTAAGATGCAATACAAGTAGGTATGCTTCAATCTCTCTCTGTGTCTCTCTCTCACTCTCTCTAACAGCCTTTTACCTGCAATCCAGAATACCTTGTTCTATGTCAAATGCAGAGTTTCTGTTAAAATTTGCAGAGCAGAACCTAGCCATTTTCTTTAGGAAGGAAATTGACTGGCTGACTCACTCTCCATTGGGCTCAATTCCAATCTTTTCATCGCAACTCTTGCCTTCACCATTGCAGTGACTAATTAGCTTGTGCTTTCTTAATGAAGAGGAAAAAAAAGTCCTTTCCACGTGGTATCACATTATATCCTTGTCATTTTACTAGACCTTGAGTGTTAACATGGCTTCTCATCATTGGCTCTCAGTGAGGAAAAGCGAACAGGCTGAAATAATGCTTCTTGGTTAACATGGCCTGGTGACAAAGAAGCTGGCATTTAGTCTTGCATGCCATTCCCAATCATCTGTGAAAAGAACTCATGCCCCCACTCTGAATGTGTCATTAAGTCTCTTTGAATCTCAGCAAATGGAAGAACTGAATTCTTAGAAAAAGTAAAACCGGTGTGGACTCGTATAGCTGCCTAATTTTTTAAAAAAACTCTCTGCATTTCTAATAACGCCACCATTTGTTGGAGTACCTTCAAGCCTTAAAGAGTGCACAATGCTTTAAAAGGGGCCAAAAAAAATGGCAGGCACTGATTTGACTGCACAATAATCCTAAGCAAAAGCAAGAATGAATCCCTTCCTTATTTTTCTTATTACATTTTTTAATTTTTTAATATAATAATTTCATCTTCGATTGAACAGTGTGCTGTCCAGGTACAAATATCTTTAGTAAAAGAGTTATCAAACTTTACACCAATATTCATTACATCAGTATCAATTCTGCAATACTAAAATAATAATATTCAACACACTAATCGTAACACTTGCTTCTCTCTCTTAACGTATCTTCCTTATTTCATTCTCCTTTTGTTTCCCTGTTTCTAACTTCCATTTTGGTGATTTAACCATTGATAAAATAAATCCCATGTTGTATACTCGTGATGGTGAACCTATCTATGGCATGCGTACCAGAAGTGACACGCAGAACCACTTCTGCTGGCATGCGAGAGGTCGCCCGGAAAAGCTGCACTGCACATGCTTGTGCACCACCCGACAGCTGATTGTTGGGTATCTGGCATGCATGCACAAAGGCGGAGGTGTGCAGGAGACATGCGTACATACACTATGGCGCACAGGGATCACGCATACATGCACAGACACATGACGCATGTGGGGAGGTCACGCACACATGCATAGGGAGCTTGGGGGCTTGTGTACATTGCCTTCTTGGTGCTGGCATGCCATTTTCGCCATGGGAGCCCAAAAAGGTCAGCCACCACTGTCATATATTATCAGTGGTAGGCTGTTGCTGGTTCAGACCAGCTCACCTGTACGCCTGGTAGTTACAATCACTGTTTGGGCCTGCTCACATGCCCAGGCGCTATTCCAACCTATATAGTTCACATTTTTGCTAGCACGCCGCACCCTCCCAACCCAACTGCTTTCCATGCCTCTCCCAATCTACTCACCCTGGCTGCCGTGTGCAGGAAATGCCCATGGTTTTGCAGACATTCACAAGCGAAAAGGGGTTATGCATATGCACGCACTCACATTTTCGGTGAACTGGTTGTTAAACTATGTTAAAACCCACCTCTATATTATATTCATTTTGCTCTTTCTTCTTAATTGAATCCCTTCTTGAGATCTTAGTCCTTATGGCCATCCAAATCAGCGGTTGCCAACCGGTGGGCCGTGAGAAAATTTTGGCGGGCCACAGAAAAATCTTACCCCCAGAGCATCCCCCCCAAAGCAATTAATCCTGGCTGTGCAGAAACACAAGACTGCACTATCCACATGGCCCACGGGAACACTCCCCGCCCACTCACTCCTTACCTGGCAAACTTGCCTGCTAAATTGGTATTTTTTCTTTTTCCGACCATCATCTGTTCTTCTATGCAGGGAGATTTAGATTAGCTAGGAAGCAGGAAATGGTTGGATTTCTTGCTTTCTAGCTAGTCTTTAGATCTTCGGCTCTGCTTTTAAGCACAGCCAAACCTCCCTTAGGACTGAAGGTTCAGTTATTCAATGCAGACTCATGGCAAGCAAATTTGAGAGACTGAGCTAGCCTATGGCAGATAGATAGATCACTGAATGATTCTGTGAGCAACTCAATCTGCCTGCCTGCTTTGCCTTATAAAAAAGGTGCTCAATATCAATATTTACATACACGGTGTATTGTGAGTTAATTTTGTGAGTTTGCTAACAAGCAAATTTTATGTGACACATTGAGCTAGTCAATGGCAGATAGATAGATTTCGGAATGAACCTGTGATTCTGTGAGCAACTCAATCTGCCTGTCTGCTTTGCCTGGTTTTGGGTAAAAGTTGCTCTTTTTTATAAAAAATTCAATATTTATATAAATATTTATAATATTTACATACAAGCCATGCCCAGCCAGTCGCATGACCACCAAGCCACACCCACAAATTAGGCCATGCCCACAGAACTGGTTAGTGGTCCCTGGAATTTAACATTATGAGTTTGGTGGTCCCTGAGGTCCAAAAGGTTGGCGACCCCTGATCCAGATGATGGTGAACAATGATTCTGAGTAGCATCAGGCAGCATGATAAGGTTAAGGGAAGAAGGAAGGATTGCTTCAGGGAAGGAAATTTCATCTCTTTTATAATAAAAATCGCAGACAAGTTAGCACTGCATATCACAAGAACAGTGCTTTCTGGAGGCCAACATGCCTTTCAGTTTTTCTGAAACCATGCACATTAATGGACTACGGTCTGTCTTGCCTTCAAATAGAACAGCGTAAAAAGTTTTCCACAATGTTATTACACTCCACTTGGCATCTATATTTTGCGGTAATCAATGCATGCAAAATGCATATATTTCATCAGTGCAAGATGTTTGCCCTATGTTTTTACAGCTACTGATATAACTGGTATTTGCATAATAGCTCAATCTTTACCTCTGGGTGACATGGCAGGAGGCCAGTCTCAAACCAAGATAACTGCCATTCAGGCTTGTAACCTTATTTCTCTTCCCAATAACTAGAATAAAGTCAGTGTTATAGTTTGAGCAGCCAGTCTGCTGAGTGAGCACCCAGGCAATGGAATTCAACACAGCCGCTGGCTACCATAAACCACCAGTCCTTAGAAAGTCTTAGTTTGACCTTATTTCTCAATTCAAGCATCTCAACTTTTGCAGGAGAATACTTCCTGGCTAAAATTCTATCCTTTTTTCTTCTATCTTCACTTTCTTTTGTTCCACCAGGTTCATCTATGCGATTTCTGTTCTTGGTATTCCACCTTTTTTAAACCCTGGCTAATAAACTTGTGACCAATTCGAATGGCAGCTAATTCACCTCATTCCCTTTGATTCTCATTTTACTCCAACTCTTGTGAATCAAAGCAAGTATTCTGAATGTTTGAGGGCATAATCCCAATATGCCAGAGTGGAGATATGCTCCACAGTTTGAAAAAGCCCTGTTAAAGTGATGCTTCTGAAAACTGAGTATCTGTATATTCTAATTATCATAGCATTATATGCTTTCTTCCTGACAGGAAAATATTTATTTATTCTTCCTGAACACTGGAGTATGTATGAGTGCTTGTCTGTTTTTGTGGACAGGGTGCCATCTTGTGGGAAATTCACACACTACAAAAAGTGAATTTACTGCCAAATTAATGCTGAGGTCCCTTTTTAAAAAAAAAAAAAAAGGGGGGGGGGGCTTTCAGAATATTATCCTCCAAAGTTTTTTTTAATTATCCTCCCATGCAAATCACTTTGAACATTAATGGAGTTTGTTCACCAACTAGACCAGGTGGAAACTCTCACTTTGTTCAAAAACGTCAGCATACAAATTAGTTCCTTTGACTAAACACCTGAATTAAATTGCTAGAACATCCACAATTTTGCAAAGGTCAAATGTGATCTGACTTTTGGCCTCATTAGACAAACTAGTCACTTTGATGCTACAGTAATTTGCCTTGATATATAATTTCCCTAACTGAAGGGTTTAATCATTTCTTTTTTCACATCTCCGCTTCCACTGCCTCGTTACAAAATCTATATCACTCACTAGTCAAAATTTCTGATTGCCAGGAAGAAATCTTTCCCACCTGTAATATTCCAATTGGTGTGATGCAGTTAGGGAGAAATATCAGTCTCAAAAGTGATACAAAGATCAATCGAGATCTGAACATCAAGAATACCAGAAATAAATCAAGCCCTCTTTAATGAGGAATCTTTAGTCAGGAATTAGAAGAGATTATTTTTTCCATTGCTGGATAAATTAAATAAACAGTAGGGCATGGGTCATGTCATTAAGGTGACAGGCAGCACTGCCATCACCCTTGACTTCTGAAATCCAGACGCAACAGTGTTGAACAAAAGTGCTGAACAAAAGGATTAAGCAAAATTGCCTTTTCTGATCATTTAACGTGTCTGTGTGTCGTGGTGTTTTGTTCTGATTTACCGAGAAATTCATCAAGGAGATGAAATGTCAGACCTTGGAAAAGATGGCTGAACTTCAGTTATAAAGGAAATGAATTGTCTTGGTTCGTTGTATTCAGATTTCAGACCTACAGTAGTTACATGGTAGAATCTGCACTAGTAACCCATCAATGAGCTAGGACTGGATGGAGTGAGTGCAGCTTTTTTAGTCCTGTTAGATTACCCAGAAGCTCTTGAGCGATGAGATTCTTATGGAGCCCTTGGGACTTGCAGGCACTGTAAAATGTTGGCTCTGTTCCTACTCTGAGGGCAGTTCCACTCAATAAGAGATGGCAGCAGTGGGATTCTACCGCATCGGACTGGTTTGGGTGAACCCCTTGTTCTGATGATTAGATGGCTCCAAACCGGTTTGCTGCGACGAGCATGTGGGTCACCTGCACATCCCTGCTCTTTCCTGTGCTTTATTTCCTTTGTTTAGAGCACAGCTGATTCACACAACAGAGTGGTTTGCCGCTTCTCAGCTGTTTGAGTCACAGAGGCTTTTTAAAAATGTGGACCATGCACGCGCAATCACCGAACTGGTTGTTATACTGGTGGAACCCTACTCCTGGTTGAGTCCTTTGCCACTCCTCTCCAATGTTACTTAACAATTATATGAAGCCACTGGACTGGACCATTCATGATTTGGAGTGAAGTATCATCAATATTCAGATCATATCCAGTTAGATACCCAGTCTCTACCAGGCAGGAGATATAGGGGGTGTCCCGATATAGCCTTGATCAGAGGCTAGAAAGCAGGGGTATCAAACTCACATCGTCATGGTGTCATCAAGTGACATGTTGTGACTTTTTTCCTCCTTCACTAAACTGAGCGTGGTCAGCACATGACCCATCTTGCCTGTGGGTCGCAAGTTTGACAGCCCAGGCCTAGACTGAATGGGAACAAAGCATGAGAAAATGATAGTTCATTCAGAAACCCTCTGCTTTGTCATGGCACTCCTGCTTTGATTCTTGATGGGGTTGGCACTTGAAGAAGTTCTACTGCAAGGGTCTTCAAACTTGGCAATTTAAGACTTGTGGACTTCAACTCCCAGAATTCCTGAGCTAACATGAGGAGAAATTCTAGAAGTTGAAGTCCACAAGTCTTAAACTTGCCAAGTTTGAAGACCCCCTGTTCTACTGTATGGTGGTGCAGTGGTTAAGTCCGGTATTGCAGGCTGACTCTGCCCACAGCAGGAGTTCGATGCTGACGGGACTCAAGGTTGACTCAGCCTTCTATCCTCCTGTAATCAGTAAAAACCCAGATTGTTTAGGAGGAATATGCAAATAATAGTGACATTGTAAACCATCCAGAGAGTGTTGTAAAATACTATGGGAAGGGAAGTATATAAACCTAAATGCTATTGTTATGAAATTTCTTGGGTGGGCATGGCTTCTATACCACTTGCTAATGAAAACAGTGATGTGAGGAGCTTTTGCCCAGGTTCACGCAGTCCACAAACCTTTCTTAGAGTTTGGGCAACTATCATTCTCATCCTGTCAGTCCTGTGAGATAAGTCAGGTCAGGAAGCTGACTCCACAAATCTGTCCAAAAGCATATTTTATTGAGGAAGGCAAAAATAACTTTGAAAGCCTGAATTTTCCCCTCATTCCCTCTTACACTACAGAGAATTAGACAGGAGTCATTCAGAGCTTCTTTCTCACACTTGTAGCTTATTGCCCAGCTTAACAAATGCTTTTGTTTATGTAACCATCTGCTTCCGCTTAGCTGTCCCAACATCATCTCTGTGGTTCCCTACATGTCCTTATTATTTTGACATTGACACTGACAAGAAGCTCTATGTGGGGCTGCCCTTAAAGGCCATCTAAAAATTGCAGTTGCTACAAAATTCAGCAGTCCATATGCTGGCAAGCTAGAGTCATTTCAGCTTCATTAGAGGCACACTGTGAAAGGTGCATTGATTGCCAATAGATTTTTTTGTATGCAATCCAGGGAGCTAGTTTTAATCTGTATAGCCTTTTAATGACTAAGACATAAGTTACCATACCACCTGTCTGATTAGAGCATCCTTCCCAGAGTCCCTGGGAATTTAGTGGCAAATAAATTTAATAAAGTATCATCCCAAGGTGGAGGTTGGAAAATGCTTCCGCTTCTTTCTCTCAGGGAGATTAGGAGGCTGAAAAATCCACTTATCCTTTTCAAAAAAAAAATTGCTTCCAAAATCTGAATAATTGCTGTGCTGTTGACCTTCTGCTGTTTTTTGACATTCTGAAAACTGCTAAAACTTTGCACATGGACCATAAATCGACCACCAAACTAAATTCAGGCTTGACACAGACCAAGTTGCTTTTAACCCTGTCTTATTTATGTTATTCTAGTTACTATATCCTAAGTTTACTGCATCATAATTTAATCTTTAGTCTTCTTTTTATCATTTGGGACCTGTTTTCATTTGCTATTTAAATGTATTATTGTTAAAGTATTTAAAATGTGTGGACTATGAAGCTTATAAGTACATATAAGTGTGAGATAATATTTGCTTACCATTCAGAACAAGTGAGTGTGGACTAAAACGAAGACTTTAAACAGAAGTACGTTAGAGTGCATTGCAGTTCAATTGATTTAAATAAGACACATTTTAAGCAGGTGCTTAAAATCAATAGAGTACAAAGCATGCCTTTGTTTGGACTTATTGCAATAGCAACTGTCTGTATTCTAATGTTCCGATGCGAGTGAGAACACATGACATGACTGGAAGAAATGCATTTATTTTGTACCCCAGAATATTGCATAGTTATTCGAGAAGTATTTATCAACCCTGATAATTTTAAGATGTATGAACTTCTACTCCCAGAATTCTGGGAGTTGAAACCTACATATCTTAAAATTGACAAGATTGAGAAACATTGAGTTAGAGCAAGCAAGCCCTCCTTCTCACTGGCCATGTAAAGTAAAGCAAACTATAAGATCAGATTAGCTGTATCCATTATGTAGTTGACAAAACATATATCACCATGCAATCAAACTGGGATGGGCTTTGAAACGAGTGATACAGTGACTTCCTATCTCACTTCTAAAACTTTTTGAGCTGCTTTCTCCCTCTGTGTGTGAGTATTGAAATGTTTTATATCCTCATAACTATATAGGGTACAGTCACACATGAGGCATGATGGTGCAGTGATTAGAATGCAGTATTGCAGGCTAACTCTGCCCACAGCCAGGAGTTCGATCCTGACCAGCTCAGGTTGACTCAGCTTTCAAGGTTGGTAAAATAAGGGCCCAGATTGTTGGGAGCAATATGCTGACATTGTAAATTAAACCCCATTCATTTCAAGGTGCTTGACTGAACCTGGATACGACCCATAGTATCAATGCTAAGACTATTTAAGCATCAGCAACTTCAATGAAACGTTGGCACTAAATACTGTGCGCGTTGTATAAACTTTATATTTTAATAGTTTAAACCTAATTCTCACTTCTAATTTAAATTGGAATGCGAAGTGCTTCTTGAATCATTCCACAGTTTGGGCACATGTCTGGGGATTTATAACGCTCATCATGATAGTTATCACTGATGCAGTCATCTAATGATGTCATATGACTATACTCAAGGGGCCTGGATTATAGCTGATGCAACAAGGTTGTCGGCATCAGGAATGTTTTCACATGGATGAGATCTTTTGGTGTCCGGGACCATACAACTGTATAAATGTTCTATGGCTCTTGAAGACATTCATGACTCTGTGATTTCTCTCCAAGGATTCTAGAACTTCAGCAGAACGGACACATGGATCTACTGAAGCATAAGTGGTGGTCAAAGAATTCCCAGTGTGATCTGCATTCTTCTGTGGACCCCAAGTATAAAGGAGGAGCCTTGGACATAAAAAGTTTTGCAGGTGTTTTTTGCATACTGGCAGCTGGGATTGTTCTCTCCTGCTTAATTGCCATGTTGGAAACATGGTGGAATAAAAAAAAAAGCTCACAGGTTCCTTCAAAAGAGGTATGAGATCCTTCCATTTCATCATAGCACTAGAGGTGAGAAGGAAAATGCATCTTCTGATATGTTTTAATGGCATTTTAATCACCAATTTTGAACCATTTGTCTGGAAAAAAAACATCAAGGAAGAAATAATATAACATCGTATTTATGAATACTTGTCCTAATTAATTTCCTTGGGATTTACTAGCGCATATCTTGTTCACGAGCATTTAGTGAATAATAATTGGCTTTCATATTATTTATAAAGTATTAGCAATTAAGTATTTTATTACTAATCTGGATAAGATCCATCTTCTACCAACATACGATGCAGCCTGATCCTACATTCAAAAGGAAACCCTGCTAATTCCACAGGGCTTACATCTAAGACTACATGCTTTATTGGCTTAACTGAATTTTTTCTTTAGGTGATTAAAGCAGGATCAAATGTTAATCAGTTTTGACTTCTGGTAAGATTTTGCTTCCCTGTTTCATAAGATGTGAACAAAAAAAGAAGGCCTCCAACCGATGGTTTATTAAACTGTACGTTGTTATATACATTTCCTTAAAAATCAGCTGCATTCGGAGGTTTTGTGCTCTTTCCTTTTCTGATGACCTGCAACTGATCACCCAAAAGTTAAATTTAATGATCTGGCTAACTGATCAAATGGCAGAGAATTATTAGAATTACTTCAATCAGTTGGTGCTTCTGTCCATCGTTTCTGTGATGTTTGAATGCAAAATTATGCCTTAAATTGTTCTATGAAATTTTTTCAGAGTGTTAAGCATTTTTCAGAACTACTCAGGTAAAGTCATGTTCAGATTGGTGGAAACACAATTTTCTTTAGCTTTAATCACTAGATTTCTAATTTTTTGCAAGTGTTGATGACTATACATCTGTGGAGATACTCAGCCATCCAGGTCATGATTGTCCCAAAGGTGCTTTTTTCAAGAGGCAGCTTTCTTCATAGAAAGTCCAGTTGTCTCTTGAAAAAAAGCTCATTTGGGGTGTTGATGACCATGCAATCTTTTAGCCAGATGCACATTTAAGAAAATTTATCAGTTTTGAGCAAAGGATTATGTGCTTAAACAAGCATCCTCCTCTTGGGACAGTAGATCTCCAATGCCCTTCCTGCAAACAACTTTAAATTTCTCCTGTTTCCAAATAAGGTTTTAATAAAGAAGGAAAATTGGTTAAAAAAGGCTCACTTAAAGCATCTACAGGTAGACCTCAACTTACAACCACAATTGAGCCCAAAATTTCTGTTGCTAAGTGAAACATTTGTTAAGTGGGCTTTGCCCCATTTTATTACTTTTCTTGTCACAGTTGTTAAGTGAATCCCCGCAGTTGGTCAATTAGTCACACGGTTGTTAAGTGAAACTGGTTTCCCTGTTGACTTTGCTTGTCAGAAAGTCTCAAAAGGGGATCTCGTGACCCCGGGACAATGCAACCATCATAAATATGAGTCACTTGCCAAGCATCTGAATTTTGATCACGTGAGCATGGGGAGGCTGAAATGGTTTGTAAGTGTGAAAAATGGTCTTAACTCACTTTTTTCTGTGAAGTTGTAACTTTGAATGGTCACTAAATGAACTGTTGTAAGTCAAGGACTACCTGTACTATAGAGGATTAGCTAGTCAATTGCTTGAGTTTGTGGGCTTCATTGTCTAGTTTTAAAATAAACAATCACCAGCCAAAGTGTCCAATAGAAAACAATGGTAATTTTGTTTACTACTTTGCAAAGTGGGTGCCCCACACACACACAGATACAGTGAACACACCCCTAAATCATCAATATGTTCCTCTTATATCCCCTGTTGCCATTACAAATTTATCTCCCACCTTTTCCTCATTGGCTTAGAACTTATGCTGTCACAACTTATCCCAAGCATCTAAAGTGAATACATTATCTCCACCCCAATTACATCTCCCGTTACTCTAATTCTATCACCCTCTTCCCTTATTTACAAATTACCTTTTATGGTCCTAATTCCTAGGGGTTGTCTCTAAAGCAGGGGTGTCAATCTCAATTTCATTGAGGAATGCACCTTGGGGGGGGGAAACAGGTGTGGCCAGGGTGAGTGTGGCTAGTTTGACATCACATGTTGACGTCTGTGGTGGCCCGAGTGCTCTGCCACAGCAAAAACAGGCTCCTGAGCTCCATTTTTGGCTGTGATGGCCTCTTGCAATCCTGCAAACAGGGCTCAGGAGGGACACACAAGCCCTTCCAAGCTCCGTTTTCACTGGCAGAAGTGCTGTGGGCCAGTCCTTCACTGATTCCAGGGTGGACCCATGGGCCAGATCCATCCCCCGGGCCTTGAGTTTGACACCTGTGCTCTAAAGTAACTATCATGTGAGCAAATTCTGCTTGAGACTGGTTTCTAGCTTAGCAGAGGCCTTCCTACATACAATTGTCAGGCTTCAGCCAAGCTCATGAGATTAGAAATAAATACAATGTGGTTTCTTCACAGGCTAGCATGTCTTTTTACAGTTCTGTAAAACCAGTAGGTTCTGTTTCCCACAAGTTTAATCCATGTGCCTCATTCTGTAACTCTTTACCAGCACTTCAAGCAGCAAGTCAGTGTGAGCTTAATCAACACAGCTGCCCTCTTACTTGACTTCATTTTCTTAATGTGAACTAAGAGATATTTCACATGTTAAATGTCTGTATGTAGATCTCAGCTGCGCATAACATAGACAAGGTAGTGACTATGGTTAGCAGACAGATTATTTCTGAAAGGTTACTATAGCTCTCTGTTGAGCCTACCTTAGGTGGCAAATCCAGATCTACTAAGCCCTGTTTAGCCTGCTAAAAGAAGCTAAATGAGTGTGTGTAGACCATACAACCAGAATCTCCAGATGTCAAGCTCTTTCAAAGACATCCTATATATTTCACTGTAAAAGCCAAAAGGTTGTTGCAAAAATATAGCAATAGCACTCAATTTATATACCGCTTCATAGTCCTTTACAGCCCTCTCTAAATGGTTTACAGAGTCAGCTTATTGTCCCCAGCAATCTGGTTCCTCATCTTACCAACCTCGGAAGGGTAGAAGGCTGAGTCAATTTTGAGCCTGATGAGAATCAAACTACCGAATTGTTGGCAGTTGGCAGTCAGCAGAATTAACCTGAAATACTGCATTCTAACCACTGCACTACCACGGCTCATATACATCCTTGACTATTCACTGAGGGGCCATTCAAAATTACAATGGCACTGAAAAAAGTGACATGACCATTTTTTCACAGTTATGACCTTTGTAGCACCCCCTAGGATCAAGCGATCAAAATTTAGGCAACTGGTTCATACTTATGACCATTGCTGTGTGTCGCAGGGTCATGTTTTGCAACCTTTTGATAAGCAAAGTCAATGGGGAAGCCAGATTCATTTAACAACCGGGTTACTAAGTTATCAACGGCAATGATTCACTTAACAACTATGGCAAGGAAGTTTGTAAAATGGGGCAAAATTCACTTAATAAATGTTTAACAATGGAAATTTTGAGCTCAATTGTGGTCGTAAGTCGAGGACCTTTATATAGCTATACATAGCATGCTTAATGGCAGGAGCTCCCCCTTCAGAATTAAATGTACGGCAGACTTCTGAGCAGGATATATGGTCAGAAAGACAGGACAAAGTTTGCAAGATTATCCCTTTTCTCTACTTAGGTTGAGCTCACATGTCCTTGAATAAAAGTAAATTTTCACTGGGTTTGCAAAGTTCCAGCCATCTCTTCCTTTCAAGAGAAAGGGACATATTTATAAAATTCATCACCCTCAAAATGTCAAATATAAATTATGGCTTAATTTTCACAGCCCTGAATTGTTTATTTTTAAGTTCCTTTTCTGGCCTACTTATAGAGGGATATCTCTGGGTTTTGTTTAAATCATTCTCTTTAGGCAGGCTTGCAATTCATCAGAGTAATGCGCTTCTAAATCAGAGTCTGCACTTCTAAATCAGAGTTCTGACAAAAGGAAAACGTGACTGTATCAGAAAGCCAAGGGATCAATTTATGAGATTACTGTTTAGAAGAAACTTATACAAATGTTATCCTTGTGATTTACAGCCTTAAGAAATAGATGGGGTGAGAGGAGTGGGGGAACCATTTCGCTAGTGCAAATACTGGCAATTTAAAATGTGGGTGAAATCTCATGAAGTAGTATCTTGGAACATCCTATCATAATTTGCTTGGCTTGCAACCAAGTGTCCCCATGTACTTTACATTGCATCAATTTATCCCAAGCCCACTAGACTTCACAGTGACACCCTTTTTATTCTAAGGAAACAAATAGATGCCTTAAGGTTATAAAACTAGCAGTGAAGTTGTGAACCAAAGTATCCCATGGAGTCATGTCTGCTTGTGTCATAACAATAGCTCTGACAGAAGTGAGATCTGTCCCCTTAATCTCAAAGGAATGTAAACTCTGAAGCCCAGGTGATAATTTAAATGTCCGTAATGGCTGAATATTTCACTGTAGACCAAGGCACATTTGAAAGAAGAGGAGCAATCATTTTGTGGAGCTATGCACAGCCATCCTGTGGTTGCTCTCCTTTTGATGTCTTAAGTGGGTCAAAGGATGGTATTTGGCAATTGCCACTTTTAAAAGCCGCCCATTCATTTTCTTATAAACAATGGGGATTACGTTCATCAGTAGAATTAATCTTAAAAGACCACATAGGGATGTCATGGAGGATGGTTATTTAAGGTAAAATAGATGTTACTGCAAAGATAAAATTAAGAGTTGGTCTTACTCTAACTCAGAGGTCTCCAAACGTGGCAACTTTAAGACTTGTGGACTTCAATTTCCTGGGAATTCAACTCCCTTAAAGTTGCCAAGTTTGGGGACCCCTGTTCTAACTGAACCCAATGATAGTGCTTTAATCACCAAAACAGTTCACATATTACATTTATCATAAGAGTAGAAGTTCATATTATCTTTGAATGCATTCCGATCATTGTGGATGAATTGCTTTGCTATTGATAGATATCCAGAAACCTAGTTGGTAAATCCCTCTGTGTAATAGCAAAATGTGCGCTTAAATACTTGGGCCAAACCTCAAACCTCAAATAATCTTTAAATAGAGTAGTCCTCAACTTATGAACAATTGCTTTACAACCATTTGAAGTTACGAGGAACTCATCCCGCAAAAGCTACTTAAGATCTGTTTTTGAGGTTATGATGTTAGCACTCCCCATAGTCACAGTGATTGGACTTTGGGTATTAAGCAACTAGCTCACCTTTATGGCCATTTGTGGTGTCCTCTGATTTGTGACATTTTTTGCCAGTTTCCAATGTTTACTTCCTGTTTCTGGCAAAAAATGCTCATTGGGGAACAATGATTTGCTTAATGGCCGTGGCATTCACTGAATGACCACCACCAAAAAATGGTGGAAATTAGGATCTGGTCTTGATTTATGATTGCAGCAATATGTCTATAATTCCAGGCTCAGTTATGTTTGTAAATCAAGGACTGTCTCAAACAAGATAGATATTGTAGCCATACCTCTATCCATATCTGCCAAGTGGCTTTTAGGCAGTGAAAAAAGTGATATAACACAAGTGTGCATATATGCAGTGTAAATTAGCAGTTAATATACTTGGCTGCCTCATTAGATTTTATTTCATACATCCACTGTATCAAATAAAACTTAATTAATACATATTAATTCCTACAGAATTATCTAGTTTCCTTAAAGTTGTTTGAGGACATGGTAAAAAATGGAAATGGCAATGCAATCCATGAAAATAATAGATAGTGAGAAAGAAAGGGTATTTTCTGCATGTGGGTGAGTGGGTGTGTATACGGACAAATATACACACACATAAACATACACATGTAATCACAACATATAAATCACATGCAATGCAATATAATTTATTTATTTTTCCCCGTTAGTTGGCATAGCTTAGGTTAATATACTCATTTATACTGAATTTTGACAAGGAGATTTTGAAAACAAGGAGCAAGCAAGCCATGTACAGAGTTTGGTGAATTTAAAAACTAAGGCAGTATTAAGACATTTTTTCAAATAGATGGCAGAAATGGCTAAAGTTTTTTACCAGAACACTTGATATTAGATCTTTCTCCTCCAGTATATATATTGAATAATAATATTGTAAGCTGTAAGCAAGTTAGGTGTAAATAAATAAATAGAATGTTTCAAAAATTCTATATTTAACATTATATATAGAAATATTGTTTGAAAAAAAATAACATGTTACAGTTACAACAGGAGTGAACCTTAATTTCAAAATGCATTATTCGTATAATAAAAATACTATTTAGGGCTAAAAATGTGTTTTCATACAGCAAGAGAGCTTCCAGTTTTCATATAGCATTATTATAAACGCCACTAATTTCAAATGCACATATCAGCCAAGTCTGAATTGCCTTCAAAATAAAGCACTCAAAATTAGCAGTCAAAGATTTGGCACATTTTTTCCGATCAATATATTAAATTTATGTGTAACCCTTAAAATCCACACATGCAATCCATAATACTTTCTGAAAAATAAGTGACTTTAGCTTATCAGCTGTTCTTCATGAAGGGTTCTATAATCCACTTTTACTTTGAAATATTATGTTTATTTTCTTTTTATTTAGGAAAATGTATATGGCCACCCAACTCACTGCAGTTGTTAAGTTAGTAACATGGTTGTTAAGAGGACCTGGCTTCTCCATTGACTTTGCTTGTCAGAAAGTCACAAAAGGGGATCACTTGACTCCAAGATACATAAATACATGACAATTGCTAAGTGTCCAAATTTTGGTCATGTGACAACAGGAATGCTGCAAAGGCCTTAAAGAGTGAAAAATGGTCATAAGTGAATTTTTTCTGTTGTAACTTTGAACAGCTACTAAATAAATGGTTGTAAGTCACCCATTGTAACTATTCCCTCTCTCCTTGCTCCCTTCTTGCAAAGCCAGAAAGATTGCTCTAGATCAGAGGTCTCCAAACTTGGCAACTTTAAGACTTGTGGACTTCAACTCCCAGAATTCTGTTGCCATGTTTGGGGCCCCCTGCTCTAGATAGTTGGTCTGGTCAACGTCCTGCCAGTAGTCTGGATTACATTCTGATTCATTTTTGAATGTGGTGGCGCAGTGGTTAGAATGCAGTACTGCAGGCTACTTCTGCTGACTGCCAGCTGACTGCAGTTCAGCAGTTCGAGTCTCACCAGGCTCAAGGTTGACTCAGGCTTTCATCCTTCCAAGGTGGGTAAAATGAAGACCCAGATTGTTGGAGGCAATAGGCTGACTCTGTAAAACCACTTAGAGAGGGCTGTAAAGCACTATAAATTAGTCTAACTGCTACTGCTATTGCCTTATTCTTGCTCAACTTCTTTCCCCCTTCGTCATGAAAGACCTTTTCTTTTTGGTTTGGAAAAGGAAGGCCTTGAAGGGTATCTTATTAATTTTCTCCCTTTTGCTTTGGTCCTTCCAGGATGACAAAGAAATTGATCTAGAGCATCTCCACAGACGCGTGAACAGCCTCTGCACAGACGATGAAAGTCCCCACAAACAGTTTTCCACTTCATCCATTGACTTGACTCCACTGGACATTGACACTTTGCCCACGCGTCAAGCCCTGGAGCAAATCAGTGACTTCAGGAACACTCACATCACTACCACGACTTTCATACCAGAGCAGATCCAGACTCTTCGTCGCACACTTTCAGCTAAAGCTGCTTCTGGATTCTCTTTTGGCAATGTGCCTGAACACCGGACTGGCCCATTTAGGCACAGGGCTCCAAATGGGGGCTTTTTCAGAAGTCCTATCAAAACAATGTCTACGATTCCATATCAACCCACTCCAACTTTAGGGCTAAACCTCGGTAACGATCCAGACCGAGGCACGTCTATATAAAGACTTCAGACATTGCTTTGTCACTGTTTCTTCATAGGACTCCCTTTGCAAGGAGCGGCTGTGATATTGTGGAACTAACTTGGATATAACTTTTTTTAAAAGAAACCTGGAGTATTAGTAACAACTCATTATCCTTCCTCTTGCCCTCCTCTTTTTCATTTTTCTCTCTTCTACCACGTTAGGCTGTGATATTTCAGCCCCGTTTCTTTAGGGTAGCTGCACTGGCTAAATTAAAGTGGTTCTGGAGTAAGTCTTTTCTAGAACGTCTTAACGTTGTAACAGTGGTGGCATGCTACCGATTTGGACCGGTTCACCTAAACCTGTAGTTTAAAAAAAAGGCTCCGATGATCAGCTGAGGCGAGGAAAAAAGCCTCCAACAATCAGTTGAGAGAAGAAAGAAGTGCAGGATTGGCCCTCCCATCTGCCCCAGCACTTTTCTCTTTTTTATCCTCTTAGCTGATTGGCACTGCAGGTTTCAGCTGGTGTGGGGCAAGCTGCGTGCTGGCATTGGGCAAAGCATGCCCACCAAACTGGTAGTAAAACAATTTGAATCCCACCACTGCATTGTAACTACCAGGCTGGTGAGACTACTCTGAATAAATGCAACCTGGGCTACCATAGGACGACTGCCTGCCATCCTTCTGTGCAGGTCTTCAATTATGATTCCAATAGGCTGTTTCTGAGCACACCAGGATGTAAGTGTAACAACAGTTTGCCAATCTGTAAAGCAGCTGTGTCTTTTTTGAGGCATTGTGTAGCAACTTTAAAATCCCAGAAAAAATAATAATAACAAGTGTTTAAATGTTCATACAGGTGCTATGCTAGTATTCCCACATGTTCCAAAGCATCATTCTGAAAATGAACCTGAAGGTGTACACGGCATTATGTCATATATCACTTGAAATATAGGAACTAAATATGAAGTCTGTATCAAAAATTACAATGTTATTTCACTGAAATACCTTTGATGAGTGTGTGTATCTATGTATATGTATGTATGTATGTATATATATATATACATATATGTATACATATATATGTGTGTATATATATGTATGTATGTATGTATGTATATATGTGTGTATATATATATGTGTGTGTGTGTGTGTATGTATATGATGTATATGTATATATATACATATATACATATATATATATATGCATACATACATATATATGCAGTATACACACACACATACACATACACATACACATACACATACACATACACACACACACACACACACACACACACACATATATATATATATATATATATGGCATTCAGCTTTGTTCAGGTATTTTCCCACATCATTGTAGTTGTGCTTTATCTGCCATCATCAAGCTTCTGTATAGTTCTGATGAATACTATACTATAGTTCTGATGAACACTATACAGAAGCCTGATGATGGCAGATGAGATTCTGCTGAAACATTGCTACAACTTTAGAAGCACAACTAAAATGACGTGGGAAAATACCCGAACAAAGCTGAATGCCATACATGTAAGTACCCGCGAAAACTTAAGAATATATATATATATATATATATATATATATATATATATATATATATATGTGTGTGTGTGTTTTCTTAAGTTTTGGTGGGTACTTACATGTATGGCATTCAGCTTTGTTCGGGTATTTTCCCACGTCATAACGTTATGACGTGGGAAAATACCCGAAATATATATATATATATATATATGTTTTCTTAAGTTTTGGTGGGTACTTACATGTATGGCATTCAGCTTTGTTCGGGTATTTTCCCACGTCATAACGTTATGACGTGGGAAAATACCCGAAATATATATATATATATGGATCTTTGGTTATTTGGGTTTTCTCCCACGTAAGATTGGAAGTATCAAGGCAACGTTTCGATGAAGTCTCATTCATCATCTTCAGGCTTGGTCTTCAGCTCTGTGCTTCTCAGAGTGAGTTTGCAATAATGTCTGTTCTCTGACATCCATTTCATGCTTCTCTAATATGGTGTGTCCTTTTTAACTGTGGACCAAAGGCCAACCTTACAGTTTTTGTAGGGAAAACGAAAACGAGAGAAATGGTAAAGAGAAAGAAGAGACCATTTAACATGAGAATGCAATTTTGTAGAATTTTCACAAAGCCATTGCTATGCCAGTAAAGACTACAGTTAAATATCCTTTTTGCACTGCAACAGTGCATATGATCTTTCTGGAATTGTACAGAGTTTAAAAGGGTTTTTTTTTTCTTATGTACAGAGAACTGTATCATATGGCAGAATCTTCTATTAAATAAATTAGTCTCTCATACATACATATATATATATATATACCTATCTATATATATACATACTTTGGTTTTTGTGAGTGGGCGTGTGTGGGAGGGTATATATGTATACACATGTGCACACACACACACATATATCTATAAAATGGCAGCCAGTGCTATTGCAATTTGTCTAATAAAGCTTTAGTAAAAACAAGTGTATTCTGGAAAGATGTACAGGGCAAAGAGTCTTTTTTTGTTTTTCAAAGAAAATATGGGGTGCTTTAATGCTATTCTGATTTACATTGTTAAATTGAACATATTTTATACTGTTCCTTTTTAATTAGATCATCCAGAGCAATTTAACATGCATACCTAGATGTGCAAGTCACTAATTTAGATTTTTTTTTTTGTTGCAATCGCTATTCAACAGTGTTTAAGATTATGGTTAATCATGCTTTTACATTAAACTGGAAAATTGGAAAGCACTCATGAGGTTAAAAACACAAGTGCATATCCACAGGTATGCCTGATTTTCAGGTCTCAGGAGCATGAAAAAACTGGTTGTGAAAGTTGAATTAGCCTTATTGTAATCAATACTGTCAATATTTGGAAAAGAGATGAGAGTTTACCGAAAGAAGGCTGTTGGGAATGACTGGTGTGGCCTTAAATTACAGTCCTATAGTGCTCCAAGAAAGAGAGAAGGGGGAGAGAGAAAAAATAAGCTTTTGTTTAAATCTTTATTACATATTCAATTATTGATGTATTTTTGATGTGAGTTCCAATTGTATAGAATGAAAATCTGATGACAGCAACAACAACAACAAAAAACAGCACCCGGTGACATTTTTGAAGCTAACACTCTACTTGTTCAGAACTGTAAAAATGAGCTTCAGTTGTAATCCTTATAAACTAAACTGCGGTTAAGTAGAAAGCAAGCCAACTTATTATGTGTTTTTGTTTGTTTTAATTTGATATGATATTTACGTTAATCTAACTCAGATATGTGGATAGGACTTGATTTTAAGAACCAGCTTAGGTGATCTGCTGTAGGAAAAAAAATCAAAGTATATTCTTCAAATCTATTCTATTTTGATGCCTAATTCTGTTCTGGGAGAACATCTTGTAATGTCATTGTTTTTTGTATGAAATCTGCATAATATTGTCTACTGTGTAAGGCAGAACAATTTTCTTATCATGAGAAAAAGACCATTCTGTTTCCAGGGTACAAGTGTTTAAAAGCATGCACAACTTGTTTCCCCTTGTAACATTCATGAGCATTTACACAACTGATTTATAAAAGAAAAGAAAAAAAGAACAAAAAAAGGGGAAAAATTCTTTACAAGCTATAGGGGTATACCAGATGTTGCGGCGGTTTTAGTGATAATCCAATTATTTTCATGTGTTGTCTATTATACACAAACACATTTTGGAGGCCTCGGTTGCAAGTGGCAGAGCTTTCTGTGTATAATTTGTCTAAATAATTTGTCTAATAAAATGGTTTTTTAAACTTGCCTCTCTGCCTATTTCAACGGTCATGTGAATAGACAAGCAAGTAAGTAAGTATGAATTCAAAGCATTTGTTGACTTGGGGCCATAACTGCATTCTAACTGCAAAATCATTGCTCAGGTTTCTCATTTAGAGGAAAGGCCTCATAAGCAGAGGTGATATTCAGCAGGTTCTGACCAGTTGTAGAGAACCAGTACTGGAAATTTTGAGTAGTTCAGAGAACTGGCAAATATCATCTCTGACTGGCCCTGCCTCCATCTATTTTCTGCCTCCCGAGTCCCAGCTGATTGGCTGGGACTTCTTTTGTTGCCCTGCCCAGGAGAACGGAGCTGGAAAGCAGGTTAGTGGGGTGGGGAGGGAATGGGATTTTGCAGTATCCTTCCCCCAGGAGTGAAGAAGGAATGGGGATTTTGCAGTATCCTTCCCCTGCCACGCGACACCCACCAAGCCATGCCCACCGAACCGGTAGTTAAAAAATTTGAATCCCACCACTGCTCATATCTTTAGCTTAATTTGATTAATATTTATATCATATTTTTCAAAGTCAATGTCCTCTCAACTGGTTAGATCAGGGGTCCCTAACCCACAGGCCGTAGCTCTGTATCAGGATGTGGCCTGTTTGGAACCAGGTCGCACAAGCGGAGGAGTGCGAGTACATGAGTATGCTCAGCCCCACTTGTGTGAATGGTGGATGCACATACTTTGTGCATGAATATGTTTGTGCAAGTGAGAGTTGCACACATTCCTGCTGCTCACACAAATGGTGCTGCACACAGGGAAACATCTCTCTTGTACACCCTGCCACTGCCAGATGCAAAGCCAGAATGATTGCAGTTCACTGGGTTAGATCTTAGAGCAAAATGTGTGGTAAAACAGCTCTGAGAACTACTGATTTGAAGCCCCTGGGATTCATTGAAGTCACTGGAATAGAGAAATAAATCAAATTTATACTGAAATTTCCCAAAACTAGGTGGGCTTTACCAGGAAACTCCCCCAAACAAAATGTCCATCAAGCACCATACAGTAATGCTTCATTGTATTTAACAATATTTAATGGGCTTCTTCCCAGACGTTAATTGTCCTGACCAAAGCAGCTGACCAAAGACATTCCTATATTTTTAAATTATCAGGTGGGTTGCACTTCCAAACTTAATCAGAAAAGAATGATCAGCCTGACAGTGGGCCCAAAAAGTCAAGATGACAGAAATGACCATGTAATCAAATGCACATTTTTAAATGTGATAAACATGTAACTTCATTTTTGCCATTTTTTAACCTCATTTGGAGATGCCTCTTTATCAATAGTTACTCCTAAAGCTCAATACTTAATTAATCTGTTAATTCCCATTGAGCCATGTTCAGCTTGTATCAACTGCATGAACAAATGTCTGCTATTTTGATCTTAAAGAATAATTTAGCCAGGTTTTTAAGAGGAGACTGGATAGTCACTTATATAAAATGGTATAGGATCTCCTGCTTGAGCAAGCGGCTGGACTAGAAGACCTCCAAGGTCCCTTCAAGCTCTATTCTGACTCTGAGGTCATTCCAGTAACCGGTTTAATCCACAGGAATTTGTTCATGGTTAACACCATAATTTTAGTGGTAGGACTGAACTATTTTCACCAAAAGGATCAGAGGAGAATCTGTTCAAGACTATAAACACTGGAGACAATTGTTGGCATGGACTTATAAATATAGAGAAAAAATAAAATGAAATGAAATAATAAAATAGAATAATAAAATAAAATAATAAATCTAAGACTTTACTTCTATAGTTCCAAAAGGCATGTTCTGGATATAATACATTTAGTCAATGCATATATGGAACATGCTTTGGAGATATGGAAGAGGCTAGACAATCAAACGTTAAGAAGTTTTGAAATTATAGCACTATACTGCAAACACACTTCCAAATTAGTATCCTACAAAACACAATCTTCCTATTGGCTTCAATAGATGAAAATCCCCTAACTACTTTCAGTAGGACAATGCTTCTTAAAAGAAAACACTCAGGAAAAAAAAGTGGAAATATCACTTTGTGATTTAATATTCCATTATTCCCAAATAATCTATCATAAATCATATATGCAGTAAATGTCATTATTGTCAGTGGCTTGAACAAAAACCGACAAATTCCCACATTTAAAAACCATTAGCATTCAATGTGGATGAAAGATTGCAATCCCTGCACAGATAAATTAGAAGTTAAATGTCACACTTTGGTAGCACCTCTTGTATATATCATGGAAGTATTTTATGGTTACATTGAGCAATGCACTTTTGCAGATCAAATTTATAGGGAGTGCCACTATCATTTATTGTATGTTTAATTAAGATAGAAGTGGTTATCTCTGTTGGACTGAATCAACCAGACAGCTATTATGGGAGATAAGCACTCCTCCATTAATTGGTCACTATGCTATGTAATCAGCAACTTGAACTGCACCTGGAAGCCAACTGGCAACTATTGTGACTCATGGAGTAAAAGTGTTACATGGCATACTGAGTGTTACCCATTAGTGTCCATGTCATGACATTCTGGACCAGCTGAAAATTCTGGATGGTCACCAGGGACAGCCCCATGTAAAGTTCATTGCAATAGTTGAGACACAATATGACCAGAGCCTGAATGTCAGCCAAAAAGTCCCTCGATCTTGGAAAGAGTGCAACTGGTGCACCAGATGAACCTTGGCAAAGACCTTCTGAACAGAGCTGCAGAGGTGGTATTCAGCAGGTTCTGACCAGCTCTGAAGAATCCATAGTGGAAATTTTGAGCAGTTCAGAGAACTGGCAAATATCATCTCTGACTGGCCCTGCCAACCCCATCTATTCTCTGCCTCCCGAGTCCCAGCTGATTGGCTGGGACTTCTTTTGTTTCCCTGAACAGGAGAATGAAGCTGGAAAGCAGGTTAGTGGGGTGGGGAGGGAATGGGATTTTGCAGTAACTTTCTCCCCAGAATGGGGAGGGAATGGAGATTTTGCAGTATCCTTCCCCTGCCACACCCATCAAGCCACACTCATCAAGCCAAGCCAAGCCAAACCAAGAAGCCACGTCCACCAAGCCACACCCACAGAACCGGTAGAAAAAAAATTGAATCCCACCACTGCAGAGCTGCTACCTACTAATCAGGGAATGTGTGCCCAGGAAGACCCCAGATTCTATACTACTGTTAAATGGGGATGCACTACCCCATGCAAGTTGAACTTATATTTTACCAACAAATAAATAAAGGGAGATCTATTTCAAGCTATTTAGCTCTCATCAGCTAGCCATACCTTTCCTGGGATTTGAACCTGGGCTGACAAGAGCTAAATAGCTTAAAATAGATCTATACTAGTCTCCCTTTATTTCTTTGTCAGTAAAATATAAATTCAACACACACAAAATAGTTTGTCACGAAAGCGACCGCCTGTGAAGGCCCCTGGATTGGGGCTGAAAGGCGAAAGCAGAAGCAGTATACTCCTGCTATAATTGAGTAGACCAGGTTGCCTTAATAGACTGGTCTCACTGGAGGGGGGGGAGACACTTAATTTACCCCATCCAAAATTATTGGATAGGTTGGATAAAGCACATGATTAAGGGAAAAAAAAATATCCCTACTTTAGAAATATTCAAATCATAACTGAATAAGAGGCAAAATCTCTACAAATCAAAGAACTGAGCTTGCTCTGAAGATGTTAAAGCTATACATTGGTGTAAATGGAAGAGAGGTGTGATTCCCATGATGGACGTTTGGAAAAATGCTATTGATATCCAAAGACAGAACAAAAATTCATGACTGGTAGCCTTCGCTTTCAATCAGCCACTTTATCAGGGCTCTGTACTGAAAGAAGATAGCAGAGGTTTCATCATATAATTTTGTTGGGTGTCATCCAGAATCACTTGCTTGTGAAATGGGAAACTATATAAATTAGGTAGATAGATAAACAAAACATGTTGGTGTTTTCAAATTTCAGAAGACAGTTATGATACTAATGTGCCGCTGCTTCCCAAAGTACTCAGAAAACAGAAAAATCTGAGACCTCTCATGCTAATAACTTACAAGTATTCAGCCAGCTTCTTGTACCTTAGCCATTATTGTTGCTGTTCTTGATTTTTAAAATGCTTAACTTTTGGCGTACTCTAGTCTCACAACTTTTATTCTTAGAAACTTGTAAACTCCTATTGTAAGGACTCCAAAGGTCTACTCAAATGGAACACATGCTAATCTTCTGTTGGCAACTTGCAATCCTCCAAAATAATATAGCAAAAGTAGCAATAAGTTTCTCCTATATTTCACTGTTCCTAAACAATTCGAGATGGGTAATTCTTCCCATAAATCAGGCTGAACTCTTCTGAACCAATTATATTTATTTTGCAGTATGCCCAATTCATGTTTCAACCACAAGAGCAATAGGAAAGTTCAAAATAATTCCAATCTATTGCCAATCCACTCACCTGGCACATGTTTTATATTTTTCTCCAGGCATCTGATGTATTAACTGCTAGGTGGCCTTTTGTCAGAGTTAATGATGGCCCTACTTCCCATCACTCCTTCTGCTTCAGTTATAGATTGTGGGATTCCAGTCCTTAGTTTCTTTCTTAACCTTCTCCATTTTATCTCACACATTCTTCTCTTGTCCAGAATACAGGACCACCCCAGGAAATAATGAACAGCTTCTAAAGCAGATATATCCTACTGTATAGCTACTGCTGAAATAACACAGTGTATCACCTTATTCTTTTTTTTTTTTTTCGGGGTTGTTCTACGTCTTTTATTTTGGCATCCTTTTCTGAGAAGTTCAGCAAGTTCAACTGGTGACTTTTAAATGCACTTCTTGAATTAAAAAGCTTACTTCGATGCTCAGAAATAAGATATATTTTTCTGCACAACAGCAATTGAATTTTTCCTCCTGAATCTTACCTACATCACACCAACCTTTCATGCTGTTTTATATTTCTCTTTCTTTGTAATCATCAGGAACAATATATGTGATGAGTAAACAGAATATAAAGTTACAATAGAATACAAGTGTGAAATAGTAAGGTTTAAGTGAATTAAAGATGCTGATGTCCAGTTACATCTCTTCCCAAAAATATATACTCTTGATTGATTCATTCAACCTCTTTAGATTGGCTAGATACCTAAATAAAATAATAATCTCTAAATAAAGGAATTTTTTTGGGTTTGGCTTTGACCGCCCTACTACAAATTTAGGAGGAAGTTACCTATAAGGACGACCTATCCTATACGGGCTAAGATTTGCACATGTGGGAAAGTGGCTTTCAAAACTAATAAACATATTTTGTTAAATTGCTTGTTTATGCTGGTAAACAGTCAGAGTTGAGAACCCCACATTGAAACAAATTTCCAATCAATTTTACTTACTAATTTCACTTTCCTTTGATCCATGACTCTTACCCCAAATGTAGCTACATTTTGTACATCATATCATATGCAAAAATTGCACAGCCATCCAGTTGCTAAGCCCAATTAATTTTGTATTCTTTTTTATTTGTGTGTGTGACTTGTTTTGTATTATTGAGCTGAAACGAAACTAAGTGCGGGCAGGTTGCTAAATAAAACTCATATTTTTAAAGCACTTAGTAACTTGCTACTTATAGTTCATATCCAGTGCATTGGTTCATATCCAGTGCATTGAAAATCTACATGGGATGACCATCCAGAAAAAAGAATCATCATAGGTATGTAGTATCTATGTGCAATTTCTCTCTAAATTTGCCACAGATGTTTGCAACAGTTAAATCTCAAATGGCCGCCAGGTGGCACTTTAGTATTTTATTTAGCAATTTCCTTTATAAATATGGTTTTTAAATATCAACTGTTTCCCCATTTATTTCTTGTTGTACAGGCAACAGATTCCAGCACTGATCAGATGTCACTAGAAGTCATGCCGATGAATGCTACCAATCTCACATCTATTTAATAAGCAGATTAAGGAACTGTCAGGCAAGAAAATCCAGTAATACTATGCTGTTGTGAAAGTACACAATATAATATTAAAAGTAACACATTTTTATCCAGCAGTTCCTAAGTGAACAATCCTGAAGCCATGCAATCATGTATCTTCCAAAGATGTATAATACAATATTATCTTTGACTTCTAAATATTAATATGGTATATATGTGATATAGATATGATATATATGATAAAAATGACATGATACATATATTTTATATACTAGATAGATAGATAGATAGATAGATAGATAGATAGATAGATAGATAGATAGATACTATATGTGTGTGTATGTTGAAACAGACAGACAGACATATACATAACAATATACTTTATTATACAAGCAATCCTTGATTTATGAATGCACTTGAGCCCATCAGCCTTAATCAAGTGATAGAAGGATTCCCATTGGCTCCCTATTGTATAATTGGGGTTGAAAATTGATGATAGAGGTTGGTAGGGAAAGGCTAAGGGATTGTATGGGCATTGATTGTGCCAATTTCCAACCTGCCCACAGGCTGAGCTAATTGTGTTTCTCCTTTGCATGCCTTGATAGCAGGGACAGTTTTGTCCTGTGTAGATAAGGATTGCTAAAGGTTGAGGAACCTCTTCCTGGGAAAGTTTTAAGGACATTAGCCTTTCCTTCTGTTTGTATTGCTTTTCTAGCTTTTGGTCGGCACATTAAATTGCCACTGTTTTTACTTGATCAGGTGTAGCTGATTCCCAAGCCACCTTTATGGGTACACCAAAACACATATACGGTTAAAGAAAATAGGTCAAGACAAATAGATTGGGAATTAGTAGTATGGTACAATCTAAACCACTCCCTGCTGGCATAGCCATTACTGAGAATTTGGGAAGTTAAAGACTCGATATTTGAAATTGGCATAGTTGGGAGGTACCAGTCTACAGATTATAAGAAATAGATAATTGCTTTATTAAAAGTGACAAATGTATTAACTCATTGAAGTTAAATTTAAAAAACTGTTTTATTAAGAATGACAAATGTATTAAATAAAAAATATTACATAAAAATAAGAATGGTTAGAGTGGACAGTAGCAGATAGATGGATAACTAAATAAGTAATTCTACAGGAGATGAGAAGAGCACTTTAGGAAGGCAGGAGCAGAAATTTTGGGTCATGTATTGTGATCTTTCACCCCAACGTTTGCTTCCATTGCCTATTTTTCTTGCTTCTTGTGATGAAGAAACTATCATACTGGTCCTGGTGGAGATGGACAGGATGATGGGATCATCTGGTTGAGTCATCTGATGATGGAACCACTAAATAACTTCTAAAAATGATTACCTTTCGACTGTATTTAATTTTAATACTCCATTAGTCCCAAGTAATCTGTCATAAATCATATATGCAATAAATGCCAAAAATAAAAGTCATTATTGTCAGCAGCTTGAACAAAAGAAATGGAAATTAACATGTCATATGTGAAACAGAAGAATGTTGAATATGCCAATAAATGGGGGAAAGGTTAGTCTATAAATTGAGAAAGGAAAAGGAAATGATAACTATGACTCAGGAAAGAAATAAAATTTTGCTTTGTAATGTGACTATTCAGAAATCTTTATCAATTATCATTCAAATTTATATAAAAGTTAAGAAAGTTCTTTGGAATCGATGGAGATTTGAAGAAACGGAAGTTGCTAAATCTATTTCAAGCACAAAAGCAGTTCATGAATATTCCAATAACCACTTTTGAAATATTTAAAGCTGGTAAAACTATCAAATTAGGGAAAGCACCTAGACCAGATGGTCTAACGCCTATTATAAGCAATTTGAAAACCAAATTTACTTAAAGAACTTGATGGATTCAATTATGCAAGGATCTGTTGTGCCTGATTTTTGGAAAGAAGCAAAAATAACATTAAGTCCAAATAGGGTCAAGATGTAACCTCTGCTAAGAACTATCAATCAATTTCTCTTTTGAATAATGATTATAAATTGTTTTCAATGTATTTATCTGAGAGACTGTGCAGGAAGATCAATGTTGATTTTTATGTTAAGACACATTGTAGGAATGATGGTTGATATAATAATCTTCAATACTGCACTGATACTTTTAGATGCAGAGAAACCTTATGATCATTTGAATTGGAACTTTATACACTGCTCAAAAAAATAAAGGGAACACAAAAATAAGACATTCTAGATCTGAATGAATGAAATATTCTTATTAAATACTTTGTTCATTGCATAGTTGAATGTGCTGACAACAAAATCACACAAAAATTATCAATGGAAATCAAATTTAGCAACCCATGAAGGTCAGGATTTGGAATTACACTCAAAATTAAAGTGGAAAAAAACAGTACAGGCTGATCCAACTTTGATATAATGTCCTTAAAACAAATCAAAATGAGGCTCAGTAGTGTGTGTAGCCTCCACGTGCCTGTATGACCTCCCTACAATGCCTGGGCATGCTCCTGATGAGGTGGCGGATGGTCTCCTGAGGGATCTCCTGCCACACCTGTACTAAAGCATCCCCCAACTCCTGGACAGTCTGGCGTTGGTGGATGGAACAAAACATGATATCCCAGATATGCTCAATTAGATTCAGGTCTGGGGAACGGGCGGGCCAGTCCATAGCATCAATGCCTTCGTCTTGCAGGAACTGCTGACACATTCCAGCCACATGAGGTCTAGCATTGCCATGTATTAGGATAAACCAAGGGCCAACCGCACCAGCATATGGTCTCACAAGGGGTCTCGGTACCTAATGGCAGTCAGGCTACCTCTGGCTAGCACATGGAGGGCTGTGAGGCCCCCTAAAGACCCACACTGTTAGTGACCCACTGCCAAACCGGTCATGCTGGAGGATGTTGCAGGCAGGAGAACATTCTCCATGGCGTCTCCTGACCCCGTCACGTCTGTCACATGTGCTCAGTGTGAACCTGCTTTCATCTGTGAAGAGCACAGGGCACCAGTGGCGAATTTGCCAATCTTGGTGTTCTCTGGCAAATGCCAAAACGTCCTGCATGGTGTTGGGCTGCAAGCACAACCCCCACCTGTGGACTTTGGGCCCTCATACCACCTTCATGGAGTCTGTTTCTGACTGTTTAAGCAGACACATTCACATTTGTGGCCCACTGGAGGTCATTTTGCAGGGCTCTGGCAGTGCTCCTCCTGTCTCTCCTTGCACAAAGGTGGAGGTAGCGGTCCTGATGCTGGGTTGTTGAGTTGTTGCCCTCCTATGGCCTCCTCCACGTCTCCTGATGTATTGGTGTCTCCTGGTAGCGCCTCCATGCTCTGGACACTACGCTGACAGACACAACAAACCTTCTTGCCACAGCTTGCATTGATGTGCCATCCTGGATGAGCTGCACTACCTGAGACCCTTGTGTGGGTTGTAGACTCCCTCTCATGTCACCACTAGAGTGAAAGCACCGTCAGCATTCAAAAGTGACCAAACCATCAGCCAGAAAGCATAGGAAATGAGAAGTTGTCTGTGGTCACCACCTGCAGAACCACTCCTTTATTGGGGATGTCTTGCTAACTGCCTCTGTTTTCCACCTATTGTCTATTCCATTTGCACAACAGCATGTGAAATTGATTCTCAATCAGTGTTGCTACCTAAGTGGACAGTTTGATTTCACAGAAGCGTGATTGACTTGGAGTTACATTGTGTTGTTCAAGTGTTCCCTTTATTTTTTTGAGCAGTGTATTTAAAGTGGTAGAAAAAAATGACTTTGGAAAGATTTTGGGGGGGAGGATAAAGGCAATTTATACACCACAGAACGTTCAGATTCTTGTTAATGATGACCAAAAATGGAGTTTAAGAAATAATTATGTATTAATAATGAGTATTTTATTGAAAATTGTTATTGAAATTTAATCTTGGAGATGAATATATGAAAGATTATATGGTTAAATAGGTTAAAAATTTACCACTCCTAACAGTTAGAAAACTTCAAAAATTTAATTGGTCAGAAATACATGAATTTAAGGTCCATCTTTGATACACATAACATTATTGTGGTTATTTATGCAGAGTCTACCAGATAGCTATAGTTGGATTTGGTATTTAAATTGGATCAAATAGATTCCTACGGATCTAGAAGAATCCATCTAGGAGAGTTATAAGGTCTAAGAGAGTTACCATTGCAATATATGGGCTGCTCAGGGTCATGCAACATTTAACTTGAAGTTCTAACCAGTTTTATTTTTTTCTCTTTTCTTCTATTTTTTTCTCCAGTTAAATTATGTCAAATTCTGTAAGATTACCTGATAAGGCCCTGTAGGTTTCTTGACAAGGTTTCTCAAAAGTGATTTTGTCATGGCCTACCTCCTAAGCTAAGAGAGAATGACTGGCCTAAAGTCACCCATCTTTGTGGTGAAGACAGGACTAGAACTCATATCTCCAGGTTTCTAGCCTGATGCCTTAACCACTAACTACATAAAACTGTCTCATTCCTATTGTATCCAAGCACTTTCCAAATATTTTGCTATGATACCGAACATATCAGTAGGTGCTATTGCAAACCTATAGTCATTATTATTGATATTTATTTATCCTACCCAATTCTTGTCATTATTCATGTAGATTGCTATGAGTCGAGCATAGTTGTTTCAACCTTTTGGCTTGCCTGGGCCCCCTTGAGTGAAATAACAAGCTTCCTTTATTTTTATATATATATAATTAATATCTTGTGGGGCCACATTACTAGCTGTCCAGGGCCGCATGTGACCTGCAGATTGGACAGGCCTGAGCAGGGGTGTCAAACTCAAGGCCCACTGACCAGATTCAGCCCACATGGTGCTTAGATCTGGCCCGCAGGGTTGCCCTGGAAACAGCGAAGATCAGGCCACAGTGCCTATGCCAGCAAAAACAGAGCTCAGGAGGGCTGCGTGTGGCCCTCCTGAGCTCCATTTTCACTGGCAGAGGGTTTCAGGAGGCTGTCACAGCCAAAAAAGAGAGCCCGGGAGCCCGATTTTACTGGCGGGATTAAAGCTTAGGCTGGCCCAGGCACCCCTGACACAAGTGACATAGAGCTGTCCACGCCCACCCTTGTCACACCCACCTCACCCCCCCCCAAGGTCAAACAGATTCCTGATGCAGCCCTCAATGAAATCGAGTTTGACATCCCTGGTATAGATTATACACACTGCAAAAGGTATATCTAGGTGGGCTCAACAGGAGCAGAAAAAACTTTGTAGAATACTGTTTCATGGACTTCCTATAGTAAGTGGACACTTCCCAAGAAAGCTGAATTGGAAGCAATGCTGGCAGCAAATGAAAGTTAAGCCTCATGCAGATTCTCCTCTGTACATTGTATAAGCAGATTCACCCACTGCATTAAATAGTAATGCGTTTTGTTGGTATTCAGGGAGGTACATCATTGTCTGAATTTGCACTACAGTGATACCAGCGAACACGAGCCTAATTACAAAGTTGTAATTAAAAGGACATGAGGTGTGCAAACCACGACTATGATCGTTCTATTTGATTCTTCTTCATCTTAAATTTAAGAAAATTCTAGGGCTATGAAGGGAACTATTGTACTAATTAGAAAGAAGAATAGACTGGATAATTTTAACAAATATACTTGCTGCATTTGAAAAATAATAAAATCATAAATTGAGGTAGATTTTTTTAAATCATACCCACAGCTTCTGAAATCTCCATGAACCAAGAGAAGAATTGTAAACAAAAGTTTGCAATACAAATGTGTTTTGCATTCTATCGTGTGTTATTTTTCTGAAAAAATACTTCATTTACTAAGACTAAGACCTTAGTCTGGATATGACAAACTTGCTTTTAAGAAGAGATTAGCAGCCACTTGTCTGAAATGGTGTAGGATCTCCTGCTAGAGGACCTCCAAGGTCCCTTCCAGCTCGAATCTGATTCAGCTGCTATTCTATGGCCTTTTTCTCCAGAGAAGCTTTCCATCCAGATTTCGATGAGGTAAACCTTGCTAGTGATGGACTGTCTTGCTAAAATAAAGTAAAGTCATAAACACACTCGAAAGTAAATCAGGAAGCCTGTAATTGTGGAGTCTGTCTGGCAAGAACAAAGAATTCTTATCCACAGGAAATATGCATATGTAAATCTTTTAACTAATTAAAAAGCTGATAAAAGTAATATGAGTTAGACAATTTGCAGACCTCAGCTAAAAGTTAGGACTAGAGATGGCCTGCAGCAAATCAAGTATGCATTAGATAACTCCTAGGGCATTCATTAGCCAAGACTTAGGAATAGGGACAGCTAGAGACCAACAGAACAAATTGTAGAATTATTACTAAAATGTTTATTAGATATTTCTTATTGCCTCATTTTGTCCCACCTTCTCCTTTAGTGAAAATGTATAAAACTTATTCAATCCTTTGTTCTGGGCTCTTGTCATTTTGACTAGGAGCCCTTTTCCTTGGAGTACTCCAATAAAAAGCAATCAGAAAACCTGCACCTTGTGCCTGGCATCCATCATTGGCTTTGGCACCAGGATCAGACCCAAATTGGGGACAACACTAGTGCTGGAATATATTTGCCTTAAATTTTCAGCCTGCAAAATGGAGGCATGAGAGGGGAATACTTTGGGGGCGGATACCCACAAGTCCCTCATATTTATGAAATAAAACAGAAACAAAAGAAGCATGTAGTGGATTTCAGAATTAATTAAGGGAAAGGAATTGGTTTAAAAAAATGCTGCAGGCTTCTTACCCATCAGATTTCAAGAATCGCGCAGACCGCGCTTGAGGGTCCCTAAAAATAAGGCATCTTCTCAGGTCCCGGGGCTATCAATAACTTTCTGCGGAGCCCTCCGTTCTCTCGGTTCGCCTTCCGCGCAGCGCGATTGCCAAGGAGACCGGGCAGGCGCTGCTACTATGCAGACTGCCTCACGCTGGAAGTTAACCGTGCGTCCCATGGAGCGCGCCCTTTTTCAAAGAGGAAGTCAAGTGTGGCGAATGAGACACAGACTACCATTGTCCACGCGACATTTTAATAACCTGCACCTACAATATTCAACCTGTTGTTTGCACAGGGGACAACCCCGCGACACAAAAAGCCACCCGAGGGGTCGGCAGGCGAAGAACTCGGGCAGAGACTTGGCGCTCCCCGGCGCCATGGCGCTCGGGCTCCCGCGCGGCGTGGGCACGGAGCAGGCGGAGGGAAGGGCGAGGTTACCCTCAACAACCAGCCGGGGTTTTTGCCCAGGGGCGACGCCGAGTGCGCTCCCTGCCCCCGCCTGGGAAGGCCTTTGCAAGCTTGGTGGAAATGCAGCGTCCTATCAGAGCTTAGTTGTTTTATTTGCAGACGTTTTGTTACCCCAAAACTAGGTTTTAGATCAGTAATACACGATTGGGCAAAGAAAACTCTTCGAGGAAACAACCAACCTCAGAAAGCACCCAGGAGCCCTGAGTTTCAACCCTGAGCTAAAAATATTCCTCTTTGTGGAAACATCGTTCCAATATTTGAGGGGCTGCCACAGAGAGGAGGGGGTCAAGCTATTTTCCAAGGCATCTGTACGCCAGACAAGATGGAAACTGATCAAGGAGAGATTCAACCTAGAAATAAGGATAAATGTTCCGACAGTGAGAACAATCAATCAATGGAACAGAAGTTGCCTTCAGAATTTGTGGGAGCTTCATCACTTGAGGCTTTCAAGAAGAGATTGGACTGTCATTTGTCAGAAACATTGTAGGGTCTCCTGCTTGGGAAGGGGGCTTGGACTAGATGACCTACAAGATCCCTTCCAACTCTTGTTATTCTGTTATTGAGGTTGCAGTGAGCCCAGCTTCATCCAAAAAGTGATTTTATTCTTTTCCAGGGGGAGAACAACAGACCCAGGTTGGTCATCTCAAAGAACCTCGAGGGACTATAGTTGAGGGATGACCATATACTTTTCTTTCCCAGTGCCTTTTTGCTGGGTTTATTTTAAGCTTGTTTAAACTACTAAGGTTTTCTGGTGCCCCCCACCCCCCATCCAAGGACTTTCCAGGGTCAGACCCTGCCTGGCTTCAAGAAAAGGAGGGGATTAGTTGAAGTTATTACTTGAAGGGTTTGGGTGAAGATCCTTTGTGGCAGAAAAAAGCTACTGCTTGATTTAAAGATAACTATAAATAGTCCTTGACTGACAACCACAATTGAGTCCCAAATTGATAGCAATAGTACTTAAGACTTATATACCACTTTACACTGTTTTACAGCCCTCTCTAAGCAGTTTTACAGAGTCAGCCTATTGCCCCCAACAATCTGGGTCCTCATTTTACCCACCTTGGAAGGATGGAAGGCTGAGTCAACCTTGAGCCTGGTGGGGTTTGAACTGTCAAATTGCAGGCAGCCGGCAGTCAGCAGAAGCAGCCTGCAATACTGCACTCTAACCACTGCGCCATGTGGCTTCTTGATGTTATTAAATGATTATTTAAATAAGTATCTGTAAGAATTTGTTAAGCGAGTTTGCCCCATTTTACAACATTTCTTGCCACCGTTGTTAAGTGAATCCCTGCAGTTGATAAGTTAGTAAACTGGTTGTTAGGTGATTCTGTCTTCCCTCATTGACTTTGCTTGTCAGAAGGTTGCAAAAAAGGAATCACGTGACCCTGGGATGCTGCAACCGTCTTAAGTATGAGCCACTTACCTGAATTTTGATCACATGATCATGGGGATGCTCAAAGGTTGTAACTGTGAAAAACCAGAGGTGGCATTCAGCAGGTTCTGACCAGTTCTGGAGAACTGGTAGCAGAAATTTTGAGTAATTCAGAGAACTGGCAAATACCATCTCCGACTGGAGATTTTACAGTATCCTTCCCGTGCCACGCCCACAGAACCGATAGTAAAAAAAGTTTGAATCCCACCACGGTCATCAGTCACCTTGTTCAGTGTTGTTGTAACGGAATGGTCACAAAATGAGCTGTTGTAAGTTGAGGGCTACTTGTACTACTGGGACCATCAAGACCATTCCCATAGTGACAAGGCAAGTTGCTAGAATATAAAATGAGAGCAAACTCCACTAACACTGATGCATCTAGTTTAGTAATGAAACATCTGCAAGAAAATAACCAAGAGCACCAAGGACCTCATAACTAATATTGCTTTTCAACATCCTTTCCCCACCCATCCCCTCCAACCAGTGGTGGGATTCAAATTTTTTTACTACCGCTTCTGTGGATGAGGCTTGGTGGACATGGCAGGGGAAGGATACTGTAAAATCCCCAGTCAGAGGTGGGATTTGTCGGTTCTACGAACTACTCAAAATTTCCACTCCCGGTTCTCCAGAACTGGTCAGAACCTGCTGAATGCCACCTCTGCCTCCAACTTATAACTCCCATTACACTGACTATCTTAGCTTATGCTGGTCAGTGAAGGAAGGACATGAATTGCAGAAGGCTGCTTCTAGAAAAAAGTGGTAAGGAAATATACCAGAAGACTCCCAAGAAGAAAATGACTCCAGATCTTCAGAGTTTTTCTTTCTCCATTCCTGAAACAGAACTCTGCCTCTGTGCCTTTTTTTTTTTTGCCCCAGGGGCATTCTTGCACAAGATTGCCTCCTGAATTAAGCAAAAAAATGGATGTGAATTACAAATATTTAAGGATTATAACATATTAAGATGTTTTTTAAAAACCCACTGGAACAGGGGTTTTTTTAATAAAATCACCACATTTTTGCTTTAATTGGGACATTGTAAAATAAAACAGTTTCCCACAAAATAAATCAGAATTATTTGATTTAATGCAGCTAATACATTCCAGTTTACAGATGAGCCATTTTAATCAATATAGTAATGGTTTCTGAAACCACCAGAGGGCAGGACTGAAACAACAGAAATAACAGGAAAGTCCTTTTTTTCTAAACATTAGGAGAATAAAAACTTTTAGCAATGAAATAACATATTTCAAGAGCTGGTTTAAAATATGTTCCTGCACTGAGAAATATTTAAATCAAATTAGCCAATCCTGTCACTTTTTTTTTTCAGTTGTTAAGTTACTCTCTCACCATGGGGCTACTCTAGAAGGGTTGCAATAATATAAAGGAAGCAAATGAAAGGAGTGTACAAAGAGTCCTCGTACTTGCTCATACTCACAATTGTTGTAGCACCTGCACAATCATCTGATCAAAATTCGGGCACTTCGCAATCAGCATGTATTTACAGCAGTTGGAATGTCCCAGCATCACATGACCACCATGTATGATCTTCCCACAGCTTCTGATGAGCAAAGTCAATGGGGAAAGCTCAATTTGCTTAACAACATGATTCACTTAACAACAGCAGGGATTTACTTCACAACCGTTGCAAAAATATCATAAAATTGGGTGCGACTCGCTTAACAGCCACTTTGCTTAGCAAGAAATTATGTTTCCAATTGTGGTCGCATTGCACAATACATATATCGTACTCGTATCTGGACAGCTTAAAGGCCAGTAGCATGCTGTTCTGAAAATAAAAGAAGAAAATTGGTTTGACCTGATGATAAATTTCTGTTACAAGCTAGAATCTGTGGATAATGTGGATTCTAAGATTTGTGATTTTAGCAGACTTAACCATAGTTTTGTTACAATTCTGGGTACCCCTTCATTTTAAGTATTGGTACCATTAGAGTTAATACATTTAGTGATGTGACTGTGGCTGATCTCAAAAAGTTATTGGATAGATCACAAGAAAATAGTACAACTTAGATTACACTCAGATATTTGGGGAAAATATGAAAAAAGGCAGTAAGAAACCATTTCTCTTACCAAGAAAAATACACGTGTCTATCCATGAAATCAATAAGAATCCATCCTAATTCAAAGAGACTTTATTCTCATACTAACTGGATACCTGGGCTTTGCTACGAAACTATGTGACTGGGCTTAATTTTGGGGGAGGAAAACAAGGAGAGAGAAAATTCTGCCTTTGCCTACCAGCATCCATCAGTATTCATCTGGCTAGTGTCCTGTCAGTATATCAGAGAGTTGAGGACTGTTGGGAAACTGAAACAGTATTTGCTGTGTGAGCGAGGAGACAGCAAGGAGCCTGGGTATGGCTTAACCAGTGATGGGATTCAAAAATTTTTACTGCCGGTTCTGTTGGCTTGGCCTGGTGGGCATGGCAGGGAAGGATACTGCAAAGTCTCCATTCCCACTCCACCCTCACTAACCTGCTTTCCAGCTCCGTTCTCCTGTGCAGGATAACAAAAGATCCATCCAATCAGCTGGGACTCGGGAAGCAGAAAATAGATGGGACGGGGCCAGTCAGAGGTGGTATTTGCCGGTTCTCCAAACTACTCAAAATTTCTGCTATCTGTTCTGCAGAACTGATCAGAACCTGCTGAATACCACCTCTGGGCTTAACTCAACTGTTCTGTATTAAAGCTGCTTGCTGCTGTGAAACTAAAACTGAAATTGAAACTCCTCCACTTGTGTTTTTCAGGTGGGGAGGGGGAGTAGGACTCCTTAGCATCAGAGTATGTTAATAATAATATATGGAATATTAATGCTCTGAGCACCTAGAAGCCAAGAGGAAAATATGTGCCAAATTTCAAGTTTGTAGGCTTTACGGTTTTGGGATAGTGTTTTGCACCTCCTGCAATTTGTCACTGAATCCTTCGATATCTTGTAATATGCATTTCAGTTATGGTGTTCATTTGTATAACATTGATATTCACTGGATAGTCACTACTTCCATTAAATACACTGTATTGTGTTCCTTATTTGCTTATAACAGCATATATTTAGCAGTGTCCTCCATGAATATTATGATGAGTCCATTCTTTCATAGTTTTATGCACTTAATCATATATTATCTGATTTGAAGTGAACTGTGCCAGCCTTCCAGGATTCACCTTTCTATAATATAACAGAATAATAGAATTGGAAGGGACCTTGTAGTCATCTAGTCCAAACCCCCCCCCCCAAGCAGGAGACCCCATATCATTTCTGACAGGTGGCAGTCCAGTCTCTTCTTGAAAGCTTCCAGTGATGAAGCTTCCACAACTTCTGAAGGCAACTTCTGTTCCATTGGTTAATTGTTCTCACTGTCAGGAAATTTCTCCTTATTTCCAGGTTGAATCTCTCCTTGTTCAGTTTCCATCCATTGTTCTTTATCTGGCCTTCTGGTGCTTTAGAAAATAGCTTGACTCCCTTCTCTTTGTGGCAGCCCCTTAAATATTGGGACACTGCTATCATGTCTCCCCTGGTCCTTCTCTTTACTAGACTAGCCAAGCCCAGTTCCTGCAACGGTTCCTCGTATGTTTTAGCCTCCAGTCCCCTAATCATCTTAGTTGCTCTTCTCTGCACTTTTTCTAGGGTCTCAACATCTTTTTTGTTATCGTTGTTACTAAAACTGGATGCAGTATTCCAAGTGTGGTCGCACCAGTACAGTACAAAGTGGTACTAACACTTCATGTGATTTTGATACTCTCCCTCTGTTGATGCAGCCTAGGAGCCCAACATCAATATGAATACAATATCTCTTATGACCATATTTTCAGCCTCACTAGCTCCAGCCCTTACACAGACATTCTGTTTAGGATCTCTTATGTAATGACCAAGAAAAGCCAGAGGGGGCTCCTCACAAGACAAATATGTATGAACCTCCAAATAGAACAATATAATTTTAATTCTGAAATGATTTGGGGGAAGGTATGAATGTTAGGCAACATTCTTAGGCTCAGAATTCCAAATTTGGCCTAGCTAAATAAGTTACTTATTACTTCTTTAAATAAGATCTTGCATTTTAGTACATGTTCATCACAAATATGTTCTTTAAGGTATAAATCCAAAATAAAATTGAATAATAGGGTAAAGTTATAGAGATGTTAAACTTGATTACAAAGTTATCCTACAAAATATATGATTCTAACATGTGTATGATTTGTTTGATTTGGGCTTACTAAGTTGTATATTGTTCCAGGATCAACTCTCTGAAAGTTTTGCCAATTCCCACTTTTATTTTTCACATATTTTAGCTTAGAAAAATCAATTAAATCTTAGCAGAAGAGATTTCCAACTAAGACCAAGATACATACAATGAGAAATAGAACATTTTTATGCTTTTGACTCCCTGGATGATAGTTCATTCACCCAGATTTTTGTAAAAAGTATATCTTGAGGCTTTCAGATTGTCTTGCTATTACACAGCGACTGTTCCTGGGTTGTATGCTTATATTTCCGATTCCTGTGAAGTGTCTCTGTAGCAGGGCATACTCTGAATAACATCAAAAGGGTCCAGTCTAACAAAAGAGAAAAGAAACTCAAGTAGGCTTGAACATACAATGAGAACCGGGAAAAGGGAAAAGGGGAGAGACATTTTTGAATACCAAATTAACTCAGTCATCCCCAGGAGTTCTTCAGCACTAACACTTGTCTTATTCGGGGACAACAGAACTAAATCCAATTCTGCAAGAGTCACCTACTGCCTTCGACTTTGATATCTAGCTCATATACATAGTGACAAAGGATATATACAGTATATACCTAATAAAGAGCTTGAATGAAGTAGTGAATCTATTATGACATTAGGATGGAAAAACTAATCTATACTAGTTATTCTCTTTCCTCCATCCCACTCCAACTTTCCCAACTTAGTGACAATGGTGCACTAGTTCTACACTGGCCTACATAGGCCTCAGAACACTCGTTTTATATCACTATTACTACTAGGATTTATTCTTGTTGAAACAAATTGGATTTCTCGAGAACAAGTTAATTTCTATTGAATTAAGAGATGCCATGAGTTCAGTACTCTTATCCCCATTCCCATGGCTTTTTAAAGTTGCAAAATAAGATTCAGTATTTGATCTTCTTTTTATTTTACTTATGAAACAAATATTATATATTTTTTCCTTAAGCATTAGTAGAAAATATATTCATAGATTACTTTGTAAAAAAAAAAAAAGAACTACGGATTACCCTGTGTGAATTTTTTTAAAAAAATACTTGGGTAATGTAGTATAACAACAAAGTCCATTATTTACTCTGACTTTAAATCACTAAAGCACGAGTTGCCAAATTCAGATAAAATACAAGTTCATGAAGTATTTTCCATATCCTTGTCAAAAAAGATATAAACGATAGGGTTGTTCCAGAAAGAGATTAGAACCATCACTCAGTCAAGGATTTCACGATGCTTAGTCAAGTGAGATGAAGTTTGCCATGCTTATCTGATTGATCCCATTATAAAACTAGTGACAGTTTTCTTTATTAAGAGTCATTTCTCGACCTACTTTCCTGTTTTCATACGATCTTGGCCTCAAAATGGCAGGAAACAACATCAACTTTCAGTCTGTCATCCAGAAACAAGGTAGCTCCTACAACCACAAGCTGCCTGTCCAATGTTGTAGTGGAGACCTTGTGGATAGCATTTATTATCTACTGCTTTTTTTTCTGCTTCTGAGACAAAATTCAAATTCCAATTGAAGTCCCTCTCCCTCCCTCCTTCTCTTCCTGTGTCTCTTCCACCCAATGTACAAGAAATCTTTCTGAAGCTTCTGTGCATCAGCATCACATAACATTCTCTCTTCCTTCATCCACACTCTCTGACCCTCCCTTTTTTTCCTTTATGTTACAAGCGGAATCATTATCTCCTATCCTTCTGTTCCCCTTTTCTTCTACCATTATACTACTTCAGCTTTTTCTAAGAAAAGTATGGCTACGCCCTAATGCTAAGACAAAAGTAACCTGAGAATATAGAGAACGGTGGAGTTTTCATAAAGAAGATCCTGAAGAGAAAATTTTGTGATTAGCCATGTAATCACATAAACTCCTAAAATTTCATAGTTCACACCCTTCCAAAAAGAAATATGTCCAAGTCTTTAAAAAGTATTGCTTTTAGTCATGCTCAACTCTTGATGACTTCAAAAGCACATGCATATAGTCTTCTTGTCAACAATAAAACTGTCAAGTGTCAATTATTGTCATCTTCCAGGGTAGTTTTGTTCGGCTAGTACTTTCTCAGTCTAGCCTACGATCTTTGTGTTCCCTGGAGACTGCTATCAATTTCTAATCAGGCCAGACTCTAATTTGCTTGCCAGCCTAAGAGGGAGGGGGGAGTCAGATGATATCTACTCATTAACACTTGCCTCGAACCATGAGATGGGCTGCACATAAATTTAATAATAATTGTACTGATGTTTTATTATAAATAAATTGCAACAGGACATTTGAGAGCAATACACGGTTGTAAAAAGGCAATTAGAGATGGGTAAGAGGGAAGTTATATGTTACAGACATTCCACCAAGCTAACACTTGGACATAATGATAGATAGATAGATAGATAGATAGATAGATAGATAGATAGATAGATAGACAGATAGATTATAGATAGATAGATAGATAGATAGATAGATAGATAGATAGATTATAGATAGATGGATAGATAGATAGATAGATAGATAGATAGATAGATAGATAGATTATAGATAGATAGATAGATAGATAGATAGATAGACAGACAGATGATAGATAGATAGATTATAGATAGATAGAGAGATAGATAGATAGATAGATAGATAGATAGATAGATAGATAGATAGATAGATAGATTATAGATAGATGGATAGATAGATAGATAGATAGATAGACAGATAGATTATAGATAGATGGATAGATAGATAGATAGATAGATAGATAGATAGATAGACAGACAGACAGACAGACAGACAGCAACATGCATTTAGAAAACAAATAGAACAAGATTGATCAATGTTATAAGGTTATTAAGGCATTTGCAAAGCTACTGCTTCAGCCAGCAAATAGTGTTGCATGGTAATAGCCTAACCTTATGCTGATGCCTTCAGAATCATCTCTCACAGCATTCAGTAGGGCTCTTCCCCAAGTAAAATATGTCCCCAAGTAAATTATCCCCCCCCCCCAAAAAAAATTGTGTTTCCAAATTGGGGTTCAGTCTGATAACTTTTCAGCAACTTTTAATGGATATCAAGTAGAGACTAGACAACTTACTTCTGCGTGTTGGAGAACAGTGCTGTTTACACAGAGATAATTGCATACAAAAAACAGTAGCCTTTCTGATCCTGTGCTCCATTCTTTGTATAATATTCAGTGATCCAGCCAAGTAAGCAATTATATATTGGGGAGGGAGTTGCTTCCCTTGGCAATACTATGGTAGGTTTGTAGAAAAGTGCAATGCATTATAATAAAAAGCAATAAAATGACCAGCTGTATTTGTCTAAGCAGCTCTAATTCAGATTTTTATTTTAAAAGTAATAAGAGGGTGGCCTGTTAAACACTATATGTCAAGTAATGTTTTGTTTGCTTACTGTGCCTCCAGTCACCTGCAAGGACCTTTTAAGGGGGACAAAAGGGTCAATTGCTTCTGGTATCACACAACTCCTTTGGAGGTTTCCATCCTCTGTTTGCTCCCATAGTCATTCTGGACCTCAGAACTCTCTCGGTTTCTTGGGTCCGTTTGGGGAGAAAGATACTGTATTCCCTTCAACAGCAGAGCTGTGCTTGACTATCCTAAAGGTGCTTTTTTTTCCAAGAGGCAACTGGACTTTCTAGTTTTACTTTGAAGAGGTTTCACTTCTCATCCAAGAAGCTTCTGCTGAAGAAGCTTCTTGGATGAGAAGCCAAACGTCTTCAAGGGAAAACAAACAAGTCTATTTGCCTGTTGAAAAAAGCACCTTTGGGACAACCATGACCTGGATGACTGAGAAATCTCCATATAGACATTCGGTTCTTGAGTAGTTTCCATAGGATTCACCTCAAGGCATCCGCCAAAGCGGCCTTCCGCGGCTTGCTTGCAGAATAGCCCAGGGATGCGTTACAGAGCTTTCTCCGATTGCCTCGGGTAGTTGCGGCAGCCGAGCAAATTTTGAGATCCCCGAGGCGAGCTCCGCACAAATGCTGCCCACTTCAAAGGGCGAGAAGGGAGCGCGCCGGTCGCGTGCATCTGGCGTTGCGGCCACTCTGAGGGTCCAACCGCTCCTTTTCCCCGCTTCTCTTCAGCGTGGCCGAGCGGAGACTAGTTATCCCTTATGCCTCGGCAGCAGTCACCCCAAAGCACTTGCTGCTCAGCGTGCATCTCCCTCCCACCCCTATCCCGCCTCCTCCGGAACAGAGCAAAAGCAAAAACCAAAGAAAGTTGCTATGAGGGGCTTGGACTGGCCAAGCCTCCTCACGCTGTGCGCCGGAGCGAGGCGCAAATGCCTCAGGCTCGCCTGTCTGTCTTCTTCTGTTTCCGAAGCCACGGAGAAAGGTGGCTTTTGAAGCCAATTTAGCTCAGAGCTATTAGAAAGCGATTATCGCCCGCTCAGCGCCCCTGAGGCCAAATCCCGTTGCTGGAGATTTACGCGCGCACGTTGTTGGCATTTCTAAACACGCACCTTCGCGCGTCCTTCTCACCGCCCGACATATTTTTTTGTTTTTACCTCACGAACTCACGCAGGTGTAGGAAGCCAGCTGCCCCTCTCCCCACCCCACACTCCCTTCCCGCGCACATTCATACACGAAAGTGACTCGTGTCGCCAAGCCCGCTCGGAAACGGCCTAACTAACCTAATAGCGGAGCAATTCTTTCTGAGAGAGAAACTTCTACACCCTTTGTGTCAACTTGGCTCTTCTTTCTTCCCCCTTCCTTCCCTCCCCTTTGCTTTCCCGCCCCCAGTTCCAACGCGGGCCAAAGGACGGGGGGGGGGGGGAAGGAAGGAAAAATGAACGAACGCCCAAACTCCCAAGCTTGACTGTTTTGCCCATTGGTTGTTAGCACGCGCCAACGCCTCGCGGGCTCCAATGGCTGAGTCGACACGCGACTGGCGCGAGGTGGGTGGGAGACGGAGGGTGGGGCGCCCAGGAGGTGGGTGTGTGTGTCTATGTGTGGAGGAGGTGGCAAGGGTGGGGGACCCTGGCGCGTGCCGCTTTTTAAAGGGGCGCAGCGCCCTTCGCAACCGGAGACGCCTGGTAGTGTGCGGGCCGTGTGCCTCTGGGTAGACACTTATATGTCCTGTGAGATTTCCGGCTTTGTTAAAGGCGCCCGCCGGGGAAGAAACGGCTCTTCTCGGAGGAGGAAGGAGGAGGAGGAGGAGGAGACGGGGGTCGTGAAAGGGCGCGCGGGAAAGAAAGTGTCAGGAGCGGCACTTCTTTGCGCCTCTGGTCGCCGACACGCCCGCCCCCCACCCCCGGTCACGATGAGCCACCTGCGCGCGTCGAGTGCGCCCAATGCCTGGGCCGGCAGCGGCAGGGATTTGGTCCCGCCGCCGCCGCAGCTGGAAGGCCACCTCCTCTTGGGAGAAGAGGCGGCGGCGAGTCGTGGCGGCGCCTTCCCTTCTCCCTGGTTGGGCATTTGCTGCCCGGGCCGCCTCTCCTCATCCCCCAGGTATCTGCTTTCGGGTACACCTGAGGGAGATGAAGAGGAGGAAGAAGACGAGGAGGAGGAAGAAGACGAGGAGGAGGAAGAGGAGCTCCTGAGGGCCGGTGGCCCCGCGCGCGCGAGCGGACGGAGTTCGAGCAGTTCCTCCGGAAAGCAGCTGTGCGCGCTTCAGCAATCGCAGCAGCCCCGCCACCACCGCCATCCGCAGCCTGGGAGCGGCCCTTGTAAGGCGCCGTTGCCGCCCCCGCCGCGGCTCCGCTCGCCCTGCTCCGCCGTCGGAGGCGGCGCTCTTCTCCGTCCTGGCTCCCAGCCGAACGGCGTGCAGCGGCAGAGGCGTCTGGCTGCCAACGCTCGCGAGCGGCGCCGGATGCACGGGCTGAACCACGCTTTCGACCAGCTGCGCAACGTCATCCCTTCCTTTAACAACGACAAGAAACTCTCCAAGTACGAGACGCTGCAGATGGCTCAGATCTACATCAGCGCCTTAGCCGAGCTCCTGCACAGCCCGCTGCCTCCCGAGGGCGCCCCCTGCGGCAAGGGCCCTTCCCTTCCGCCCGCCGCCCAGGCTTACGAACGCTCGCTTTGCACCCCTCCAGGAGGAGGAGCGCTGCAGCCCCGGGCCCAGGTTGCGGGCCACGGCAGGACGCGTTTTTCTCTAGAATCGCCTGCGGGGACAGGAGGGGGCTACGCCTTGCAGCCAGACCCGCTGCACTTCCCTTCCTTCACGGACGGCGCCCTCCTGGGGCAAAAAGCCCCCTCGCCGGGCCAGCTTCTCCAGCCGCCTGGCCAGCAGCCCCCAGAGCGAAGAAAAAACTCGCCTCCAGCCCACCGCAGCGACGGGGAGTTCTCGCCTCGATCGCATTACAGCGACTCGGATGAGGCCAGCTAAGGCGCGCGCGCCTTTGCACGGAAGGACCAAGCGTGCGGTTTCGGCTGCTCTCCGGATCTACGCTTAGCTGGATCCGCTGGGGCACGGGGGGTGGCTGGTAGACGGGATGTTCAAAAGAGTGCCTGGCATTTAGAGGGCAGCAAGAGCATGGCCAAAGGTAGATCAGCCCCATCAACTTTTTTTTAAAAAAAGGGAGAGAGACTACGAACGACGCAGTTTGAGGGATTTGCTGGGCGAGACTCCGTTCGCTCCCGGTGCGGCTTCTCCGTCTAGAAATAAATATATAATTGCTTTTAGTATTTTAGACGTTGAATCGAAAATCATCTATTATTCTGTCTTGTTTTATTGCTAAATCTGTATGAACTCTACGCTAGAATCAATTCGTTTACATATCATCAGAGACAGTGGGGATGGAGGCTCCAGAGATTCTGTCAAAATTAAGAACTTTTTTTTTTAAAAAAAGAAAGTTCATAGGTATGGCCAGACTTTCTTGAAACAATGGACTTCCTATTAAGAGTAGTTCTTCAACCGACTAAAACCAACACACACTAAGTCTGCACAATACGGTTTAGTGTGCCATGAAGCCACAATTTGTTTGGTGTTTTAACAAACATAGTTTCGGAGGTTGTGTGAATATAGTATTTGAATGACGACCTTGGAGAGAGCAGGAGGAGGGAAGAGGTGGGGGGGATGACAGAGCGAGAGAATATCTCTTGAGGCGGAGTCCCTGGGATTGTCTAGAAGTATTTGCCACTGCTTCCCAGGGGAAAGATAGAGACTTGCCCAAAGTCACTAGTTGGCTTCTAAGCCTAAAATAGGTCCAGAACTGGGATTTTCCTGCTTCCAATATATACCACATAAAACTTGTAACTAACTGCTGCTGTAAATATTCTTTTTTTCACTTATGGTGTCTTAGAATCATGATATCTCCCAATTTTCTGTTCCATACCAACACATTCATGATCTTTGGGCTTAAACCATGTTAAGATCCCCTCCAAATAAGGAATTTATTCCAAAACAAAAGTTAATTGATCTCAATCCAAGTTATAGTTGCAGTACTATACATATTATAAGTACTTGTGTTGGGGAAAACTCTTGTGATATCGGTGTGACTGAATCCACTGCATCTTCTTCCTAATATTTAACCACTTGAAGCTGTCACAGCCCTGATCAGCCTCTATGGAGGTAATAGATTTAAGAAGGCTTGCAAGTTGACTGGATGGTCTGTCGATTTTCCTATGGCTATATCAACTTCTATGGGTTGGATTCTGCTTGCTCAAACTATCAGCCCAGAGCTTGGTCTGTGTTTCTTATTTCTCTGTTTACTCTTGATGAAAACTCCCTGATTTCCAAGCTGTGATTATTCAGCCTTTCATCTGGAAAAACGCCTCACTGGGGCTTCAGCCCTTCCACATTTCTTTTTTTTCAGCTCGATGTGGATCAGGCTGGAATCCCTTTGGCAAGTGGGCAGCTCCTTTCAAGATAGTTGGCGCTTCTTTCTGTTGGTCGGCTCTTCCTCCATCTACCCCGCTGGTCCAGAGAGCCAAAAGACATCTGGCAGTGAAAGGGAGAATCATTTTCCTTGGCGGGGGGGGGGGGGAGGAAAAGGTGGAAGGCATCACAGTCCAAATTCAGACTGGAAGTAATTCAAGCAGATGGAAGCTGATTGCTCTTAATTTTTTTAATGTGTGGCTTTAGTCCTTTCCCCTGTTAACGGGAAGGAAAAGTTATTTATACAACTTTCTTCCAAACCGAATATTGGCTGGTAGGCGGGGTTTGTCTCGAGCACTTTAGAAGCCGACTGGGGTGGAGATTGAAAGGGAGCACAGCTCCCCAGAGAAAACGATTAATTCACTGCCAATTGGATTATACCAGTGTTGAACTCATCCATGTTTATAACAATCCTGATTAATCTCATTTGTGAACCCACCAAACAACGGGTGAGCGCTAGAGCAAAACTTATCAGGCTTCATTGTTGTGCCTGGTTTTTACAATTATTTGTTGGCGTTGTTTTATTAAGCTTTAGAATCCTTGACATTTCTTGATTTCTGAGTGTCATGCAAGTCCTTTTCTTCCTCCTCTTTCTGTTCTATTGTTATTTAAAAAAAAAAAAAATTAGCAAAAGCCGGTTGCCATGAATTTTGTAAAAAAAAAAAAAAATCTGTTGAGAAAGGAAGAGATCAAATTAAAAAGAAAAACAAAATTCCATTATGATTTGTCTTGCTGTGTTTCTTTATCTGGATAGGATAAAACACACACACACATACACATCATGAATTCCCAATGCATCTGCAGGGCATCAGGTTGGCAAAGGCTAATATGAGGAAACTGAGATGTGAGTATCCTATGCATGTTTCTGAAATATGTAGTGTGGTACTCATTAAACTTGTTTTGGTTTGCAACCTTGTTTCCTTGTAAATCCAACAGTATGTTCAATGGGGTTCTAATAAATATGTGATTAAGAGGTACAGAACTCCCACCCCTTGTAGCTTCTTACTGTTTAATAATAATTACTCTATAGCACAGCTGACGCTGACCCTGGATGAGTCCTGGAATGCCTTCTGGTTCTTCCTTGCCATCCCAGCCCATCCTCCAAATTTCTTCATGGGAGAACTAAGTTTGAAATAAGAAAGAGCAATTGAAGCACTTCACCCAAGCAGAGTGGTTGGGTCTATATCTCTCTATATCTCCTGCTAAGCCAGTATTCCTTAACCTTAGCAACTTTATGAAAGGTGAACTTCAACTCCCAGAATCCATTAGTCAAGGAATTGTGAGAGTTGAAGTCCACACCCCTTGAAGTTTCCAGAATTGAAAAACTCTGTGATAAGGCATGGATGGTAGGCAAATCTGGTCATTGTGTTGATGTGGTCAACCACAGTTTTGCAATCCATTCCTAATCTGAATGATGCTGATCCTTAAGAGTTCAGTGGTTCTCATCCTGAGAACAGAAAATCTGTCTTGGCAGCATGTTCCACCTGCTTCTCCAAGAACCCTGCTTTGAATGCATGACCTGACATTTATAAGGAGACCCTGTCTTGGAACCTCCTCCCTGAAAAGCCTCTGGCTGGAGCAAGATAGGCTATTCTTTTAAAAGAATTTCATTTGAGACAACTGAAAATCAAATGACTGAGCGATAACTTTGTAGGAAGATCTCTGGCTTCAGAAGGGTATTCCGGACAAATCTAAAAGGCATCAGAGGAAAAAAAAATCAAGTTACAGGTAGTTCTTGACTTACAATAGTTCACTGAAGTTACAACCGCACCAGAAATAGTGACTTGGGACCATTTTTCACATTTGCTGATCCCCATGAACATGGGATCAAAATCCAGACCCTTGGCAACTGACTCATGCTTATGAAATTGCCGTGTCCTTGAGTTACGTAGTCCCCTATTGCAACCTTCTGACAAGCAACACGGAAGCCAGATTTACTTAACTATGTCATCACTCATTTAACAACTGTGCTCATTCACTTAACAAGGGTGACAGGAAAGGTTGTAAAATGGGGCAAAAGTCACTTAACAGCTGTCTCACTTAGCAACAGAAATTTTAGGGTCAGTTGTGGGTGGTAAGTCAAAAATGACTTGTACTTGTGAAAGTAGAATATTGGCCCTGCCTTCCCAGCATTTATTTCTCCAGGAAACAATAAATGATATAAATGCCATCTCCTCCACCCATTCATTGCCTCTTGAAGAAGACTAGGAACCATTTAGTCATGTTAAGCAGCAGGTTAATAGTAGACTAAAACCAGATTTAATCCTGTTATATAGTTGTAGACTAAAACCAAATTTAATTCTGTTATAATTTATAGAAAGTATGTGGGTCTCTCAAGGCAAGCCTTATTCTAGGAAGGGACTTTAGGTCAGAAGCATTCTAGAAAAAGGAAGGAGGGGGGAAAGTAGGCAAAGAGAGAGGAGGGGAAGGAAGAGGAGGAGGAGTGGGTGGTTAATGTGTCTGAAGATGGAGAGACCACATTTCTCTGATCACTGTCTACCTACAATTAAACCTTGAGAAAAGAGGAATGATTGTCATTTTAGCCAACCAATTAACTCAGGAAAACACTTTCTTCACAGACTTTTTTTCTGTCCCATCTGTGGGATAGAGAATAGTTTGACCTAGCAAGGTTATATTCCACTAGGAATAACTAGTTACCATAAAAGGCAACAACGGCAAAAGAAGTCTGTGGTACCTTAACATTGAACCTAATCATCTTTAATGTCAAGGTGCCTGTGATCCTATGCAAATTTAATAGAAAGGGAATCAAGTGAATTCAAGAGATTTACTTCTGGGTAGACGTGCATAGCATTGGGCGGAGAATATTTCTCGTCTTTAAATTTTATTTTACTGGTCTGAGTCCTACTGAAGAAAAGCTGACAAACTTGGAGGAGAATTTCAGCAAGATGATGGAAGACAGACTTTTTATTCAAAATAGCTTATTGGCCCAGAACCTGTCGGAAAAGACACCAAAAGGAGAGCCACCTCCTTTGTTTTTCAATCAGCAGATCAACCATGCCCTATTCTCCTTTACGAAACAAACATGACATTATAAGAGAAGCCAAATTAAACCTTATCAGTCATAGCGGTTCATTCAAGACCGTTTTTGACCAATCTGATGCCATCTTACTTATAATCCTTGGTAAAGAAACTTTCTTCCCAATCAAGGCAAGATTAAGCTGTATTGCAAAATAATCTAAATGAGCAGAAGGCTCTTAAAGATGCTCTGATTCAAGGGCACTTGGACCTCTGCTCAATTTAGTAACCACCATATATAGACTGCACTACCTGCACTGCATTCTGAGATGATTTAGCTAGAGTTGGACTGCCAAAAGCTTCATTCCAAATTCTGCTTGCTTTTGCCTAACAGAAATTTATGCCAGCAGGAATACATGCACTTCCTATCTCTTTATAAAAAATGCCACTTTTTCTCTGGGACCAGACATGGTTGCTCAGGTTTGGCTGTTTGTGAAAACAGATCCACCAGGATGGTAATTCGGTTCTACCTGCAGTGTTTCCTGCCTCCTGTGCATTTTGCACCAATTTGATTCTCAGGAATGGAAGAGATCCCCAAGACAGCTGTCTGTCTGTTTGCCTGCCTGCCTATCATCCATCTATTCATTCATTCAATTTCAAAAGCCATTCAATTCAAACAAGTAACCCCATTTACAAGGGCAGTTAAAGATACCCAAATTGCTTTAATATTTGTTGGCTCGGGGTTAACATGGCTAATATATCTTTATGTTTGTTGAAGTTGGGGCTCTTCCAGTTTAATCCATCTTCCATTTTATAATCAAGCTTTTTAAAAATCCTAATGTGGAGCCAGAGTTCCAAAGAGAAATCCAATTATCATCATAAACACAACTACGGATAAGATTTAATTGTCTTGCCATTTCTGAATTCAAACTTTTCTGTCTCTTCTTTCCAACACCCGTATGAGAAGGGCTTCGATTACTTGGTTGGATGGGATTGGAACCGGCTGTCTCTACACCCCTTTTACCCAAACGGGTGTAAACTCTTAACTCTGGTGCCCGGGGTTTGCAGGACTGGAGACAGATTCTCAAGTACGGAGAAAACAGGGCGACCACAGTCTTTGTCGCCGCGATGTCCTGTTTCCTCAATGCATCCCGTTTCCTGCATCTCCACACCCAGGGCGCGCCTGGTTTCCGCAAGACCTCGTGTGAATGCACAGTTGCGGGTCCTTTTTCTTTCTGCTGGCACCTGATCCCGCTGCCCATCTTTGGGCTTCTCTTTCAACCCTCTGAATGCAGCCGGTTGCAAAGCCATTCCGCTGCGGCCGCTTGCTCGAGTCCCCCGGGAATCAAGGGAGGCGTTCCTTCAGCAGCTCGTCTACCTGGCCCTGCGAGGTAGCGGCGGCCGGCGCTGGGACGGGAAGCAAGCAGGTGCGAGCGAGGGTCACTTTCCCTGGCCTTTTGATAACCTTTGGCACGGGCGCGGGCGGGTTCGGCGGGCCACAGATAACCAGCGGGTCCCTGTCGTGTTACTTGAGCCTCCCGGTCTTCAGCCGGGCCCGACCTACAGCGATCCAGCCCAAAGCACAGCCCGTCTGCTGCCTCAGGCTTTGTTGACCGAGCTGGGGGCACCGAGTCCTTCATCGCAGAGGGTGATAAGTTCAGCAGGGCGGGCGTGAATCTTGCGCCTGGGACACAGCGCGCTCCTTTCTCCCTGCGCGGCGCCAGTGGGAAAATTCGGTCTAAGCCTGCCCAGTTCAACCCAGTCCAGCTCGGCTCAAATCGGAAGCCCTCTAGCCCATCCAGGACTCTAGAAAGCTCGCTTGCAACCTGCTCGTTTAAGTTTTCCTCCCACTGGAGACAAGTGGGCTTTCGCATCCACAAACATCCGCTGTGCCATCCTATGCGGGGATCTCCTCTAGTGCACACCAGGCTGGAGGCCAGGAGGGTTTTTAATACTGATCGTCTGAAGGGGGACGCTTGGGAAAGGACAGGTAGTCCTCGACTTACAACAGTTCATCTAGTGACCATTTGAAGTTCCAGGGCACTGAAAAAAGTGACTTATGCCCACTTTTCACACTTATGACTGTTGCTGCATCACCACAGCCGCATGATTTACATTCAGATGCTAGGCCACTGGGTTCCTATTTATGGCGGTTTCAGTGTCCCCGGAGTCATGTGATCCCCTTTTATGACCTTCTGGAAAGCAGAGTCAATGGGGGTGGCCAGATTCACTAAACAACCGTGTTACTAATTTAACAAAGTGCAGCGATTCACTTAACAGATGTGGCAAGAGGAGTTGTAAAATGGGGCAAAACTCCAATTTCTTAACAGATGTCTCACTTAGCAACATAAATTTGGGACTCAATTGTGGTCATAAGTCGAGGAGGACCTGTACCGATTTGCAGTCCGAAGCTCTCTTTCACCAAATTGGAAATAGGTGACTGGCTTATATTTTCTTCTTTTCCTTTTCTTTATCCCCAGAAGAGTTTTCCCCAAAAAAAAACTTAGGCTGCAGCCATTGTCTCTTGCTCTTCCCCAGTTATCACTCTAGGACAGTCCAGATGAACGATTGATCACTTGGTACTTTTCCTGCAGCTTGCTTTCCAAGGAAAAGTACTGGGGGCGGAGGTAGACACCGTTATATCACTTAACCCCCTCGGACTACAGTGCTTTGAATACTTTTGATCGCAACGGAAGACTTAAGATCTCATCTTCTTAGGCAGAATCTCTCCCATGCAAGTTAATTCCTGTCGGGTTGAAGAAACCGTGCCTTCTCTGGCATAGAGTAGCATCTTTAGACACACTGAACTTGCAGGAAGAATGCAGTTTAGAGACTTCGCACGTGCTGTTTTTCGCGGCTAGGAGGAAGGGAGTCCTGCGACTTTTACTTGGCAGGGAAGCAGAGAGTTCTGCACGTGTGTGCTCGGTTTTCTCTGGAAGGCAGTACTTTGCGTCAACTTATGAATGAGACGATCCAGCCAACTTTCTCAGAATTGGTGTAAAATAAGTTTGGAAGAAGGGGGTGATCCATCCATCCTTCCTTCCTTCCATCCCTCCTTCTCCCCTCCCACTCCCTCCAGCACCCCGGGCAACCCAGAGAAAATAAATAATGGAGCAGGGCAAAGAACGGAATGAAAACAGTTTAACCTGATGCAGGATGGAGTCACTGGCTAAATTCTAAGTGTGGGAGGGGGAAAAGTTCGTGCGCTTAATTAAACCCCCAATTCAGTGGGCCCCGTTCGCCGCGTCGCCTTTGCCTAACAACGGCTTGTCAACCTCAACACCCCCCTACACACACACCCCCCACTTCCCCGCTGGCTCACCCACCATTAACAAGCTGCACCTCGGAGCTGCAGGTTGCTTTCATCTCATTAATATTTTGGAAACGTGAATATTGAGCGTCGCAGGCCGCCCATTCGCCATATGCCGGGCCACTCCTGCTTAGGGTGGCTGGTTCTTTTCTCTCCATTATTAGCAATTAGCTTCTACCTTCCCCGAGTCAGCGCGCCAAGTATCCAAGAGACTGGGAGGCGCAGGAATCGGGGGTCGGGGGATGCCCGCGCGCGCGCCAAGCGTGCTTAATAGCTCCGCCGGCACAAACAAAAGCCGAGGGCCCGGCGAGGCTCTTCAGAAGTGCCTCCAAATTGCATCAGCTGGGAAGCAGCATCCCTTGAAATCAATGGAAGGGGACCCTGGGGGTGGGAGGGATGGAGGAGGAGGAGGGAGAGGGAGAGAGAAAGGAAGGGGGAGGGTGATAAAAGGTACAACAGCCATTTGGCATCGAGGTTTTTTTTTTTTTTTAAACTTTAGCTGTTAGAAAATCTTCCTGATCGCCCAGGATGAAAAAATCACAGGGGACGTTTGGAGAGTCGCCCAAACTCCCAGATGTTTTAGATGCGGGTTTTTGGTTTGTTTGTTTTTTGTATTGTTTTGTTTTGTTTTTCGAGATAGAGAGCGATCCAGTGTCTGGGTTCCCACAACACGCTGAGTCAATATTGTATTCTCCAGTGTCTTGCATTAAACTAGCCGTTGGGTTTGTACACCTTGTTTTCTTTTTTAATTACGGTATGTAGTTTACATGTTTTCCCGCTCCCCTGGTTGGTTTTTACAAGACCAACTACAGTTGAAAACTCATCCATTAAAACAGGAAAAATGCAAACCGGAGCGGCAAACATTAAAAATATTAGATCAAGCGAAGGTCTGGGTAAATGTATGGCTTTGCTTTTCGAAGGAATGTTTAATTCGATAAACTCTAAACGAAAAAAAGCTTGGCCCCTGTGTGAACAGGGTCTTCGTAATGGCACGGTTTAAGGGAGAATGGTAACGAAAACGGAAGTTCGAGTCCCAGTTTTCAGCATGAGCCTCATTTGGTAAAGCCAATACCTCACAGGGTTATTGTGAAGGTAAAATGAGGAGAGGTGTCATGATATTCCGCTTGAGTTCTTAGAAGAAAGAAGAAATGCAAACTAAGAGAGAGAGAGAGAGAGAGAGAGAGAGAGAGAGAGAGATGGATAGAGAGATAGATAGATAGATAGATAGATAGATAGATAGATAGATAGATAGATAGATAGATAGATGGATGGATGGATGGATGGATGGATGGATGGATGGATGGATGGATGGATGGATGGATGGATGGATGGATGGATGGATGGATGGATGGATAGATATGGATAGAGAGATAGATACAGACAGACAGACAGACAGACAGACAGACAGAGATGGATAAATATGGATAGAGATAGAGGTGGATAGAGATAGATGGGGTGGATTGAGATGGATAGGGATAGGGAGGGGGAGGGGAGGGGGAGGGAGAGAGAGACAGAGACAGAGAGAGACAGAGACTGTTTAGTTGGCCTGAACTTTTCACTACCAAGTTTATACGCCTGCTCAGAAACCAGTCTGGCTCAGTTCAATTACTTTTAAGTTTTGGTAATTCGACATCCATGGAATCGAATCCGCTCAGAAATGAAATCCGACAGTGCTGGTTAGGATAGGGCACAAGGGCGTGTTCACGCACGCGTTTTATCCTTTCGTGAGCAAATTTACAAAGGTTGACCGGTTAAGTATTTCCTGTGGTGTTGTTTAAATTGGTGTCTCACTTTCCAGTCGATGAAACCAACCGTGTTTACGGAGACGTTAACATTTGGCCGAGCGGAACTTCTCCCCTGGAGTGTGGGGCATGAGCCGGGGGAGCCCTTATTTGTGTGAAACACAGGCTGCTCTTATCGACCCGAGCGCGTTTCTGCCGTTTCTAAAAAGCTTGAGGGAGGTTGGGAGGTTGTGAATGGGATCTTCATTGATTGAGAAATTCTGGATTCTTTCGAGGGGTTTTCGCTTATTCATTCAGCCGTTGATTTAGTGGACCAACCACTAAAATGGATCAGCACGCGAGGAAAAGAATATTTCTATTTCATTCCATTGCAGTTTAAACCTTTAAAAACGATCCAGGTTTACAATATAATCCAAGAGCAGTACTTGAATTAAAATTACTCCTGGCTAGCAAATTAAAGCGATTCTCCCTTGTGTTCAGGAATGGATCCGGGAGTATTTAGACCACCAATGATACCAATAAAGCAGAATATTTGTAAAGTAGGATTGAACTGAGGATCCTTGGTGCTCTGAGTTTGGTTGTTTCTTGCAAATATTCCATTACCCAAGGTTGGTAACATCAGTTACCTAGTTTGGGTAATGAAATGTCTGCAAGAAAGAAAAAAAACCAAGCTCAGAGGCCACCAAGGATCTCTCAGACCACCAGGGATGTAGTATTAGGGCTTACACAAACCATTAGATTTGTTTTAAATCATGGTTTATCAGAAAAACCACAGCCACAACATCCACAGTCAAATCCAACCAAACTTTATTGAAGATGTTTGAATGTGGTCATTTGGACTCATGATTCATGCCTTGTTGTATGTTCATACAGATCTGACCCCTTCTTCAATAAAATTCAGTTAAAATAAACCATGCCTTAATTTATTTCCACAAAGCACTTTATACATGCTATGGAGTTAATCTGCCTGTATTTGAAGCAACATAGACACCTGTCTTGGTCATCCTCTTGTTGTACATGTAGGCATTAATTATTAATTTTATTATCCCTGCCTCCAACAATAGTGGTAAATTATAATCCTGCTCCAATATGGCAACATTGGATCCACTCAGTTCTATGAAGCTTAGATATATACCCTTCTAAATTATTTTAATCAGCTGCAAAGTTCTTGGTTCTGTCTGACCTTGGTTGTTTTCATGGAAACATTTAATTACCTGATTAGCTAACATCTTCAGTGCTAGAAGAGACTGGGATTTGCTCTTTGACAGTAGCTCACCCTGTCAATGTTGATGGGCTTTCTTTCTGGTAGTCCTTGATTACGGTGTTATTTATTGTTTGGTTGTTTGAGTTGGTAGTTCCTTGATTGGAGCACTGTTTACTGGTTGTCTGGTATTAATCCTAGTGTAAATTCCTGTGTTAATCCCTGTTTATCTGGGTATTGACTGCTGGCAATGAAGTACTCTGGTCTTTTTGAATGGTATGTAAATGTTGTTTATCTCTATATGCTTGTTGATAGCTGATTTGTGGAAGTGTCACACTTTCAGGAATTCCCTAATGTTTTTGGATTAGAGTTTGGTCCAGCATTCTCACAGTTTCTCAGTTGAAACTATGGTCTACTTGTTGTGAAATTAGGGAGTTCACATCATGTGTTCTGACTACTAATTCATGGAGAGTGTCAGTTACAGTCCTTAGACTGCATGTTGTAGATGACTCCTGATTTTCTCTTCTTGGGTATTTGGTTTAGTTGGCTTGTGTGTTTTGATGATTACATGTGGCTACAATAATCTGTTGGTTGTTTATGAGATTTTTTTATGTATGACTGTTATCTTTTGCAAAGCTTGTGTTAATTGTGCTACAGCAGGTTAGATTGTCATTTTTTTTTATAAAGTTGCCATCGAAACCCAAACATCCAGAGGCCTGGTTTCAAATATGCCTTTGCAATATATTTTCTAATTCTTTAACACTTTATCAAAAATTAGTTGGATTTAATGAGCAACCACAATTGGCTAGGAAACAAACAACACCAAGCAACTGCAAATTTAGAAGCAGGAATTTGGACATGTTTATGGATATTAGTTTGAGTTCATTGGTATTTGATTTCAGGAGTCATTGCCTTGTCTGTTTAACTGAAATACCATCACATTAATGACATTGAAGATAAATGTGAAAAATACTGATCTTAGTTGAGGAAGCCCTATTAATATTCTTGCATTTGATAACAATGAATTTCCAGGTTTTTTTTTTTTAAATCACTTTCTAGCATTCCTGATGTGGTTTAACCAACTTATCAGTTCCTAAAAAAAACAAACCTTCAGCATTGGATGATTTTACTAATATGTAGATACCTTATCTTTGGTTAGTGTTGCACCTCTTCCTAAATCATGCTTAGACTTAACAATGAGGTTCAATGAGGTTCAAACATAGCTTTTTAACCATGGTTTATTGAATATCCACAATTGCTGAGTTCACCCGACATGTTAAACCATAAACCATGAATTATAATCCATATTGGCTAGGTTTTCATGTGACATGCCAGTCTCACAATCTAAAATATAAGTATGCATACCTATCATTTTTTTGAGCAGCTAACCAAACTGTCTCTCTCTTCATTTGGCTCAATCCTCTTACCCTGCAATACTAGCACTTACAGCAACAGTTTGTGATGATGTTCATCTTAATATTCATTATTTCAGGTGATAAAAGATTGTCGATCAAGTCATTGGCAAACTGAAGCAGTTGAAATGAGGTGCCCTCTGAACTTGGTCTCTTTTTTTCTTGTAGACTTTCATTATCCAAGCTAGCTAACATCATCAGTATCCCAAGGGTGGTTTGTTTGTTTGTTTGTTTTCAAGAGGCATCTGGACTTTCTGGATCCAAGAAGCTTCTTCAGCTCTGACTGGATGGTGGGGAATGGATGTCTGGAATTCCCCATCATCCAGTCAGAGTTGAAGAAGCTTCGTGGATGAGAAGTGAAACGTCTTAAAAGAAATAAACCAGAAAGTCCAGTTGTCTCTTGGCGGGGAGGGGGTGTTTTGCTTTGCTGGCTGGGGAATTCTGGGAGTTGAAGTCCTCCAGGCTTAAAGTTGCCAAAGTTGGAGACCTGGATGACCTGGATGACTGAGAATCTCCATAGACATTTAACATCATCAGTGCTAGTCCAGGGCAACAGAGCCCTGATGACTGTTCCCTAGTTTGGGTCATGAAACCTCTCTGCAAGAAAAAACAAGCAAGCTCAGGGACCACCAAGGAGCCCCTCATGTCAACCCTCAACTACACATGTTCTCCTTTATTAAAGCGGTCGGTGACCTCCAAATGGGACTTTCCGTCAAAAAACAAAACAAAAAAAAAAACCAGCCGAAAAACTTTCCCTTTCTGATAAAATACTTTTCACTCAGCGACAGCCGTCACCGGCGGAAGGGTTTGTGGTAATCCCCACAGCTGACCCTAGAGGAGGAGTGGGGGCGGACGGGGAGGAAAGGGTAAAAACAAAAACAAAACAAAAAAACCGCCAGCTTCAACTTCACAACGGGGCGGCCTCCAAGGACAATGGGCAGGTTTCGCGCATTGGTTGGCGCGCGCGCGGGGGCGCGCGCTTGGCAAGTCAAGTCACGCGCCGGCGGGCCTGGGCGAGGGGGTGGGGGAGTCCCTGCTCAGCCGAGGCCCGCGTGTCTGGAGCGGAGCACGCGCCGTCAGCTGGTGAGCGGAGGGGCCATTCAGGCAGCCCCCCCCTCCCCGGGGGTTAGGTTGATGAGGGATGCGGGGGGGAGGAGAGGTGCGACGGCGTCGCATTGAATGCCCTTCGCCATCCTCCTCTTCATCATCTCCCCCCGCGACCCAGCGGAGCACAACAGCCCGCATTAGTCAAGCCCTCCAGGAGACCCCTACCACAGCAGCCAAAGCAGAGCCTCGGCCTCCCAGAAACCGCCAGCACGCGAGAGCACCGGCGGGGTGGCTCTAATGCTGAGGGGGAGATGTGGGGGTGGGTGGGAGGAAAGGAGGTGGCCGGTAGGAGAAGGAGAGACAAAAGCAGGGACGAAAGAAAGAAGGAAAGAAAGGGAAGGAAGGGAAGGGAAAGAAAAGAAAAGAAAAGAAGTTCCCCTTTGCATCCAAGTGGGTCATTGAGGGGCGCTTTTTCTGGTCCTCTAGGCTAGAGGAGAAGAAGCATTTGAATGGGGGGGGGGGTGTCTTCAAATCTAGCCACTTTAAGACATGTGGACTTGAACTCCCAGAATTCCCCAGTCAGCCATGCTCTTAGCCACTCTTAAAGTGGCTAAGTTGGGAGACCCTTGAACCCTAAATTAAGTCTCCTATAGCCCTGATGGCGGATACCTGCCTGTTGAAATTATGAGTAGTCCTCAACTAAACAACAGTTTGCTTAGTGACCGAAGTTACAACAGCCCTGAAACAAGGGACTTCTGACCATGTTTCACACTTGGGACCGTCGCAGCATTTTCCAGGGTCATGTGATTTACATTCGGACACTTGACAACGGATTCACATTTATGATGGTTGCAATGTCCTCCCATGTGATTGCCTTTGGCAACCTTCTGAGGAACAGAGTCCATGGGGGAAACCAGATTCCCTTAACAACGGTGGTGATTCTCTTCACAAATGCAGCAAGAAAAGTCGCAAAATGGGGCTAAAATTCACTTCATAAATGTCTCGCTTAGCAAAATAAATTTTGGGCTCAGTTGTGGGCGTAAGTTGAGGGCGACTTGTGCTCTTCCACTCTGTAATAGAACTAAGATACTATTTTGGAGCATGCAGGAAAATATACCTTATTGTAGGTCTAATTTCCTGATGCAATGAACCTGCTGTTCAAGGAAAGGTGAATCTGTATGTACAGTAGGAAGTGTTTTAGTACAAGTAGTAATATGTCAAAATGCACCTTGTATTGTAAATACAGCAATGTATTTATTACATTTTACTGCATTTTTAAATTAATACTAACATGCAAATATATGTTTAATTTTATCAACCATTTACATTTTTATTCCTGTGAGTAGTTGTAGTAAGGGCTCTAGTACACTGCTTTGCCTGGGGCCCATAATGCTATTAAAGGGTCCTGGTGAATTTGTTTAGTTTTCTAAAGAAGCTTTCAAACTGGTGTTTTCCAAATGTATTAGAGTGTCAAACTCAAGGCCCACGGGCCGGATTCAGCCAGCAGGATGCTTAGATCTGGCCTGCGAGGCTGTCCTGGAAACAGCCTGCGACCCTCCCGAGCTCCATTTTCGGCTGTGATGGCCTCCTGCAACTGTCTGCCAGCAAAAACAGAGCTTGGGAGGACTGCGCATTACCTTCGCGAGTTCTGTTTTCGCTGGAAGAGCATTTGGGCCACCACAGGCACCCCCAACATGAGTGACATCGAGTTGGCCACACCCCCCCGCCCCCCCGAGGTCAAACACAACCTGATGTGGCCCTCAATGAAATAGAGTTTGACATCCCTGTATTAGATGATCATTTTCATAACCTCCATTTTGCACACCCACTGTGACGGATGGCAAGTATACATTCAGTGTGTCCAGAGAGTATTACCTTAAGAGCTGTAAAACAAATGGCTATAATGTTGTGGTGTGTTTTGCAGAATTTATGATTCTTGCAAATTCTGCACTGTTTTCTAGATAACTACAGAGGTCTGGTCATCTTTGGGATTACAACTATATTCCTTTTCACAGTTTACAAAATTCACATCTTTTCTCCAGGATTTGAATAATGCATTCAAAATGAACATTAAAAAACGGCTTTTCAATTTCTACTGTTGTGCTCCTGAGATTAATTTGTATTTTTAGTCTAACACACCCTGCTATAAATGTTTTATTGGTGGGTGAACTCACAGCATTTACTTCTACCTAATAAAAATTCGTTAACAACTTAGGGGCAGGTGTTTTCAAGGATGTGATGCATCAATATGGTGAACATTTAAACTGATTTGGGAATCATCATAAAAAATGAGAGACAAGGTAAAACAGACCTAATAAAACTGTTGGCTTCACGCTCATTAAGGCACTTGAATTTCAGGTTTGCAGAATTATACCTGGTAAGGCAATAAATGGTATTGCAAACAATAAGATTTAACCGAACGCTACATCTGCACAGGAATTTCTTTTTAAAGGCATACAAAATAAATACTCATAGTCATCCAAACACCAAAACTCACTTACAGTGGTCTTTTCTAAAGGCTAACCTGACTTTCATGGCTATGTTACATCTAAGGCAGCTTTCTCCGTGCAGATGGGGACAATTTCAACTTCCAAAATTATCCAGCCAGCAGGGACACATTTCCCATGCTATCATTCACACCTCTAGAGAGTATGCAATAGAAGATAATGGATTTCAGGATATGGAACTGAATTATAACAATATGTTTACTGCAGAAAAATAATTGATATCTGTTAGATTCATCATGAGAGGTATATTTTGGGTCCCATCCACAAGAAGTTGTCATTTTGCAAACTCAGGATAAAGTCTTGTTTTGCATGTTTCCCATTCTTTGGAATTCATCCCCTTGCCTGTGCCTGAGATCACACTAGCCTTTTGTGAGGTATTAAAAACTTAGCTTTGCCGTAAGCCTGGGGTCTTAATAATGTGGGTGAGCATGCTGCCTTATTATATGAATTACTGTATGTTGTTTGCTTATTCTTGGCTGCTATTTTATGCTGTCTTGTTATTTATGCTTTTAATCATTGGTTGCATTTTACTTTTTTCCTTGTTTTGTTTTAATGGCTACATGTCCAGAGTCTTGTATATAAAATAGGCAGCCGTATAAATTTATTAGTCAAGTCAATCAATCAATTACACAAGTGGTAAATTCTTTATTGATCTTAAAACAGAAGCCAGAGAAGCACTGTCAGGAAATTGTTAATTTAGATTTCTGGGTTAAGCAAAGATTGAGTTTATTATGAACTAATAAAGGCTTAAATAAAGTTTTATCAAACCTTTAGAAATAGCAGGGTTCTAATCCTGCACTTCTGATTGGCCGATAATAGCGATATCAGATTGGTCCATTCAGGAGAATCTGATTGGCTGTTAATGAGCCACTCTCATTGGTTAAAGGGTTTAACACTCCACGTTTCTCATTGGTTACTAGATTAGCAGCTTGCCTATAAAAAGGCTGCTGCTGCCCTAGGTTTTTGCTTTGTTCAGAATGATTAATAAAGAGTTGAAGTTCACTGTTCACCGTCTCGTCTCCGTTCCTTGCGCCCATGCGCAGAACTTAACACTGGCGACGAGGATGGGATAAGGAGACGTCAGAGCTTACTGAACACTACAGAGCACCAAACACAGCACGTGGCTGAAGGCACATCAACGGCGGAAACCATGTCCGGCAGCGCCATACCACCCACTCCATTTGACCCGGCACAAGAAGACTGGGACTCATACATGGACCGGTTCCAGATGTTTCTGGAGACCAACAACTTGAAGGATGCCACTACTGGAAAAAAGCAAGCGGTATTCCTGACCCACTGCGAACTTGCCGTTTTTAACATGGCTAAGGCACTGGCGAAACCGGCTGAGGTGAAATCCATGGACTGGGACGTCCTCGAGCCCCTCCTTTGGGCCCACTATGCACCTACTGTACCAACGCTTGTCCGAAGACATGAATTTTACCAGAGAGACCAGCAGAAAGGAGAAAGTGTTGCAGATTTCATCGCGGATCTCCGGAACCTGGGAGGCCTCTGCAGTTTCGCTGACCTTGAAGAAGCTCTAAGAGACCAAATAGTTCTGGGACTAGATGCACCGCACGTGCAAAGTAAGCTGATGGCGAAAGGCGACATCAGCCTTGCAGATACCATTGCTGATGCTACTGCAGCAGAAGCAACCAGGAAGTCGGCTGCCCAAATGTGCCGCACCAACGCCCCGCTCCGCCAACTCGCCGGCGAAACCTCATCTCGCCTAGAGGGACATACAATGGCAACCCACCATGAGGACCTCGAATCGTCATCAGAAAGTGATGAGGAAGAGGTCAACCGGCTACAGTCTGAATGAGACCAATGCCACCAGTGTAATCAGAGACTGCAGCAACAATGCGCAGGTTGTGGGGCAAACCACCCACAATCAGACTGCAAATTCCTCGACGCGCTCTGCCATGTTTGTGGGAAGAGAGGCCACATCGGAAAGGTCTGTAGAAGCAAGCAAGGATGCAGCCCATTTCAGAGGGGGACCAACTACCGCCAAACTACAGGAAATCATCCTGTGAGTCGGGAACATTTGAACCACCAATGGAACAACCACTCCTACAGAAATAAACCACTGGCCAATTCAATGAAATGAGAAGAGGCACAGCAAACCATTACAATTGGTCACGCCTCATCATTAGATGCAAAGAAGATCCGAGTGAAGGTCGCCATCAAAAACTAGCCCTGCATGACGGAAGTCGATTCAGGATCGTCCCTCTCAATGGTTTCCTGGAAGACCCTTAAACAATTAATCCCTGCCGTCCGGCGGCAAGACCTCAGAACCCAAAGAATTATACTCAAGGATTATCAGGGAAAACGAATTCCGGTCATTGGATCCAGTCTAGTCCAGGTCTCATTCAAAAATCGTACTGCATCTTTACCATTGACCGTCGTCCACCGTGATCGGCCTAGCTTGTTAGGCCTTCAATGGTTCTCTCCACTCGGAATCGAGGTAGCCGGCATTCACCAAACCAGAAGCGACGACTGGGAGGAGGCCCTCGTCCAGGAATTCCAGGACATCTTTGCAGACAAACTAGGCGAGTACAAGGGGACCCCGATATCATTTAACCTTAACCCTGAAGTAGCCCCCATCCGCCTTAAGCCTTGTCGGGTACCTTTTGCCCTTAAACTAAAGATTGATGAGCAGCTTGATAAATTAATAGCCCAGGGTGTTTTAGAACCAACAGACCACGCTCGTTGGGAAACCCCAATCGTAACACCCATCAAAACGGATGGATTGTTAAGGATTAGTGGGGACTACCGGGCCACCCTGAATCACGCCCTTCAACAAAACGCTTACCCTGAGCCGGTGGTATAGCACCGCCTCCATTCCCTGGGGGGCGGAAAAGTCTTCGCTAAATTGGATTTAGCACAGGCGTACCAACAACTGCCTGTAGATAAAAAAACAGCAGAGGCACAAACGATCGTTACGCACCAAGGCGCTTTTAAGTGCAACTGACTCCAATTCGGAATTAGCGTAGCCCCAGGGATTTTTCAGAGTTTGATGGAGAGACTCTTGCAGGGGATAAAAGGGGTCGTATCATACTTTGATGATGTTTTAATTACTGCCCTGAATAGAGAAATACTAAAAGAGCATCTTAAATTGGTTCTCCAGAAATTTAAAGACTCTGGCCTTAAGGTTAAAAAAAATAAATGTCAATTGTGTGCAGATAAAGTAGAGTTCCTGGGGTACCTAATCAATAAACAAGGCATTCATCCCACCAATAGCAAACTAAAAGCAATCAAGAATGCCCCAAGACCCAGAAATAAGACTGATCTCCAAGCTTTCCTGGGGCTCATTAATTTTTACAACATCTTCCTGCCCCAGAAAGCGACCGTAGCTGAGACCCTACATAGACTTCTCGACAAAAAAGCAACCTGGGTCTGGGGACACCGAGAGGAGCACGCGTTCCGACAAGTGAAAAACTTATTAACCTCAGATGCTGTTTTAATGCAGTATAACGAGACTTTGCCTTTTACAATTGCATGTGACGCGTCACCATTTGGAGTAGGAGCCATTTTGGGCCATGTGTTACCAAATGGTAGTGAAGCCCCTATTGCCTATTTTTCAAGGACCATATCAAAGGCTGAACGTAATTATAGTCAAATCAATAAAGAGGCTCTTGCTGTTGTATCTGCTGTGAAACGGTTTCATGAATATGTATATGGACGAGTTTTTACTATTGTTACCAACCACAAACCTTTGCTGGGAATTATAGCGGGAGACAAGCCAACCCCCTATATATTATCATCTAGAATGACTCGCTGGTCGGAGTTTTTGGCTGCGTACAATTATAGGCTGCAACACCGCCTGGGGAAAGCCATTCCCCATGCTAATTCGCTGAGCCATGCACCACTTCCAGAAACCGTCGACGACCCAGCTCCAACCCTTATGACACTCCAGATTGAAATGCTACATTCACCACCGCTAACAGCTAGAAATATTGCGATTGAAACAAAACGCGATCCTATCTTAACGCGAGTTTTCAGGTGGGTCGAACGGAGATGGCCAGTAGAACAAACCCCTGATGACTTCACCCCCTTCAAGAACCGGCAAACAGAACTTTTTTCGCAAAAAGGCTGCATCCTATGGGGGGATAGAGTCGTTGTCCCAGAGCGGTTACAATGAGCAGTATTACAAACACTGCATGAGGGTCACCCTGGCATCGTGCGTATGAAAGCACTCACATGAAGCTACGCATGGTGGCCGGGCATTGACAAACAGATCGAAGCCTGGGTAAAGACTTGTTTAAAGTGCCAAGAAGTTAGCAATGCCCCACCTAAAGCAACTCCAACAGAATGGGAAACACCCTGGGGTCCGTGGTCCCGCATCCACATTGACTTTGCGGGACCTACTAAGGGACATACGTTCCTACTAACAGTGGATGCCTATTCCAACTGGCTCTAGATCCACGAAATGAAGAGTACTACAACCGAGTCCGTCATCCGGAAGTTGAACAGGCTATTCACGACGCATGGACTACCAGACATTCTGGTCTCCGACAATGGACCCCAGTTTACTGCTCTACCCTTTGAACAATACTTTGCGGACCAGGGTATTCGCCATGTGCTAACTTCGCCAGCGCACCCTGCGGCTAACGGAAGAGCCGAGCTCTTTTAACAATTTGTTAAAAAAACCCTTTACAAAATGGGCTATGGGGACATTGAAGATAAAATAAACAGAATACTTCTTCTCCAACACATCACTCCACACAGCATCACCAACAAGACTCCAGCTGAACTATTAATGGGACACAAACTCCGTTCCCACCTCGACCAACTTCACCCATCTTATGAGCTAGAGAAAGCCTGTGGATCTAGAGGAAAATGCCGCGAGTTCAAGATAGACGACCTAGTTTTTGCCAGAAACCTTTCCGGCGAACTGTTGTGGGTCGCGGCAACTGTAATTCAAGCCACTGGACCCAGGTCGTACCGGGTGAAAACCTGCGATGGAAAAATATGGAAACGCCATATAAATCAGCTTCGCTCAAGGCTACAACCTAGTTTCCGTGACTCCGGTAACTCCCAAACTGAGGGGGGAGGGGATGTCGAAGAAACCGAATTCGAGATGGCAGAAAGCAGGAGCGAAAGAAGTCAGCAATTGGGCGTAACGAATGAAGAAGGATCAGGGAGGGGCGTGTCCTCGCCACAGAGGAACACCTCAACAGAGGCAAGCCCGCAAAGATCAGAGGACAACAACGAGAACATTAGCGGCACCCAACTTGCCCAAAAATGTCCTGCCGAAACCGGGTTACAGACAGGAACCGGTGGGACAGCGTGAATCCAATAGACAGTCAAAACAACCTTCATACCTCAGGGATTATGTCACCGCACCCCTTAAACGGAACCCGAGGGGAAGGGGTGTTATGAACTAATAAACGCTTAAATAAAGTTTTATCAAACCTTTAGAAATAGCAGGGTTCTAATCCTGCACTTCTGATTGGCCGATAATAGCGATATTGGATTGGTCCGTTCAGGAGAATCTGATTGGCTGTTAACAAGCCACTCTCATTGGTTAAAGGGGTTAACACTCCACATTTCTCATTGGTTACTAGATCAGCAGCTTGCCTATAAAAAGGCTGCTGCTGCCCTAGGTTTTTGCTATGTTCAGAATGATTAATAAAGAGTTGAAGTTCACTGTTCACTGTCTCATCTCCGTTCCTTGCACCCATGCGCAGAACCTAATAGAGTTTAATTATGGCTCCTTCCAATTATACATTTTTTTGAGTTGGTCGAATGGTTAAGGCACCAGGCTAGAAAGTGAGAGATCATAAGTTCTCACTTTGGCCATGAAAGTCATGAAATAACCCGGGCATGGTTATTATGGGTATGAAGCTGTCATTGTTTGCTAACCTGGTATCCTTATTCTACATTTAAAAAGTATGCATTCCAAATTCTAACCTATGAGAGAATTATTCTTATCCTGCATCATTTATATACTTCCTATATACATCTGTTTTATAGAAACAAGAAATAATTTCCTGGACTAGTTGTAATTTAGTCTGATTTAATGGGCTAAAGGAAAAGCAAAATGTATCCCATAGAAGTAAAAATTAAATAATGAGGAGTCCATAATAGATTCAAATATATCCAGAAGTTCTGTCAATAATCTGCCTCTACTTAGCTGCTCTCCTACTCTTCTGTAAATTTTATATTTTATATCTCTTTAACTCTGTAGTCATGATGGGAAGGTAGATTTGTAACTCAGAGATGCAACGAAAAAAAATTATATTATCTTTAGTTTCCATCAGGTGGTAGGTTAAGTAATTGACTGGTACTACTAAGGGACCTACGTGACAACTGACTCAGCAGCAAGTAAACAGCCTTTGTGATTGAATGGCCCACACCTCTGCCAATTTGTGTAGATTATAACTTCACTCAGAGATGTAGATGTAGATGCAGATGCAGATAAAGATATGAGGTTTACATACACATAAAGACATGCACATACGGCAGTTGCTATAGTTGTTTTTCTTCATGAGAAGAGTCCTAACATTCGTTCATCACATATTTCACTTACAATCTTTTTTAATCCAAGAGTCATATTTATTCAAATGAAAATTTAGATGGAAAACAAAGTAAGTAGAAAACTATCTTAGTGTTTTATCTTCTTAGGGGGATTCTCACCCTCACTTTCCCCAAATTTCTAAATTACCAAAATGGCATCCCAGGTCTTCTTTTCTCCTTTTCTGTCCTTTTTTTTCCCCTTTCCCTTTTCCAAAATTATATCAAATTTACAACCATGCAATAATAATTGTATGTTAAGTGTGCATACAATGAGAACTGAATCTGGAAGTATCTTCAGAATGAAGAAACATGAAACATTTTCAATATAGCATTCTTTCAGTGAGGAACTCGGTTTAGATGCTATGAGCTATGGTTACAGAACTGGATTCCTATCAAAATCCCACTGGAGAGTTAATATATAGTGTAATGCAGATCAGTAGGCGAGGGACCATTTCATAAAATGGAGGCTAGATTGAACTATAGGTTGGGCTAAAATGGAGCTTGCTGGTTTGTGACTAAAGATATTGTATGAACCCAGCCAGTTATTCAGGGTGTTATTTGAATATAATTTTGGTTATCTTTTTTGTTATGTTCAGTGCATGGTGCAAGAAGCGGAGACGAGTCGACGAACAGTGAACTTCAACTCTTTATTTAACATGGTGCAACAGCTCTGTAAACGGCCTCAACAGCCCCCTTTATATAGGCAAGCTCTTGGGTATTTAGCCAATGAAAACACAGGAACGCTAGCTCTTTTTAACCAATGAGAAGGGCTCGTTAATAGCCAATCAGATTCTCCTGAATGGACCAATCCGATATCGCTATTATCGGCCAATCAGAAGTGCAGGGCCAGACCCCTGCACTTTGCTTTAAGGTTTCAACAAACTTTATTAAAACACTTTTATTAATTCACAACATTTTTTGACAAGATTGGTATTGGCACTTTTATTTAATATTCACTTATTATGAGGCCCTAAGATGATCACTATTGCTAATGTGAGCCTTTATTTTCAGACTCCGGGAGCTTGAATATCTAAAAACAAATGGCATTCAAAAACAGAAGTCTCCCAGAATTCCTCAGCCAGCATAGTTGGGAGTTGAAGTCCATAAATCTTAAAGTTGCCAAGTTTGAAGACTTCTGTTCTAGACAAATACGGTAATCCTAGATCTACAACCATTCATTTAGTGACCATTCAGTTATAACACCATTGAAATAAGTGACTTATGACCATTTTTCAGGCTTATGACCACTGCAGTATCCCCATGGTTTTTTACATGATCAAAATCCAGATGCTTAGCAACTGGCATGCAGAAAGAAAGGTCATGAAATTTGCAGACATTACTAAGCTGAGAGGTGGGGAATTGCTAACACTTAAAGATAGGCTCAATATTCAGAAGGAAAGAAAAATAAGAGCACCTTGGCAGCAAAAAACCAAATCCACAGTTATAGAATAGACAGTATCTAGCTGAAAAGTAGTACCTATGAGAAGGATCTGGGTGCCTTATTACAGATTGCAGATTATCAGAGTTAGAAGAGACTACGTAGGTCCTCTCCACCCAAGTAAACAACCCTGTACCATTTCTGACAAATGACAGTCCAGTCTCTTCTTCTGAAGAGCAAGTTGTTCCATTGGTTGATTGTTCTCTGTCAGAAAATTTCTCCTTATTTCTAGGTTGAATCTCTCCTTGATCAGTTTCCATCCATTATTCCTTGTCTGTCCTTCAGGTGTCTTGGAAAATAGCTTGACCCCCTCCTCTCTGGGACAGCCCCTCAAATATTGGAACAATGTTGTCATGTCTCCCCAGATCCTTCTCTTCAATAGCCATGCCCTGCAATCATTCTTCTTATGTTTTAGTCTCAGTCACTTAATCAACCTGGTTGCTCTCCTCTGCACTTTTTCTAAAGTCTCAACATATTTTCTATTGTGTGGTGACCAAAATTGGGCGTAGTATTCTAAATGTGGTCTTATTAAGGCTTTATAGAGTGGTATTAGTATTTCACTTGATCTTGATTGTATCCTTCTGTTAATGTAATTTAGGATTGCATCGGCTTATTTGGCTGCCTGGTGCATCATCACTTAAGTATGAGTCATCCGTGTGCTACAGCTGCCAAACAGCCAATGCAGTCATAGTCTGGGTCAACAGAGGGATAGCATCAAGATCACAGGAAGTGATAGTACTGCTCATTGCACTGTACTAATGACACACTTGGAATTCTGTATCCAGTTCTGGTCACTATGATACAAAAAAAAAAAAAACTACAGCCCTAGGAAGAATGGAGAGAAAAGCAATAAAGATGGCAAGGGGTAAGGAGGCTAAATCGTATAATGAATGGCTAAGAGAACTATTGTAGATATATTTAGGCTAAAGAAAAGAAGGCTTAGCGGGTATACCTAACAGCAGCCTTCCAATACTGGAAGGGTTGTCACAGGGAAGAGAGTATCAATTTATTCTCCATAGTAGCTGTGGGCAGGACAAGGAGCAATGGATGGAAGCTCATCACCTGGAAATAAGGTGGAATTTCCTGACAGTGAGAACAATTAAGCAATGGAATAGCTTGCCTAGGAGGAGTTGTGGGAACTTCACTGCTGCAGATTTTTCAAGAAAGATTGGATGGTATAAGGCCTTGGATTAAAAGGCCTCCAAGCTACCTTCCAGCTACTGGTGGGATTCAACCTGTGTAACAACTGGTTTGGTGAGCGTACAAAGCATTTGAAAACTGCCCATTTTCAACTGGAAGATTTACCTTCTACTGTAGCCCCAGTGAGTAAAACAGCTGAGGTGTGGCAATCCGCTGTTCCATGTGAATCAGCTGAGCTGCAAAACATGGAAATAAAGGACAGACTAGGGCAGGGGTAGGCAGGCAGGGTCAAATGAACGCTGGAACTAACAGTTCACCCGAACCAGCCCAAACCGATAGAATATCACCCCTGCTTCCAGACCTATGATTCTATGAAAATCAGCCTACCTTCATTGAGATATAACAGGTCCTAGTCCTTTCTCTCTAATTCTTACAAGGGGAATCCATAGATATTAACTTTTGCTATCCATCATGTCTTTCATCAATCAAGACTTCCTCATATTTTCAGAGACAGAGAGAATGTGAATACTAGTTTATCAACCATAGTCACATCCTAAGCAGGATAAAGAATTTGTTATTGTTTTTAAAATGCAAACCTGTTTAGCACTGTAAATGAGCTCCTACCACTTTTCCTACAATTTACATATTCAACCTATTCTAATCTTAGGTTATGAAGGGGATTAGCTTCGATCGGTCACAATTTAGATTTTAATTTTTGGCCAATTGAAAATAGAAAGAAAAGTTTCCAGATTTCTTAGCTGGGCTAGTTGAGGGGTGGGGAAATACAGGTAGTCCTCGACTTACAACAGTTTGTTTAATGACTATTCAAAGCTATAACGGCTCTGAAAAATGTGACTTATGATTGTTTTCATAGTTACAACCATCGCAGCATCCTCATGTTCATGTGATCAAAATCCTCATGATCATGTGATCAAAATCCTCATGATCATGTGATCAGATACCTAGCAGCTGGTTCATATTTGGGACCATTGCTGTTTCCCAAGGTCATGTGATCACCTGAGTTAGGGTGGTGCAGTGGTTAGAATGCAGTACTGCAGGCTACTTCTGTTCACTGCCAGCTATAGTTCAGCAGTTCAATTCTCACTGGCTCATCCTTCCAAGGTGGGTAAAATGATGAGCCAGATTGTTGGGGGCAATATGCTGACTCTGTAAACTGCTTAGAGAGGGCCATAAACAGAGTAGTATTCAGCAGATTCTGATCAGTTCTGGAGAACCGATAGTGGAAATTTTGAGTAGTTAGGAGAACCAGCAAATACCATCTCTGACTGCCCCTGCCCCTATCTATTCTCTGCCTCCTGAGTCCCAGCTGATCAACTGGCTCTTCTTTTGTTGTCCTGCACAGGAGAACAGAGCTGGAAAGCAGGTTAGTGGATTGGGGAGGGTATGCGATTTTGCAGTAACCTTCCCCCAGGAGTGGTGAGGGAATGGAGATTTTACAGTGTCCTTTCCCTGCCATGCCCACTAAGCCATGCCTACTCAGCTATGCCCACAGAACTGGTAGTAAAAAAAAAAAATGAATCCCACCACTGGCCATAAACCACTGTGAAGTGATCTATAATAAGTGCTATTGCTATTGCTATTTTGCAACTTTTGACAAAGCCAACAGGGAAGTCAGATTCACTTAACAGCCATCTTACTAACTTATCAACTGCAGTGATTCTCTTAACAGCTATGACAAGAAAGGTCATAAAATGGGGCAACGCATAAGTCAGCTCTACTGGTAAGTGAAATCAATCAGTCACTTAGAATAGAGCTGGAAGGGACTTTGGAAGTCTTCTAGTCCAACCTAGCTGTAGCAGGAGACTGTATACCATTTCAGACAAATGACTATCCAGCCTCTTCTTAAAAACCTCCAGTGTTTTAAAAATCTCCAAGCGATACAGCTGCAATCTCGGGGCTCCGAGATCACAGCTGATATCTTCACCCCTGGTCGGTCCCAACGGACCTAAACCGTCTCGTAGTGATGGTGACAGTAAGGGGCATGTTCTGTAGATTCCGGGGATATTGCAAGTCCCTGGTTGATCCAGAAGAAGCCCCTTTGCCAACGGCAGAGAGGCAGCCATTAGGCTACTGAAGCTGGGACAGCTCTGGAAGAACGGGATAGAAAGAAGTGTATCGGCTGGTGAGGATCTTTTTTTTTTTGCTTGGGACTTAAAAACACTCTAATATGAGAAGAAATCTGTAAACTTATTGACAGAATTTGATTTAGCAGCGATTTTTTTTTTAGTAATGTCAAAGTGAGGCTTGGCTTTTTATTTTTACTTTTTTTTTTACTGAATTTCTATTGCGATCTAGGTAATCAGACTGGTTTTTTTCTTTTACATTTTTATATTTACTTGCTTTCTCTTCGCCTTTCTGACTGTTTATATTTTTTAAAATAGAGGCCCCCTTTAATTATTATTTTTTTTTTAATATACACAAATATACATACATATTTTTTTTCTCTTTTTAGGCTTTTTTCAGGGGGGAAGAAGGGGGAGTGGATTGAAGAAACTTTGTAACACTGCCAACTAGAGGCTTGAAAATATTCTGTTTGAAGTTGAAAAATATTCTGTTTGAAGTTGAAAAACTTTTGTTTGAAAAACTTTACTCAAGGCTACTGGAAATGATAAGATAGAGGGAAGAGTACTGGAGGATGTTTATACAGGTGCTCTTTGGAACTTCTATTATCAAATGAATATTTGAAGTTTGGCTTTGAAATTTGTGGAGAAGTCAAATAAGAGCCTTGGATAAATAAAAGGCAGTGTGTGTCTTTTTTTTTTTTTTAGCTCCTTATTAATTGTTTCATCCCTCCTCTCCAACCCCACACTATTTTTGTAATATTGATATATTTATTTTTTATCTTTTATTATCTTTTATTTTTATTTTTATTTTTTTAAAATGGGAAGCCTCAGAATATTCTTTTTTTTCTTTTTTTCTTTTTTTCATGGGGATGTCTGCCATTTGATTTCTATTTTTGACTTATTTTTATGGCTTTTTTTCATTTTCTGAGGTTTTTCAATTGGATTAAGGTGGGAAGAATTTGAAGAACTCTCTTTTTCTTTTTTTTCTTTTCCTTTTTCTTTGCTTATTATTTTTTTGATATTATTGGGCTTTATTTTGCTTCCTTTTTTCTCTTCATTTTTTAATTTTTACTTTTGAATTATATTTGTGTATTTTACAATTGGATTAAGGTCTTGAAGAACCTGAAGATTTTTTTTTTCTTTTTAATTTTGGGCTTTTTACTTATTACTGGTACTGTTTTTCGTTTTTTGTGGTGTTTTCCTTTTTTTAAATTGGATTATAATTGGCTACCTCACTAATTGGATTAAAAGACCCGGAAGACCCTGAGTTATCGAAATGAGTAAGAAAATTTAACCTTCGGGCATCTCAACTTCTGCTCCCGTCTCCTCGTCATCTGGAGGATGACTCTCAACAATGGTGAAGCAAGACAAAGTGCAAGTGGATTTAACGATGGTTATGCAAGGAATACAAGATCTTAAAATGAGTATGGAACAAAGAATGGAGAGTATTGACCAAAGAATTGGAAAGATGGATGAGAAATTTGAAAATTTTCAACAAATGATGGTGAAACATGATGAGAGAATCCAAAAAATAGAAGAGAAAGACAAGCAAAGATATGATACAATTGGGAATATCGATAACAGATTAACAATGGTCGAACAAGAAAAAAGTGGGATGTTGAAGTGGGAGATGGAGAGGTCAGAATTTTATCTTAGATTCCAAAATATCGAGAAAGAAAAAGGACAAAACTTGGCAGCAGTAATGATTGAAATTTTGGCTGGAGTCTTGGAAATAACAGAGGAAAAGATGATGGATGGAGTAGATGAGATATATCGAGTCTTCACAAGATATGCGACGAGGAACCAATTACTAAGAGAGGTTCATGTTAGATTCACTAAAAAAAACTATTAAAAACCAAATATTACAAGTGGTCAGAGAGAAGGGGTTGAAATATAAAGGCAAAGAGATTCTGGTCTTAAAACAAGTACCTAGAAAAGTGAGAGAGATTGGAAGAGAGTATCGATTTTTGACTAAAATGCTATTGAAAAAAGAGGTGAACTATAGATGGCTGATTCCAGAAGGATTAATGTTTACATGGCAAGAACAGAGACACAGAATTGATTCAATTGCAAAAGCAGAAATGTTTTATAAGGAATTTTTCAAAAGAAGAGAAAAGGAGAGAGAAAAAGAAAAGATTTTAACTGAATTTGAAGAGGACCAAATGGAGATGGAAAAAGAAGAAGGCGCAATAGGTGGACAAATGGAGATCAAAGAACAACGTGAAATAAGATCCACGAGAGCTGTTAGACCTAAATATAAAGCATAACCATGGGAAAAAAAAACTGATTTCCATGAATATAAATGGACTGAACTCAGCTATCAAAAGAAGGAAAACTTTTTATAAATTAGAGAAGCTAAAATTTGATATAATTTGCTTCCAAGAAGTACACATTAAAAAACAACATGAACAATTATTGATATGACCAAAGTTAGGGAAAATATTCACTTTTCTGACTCATTGTAAGAAAAGAGGAGTGGTTTTGTACGTCAAAGAAACCACTCCAGCCAAATTGATTTATACTGATGAAGACGGAAGAGTATAGTTGAAATAGTGGATAATAATATAAAAACACTCTTGGTTGCAATTTATGCCCCAAATGATAAACAAGAAGAATTTTATAAAAAATTACATATGAAAATAATTGAACTGGACTATGTTAAGATACTTATGATGGGGGACTTTAATGGAATTGTAGACAATAAACTGGACTATACAGTAAAAACAACACGACAAAATAGGAAAACTCTCCCTAAATCCTTTTTTAAAATGATAGAGGAATTAAATTTAAAAGATATATGGAGAGAAAGAAATGCTAAAACTCAACAATATACTTTTTATTCAAACAGACATTTATCGTGATCCAGAATAGATATGATTTGGACATCAACAGAATTATTATCTAATATTCAAGAAATAAATATTGAAACAAGTACATGGGCAGACCATAATCCAATGACAATTAAATGGAAAGGACAAAAAAGAAGATCTAGATGGACATTAAACAATACTATTTTAAAGGGAAAAGATTTTATACAATGGATGGAAAAAGAATTGGCCTTCTTCTTCAATGAAAATAAAAAAGAAGATACTTCAATACAGAATGTTTGGGATACAATGAAGGCATATGCAAGAGGATTAATAATTGACTATACAAGGAAAAAGAACATTAGGAAGAGGCAAATGATTAAAACTCTAGAAGATGACCATAAAAAACTGGAAAAAGAATTACAAAAGATGCCACAGAAAAAAGATATCAAACTTAAAATGGACATAATTAAACACAAAATGGATCAAGCAGAGAAAGAAGAACTGGCACAAAAAATTAGAAGTGCTAAACAGAACTATTTCGAAGATGCAAATAGGCCAGGTAGATGGTTAGCATATAAGTTGAGAAAAGAGAAAGAGTCAAGGAAAATATCACAGTTAATAGATGATCATGGTCAAATTTGTTATGGTAATAAGGAGAAAAAGGCAATCATTCGAGATTTTTATGGACAATTATATAAACAGGAGGATCTTGATGAAGGAAAAATTAAACAGTATTTACAAAATGCTAACCTACCTAAGATATCTGATGAAACTCGGAAAATGTTAGAAAGTGCTATAACAATGATGGAATTAACTGAAGCACTTAACAGACAGAACAATGGAAAAGCACCAGGACCAGATGGTTTCCCGGCAGAATTTTATAAAACATTACAAGAATCGTTGAGCATTCCACTGTTAGAAGTCATGAATGAAGTTATGATAAATAAGAAAATACCTGAAACATGGTCAGAAGCTTATATTACACTTATTCCAAAAGAAGGGGTTGACCCATTACAAATTAAGAATTATAGACCTATTTCTTTATTGAATGCAGACTATAAAATCTTTGCGTCAATCTTGGCAGAAAGGCTTAAAAAATACCTAAATAACTTTATTTATTCTGATCAGAATGGATTTTTACCAAAGAGACAGATTAAAGACAATATGAGGGTAATCTTGGACACATTGGAATATTATGAGGTGCACCCGGAAAAACAAATGGCTTTGATATTCTTAGATGCCCAAAAGGCATTTGATAATGTGAACTGGAGATTTATGTTATTACTATTGGAACAGATGGGCTTTGCTAGAAAATTTATCCAAGCAATAGAAGCCGTATATTATAAGCAAACGGCAAAAGTAATGATAGATGGAGAATTCACAGACTCTATCAATATTAAAAAAGGTACAAGACAAGGATGCCCATTATCTCCTTTGTTATTTGTATTGACCTTGGAAGTCTTAAATAGAAATATTAGAGAGGATATAAACATAAAAGGAATGAAAGTCAAAAAGGAGGAATTCAAATTGCAAGCCTTTGCGGATGACTTGATCTTTATTTTGGAAGACCCTTTAGAGACAGCTTTAAAACTATTGGAAAAAATAGAGACGTATGATGAGATGGCTGGTTTAAAAATAAATAAAGACAAAACAAAGATTCTGACAAAGAACATGTTATTAAGACAAAGAGAAGAGCTGGCAGATTTATTGAAAATTCAAGTTACGAACAAAGTTAAATATTTGGGGATATATTTGATGTCAAGATGTACTACACTGAAAGAGAATAACTATATTAAGCTTAAACAGCAGATAGCATCTGACCTGAAAAAATGGGAAAACCTACAATTGTCATTGATAGGTAGAATTTCAACAATCAAGATGAATATTTTACCCAGAATTTTATATTTGTTCCAAACAATACCAATTAGGTTAAGTAAGGATTACTTCGAAGAATTAAATAAAATTGTGTTGAAGTATATATGGCAAGGCAAGAAAGCGAGAATAAAATTAAAACTTTTACAGGATGCTAGAATTAGAGGAGGATTTGGCCTTCCTAATTGGGAGTTGTATTATAAAGCTGCAAACTTAATGTGGGTTAAAGAATGGATAACGTTAAGAAAGACTATATTATTGACATTAGAAGGTCATGATTTATTATTGGGTTGGCATGCTTTTTTATGGCATAAGGGAACTAAATCACAGGGTTATTTTAGAAGGCATTATATACGGGAATCGTTATGGTTGAATTGGGAGAAAATTAAGAAACAATGTTATTGGAAAATTCCAGTTTGGTTATCAACTATTGAAGCTTTTTCGTATCCTATAACTTATAAGAAGGAACAAACAGTTACCGTAGATATGGGGAAATATTGGATGAAAAAGGTGAACTTAAAACGATGCAAAATTTAGAAGAACAAGGTATAAAGATGAATTGGTTTTCATATGCACAAATACATGCAAGGTATCTTAAAGATTCTAAAATAGAAGGATTTTATGATAAATTGACTGATTTAGACAGGATTTTGACAGGTACTGATGAAAAACTATATAATTATTTGTTGGAAATAAAATTAGAGGAAGAACAAGTTAAAGAAACAATGATTGCTTGGGGGAAGAATTTTGGATATGGGATTGATTTAGAGAAATGGCAAAAATTGTGGTCGCAAAATTATAAAATGACAATGTCAACAGCATATAAAGAAAATTTGTATAAGATGTTTTACAGGTGGCCCTTTCCCCCAACAAGAATAGCAAGAATGTTCAAGAATAAATCTGAAAAGTGCTGGAAATGTCATCAGATACCTGACTCATATTACCATATGTGGTAGACTTGTGAGGAGGCCAGGAAATACTAGACTAGAATTCACATATGGCTGGAAAAAATGACAAAGAAACACACAGATTTGAAACCAGAGATTTTTTTATTGGGAATTGTACCTGATATATATAATAAAAATTTGAAGTATTTGATTATAAATGTATTAACAGCAGCTAGGATTGTATTTGCTAAACATTGGAAGAGTGAGAAAATACCATTAGAGGAAGAAATTATTAAGAAAATATTAGAATGTGCTGAAATGAGTAGATTGACATTTGAAATTAGAGAACAAGAAGATAAACAATTTTATGAAGTTTGGGATCTTTTTTATCAATGGTTAGATAATACAATATAATAATAGAATATTTAGAAATTTAGGAAATAACGAATATATAATTTTTCTTGGTTTTGATAATTTTTAAGAATATTTTATTAAGATAGATTTGGTATGATTCTATGATTTGTTATAAAAGAATTTAATTTAATTATAGCTATCTCGCTTAAGTATGAATTAATAAAATTATAGTCAAATGATTGTTCAATAATGATATTGGGATATTTTATTGATGATGGATAATGTGAGTTATTATGTAATATAATTATTTTGATGACTATGAAATGGATGCACAAAAGGGAATGGTAAACCAACCGATACACTGTAAATTTATGAAGAATAATATAATAATTTTTTTTTATGTTTTATGTCTTATATGTTTTTTGTCTGTCATTAAAATCAATAAAACTTTTACCAAAAAAAAAAAAAAAACCTCCAGTGTTGAAGCACTAATGACTTCCAACAGGAAACTGTTCCACTGGTTAATTGTCCTCACTGTTAGAAAGTTTCTCCTTAGTTTGAAAAACTGCAAATGATGGTAAGCAGCAACTTGGGTGCCAGTTCCATAGCATTCCTATTCTACCATCTGGACCATTGTTTCTCTCTGCTGAATGTGCACAGCAATCTGATATTTGGAATGGTTTGCCTGAAGACATCATGGTGAGATGACTCTCAGGGCCAATGGTGTTGCTAGTGGGGGAAGGGAGAAGGATTATTAACAGCAAGGGGATCCTTTGCTACTATAGGTCACTGCTATATAACATCAAGCATCATTTATCCTTAGTCCAAATTGAGTCATTGGATATACTTTGAATAAGAATAGTATTAGGATTGTAGCTATAACTTTAGAATTCTAGATACAAGATCTCTATACTTCAATGATATTCTCTTTGATGATATAGTCTAGCAAACTTTGTGTCTATTGAATATTCCAAAAGCTTTAAGTCACACATTATGCTTTAGTTATAATGTATAATTGGGGTTTGGACTTTGTGTAATGTATATACATTCAGAAATTGATTTAATTGAGATTTTTGTTTGTTTGGTAATGCACGGTTTAGGGATTAAGTGTCCTGTATGGATTCATCGCTATGGTTTGTTCAGAATACCATGCATAAAACACCAGTAGCATGGTTGCTAATGTGTGATCCCAGCCAATTGGACTTATTCCCATTATTAACGTTTTCTCCAGTTTTCTTTTTCTTTTCTGTTTTATGGGCAGACTAAAAATGCTGAAAATAAGACAAATACAGTTCAGAAGAGGACATAATCATTTTTCAATGCAATTAACATTTTGTATCTAAAACCCTATTTTCTTTCTTTTCCTTTTCAGCATTAATCACTCTTTCAATTTTAAATAACAGTTATGGAGCTGGAGAATAATAAATGAGCAACACACGACTGTGTGTGTGTGTTTTACTACTGGAACAACATGCCTGGTTGTTAAGCTTGGGCCTAAAGCCAAATATCCTGTTAAAGAAATATAAAATGCATCCTGTAGCAAGTCCAGCATTCTATAAAATAACATTTTTATGGCTGTTGTAAAATGTCCTTTGTCAAGCTTTTTTTTTAAAGTTAGCATCTGTATGAAAATTAGTTGCTTTTACATTTGTTAAGTACCATATCAGTATAACTTCATATACCTTATATATGAAGTTATATTGGTATGGTATTTATCAAGACATATATACCTTATATGTTTTATAAGATTATAGTAATAAAGACCTACACAATAAAGCCAAGTGAGGCCATTAAAGGAGATTTTAACTAGAAATTATTAGTTGAAATAGAGGCAAAAGATTAACCAGAGGGGGGGAAATGCAGTGGCAATTTAAAGGTTACTACATGACAATTTTACAAAGCCACCAGAATGACCCCTTATATAATTTAAGGACAATCTGAACAATGCCAAGAGCATGTAGTGCAGAAGTGGTATTCAGTAGGTTCTGACCAGTTCTGGAGAACCGGTAGCGGAAATTTTGAGTAGTTCAGACAACTGACAAATTCCACCTCTGACTGGAGATTTTACAGTATCCTTCCACTGCCACGCCCACCAAGCCACACCCACAGAACTGGTAGTAAAATAAATTGAATCCCATCACTGATCCAGTGTGTAGGCTGAAACTGTCGTATTACCAACTTCATTCAAGCATCCTGGAATTGTGCAATATTTTTCCTTTCTGGAGGTTGATCTTTGGCCAATGTTCTTCTAGGACAGGGATCTCTAAACTTGGAAAAGTTTAAGTTTAAGACTTGGAAACTTCAACTCCCAGAATTCCCCAACCAGCAATAGGGGGAACAAAATACTAGATTTTAAAAAAAATTCTTTCAGTAGATAATCCCAGGATGCCTGCATACTCAGCTGAAATGTGGAAAGGGTCTGAGTAGGGATGACAAACACAATAATGAATTGGTCGTCTGAGTTATTCCAACATTTCTCAATTCTCATTTACATTTGGTTCAAAAAGTCATCAAGATGACTTTTCCATTTTTCCCTGGTTAGTCAATGATCTATAAATGATCTATAACCTAATCTATTTTCTCTCCATTTTTCATCCTGTATCTCTCAATACTCATAGCATTTTACAGTTGGAACAAGAGATGTAATTGCATTTACAAGACTCATACTGTAAAAGAAAGTGAGGCTTAAGGGCATGTCCTGTTGACTTTTCTAAAACATCAACAAACTCAATGGTGAATGTTCTTGAGGGTTTACTTCATAAAGTCATAATGTATTCTCCCTCTCCCTCTCTCCCTCTCCCTCTCTCCATGTGTGATGTGAGTCACACCAAACTTTAAGGTTCTCATTGCCAATACAAGTTGATCAGTTGTAACTCCAAAGTTTACTAGAAGAATTTATAACTCTGGTTCCTTTCAGATGCATAAGTGAGACCCCACAGAGCAGAGGGATGGGACAAAAAACATAAAAAAATGGTACTTCATCTAGATACAAGAAGGTAAAAATGGGAAGGGCAATTCTACAACCCTACCTTATCAATCATCCATTATTCATTCTGCAAACAATAAAGGCACATAGAAGCAACCAAATTTCCCTTAGCAAAGGATTAGGTTGTGGGATAATAAAGACATGGAAAATAAAATAAAGCAGAATTGGACATTATTCAAAAACCACCAGTGACTCTGTTCTACAGAATAAAAAGGCAATATATTATTTATTATGTTCATTAAGCTAATTGGGCTACTCTATCTGGGTCCTTTTGCAAGATTATTTGCATGGTGATAGTTTTTACCATCACAAAGAGCTAAAGCTTCCAAATAAGAATTTTGTTGTGTCTTGAAGGGGATAAGAATGAATGAAAGCCTTTGTTTTTGCTTTTGTTGATAAGGGATTGTCTATCACTCAAAGTGATCACAACCAGGTCTCTGGGAGAAGTTTTTTTCAAGTGCAGGTGGGTGTTAGGGATGACTTATAACACTCTTTCCCAATATTATGGCCTAGTTTACTTTTCCAGCTGTTGATGGGCTTTTCAGAATAGACGTGCTTTTCTTTGCTTTTTATTACAGTCCTTAGATAACAAATGGCTGGGACTTGCAACCGTTCATAACCTGGACGACCTTGTTTGAGTGGCATGAAATAAGCTGCATGCCAAGAAACGAGTAAAGTTGGGGCTAAAACACAGGTGGGCCAGAAGCAAAGCTCCGATGAATCAAAATTGATCTAAACTGGATTTGTAATTAAAATGAAATCTTTAAATAAAGTTAGTTGGTTGCAAGAAATAACGAAATGTCAAATAGACTTCAAACCTAAACTGTTCCTTTTAGGAAAAATAAGGGGAAATGTAGTAAAAAGACCAAATACATGATATTACACATAACGACAGAGGCAAGGATTGCATTCACACAATGTTGGAAGCGAGATAGTATACTGCAGGAGGAATTAGTAATCCAAAAGATATTAGAATGTGCTGAGATGGACAAACTCACTCTGGAGCTCAAAGGCAAAGAAGAACTCTGCACAAAGCTTATGACTTAATAGAGAAGACTGCTAGTAAAGTATTCCCAGGCATCATTACATGAGCAGGTTTCCTGATTGGTTCACTGGACTTGCCTTTGTTGTCAACTGGTTTTCATCAACCAGTGCCTACAAGTACAATATAAAATGCCTACAAGTACAACATAAAATACATGACAGAAAATACATTTTTGTGCAGAAGATGCAAAATAGTTTGCTTAATATATCATTGCTCCAAAAACTACTACTCTTAAGATTTTCAATCTTTGGGTTAGAGGATCCTAAACCAAATAGGGCAATGTAATTCATTCCTAATTATTTAATTCTAGATATTCCGGTTTTGCTTTTCCAGTTATCTACAAGGGAACTTATATGGTATAGGGTTGCCTGCCCAACTTTACAGTGGAATGAAATCTTATATTATGATGTGAGTTGAACAGGCTTATTTCTAGGTAAGTATGAGCAGGATCTGAGACCTCCATTCCCAGTTCAGATTGATTCCTTCGAAGTGGGGTGAATAATTCTGAGTGTGATATTGACATTAGCTTGTTTACTTAAGGGCTATATTAGCTACATTAGAGGTTTATATATACATGCTTATCAGTTCTATTTTCAGTTGGGCATAATTTGAAGATCAAATTAGGGCAGTCACTTCCCCCCCACACCCTCCAGAAATGTCAAAACAGGCATACAGCATAAAATCCCTAATCTTAACATGTTTACCAAAGCAAAGGTCCATATTTCAGAAAAAACAAAGTAATAAATGAAATTGGCAACAGCCATTTATGAGCAAGATAAGTACTGTATAGTAAAGCATTAGAATCTTGTTCCAGGATGTACTAAAATCTGACAAATATGTTTGATTTCAGCAAACGACATAGCTCCCCATCTCTCATAAAACTAGACTTTAGGATCACCCCATTAAGTCAACAAGCATTACGTTACAAACTGACATAAGGAAGTATTTAGTTAAGTATTTATACTGTACATTCTATCATTTGGCCAATATTTGCAGGTGCAGATCCTGGGACCAATTTCTGGCAATTGAAAGCTGCTGTAGGAAAAGATTTTTACATAGACCTCTGGTGAGTTGCAAACTACCAGCATAAAGCAGGGCTCTTGAACATTTTTGAGCCTACAAGTGTCCTGGAAAATTATATAAAATGCAGTAGGAGTGATGATAAATCCTAAAATACTGATAAAGTCATTTTTACTTCCTTTAACTAATATTAAGTAGGATAAAGTAGATCAGATCAGATCAAATAATTCTGAATCAGCATCTCAAAATTTCTTTATCTATTTTTCATCATTAATAAACATCCTATACAAGTACACAAATTACATTTATCTACTGGTTAAACATTAGAATTTTGTGAAACCTTTTCCCAGACACACTTAAACTAATATTCTTGTATTTGCATTCATTCATTACATTTTCCTTTGTACAATAGGCAATAATGCCATCTTTTTCATTATTGATTTTAAAACAGTTTTAAACAGAGGATTGGAACACTTCAGATAAATTGAAGTTTATGATTTATCTGGAAATAGGTGTGGGAATTACAGTAAGACAATATATGCCACTATTGGACAATATATATTACACCGCCAATTCCAACATATTGCTCTTTTTTTTATCTGCCCAAGATCTAACAATCTTCTCAACATTTTTTTTTTGCAATTCTGATACATGCTGCAAAGAGAATTAGAGTCATTTACAACCTCAAATTGATTTAATTTTTGACCTCTCTCTCTAAAATACATGGCTATTTAACATTCCTGCATATACCATCTTCCCATTTGCTTCTGATATTATGTTTCTTGCTACTGATCTGTTGGCATTGCTAACTGGCCATTGGTTCAACCCAAAAGCCCATACGGTACGCTTAGAAAGATGTTGGGCCCATCAAGGATCATCAACATTAAATCAGTCCTCCTTATAGAATATTTCTGCTTTCACAATTGAATCAATTCTGTGTCTCTGTTCTTGCCATGTAAACATTAATCCTTCTGGAATCAGCCATCTATAGTTCACCTCTTTTTTCAATAGCATTTTAGTCAAAAATCGATACTCTCTTCTAATCTCTCTCACTTTTCTAGGTACTTGTTTTAAGACCAGGATCTCTTTGCCTTTATATTGCAACCCCTTCTCTCTTACCACTTGTAATATTTGGTTTTTAATAGTTTTTTTAGTGAATCTAACATGGACCTCTCTTGGTAATTGGTTCCTCGTCGCATATCTTGTGAAGACTCGATATATCTCATCTACTCCATCCATCATCTTTTCCCCTGTTATTTCCAAGACTCCAGCCAGAATTTCAATCATTACTGCTGCCAAGTTTTGTCCTTTTTCTTCCTCAATATTTTGAAATCTAAGATAAAATTCTGACCTCTCCATCTCCCACTTCAACATCCCACTTTTTTCTTGTTCGACCATTGTTAATCTGTTATCGATATTCCCAATTGTATCATATCTTTGCTTGTCTTTCTCTTCTATTTTTTGGATTCTCTCATCGTGTTTCACCATCATTTGCTGAAAATTTTCAAATTTCTCATCCATCTTTCCAATTCTTTGGTCAATACTCTCCATTCTTTGTTCAATACTCATTTTAAGATCTTGTATTCCTTGCATAACCATCGTTAAAATTACCAGCATTCACAACTTCTTGAGGCAAGTTGTTCCATTGATTAATTGTTCTGACTGTCAAGAAATTTCTCCTTAGTTCTAAGTTGCTTCTCTCCTTTATTAGTTTCCACCCATTGCTTCTTGTCCTGCCCTCAGGTGCTTTGGAGAACAGCTTGACTCCCTCTTCTTTGTGGCAGCCCCTGAGATATTGGAACAGTGCTATCATGTCTCCCCTAGTCCTTCTTTTCATCAAATTAGACATACCCAATTCCAGCAATCATTCTCTATATGTTTTAGCCTCCAGTCCCCTAATCATCTTTGTTGCTCCTCTCTGCACTCTTTCTAGAGTCTCAACATCTTTTTTACATCATGGTGACCAAAACTGGATATAGTATTTTAAGTGTGGCCTTACCAAGGCATTATAAAGCAGTATCAACACTTCGTGATCTTGATTCTATCCCTCTATATAACTCAGTAAATGGTGAATTCCCAGCACAGTGCCCAATATACTCTCAAAATTTCAAAGGTTGTCTAACTAACGCAAGAAAGTTTGCTGTCCCCTGAGCTGAAGTTACTTTCCTGAAGTTTAGCAGTTCTTACTTTAATGATTGTCTTAATAGGGGCTGTGGCTAAGGATCTGATCTATTCCAATTTATCTTGCAACATACAAGGAAGATGAACATTGATCATGCTAAACAAAATGAACTACAAAGCCATGCTGATATAAAACTGATGAGTTGCCCAGTGTCTTGTTGAACTGTGTTACTTGCTGTACATTGAAAAGATGCCAGTAGAACATTTTATTTATTTATTTTGTTTAGCATGTATTAGATAACAGGTATAAGTATAAACATGATTATTAATACATGAAATGAATATGAATAAAAGGGAACATTAAAACAGGGATGGTAGGCATGTTGGTGCACTTATGCACGCCCCCTACAGACCTCTTAGGAAAGGGGTGAGGTCATTAGTAGAAAGTGTAAGGTTACAGTTTTGGGGGTTTGAGGAAGAAACCACAGAGTCAGGTAGAGTATTCCAGACATTGACCACTCTGTTGCTGAAGTCGTATTTCCTGCAATCGAGTTTTGTGCGATTTACCTTAAGTTTGTATCTATTGTGTGCTCATGTATTGTTGTCAGGGAAGCTGAAGTAGTCATTGATGGGAAGGACATTGCAATAGATAATTTTATGTACTACACCTAGGTCAGACTGAAGGCGGCGTAGTTCTAAGTTGTCTAAGCCTAAAATTTCAAGTCTGGTGGCATAAGGTGTTCTGTTATAAGTAGAGGAGTGGAGGACTCTTCTCGTGAAATATCTCTGGACTGTCTCGATTGTGTTAATGTCCAATTATGCAATGCAGGTTTCAGACAGATGAGCTGTATTCAAGTATTGGTCCAGCAAATGTTTTGTATGCTCTAATTCGTAGTACAATATTAAAAAGCTATGCAGGATTAGGTTAAAAACTCTTAATGCCTTTTTTTGCTATGTTGTTACAGTGGGCTGTAGCACTTAGATCATTAGAGATGAGTACTCCAAGGTCCTTGACACAGTGGGAGTCATCAACAAGGTCATGTCCATTTAGCTTGTATTTTATTTTCTGATTATTTTTTTGCCAATATGTAAGACAGAGCATTTGTTTGTTGACATTTGAAGTTGCCACTTGTTTGACCATTCTGACGCATAGTCAAGGTATTTTTGAAGGGCAGCAGTATTGTTGGTGATGTTGAATAGTTTTACATCATCAGCAAAAAGAACGCAATTGCTATTAATATGATCACAAAAGTCATTTATGCTATGATTGTGTTGCCTGATTGTTCTCCCTGTAAATGCACATCCTTTTCTTCATCTTTGAATAAACCAGATCAGGGGAAAAATAGTGCTATTTTCTCTACATCGGGAGCAACCTATCTTCCCTGCTATCTATACAGGCTACCACTAGGGGTTAATTTTGTATCCGAAATTCTCCTCCACATGATGTCTCTGTGTAAAAGTTTTGTGGCAAGTGCTCTCTCTGCTATCAGAAAGGTCGCCTGGATAATGTGACACACATTTTACTTTCAGCAAGCTTGTTATAGCCAGCACTGAATTTTTCATGAGCGCTTCAGTAACCTGTAGCTGAAGCTCTAGGGGTTTCTACCACAAAGAGGTAGATCAGTTTAGCTCTCAGTTCCCATCTGGCAGTGGGTGACAGGGACAGTCAAGAGGCTGCAGGAAACCTGAAGAACAAGAGGCTAGGACGGGGGAGTGGGTACGGCATATCTATTGTGATGCATGAAAAGCTAAACATGTGCTTCTTGTATGGGCATAGATTTTGAGACATTTATTGATACCGCAAGCTTAAAGTTTGTACTCATTTCACTTTAAGGTCATCTGCAAACAGCTGTCTCTTCCACAGATGGGCAATGCATGCACTTCTACTTTCTGCTAAGTTAGATGTCTTAAGATTCTCTTTGAACTTAATTCTTGATTATTATTTTTTTCATCCTTTAGCTGCTTTAAACAGCATTGATTCATGCTGCATCCATTGTACTAGTAGTAAACTGAGCACAGCATTCATGCTTTTTAGAGACTGGCTTTAAAAATACACACTACAAAGGCCCAGTATTAGTTTCTGTGCTTTAAATAGCGTCACCTCAGTCATATTAACTTTCCCTGGTAAAACCCTTGTTAATGTAAACATTATTTTTTCCCTTCCACAAGTTTTACATTGCATTGTAATACCAAATGAGATATACTCTTATTTAAAAACAAAGGTATATCTAATACTGTAGCTCCATGTTTCCCACCCCAGTATAAAGGGGTCAACATTAAACAGCTGTAACACTATCTTTGCGTTTACCTTCAAAAAAACACTGACTCCTAATATGTACAATTGTACAGGCAAAATAAAAGCTCCAAAGGAGAGTTGATAATTATCAAGGCAGACAGAGAGAGAGAAAAATCCTCACTTTTTTTCTTCTTCTGCAACTGGTGAAGCCTTGATGACAAATCTTTTTTGAACTTTTCTTCCAATGGATATCACCGCTTTGGAAGAGTGAATTTTCTCAGCATTGCTACAAATTATCCTCTGAAGTCTGTGTTTGTCCTGCTGGGTTGCAGAACCAAACCAGACAGTTATAAAATATATATAACATTATATATAATATATATATATATTATATAATATATATATATATTCTTAAGTTTTCATGGGTACTTACATGTATGGTATTCAGCTTTGTTTGGGTATTTTCCCATGTCATTATAGTTGTGCTTTTAAAGTTGTAGCAACGTTTCAGCAGAATCTCATCTGCCATCATCAGGCTTCTGTATTGTGTTCGTCTGTGAGTCAGACTTTTACAGTGACGAACTTTTTATTGTGACCTACGCAATACAGAAGCCTGATGATGGCAGATGAGATTCTGCCGAATGTTAGTGTGTGTGTGTGGGGGGTCTCCTGCTAGGCAGGGGGTTGGACTAGATGACCTACAAGGTCCCTTCCAACTCTGATTATCTGTTATCTGAAATATAAACTCCTTCCCTTTATAATCTCAAGTCCAGTGGATCTGCTGTCTTCACTGCTAAAAAATGAAGTTAAGCGGGGTCTGACCTGATTAATACATGGGTGGGAATTCCAGCACTGAAGGCTAAATCCAAAAGTTTAAAATAAATCCTGGAAGAAATCAATGGCTTTTGTTATTGTTGCCAAGAAAATTGACATGATCGATTGGTGTAATATTCAATCTCAGCTTGAGCTTTATTAGCTTAGTCTTCATTCTAATTTATAGGCAAACTATTTTACACCACCCATTCCTTCATTTTTGGTATTCTGTCTGTATCTGCTATCTCCAGAAAGTTGCTCACTTACCATTTTACTGTTGAATGTTGGGCCTGGCTGGGATTAGATCTCTTCAACTTATGTTGTTCATGGACCATTTTCATTCATCAAATATAGTTGCTGTAATTTGTAATGCTTGTAATTACAAACTTACCTCATCTTATATGAAAAAAAATTCCATTGACTGATGGCCCTTTTCAGATCATGATTCAAACTGTATTTTGAACTTTATTCAAACTGTACTTACATTAGGATATTGCACTTTGCATATTTCTCTGTGACAAATGTCTTGACATGCTGATTAGCAAGCTAGTGACACATACAAAAAGGATGTAAAACCTAGTGAAACCCAAACTAAACATAATTCAGCAATGTGATACTACTGGAAACAACACAACACAAAACAAAAGGAATTTTGGGTTGCCTCAATCTAAGTCCAGGACAATTCATCATTCCTTTCTGGGCTGATAAAACCTGGAACTCTGTATCTAGTTCTAGATATGTTCAGAAGGACATTAACGAACTAGAGCAATCAAGATAGTAAGGGACCTAGAACCAAAAATTATGAAGAACAGTGGAAGACCTTGGATGCAATTAGCCTAGAGGGGGGAAAACCCACAGAAATTTAAGATATCAAGGCAGAATTGTCCAAAACAAGAATTGTTCTAGGACAGGGTTCTTCAAACTTGACAGCTTTATGTCTTGTGGACTTCAACTCCCAGAACTCCTCTTCCAGTCATGTTAGCTCAGGAATTCTGGGAGTTGAAGTCTACAAGTCTTAAACTTGACAAGTTTGAAGACCCTTGTCCTAGGACAAGAAACAGTAGCTTAAGTTACAAGGAAATAGTTTTCATCTGGACATCTGGAAAAAAATCCTAACGGTAAAGGCTGTTCAACAATGTAACAGATTGCCATCACAGATTATGGGCTCCTTTCATTAAACAACCTTTATCTGACTTGGGTGTGGTACAAATGGATTCCTGCAAGTGTTAGACTAGAAGTTCTCAGGATTCTTTCTAATTCTTGCATTCTACGATTCTGCACCTTTTGGTCTGTTAAATTTAAATCTAAACAGCTTTAACTTAGCCTTTGTATAACTATAGGCATGGAATGGATGCTTTTCTATAAAGCTGTAACTAGCTGTTTGATATATATTTAATGTGGTTTCATTATATCCTATCTATATGACCCCTGGAATAATGTTCCAAGGGGTTCTGTGGAATAAAAGGAGGAGAAAAAGATGAAGAAACACATTCACAAAAATCATGATAAAAGCCAGCCTTTCCCATTGAACACCTGTTGCTTGAGCACGGTTAATTACTTTTGATTGTTGTCAAGTATCTGAAATATTTATTGCCCTGTCTGTTAATTTTCTTGGAAACAGAAAGGCAACACCCCTAAAAATAATAAACTTCTCTAATTTCTGGTATTCTAAGCTAGTTGTTTCTCGGTTCCTGTATTTGATTTTAAGGTGTCCTTTGGAAGTGAGAGAATTTCTTTTTACCACTGAAACCCAGCTGGTTGAGGCACTGTGACTCTTGCCAGTTTGCTTGGGGATGGGGGTGGAAACCAATGAGTCATAGACATGTTGCCAAATGGTTTCAATAGTATCACACAGAGCCTAATAAAAAGATATGATTGGTGTTGTCTTATGACAGGGTTGGGTTGGATGGCATTCAAAGTGGTTCAAGACTAATTTTTCAGACTCCTGCAGGCAAGGAGCCTACATTATCTGAGGGGGGTGGACAACCTACCCATCCCCAGAAATTGCAATGCTCAGGAATATCACTTTGAGGGACAGTCCATTTGTGATGCATTTTGAGATGATTGCAGCATGCCAGAGTATTGCATGCTTGGTAACATGCCAACATCAGAGCTGTGTTGAGTGGCAGGTTTAAAAGATGGCAGATAGAACCCTCAACATCTTTTTTTATAGTGTGGTGACCAAAATCTTGGGCATCCATCTTGGTCTGTCTTAAAATGCTGCTTCATTCCATCTAAATAGCACGACTGGCTCTACACATCAAGCAGTTCAAGCCAAGCATTAAAATAAGGGCTCAACATTACCTTCCTACCCACTTCCAGGGTTAGGCAGATACATTTTATATCTTCTCTGATGAAGTTGCTGTCATTGAGAAGAGAGGATTTGAAGTTTTGGAGATCTAATATTTAAGTGTCATGCGTAGGCAATTTATACTATGGCAGAATCTTCCAAGTACCAACATTTTCTAGACCTACAAAGTAGCTTCAGGTTTTCTATCTCATTTGTAGTGTGCATTTTTATGACTGCATAAGTTTCTTGATCTGCTTGGTTACAATATCACAACTTGATATTTAACTGAAGTGTGAGAAACCAAGGAAACTCCATCCCACTGTATTGAACATCATATAGTGAAAGACAGTAACAGTTACATCCAGTGGTGGGATTAAACATTTTTTACTACTGGTTCTGTGGGCGTGGCTTGGTGGGCGTGGTGTGGCTTGGTGGGCATGGCAGGGGAAGGATACTGCAAAATCTCCATTCCCTCCCCATTAGTTTGGGATTCAAATTTTTTTACTACTGGTTCTGTGGGCATGGCAGGGGAAGGATACTGCAAAATTTCCAGTCAGAGGTGGTACTTGCCAGTTCTCCGAACAGCTCAAAATTTCTGCTACCGGCTTTCCACAACTGGTCAGAACCTGCTGAATACCACCTCTACTCCCCACCCCAGCCCACTAGCCTGCTTTCCAGTTCCATTCTCCTGTGCAGGGCAACAAAAGAAGACCCAGCCGATCATCTGGGACTTGGGAGGCAGCGAATAGATGGGGGCGGGGCCAGTCAGAGATGGTTTTTTTATTTTTATTTTTTTTATTTTTATTTATTTATTTTGTCAAACGCTTACAATACAATAGAAATAAGAATAAACATAAGTTTAAATATAAGAAATAGGAACTAATAATTGGAGACAATAGGAAAGGGACGGTAGGCGCGATTGTGCACTTATGCACAATCAACATTACCTTCATGGTGTTTGCCAGTTCTCTGAACTACTCAAAACTTTTGCTACCAGTTCTCAAGAACTGTTCAGAACCTGCTGAATACCATCTCTGATTACATCCTCTTCTTAGATAACACATTGCTCAGTGAAATGAAAGGATCCCAAAAACCCAATCTGGAGAAAGTCACAAAAAAATAGTTTTTTTTAAATGATCCACCAAAAAAAGTCTTTGTGTCAGTTCCAAGAATATCTTACTGCAAAAATTAATATATGTGATAAAATTCAAAGCAGATGCATGTTTACTAAAATAGAACAGATGAATATTTTGACAAATACAGAGTAAGATTATGCATCACAAGATTTGATTCAGAGCTCTAATAATTCTTTGTAAAAGAAATCAGTTTTCCTGGGGAAACGATCCAGAAATTGGCTGATTTTTTTTTTTTTAGATATCACAATTAAATGTTAGCCGGAAATTCAAAACTTTTTATTGATTATCATTATAAATTAATAGCTATGACTCCTTTTTTCAGTTTGACATAATCAGATGACATTTTCAAATATAGTAGTAATTATTACAAAGCGTAAAATGCCATATTCTAGAAAGAGGGGTACATAAATATATCCACATATGCATAAATGTGAGTTAGATATTTAAAACCATCTTTGAAACTTTTAAACAGTGTGGAATTGTTTAATGACTAGGGCCATTGTTGCTAATATTCAGATAAAACATGTTCTACATTTGTATTTGTCTCATTATAGTTCTTGAGGGTAGGTGATTCTGAAAATGATCAATTCGCTATTAAATTTGGAAAGTGTTACATGAATAAGCTAAAACAGTCTCTCAGTTCTTTTTAAATGGAATAGTCATAAACTTAGCATATTAAGTGGTTATTTTTTTAATAATGTAATACAATAAACAATGAAACCACTGATCTTATCTATTTGAACCAAAGCAAGGATTACAGCAGATGATGCTTGAGAAACAACTTTAAAGCATAATTGCAACTGTCTTGCTTTTACTTTTTTAAACAAGGAAATATTTCCATTTATTTTCTTTTTAAAAAGCACTTAAGATGAGATGACAGTTATCTGGATGATTATTCATAGATGTATATTTTATCTATGTCTAATAGGAATTTGATTGACAGGAGAGTTACAGAGGAGGACAAGGTCAGAACCTTACTGGCAGGTTAACAATGGGTTTTTTAAAAGGCATACATACAGCAAAATATATACAATGTGCAACACAATCCCAGGCATTATTATAAAATGCATATCCACATTAAACACCATGCAACTAAAGCCCCCTTGTTCCTTTTTGTCCACACATTATGCTACAAAAGGTATTTGAATAAAAATGGTTTCAATACCCATACAATTTTCTTAGCCACATTATAGAACATTAAAAGATTACATTAAGGATCAGCGTTTGGATAGCCCCTGTATGCAAACATAGGTGATGTTAAGGCCTCTTCAAGCTAGGTTCAATTCCTGGAGACTTCATGACACATTCATATGGTTTTCTTGGAAGCAACATAGAAGCTTTCTGATTTCCTTTCTGGGATATTATTTTGACTTACCATTCTAACCCACAGCCCTGGGAAATATTAAGCAGGTTAGCTCTGTTTTTCTTTTTTTAGATTAGCCAAAATAAAGGATTATATCTGAAATACTGTGTCTTTCAAACAGTATGGGAACAAAAACTATTGTATCCACAGAACAGGATGGGGGAACCTATTCAAACCAAACACATAACAGTGGTGTGGAGCCTCCATCTACCATGGATAAAGCCTCAGTAGAAAAGTCAAAACCCATCCTTAGTAGGAATGGCACAAGCATTCTGTCAGCTACCACTTGAAAATCATTTATTAGGGTCAATAAATCCTTGGAATCAGTGTAGTTCTTTACTGAGTTGAGTCCAGGGAAGAGGTAATTTTTACCTACTGATCAAAGGCTTCTTAGGACATAGGAAAGAAAGTTTTTGGACCAGAGGGTATATTAGAAATTTATGAATTAGCTCAGGAAGTTCTCCATCCCTGGAATAGAATTTTATATTTGAAACTTGGAAGGGACATAGGTATTTTATTTCAAAATGTTGTTCTTTTTCTTCCTAAAATGCCAAACTTTATCATTAATTTAATCTCACACACACACTTTACATATGTCGGTACCAATTACAAGCAGAACCTAATACAAATTTCCATTCAGAAATAATGGAGTTGAATTTACCCAGTACTTAATATGTTTAGGATTGTAACTGCAATCGTGTAAAATGTAAATTGATTAGCTCTTAAAGATCCTGCTTTAATTAGTGGGGCAACGAGACAGTAGTGGGGTTCAAAAAAATGTACTACTGGTTCTGTGGGCGTGGTTTGGTGGGCATGGTGTGGCTTGGTGGGTGTAGCTTGGTGGGCATGGCAGGGGAAGGTTACTGCAAAATCCCATTTCCTCCTCACCCCACTAACTTGCTTTCCAGCTCTCTTCTCCTGTGTAGGGCAACAAAAGAAGACACAGCCGATCAGCTGGGACTCCGGAGGCAGAGAGTAGATGGGGCGGGGCCAGTCAGAGGTGGCATTTGCTGGTTCTATGAACTACTCATAATTTCCACTACCGGTTCTCCAGAACTGGTCAGAACCTGCTGAATACCACTTCTGCAATGAGGTTAACAGCATACTGCTTGTGTTCTGTACCTTCATTTGAATTCTTGAGATCCCTGTGCTTTGATTGGCCAAAGCGCGGGGCGATCGGATTGGCTAGGCAAGCCGCGCCGATTGGCTTGCTGAGAATCTCCCGCGATTGGTAGATTCGAATCGCAGGAGATTCAAAGCGGTGCCATTGGCCGTAGCCGCCGCGGCTTGGAAATAAAAAGCCACAAAGTTTTTCTAAGAGCCAGTTCGGTTCCTGACTACAATAAAGAGCTTGATACAAAGTCACCGACTCCTGGCTTCCTTCCACGTGGACATAACACTGGCGACGAGAGTGGGATCCTTATCCTGAACCGAAGCACGTGTCTGACGGAAGCCAGCCAATCGACGAGATGGCCAGCATCACGCCACCAACCCCCTTCAACCCCACCAGCGAGGACTGGGAATCTTACACGGACAGATTCCACATGTTCCTCGAATGCAACGATCTGAAGGATGCCACGGGACCGAAGAAATGAGCCATCTTCCTAACGCACTGTGGGCCCGCAGTGTTTAAGATGGCAAAAGCGCTAGCCAAGCCCGCCGATGTTACCGCGATGGATTGGGCGGACCTCGAGCCATTACTCCGGAAACACTACGCTCCAGCCGTACCCATTCTCATCCGACGACACGAATTTTATCGGCGGGACCAGCGGTCGGGCGAGAGTTTCAGTGATTTCGTTGCAGAGCTCCGGCGCCTTGGAGGACTATGCGAGTTCTCCAATATGAATGAGGCCCTGCGGGACCGAATCGTGCTCAGCCTTTGGGACCCCGTTCTCCAAAGTCGGTTGATGGCTAAGGGCAACATCACTCTCGCCGATGCCATCTCCGAAGCCGTGGCAGCCGAAGCAACCCTACAATCAGCAGACCGCATGCAGAGACCGAACGCCGGGGACCGCACCGCAAACAACAATCCTGCAAGGTCAACCGAAGCCCAACCTGAAACTACCACCCACTAGGGCGAACTCCACTCCACCTCGGGCATGTCAGATGAGGAGGAAGACATCCGTCTCCAGGCAGGCCGCAACCAGCGCAGCCGGCGGAGTCATAAGTTGAGGACCGCATGTGCCGGTTGCAGAGGCGACCACCCCAGATCCGAATGCCGGTTCTTCGACTCCATTTGCCGGCACTGCGACAAAAAAGGCCACATAGCCCGCGTCTGCCGCTTCAAGAAAACCCACAGCCCCAGACGATGGGACCCGAGCGAGCGGAAACGAGAGAGCCCAGCCCCCAGGACCAGAGACCGCCCAGCAGACAACCATTGGGAACGGAACAGACGAGCCCAACAAGAGGGCGAGAGCTGGCGGAGAGAAGAGACACATCAAACGGTCACCATCGGCCACGCAACTACCACAGACGCCAGAAAGGTCTATGTGGAGGTAGGCATCGAAGGCGAACCCTGTAAAATGGAGGTGGACTCCGGGTCCTACCTCTCAATGGTAGCATGGCAAGAAATTAAGCGCTTGGTGCCTACCATCCAGAGGAGGGAACTAGAAAACCAGAGACTAATCCTCAAAGACTACCAGGGAAACCGCATCCCTGTAGTCGGAACAGGAAAATTCACAGTGACATACAAGGGGCACACCAAAAGACTTCCCCTGACCATCGTCGATTGAGACCGACCTAGCCTGCTGGGACTTCAATGGTTCGCACCGCTAGGCATCGCAGTCACGGGCATCGACCACATCGCCGAAGCCGACTGGGAGCAGCAACTGGCCTGGGACTTCCAAGAAGTGTTTGACGGGACCCTAGGCAAGTACCAAGGGCCCCCCTATATCCTTCAGCCTAGACCCAAACGTTCCCCCGAAATGCCTAAAACCAAGGCGGGTACCTTTCGCACTCAAACTGAAAATCGACGAGCAAATTGACAAGCTCGTCAAGCAAGGGGTCTTACAACCCATAGACCACGCCCGGTGGGAGACCCCCATAGTCACCCCAATCAAGCCTGATGGGTCAGTGAGAATCTGTGGGGACTATAAGGCCACCCTAAATGGCACCTTGCAGCAAAGCGCTTACCCTGTCCCCGTAGTGCAGCATCTCCTACACTCACTGGGAGGGGGCAAAGTTTTCGCGAAACTCGACCTGGCCCAAGCATACCAGCAACTGCCGGTCGACGAGGAAACTGCAGAGGCGCAAACCATAGTCACCCACCGGGGAGCCTTTAGATGCAACCGCCTCCAATTTGGAGTCAGCGTGGCGCCTGGAATTTTCCAGAGCCTCATGGAAAGACTCTTACAAGGCATCAAGGGGGTGGTACCATACTTCGACGATGTACTAGTATCGGCAACCAACCAGGCCGAACTAGAGACTCGCCTAAGGGAGGTGCTAACGAGATTCAAAGAAACCGGGCTCAAAGTAAAGATGGAAAAATGCCAGCTGTACACAGAGCGGGTCGAATTCCTAGGATACCTCCTAGACTGACACGGCATTCACCCCACCGACAAAAAAATTAAAGCCATCAAGGAAGCCCCCACACCCAGGTCAAAAACAGAACTGCAGGCGTTTCTGGGACTACTTAACTTTTATAATGTCTTCCTGCCCCAAAAGGCAACCGCGGCAGAGCCTTTGCATAGGCTTTTGGACAAGGCAACTACCTGGACTTGGGGGAAACGCGAGGAAGCCGCCTTCAGGAAAACCAAGGACCTGCTCACTTCGGATGCCGCCCCTCATCCAGTACAACGAGACCCTACCACTAGCCATCACATGCAACGCATCACCCTTTGGTGTCGGCGCTGTCCTCAGCCACACTCTCCCCGACGGAAAGGAAGCATCCATCGCGTTCTTTTCAAGGACCCTCACCAAACCGGAGCGGAACTATAGCCTGCTTGTATTATTATAATCCACATTTTTTTTAAAGCATGGAAACCAACTTTCTAATTCAAGTATTTTATTACTGAATATTCCTAACTAAAACAATTAAATCAGGAGTCAATTCATACACAGGGAAATTTTTGGCACAGAAGTCAAAATAATCTCTTCTAACAAGATTAGTTTTGCTGCAAAAGAGAAAGTGACACACAGCGACCAATGTTCCTGAATGCATTTTGTATCTTTCTGCAGCCACTTTTGCAGCCACTATGATCCTCTACTAAATCAGGAGATGCCAAAAATGTGTGAGAATTAGCAATGCACGTTCATGGACACAGGTACAAGTAAAACAATGGAAAGTCATGATGGCCCAACACTCCAAATTTGAGGATGTCCCACTGAGTAAGACTGCTCAGTTCCCAAGTTTTCCAAATTCAAATATGGGATCTGTCAGCAAAAGCTCTGTTTTTGTTGTGAAATTCACTGGGTTCACTACCCATCACCTCAATCTTCGATGCATGAGATTGGCCTCTGCCTCTTCTAAAATGCTTTCAAGTTTCAGAGGCAACTACGCCTGTGAGTTTGATGTCTTGAAGTTCCCAAAAACACAATCATGAGTTTCTCTAGTGCCAAGGATGCTGTCACATCATCTCACTGGCTTTGTTTCATCAATGCCCAAATGCAATGAGTAGTTCTTGGCCGGCACACAAACACAGTACTTAACTTGACAACTGGTGCACCCAGAGGGGGGGAGGGGAAGAAAGAAAGAAAAATATAATTTGGAAAAGAATGTTAATACTTGATGGATATGCGTATGTATGTCAGATGCATCAGGCTATACATTGCACATTATGTATGTATGTATATATATATATGGCATTCAGCTTAGTTCGGGTATTTTCCCACGTCATAGTAGTTGTGCTTTTAAAGTTGTAGCAACGTTTCGGCAGAATCTCATCTGCCATCATCAGGCTTCTGTATAGTGTTCATCTGTGAGTCAGACTTTTACAGTGGTTTCAGATTTAAATTTGGGGCAGCCTATTGCTGTGCCAGATATATATACATACATATATATACATACATACATACATACATACATACATACATACATACATAGATATTATGCACACCTCCTATAAAATCTTATTTGAATTCCTATACAGTTGAAAAACTGAAAGAATGACTCTTCTCTCTTTTCAGCTACTTCTCCTAGATCAGGGGTGTCAAACTTGATTCATCAGGGTTGTGTTTGACCTTGGGGGGGGCAGGGTGGACATGGTGAGGGTAGGCATGGACAGCTCAATGTGACTCACATCGTGGGTATCTACAGTGGCCTGAGCGCTTTGCCAGCAAAAACAGGCTCTCGAGCTCCTGCTGCGACAGATTCCTGCAACCCTCTGCCAGCGAAAATGACGGCCCTCCCGAGCTCCATTTTCACTGGCAGAGGCACCATGGGCTGATCCTTCACTGTTTCCAGGGCGGCCCCACATGCCAGATCTAAGCATCCCGTGGGCCAGATACGGCCCTCGGGTCTTGAGTTTGACACCCCTGTCCAAGATTGTGTGATAAACAGGCCCTGTCTCACAGCTGGTGAAGTTGAGGACACAACTCTCCAATATTGGATACAACCAAGCCATTTGGTTGTGTAGTCACAGGAGAATTTCATTGCCTTTGAGCAGAACCCATGGAAAGTGCTAAACATGCTTCTGCTTTTCATGTGAACATAGCCTCTCCTCCCCCCACTTTTTTTTTTTTGCTTCCTCCCCCTTCCCCTGCAGTGCTCCACAACCCTCCAAAGAGACAAGAGCAGGGATGGCGTCACAAAGCACTTCTTGTACTGAAGAGCCTTTGGTGTTCAGCAGTATTAAGTTCCTTCCTTTTGTTTTTTCAAAGGCCTGCACTGTCAGCAAGTGTTACCCTGTATACTACACCAAGTTCTGGTATCTCTGAGCAAGGATTTGTGTGTAGGCCAACTAGGAAGATAATATTAAAAGGAGGGGCTTTCGTGCCTCTGGACCTTGTTCTTTTCAGAAAGGACAGTCCCATGGCAACCAGGACTATTAGGGAGCCACAGTCTTGTCACCACAATTTTAAGTCCTAAGAATTAAGCCCAAAAGATAAAATACGACGTGGCAACTTTATCTTTTGCATAAAGTCATTTCTCAGAAATATGATCTGCGCGAGCATTTAAAAAGAGGGAAGCTGTGGGAGGGCAGAACTGTCCTGTGCACATTAGAGTTTTGACAGATGAATGAAAGGAGGAGAAAATACAGCCTTTCAAGCACTTTTAAAACACTGGGCCATCCGTGTGCAGATTTCTGCACAGAATGAACCATTGAATTGCCAAAAGGATAGCATTATAAGTTTATAGATTAATAACAAAGTGACAATGTGAACTTAGATAAATCTCCTTCTGGTAATATAAAGATTTACCTTAAATATGGATGAGGACAGAATCTGCTTTAGAGAAGGGAGGGACATATAATAAATAAATCCTTGCATGAAATACTACATCCAGAAAGTATGGAAAATATAAACTGAGTAGGTTCAACAACAACCGCATTTGAGGAAGACCTCAAATGTGCAATTTTTGGGCCGTCATGGACAGGTGAGCAGCAGCATTTTACCATTACTGTAAGACTAATAATCAACTGGCATTTTTATCGGGATCATTCGGTATCTTGATTTATAAATCTATAGAGACAGTACAAATAATGTTCATTTTGTCCGTTTTTGTTCAGTTATGTCCATTGCCATTTGTATTGGGGTAGTTCCTTTAGCCTCTTATTGCTATGAATCGAATAGTGGCCATCCAAGTCTTGGTGGATCTCAGTGGCCACTCTTTGATTCATAGCAATAAGAGGATCTCTCTTTGTGAGAATGTCCTTGAGAGGGAGGAGGAGGGAGAGGAGGAGGAGGAGAAGGAGGCAACAGTCCAATAAGAGAAAGCTTAGCCCAGAGAAGAAATGGAGTGCGGCAAATATCCAGTGGTGTGATTCAACAATATGTGCACACTCTGCATTTAAAAAGCCCATTTTCAGCTCTAATACTTATCTTCTACTGCAGCCCCTGTGAATAAAACAGCTGAGGCACGGCAAACTGTTCTGCCATGTGAATCAGCTATGCTCTAAAAAAATGAAATAAAGCACAGGAAAGGGGTGGATGGGGGAGCCAAATGCTCACTGGAATTACTGGTTCACCTGAAATGGAATGGAGAACCAGTAGCGGAAATTTTGAGTAGTCTAGAGAACCGGCAAATACCACCTCTGACTAGCCCTGCCCCCATCTATTCTCTGCCTCCCAAGTCCCAGATGATTGGCTGGGTCTTCTTTTGTTGCCCTGCACAGGAGAAGAGAGCAAGAAAGCAGGTTAGCGGGGTGGGAAGGGAATGGGGATTTTGCAGTACGGTCCCCTGCCACACCCACCAAGCCATATCACGCCCACCAAACCATGCCCACAGAATCTGTAGTAAAAAAAAATTGAATCCTACCACTGGTCTACAGTTCTTCATCATTGTTGGATCAAAATATCAGTAATGATATTTAATGGTGCATCAGTGATTAGAAAATATATAAGTAACTAAGAGGGGAAAGGCCAGAGATTCCTGGAGAAAAATTGGAGTCTGAACAAGCATACTAATATAATATACGGTTAATGCACTGAAATGTTACAAAAGTGTATCCTTTGTAGGGTATTTTTATTCTTCCATTACACATAATTGCTTAAGGGAAAAAAGTTAATCATTCAACAACTACATTCATCATTTATTCTCTTTGTCCAAGGTGCCAAATGTTACCTTTATAACTATTAATAAGAATATATGGAGAACAAAATTGTTTGCTTTTGTTATAACTCTTGAATGTTTCTTTCTATAAAATCCTGGATACCTTCACATGAAGCCAAGTTAGTTTGCCACGGGATCGTTTTTCAAAGATAAGAGTACAGCAATTTGTTTCCTTTCAGTGGCATATCAGTTAAGACATTCCTTTCCACCATCAGGGTTTAGGCATTGCATTAGAATCGGAGCACTTCTGCACTTGGATTCTGTTTGAAGCAGAATCATATGTTACGAACGTAATTTTTGATGAAAATAAAACCCTCTATTTTTATGCAGCCACTGGTTTATTTTCACACGGCCTTCCAGTTCATTTTGAACACTCTTTGCGAGAAATTACTTCAGAAATCTGGCAAGAACAGTTTATTGCTTTTTCCATGGTTCAGTGGGCACAGAAGAAGTGGAAACTCAAAGATGGATAGGAAAAGAGAAGGGATGGTTTCATAACTGGCCACTGACCATATAGCAATATGGCCTTTCTCATCCTTCCTTTTTTTTTTTTTTTTAGAAACATGTTGATTTTCTCACAAGTCAAACGTTAGACCTTAAGTCTTGTTATGCTTCCATGTTGGTGGAAACAATCCCAAAATTTCTTCAACCCTCATTACTTGTTGTCTAATCCTTGTGAACAGTGGTTTTTCTTTTTCTTTCCTAAATTTTTTTTTTTGGGGGGGAGGGGGTAACTTTCCCAGTAGGGGGCATCAGTTTCTCCAGGTAGAACGACAATTAGGTAATCTTCACTGATGATGTAAAATAGTTCACTTAAATCTGGTGCTTTGTAGTTACCAGAGACACCGCAATTTTCAGACTGTTCAGCCTAGTTGCAGACATTAGTTTAAGAGAGATGGATGAGATATGTTGATGTAAAGCAATCTTTCATATAATCTCATATAACAGACTTGTAATTCTCATTAATCATCTTTTGCACACATGAAACTAAAACAAAATCCAGCAGAATAGCAATGTAGCCAAATCCAAGAATTATAGAGATCCTCCACAAATCCAAGAATTATAGAGATCCTCCAGTGCTACCTCTAAAGCAGGGGTGTCAAACTTGTGTTGTCATGTTGTCATCATGTGATGTATCATGACTTTTTTCCCCTTTATTAAAATGAGGGTGGGCGTGGCCAGCACATGACACATCTGGCCCATGGGTCATGAGTTTGACATCCCTGCTTTGTAGAGATGAATAGAACTCTAATATAGGTGGGTTGTGTTATGCATTCCTACTTCCTGCTTCTTCTTTTTATTTATTTAATTTATTTAATTTATATTGCCGCCTATTTGCCCATGACAACTCGAGGCAGCTTACACAATGTAAAACCATATTTAAAATAATAAATAATAAATAATAAAAACTAACAAAAAGAATCAAATAAATTAGTAAAGTACAATAGAACAAAATTTGGGAAAACAAAAAACAAAACAAAACCAGAAACCAAAAATCAAAAACCAACTCCCTTCCCGCTCCCCGATGACAGCAGATCACACTAGCCATTTGATGGGCTCCATCCCACTCTGGGTTCCCCAGGCCCGCTGGCAAAAACCAGGTCTTCAGTGCCTTTTGGAAGAATGCTAGAGTGGGGGCCATTCTAATCTCTGGGAGAATGATATTTCAGACAGAGGAAACCACCAGGGAGAAAGCCCTTCTTCTGGGTCCCACCAGGTGTATCTGCCTCAGGCGGGGGACCCACAAGATTCCCTGCCTCCTCACTCTAATGGGTCAGGTAGATGTGACTGGCAAGAGATGTTTCCTCAGATAACCCGGACCCAAGCCATGAAGGGCTTTAAAGGTGACAACCAGCACCTTGAATTGTACTTGGAAGCAAATCGGTAACCAACACAGCTCCAGGAGAGGTGACACATGTGCACACCAGGGTCTGCAAAAGACCAAGCGGGCCACTGCATTTTGCACCAACTGGAGCTTCCGGATCAGAGGTGGTATTCAGCAGGTTCTAACCAGTTCTGGAGAACTGATAGTGGAAATTTTGAGTAGTTTGGAGAACCGGCAAATACCACCTCTGACTGGAGATTTTACAATATCCTTCCCCTGCTATGCCCACCAAGCCATGGCCACAGAACCGGTAGTAAAAAAGTTTGAATCCCACCACTGTTCCGGATGATCTTCAAGGGCAGCCCCATGTAGAGCATGTTGCAATAATCAAAACAGGAAGTGACCAGGGCATGAGGGACTGGGAGTAGGGACCCCTGATCCAGGAAAGGGCATAACTGGTACACAACCCACAGTTGCGCAAAGGGCCTCCTGGCCACGACCACCACCTGCTCTTTGAACAGGAGTCATAAGTCCAGGAAAACCCTAGATTACACACAGGGTCTGTTTGGGGTAGTGTCACCCTATCCAAGACTAAAGGTGGTAATTCTCCCTGAGCCAACAAACCCCAAACCCAGAGTCACTTAGTCTTGCAAGGGTTTAGTTTCAAACTGTTGCTTCCCATCCAACCCCTAACAGCCTCCAGGCACTGTTAGAGGGAAGACACAGCAACACTTAACTCACCAGGGGCTGAGACATACAGCTCAGTATCATCAGCATATTGGTGATACCTCAGACCATGGTGATGGATGATCTCACTCAGAGTTTCATATAAATGTTGAACCGGAGTGGAGAGAGTACTGAGCCCTGTGGAACCCCATAAAGCAGTGGGAGAGAGTTGGATCTCTCCCCTCCTATCAATACTGACTGAGAGCAGCCACAGAGAAAGGAAGTGAACCAAGACAGCACAAGGCCTCCCACTTCCATCCCCCGAAGCTGCCCCAGAAGAATCCCATGGTCAATGTTATCAAAAGCCGCCAAGAGGTCAAGTAGAGCAAGGATGGATGCACTACCCCCATCCCACTCCTGCCAGAGATCATTCAAAAGTGCGACCAATGCTGTTTCTGTCCCACATCCAGGCCTGAATCCTAACTGGTAGGGGTCGAGATAATCCGTTTCCAGAATTCTCTGGAGCTGCTGCGCGACCACCTTCTCAACAACCTTCCCGAAAAAAGGAAGATTGGAGACAGGTCAGAAATTATCCAACTCAGTGGAGTCCAGTGATGGCTTCTTAAGAAGAGGGCAGACCACAGCCTCCTTAAAGTGCTGGCACACTGTCCCCTCCTGTACAGAAGCATTAATCACTGCCAGAGTCCCCCTGCCTGTTACCTCCTGGGAAGCTTTCACAAGCCAGAAGGGACATGGGTCTAAAATACAGGTGCTTGCATGCATACTCCCTAGGATCCTGTCCACTTCCTCAGGAGCAACAAGGTCAAACCATTCTCAGATAATAGGGCAAGAACCTGTCTCAGGAGCTTCCACTGGATCAGCAACCACACCAGCATCTAACTGGGAATGATGTCAAGTGATTTTGTCTTCCAGAAAATCCACAAATTCCTCAGCGCACCCCTTCAGATGGACCTCAATCTCCTCCTTCCCTAGGAGGAGAAGGCTCTCCTTAAAGAGGGTTGTTGGGCGATTATCTGCAGATGCAATTAGTGTGGAGAAGTATTTACACTTCGCCTCACAAATTGCCACAAGGTAGGCCTTAGTAGCAGCTCTTACCCGTGTTCAATCGAGTTTGTTAGGGATAACATTGTTTACCCTAACTGGTTTAGGTAAAATAATAAATATGTTATCACGGTTTGTTAGTTAAAGTGTCTGTAACTTTAACTGTAAGAATGTAATTAAGGGAGTGGTTGTAAAAGCACCATAAAAGAAGCAAGGCACGGCAGCTTGCTCTCTCTGGCTTGATGATCCCTAATTACTGGATAGACTGAAGACTGCGTTTTTCCCCTACTGGAACGGGAGAGAGAAAGGGCTGTTGATTTATCAACTGTGAGAGGACTGATTTATTGTAAGTTAACCGACATTGGATATTCTACATGGACTTTGCTAATTGAATATCCTTGAATGGACTACTAAAACGATACATGACTAATGGACTGTTATTTTGACTATGCTATAAAACTCTAAATGGAATAAACTATATTTTTGATAACACAAGCGTATCTGTTATTTTTACTGTATGTTAACTAACATACAAACTTATTTCACACATTTATCTGTATGCCTATCTGACTAACGCTGCACATTCTGTTTAGCTTGTCTCCTTAACCCTGGTTGGGGAACCCAGGCTTAACAGAGTTCATCTCCTGTCTTCTGTCAGTGGTGCTCTAGACGTCTCCTCATGTGTTTCATCCTTCTCAGTTCCTTTGTATACCATGAGGCACAGAGAGGTCTATTTTAGTCTCATGTCTTATCATTTAAAGAATTAAATACAGGCATATTTTGTGCCAATAATGAGATTTCTATTTAGAACACCATGTAGTAAACAATTCTGTATCTGTATCGCTTAGAAAGGGCTGTAACATACTGTGAGGCAGTATATAAGTCTAAGTGCCATTGCTATATTGCTGTCTGGAAAGTAGTTCATGCACAGCATTATAATTCCATGTAAAGATTATAGTGCAATTAACTGAGACACGTGGAATATAATGATTATCCATTTCAAAGTATTTTCCCACCAAAAGGATTTTTTCCCCACAGTTCACCATATGAACTCTTTTCTATTAGTACTTTCTACAGACTGCATACTTAAGTCTATAGAATTGGAGTTTTTCTACTCACTGTTGGGAGTTTTCATCCTACAGATATTCTTTGTTGTTGTTTTGGTCTTACTAACTAGAATCAATAATCCAAGCATAAACAAGTCAGCTTTCCCCTAACTAGCAAACTCCAAATGGCCAATATTGTCAGTTAACATAGCCGGACATGAACAGCCTTTTCCAACAATAGGGTTGGGAAATCTGGTAATTGAGGTCTCAACACATGAGGAAAACAAGTTCAAGAAAATTGAGCCAAATACAACAGGGCTGCCAACCTTGAGTGATAGTTCGGAGTGAGACACTGCGAGGGAGCGGAGCGACCAAGCCCGAGGGAGCGAAGCGACCGAGGGGGGGATGGTGTGGAAGGGGGATGTCCCCCCTTCCACGGTAGGGAGCTTTGACAATTTTACATTTTAAATGGTGCAATCTGATGCATACTTTAGTCATGATTTGGACATATACATACATACATACATTTTAACCCATAGGCATAAGAAAAAAAATGAGGACACATATTACAAAAACACATTTTTCTTCAGTGAGGGAACTTGACTATGAAAACCAATGAGACATAGCATAGGCCTTTTAGTTTCATAAAAGGTTTGAAAAAATAATTGGGTAATTATTTGAAATGGACTGTGATGTTTCTTTGTCATATATGTATGTGTATGTGGGTATATGCGGGTATATGCGGGTATATGCGTAATGGTTATATTTTGAGAACTGAATGCAACGAAATTTTGTTTTAATGTATGCTGATTAGTGTACATTTAAAGTGACAATAGTTTTCTGTTCTGTTCTATTCCAGTTCCATTCCAATTTATTCCATTCCATTCCAGTTTCATTCCAATTCTATTCCATTCTAACTTTTGAATAGCTGATGCAGCTTGCATAAAAAGGGCAAAAGGAAAAATAAACCAGGGAACACTTCACCAATGCCCTTAGTACAATCGAAAAACAAATATATTTTTATCGGCGAGGCGAGCGGCTGCTCGGAGCCACCGATCCCCTGAAAAATCACATCTAAAGCAAAATTAGAGGCAAGGAGCTACGGTTTTTGAAGGGTGAAAATTCAGATTAGTTTGCTAGAGAGGTGTGGCCACGGGGGAAAGAGACGGGGAGGGGAGTTTCTTTCTGTTAAACCCGCCGTTCTTCGGCAAATTTGCAAGCGGATTAGCCTGCTTTAAATTGCAAATCCAAGATGAATTAGAAATAAAATTTGGGGTGGAGGGGGTCTTATTCCACAAGCGCGCCTTTATTCGAGGCCGGAATTCCCATTGCAAGGAAGATCTCTCGGGCCTTTAGCGTGAGATTTCGTTTATCAGAGTGAGACAGTCAAAATTGGTTGAATTGCGTGAGTCTCACTCTGATTGCGTGAGAGTTGGCAGCACTGAATACAAATCGTTCTCACAGTCCTAGGAAACATATGCTTTATTACAAAATAGACTCCTGTTGAGTAATGTCAACAAACAAACACACTCCAAGAACACCAAGAACTACACCCTGAGCTGCAGAAATTCTCTTCTACTGGAAACTGAATAAAATATAAGAAAATGGTTGTGATAGCTATACATTTAGAGGAATATATAGAATAGAATAGCAGAGTTGGAAGTGACCAACCCCCTGCTTAGCCAGGAGTCCCTATAGCATTTCAGACAAATGTTTATACAATCTCTTCTTTAAAACTTCCAGTGTTGGAGCATTCACAACTTCTGGAGGCAAGTTGCTCCACTGATTAATTGTTCTCACTGTCAAGAAATTTCTCCTTTTTTCCTTGATTAGTTTCCATCCATTGCTTCTTGTCCTGCCTTTGGGTGCTGTGGAGAATCGTGTGACTCCCTCTTCTTTGGGAAAGCTTTTGAGATACTGGAACACTGCTATTCTTTTCATCAAACTAGACATACCCAATTCCAGCAACTGTTCTTTATATGTTTTAGCCTCCAGTCCCCTAATCATCTTCGACGCTCTCCTCCATCCCCTCACATTATTTTTAGGCACACATAATGCATAAGGCAACGCTACCACATTTTTTTCAGTCAGCTAACACACCACAACACCCATGATGTAAATTTTCATGCAATTCTACTCAGCTACAGCATGGCAAGAAAAAGGAACAATATCCCTCTATCCCTCTAGATCCTGCCATTGTTCTATGCATAGCCTGCTGATGAACGTGAGATGGCAAAGTCATCTTCATTAGATGGAATTTAATAGTGAATCAAAGTTCTAGAGAGAAAAGACTGATCTAAACTTTAGCCTCCCTTGAGTCTCGCTGAAAGATTAGAGGAAAGGTACAGGGTCCTGCTGTGTTGAATGGATCAGATAGTTTTTCATTAATAGTTACTTTTGTTATAAAGCCCTAGAGTCCCACCCAATTTTAACTCTGGGGTGAGGGTGAGGGAAAGGTTCAACTATGGAATAACATATTCAATCAAAGTTCTTAATTCACAATAATTCTGTTGTGATGCTGAGATACAATAGGTCTTAGATTTATATAAAATTGATGTGCTTTTTTCCCATTTAAAGGATGATTTTTTTCAAAGGCATATTAGGCCACTGACACTAGTCTATGAATTTTAGACATTCTCAAATCCAGGTATCATTTTAAAAAAAATCAGAATAAGTCTATATTTCAAATAAAATATTTTAATTACAAAGAACAGAAAACAAAAGATGTAACTATTATTGCAGTAAGGATTTTGCTTAATGGTTTATTAGTGGTTCTTTGCTTTACAGTGGTCAAATCATTTTAAATAAAATGTTAGGTCTGAAACTTATTTTAAGAAAGGTAAAACATGCTTGCCAAGAGAATTGTTGCTCTCCACCTACAGAACACCATCTGACATAGCTAAAACATAAACAAGTACAAAAAACAGAATGTGTTAGATGATCTTGCTAATCTCATGCTGTCTCTGTACAGTCCACTAAACTTCTAGCCTTTTATTGAGGCTCGTGTTTCACTCATTGAAAAGAGATGATAGAGGCTCGCTATATCAAAGCTTCGTTATCATTATTAGCTGGATTGTGCAAGTGTTGTGAATGTATAAGGTTTAATAAAGTTATTTTGAGCTTGGAGTCAAGTGCAGGGTTCTGGTCCTGCACTTCTGATTGGCTGTTAAATGGCAGAATCTGATTGGCCATTAACAGAGCCTTCATATTGGTTAATGGAGCTAGCGCTCCCGGGTTATTATTGGTTAAATAGTTATTGGGTTGCCTATATAAAGAGGGCCTCAGCTGCCCTTGTTTTTTGAGCAGTCACCATGTAAATAAAGAGTTGAAGTTCACTGTCCAGAGGCTTGTCTCCATTCTTTCTCGCCCATTCTCCATAACAGCAAGCATCTTTAATTCTTTTGTTGATTGCTGAAAGTGTGTTATGCAGCATTGATAAAACGGCTACAAAAGCTTTAAGCAGAAGCTGCCTTGGTCGCTATTTCTGACAGGTGACATCTCTCCATTGTCAATTTATAATTGACCCAGGTTAAATGACCTTAGTTTTTGGAGAATTAGGGTTTTCTGCTTTCTAATTCCTTAAGCTGGTCTTTATGTGGCCTTGTACTTGAGTTGTATAGGTGTAATTTCTTATCTGTATCCAAAGTTTTTCATGCATGATAGGTGTGGTTGAAGTGAAAGACAGAGTTAATACAGGGTTGGAAACAAATTTGCACAATTCTTAAAAGATCCCCTTTAACAAAGGACATTCAGATTAGACTTTAAGGTCACAACCAAGGGTCTCCTGCAGCAGAATGAGTAAGGGCACCCACAGATAATATGGTTTCCCCCATTTTCTATAAATTCTTATGAACGTCTAAAGACAGAGATGAATTAGAACATTGTGTAAAAAGCAAAACACAATATTATATAAACATTAGACAGTGTTATATGATTGTAGTAACACTATGGGATTGTTAAGAGTTTAAATTAGTTAACAAGTATGTAAAGAAGGAGAACAAGTGGGATTTGCTCAGCAATACAACATGGAAATAGAAGGAAGGAAAATAGAAGGGAGAAGGGAGAGTGACTGGAGAAGCTAAGGGACTCAGCGTGCTCAGCTGTGAAAGGTGAAAAGGTCAACTGAATAGCTAGATATTGGAAGAAGTGGGACCTGAGAGCCCCTTTCTGGGTGATTGAGTGACTACTTCCTGGTGTAGTAAGCTGAGAACATTAAGAAGAATATAAGGCAGATGGTTTCCAGTTCATAGAGCAACATGGAGAATTAACAAGAATTGAATTCAACATGGGAGCCACAAAAACAAATGTTCTAAGTCAAGAGTTTGTACTTAGCTATCATGAAGCCTTAAAAGGGAACAAGAAGAAATAAGTGTTAATGAATAAATAAATAAATAAATAAATGAAAAAAACTAAGTGTTCACAATTGGATGAACGCCAAGAGTGTATACATCCTTTCCATTTCTCATCATTTAGTTAGAACTGAAGAAGCTTCTTGCATGAGAAGAGAAATGTCTTCAAGAAAAATAAAAATAAAGAAAATCCAGTTGCCTTTTTTTTTTTAAAGCACCTTTGGGACAACCATGACATAAATATTTTCTATTAGTAGCACCAGATGAAACGAAAGTAAAAATGAACAGAAGTCAACAGCTGATATACCTGTAAATGTGAATGTCCTGTTTGTAATCCTGAAAACAATCTGATATACCTCAGCTGAAGTGCAAACAGTACTGTACTTTTAAAAAACCTCAGTTAATTGGAGTGGTAGATGGAACAGCTGTAATTCATTAGAGAATATGCTGTTTTATCAAATGAAAAAATATCATTTTGAGCTGACAGAAGCAGCATCTTTTCCTAATATGGAACAAACAAAAGAGCAACACTACTGCTCGAGAGTGACAACCCAGAAGCAAGAGATGTAAGCGATAGTCTTTGTTAAGTTTTGAGCATGGGCGTGAAAGAATGGAGACAAGCCTCTGAACGGTGAACTTCAGCTCTTTATTTACATTGTGACTTCTTCGTTTCAATAGCAGTTAAACCCGCCTTATATAGGCAAACCCTGTAACTTTTAACCAATAACGAGCTAGGAGCACTAGCTCTTATAACCAATAGGAACTCTCTGTTAAGGGCCAATCAGATTCCCCGGAACGGGCCAATCCGGTCCGGCCGCTTAACAGCCAATCAGAAGTGCAGGGCCAGAACCCTGCACTTACTCCAAGCTCACACTTTATTAATCTTTATGCATACACAACAGTCTTAACCATTGAAACCACCATCAATTTTCAGTCCTTTCAAGAGCAAACAGAGGAAGCCTTCAGAGGAAGAAAAAGTGACACTGACAAACAGGAGACAGGATAGCTTCCTGGGCTCTTCAGGAAGACAAAGAACTATCCTAGGTCACTCATTAGTATGAAAAACCAAAACAATTGTGTATCAACTCAGCAACTCTGTCAGAGGCAAGGAACAAAACAATTTCCAAATGTATTAACATTGATATTAATCCCTTCCTGTTAATCCATGTGAAATATGGGATATTGCAAATAACTATTATAACTATCATCATGAACTCTAAAGTTCTAAGGATGAAGCACAAAATCCTGGGGCCTCACGGGATGTTCTCACCCACCCTTTCCAGACAATGAAAATGAACTGAAAAAAGAAATAAAAATAATATATGTAAAATGCTTGAGCGTGCAAATGGTGTTGATGGGAGAAGATTTGGTTTATGGAACCGTCTGAATAATGTTTCATTGTCATGAAAGGAATTGTACTCCCCAAGGACTGCTAAACATATTCAGGCTGAGCATGGTGAGCTTGATGTAGAGAATTGTTAAATGAATCCTTTAGATGACATTAAGATAGAAACCCTATCTTAGTAAGGATGTGTGCCAGTGGTGGGATTCAAATAATTTAACAACCGGTTCTCTACCTAATGATTTCTTCCAACAATCAGTTCACCAAACTGCTCAGAAAGTTAACAACCGGTTCTCCCAAACTAGTGCAAACTGGCTGAATCCCACCACTGATGTGTGCTATAAAGAGGTTGGGCTGGACAAAAAAACTACATTCTGTGAAGGGAAGGGAATCTATGTATATGGAATGTTTGCTTTTAAGAAACTGACAAAGAATATGATAACACTCTTCAAGTTTCTGAGAAGTTTTAATGCAGGAGAAAGTCAAAACCTTTTCCCTATAATTCCAGAATGCTCAGGGGACAATAAAAGACTCAGATTACAAGAAAACATACTTCAATACAGTGTTCTTAACAAGTTCTTAACAATAAGACCAATTTGATAATGTAATCAATTACCCTTCACTGGTTGGGTTCAAGCAGAGACTAGACAGCCATCTGTTGGGAACGCTGTTTTATAGAATCCTGCAAAGAGCAGTTTAAATATTTATTTAAAAGATAATTTAGCATTGCCTCTAAGTAGAGGCTGTTGAGGCCTCCCCACCTCTACACACCCATATCTTTCTCTAGTTCAGATCAGTACACAGGAAGTTGAAGAGTTCTTGATGAATTTTCTGTCCTTTGTCTTTACTAAATCATGTCATTATAGAGTGCAGCAAAATGAGTGCCTTTCCTCCAATCTCACTTCTATTTCGTCTTCTGCCTTCTTTTGGTGTCCTGTGAAAGATAAGGAAGTGTTAAGTTCTGTGCATGGGTGCAAGGAACGGAGACGAGGCAGTGAACAGTGAACTTCAACTCTTTATTAATCATTCTGAACAGAGCAAAACCCTAGGGCAGCAAGCAGCCCTTTTATAGGGTAGGCTGCTGACCTATTAGCCAATGAGAAACATGGAAGTGTTAAACCCTTGAACCAATGAGAGTAGCTCGTTAACAGCCAATCAGATTCCCCAGAATAGACCAATCCGATATCGCTATTATCAGCCAATCAGAAGTGCAGGATTAGAACCCTGCTTTTCTTAAGGTTTGTTAAAACTTTATTTAAGCACCTTTATTAGTTCATAACACCCCTTCCCCCCGGGTTCCGTTTGAGGGGTGCAGTGCCGTAATCCCTAAGATATGTAGGTTGTTTTAACTATTAGATTTGCGCTGTCCCACCGGTTCCTGTCTGTAGTCCGGTTTTGGCGGGACGTTTTTGGACATATCTGGTACAGGCGCTTCTGCATCCTCACTGGATGACTCGGTGCCGCTAATGCTGTCGTTGTTGTCTTCCAATTTTTGTGGGCTTGCCTCCATTGAGGTATTCCTCTGTGGCGAGGACACTCCCCTCCCTGATTCTTCTTCATGTATCGTGCCTGATTGCTGACTTCCTTCGCTTCTGCTTTCCACCATCTCGAATTCGGTTTCTTCGACATCCCCTCCCCCCTCAGTTTGGGAGTCACAGGAGTTGCGGGAACTGGGTTGTAGCCTAGAGCGAAGCTGATCTATATGGCGTTTCCATATTTTTCAGTCCCAGGTTTGCACACGGTACAATCTGGGCCCGGTGGTTTGAATTACGGTTGCTTCGACCCATAATGGTTCGCCGGAGAGGTTTTTAGCAAAAACTAAGTCACCTACCTTGAACTCGTGGCATTTTCCGCTAGATCCACAGGGTTTCTCTGGCTTGTAGGACGGGTGGAGCTGGTCGAGGTGGGAACGGAGCTTGCGTCCCATCAACAGTTCAGCTGGAGTCTTGTTGGTGACGCTGTGCAGAGTGATGTGTTGGAGTAGGAGTATTCTGTTTAGTTTGTCGTCAATGTCCCCATAGTCCATTTTGTGGAGAGTTTTTTTAAAAAATTGTACCATGCGCTCAGCCCTGCCATTAGCTGCAGGGTTGCGCTGGTGAAATTAGCGCATGGCGGATACCCCGGTCCGCTAAGTATTGTTCAAATGCCAGGGCAGTGAACTGGGTTCCGTTGTCGGAGACCAGGACATCTGGCAGCCCATGCTTGCGAATAGCCTATTCAATTTTCGGATGATGGACTCGGTTGTAGTATTCTTCATTTTGTGGATCTTGAGCCAGTTGGAATAGGCATCCACTGTTAGGAGGAACGTATGTCCCTTAGTAGGTCCCGCAAAGTCAATGTGGATGTGGGACCACGGCCCCGGGGGGTTGCCCACTCTGTTGGAGTTGCTCTAGGTGGGGCACTGCTGACTTCTTGGCACTTTAGACAAGTCTTTACCCAGGCTTCGATCTGCTTGTTGATGCCCAGACACCACGCGTAGCTTTGTGCGAGCCCTTTCATACGCACGATGCCGGGGTGACCGTCATGCAATGTTTTCAATATTGCTCGTTGTAACCGCTCTGGGACGACAACTCTATCTCCCCATAGGATGCAGCCTTTTTGCGAAAAAAGTTCTGTTTGCCGGTTTCTGAAAGGGGTGAAATCGTCAGGGGTTTGTTCTACTGGCTATCCTCGTTCGACCCAGCTAAGAACTCGCGCCAGGACAGGATCTCGTTTGTTTCGATCGCAATGTCCCTGGCTGTTAGTGGCGGTGAATGTTGCATTTCAATCTGGAGTGTCGTAAGGGTTGGAGCTGGGTTGTCAACAGTTTCCGGAAGTGGGGCATGGCTCAATGCATCAGCGTGGGGAATGGCTTTCCCCAGGCGGTGTTGTAATTTATAGTTGTACGCAGCTAAGAACTCTGACCAGCGAGTCATTCTAGGTGACAATATATAGGGGGTTGGCTTGTCTCCCGCTATAATCCCTAGCAAAGGTTTGTGATCAGTAACAATAGTAAAAACTCGTCCATACACATATTCATGAAACCGTTTCACAGCAGATACAACAGCAAAAGACTCTTTGTCGATTTGGCTATAGTTACGTTCAGCCTTTGATTGGGTCCTTGAAAAATAGGCAATAGGGGCCTCACTACCGTTTGGTAACACATGACTCAAAATGGCTCCTACTCCAAACGGTGACGCATCACATGTAATTGTTAAAGGCAAAGTCTCGTTATACTGCATTAAAACAGCATCTGAGGTTAGTAAGTTTTTCACTTGTCAGAATGCGTGCTCCTCTCGGTGTCCCCAGACCCAGGTTGCTTTTTTGTCGAGAAGTCTATGTAGGGGCTCAGCTACAGTCACTTTCTGGGGCAGGAAGATGTTGTAGAAGTTAATGAGCCCCAGGAAAGCTTGGAGGTTAGTCTTATTTCTGGGTCTTGGGGCATTTTTGATTGCTTTTAGTTTGCTATTAGTGGAGTGAATGCCTTGTTTATCGATTAGGTACCCCAGGAACTCTACTTTATCTGTATACAATTGACATTTTTTTTTTTTAACCTTTAGGCCAGAGTCTTTAAATTTCTGGAGAACCATTTTAAGACGCTTTTCTAGTACTTCTCTATTCGGGGTCGCAATTAAAACGTCATCAAAGCATGACACGACCCCCTTGATCCCTTGCAAGAGTCTCTCCATCAGACTTTGAAAAATCCCTGGGGCTACACTCACTCCGAATTGGAGTTGGTTGCATTTAAAGGCGCCTCGCTGCATAACGATCATCTGTGCCTCTGCGGTTTTTTTATCTACAGGCAGTTGTTGGTACACCTGTGCTAAATCCAATTTAGCGAAGATTTTTCTGCCCCCCAGGGAATGGAGAAGGTGTTGTACCACCATCACCGGGTAAGCGTTCTGTTGAAGGGCGTGATTAAGGGTGGCCCGGTAGTCCCCACAAATCCTTAACAATTCATCCGGTTTGATGGGTGTTACGATTGGGGTTTCCCAATGAGCATGGTCAGTTGGTTCTAAAACACCCTGGGCTATTAATTTATCGAGCTGCTCGTCAATCTTTGGTTTAAGGGCAAAAGGTACCCGACAAGGCTTAAGGCGGATGGGAGCTACTTCAGGGTTAAGGTTAAATGATATCGGGGTCCCCTTGTACTCGCCTAGTTTGTCTGCAAAGACGTCCTGGAATTCCTGGACGAGGGCCTCCTCCCAGTCGTCGCTTCTGGTTTGGTGAATGCCGGCTACCTTGATCCCGAGTGGGGCGAACCATTGAAGGCCTAACAAGCTCGGCCTGTCACGGTCAATGACGGTCAGTGGTAATGATGCAGTATGATTTTTTTTTATAACAAATTTTATTAATTTTACAAAAACAATACACAATCCAGGCATAACAACTTGAAGAATCTTTTCTAAAAAAATAATAATAATTAAAGAAGAGAGCCAATAGAACATACAAAATAATTCCAAATTGTAATATCAATATTTACATTATCTATTTAACTTCATATCTTATCCAGACTTCTCCTTTTCTCCAAATTATATTTCTTGCTTATTAAAATTTTATTGCCTTTCATAAATATACAAAACACAGAACATAGAAAAAAAACAAAAACTAAAATATCTTTTCTGAAGGCTGCCTGATCTCGGGTTAAAACTCTTCTCACAGACACAAATTCAAACATCATATTCACTTTATATATTCTTTGATATCTTATTATCATTTTCTTTTTTTTTATAAACCAATTTTATTAATTTTACAAAAACAGTGCACAAACAATCAAGGCATAACAGCTTATAAATTCTTTTCTAAAAAAAATAGTAATAATTAAAGAAGAAGACCAATAGAACATAATGATTCCCAATTATAATATCAATATTTACTTTATCTATTTAACTTCATATCTTATCCCAACTTCTCCTTTTCATTCAAATTATTTCTTGTTGATTAAAATTTTATTGCCTTTTATCAACATACAAAACCCCAAAAAAACCTTAACAAAACCTTTATATATCCTTCCATATCTTATCATCATTTTCAATAACATTCTTTGTCTGTTCTATTTCCAACTATCCATTCATCTTTTTTCTTTTACTATATTTCTCCTATACACTAATTAGAGTGATGCCTTTAACTCATTACCCTAACTTAAAAGTACTTCATATAACACTTAATTTATCTTGGGATTCTGTTTAGTAGATTCTAAAATTACACAATAAATTTTATACTCTAAATACACATATAAAAACACAATCTTATGTACCTTCCAGAATCCCCCTTTTATCTTTAATTAGATTTACCCATTGTCTCTAAATAAACTTTTTTTCTTTAGATCTTGCTTCGCACCATTGAGGCTTCTCCCCCCCCCTTTCTCTCTTGCTTATTCTTCTCCTTGCTCTTTTTACCCCTTTGTCTCTCCTCCTCCCTTTTCTTACTCCCTTTCCTTTGCTTTCTAACCTTGCATCCACCTCTCCTCTCATTTTTCTCTTTTTTGGTTGTTTTTTCAAATCTTAAAAGCCCTTTTTCTTATCCTCTTTCTCCTCCTCCCCGGAAAAAACCCATTGTTCATCAAAGATGGCTTCTTGTTCCTCTTCTTCTTTGTCCCAGTCATTCTGCTGCGTAATCAACTTTTCATAAGTACATAACGCCATTTCTAAAAATTGAAATAAGGTGCCCAAAGTATCTTTTCCATCTTGTTCTTCCTTTTTATATTTTTGATATTCAGTCTTTAGTTCATCCACAAGCGATGCCATCCTGAAAAGAGAAACTTTCCCCAAAACAACCACCCAAGTATTTTTAATCAAAAATAATTCAAAAAAAGTTCCAAAAGTTAATACTTTTCTTCCATCTTCTATTTCTCTTTCTGGGGTTACTGTTTAATCAAGGAGGTCCAATTACCATATATCTTTCTTTGAGATTCTAGGCAATCTCCTCCTTTTTCCACTTCTGCTCCAATTTTTTTCCTCTCCCTTCCCACTTACAACATCAATTTTTAAATGATCAGAAATCCATACCTCTAATAAGGGTTTTCCAATTTCTTAAATTTTTAAGTCCAGTGTCCAAGAACTCTTTTGTCCCTTAACTTCAACATTCAGAATAGTTCACCTTCAGTGCCCAAAGAAATTTCAAATCTTCATCTGTTGTTTCCATGGGATGGGAGAGTGAAGAAAAAAAAAGTTCCCTTTCACAGCTTCTCCGCCGCTTTTGATCTTCTTAGGGATACAATGTATCCTCCAGCAATTCAGACAGCTCAGTTCCAGCGAATTTAAAAGATGTTGATTGACCCGGCTCAGCCAGCACTTTCACTTTTCTTGCTTCCTCCAGCACAATCTTACCTGGTTGCAGGCTTCTTCGTGGTGGCCATTGCTGACCGCCGCTCCACCACCTTGGGAAAAAGGGTTTTTTCTGGACGAGGAGGGGGTCTGGGACACCCCCAACCCCCTGTCCGGCTCCCCTCTCTCTTCAGCTGTCCCTACAGGGCAGCCCTATCCCTCTGACCCATTTGGATCGGGGGTACCTCGGCGGCAAGCGCAGCAGGAATCGCGAACGGTCGCGAAATCCTGCTGCCACCGAAGCCACGCAGAACCGGAAACCGATGCAGTACAATTTTTGAATGATACTTGGACTTGGCTGGATCCAACGACCGGAATTCGTTTCCCCTGATAATCTTTGAGTATGATTCTTTGGTCTCTGAGGTCTTGCCGCCGGATGGCAGGGATTAATTGTTTAAGGGTCTTCCAGGAAACCATCGAGAGGGACGATCCTGAATCGACTTCCATCATGCAAGGCTGGTTTTCGATGGCAACCTTTACTCGGATCTTCTTTGCATCTAGCGATGAGGCGTGACCAATTGTAATGGTTTGGTGTGCCTCTTCTCATCTCATTGAAGTGGCCAGTGTTTTATTTCTGTAGGAGTGGTTGTTCCATTGGTGGTTCAAATGTTCCTGACTCACAGGACAATTCCCTGTGGTCTGGTGGTAGTTGTTTCCCCTCTGAAGTGGGCTGGATCCTTGCTTGCTTCTACAGACCTTCCCGATGTGGCCTCTTTTCCCACAGAAATGGCAGAGCGCATCGAGGAATTTGCAGTCTGATCGCAGGTGGTTTGCCCCACAACCCGCGCATTGGTGCGGTAGTCTTTGATTCCACTGGTGGCGTTGGTCACGTTCAGACCGGAGCCGGTTGACCTCCTCCTCGTCACTTTCTGATGGCGCTTCGAGGTCCTCGTGGTGGGTCGCTGTTGCGTGCCTCTCTAAGCGAGGTGAGGTATCGCTGGTGAGTTGACGGAGCGGTGCATTGGTGCGGCGCATTTGGGTGGCCGACTTCCTGGTTGCTTCTGCTGCAGTAGCGTCCTTGATGACATCAGTAAGGTTGATGTCCCCTTTGGCCATGATCTTGCTCTGCGTAGTGTGGTCATCTAATCCCAGAATTATTCAGTCTCTCAGAGCTTCTTCAAGGCCTGTAAACCCACAGAGGCCTCCCAGGTTCCAGAAATCCGCGATGAAATCTGCTACACTCTCTCCTTTCTGCTGGTCCCTCTGGTAAAATTCATGTCTTTGGACAAGCGTTGGTACGGCGGGTGCATAGTGGGCCCATAGAAGGGGCGCAAGGACATCCCATCCATGGTTTTCACCTCAGCCAGTTTCGCTAGTGCCTTGGCCATCTTAAAGATGGCAGGCCCACAATGGGTCAGGAACACTGCTCGCTTTTTCCCGTAGTGGCATCCTTCAAGTTGTTGGTCTCCAGAAACATCTGGAACTGGTCTATGTATGAGTCCCAGTCTTCTTGTGCTGGGTGGTATGGCACCGCCGGACATGGTTTCCATTGTTGATGCACTTTCAGCCACGTGCTCTGTTTGGTGCTCTGTAGTGTTCAGTCAGCTCTGATGTCTCCGCATCCCATCCTCGTTGCCAGTGTTAAGTTCTGCGCATGGGTGCAAGGAACGGAGACGAGGCAGTGAACGGTGAACTTCAACTCTTTATTAATCATTCTGAACAGAGCAAAACCCTAGGGCAGCAGCAGCCCTTTTATAGGGTAGGCTGCTGACCTATTAGCCAATGAGAAACATGGAAGTGTTAAAGCCTTGAACCAATGACAGTGGCTCGTTAACAGCCAATCAGATTTCCCAGAACGGACCAATCCGATATTGCTTTTATCGGCCAATCAGAAGTGCAGGATTAGAACCCTGCTTTTCTTAAGGTTTGTTAAAACTTTATTTAAGCACCTTTATTAGTTCATAACAGGAAGAGTGAAAGAAAGAATACTTTATGAGCTTGCATGTAGCAAAGATGGTAAGGAGAAACAGGAGAGCAATAGAAATATCAGGGGAATCCTGGACACTCTTGAAACTGTTCAGATAAGATCTTGGTGGTTTCTTCCCCCCTGAGGATTGTAAGAAATTGAAATCAAACAGAATTTGGAAACCAAGATTTCCCCAACCGTACTTTGAAAGATTTGCCAATCAAACTTATTTGGTTTCTGCTATTTCCAAAATTTCTCTGTGAGAACATAAGAGGTTTTAATAAAGAAAGTCTGAAGCCAGTCTTTCTTTGTTGAGCTTCAAAAACTTCTAAATAAGAGAAATAAAAAACTGGGTGAAACTCATATCCGTCTTTACATTACTTTAGTCAAGTTCCAAGTTCAAAGATGAATTTAACCCAAACGGCTTATGAAGAGATCAAGGAAGGTATCATATTATCATAGAGAAGTTACAGCTTACCCACTTACACCATATTTTACCTTTCAGAAAATCAAAATGCACAGACTCCTGGGAGAAAATATTTCAGCCAATTTTTTGGTCTATGAATTCAGGTTGAAAAAAGCTAGAATAAGAATATTAGCATGAGAGGAGTAAAAGCAGGAGACCATAGAAGCTGAGAGCAGAAATATCAATTAGATCAACAAGTCCAATATTTGCTCAAAGAATCGATGGTATTGCAAAATGGAAATGTGAGAAGAAGCAACAAGTTTAAACTTCCATGGCTTAAGACAACTGTATTTTCATGCTGACAGAAGGCAGCCAACTCTTGTGTAGCTTCATTCTACATTGGAATAATAACTATACAATATTTTGTATTTGAAATATTTCAGACAAGCTATTGTCTAGAACTCATGTTAAGCCATGTATGAAATTTATGACTGAGGTCTAGTCTGTGGAGCTTGGTACCAGCCATTCTACTCAGAAGTAAACTAAAAGTAAGATGACTTTGAATTATGTAATTATGTAAAATTTACTGAATTTAGTCAGAGAGAAATGACTTTGAATAATGATCAAAATTATCCTAACTTGTTCTTATATTTTTGAAAATTGAACTCTGTGGCGTTTAATAACTTTACTTCAGTAAACATGGCCTCTCATATTGTATGACTCTAGTCTAGGGTAACAGAATATTATTTACTAGCGTGTTTTCTTGAATAGTTTGCCTGAAATTCTTAGAATTAAATACATTTTCACAACTATCAACTCTAAAAAGCAATGCATTTTATCTGTGCTTCCTACTGCTACATTCACCTGAAATAATTTGGGAATTATATTAACATGGTTTAGGAGATTATAGTAAATAAAATAAATTGGTTTACTTTGAAAAGAAATCACTGAATGGATCCATAACCTCCATAAAACAGGTGAGCAACCCATTGTTCTGTAAACAATTGCCAGATACAGTTGACAAAAAAAATACAGGATGAGGATCCTAGATGCTTATATTTATAAATAATCTGTACACAATTGATGGGTTTGACTCTATTGCCATTAAATATCTTGTCCAGTCTAAAGGCAGATGATCTGGATCTAATGAAATAGGTTTGCTGCTGAAAACATCAAGTTCATCAACATAACTAAGGAGGTGTAGAGGTGAGAGACAGTCAATCTCATTCTAAGCCTGTACTTTTTTTTTATAAACAGACAATTGTTGAACTGGGCTTTTATTAAATGAGAAACTTTGCTTTCTTTATTAACTGAACTTGAGTAATATTGGTAAGTGCTGTTGGGAACAGAATAACGTTCACAGAATATTTATTTTTAAACTCCAACACTGTTCAGTGAACAATTGACCAATGTCTTTGTGGTGCTGTAAGAGTTCAAGTCTTATGGATTGTGCATGTAAACACCTCCTGTTTCAGTCTCAAAATCAAGAATAAAAAAAAAACCCTCTAAAAGAGTAAAAATGAAAATTTGTCCTGTTTGCTGCAGTAAAACAGAGACTTATAAAAGACCCTCTGAACAATATTGAGTTTAGGACAGCACAATCACATCACAAAAGATTTACCTTACTCTGCAAATTCAATCTAGAGCAATAACAGTCTATTACAAGTGGAGCAATACAGCATCAAAAGAATACTTAAAAGAATAGACAGAACCTTTACATCAAAGCAATTGAGTTAGCCTCCCCCAAAGTGCTCATGAGACAAGTTCTGTTTCTTTCAAGAATGACATTAATTTCATTGAAAATTATATTTTAATTCTACATTAAGTATTTCTGGTACACAACCTCTTGACCTCTAGCCCTATTGAACCAATGGGGAGCATACTAATTTATTGAATATAATGAAAGATCATAGTTAAAATTCCACTTCATTCCTTGAATAAGTGTAATATTTCTAGTAATAAATTCCCATGCATGTTTACTCAGAAATTAGTAGGATATATTCCATATAAATTCTGAAGCCATTGTCTAAAGCTGCAATAAAAGCAGACCAATTCCAAACATTCACAGCAAAATAAAGGAAGGCAATAGCAGAAGACTTGCACTGAGATAGCTTTCAAAAGCTATTCAATTGTTTCTGAGGGGGTTTTCTCAAAAATAATATTTTTTTAAATTGAACATTTTAGATGAAAAAATGTTAAATACTAAGAGGAACAACAGGGGATTGGGAGGGTGGAGACATTGTCCCTCAAACTCAAGAGATCTCAAAGTACATTTTTTTTATTTAAACATAGCCAAATTATGTATCATCCTGATTTTTAATTTTTCATTATAATTAGGGGTTCTCAAAAGAACAACCTATCTGTTTTTTTTATCCTGGATATTAAAAAAATTACTAGATATTAGAAAATTTTCTCTAAGAGGTTTACAGAGCCAGCATATTGTCCCAAACAATCTGGCTCCTCATTTTATAGACCTGGAAGGAGGGAAGGTTGAGTCAATCTTGAGCCGGTCAGTATTGAACTCTTGATGGTGGGAATGCCATCATGGCTGTTTTGTATGGAAATGCAGTTCCATACAGTGGTGGGATTCAATTTTTTTTTACTACCAGTTCTGTGGGTATGGCTTGGGGGGCATGGCTTGGTGGGCATGGCAGGGGAACATCCCATTCCTTCTCCACATACCCTGCTTTCCAGCTTGGTTCTCTTGTGCAGGTCAACCAAAGAAGACCCAGCCAATCAGCTGGGACTTGGAAGGCAGAGAATAAATGGGGGTGGAGCCAGTCAGAGGTGGCATTTGCCAGTTCTCCAAACTACTCAAAATTTCTACTATCGGTTCTCCAGAACTAGTCAGAACTGGCTGAATACCACGTCTGGTTCCATACAAAAATATGTATCATATGCCTAGTCCCTCTCACTGATCCAAAACAACGTTTGAGCGGATCATCCTGGCCATCATTGCTTATCCATTAAGGATATACTTAAGAATAAACTTTTTTTCATCTGAATTTTTTTAAAGGATCTTTACATCAAACATTAGATATTATAACAAAACATTTTACCAGAGCCTACATGCATATACCTCCTCATTCTTAAAGGGATAGTAGGACAATGAGATGCCAACAGAACAAAAAGAGAAGAGCCAAACAATTATTAATGGCTGATGCAAGTGCAGGAAAGTTGTAAAAGTGTATGTTTTAGGACAAATGAGATGGATGGTATCCTAGTGAACAGCCTGCCTTCAAAGAAAAGGCAATACAGTGCAGGCTATGGGACCGCGTTAAATGTAAGAAGGCTGTTGCTTGAATCCCTAGTTGATACCTGACACGTCCAGGCAGTAACTATGCCGACTCAAGTACAGCAGATAAGCAGAGAATTATACAGTTGTTCCTTTGCATTTGGCCCAAGAAGCAAGTTTAAAAGCACAAGCAGGTTGTCCTGTGCAGCAGGAAAAATGCTTAAAATGTCAGGTTGGTATTGTTAAGACTCTATCTGTATGCACAGCCACTATCAGGTGTACAGGCAAGAATAGAGTTCATAAAGAAAAGCCAAGGAGAATAAACAGTATCCTGTTTTAGCCATTCCCCAGTGGCTTTGTAAAAAAATCCTTTAGCAATTAAAATGTTATTGACATTTGCTGACCTCTCTGTCGTGTCTCTCAAGATCAAGAGTAAATATACAAAATGTTTGGATAAATTTTCAATACAATTGCTGGGCTCTGAAGTTTCTTGCATCCTCATAGTTGAACCCAAATGTGATTTGCATTTTAAAGTAGCACATAGAGAAGCATCTTTTGTCTTTTCACTTCCTTTTCAATGGACCTATTGTAAAGCTGTGGATCATTGATTACCTTCTGGATTTTCTGACAAATGCTCAGGGTGTTTTCCTTCTACACTTTGACTGTTATTGCAATGGTTTCTTCAGACTTGACTCTTGGCAACTATATGGACAAGTTCATGAAGTTTTCTAGGCAGCATTAATGGAAGAATGTAGGTCTCCTAGTCTAGCTTCTAGTCTAACACCTGAGCCACGAGGCCAAAGTGGCTTTATCCTTTGCCTACTTCCTAGTAAAAATACAAAGGACATGTCTGTACATGTTCAGGTTCTTTTCACCTAAAAATAGTTTGCTTCAAGCTAAGGCTTTACTCTAGCAAGGAGTTGATTTTTGTGGTACAAACCTATGCCATTTAAGATAAACTTTCTGCAACACAAAAGATATATCCCTTCCCGCAGCGTGCACGCATAAAATATATAAGTTATGGTGGCATAATGGTTAGAATGCAGTACTGCAGGCTACTTCTGCTGACTGCCAGAAGTTCGATTCTCACTGGCCCAAGCAGTTCGATTCTCACTCAGCCTTCGATCCTTCCAAAATCAGTAAAATGAGGATCCAGATTGTTGGGTGCAAGATGTAGACTCTGTAAACTGCTTAAAGAGGGCTGTAAAGCACTGTTAAGCACTATATAAGTCTAAGTGCTATTGCTATAATTCCTGCCAAAAATCTTCACTAAAGGCCTAGTCAAAATCTAACATATTAAGTTCAATGTTCATCTAAATGTTTGTTAAAACAACATGGTTTGCAGTGTCTTCAGCATGGTCCACAATCCTGGGGCAACCACAGAGAAAACCAGTGTGGAAAAATGCTGTCAAATTTTTAGTTTTAATATATAATACATCTTTGTAACTGTTTATTATTCAGCCTTTGTATAAATGATACATTGCTTATGTACCTTTAGTTGCATTTCTTGGGTAGTTCTTTTAGACACTGAATTATAAAGTCTGGCAGTTTGCTGTCAATGATTTAAATAAAACCCTGTCTTTGACAATGTGAAATATATATTGCTGGAAAATTCTGAACCAAAATAAGAGTTTAGTTCCTCTGTCATTTCTTCTGTTTAAAAGTTTGCTTTCTTCACTGAGCAGCTGGTTAACTGATTTTTTTTCTTTTCATTTTGAACATTAAAAAGTCCTTTTTGTTATTCTTAGCCACTAATCTCCACTAACCCCAGCTTATTCTAAACTCTTGCATGCCTGACTTCAGGTCTGCAGTTCTGGACTACTTTCTGTACTATTTTTCTATGCCCTAGTTCTATTTTCATATTCTGTTATTTTTTTTATATTTTCAGATCTTCACAATGGATTTTTGGTGGCCGCATTAGCTTATTTTACTATTTCCTTTCTCATTAGAATTGTTTACAAATCTCTTTTTTCATGAACTCCCATCCAACCTGAGTTTGCCATGAACCTTTCCTGTCTAAATTACCTGTGAGCTTATGGAGCTTATGGAGTTTTAGTTCCCATTAAGAACAAGAACTCCAGCATGACATGGTCATTCCCCGCCCCCCAGTATTTCTTCTGCTTCTGGTTTTTCAACTTACCTTCCCTATTCTAAATGTTTCACATCAAGGAGAGCTGTTTGTCTTTTGCCTTCTTCCACTCTCTGAAGGAGAAAGTTGTCAGCAAGGCAAGTCAGAAATTTCATGGAACAATGTTTGTCAGAATTTGTTCTTCAATAGATGTCAGAGTAATTACACTCTCCTATCGCTACGTCTTTATAACTCATCAGAAGATCTTCAGCTGGATTTTGGAAGACATCATCCATAGCTTTACATCTTCTCTTGGCTGAGAGAGTGATAGTAAACATCAATAGAATTGCTTGTATTTGTTCCTCCGTTTATTTTAAGCCAGGTGCACATTGGCAAGTTCATGCATTTGGATTACATGAAATTAAAGTGAAATACAATTCCTTTTCTCTTTTTTATTTTATGTAAAAGTTTTATTGACTTTGACAATAAACAAAAACACATAAAACATAAGACATCAAACATAAAAGCATCCTCCTCCTTCATAAATTTACAGACAGTGTATCGGTTGGTTTGCCACTCTTTTTTGTGCATCCATTTCATAGTCACCATTGTAATTATGTTACATAATAACTCATATTATCGGAACTTCCGGTTTGTCGGCTTCGCCAGCGGCAGGGTTTCGCGATCCTGCACGATCCCTGCCGCGCTAGCCGTTTTGGTGCCTCCGATCCGGACAGGTTTGGAGGCTAAGGCTGCCTTGCAGAGGCAGCCGAAGATAGGGAGGAGCTGGTGAAGGGTTTGTGGGTGTTGCAGACCCCCTCCCCAGCCTGCAAAACCCCCTTTTCTCAAGGCGGTCGAGCGGCGGTCTGTAATGGCTGCCACAAAGAAGCCGGCAGCTGGGTAAGACTGAGCAGGAGGAAGAGGGGAGAAAGTTTACAAGAGAAAGTTTTTTGGCTGATCCAGGACTTTAAGAGGCGTTTAATCCTGAGAACTATGACTTTTTGAAAAATACTTTGTTTCCAGGGGAGGATTTCAATCGGCAAAATTGAGGTGCTGAAAGGAAAGTTTACTCTCCTTCCCTGTCGAATCAACAAATGGCCATTGAGAAACCTGTTGTTTTTTATAAAAGGTAAAAACTTGGCTTCTTGTTATAAGTGGGAAGGGAGAGGACAAAAAAAAATATTAAGATCTTGCTGGAGGAGATGCCTTGAAGATCTTGAGACTAGAAATTGATTGCAACAAGGCTGTAAAATACAGATTGGGCTTTTTCTCTTTTCCCTTTTACTGATACCACCCCAGGAAGAGAAAGCGAGAACTTTGTGCGTTGTTTGGACTGATTGATGTCTCTGGGACTTTGAGGAATTGTTTTAACTTTTGAAACATTTTGGTTGCTCTAAGAAGAACAAAGAATGGCTTTATCTGATGATGAACTTAGAAAGGAATGTCAAGAAAGTAAGGACGCTGTGAAAGAAGCTTTCCTTTCTTTAGAAATGGCGCTTGCTATTTATCAGCAAACACAACAACAGATGGAAGAAATAGAAGGAGAAGAAGAAAAAGAAGAAGAAGACGCCATCTTCAGTGAATCTAAAAAATTAATTAAGAGAGAAAGGAGAAAGAAAGGAAGGAAAATGAAGGACTTAAGACTTAAAAAAACACAGGAAAGGAAAAAATAAGATGCAAAACCAACTTAATGATACTGAGCAAAAGGAGAAAGGATTACAACAGAGAGGGAAAGCTAAAAAGGCGGAGGTTAGTAGAGAGGGGGGTAAAAAGACCAGGGGGGATAAGAAAGGAAGGGAAAAGGGAGGGAAAAGCCACAAAGGTATGAAACAAGATGGGAAAAAAGGATTTTTTTTTAGGGATAAAGGGTAAGGTATAATTTCTTTAAAAAAGAAGATTCTGCAAGGTACATAAGATGGTACTATGTATTAGAAATAGAAAACTAGAATGTTATAAGAATTAATAAAAGATTAAAATATTGAAATGTTTAGTAATGACAGATTATAAAATTTAATAAAATTGTAGCACTTGTTTTTTGAAATAGACAATCGGAATGTTATAAGATTTAATATTTAGATTTATTATCTAATTATATTAATTATTATGAATTTATTATTTTTTCTCTTTAAAGGTTAGTAGGTAGAATGTACTAAGCAGAATCAGATTGGTTATCAGGCGTTATTTTAAATATTAATTTAAGGGGAGGATAGAAAGGCATCATACTCTGATCAGTGATTTCAGGAGAAATTCTTTTATTTTTCTTACTATAGGGAATGAGATAAATGGATAATTTGGAAAGAATGGACAAAAAATACAAATACAATGATTTAAATTAAAATGAATTAAATAAAATAGAAATAAGAAGAATGAAAAGCAGGGAAAAGTTATATAGAAGATATAGAATGGTAAATAAGATAGGTAATGGTATATAAGATGAGCACGAATTTAATTGAAGTCCATACAAAGAGAGGTAATCTGGGGCCAAACTACTTTCTTAAAAGAAGTTTTATATTTTTGTGTTTTGTGTATCTATGTTTTGTTTGAGAATTAATAAAACCTCGGAGGAATGTTGGATGAGAAGAATGGTAATCAAGTCAGAGAGGAATGAAGATGGTGACTATAAACTGGATAAATATAGAAAATAATAATAGTAACAATGAAATTGAATACGAAAAGAGAAATAATGAGAAATTTGTTAAGAGATATCTATATGTTTATACTGAAATGGTGTAAAACAGAATTATGTTGCATAAAATAATATTCTACTTGACTTGTAAAATTAATAATGGAAAGAGGTTTTATGTATTTAATGGTTAATGATGGTTTGTTTGTCTCTAAAATCAATAAAATTTGTTCCAAAAAAAAAACAAAAACTCATATTATCAATCAACAATTATATGTTCTAATATCATTATTAAACAATCATTTGACTATAATTTTATTAATTCATACTTAAGCGAGATAACTATAATTTACTTACTTTATTTTATAACAGATCATAAAATCATACCAAGTCTATCTTAATAAAATTTTATAAAGATGTTATCAAGACAAAAGAAAACAAAAAAAAATGTATATTCATTATTTCCTAGGTTTCTAAATATTCTATTATTATATATTGTATTATCATTGATAAAAAAAGATCCCAAACTTCATAAAATTGTTTATCTTCTTGTTCTCTAATTTCAAATGTCAATCTACTCATTTCAGCACATTCTAATATTTTCTTAATAATTTCTTCCTCTGATGGTATTTTCTCACTCTTCCAATTTTTAGCAAATACAATCCTAGCCACTGTTAATACATTTACAATCAAATACTTTAAGTTTTTATTATATATATCAGGAAAGATTCCCAATAAAAAAATCTCTGGTTTCAAATCTATATGCGTTTTTGTCATTTTTTCCAGCCATATGCGAATTCTAGTCCAGTATTTTCTGGCCTCCTCACAAGTCCACCACATATGGTAATATGAGCCAGGTATCTGATGACATTTCCAGCATTTTTCAGATTTATTCTTGAACATTCTTGCTATTCTTGTCGGGGGAAAATGCCACCTGTAAAACATCTTATACAGATTTTCTTTATATGCTGTTGACATTGTCATTTTATAATTTTGAGACCACAATTTTTGCCATTTCTCTAGATCAATCCCATATCCAAAATTCTTCCCCCGAGCAATCATTGTTTCCTTAACTTGTTTTCCTTTTCTCTTTTGATTGTTTCTTGATCCTTTTGAACAAATGCTATCTTCTGCAGTAAAAGTTCAGATTCATCTTATTTATTTCCACCACTCTAAATATTAATGTATAAAAAAAACAGCAGCCATGAACTTTATGAGCTAACATTGTTTTGGATGTTATATGATTTACTGGCTTTCCAGAATTGCATTAGTAAGATGGGCAGCCATATAAATTTATATGAATATGACTGATTTAAAAAGTTCATTTCAGCAACTCTTCTTTTTAGTCACAGTGTACAAGATTTATATGAGATCCTTATTTCAAGATTTTCATTGTTATCTACATTGAGTTCAGTTTGAACTCTTCCAATCAAGCCACTGAAGTTTTGATCAAACTATTTTCATCTGGCTTTATGATATGCAGCCTACCTCAAGCAAGCAGTCCATATAAACAATGAAGGCAATAACCTCAGAAACAAAAAACTCCTCATAAATCAATTTGTGTACCTAGCTACTCCTCTGCAGTACAATTTTCACTTCCACTTTCCTTCTAAACCTTTCACATCGTTGGAAGAAATGATGCAAATACTGCCTGAGCTCTCAATGCCTCAGGTCTTTAAACTTTCTTCTAATTTTTTTCAAAATCCATGAGATTGTAGATATAGCTTCATGTAGGTCTACATCAGGGGTCTCCAACCTTGGCTCCTGGAAGCCTGGCGGACTTCAACTCCCAGAGTTCCACAGCCAGCTGGCTGTGGAATTCTGGGAGTTGAAGTCCGCCAGGCTTCCAGGAGCCAAGGTTGGAGACCCCTGGACATGGAGGATCGAACCATACACATTGTTTTCCCACTAACAGGTTATTACTTTACTTGCCCTTTTTGTGAAGCTCCTCCATTAATCAATAAAACCCCAGCATCCTAGACAGAAAAAAAAACCCTCATGGGAATCGTTCTGTCCAGTGCTTTGATTGGCTCATTATTATAGAAGTCGAACAGGCACAAGACATAATTCTCTCAGAAAATGTTGAGAAATTCCTCCGTACTTATAGAAAACCCTCATTTTTCCTCTTGGATCTTAGGAGGAGCATGCTAATAGGTTCAGGATACACACAACCTGCACATGACCAGAATATCTTGCAATTGTTAAAAGATTCTTGTTCAGATCATTTATCATCTGCTCTGAATCAAAAACTGAAGTTTAAAACAAAAGGCTTCCTCATGATACAGGGAAAGGCGTTGTTTTCCAATAAGTGTCATAAATGACTAATCTAGCTTTACATTATGGTTGATTGATGGCAATTATATTTTTACTTTTAGACATTCATTCATTCATTCATTTATTCTTGCATACTGTTATTCATTTTGTCTGGGGAAATTGAAAGATACAAGTTAAAATTACCAGAATAAAACACTGTGTGTGCTGATCAGATCCTTGCCCACTTGACGATTTGTAAGGATAAAACTCTGATATACCTGTTCTGCATTCTAATTTCTCAGCCAATTATCTTTTCTCTAGTTTGGAGGGTCCTTGTGGGCTTAAAGCAATAAATATTGCAGTGATTTCAGATATATAGACAGGAAACTTGGGAGCATCGATAGGAACTGTCGTGTCCTCGAAAATGATGCCAGGAGTCGGTGACTTCAAATCATGCTCTTTTATTTAAGTAGGAACCGAACTGGCTCTTTGCAAAAGGTTCGCGGCTTTTATTCTTTTAGCCGCCGTGGCCGCGGCCAATGGCACCACTTTGAATCTCCCGCGATTCGAATAGACCAATCGCGGGAGATTCTTCGCGAGCCAATCGGCGCGGCTCGCCTGACCAATCAGAGTGCCCCGCGCTTTAGCCAATCAAAGCGCGGGGATCTCAAGAATGCTAATTAAGGGACAGAACAGGAACTGATAAGAAACTAGATCAGAACATAGAGCTGAAAAGGTACAGAACAAACCAACTAGCCCCATTAGGTTTTCTGCCATGCAAATGAAAGGAAAATTGTCCCAGCAGAAAACTCACAGTGACAGCAGGAGCTATGGTACTGGGCAACCTCTGGGATAGCGGTATCGCCACCTTGCAATATTTGCTACATTGGTTTGCACAGAAGTATCAGGAACAGGTGCCAGACAGAAAAGGCTTTGTGATCGGAGAAGATGCTGAAACACAATTTCTGCCTGAGTGGCTTTGATAAGATGGAAAAGTTTTGTAAAAGGAGACTAATGTGGCTTAGTTTCTCATTTCAGCTCCACCCTACATGTTTGAGTATAGAAATAACAGTTTAACTGATTTGTAAGCTTACTAAGCCAACTTCAGTTGAAGAAGAAATTCCTGCTGAATTCTACATCTCAGGTTCTAAAGCTACAATGTTTTTTTAGGTGGAAAAAAAAAGCCAGTTGCTTATTTGAGTGGAGCAGTGAGGCCAGTAATGCCCTGTAAAGGAAGCTATGAGAGATAATTGTGACTCACTTATCATCTGAAACACAATACAGTTCATTTATTCTGATTCATCATAATGTCCGCATCTTTTCATCATGACTCAGTTTTACTAGATTTATTTATTTATATTTATTCATTTATGGCAAAAGCTCTTCTAAAGCAACTTACAAAACAATAGTTTATAATGAAATCTAAATGACAACAATACCTAAGAATGAGACACATTTAGTAGTGTCACACAACACTAGTCCTACTTGTCTAGAGGATATTAAATATTATATAATAATTGGGTTAATTTTTTTATCTAAACTTTTTTTAATAAATAAGCCAAGGTGATGAATATACCTAATGCTGCTTCCTCCTCTTTTCCCCACAACAGGGCTGTCAAACTCATGGCCCACAGGCTGAATGCATCATGCGCTGGCCACGCTCATGCCTGATTTAGCGAAGGGAGAAAAGTCACGATACGTCACTTGATGCTGTCGTGACGATGCAAGTTTGACACCTTGTCTCACAACAATCAGCTTGTGAGGTGAATTGGGCTGAGAGAAACTGGCCCAAAATCAACAACCTAGCTTTCATGACTAAGGTGAACCTGGAACTCATAGACTCCTAGTTTCTAGCCTGGTGCCTTAACAACTAGACCGAAGTGGTTCTCAACAGGAAGCCACATTTCTGCATTACTATACGCCACACTAATTTCAAACAGCCCTTCTCTTCTGGGCCAGAATAAAATCCCAAGACCAAGAAAACAATAATAACTTTCTATGATATGCTGGACCCGCCAGTCAAATATAGCCTGTGAATTGCATGTGATAAATATATGTGTTCCATAGACTGGCATAGTATAAAACAATATTGGGTTTATGTCTCATTTTAAAGCCATGGCATTATTTATTTGTTTCTTGCCCAGCATGTAGTATAAAACCAGCCTCTGTTACTTTTAAACTGTAATTTACAGCTTAGTATGTTGTTATAAACTAGTCATTGTGGCTTATTTAGCAAATCCAAGTTAACTGAAATTGTGACTTAATTCCACCTGTGGGCTCAGCCACTCTGTGGCTAACAATATTTCTTAATTTTAAAGGCATGCTGCCAGTTAAAATAAGCAATAGGTGCCTTAAAAATAGCAATGTGTATTAATATTTTTAAGCCCAATTCAGAGAAACATATCTGAGTGCTTTGCAATAGATGCAAAGTAGACAAAACTGGAAAATCTGCAAAGCCACATTACTGCTTTTAAAAAAAAATTTGGTGCTGGGTTTCCGGTTTCGCATGGCTTCGGGGCAGCAGGAATTCGCGACAGCTCGCGATTCCTGCTGTGCTAGCCGTCGAGGTACCCCCGACCCAGATGGGTCAGGGGGATATGGCTGCCCTGTAGGGACAGCTGAAGAGAGAGGGGAGTCGGACAGGGAGGTGGGGGTGTCGCAGACCCCCCCCTTCTCCGGAAAAACTCCTTTTTCCCAAGGCGGTGGAGCGGCGGTCAGCAATGGCCGCTACGAAGAAGCCAGCAACCGGGTAAGATTGCGCTGGAGGAAATGTGAAGAGTGAAAGTTTTGTCTGAGCCGGGTCAAGTAACATCCTTTAAATTGCCTGGAACTGAGCTGTTTGAATTGCTGGAGGATACATTGTATCCCTAAGAAGAGCGAAAGCGGCGGAGAAGCTGTTAAAGGGAACTTTCGTTTTTTTCTTCACTCTCCCACCCCATGGAAACAGCAGAAATGTTTGGATATATTGGACATCGAAAGTGAATTGTTTTGAGAGTTGAAGCTAAGGAACAAAAGGATTTTTGGACATTGAAAAATTTAAGAAATTGGAAACCCTTGTTGGAGGTATGGATTTCTGACTATTTAAAATTGACATTTTAAGTGGGAAGGGAGAGGAAAAAAAATTGGAGCAGAAGCTGAAAAAGGAGGAGATTGCCTAGAATCCCAAAGAAAGATATATGGTAATTGGACCTCTTTGACTAAACATTAACCCCAGAAAGAGAAAGAGAAGAAGGAAGAAAAGTATTAACTTTTGGAATTTTTTTTTTTAATTGTTTTTGATTAAAAATACTTGTGGTTGTTTTGGGAAAAGTTTCTCTCTTCATAATGGCATTGTTTGTGGATGATCTAAAGACTGAATATCAAAAATATAAAAAGGAAGATACTTTGGGCGCTTTGTTTCAATTCTTGGAAATGGCGTTATGTACTTATGAAAAGTTGATTACGCAGCAGAAGGACTGGGACAAGGAAGAAGAGGAAGAAGAAGCCATCTTTGATGAACAATGGGTCCCTTCCAGAGAGGAGGAGAAAAAGGATAAGAAAAAGGGGATTTTAAGAATTGTAAAAACAACCAAAGGAGAGAAAAATGAGCGAAAAGGTGGAGGCAAGGTTAGAAAGCAAAGGAAAAGGAGTGGAAAAAGAGAGGAGAAAAAACAAAGGGGTAAAAAGGGCAAGGAGAAGAATAAGCAGGAGAGAAAGGGGGGAGGAGAGGACTTGGTGGGGGGAAGCAAGATCTAAAGAAAAAAAGTTTATTTAGAGACAATGGGTGAATTTAATTTAGGATAAGAGAGGGATTCTGGAGGGTACATAAGTTTGTGTTTTTATATGTGTAGTTAGAGTATAAAATTCATTATGTAATTTTAGAATCTTTTAAACAGAATCCCAAGAAAAATTGTTACACGAGGTACTTTTAAGTTAGGGTAATGAGTTATAGATGTTACTCCAATTGGTGTATAGGAGAAGTATAGTAAAAGAAAAAAGATGAATGGATAGTTGGAAATAGAACAGACAAAGAATGTTATTGAAAATGGTAATAAGATATGGAAGGATATATAAAGGCTTTGTTATGGTTTTGTTTTTGTTTTTGTTTGGATTTTGTATATTGATAAAAGGCAATAAAATTTTAATTAACAAGAAATAATTTGGATGAAAAGGAGAAGTAGGGATAAGATATGAAGTTAAATAGATAAAGTATTGATACTATAATTTGGAATTGTTATGCTCTATTGGTTTTTTACTATTATTTTTTCCTAGAAAAGAATTTATAAGCTGTTATGCCTTGATTCTTTGTGCATTGTTTTTATAAAAATGGTTTTTATATATATATATATATAAAAGAAAATGATAATAAGATATGGAAGGATATATGGGGTGAATATGATATTTGAATTTGTGTCTGTGTGAAGAGTTTTAACCCGGGATCAGACAATCTTCAGAAAAAATCTTTTAGTTTTGTTTATGTTTTGTGTTTTGTATGTTTGTGTATTGTGTCTTCTGTAAAATTATTAAAAAATTTAAAAAAAAAAAGAATTAATAAAACCTTGGAGGAATGTAATTGTAAACAAGTCAGAAAGAAATGAATATGATGACTATAAAATGGATAAATATAGAAAAGAAATGAAATTGAATAAGAGTAAAGAGAAATAATGAGAAATTTGCTGAAAGATATTTATGTGTCCATATGGAAATGGGATAAATTAGAATTATGTTGTATAAAAATAATGTTTTATCCGACTTGTAAAAATTTATAATGTTAAGAGGTTTTATGTACTTAATGGTTAATGATGTGTTGTTTGTCTTTAAAATTAATAAAATTTGTTTCAAAAAAAAAATTTTTTTGGTGCTATTTACTACTGATGGATATGGAGTCAAATTTAGGGCACTGAGTCTCGATGCGGTTTTACTTTTACCATTATGCCTAGTAAGAGCACTTTGATTTACAGGGAAAAACATAAAGAAAAAAAAAAATAAGGAATTATAAAAAGGTAAATATAATTGTACAAATAGTAAAGATATACCAGGAATTGAAAATGAAAATGAAAGTATTATGTCAATAGGAAAGAAGCTGACTCTGATGCACTGTCAAAAATGGAAATGTGCTGTAAATGTTTGAAAAATGTGTAATAAAGATAAATAAAAGAAAAGAAAAAGAAAAAAAAAATATCTAAGAGTGCCACTTCCCCCCAAAACAGAACTGAAATACCAAGCATGACTAATAATCTCTGGATAGTGGAGTTGAAAATGGAATTGCTAATCTACACTGTTAAGTTCGAGCATGGGCGAGAAAGAATGGAGACAAGTTTCTGAACGGTGAACTTCAGCTCTTTATTTACATCGTGACTTGCTCCTTTAATATCAGTAAAACCCTCCTTATATAGGCAAACCTTGTAACGTTTAACCAATAACAAGCTAGGAACGCTAGCTTTTATAACCAATAAGAACTCTCTGTTAAGGGCCAATCAGATTCCCCAGAATGGGCCAATCCGGTCCGGCCACCTAACAGCCAATCAGAAGTGCAGGGCCAGAACCCTGCACTTACTCCAAGCTCACACTTTATTAATTATATTGCATACACAACACCCTTCCCCCTGGTTCCTTAGTTCAGGGCGCAGTTACATGGTCTCTTAAATAGGACGGTTGTCTTTTTAGTCTCTTTGATTTTCGTTGTATCGGCTGGTTGCAATCTCTCTGAGGTAGATCGTTGTCTGGCAGTGGGGCTGTCTCTGGTTCAGAGTTCACTTCTACGTCGTTGCCCACATTTTCCTCAATTCCCTGAGGTGCAAACATTTCTCCCTCCAGCTCCACTTCCTGAGTTTCAATTAAATCGTCGTTTCCTTCGAACGGGTTTCCTAGGGCTTCATCTTCTTCCGTACCTCCCCCCCCTCAGTTTGGTCATAGGGGAGTTGCGAATTGGCCGCTGCAAGCCGCGACCTTAATTGGTCGATATGCCGTTTCCAAAGTTTATCGTCAAGGCATTGCACAAGGTAGGATCTAGGGCCGGTTGCACGTACTACTGTCGCTTGCACCCACAACGGGTCGCCCCGATAGGTTTTTTGCATAAACCAGGTCTCCTACCTGGAAGGTGCGACAGCGGCCGCTGGATCCTAGTGGTTTCTCTGGTTCATACGCAGGGCGCAACCGGTCAAGGTGGGAGCGGAACTTTCGTCCCATTAGCAGTTCAGCGGGAGTTTTGTTGGTGACGCTATGTGGAGTGATGTGTTGCAAAAAGAGGATTTGGTTGACCTTGTCATCAATGTTGTCGTAGTCTACCTTTTGCAAGGTTTTCTTCACAAATTGAACCATGCGTTCTGCTCGGCCATTGCTCGCAGGGTGCGCAGGCGAGGTGAGCACATGGCGGATGCCGCAGTCAGCGAGATACTGCTCGAATGCTTGTGCAGTAAATTGTGGGCCGTTATCGGATACAAGGATGCCTGGTAATCCGTGGGTTGCAAAGAGTCTGTTTAGAATCTTGATGACCACCTCGGAGGTCGTAGTCGTCATGCGATGAATTTTGAGCCAATTGGAGTAGGCATCGACAGTAAGCAGGAAGGTGTGGCCCTTGGTTGGCCCCGTGAAGTCCAAGTGAATTCGGAACCAGGGTCCACGTGTTGTCTCCCATTCAGTAGGCATGGCTTTTGGTGGGGCGTTGCTGACTTCTTGGCATTTGGGACAAGCTTTAACCCACTGTTCGATTTGCTTATCAATGCCCAGCCACCATGCGTAGCTTTGTGCAAGGGCTTTCATTCGCACGATGCCGGGATGGCCATCGTGCAAAGTTCTCAGCAGCGCTTTTCGGAGCCATTCTGGAATAACGACTCTATCGCCCCAGATGACACAGCCTTTTTGGGAGAAGAGTTTGGTCTGTCGAGTTTTGAATGGTGTGAAGTCATCTGATAACTGGTCCAATGGCCATCCGCGTTCTACCCAGCCTAGGACGCGTGCTAGGGTGTGGTCGTGTTTGGTTTCTCTCGCGATATCTCAGACGGTCAGTGGAGGCGAGTTGAGCGCTTCGATTTGCAACGTGGTTACCGTTGGTGCCGGATCGTTGAGAGTCTCTGGAAGTGGTGCTCAGCTCAATGCGTCAGCGTGGTGAATGGCCTTCCCCGGGCGGTATTGCAGCAGATAGTTATAAGCAGCTAAGAATTCTGACCATATTATCCTTGGGGATAATATGTAGGGAGTTGGCTTATCTCCGGCTATTATCCCCAATAACGGCTTGTGGTCAGTCACAATAGTAAAAATCCTACCATACATGTATTCGTGAAATCTTTTCACAGATGAGACAATTGCGAGGGCTTCTTTATCAATTTGTCCATAGTTCCGCTCCGTTTTTGACAGAGTCTTTGAAAAATATGCAACAGGGGCTTCATTCCCATTAGGCAGTACATGGCTCAAAATAGCGCCCACCCCAAAAGGCGATGCATCACAGGTTATAACTAACAGCAAAGTCTTGTTATACTGCATGAGTATAGAGTCAGAAGTGAGCAGTTTTTTAACATTTCAGAACGCCTGTTCTTCATGGTAACCCCATAACCAAATTGCTTTTTTATCTAACAATCGGTGTAACGGTTGCTTTGTGCAGTAAAAATACATTATAAAAATTGATGAGGCCTAGGAATGCCTGGAGACCGGCCTTGTTTCTTGGCCTGGGAGCGTTTTTGATCTCTTTTAATTTACTTTCGGTAGGGTGAATGCCCTGGCTATCAATCAGGTACCCTAAAAACTCAACACTGTCAGAACACAATTTACATTTGTTTTTTTTAACCTTAAGACCGGCCTCTTGGAATTTTTTTAGGACTAATTTTAACCGGTCCTGTAAGATTTTTTTTGTAGGGGCTGCAATTAATACATCATCAAAATAGGGGACCACGCCCTTAATCCCTTGCAATAACCTTTCCATAAGGCTCTGAAAAATCCCCGGGGCTACACTTACTCCGAATTGCAGCCAGGTGCATTTAAAGGCACCTCGGTGCATCACAATAGTTTGGGCCTGTGCCGCTTTTTCATCTACTGGTAATTGCTTTCCCGCCCCCCAGGGAATGGAGGAGGTGCTGCACCACCGGAACTGGATATGCGTTCTGCTGCAGGGGGTGGTGCAAAGTGGCCCAGTAGTCCCCACAAATTCGGATTGACCCGTCTGGCTTAATGGGTGTTACAATAAGGGTTTCCCACAGGGAGTGATCGATGGGCTTCAACACCCCCTGAGCTATCAGTTTGTCGAGTTGTTCATCGATTTTCGATTTTAAGGCAAACGGAACTTGACGGGGCTTTAGGCGTATTGGAGCTATTTTTGGATCTAAGCTGAATGAGACCGGGGTCCCCTTGTACTCGCCTAAGCTGTCCGCAAAGATGTCCCTGAACTCAGAGATAAGCTCTTCCTCCCAGTCACAGCCACCGACTCGGTTTACGCCGGCCACTTCAATGCCGAGTGGCGCGAAACATTGGAGGCCCAGTAGGCTGGGCCGATCTCTATCGATGACTGTTAAAGGTAAGTATGCTGTGTGCTTCTTGAAAGAGACTTGGACTCGGCAGGACCCGACGACGGTGATTCAATTCCCCTGGTAGTCCTTGAGGATGAGGCGTTGGAAACGGAGATCTTGGCGTTGAATTGTGGGGATGAGTTGCTTGAATGTCTTCCATGACACCATCGAGAGAGACGATCCTGAGTCGACCTCCATGTGGCAAGGCTGGTTCTCGATGGCTACCGTGACTCGGATTTTCTTAGTGTCCAAGGCTGAGGTGTGACCGATAGTGATAGTATGGTGAGCCTCTTCTCTCTGCAAAGCTTGATTTCTGTAGGAGTGGTTTACTGGCTCTCGCCTTACAGGATGGTTTCCTGTTGATTGGCGATAGTTAGCCCCTTTTGAGGCCTGGCTGGGTCCTGGCAAGCTGTGGCAGACCCGTCCGATGTGGCCGCGTTTCCTGCACTCATGGCAGAGTGCGTCGCGGAATCTGCATTCGGATCTGGCATGGTTGGCTCCACAGCCAGCGCAAGGGCGTAAGGGCTTCGGCCGAAAGTCCCAGTCGGACCGCAGTCGATAGACCCCTTCTTCGTCGCTGTCTGACGACGAAGAGAGGTCCTCGTGGTGCGTTGTCGCGAGCTGCCCTTCTGAACTAGGTGAGATTTCGCTGGCCAGTGGTGGTACCGGAGTGCGGTTTCGGTGTAGTTGTGCAGCCGACTTCTTGGTTGCTCCCACTGAGGTAGCATTGGCAATGGCGTCGGCAAGGCTGATGTTGCCTTTCGCCATCAGCTTGCTTTGAACGCCTGGTGCATCTAATCCCAGAACTATGCAATCTCTTAGTGCTAGATCAATGAATTCGCAGAGGCCTCCCAAATTTCGGAGGTCTGCTATGAAGTCAGCTACGCTCTCTCCCTTTCGCTGGCTTCTTTGGTAAAACTCATGGCGTCTCACGAGCGTAGGCACGGTTGGGGCGCAGTGGTCTCTCAGGATAGGTTCGAGGTCATCCCAATCCATGGCCTTCACTTCTCGGGGTTTGGCTAGTGCCTTAACCATCTTAAATACTGTTGGACCACAATGCGTCAGGGACACCGCCCGTTTCTTCCCTGCTGTGGCGTCCTTTAAGTTGTTCGTCTCTAGGAACATTTGGAAACGATCCATGTAAGACTCCCAGTCTTCTTGTGATGGATCGAACGGAGCGGGTGGTACGATGCCGCTGGACATGGTTCCGTTGTTGGCGTCATCTGTCACGTGCTCAGTGTTCTTCGAAGTTTCATTGGTTCAGATGTCTCCACATCCCATCCTTGTCGCCAGTGTTAAGTTTGAGCATGGGCGAGAAAGAATGGAGACAAGTTTCTGAATGGTGAACTTCAGCTCTTTATTTACATCGTGACTTGCTCCTTTAATATCAGTAAAACCCTCCTTATATAGGCAAACCTTGTAACGTTTAACCAATAACAAGCTAGGAATGCTAGCTTTTATAACCAATAAGAACTCTCTGTTAAGGGCCAATTGGATTCCCCGGAATGGGCCAATCCGGTCCGGCCACCTAACAGCCAATCAGAAGTGCAGGGCCAGAACCCTGCACTTACTCCAAGCTCACACTTTATTAATTATATTGCATACACAACATACACAGTTCTGAAATGTTTTGCTTTACAAGTTTTATCTCTTTGGCCCCTTTTTAATAAATAACATTACCTGATACTGTGGTTCATTTGTTAAATTAAATATACACTGGCCAGTCAGCCCTCCAACCTTCTTAAAGAAGAACTCAATTCAAATATATTTCTAATAAGTGCGTAGAGCACCTTTATAAGCAAACACACATGTACATATATGTACTGATATACGTATGTACAGGCACACCTATCCACTTTCATCCATACTTGCATACATACTGTAGGCTTTTGCAAAACGTCTGGTTGGAATTTTGATTTCAAATAACTCAATGAAACCAAATAACAAAACTAATCATTCTTTTCAGTAATATTATGGTTTTACATTCATTATTATCTTTACCATTATATCTTTGCTAGTCTCACAAACACAGCTTTTGTTCTATTGGCACACACGTATGAATCCTGTTTTTGTGTGCTATGTATGCATGGACAGTATGTATACGTATAAAAGACACACTCTCCCCAATAATTGCATTTTCAAAATATCCTACACACCCAGAACGAAATAAAAAATTCAGTGTGTGGGATGTGTATATTACAGCAGTTAGTAGATCTAATAAAATCTTTCAGGTTTATGGCAGGCAACATGTCAAATGCAGTTTATATTTCCCAGGGCATAATTGTGTTTTTGTGCAAGTCGCTTTGAAGTAATAACTGCTTGTATCTGGGAGGAAAAACAAGTATTTTTATCAAGATGAAAGGGGCTCAATGAATTTAGCAGACCTCACATACAGCCCTAATACAATAAATTAGGAGGATTAATGGAATTGTGAGCTACAGTAGTAACCTACGCGGTAAAACGCCCACTTTAGGGAAGCTGATAATACAGTTTATCATGGACTCCATGGGAATTCCCACAATATATTAGTTGTGGTATAACAATACAGAGACCACAGTCAGGGGTATGTCTCTTTTGACACCACATTCTCTTCCCACACTTATTTTACCAGGGAAACAACTCTGGAGCAGTTTAATTAAACTTCACTGCAATGAATTAGCCCAGGTCCTAGCCTTATGACAGCGAGGAACTTGGCAGAGCCACAGGGGGCTGTCCTTCTGTGACACCAGAACTTGGTGATGGGAATGAACAGGCTCTGGATGACCATGTAACCAGGATGCCTGCTGCAGCTGCCAGTCACTCACTCCCAGAATGCTCCCAACCTGATCTAAAATAGCCTCCTCCAGTCTGCCCATTCCTATCGGTGTGCCTTTAAGTGAAGAGAGAGAGGTATTGAAATGGATTCCTTCAGGGAGAATTCATAGCCATTAAACCTCTCCTTTCTCAGTGCTCTTAAGTATCAGATTGACTGTGAGGTAACTGGGGGACGTGGTGGCTCAGTGGCCAAGACGCTGAGCTTGTCGATCAGAAAGGTCAGCAGTTCAGCAGTTCGGCAGTTCAAATCCCTAGCGCCACGTAACGGAGTGAGCTCCTGCTACTTGTCCCAGCTTCTGCCAATCTAGCAGTTCAAAAAGCACATAAAAATGGAAGTAGAAAAATAGGGACCACTTTGGTAGGAAGGTAATAGCATTCTGTGTGCCCTTCAGCATTTAATCATGCTAGCCACATGACCATGGAGATGTCTTCAGACAGTGCTGGCTTTGTAATAGAGATGAGCACCGCCCTCTAGAGCCAGAAATGATAAGCATGTATGTGCGAGGGGAACCTTTACCTTTACTTTAACTGGAAGATAAGGTGGCTGCTGCAAAATTCAGATAATACTGGAAATATGGCCAGTTTAGCCCTAAGGATTTAATCCGCCTATTTTCTCTTTTTCTAGATGGAATTCTGTGTTTTGTTCCCCCAAAATGTGTTCGTTAAAACACATATTTTTTTCCATGCAAAGGGGGTATGTGTTTTATTGACTAGTCTCAGGGCATTAGAGGGCAGGTTCTTTCCGCCTCTTGTTAGTGGTGTATTTGCAATTACAGGTAATCCTCGACTTAGTGAACTTACAAGGGCACCGAACAAAGTGCCCCCTTTTTTTCAATACTTTCAACCATTGCAGAATCCCTGTGGTCATGTGATCAACATTTGGATGCTTGGCAACTGGCATGCATTTATGACGACTGCAGTGTCCCAGAGTCATGTGATTACCTTTTGCAACCATCTGACAAGCAAAGTCAGTGGGGAAGCTAGATTCAGTTAACATCCGTGTTACTAAATGAAAACCTGCAGTGGTTCACTTAACAACAGTAAATAAGTCATACAATGGGGCAAAATTCACTTAACAACCATCTCACTTAGCAACAGAAGTTTTGGGCTCAATTGTGCTAATAAATCGAGGACTTCCTGTACATCAACTGTGGAATGATAGACGTTGGGGGTTTTTCCTGCTACTTGTCCTTCCACCGTGCCCTTGATTTGTAAATGCCTCCTAAGAGAAGTTCCGTCACAATGCTTCCTTTTCTGGGACTTAAGTGGAACATCAGAAGGCAAGGAAGCTGCAGAAGGTTGCAGAAATTTTTAAAAAAACATTCATAATCATAATATAATTCAAATGCTCCTATTTCACAAGAATGCCACCTTTTTTTCCTTTTGAGAAAAAGGTAGAAAAGAATATATTTGATAAACACAGAGAGAATACATGCTGAGCCTACTATAATCATCGCTACTGTACATAAGCTCCATTTACAGGTTTTCCTGTAAGAAATTCCTGATGTACACACAGTGGAATCTAATACCTGGTGAGTATTTTAGTTTCTTAGCAACTCTGGGTCAAATTCATTTACACTATAGACGTAGGTCTTTTCCTCACCTACAGGCAACATTCTCAGTAGAATGACCTGGTAAATGTAGAGTTCCCCCATGGATCATATGACATTGGCCTACTATTATCTCCAAGATTTAAGCAGCCTTGTATGGTTCCTTCATCAATTTCAAAATAGCCAAATGTTCTTGCTTAAGCCAACAAAATGAAATGGCATGTGTTACTCTGCATTCCCTCTCTCACACTTATAGATTTGTTCATGTGACTAAAATATACTTGTTCAATCATTGCTAGATTCCTGGGGAAGTTGCTTTTAACTTAGAAGGGAGGATGGAAATATTTTTTTAAAAGGTTTATTGTTTTTTAAGACAAACATAGACAAACAAAACATAAAAACATCAAGCCATCTTATATATATATATATATATATATATATATACACACACACACACACACATACAGTGTGTCGGTTGGTTTACAAATTGTTTTGTGCTTCCACTTCTTGGTCTTCAATTACAATTACATTGTATATTCATACAACTCATATTGTCAATCAAATATTCCTAAATACATTAATATTATTATTAATCAATCATTTGATTATACTATTATTCATTCATGTTTTACAAGATAATCTATATTTTATTTAATTTGTTTTGTGACAGTTCTTATTATCATCCCAGATCTATCCTACAATCATTTTGCAGCTATAATAAAAAAAAATACATTTTTATACGTTCATTATGTTATGTTCTAAAAATCTACATATTTCACTACTATGTTTTATTGTCTAACCATTGATAGAATAGATCCCAAATGTTATAAAATTGTTTATCATCTTGTTCTCTGATTTCAAATGTCAATCTACTCATTTCAGCACATTCCAATATTTTCTTAATAATTTCCTCCTGTGATGGTATTTTCTCATTTTTCCAGTTTTTGGCAAACGCAATCCTAGCCACTGTTAATACATTTACAATCAGGTATTTCAATTCTTTACTATATATTTAAGGTAAAATTCCCAATAAAAATATCTCTGGTTTCAAGTCTATATGCTTTTTTGTCATTTTTTCCAACCACGTGTGGATTTTAGTCCAATATTTTTTGGCATCCGCACAAGTCCACCACATATGGTAATATGAGCCAGGTACTTGATGACATTTCCAACATTTTTCAGATTTGTTCTTGAACATTCTTGCTGTTCTTGTTGGGGGGAAATGCCACCTGTAAAACATCTTATACAAATTTTCTTTATATGCTGTTGACAATGTCATTTTATAATTTTGAGGCCACAGTTTTTGCCATTTCTCTAGATCAATCCCATATCCAAAATTCTTCCCCCAAGCAATCATTGTTTCCTTAACTTGTTCTAAAGATGATTAAAAATTGTATGGATATCTATTAGAAATTAAGCTAGAAGAAGAACAAGTTTTGGCTTAATTTCTAATAGATATCCATACAATTTTTAATCATCTTTTCATCAGTACCTATCTTATCTAAATCAGTCAATTTATCATAGAAACCTTCTGCTTTAGAATCTTCATCATACCTTGAATGTATTTGCGCATATGAAAACCAATTCATCTTTATACCTTCTTCTAATTTTTGCATAGATTTAGGTTCACCCTTTTCATTCAATATTTCACCATATCTAACTGTTTGTTCCTTTTTGTATATTATAAGATAGGAAAAAGCTTCAATAGTCGATAGCCAGACTGGAATTTTCAAATAACATTGCCTTTTAGTCTTCTCCCAGTTTAACCACAGAGACTCCCGTATATAATGTCTTCTAAAATACCCCTGTGTTTTCATTCCTTTATACCATAAAAAAGCATGCCACCCCAACAACAGATCATGTCCTTCTAGTGTCAGTAATCTAGCATTTCTTAATGTTATCCATTCCTTAACCCAAATCAAATTTGTAGCTCAGTAGTCCAACTCCCAATTAGGCAAACCAAATCCCCCTCTTATTCTAGCATCTTGCAAAAGTTTTAATTTTATTCTCGCTTTCTTACCTTGCCATATATATTTCAACACAATTTTATTTAAATCTTCAAAATAATCTTTTCCAAGCCTAATTGGAATTGTTTGGAACAAATATAAAATTCTGGGTAATATATTTATCTTGATTGTTGATATTTTCCCTATTAATGACAGTTGTAAATTTTCCCATTTCGCCAAATCTAGCGCTATCTGCTGCTTAAGTTTGATATGGTTATTCTCTTTTAGTGTACTACATCTTGCTGTTAAATGTATCCCCAAGTACTTGATCTGGATTTTTAATACATCCACTAGTTCTTCCTTTTGTCTTGATAATATGTTCTTTGTTTTGTCTTTATTTATTTTCAAACCAGCCACCTTCCCATATACCTCTATTTTTTCTAGCAATTTTAATGCTGTTTCTAGTGGATCTTCTAAGATGAAAACCAGATCATCTGCAAGTGCTTGCAATTTAAATTCTTCTTTTTTAATTTTCATCCCTTTTATATCCTTTTCTTCTCTAATATTTCTGTTTAACACTTCCAAGGTTAACACAAACAACAAAGGTGACAGTGGGCACTCTTCTCTTGTTCCTTTTCTTATATCAATAGAGTCCATTAATTCTCCCTCTGTATTACCTTTGCTGTTTGCTTATGCTATATAGCTTCTATTGCTTGGAATAATTTTTTATAAAAACCCATCTGTTCCAGCTGTAATAACATTCACATTGTCAAATGCCTTCTGTGCATCTAAGAATACCAAAGCCATTTGTTTTTCAGGGTGTGCCTCATAATCTTCCAAAGTGTCCAAAATTACTCTCATATTGTCTTTAATTTGTCAGAAATCCATTTTGGTCAGGGTGAATAAAATTATTTAGGTATTTTTTAAGTCTTTCTGACAACATTGAAGCAAAAATTTTATAATCTGCATTTAGTAGGGAAATAGGTCTGTAATTCTTTATTTGTAATGGGTCGGCCTTCTCTTTTGGGATAAGTGTAATATAAGCTTCTGACCATGATTTAGGTATCTTCTTCTTTGACATAACTTCATTCATAACTTCTACCAATGGAATATTCAATGATTCTTGTAGTGTTTTATAAAATTCCACCAGAAATCCATCTGGGCCTGGTGCCTTTCCATTGTTTTGCTTCTTAAGTGCTTCAGTTAACTCCATCATTGTTATATTGCTTTCTAACATTATTTCAGTCTCTTTAGGTATCTGGGGTAGGTTAGCATTCTGTAAATACTGTTGAACTCTTTCATCATCAATATTCTCTAGTGTGTATAGTTTCCCGTAATAGTCTCATATTTCCTTCTTCTCTTTACTTCCATAGCAAACTTGGCCTAGATCATCTATTAATTGCAATATTTTCCTTAATTCTTTCTCCTTTCTCAGTTTATATGCTAACCATCTACCTGGTTTATTTGCATCTTCAAAATAGTTCTGTTTCGCGCCTCTGATTTTCTGTGCTAATTCTTCTTTTTCTATTAATCCCATTTTATGTTTAATTATATCCATTTTTAACTTAATGTCCTTTTTCTGTGACATTTTCTGTAGCTCTTTTTCAAGTCCTTTATACTCATCCTCTAATGCCTTAGAGGCTAGTCTTTTCATGGTATTTCTTTTCCTTGTATAGTCTATTATCAAGCCTCTGGCATATGCCTTCATTGTATCCCATACATTCTGAATTGATGTATCTTCTTTTGTGTTTTCTCTAAAGAAGAAAGGCAGTTCTTTCTCCATCCACTGTGTGAAATCTTTTTCCTATAATATAGTATTGTTTAACATCCATCTAGATCTTCTTCTTTGTCCTTTCCATTTAATTGTCATTGGATTATGGTCTGCCCAAATACTTGTTTCAATATTTATTTCTTGCATATTGGCAAACAATTCTGTTGACATCCATATCATATCTATTCTGGACCATGATAAATGTCTGTTTGAATAGAAAGTATATTGTTTAGTCTTAGCATTTCTTTCTCTCCATGCATCTTTTAGGTTTATCTCATCTGTCATTTTAAAAAAGGATTTAGGGAGAGTCTTTCTGTTTTGCTTTGTTGTTTTCTGTGTTGTATAGCCCAATTTATTGTCTACAATTCCATTGAAGTCTCCCATCATAACAATATTAGTATAGTCCAGTTCAATTATTTTCATATGTAGTTTTCTATAGAATTCTTCTTGATTGTCATTCGGGGCATATATTGCAATCAGGAGTGTTTTCATATTATTGTCCATTATTTCCACCATTAATACTCTTCCATCATCATCTGTATCAATCAATTTTGCTGGGATAATATCTTTAATGTATAAAACCACTCCTCTTTTCTTGTATTGTGTCAAAGAAGTAAATATTTTCCCTAACTTTGGCTGTATCAACAGTTGTTCATGTTGCTTTTTAATATGTACTTCTTGTAGGCAGATTATATCAAATTTTAATTTCTCTAATTTATGGAAAGTTTTCCTTCTTTTAACAGCTGAATTAATGTTAATTATGTTAATTGTAATCAGTTTTTTCTCTTCCCTGTTTATACTTTATAAATAGGTTTAGCAGCTCTTGTAGATCTTGGTTAAAAATTAGAAAACTAGAACTTCAAGCAGTTTTAATTGGAAAATAGAATTGGGTTCTGCCAGTTTATTGCTGTTTCCAAATTAGCGCATAGGAGATTTTCCACTGGTTCTACCAACCATGGGTTTTATGTAGCCCTAATTTTATTGGCTTTATTATCTGAAATATATTTTACCTTCTCCAGTAGTATTTTGCATATAGTGCAAATGTGATAATGTGATGGTTTAAGACATACAGACAGCCAAAACAATTGCATCTTTTGAATCCAAGCAGAAGTTTACTTTAAAAAAAAAAAAAGCTCAGTTATGCTCATATAACTTTTCCTGTGTTTGTGTTCAACCATAAAAGGTGAAAAAAGATTTTGCTTATTCAAAGACAAAATTTATATACTTGCTCCGATTTTATCATTTTCTCTTTTGCAGTTATTCAACATCTCTTTATTCTAACTTCTTCATAGCTCACTTTTTAAAAAAAAAATCCAAAGTCAGAAGATACCATTTTCTTACCTGTTAAATCACAACTCTTTTTTTTAATATTAGAGCTGTGTAAAAATTCAGTTCAGAGATGCAATTCAAAGACAATTAAATCATTTCAGAAAGCCAATTAAAATCAAATTGAATATTTTCAGATATTTCTGCACATGTTGATTGATTTCACAATTTCATTGGAATATCCAAACAAAATCAGATTCAAATTTTGACATTTGAATTTTATTTAATACTGCCGCGGATCCTTGAGAAATATAATGATATAAATATGTAGTAAGTATAGTAAAGAAAGATGAAGAAACTTGTGATCTGGATCAGATTTTGCATGATTTGCAATTACTGTACTTAACTCGAACTAATGAACAAGGAGCAGCATGTCATTCTATTTCCAAGGCAATAGAATAGAATTATTTTGCTTTTTATTTCTAAAATAAATCTTCTTTTCTTCATTTTATTCCCTGCCAGTAAATTAAATATCACCTTTTTAAATCAAAATACAATGTAACAATATCATGCATTTGGTCTCATTTTGTCACCTATACATGTTTGTGTATACATGAGAACATTCTACAATAAAAAAAGGTTTACTAACAAGTAATACTGTAATACAAATATTAATATTTTTTCAGATGGACAATATGCTATTTCCCAGAACACATTTCATCAAATTTTCTCCAATAAAATAGCATTGTGTCTTCCATTATTTATAGGTATGTCTTTCTAATACCTTTTATTAATTCATGGCAATATGTAGGGTTTAACAAATGAGAAGCAATAAAACTGTAGTTGCCATATTTAACTGAGGACTATCGGAATACTTTGAAGAACTTTGCAATTTCCAAGACTAGCTTGAAATGGGGTGGGGTTGTTATGGTTCAGCATGGTGTAGTTTGATGCTAAGCCATAATACAGCTACTCCATGACTTACACCAATGCATTTAGTGATTTTTTGATGCTGAAAAACACAACTTATGACTTTTTTCCCCATACTTACGATCGCTGCAACATCCCCATGGTCATGTGATTAAAGTTCAGGCATTTGACAAGAGAACAGAATGACAGAGATGGGAGGGTTCTTGGCGGTCTTCTTGTCCAAACCCCGACTCTGGCAAGAAACCCTATATCAGGGTTGTCAAATTCGTGGGCCCCGGGCCAGAGATGTGATGCGCTGGCCATGCCCACCCAATACATCATGTGACAATATGTCATCGTGAGTTTGACACCCCCGCCCTATTCCATTTCAGACAATTGGCATGTATTTATGACCGTTGCATTGTGATAATGTCTTTTTTTTAATGTTATTTATTTTCAAAATACATGTGTATTTACATTTTAGCAGTTCTGTGCCAAGCATTACAATTACATAAATTTTATTTACAATTCTATTTCATTTTATTTACAATTCTATTTCATATCAAATCTTATTCCTTTTTTCTAACCATATATATAAAACATTTCCCAGACTTCATAATACTCCGATTCCTCTTTTCCTTTCCTTTCCTTGTGATAATGTCTAATGTGATTCTATTTGTAACTTTCCCAGCTGGGTTCCAACAAGCAGAGTCAATGAGGAAACCAGATTCGCTTAATGACCACATGATTCACTTAACAACCATGGCAAAAAAAAGGTGTAAAATGGGGCACAATTCATTTAACAGCTGCCTTGCTTAGCAATGGGAATTTTGGGCTCAATTGTGTCGTAATACCTGTATACCTGTATACTTTGTCTGGCTACAGTATATTATAGGAATGCTTTATATTTTTTAAACCAAGGTTTCACCAACCTGTATATGTTTGCACAGCAATAATAAGGTATGAATTAGCAGTATAAATTAGATTTGGAATGACTGAGTTCTGCTGGAATTGGCTTTCCTTACTCGCAAGACCTTTGTGGCAAGAAAAACCCTGTCACCATTTCCCATCAGGGTGACAATCAATGACGGTCTCATCAGGTGACAAATAAAGCATATGATCTTCCGGCCCCAGCACATGAACTTTTGCTCATTTGTCAGATTCTACAAAGGCAGAATTCAGGTGGTTTTAGTATGTGCATGAACTTTGCCTGCCCAAGAGAAAACACAACGCCAGAGAAAAAGAAAGCGGTTTTCTCCTTCTTGTAAAAGAGAGGAGGTGGCTTAAATGTAAATGACCAAGTGGGTATAATTGACAACTCTAGTCTCCAGCAGTGAAAGCCTGAGCAGGGGTGGAGGAACCAGTCGCCTTTGAAATGAGGAAACCAGAAGAAACTGTAGTTGGATCCCAAAGGGCACGCTTACCCATTCTAATTCAAATTTCCCATGTCTAGAGCTGTCTTGCAAGTAAAGGGAGAATCTTGTGTCAATGTATTTCTACTGCTCCTATTATTCTTCTTACACAGGTAATGCAGAGGTCAGAGATTTTCAGGTGGAATAAACAGATCAAGTGTCTGCAACCATGGCTACTGGTCCACCAAGACAATCGTTCTCTTAGTTTCAGAAATGGAAGGTGGGGGAGAACACTGCTTTAAGTGGGGCAATACAATGTAGGTGAGGAAAGACTATATACAGTATAAAATGTATTCAAGGCATTCAGTAAGTAAAGAGTAAAGAAAAGTTCTGGAGGATTTGCATTTACAACTTAGATCTCTACTACACTATTAGTGTAGTAATTCTGTGACTCTCAGTGGACTTTCTCCTTTATAACTTCATGCTGTTTGTTTCTTTATTTGTTTCCTTGCCTTTTGGAATCACCCTCAGAAGACTTAACCTCCGTTTTCAATTCCGAGTCTACTGCCCATAATGCAATATCCTCTGTTCTCACAATGGATAACTCATTCTGCAGAAACAATGGAGCAAGCACAGAGAGATGACATAGAAGTGCTACTGTTGCTTGGAAGTGATAGTGAGGAAATTCCACTTGTCATGAGTTTATAAGCTGGAAGAACAGAAGTTGCCTAAGGCTGCAATCCTATACACTTCTGTAGGAATACTCACTGTTGAATTCAACTTAAACATTTGAACTGTCTACATTCTAAGACATGTTCTCTGTGGTCAAAAAAAAATTACAGATACTTTTACTATGAAAGAAAGGATCTAATCCTGTTCTTTAGGAAATTTTAATTTGGAATGGAACAATTTTTCAAAGAACATTTACATTATCTCATTTAAAATATTTACTACTAAGCAATTTAATATTGCTTGGAATATAGGTGGAAAGTACAAGATATTTCAGTTATTTCTCTTCTATAACTCGATAGAATCTTTGTTCTGACATCCTTCTTCATGCATTTATCAACAGATGAGGGAGCTGACTGAACTGAAGCGGAGAATCTGCTCTGAAATGATAAACTTAGTTTTCAAGTTAAAACCCCGAACGATGGAGAGATGGAATTGCTCAGTTTCCTAAAACTGAACTAGAAAGGATACAGAAGCTTGTATGTCTCACAAGCTCTCAATGGAGATTCTCAATTATCCATGTCATGGTGGTCCCAAAAGGTGCTTTTCAAAAGACACCTGGATTTTCTTATTTTTGTTTCCTTGAAAATGGTTCACTTCTCATTCAAGAAGCTTCAGAGAACTTCAGAGAACTGTAGAAGCTTCCTGGATGAGAAGTGAAACGTTTTCAAGGGGGGAAAAACCAAGAAAATCCAGCTGCCTTTAAAAAAGCACCTTGGAAGTCTGACCTATGTGTCATCCTGTATCCAGAGCTGTTAGGTTTTCTTTCTTGACACTCAAGGAGTAATGACTGGAGCCGTAGAGTTGATGATTGACAAATCATAGGAGAGTAAATGAACTAAGCTTCAAATCTTCAGACTACAGAAAATATTTGAACTTGAACCTCAAGGACAGAAACATTTCTGAAGGTCTTATCTAGCTAGCTTGCTACCTAGAATTGCCTCTGATTCATCCATAGAATAGAATCTCACAAGAGGGCGAAATTGAAAGCAAACATCAAGGCAGCTAGAGAGCTCCATGAAGGATACCGAACTTCTCTGACACTGGCCTTTCCAATAGGCAAAAGAAAATGATATAGGATGCCTCAAAAAACAGATTTTGAAAAAGCATCAAACTGTCAATTATTTGATTTATTGCAAAAGTTTTAGGCCAAGGTCAATACTATGGTATTTAGATAAATATCTGCTTTAAAAAATAAGAACGAACTTCCAATTAATTGCTAAGACTGGGAATGGTGCTGACTGCCAATAATTTCAACACAGGAGATTTGTTACATTATCTACCTATTATCTCATAAAATGCACGTAATGTCTTAAAAGGTTTCTAATGCCATTTAATTTAAAAGATATTAATATTGTTGGCTAGCAAAGGAGATAGGGGACATCCTTGTCTTGTGCCTTTCCTTATATTAATAAAATCTGTAAGTTCCCCCTCCATCATTACCCTTGCTGTCTGTTTATTATATATGGCTTCTATTGCTTGAATAAATTTTTTAGCAAAACCCATCTGCTCCAATAGTAATAACATAAATCTCCAGTTCACGTTGTCAAATGCCTTTTGAGCATCTAGAAATATCAAAGCCATTTGCTTTTCAGGATGAGCCTCATAGTATTTCTAATTCTATCATCATTCTGAAATTACAGAGGTTGTGTTCACGCAATACATTTATCCATGAGCTAGTCTACTATGAGATCAGTTTACTTAGCTTAACAATGATTTTGGCTGGGTTTGTGTATTCTAGGCTTTAAAATGGTTGACTAGTTAGCTGTTCAATGTGTTATACATAAACACAGCATGTGCCTTTTATAATCTCATCACTCCTTATCACCCATCCCCTCCCATTTTGTGACTATATGACTGTAACTTTGGCGCTTATATCCTTACGATTTATATTGACCATTTCCTAGTATGATTTTATTGCTTATTGTACCCTATGACTATCATTAAGTGTTGTACCTTATGATTCTTGACTCTTGACAAATGTATCTTTTCTTTTATGTATACTGAGAGCATTTGCACCAAGACAAATTCCTTGTGTGTCCAATCACACTTGGCCAATAAAAGAATTCTAATAACCCCATATTGCTAATTGTAGCTTGTAGCTCTGTTCAAAACATTTGTGTTCATTGACACACACTTTCAAGTCAATATATGGAGTACTGCAGCCTTTGCCAGTTTTTCCCTACTTGATTCCTCATATTTTCGGAACACCATGGAGAAATCAACTCCTAAGCCAAGTAACCAATTCTTCTAAGGAATGGAAGGAATTGAATGAAATTATTACTGATCTTACTTATTCGCACAACCTTTGAAATAAGAAGCCCAAATGTCATATTCTTGTAAATCACTGGAAAATTGCTTTGAAGAGTATGTAATTCATCTCTTCTGATTTCAAAATAAGGTTAATACAACAGCACTTTTGGTGTGGTGTATTGATTCTCTGAGAGAACATTTAATAATATTTGGTTGCAATCATCCTGTTGTTGGATATGCAGTTATGAATGGGAATGTTAGCTAATATAGTTTGACTTTGTCTTATTACTGACAGATTCAGGGACAAAATATGCAGGTTTATCAAATGCACTTGACTTTAGACTAATAGTTGCATTGTCAAAATGCTCTTCTTGGTATGATCACTAATACTTGAAATCTGTCAAGAAATGTGAATATTGTATTTGTTTGCATCTCCCTTTCCCAGCCTGGTGTTCTAATGCCCTAGTCTTGGGACTATAATGGCCTGGCAGGAGGTGAACAATAATTCTGGAAGTTCAAATCCCAAAAATTGGTAGAGGTGAGACTGGCCAACCTTGGTTAGGAATGGCTGTCTAGGATTTCAGGTGAGAAATTTTCCAAGCGACTGTTAGGGATTCCAGGTGTTTCTTTTACCTGCATAGCAATATGCTCTGCTCTAGTAGTTTTACTGTGTATTCCAGTAGATACGATAAGTGAGGAGGAAAAGAAAACATATTAACCCACCACTTGTACCTTCAGCGCGTGCAATCAGTAGACTATCTTGAAGGTTTCAGCAATTGAGATAAGGAAGACAAGAATGCCTATTGTAAGCAAGCACAGGTGTGCTTTCCCAGATACTTGATTTAAAGGCCATCTGTGTGCTGCAAGGAAGCATGTGGTAAACCCATCCCAGGTCCAAATCCATACTCAACTCATTATTTTTTCTAAAAGAAAGCCCTCACATTTCATTAAGCCTGTATATGTGGCTATTCCCGACACATCAATTTCACTTTCACTAGGTTTTTTTAAAATTATTTACTTCAAATTAGATCCTTTTGTGGGGGGGTGTAAACCCATTACTACTAGTAGGAGTTTTTAAAGAAAAAAAAAACCTGTGTATCATTAATTCTGTAAGTTTAAAATATATAAATTTGTCTGCCTTTTCCAATGATACTCTAGAATCTTCACATCTGAAACTTTACTTTTTATGTTGACTGTTATCGACTATTTTATTATATTCATCGTTGTAGAATGTAATGCAAATCTCTCACCTGAAATCCTAGACCAGAGCTGTCAAACTCATGGCCCACAAGCTGGATGTGTCATGTGCTGGCCACGCCCATGCCTGGTTTAGCAAAAGTCACGATACCTCACGTGACACCACCATGATGACACAAGTTTGACACCCCTGATCTAGACAGTCATTCTTGCCTGTACAAATTCCTGGGTTTTATATTCTAAATATGAATAAGTTTTGATCTGACCTAATTACTAACTAATTCAACATTTTAATTAAGTCTAACTAATTTACATAAAAGTTCTATACTTTGTTAAAGGGCAATTGTGTGTTGGGCTCTAACCATGCCTGAGATTTGTAGAATCAGTACGACGTAATTGTCTTTATGTTTAGAATGGCTTCTCTTTATAGAGTTACCAGCTATAACGTTAAATTTTCTCACACACGAGCAGAACATTCAGAATGTACAGGGGAGCTATAACACATTCCTGTGGATAATATTGGGAGGAAAAAAAGAAGGCTGGAGATCTCACTCCGCTTTGAAAATAGTTATGTGAGCAGCTTTTTAAAAAACACAGTCAGCAGTTCGATATAGTGTCAGCTTTAGGAGAAACCTCAAGAATCCATCACTTGGCTTGCAGAAACACTTAACTCAGCCTCCTTTTCTCTAATATACATTGGGTTACATTTCCAAATGCATTGAACCATATGATATTTTGTACTGGTGCATTTATATCAGATGAACTGTGACTGGAAATAAAGCTCTGTCTTTGAGAATAAAAAAAAGAAAGAGACCTGTCCCTGATCTAAATTCCAAAAACAAAAAACAGACAGACGTTTTATATTTTAGCTGCCAGTGGTTTTTAATGACCGTTCTTTTTCTTCCTCTTCTTCTTCCTAAGTGAAGGCTAGCATAAGGACAATTGCTGAAGCAGCCATCATAATATCCCACTACTAGAGAAATCCAGACTTACGGCTGCTCAAAGGAGAAATACATGACAGATCCATTGTTCTCTAGTAGCAGGATATTGGCCTAGCATAAAAACGCATGCAAACTTTGAAGGCTTTGAATATTTAAGGCAGGACACTAGTGGCTCATCCCAGTGGGAACTACCGAAAAGGGGAACCTGATTAAATTTAATGTCATTGTCACACTTTTTTTTTTCCATTGCGAAGAATTATATAGGTAGCCATAGCTACCGCACTGTTCAGACACCATGACCACAATATTCTCCCTCAAAGGTTGGCGTCATGGGCCGAATTGTTCACTCAAAGAATGTAAATTCATTATGGGATATGATTCTGATTATTTAAAAAGATTTGTTGGTACCTGATCTGTGTTTGTTGGGTGATTGGGAGACACTGAAATTGAGAAATGAGTGCAATAGCTGACTAAAGAAACAAACTTATGCAAAAGATTCCAAGTAACTCAGCATAAATTTGTGTTTTGCTTGAATCAACTATCACGTCACCTGCCAAATTGTTTTTTCTGTTAATTAGCACCTCTTGTGAAAGAAATCACATTTTGAAAAAGCTGAATGAGTACCTTTGGAAAAAAAATCTCAAGCTAAAACTAAAGCAATAAATAAAAGTAAAAATCACATAGCTGAATTTAGTGCCACAAATAAGTTTCCTGCAACTCTAGGACCCGAAAAGATAAGACAGATTCTGCATTTTCTTCAGATAAAAATGGATTTATAACATCAACTTAGTTCCAGCTAGTGTGAAATCATCATAAACAAAATTTTCTTCTGATTTCAGCTTTTGTGATAAGGCTGATTTTACTTTCTTGTCATTTTCACTTCATGAAACCTTGTTGCAGAGGAGATTTCTGGTTCCAGAAGAACAATAGAATGGCTGTAACATATCAACTATAGCAAATTTGTTCCATTCTGGAATATAACAACTATTCTTTAGCTGGACGGACTAATTAGACTCATTTCCATCCGAAATAAGTTGGGCAAGCATGCTTCATTTACCACTCACTGAGATGCATGAATAAAGAAATGTCTCTATCTTTCAGGGATGGCACCATTGAAAAAATACTAGACAATAAATGAAGGGGCTGAGAATAAAACCTCCATGCTTTTCTTTCTAATAGTTTGGGATGGTTAATGTCTAACACCAGTTCATATTTTCTGTGACATACAAGTTGTTTCACAGCAATTAAGCTTCACTGACCACAAGGCTCTTAGTAAATAAAACCCAACACACTGAAAGAAAATCTATGTCTGTAAATGGTTGACACAGGTTTAGGAGCTATAGCAATAACCGTTCCACAGAATAAATACATTTTGGATCTGCATAAGTGTTGCATGAATTGTGCATAAAAATTCTAAGAGGGCGTAATTACTCATTTTCAGTCTTACAAACGTATCTGTGCTATCATGACCCTCTTTCATGAGTAGTAATTAGTGATTGTGGACCACAAAGAAATCACTTACTTTAGTCATAATACTCCAATCTTCCTGTAAAAGTTGGCAAGATAGCAGAAATACATCATCTTCATTCAGAGGTAGGATGCAAATATTTTTACTTCCGGTTCTGTGGGCATGGATAGCTGGGCGTGGCCATGTGACTGGGTGGTCATATCGTCTCCTTCTACTTCTTCTTCTTCTTAGCACACAGCCCTGTGCTCCATTTTTTTTTTTTTTTTTTGCCTCCTGGGCCTCAGGGAAGCCTCCTGGGTGAAGCAGTAAGACAGCGAGGGGGATCCCAGCACAGCTGATCATCAGAACAGCTGATCGTCAGGAAGGAAAAAGAAAAAAGAAATGCCGGTTTGCCCAAACCAGTAGCTGTTTTTTTACTACCGGTTCAGCCAAACAGAAACTTTTTTTTATTTCCAGTTTGCTAGAACTGGACCAAATTGATAGAATAGTACCACTGTCTTTATCTCATTTAGATTGCTTGATGGGTTGATCTGGTGGCTTCAGCCCCTGTTTTCAAGTCATGTTTGGAAAGTCTAGTTTTTAACTATTTTTGCAATCATAGTCTTTGGGGCCATGTTAACTTCCAGGGCTCTATTTTAATCAACATTTATAGCAGGGGTCCCCAAGCTGGGAAAGACTTGTAGACTTCAACTCCCAGAATTCTCCAGCCAACTAGTTGAAGTCCACAAGTCTTAAAGTTGCCAAGTTTGGAGACCTCTGATTTATAGCACATCCGGGGGAAGAGGTCATTCAGAATTTCAAGTGAGTTTTCATCAATAGCTCTGATAGTGCTTTCACCCTTGTTGCTACCTAACTCAAAACAATAAGCAATAATTTTCATGGAGGTCTGGGATTGATAATGGAGCTGCATTTGTTTTTAACCTCTTCTTTAAAAGCTGAAGGCTACATATATAGAGGGAAGTATTCTCACTTTTCCCTGACAACAAACTTGTAGGATAATTTGGACTGAGAGATAACAGGTCCACAATTACTCAATGAATTCCATGATCAAATGGGGTCTCTCTAGTCCTGGAGCAAAGTATAATCTTTTACCTTATATTACTATGGTGCCTGGCTGTTCCTTCTACTAAATAATGAAGATAGAAAATGGAACTACAATTAGAATTTTAAATTCTATACTCACTCCATCTTTGTTCACTGGAAACTGACCATTCAAATCTGCCACCAGTCTTAGCACACTGACTGTGTTCCTTGGAATGTCAACATTTTGGGGTTCTTTTTAAAAGTAAAAGGGGTTTTAAAAAGTAATTCCTGCAGACAGTAGAAGCAGCCTTATAAAATATTCTTTTAAAGGCTTTGGTCATTCAATCCAAATCCATCAGCATAAAACATATTTGTGGATTTTTCCTGACCTAAAAACTCTGAAAAAGGAAATGTTCTCCATTGCTTGCTTCAGGTATAGCAAAAACAACCTCTTTTTAATTTTTCCTTATCAATTCTTAATCCTTTTCAGGAAAGATCATTTATTTTCTACCTTTCATTCAAAGAAGAGGATTTAAACAATAGGGATTGGTGGGTAGAGTGCTGAGTTCTTGTTCTTTAAAAAGAGAAAAGAACTCAGAACTAGTGGCTACCTGAAAATAAATTCTACTCAATTCAGCATGATCTTAAATTTGAGAGGGATTGGATAAACCTTCAAGTGAAGAACTGCCATGTTTGGCTTCTATTCCCCAGAGCAATGTGGACAGATTTGCCAAGTTCTACTCACATTCCCACACAGGGAAACACAAAATGAGGTACAAAAATAAATGTAGAAAAAGACAGCTGTTATTTGAAAAGCAATATTATGTTTATCTGTTGATCTTTTTTGAACTGATTTCAGAAAAGAGTATCTCAATGGTAGGCATTATGGCAGCAAATCTCTCTTTATAAATTTCCCACCTCCCTTTTTAAAATTAATTAATTAATTAAAAGCAATAGCCATTAGGAAGCTGCCGTATTGCAACACAAAACATCAACCTCCATGCCACCTATATTTTCAAGAATGTATCTGGCATCCTATGGCCACTATACACGTTCTTTGAAATAAAAATAATGGGAGACTGTAGGGACAGCAAAAGATACTGGCTGGTGTGTGTCAGGACAATGAATGCTCTTTTTTACCCCCCCCCCCCCCAATATGTGTTGCACACAGATAAAAAGAACCCAGCTGAACCCATTATTTTTAAGCCAACTCTACCATTATCCTGGGCAACTGAAGTTCAGAGCTGTGTTTATAGGTAGCAGCCATTCTGAGCTATGATGAACCCTCAAAAAGGTACTTACAACCTCATTCTGAAATTCTGGTGGTGGCACTCCCCCTGCTGTTAGGAAGCCACATTTTGGATGCTTGTCAATTGACTCACTATTACAGCTGTGACTCCATTCTGTGATCATATGACCACAATTTATAATGATTGTTTTGCCAGTTTCTATTGTTTCAGGCTTGTTTTCCAGCAAAAAAAAAATGGCCTTAAGAATGAAAGGACTTGCTTTGCAATCGCCCCGTTCACTTTATGTTTGGCATGTTTTCTTTACAGCTGATGCAAAAAAACATGATGTAAAATCAAGTCGGTCACATGGTGCCTCAACATACAACCATCATGACTTACAGTGGAAATTCCAGGCTCCATTGCAGTTGATATTGGAGAACTACCTATACAGGTATATCAACCTGGACAGAAGGAAAAACAAAGCAGAAGAGAAAGCAGGGAGAGTAAAAGAAATAGTAGGATATTGTAACCTCACAATAACTTTCCCTTTAGAAATTGATGCACTGTCACAAGTCATGACTGCCATGGTTGCCATTTTATAGGACAACAGCATTGTTGTTGCTTCAACATTGTCTCAAAATGCCACATGGGATAATCATTAATGAATGGTTGTCCTCTTAATAATTATGTTCCTATATACAAGTGACCAAAAAAGTATTTGTGCTCACAGTAACTTCTGCACAAGGTACTACCATTTTGGGTATATTCAAATAGTTCACGTGATGCATTGGATTCCAAATTTCAAAGTACAGATGTGGGAATCAAAATGAAGGCTCATCAACCTAGTATCAGATTAGAAGGGGACTGTCACACAGATATATTATTCAATCAGGAGAAAAAGCAGGCCAGAAATTCATAAATTTGGAACAATTTCATTTAAAAAAATCTGTCTCAGCTGCCCTGATTACTCTATATCCATCTAAAATAAAATTGAGTTTTCGCTAGAAAATTGCATTGATGATTCAAGATTATAAACTTAAACTGCAAACCTTTCTCCCCCTAGTGGACAAAATAGGAAATGACTGTACATTTTACCACATAAATTCTACTTGGAACCATCAAACTTTAAAAACCTATAATGATAAGGAAAGCTTACTTATTAGTTACGGCTTTCTTAAAGTGCTGATTTTTTTTCAAAGGAGAATTAATAACATACACCTTGCTGATAAATAAATGAAACCGTTAACTTAGCAAGTTAGGCCTTTTAATTACTTTAGACCTACTTTCCATTCCTCTGCATCCTGGAGAGAACCAATTAGGTTAGCCACTGAAAAACCTAATAGGTGTACAAAGGTTGTACTTTTCTCTCCTGTTAATTAGGAAGCTATTATATATCAGCAGCCATTAAGTTTATTGAGGCAGAATTAGCTCCCCAGGTACCATAGGGCACTAAAGCACATGGAAATTATCTAATCAAAATCTTAAGAGCCTTTTTCCAAGGGCCCTGCTGTGTTTCTAACACATTTGCAGGAGCTGAACTGTTCTAGTCTCGCCTGCAACAGGTTTTATTTGTCAATTTGATTATGAGCTTAAACTAAGTTTTGCTAAAGGGTACTTGTTTTTAGGAGCTCTGATTCTTTATAATTTCAGCTCAGCAAGAAGATCTAGTCCCGTACATCTGTGGGAATCTTTGATCCAAATTTGCTAGGGCCAAAGCTGTAATTCAACATAAATATCCAGGTTCAAGATACACTCCTCCAAAATTAGCAGGAGCTTTTACTATACATTTTGGGCTGAAGATTAATAGAAGGCAGTTTATTTTAAAGCTCTGACCACAACAATATTAGAAAGTATGATAACACCACCATTTTTAGGCATAATACCCATGGCCAGTTTTAAAATCTGAGTTCCTCGCTATGCACTTTCTTTAGTTTCCATGTTCTGACCTTATCATTTCCATTACTGTTTATTCACAAGACATGATTCAACCAAGTATTATATTTACCTCTTGTTTACTGTCTAATACCTTGGGATCATTATCTATTCTATCACCATTATAGTGTCAGAACCTATCATAAGTAACCTATCCTATGATATGAAGGTGATCCTCAATGTATAATCTTTGCGTGGTTGATAAATGAGGATTACCTGCACAGTTCACAAGATCTTGCAATGCACAAAACTTTATTCTGTGGTACATAGTGACATACATGGCCTGATCCATCTGGCATTCAAGAAAGGCTTAAAAACATGTCTGTTTTCTCAAATGTTGAGTTGGGAAGTTAACAAGACCTATGGCTGTGATTGCTGTTGTCCTTGACTGCCATTATGCACATTTTTATTTTATTCTTTTCCATTCTTTTACTGAGTTTTAACTTTATTACCTATCCAGAGCAAGTATTATGGGCTGGTGGCCATACAAATTAATTTACTGTAAGTAGATGAAAAAAAAAATACTGTCCTTCCAACAATATAAATTTCAGGGCTCCCTGGAAATATTCAGAATGGATTTTGGTCTTGCTTACTATTGCACTCACTGTGTACTGCAATTTACAGGTGCTGAATATGTGTAAAGCCCCACATAGATGGGGCCAGGTTATCTGCGGGATTGCCTCTCCTTATCTGCCTGCCCCATCACGTCAGATACAGCGACTATCCTCCAGGTCCCTTCCATTAAATGCCATTTAGTCAGGGTGATCTAGGAAGGGCATCTTTCCCATTATGGCCACTGTCCTGTGGTACATCCTTTATGCAGTGATCCAGCAGGCTTCCCATCTTTTTAACCCTCCAAAATATTGTAAAGTATTGGCTCTTCCCCCAAGAGCTAGAATTGAGTAAGATGGGAGGTTTTTCTCTAAGGTTTTGTTGGAGTCATCCAAGAAAAATGGGAGAGGTGCCAGGTTTGTTTTATGGTTTTGTTTCTTTCTTCTTTTCATGATCAGGAACTGCCCCAGAATTGGATTCTAAGATGGGCAGACATATAAATCTTCTACACAAATAAACTGTAAAACTAAGTGTCCCTCATGTTTATATTCTGCATTTTTTTTTCTATCAAGGAACCTAGTAACCAGATCAATAGTGCTGCACCGGGCACCTTCAAATCATAATAGTTTTTCCAACCATACATCCTTCAAATGTGTTGAATGACAGCTTGTCATATTCTCTCCTAGCAATCTGAACTGGAAACATTTAATCCAAAAAGCAGGTTTCTCAGAGCTCTGACTAGCAACATTTGTTAGACAAAAAAGTTTAAGGCCCCAACAGTACAGAATATATGTAGCTCAGGGATGATCTGTTGGGTTCCTGATGTTCTTTGAATTCAGTTGTTGTTTCCTGAAGTTGTTTCATCACCAGGCTCAGTAACATGATCAGTGCATGCAACCGTGGACTTGGCTGGTTGGCAAGGAAAGAAACAATAGCCTAGTCAGGAACAATCAAGGATATTATATCCCCAATAAAGATTGGCAGGGCAAACTACTATATGTAAACAATAAGTGAATTCCACTTTGTGAAAGTATGCAAAAAGGCAACCAAGCTCAAGCCATACCAAGAACCCAACAGAAACCTGAGATTTAACATAACAATTTCAACGAATCTTCAAATTTGAAATGAAAAACCTAAGCAAATCATTGCAGCAGACAATAGCCTATCCCATTGATTTTGCTTGTCTGAGCCGGCTGGGCAGATTGCAATGGGCAATCCGATGCCCTGGGACACTGCAGCCATTGTAAATACATGCCAGTTGCCAAGAGACTGATTTCTGATCTTGTGACCATGGGGATGCTGCAATGGTCCAATCACAAGTCATTTTTTAAAAGTGTCATTGTAACTTTGAATGATTGCTAAACAAATGGTTATAAGTTGAGGACTACCTGTATGAACCAGATGTCTGCTGACTTCTAGACCTCTTAAACTATCTAAAGCCTAGACAGAATTTCTGAATTGATACTAGTATATATTTGTATACAGTACTAATCCCCAACTTTTTTAAAAAAAAGATCTTAAGCAAGAGAATGTGCTGATGTGTTGTGCCTCTTCTAACCGAAACACCAGCAGATGTTTCAAATCCTAAAAGAGTTTAGCTCAAGAATAGACCTGGAGATATTTTTATAATAAATATAATTATTAAATCCTTTGGCTGAATTTTAAGAAGGTAAGTATTTCATCAATTACTTTGGACTACTTCAGGCTAGTAAATATTCATTTTATAGAACATTTAAGAAATAAAAAGAAAGTTATTATCACGAAGTGTGGTTCACTGGATAGATAAAAAAAAACCACTTGATTGCTGTTGTTACTTAAAACCTTAACTCTAACTTACTTAATTTACTGCTGTTTCTGGACCAATTCCATTATTTAACAAGTTATTATTTTTGCTACTAATTGTAAAATAAATAAAAACAAACTTCTGGAGCAATGTCTCAAAGGAAGTTTCTTTATCCCTACAGATGATGTATTTAGTAATATCAGTCAAGCTTCTCAGAAATGACCCTGTAAAATCAGACATATTTTCCCCAGAACACCGAATGTTTTAAAGAAACCTAACTGTGAAACCTGAACAGTTTGCTTGGATGTTGGCATAATCTTACACTCCAACAAAACATTTTCCAACTACTTTGCAATTGCCATGTTTGGTAGACTAACAATATCATTCATAATTTTCTCAACAGGTTGTGGTAAAGTTGTAGCTGTAATGTATCTTAATTATAAAAGTTCCAGACAAAGTTTCCATGACATTTTTTTAAATGCAAGATTGTTAAGGGTGAGCTGAATAGCAGGATAAACAGATATACAGCTAACCTGAACATTGTACTGAAAAAGTAATCATCAGTTCATCAAATTGACTATCAACTGGGCTGTTACAAAGTCGTGGATTTCTGAACATTTTAATGAATGACATGAGTGAGGAAGGAGAAAAAATGCTTATCAAATCAGCAATTAACATAAGATTGGATAGGTCACTAGTACCCTAGAACAGCGGCAGGCAAGAGGTGAGTGCACAAAATTCCATTTGTGCAGAACCATCTCTTCTACCCCTTCCCGGCGTCCCCAACACTGCCAGCACTGCCGCCGGTCCGCAGAGCCAAAAAGGTTGGAGACTGTTGCCCTAGAAGATACAGCTAAAATACGGAATCAACTATTTAAAATAGCTTAAAACCAACTACTCCAAATGGAACATTTAACAGATATATACTTTTAATGAGCCATAGTGGCACAGTGGTTAGAATGCAGTACTACAGGCTACTTCTGCTGACTGCCAGCTGCCTGCAATTTGGCAGCTTGAATCTCACCAGGCTCAAGGTTGACTCAGTCTTCCATCCTTCCAAGGTAGGTAAAATGCGGAGGCAAATTGTTGTGGGCAATAGGCAGATTCTGTAAACTGCTTAGAGAGGTCCACAAAGCACTATGAATCAGTTTGGTATGACTGCAAAAACAACACATGAAATTTTAGGCTGCAACCATAGAGAGGAGGCTTCCAAATCCATGAACATAGTAATTCCAGTATAATTTTGCATTGGTCAGATCCTATCTCAAATACTGTGTTAAATTCTGAGCATCCAAATAACCATGGCAGTTGGATCGGGTTCAAATAAAGGCAGTGAAAGTCCTATGAAAATTGCAGAAATCTGGAACATTAGGAAGTTTCAGCCCTTCAAGATAGGCTAAGAAACAGACATTACAAGAATCATTGGAGTTCTATTATATTGTTATAGGTTATAAAGACAAAATCTTGATTTTATTAAAAAAAAAATCACAATGAGAGTATTCTGGATTTCTTTTTCATCTTAGTACCAGAGTAACGAAAAAGCAGGACTATAGTACCAGAAATCAGAATGGGTGGGTACAGGTGGTAATTGTTTAATGACCACTCATTCAACAACCATTCAAATTTAGGATTATGCTGAATGAATAGTAGCTACAGTCAATCCTTGGAGTTTCAGCTTTGCAGCGTGCCCATGATTACAATTTGTGACTTCAGCCAACTCCCCACAAGCAAAGTCAATGAGGAAGACAGCAGGGAGTTAGTAGTGGTCATATTCTTGTTTAACAACCAGTTTTGTCTTTGCTTTATGATGGCAACCAGAACAAGCAGCAATATTTCAGAATATTTTTCTTTAAAGGTAATCTTCTCCGATACACATCTATAAGTTCAACTGCTTTTGTAATGCCTTACTTTATTCAATTTCCTTTAAATTATTAGGTGTTTTTTTTTTTTTTACTGTAGTTGTTCGCTTTAGATTCAAAAGTTAAATGCTTTGTAAATTGTCCACTACAATATTAAAATAGGCCTATGGGGAAAGCTGTTTTATCTGTTTTGAACAGAAGTCAAACCTAAGTCCTTTCATAAAACAAAAATAAACACATCTGTCTCATCTATAGGCACATTTGTCTCATCATCTAACTATAAAGTAATATGTCATTTTTGTTTTGGTATATGTTCAAATCAAATTAAAAATCTACATTTACAAAAGACTGATGACAGGTTGTCATTTCTATCATAGTAGAATTCAAAGTAATTTTTACAGGTGCAGTTTCTTTTCTTTTTATTTTCTCATGTATCTTGACTTTAATGAAAGATGGACAAATTAGGAACTCTTTTAAGAGCCAACATCCAATAATTTGACAATTAACAATTTATTTCCCACTTTTTCTCAAGTCTTGCCTTGTTTGTTTTTGTTTCTTTAGGTTTACTTTCACAATAAAAGACACATTAAAATGCACATTCTATTCAAGGCATAGGATATATGTCCTGGCTTGCATTTACTTTTTTTTTTTTGACAGCTTACCTTTAGAGCAGAGTAATTAATACAGAGCAATATAGTATTTCTAGTTTATGTTTTTCTCCTCCTCGCTTTATTTTTCTATTGCTCTGCATCTGCTTTTGGTTTAACTTTCAGCTTCTCAATACTTTATAAAAGTGCTTTTAATTTTTCAGCAGTCTTGATACTTGCATTATGTTTCACTGCCATTTTCTGATTGAACATATGCAAAACATACAACAGAATATAAATTACATTATCCCAGGTAAGTGCCCTCAGATATGCCTTTTATGATCCCTTTGGGACATATTGGGTGGAAATCAACAAAGTCAAAGTCTAACACATCTGGAAAGGATCAAAACACAGGAAGCTATTACAAATAATCCAGGGATTGTAAGAGCAGTAGTTTTTGTCTCAACCTTTCCTTCTGTTCCTGAACCCCCAAGCAATATAGATGAGATGTGCTTGTAGCAGAAAAATATCTATGAAGTTAATAGACAGAATACCAGACATATGAAAATATTTTGAACTTAATTTACAGTTTGTTCCAACTCCATTAGAAATGTCCACATGTGCTAGTCTTCAAAGGACCAGTTTCAAAATTGTAAAAGAATGTTGGCATCAAATAAGCAATTTCTAGATTAAAAAAAAACATTAGGAAAGTTTATGAAGTCAATGGCAAACCTGAACGTCATGGATAAAAACATCACTTCTGGAGTTAATCTGATTTCACCAGTGAAACTAGGATGCAGTTACTTTGGCATGTTCTATAGCATAAATGTTTAGCTTTGCTGGTGATTGAATGTTTATTTTGCAATTGCAACATAAAATGCAGGGAGTCCTTGATTTACAGCAGTTCATTTAGTGACCGTTCAAAGTTACATCACTGGAAAAAGTGACTTACAACCATTTTTCACATTTACAACAATTGCAGCATCCCCATAGTCATCTGATCAAAATTCAGATGCTTCACAACTGACTCATACTTATGACGGCTGCAGTGTCCCAGGGTCATGTGATCACCTTCTGTGAGCTTCTGACAAGCAAAGTCAATGGGGAAACCAAATTCACTTAATAAACACGTTACAGTGATTCACTTAACAATGCTGGTGAAAAAAGTTCATAAAATGGGGAAAACTCACTTAACAAATGTTTCACTTAGCAACATAAATTTTGGGTGTAAGTCGAGGATTACCTGTATTGGTTGTTTTCCTATTGTTGTCTGATTATTTGGACAAGGAATTAATGATTGGGAATGACTATTTTTTGCTGGGAAACACACTCAAAACCAAGCTCCAGAGGGTTGCTTCCAGCTCAAAACATTTCCAGAGCAGCTGGATGAGCTGTTTTGAGCTTGGAAAGCTTGGCAACTCCACATGAGGCACTCATTTTGAGTTCAACCTATTATCTATGGAGATTCTCAGACATCCAGGTCATGGTTGTTCCAAAGGTGCTTCTTTCAGGTTGTTCAAAGGTGGATTTTCTGGTTTTTTCTTTGAAGACCTTTCTTTTCTCATTCAAGAAGCTTCTTCAGCTCTGACTGGATGGCGGAGAATGGAAGGAACTCATCAGGACAAGATTCAGCAGTCCATCTGCAATTAAAAGACAAAGGCCACTCTTTTGAAGACAGCAATATCAGGGTTAGGGTTAAATTTACATCTGGTTCGCCCAATCAGTAGTTGAACTGACCGGCTGGCCCTGCCCATCCCACCCTGCCCCTCCCAGGAGTGTCTACGCAGCCAGTTTTGGATGCAGATAAGCACAGGGGCTGCGTGGAAGCTCCGGGAGGGCAAAAAATGGCCCTCCCAGAAGTTGGGAAATGGGCCTGTTTCCTGCTTCCGGAGGGCCTCCAGACCCTGGGGGAGGCCGTTTTCACTTCCCCACAGGCCCGAGGAAAGCCTCTGGACTCTGGGGAAGGTGAAAAACAGCCCTCCTGGAAGTTCTGGAAGTCCAGAAATGGGCCTGTTTTCTGTTGGCCTCTGGAACCTGGGGGAGGCTGTTTTTGCCTTCCCAGAGACCCAAGGGAAGCCTCCAGACTCTGGGGAAGGCGAAAAACAGCCTTCCTGGAAGTTCCAGTAGGCCACACCCACCATGGCCACGCCCACCCAGCAACCGGGCAGAGAACCGGTTGCTGGGATTTTTGAATCCCAACCCTGAGCAATGTTCACATTTTAGACAGTACCGCTCTCTGGTTTGAAAGAAGGGTCAAAGAGTCCATCTATATCAAAATTGAACATCCCTCTCTCAGAAGACGGGGAGGGATATGACATCATCTACCTCCAAACTACAACACAGTCCTTTCAACAGTTCCCAGAAGGCTGCTCACCCATTTGCACCACTCAAGTGACCCTGAAGACACAGATTAACCTCCAAGTGGCCTCAACTTCCATTTCCCACCATCCCGTCAGAGCTGAAGAAGCTCCTTGGATGAGAAGCAAAAACTGTCTTCAAAGAAAAACCAGAAAGTCCAGTTGCCTGTTGAAAAAAAAAAACAAAAACATTTTTGGGATAACCTATTTTGTTCATAACCACTGCCTTGGGTATCCCAAGTGATGCGCAGCTGTTGCCCCTCAGGAGTTTGCAGAGTCTGCCACAAAGAATGCAAAAATTAGTAGGGGACATTCCTTTGTGACTCACATTGTCCAGTACTGAACTGAATTCTGACCACTTTAAATATCACGAAAGATTGCAAGTTAAGGAATTCTTCAAATCCAACCGAGGGATAGAATCAAAATCACATGAAGTGTTAATTCCACTTAATAATGCCTTGGTAAAAATGTAAAAAAGTTGTTGAGACTCGAGAAAGAGTGGAGAAGATCAACAAAAAATGATTAGGGGACTAAAAGCTAAAACATATGAAGAACGGTTGCAGGAATTGGGTATGTCTAGTCTAATGAAAAGAAGGACTCAGGGAGACATGATAGCAGTCTTCCAATATCTCAGTGGTTGCCACAAAGAGGGAGTCAAGCTATTCTCCAAAGCACCTGAGGGCAGGTCAAGAAGCAATGGGTGGAAACTAATCAAAAGGAGAAGAAAGCTAGAATTAAGGAGAAATTTCCTGACAGTTAGAACAACTAATCAGTGGAACAATTTGCTCCAATGCTAGAAGTCTTTAAGAAGAGATTGGATAACCATTTGTCTAAAGTGGTTTCCAGCTTAAGTAGGGGATTGGACTAGAAGACCTCTAAGGTCCCTTCCAACTGTTATTCTATTCTATTCTATTCTATTCTATTCTATTCTATTCTATTCTATTCTATTCCATTCCATTCTCTAATTGTACACAATGAAGCTTATGAAGCACTTTCTCAAGGAAAGCGCCGAGAACTGCGCCTGCGCATTCCATTGCGGTTCGGCCATTGGGTGCGCTTGGATATCACCCTCACCATTCAATGTAAACTCCTCGGCTATTGAGGTTGCGGGGGAAAACTGGACCAACGAGATGCTGGGCACAGGGAACGGTGGGGTGGGGAGGGAGAGAGAGAAAAAACACCCGTGAGGTCATCACTAAGCGTCATTGTGAGGCTAGCGGGCTTTCTTCAGTCCAGAGCCGCCCGGCTCTTGGCAAAGGGCTCGGCGCGTCCTTTCGTCGTCATCCTCATTGTCGCGGTTGTTGTCGTCATCGCTGCCGCTGCTGCCGCCAGGTTCCTTCTGCCCCCGCATCTCACCCCATATCTTGTTCTGTTTTGCCGCTGTGCAGGCGCTCCTTGCCTGCCTGGTCGGAGTGGGCCCGCGGTAAGGAAAGCGCGGGAAGCCGCGTGCATAGCTGTGGAAGGATGCTCGTTCGCCGGCCCGCCCGGCTTCCTGTCTGCTTCCTTCCCCTCCCCCTTCCCTTCTTTGTCTCCGTCTGTTTCTCGGCCGAGCCGCCACGGGGAAGGAGAAAAAGCAGAGGGACCGGGCACTGGCGTGGACGGGGTGCCCGAGTGGACGGGGTGCGTGGACGGGGTGCCCACGACGTGGTCGTGGAGGTGGGCTAGAAATCCCGGGTGGGGTGGGAGGTCAAGGAAGCGATCTCAAGGGAAGACGGGCGGGGAGGCTGGAAGAGATGAGGGAAGATGGTGGAAAAGATGGGGGGGAGGAATCCGAATGAAATAGGGAATTTAGGTGGGGGGGAGGAAAAGCGACCCACGAGAGACTGGGTGTGTGGGAGGGGGGTGATTAAGGCCTGCTCGATTCTGGGGAGAAACGGTGTTGCCTCGGAGGGAGAGGAGCTGTGTGTTGTTGATGGAGGAGAATTAATGTGAAAAATCTGCAGTTAGGAGAGATGTGGGGGAGGAATCTCGTTTCCAACCAATGATGAGCAGAAGAAGAAACAATAAAATAAATCCTGCCAGAAGGGAGGGGAAGCCGGAATGATCTGCCTTCAGGCGAGGAACGCCTTTGGGATAAAGAGAGGTGTCCTTGTTATTGGGTTGAAGATATCGCGCCTTTCCACCAGGCGAGTAGGAGGAAATAAATCTTATCTAATGCAGAATACATTAGGTAGGTAGGTAGGTAGGTAGGTTGATAGATAGATAGATAGATAGATAGATAGATAGATAGATAGATAGATAGATAGATAGATAGAAATATACATACATACATACATACATACATACATACATACATACATACATATTCTGTACCTATTAGGCATGGATGGATGGATAGATAGATTAATAGATAATAGATGACTGCAAGCCTTGCAGCATCTTGATGAATCTTTTAGGAGAGGCTTTGCTGGCTGGGGACTTCTGGGTGTTGAGCTCCTCCAGGCTTAAAGTGGCCGAGGTTGGAAAACACTTTTCTTGGAAGTCCTCCTTAAAACTGCCCTATGTAGAGAGAGTGGTGATAAAAACTTTGCCTTGCATTTATGACCTTTTACTGGTTGTAAAAGAAAGGAAAGCTAAGCACAGTGACAGTTTCATTTAGCACCCACTTGGATGAATGGTCTGAATTGCTGATCCCATGTGGTCACTACTACATGAGGACTGCCTTTACATTTATCATATGCAAACTGTTATGCAATATACTAGGATAGGTTTTCTGCCCTAGTAGGATGCAGTCTTGGTTTAGTCGTAAGAGATGATCTGAAATATTTTGATTAAAGGATAAAAATGTATTAATTGCTGTATAAAAATTAGTGGGTTTGAATTAAGGGGTGTTTTTATACACATACAGGGTTGAATGTTGGTTGCTGACTGTTTTACAGTAGAAATAAAGTACCTGAGAATAAATTCAGTGCTTAACCAATGATTCAATGTTGAGAGCACGTAAGGCTCTTGATTTTTTAATATGTATTTTTTAGATAAATCTTTCCTTGGGGTGAAGTTAGAAATCTGTGGGTTGAATATACATGTACATTCAGAGGATGCTGTGTTGGCTAAGAGGCAATAATTATTTTCAAAAATGTTAGCATATGAATATATTAAAGGAATATGGAACTGCAAATTAATGTATTAGATTGAGGGACTTGTATCAGACAGGAAAAAAATGGAACAAAAAGTCGTAAAGTAAATGTTAATGGCAAAATATACAGCAAATAAATGGCTTTGTGAACTTTGGTAGATTGTTCCCTGAAAATAGAAAAATGGAGGGATTTTAAATACGAATGCTGACAATAAAATTCTAGGTAGTTTGTGGTCTGTAGCTGGATGAACATTTATTAAAATAATTTAAAATGGGTATAAAATCATGCTTCTGTCTACCTTGTTATATGAAAATAATAATTATGTCATGAAAAATATAAAAGTAACCAATGCGGTGCGAATGTAGTACAGGCAGCCCTTGATTTACAACAATTCATTTAGTGATCATTCAAAGTTACAACGGCACTGAAAAAGTGACTTATGACCATTTTTCATACTTATGGCAGTTGTAGTATCCCCATGTTCACGGGATCAAAATTTGGATGCTTGACAACTGGTTCATATTGTTGTTATTGTTATTATTATTAATTGAATTTATATTGCTGCCTATTCGCGCATGGTGACTCAAGGCAGCTTACAGAATATAAAACCACGTCTAAAACATTAAAAAACTAACAAAAAGAATCAAATAAATTAATATAGTACAGTATAACAAAATCACTCCCCAACTCCCATCCACCCACTCCGCCCCCGGCGACAGCAGATCACATGAGCCATTTAATGGGCTCCATCCCACTCTGGGTTCCCCAGGCTCCGTATTTATGATGATTGCAATGTCTTGGGGTTATGTGAACAGCTTTTGCAACCTTTGCCAAGCAAAGTCAATGGGGAAGCAGATTCACTTAAGAACCATGTTACAAACTTAACACATTTAGTGATTCAGTTAACAACTGTGGCATTGTCATGTTCCTGGTGGAGACTGACTCTGAGGAGGAGGAGGAACAGCTGACAGGGAGTGGAAGTGTAGCTCTAGAGGTTGTAGAGGAGGCTGGGGAAGGGCAAAGAGTGGCTGGGCAGTCAGAGGAGGACCCAGGCCCATCCCCTCCACCCTAGGGCACGCAGTGAGGAGAGGATAAGGGAAAGATGTGGTCTGCTGGGGAGGAGAGGGCCTTGATCCTCTTCATAGGCTGCAGCTGTGACAACTGGATGACAGACAGGCGTACAGGCAAGTGCTGGAAACTAAGTGTGGAAATATCTCTAGTTTATTGTTCCTCTCTGAGTTTGGCATCCCTCCCAGTGTGTGTTCTGATATCTATGGACATATATACAGCCCTTATCTTGCCTGGTTTGTGTTGTTTTTTATTCTTTATAATTTAAATGGCATTTCCTCCTTCTTGTAACTGCTTGTGTGGGAGTTTTTTTGTCTCCAGTCAAGGATATTTGGAACTTGGGAACAAAGTAAAGGAATAAAAGGGGCTTCACCTGTTTTTTGTGACTGTGTTTATTTTTTATCCCACCCTGGGTCATTACAGGCATCATAACATGGGGCAAAACTCACTTAACATAAATTTTGGACTTAATCATGGTTGTAAATCAAGGGCTACTAGTACTAAATATGAATGTGATAAAACAAGTAAAGAGAGTCAAGAACGAATGGGGGATAAATCACTAGATTGAAAAGTGAGTGACCACAATAGAAAAGTATCTTGAAGTTCTTTAGTCATACTGAGAGAATGAATAAGATTTCAAGTACATGAATGGAGTTTAAATGGCTCTACAAGAAGATTGGGAATGGTGATCAGATGGAGGTATTGACATTTTTAAAGAGAGAGGAGTGAAAGATTAAAATGCGTAAGGCAATGTATAGATGTAGGGGGAAATGGTTTGAAAGGATAAAAAGGTATTGAAAAGAACAGTTAATGGTGGCATACTGTAAATTAGATTTACTTAAATTGCATTTTCTTTTCTGTGGTTGGTTTATTTTGTTCTATTTCCCATTTACTTGCTGTACTTTGCATTACATTACCATGAAAAACTTAAAGCATGGCAATAGTCTGCAAAGATTTGTGTTGCAAGCCCACCCTGCAAAAATGTACATTTGTGAAAGACTTCCCAGTCAAAGCACATTCCTTCATAGAGCTTCTGTAACTACAGATCTTGAATATGGGAAGAAGGCTCATGATGCTGCTAAACTGCTGTTCTTGGAATCTCAGAATCTCACCCAGATAAAAGTAAACGATTGCTGGAATGACAGATGATAGATGGAACTCTTTACCCTCAAATTCTCAGCTGTTTTCTAGGCATACAAATAGTCACTGTCATTAAAGTGAATCTCTTTCTACGTATTTCCATAATATAATATATATTCAACTTCACTCTTTCTAGGGCCCTCCATGAGAGCTACTCAGATTAGAAAAATAAAAAGTCTGTTTAAAGGGCCTCATGTGTTGAGACTTAATATATTTTTGTGCAGGGAGATGGTAAACATATACAAACACTTAACTTCTTTGTGTTATGCAGAAGGTGAATGTTCTTAGAATGTTTGGACAGTGTACTAAATTGTACCACAACCTTCATAGTCTTGGTCAGAGTTTCAAATAAAAAAATTGTGAGTGCATTTGAATTTTATTGATAAGCAGCAGCTTTCAGAGTTGAACATTTGCTTATATACTCATTTGCTACATAGAGGGAAAAGTGTGGTTTTTGATAGTGTCTAATAGGAAAGTTAAAAAGTGAACACGATCATTCCAAAGGCTATAAATCTTTTTAGCCTTCAGAACGCTAAAGAGGAAAAGAAAGCCAAAAAGCTAGCAAACACTATCGTTCTGAAGACTATAAATCTTTCTAGCCTTCAGAATGATTATTTGCAACCTTCCCAGCAGGCTTACAGGAGGCAGGATTCACTTAATGACTGCATGATTCATTTAACACCTATAGTGATTCATTTAACAACTGGGGCAACAAATGTCGTAAAATTGGGAGTGACTCATTTAATAACTGCCTTAGCAATAAAAATGCTGGTTCCAATTGTCATAATTCAAAGACTATCAGTATAAGGAAATTTCCCTATAGTGGTTTCTGAATGTTAGCTTCTATCTTTAATTTGCTCTGACATCCTTTTGACTGTCTATGGAGATTGTCAGTCATCCAGTTTATGGTGTCCCAAAGGTGCTTTTTCAGGAGGCAACTGTACATTCTTGGGTTGTTGTTTTTTTTTTGAAGTTTTGTTTCTCATCCAGAAAACTTCTTCAGCTCTGACTGGGATGGTGGGAAATGGAAGGATTTATATTCCTTGCAGACAGCTGGTCTTTTGCATTCTTTAGAGCAGAGGTCTCCAACCTTGGCAACTTTAAGACTTGTGGCTTTCAAGTCCCAGCTTTGCTGGCTGAGGAATTCTGGGAGTTGAAGTCCACAAGTCTTAAAGTTGCCAAGGTTGGAGACCCCTGCTTTAGAGAGTCCTTGAGACTATGAGGTTTATCTGTGTTCCTCAGGGTCACCTGTGTAGTGCAAACAGATGTGGAGCCTTCTTGGCTGGAGGATGTTTTCTTCCCTGTGTTCCTTCACTGTTAAAGACAGGTGCAGACTGGTGGGGATGAGTTTTTGTTGTTTGCATCTCAAACTGAAACTTTTTGACTAATGTAAATATTTTGGCTCCATAACATTGTTGACTGAACAGAGGGTATTACATCAAGACAATAGTCCCACATTCTACATCTATTTAATGATCCAGTCTGGCTGCCAAATAACTGCTTGAGATAAATAGCTGTGCAAAATCTTCAAATGAAGTTTTTTATAAGAACATGTACTTTTCTCTCTGAATCACAAAAGTAGGCAAAACTTTTCCAGACTTGCAGAGATACTTTATAAGCTTCTGTCAGATTCGAGTGGATATCATTTTCTCCTGTCTGGGTATGGGAATATGATGACAAGATTATTGGTGGAATGGCTTCTAATGACCCAAATATCAGATTTCACAGTATTTGTCTAAACTTTACCCTGATTGAAATCTTAAATGTTTGCAGTGGAATGCATTGTACTTATATTTTTGTCTGTAAAAATGCACAGAGAGTTGGGTTTATTTGTTTTTGTTTTAGAGTGATCTTTGGAATCATGATTAGGTTTTATAAATGATGCCTAATGGCCTAATATCATATATTAACTAAGTAAATTCTACCTTATTCAACAAACTGTTATTTTATATTGGCTTAGTGTGACATGTGCACCCAAGAATGTAGAAGTGGGAAGAAAAAGGTATATATTGATTCACGAGGCCTCCATATTTATCGAAAATATATCTATACTGCTTTTTCGGGGCTCGTGCTTTAAAGCAGGGCTGTCAAACTCCTGACCCATGGGCTGGATGTGTCACACACTGGCCACTCCCACCCCCAGTTTAGTGAAGGGGGGGAATCCCGATACATCACATGACATCGCCGTGACAACATGAGTTTGACACCCCTGCTGTAAAGGGTCTTATAAAAATAGGAACCCATGGTATAAAAATCACCAAAATTAATTTAATCTTAGAATTAAGAATTATTGAATCTAATACATCTAAGGAATGAATGAAGAGAATAAGTAAACATTAAAAGTTTTCCTAGCATCTTGCAATGAAGGAGTTTGTCTTAAAATGTACAGCATTAAAACAGTTTGGAAAGAAATGTCTGAAAAAAAATTAAGGCAAGAATAGAGCAGTGCTGACTGATAACCACAGCTGAAGCTTGGTAAAATACATGCCTTACACTACATTATATTGTTGATTATTTTCATTAATAACCTGCCTTATTTTTTCTTCAGTTACACTTCATTTATGTGGGGCTGTTATAATTCCCAGCAATTTTAAAGTTGAACATCATAAACTGGCAAAAGTGAAGCACAAAGATCATGAATTTGTTTAATCTGGACCGCTTTCGCTTTGAGAAGAGGACCAATGTTGAAGGACAAAATGCTCCATCTTCAGATTCTCCTGAAGATCAGAATGAGCCCATTGATTTCAATACTTTAAGGAAGAATTCTACAATTCCTTCTTCTTCAGAAGATCATGCTGCTACTGTTGGTGGAGAAGATGATGATGATCATACTAGTGGACCAACTTCTCCAGCATCCGATGTGACTGAGGAAACTGGTAAACCCTGTTTTTTTCCCTCCGTTATTTATAAATTCATCAAGATCTTATGTATATCACTTTACTGCTCTAAAGAACCCTTTAAAATAAATTACTCCAAAATAAAAATACTGGTATTCTCTAGAAATCTAGTTGGTTATTTATTAAATTACAAGATTCAATCTGGGTTGATCACCGGGACCAGAGGTTTTGTCTTCTGAGCATTCAGTCTCATGCTGGAGACCATCTTTAGGGAACTTCTCTCTGTAATCTGTTGAATCCCCTGCATGGATTGCCCCTGTGAGTATGTAGGACAGACAGGAAGGAAACTAACCACCAGATTGCAAAAACAAGCGAGCTGTCAGAGAAAGAGACCCAAACTCATTGGTAGCCTCACACTGCAGCTACTAAGATTGTTGGATGAACCATCATCAGTCAACAGCAGTGCTAATATACCACCAGCCTATGAAGTACTTAGAAGGTGAGAGCTGGGCAGCACAAGCAAATGACAGCTAAAGACTTAAAAGTGATCAACACACCCCAGTCAGCATCTAAAAAGCCACATGCAACAGGCACTATATGAATACCACACACAGAACTTTAAAGGTCCTTATTGAAAAATATATCACTATGCATAGAAAGCAAGTCTATGTTGCTTTTAGTGATTTTACCTGTGCCTTTCAGTCCATTGACAAATCTCAAGTGTGGGAAAAACTAGCCAAGATAGATATTATAAGCACTTTCTTAAACTACACACAGTTCTGACATTACAGTTAGAGTAAGAATAGGCCCATCTTTGTTGCATATGTTGTGTGTCATTTAGAGTCGCCAGATATGTGGAACTAATATTTCCACAGTTTGTTCTTTCTGTGCCAGACTGATAAGAAAATTTAGTGCAAAAATGACTGATGGACATCAGATTGCCTGTCTCTGATTTCAGAACATGTCCAATGTAACCTGTGAGATAAATAATATAAATTGTTTAACATGTCCGCTGGTTAATTCCTTATGAATGACACATAAGTAACCTAAATATTAGATAAAGTCTCAATTCAGGTAAGATGGAGTTTTTATTAGAAGATGATTTTGTTAGTAGGCGATTTTGCCAATTAAGTGGCATTCAATCTCTTCTAAATGGAGCTTGTTGTGTATATTGATTTTTTTAAACAAAATTTTCCATTTCCTTGGCCTTATAGATTACATGATGAGTCAAAATCATAAAGCAATTAGTTTTGTTTATAAATTTTCTTAATATTTAAAAATATTTTCTTTAAAAACATTTCTTTGTTCTTGTTCAATGAGATGTCTCTTCTAATCTATTCTGAATTTATTGAATGCTTTAGTGCACATATTGTAAACTTGAGAATAAAATATTCTTGACTCAGACTTAGTGATATTTATATAAATCAGAAAATTTTGGGAAAGCACATATTTCATTGGAACTGTTCTCAAATAGAGCATTTATATGTAAGCTATGATTTATTGAGTCCAATGCACTTCATGTTGCAAGTTCTTTCTTGATTTCCATCTTGCTATATCAGTAAATCTAGCCATATGTTACAATTACAGCTTGTCAATAAACTTTCACTATGCTTCAGGGAGGCAAATCAAATATGCCACTTTGTGTGTGTGTGTGTTCACATTTGTCTCTGCCATCAGTTAACCATTCAGTTAAGAATTCTCAGAGTTAAGAATTCAGAGTTAAGAACAAATTTTTATTTATCGTTGTATCACAAAATACATCATAGTTACAAAAAACATTTTAATTCTGTTTATGAATAATGTATATTTTGTCTCGTTGATTCTGCTTCCAAAGATGATTCCAGTATTCCGGAAACTCCTGAAGCTAAGAGGACAGTGCAATCAAAGTATTTTAAACATAAGAAAGATGTTATTGAATTGTCATCTGAGAGTGAAGATGAAGAAGTACGAAGGAAATCCAAAAGTACAAAGCAATCCTCGGTTTCTAGAAGGGAAGTTATTATAATGTAAGTTTTATAATTTCTTTCAGATTAATTGCTTATTTTAAAATTAAATATCAATCTGGAATCTTTAGGATTTGATGTTCAGGTTTCCTGTGATGACCCAGGGCACAGAGATAACATATGCAGTTGGCAGTTCAAACTGCCTCTTTATTGCTTCAAATATCCCCAAACGCTCCCACATTTCTGACAAGTCTCAGAGCAAAGTGATGACAAATAAACACACACACCTCAAGCAGCCTCTGGCTGTAAATAGTCCAGCTCAACACTGTGAACACCACGGCTGCACAGCAATAAATCCAGCAGGGCAAGTTGAAGAGTCCAGGAAGCAAGAGAGCACAGCAAGTAATCCAGAAATCTAGAAAGTGTTCAAGGAATTCAGAAAAATTTAAACATCAGCATTCAACACCCCAGGAATTCAGTTCTCGACAAATGCCACTCCCCACAGCATCTCCTTAAGTCTCAGTCCCCAGAAGTGCCTTGTGAAGAGGGGTGGGGCACTCTCCTCCTGAGTAGCCAGGTCAGCCTGTACTGTGCTCGCCTTCTCTCCACTCTCCGTGCTCGTGGATCAGGAGGGGGTGGTCCTTGTTCATCACCTGAGCTCTGTCTCTCATATTCAATGCTTAGCCTCTCTGGGTCATCCAATCCCTGTTGCTTCCTGCCTACAAGCCGTCCTAATCCTGAAAAGCCCTGGCCTGACTGGCCCTGCTCCTCCGGATTTTCTTCCAAAGCCAATGAAGCCGCCCTCTTTTTTTTTTTTGAAAAGAATTTTATTGATTTTCTACAAACAAACAAGACAAACAAAACATTAAAACATCAACTCTCATATGTACATCCAGTGTGTCGGTTGGTTCATCAGTTTTGTGCATTCATTTTGTAGTCTCAATTACAATTATGTTACATAACAACTCATATTGTCAATCCAAACTTATATATCCTAATATCGCTATTAAAAAAAAAAAAACTTTTGACTATACTTTTAATCATTCATGCTTTATGAGATAATACTTTAAACAGTTTATTCTGTAAACACTTTATAAATATAGTGTCAAATAACAAAGACAAGAGAAAAAATAAAGATATTCCTTACTGTCTAACATTCTAAATATTCTATTATCGTATTTTATCATCTAGCCATTGATAAAAAAGATCCCAAATTTCATAAAATTGTTTATCCTCTTGCTCTCTAATTTCAAATGTCAATCTACTCATCTCAGCACATTCCAATATTTTCTTAATAATTTCTTCCTGTAATGGTATTTTCTCATTCTTCCAGTTTTTAGCAAATACAATCCTAGCCGCTGTTAATACATTTACAATCAGGTATTTCAAATCTTTACTATATGTATCAGGTAAAATTCCCAATAAGAAGATCTCTGGTTTCAAGTCTATGTGTTTCTTTGTCATTTTTTCCAACCACATGCGAATTTTAGTCCAATATTTTCTGGCATTCTCACAAGTCCACCACATATGGTAATATGAGCCAGGTACCTGATGACATTTCCAGCATTTTTCAGATTTGTTCTTAAACATTCTTGCTATTCTTGTCGGGGGAAAGTGCCACCTGTAAAACATCTTATACAAGTTTTCTTTATATGCTGTTGGCATTGTCATTTTATAATTTTGAGACCACAATTTTTGCCATTTCTCTAAATCAATCCCATATCCAAAATTCTTCCCCCAAACAATCATAGTTTCTTTAACTTGTTCTTCCTCTAATTTAATTCCCAGTAAATAACCATATAATTTTTTAATCACCTTCTCATCAGTATCCATCAAGATCTTATCTAAATCAGTCTGTTTATCATAGAATCTCTCCGTTTTAGAATCTTCATCATACCTTGCATGTATTTGCGCATATGAAAACCAATTCATCCTTATACCTTGTTCCTCTAAGTTTTGAATCGATTTAAGTTCACCCTTTTCATCCAATAGTTCCCCATATCTGTTTGTTCCTTCTTATAAATTATAGGATAGGAAAATGCTTCAATAGTCGATAACCAAACTGGAATTTTGAAATAACATTGTCTTATTATCTTCTCCCAGTTTAACCACAAAGACTCCCGTATATAATGTCTTCTAAAATAACCCTGTGTTTTAGTTCCCTTATACCATAAAAAAGCATGCCAGCCCAACAGCAAATCATGACCTTCTAGTGTCAACAATCTAGCCTTTCTTAATGTTATCCATTCTTTGACCCACATCAAACTTGCAGCTTGATAATACAATTACCAATTAGGCAGACCAAAACCTCCTCTAATTCTAGCGTCTTGCAAAAGCTTTAGCTTTATTCTCGCTTTTTTACCTTGCCATATAAACTTCAACATGATTTTATTTAAATCTTCAAAATAGTCTTTTCCAAGCCTAATTGGTATTGTTTGAAACAGAAATAGAATTCTGAGTAAAATATTCATCTTAATTGTTGAAATTCTCCCTATTAATGACAATTGCAAGTTTTCCCATTTCTTCAAGTCTGTAGCTATCTGTTGTTTAAGTTTAATATAATTATTCTCTTTTAATGTGCTACATCTTGCTGTCAAATATATCCCCAGATAAATGAAGCCACCCTCTTGATCTACGTTGGCTCCAGTTCCAACTCATCTTCCTCACAGATTCAGGTTCTGACAGGGCCATGACATTTCCTATGACTCAATATAAAATTTTCAGCATAAAGGTAATAGGGTGGTAAACCATGAATTTTTGTGAATTTAATGGATATAGTTATGAATAAAATACAGAAATTCACCATAAAGTTATTTTTAGTTAGTAACATTGTGAAAGTGTTAAGGAAGATGCTAATATGATAAGATATATTATGTCAAATACTATAATGAATCCATATTAGATCTTTCTTAAAAAGTTCCTCTTACTGTATTAAAGTTCAAATGTTCTTCCTGTAAGTTGGCAGTCTGCCTTTCTCATATATTGGTCTTTAATATTTAATGTTTATTTTTAGCTTGTTTTTCTAAGGAGGTAGGCTGAACATGGCCTATGAAATCAGGAAAAAATAATAACTAGAATAAAATATTACAAAATGGAGCTTCACATGTGAGCACCCGCCACTCGTGCAAATGGAACTTCGTGCGCGAGTGCTCACCTCTGACACAAGTGGAGTTGTGTGTGAACAAGTCTTCACCATCTCTTAGGTGGCCTGCTCTGAACAGGCTGTGGCCCAAAATGGTCCGTGGCCCGGGGATTAGGGATCTGAAATCCTGATCTAAAAAAAACACCTATATCATTGTAAAAAGAAAGCAAAAAAAAATCCTAGATTTAAAAAAAATAAAAAATGTTCCTGTTTTTAGTAAGATTTTATAATAGGGCTATAATGTTTGATTTCCAGGAAATGTACCATTATCTTCTAATGTCTAACCATTATTATCTAATGTCTGTTTGTGTATTTTATGATTTTTTTTTAATTCTATAGTAAACATTGTCATAATATTTTATATTTACAGTTCTGAACCTTCTGGTGATGAAAGCGAGAATGAATCATCACAATCTCTCCATAAAAATAGTCCAGCTGAAATGTCAGATTCCACAGAGGAAGAGGAGGATCTGAATTATTGTAAACTCCAAACACTAAAAGAACTTTTCCCACAAAAAAGTGACCAGGCATTATTAGAGGTACAGTATTATAATTATCAGGAAATATCCATAGACATATCTCGAATGTTTGAAGATAAGATTTCTTGTCTTCTCTTTCCCTTTATTTCAACAGCCTTAATCAGAATATAGGTAGTCACTAAATAAATGCTTGTAAGCCGAGAACTGCCGGTTTTAGAAAGAGGAGAACAATGAAATATTCAGCCTCTCCGTCTCACACACATAGATACTCTACATTGCATTTCTGAATAAAAATGCGTAGGATTTCATAGCAAAATTTTAAAGTAATAATGTTAATTTAGAAAAGAAATATTTTCCTCATTTTCTTCTTGTAGCTCATAGAATCAACAAATACAATGGATGAAGCTATAGCTGCTGGTCTAAAACTGTTTGATGAAGGTATATGGCTATTTTTATTGGTTTTTCTCATGTTTGCTTTAACTGCTATTTCATCACACTATATTTATTGTTCAAATATTGTATAGCCTTACTGATATAAATATTAACAAAAAACTTACATAAAATACTGAAACTTGTATACAAAGAGGGTCAAAATAGTAACAGCTATATCACATACCTAATAGCACAGGTTATTACATTATTTTTTCCAGAGTCATGAAAATTCACGAAGTGTCACTAGTGATTCGTTGCTAAATACGTACAAATAGGTGGTCTGTTCCTACTGTGCATGTAACTTTTTTTCAGAAACCAAACAAATTAACACCATTTTATGCATATAAACTTATCCTTAAACTAAAATATATTTTATAATATACTGCATGTACAGAAATCCATTAAAAATTGTTTAAGATGAGACCTTGTAGATGTACAAACTTTAAACAAAATACTGTTTTAATTTTACAGTGTTTAAATACTTCACAAAGCTGTTTTGTTTTGATCTGGATCTTTGTTTCCCCATTGCCCCCAGCTTCTGCATTTTTTAAAACAGAGTTTTAATATAACACTAAAATTTCAGATCTTTTTTGTAGTAACTGACAAAGATACTATAGTGGGTATTTGTGTGTACAAAGAGTCAGGCAAGAATAAACAAGTCTGTAAACAATGGCCAAGTTTTAAGTTCAATTATTGAACACCTGTTTGTCGAAGGGGGAGAAATTATTCATTTCTTCTGAAAGGTGACAGTTGATTACATTGTGAAAATGAAACAATGTAAAATAAATATAATTAATTTGATTAATTTGAACTAATGGTACTATTACCATGTAATATTTCCCATATTAATTATCATATTAACTGAGATGTAGAATTTGATTAATTTGAACTAATGATATATTACCATGTAATATTTCCCATATTAATTATCATATTAACTGAGATTTAGAATTTTTATGATGGTTGGTCACACGGTCTGCCACATGCATTTGGCATTATTATCTATTTATCATGTCCTTCCCAAGGACCGGAGATATGCACACACTGTTTAATCATATTGCCTGTATCATTTCAGGATGTAAGCTATTCAAAGTAAAGCTTTAATTTGCAATTAACTATCGGTGATTTTTGTCAATGCCAATGGGTGTTCAAGGGAATGAAGCAGCCTAATGTTTTTACTGCACATTGGACTGCAACTGAATTCACGTAAATGTGTTTATTCACACTAGAATTTATAAAATTATAATTTTAACTTATGGGTCAGGACCACCACAATGAACTAACTTAAAATCAAGAGGGGGAGGTTAATAAATGGACACATAACATCATATATTGAAGATACTGAGCTCACACAAAATATCTGGAATATATATAAAAAATAAGTGTTTCAAAACATGGAGGTGGGCAGCTAATCTTAATTGTTCCACAGTACTATTCATTTTGAAGAGAGAGTTATGAATGTGAGTTTCGTTTTCATTTTTAAATAAGACAGCCCCAACATAATTGTATTATATTATTTAACTATTCCTGAAATAATATAAATAACCATAATCACTTAGATATTAAACTGAAAGTCCTTTTCAAATATTAATTTAATGTACTTTTTTTACTTAAAAAAAGGATCTCGAAAGAGAAAGCTTGAAGAAGATGCGATGAATAATTCTGCGGATAAGGATGATGACCAAAGTGCAAAAAAGAAAAGACTTGATCCTGTGAGCATTTGGTCATATTTTCTATAAATACCAGAACCCAAACTAAGGGGGGAACTCAGTACCAAAAGCAGAAGATAATAAACCTTACTAAATTTCTGACACCTCTATTCAAGAAGTGGGAAAATTCCTCTTCCACATCCAGAAGTCTTTATTGATGATACTGACTTAATATATAAGGCTCTTGCTCTGCTTTCTATACTCCTAAATACATTTTTCATCTGTTTCATTTCCTCAGTTTATGCTGATGTGGCTGCTTGAATTATGCCATTAAATGCTAAAGATTGCCTTGAGCTTAATTGCACAATTTCTCTATACCATAGTCTGTATTTGATAGTGATTATAGACATGGGATGCAATGGCTGGATAAAAAGGTAGATGGAGCCAGGACAAAAAACTGATTTAAAATTTAACTGAATAACTGGAGGTAATATGGTTACTCTGGATCCATTTTAGAATTTTCTCCTGCTACATTCTAAAATATAATTTGATATCAACTTCTGGAGTTCTCTGGAAGGTCTCCTGGAACCATAGACTACATATACCCATCTTTGATTAAAATCTTTTTTTTTTACAGAGTCAGTGGAAAATAGAGAGATAAAAAACATATACTCATAATTCTGATTAAGTTACAGCTTTTGAATATAGTTACAGTTGTGTCTGTCTGCCTGTATCTGTCTCCCTCTCTCTTTCTGTGTGTGTGTGTGTGTGTGTGTGTGTGTGTGTGTGTGTGTGTAAAGATGAAATTCCAAAAATTCACATTAGCACTGAAATGTTACTTTAATTTTAAGAAAAATAATGTATGGATCCAAATTAAGCAATGCTAGTTTACCTAAATAGGTTTTCTAATCACTGATTTTTTTCCCCCCATTGGTGGTTGATGGTGTCTTTGTATTATACATTTATAGGATTATTTTAATTCTTTTATAAACTGCATAAATGGATATGTATTTATTTAGTAATCTAAATGGTAGAGCTGAATTGCAAAATAAAATTAATCTTTTTTTTTTCAACCATAGTTGCAAAATCTTGAAAACAAGGGGGAAAACCATGAAAATCTAGTAAGCAAATTGCACAAAGAGTTTCCAAGCTTACATGAAGAGGTATGGTTTTACTTGACACAGTCTATGTTTTAGGCCAACATTACAAATAGATCTGGAGCACCATTAAAGATTACATATCTGTTTATCTGTCACTGATAACTTTAGGAACTTGGAGCACTTTAAACTGTAAATAGGGACATTCCATCCTTCCCTAACCAAGTTTTCAGTCAACATAAGGGCTGATGGATTGAAATTTTCACTGAAATTGAGACTTGTAATTGTATAAACATCCATAGGAATTAAGGTGTTTCAAAATATAGTGCTTTTACAATTACTTTAGGATTTAGGGTGTTTTACATTTTAGTGGTAAGCATTGCTTAGAAGGCAAATAGTGTAGCGTATTCCAAGCTATGTTATTTTCAAGGCTCCTCTTGTTGCATTTTGTTTTCAGTTTGGATCAATCTATCTATCATCTATCTTTCCAATGCAACTGTATATTAAAAAAAATTTCAAACCTGCTAATATACTTTTTTTTTGCATGCCACATGGTGGCTTCTGGTGCTTGAATACTAACTACATTTACTGTAGACTGAAAGTAATTGATATCTAATATTTACCAGTCAAATAAAAATTATCATTGGAAGATAGTCATGTATATTGACACCTTTAGATTAGTTTGTTGTTTTCTTGTACTGCTATAGCAGGGCTGTCAAACTCGATTTCACTGAGGGTCAAATAGGGTTGTGTTTGACTGCAGGGGGCCAGCATGGGCATCGCCAGCTTGACATCAGTCGGCACCTGTGGTGGCCCAAGTGCTCTGCCAGCGAAAACAGGCTCCCAAGCTCCTTTTTCAACTGCCACAGCCTCCTGCAACCCTCTGACAATGAAAACGGAGCGCTGGAGGGCTGCATGCATTTTCACTGGCAGAGGGTTACAGGAAGCCGTGGCAACCGAAAACTGAGCTCAGGAGCCCATTTTCACTGGCAGAAGCACCATGGACCTGTCCTTCGTTGTTTCCAGGGCGGCTCCAAGGGCCTGATTTAGCCCCCTGGCTTTGATTTTGACACCCCTGTGCTACAGCATCTCAGCCTTAATTATGAGATAAAATATAAAGACTTGTAGATTTAGCAAGCTGTATGTTATAGTTCTCAATATTGGGGTTCTTTCTTGAACAGCTTTTTAGATGAGACTATATACATATGTGCAATTTTGATAACAAGGTCTTTGTATGTTTTATATGGTTTATTAATGCTGTGATCATTTGTTGTTGTTTTTTGTGACTTAGGAACTGAGAGATGTACTTCAGGAACATAACTGGATATATCAAGAAGCTTTGGATTCTTTAAAAGCATTTATGGAAGATCAAGAGGGTAATATATTTGTATATTTGTATTTTAATTAGCATATATCATTAACTGAGTAAGCATGCATCTTCCCTGAATATGGCTCTCATATTCAGTGAGATGCATACCCTGTTTCTAATAAAAGGTTTGAAAGAGGTTTAACAATTATTCTGTATGGATTTTTTTAAGTTTAGTGAATTAGGACTTAACATAAGAGACATCAAAGCAAAATAAGTTACAGTAATCTGATAAAAACATAATACATCATAGTAAAAACGTACACCAAACAAATGAAGAAAGGAAAATCCTTATGCAAATAAGTTCGAATCATTTAAAATAACAGTATCAGCACCATTTCATGATATGGTGTTGTTAAAGTGAGACTGCGTATCATTATGGAAGAAGCTCTTTGTCTCATTCTTACAAAGAATGAGCTAAAAGAATTGGTGGCAATGCAAATTCTGGTAATCTTTAAACATGAGTGAATTAGTGTAAGAAGAATTGGCATTTTAGGTATTGTGTCTCAAGCTATTTAATACTTTAACGGTAAGCTCCAGCATCTTGAAGTAAGCTTGTAAGCAAATATACTACTGTTTTATTACTTTAGTATGTTCTCCTCTGGTTGAAGATCTGTTGCTTCTTTCTGAGGCATTTAAAACATTAGAACATTGAGTATATGTGTGTGCGTATATACATACATACATACATATATACATACATATCTTATCTGTACATAATGAGGGTGAAGGTTTATTCTCTGAGTTTGTGGGTTGGTTTCCAAATGTTTCATTACCAGGCTAGGTTCCCTGTTTTCCCGAAAATCTGACCTACTCTGAAAATAAGTCCTAGCTTGATTTTTACACATGCACCCAATATAAGCCCTACCCCCAAAATAAGCCCTAATTAAGATCCTGCCCACTCCAGAGTGGATAGATAAAACTTAAGCTAGGGTGGGGATAGGGTGTGTGGAGCTACCCTACTACTTACCTTTGGAGAGTTATAGCCAGGCATCACACACACCGACACCTGCCTTGCCGGCCCATTTCTTCTGCAGCTGGCAAGACTTTCTTGAAGGCCTCTGTAACTGGTAACAAAACTCCAGATTGATCCGGAGCTCTTTTAGCAGCTGCAGAGGCCTTCAGGAAAGTCTTGGCGGCCGAGAAGTTCCTGAAGGCCTCTGACAGCGAAAAGGAGGCCGGGGATGACAAGCACAAATGAGTTTAGTCAGTAGATGGCATCCCCTGAAAATAAGACCTGGTGCCTTTTTTGGTGGCCAAAATAAAAATAAAAATAAGACAAGGTCTTATTTTTGGGAAAACCCGGTAACATCATCCACAGAGTTTAGGGAATGTCAGTGTCAGTGTTCTTCTGTTTATAAGGGTGCTTATAAGGACACTGGCATCCCCTACACTTCACTGGAGATGTTACCTAGCATGGGAACGAAACATTCGGAAACCAACCCACAAGCTCAGAGAACGAACCTTCACCCTTATCCTACACCCGAGCTATAGATCTTTGCCAATATTGCATATTTATACATATATTTTTGAACCCTTTCTTGTCTCAGGGGGTTATTTCTTCTCAAGTTCAGCAAGGCCTTAATAGAGAAGCTGTGTACTTAGTGTGTTTTTTCAGAAGTGTGGTAACTCATCTAGAAGAAAATATTCATCTGATACCTAGATATGAAGACCACCTATATTCTCCATCTTTCTGAATTCAACTTATGTTTATCCTTTAGCCCAATACTGACTCCAGGCACTAGAACAACAGCTGCAAAGCTTTGCTTGAATTTGATAACATAGAAAGATAAATATTTTCACCATAATGATAGAATGCGTATGATAATGGCTTCACAGCTTTTGGGATGGTGAACAGTATGGCAAATGAAATAATGCTTTGCGAGTCCCCCAAAGGCTGTGGAGTTGAAGATTTTTTTTTTTCTCCCTTTAAAAGTAGTGACTCATATTTAACTGAGGAGGCCTTTTCAAGAGGAGTTTTTATGCCTGGAAACTTTACCCATTTTTAAAGAAATACTCCTGGATTCCATCCAATCAGTCTCCGTTGACTTACTGCAAAAATTCAAGAGGGGCAAATATTCAGGAGCAAAGGAAATTTCTCGAGTCCCTCCATGTATATTCTGCCCGTGTTCTTTTGCTAGGATTGAAACTCTTCTATGATCTCTACTAAGCACTTATGTAATGGAGTAATATGGTGAAGTAAGAATACTTCATGCTACAGGGTAGAAAAATAACATGTCCTCCCAATATCCATTCATTGGGAGTGTGATACTCCTAATGGAAGGAGGATTTCCACTGTTTCTGTCAAATAACTGCTCCAAAACGTTCTCTGTCTGTTTTCGATCATTTTGATAGGAGTGACATGGGGCAAGACAGCTGCACTGAATCTAAAAAGTTATTAAATTTGAGCAGAAGCAACTTTGTGGTGCTTTTTTAGACTCCTGCTAGATTCAGTGGGTTTTGCTATTGGCCTCGCTTTTCAAATTGTCTCCATCCTTTTATGTTATATATACAGATGCACCTTCAAAGAGTGAAGTTTCAAATGGAAAGAGCGTCTTGGTTAATAATGCCGCTCACCACCAGAATACTTCCAATACGAAGCCGAAAGAGAAATCATCCAAAACTTCTGAGAATGGCTTCAGGAGAAAGGAAAAAAAGAAAAAAATCTGGAGTACTAAAAAGGACTCCCAGGAGGTGCAATATGAGTCTGCTTCGGAAGCCGGTAGTTCCCTTGATGAGGACTATAGCAGTGGTGACGAAGTGATGGAAGATGGTTATCGATCTAAAATTCTTAGTTTTCTTCAAGGAGCTTCTCTTGGTGAACTCACTTTGATTCCACAGTGTTCTCAAAAAAAGGCTCAAAGAATAATGGAGCTCCGTCCCTTTAATAGTTGGGAAGCTTTAGTAAGTCTGTATTCTTTTCTTTAAAAAAATATATATCAACAGCATGTAATATATTATTAATACAAGGGATGTCTTCCTATTCAGAAGGCATATATATGTGTCGCTTTACCTAACCAAGCTAAAGCACTATGCTCCTTCTAAGCCAGTAGCATTTCAAAGTGTCAGATGACCTCACTTTGAATGAATTAAGGCATGATTTTCTTGAAAAATAGAAGCTGATTGGCTGACAACACTGTCATTCATTCTTGAGCTCAGAAACTTGGTTCACTTTACTGCAGAAGAAGAATTTGGAGCTTTCATTTGTGAAGCTGCTGTTTGCTAGTGTTTCCTGATCTGTCATTGAAAAACCATGCAGAAATGAAGAATGTGGCAATTTCTTTTAACTGCAGTTGCCTCAGAGAATCGGTAACCAACTTGCAGAGTTTCTCCATGATTAGATGCCAGGATAAAGTGTGTTAAACGGTTGATGAAGAAGCTTTTGTTATTTCTTTTGATTCCTTTTGATTAACTCATCGCTGACTTTTTAAATTTTAGCATTAAGCAATTTTGGTAATTTTCTTGAGCATTATAAGGGTGTTTTTTTAACTTTCAAAAACAAATTAGAAGCCTTGACATGGAAATGAAAGAAAGCATACCTGTTGTTGGTGAGTACTTTTTATATTGCTTCAAACATAATTTAAAAAAAACATTTTCAGTAACTTTATTTTGTGCTGTACCACCAAAATGAAACAGTCTTTGCTTTTAGAGGTGGGACTTTGTGATTGGGTTGGGTTGTTAATTTTTCAAAGGAAAAATTGCGGGATTTTGGTATTTTATCTGAGTTTTATTTGTCATTGTTTTAGATAAATTGTTGGAAGTAAGCTATTTTCTAATTCTTCTGATGTTTGTTCCTTAAAAACAGTATTTCTAGGAGTTGAGGCCACTGCATTTAAGTACTTTTTAAACCTCTCTATACATGCTGCATTGTTCTGGATTAGGCATTTAAGCATATTGGACCCTAGATTGTTTGGGTCAGGTTTTTAAATGAAAAAATACTTTTTTTCTATGTTTTAAAAGTGCATACATGAAAAATACATGTGAATGGTTTTACAGCAAGGCTACCTCTAAAGTTGTTTTGCCTGAAGTCTTATACTTTGAACAGAACATCTGTCCTTTAGAAACATGTTGAGTTTTGTCTAAACAGCTTCTTTGCAATAGTGATTGCTAAAGTTGGCTGCCATTCTTTGAAATAGTTCCACAGAATTAAATTGTATAGGCCTGTTTTAATTCAAACCTCTTTCATAAAGGATTTATTTGTCAGTACCAAAACATTTACTTAGCTTCTGTAATAACATGCCCTAATATTAATGAAATTCAGCAAATTATATTCTTGGAAGTTTTTAAGAAAAAATAACTTCTAAAAACACTGACAGCAGACTATTCAGCTCTCCAGCCTTTCTGTTACTATGCATTAAGTTGGTGTTTGGGGGTGGCAAGTCATTCTATGAAGCGAAATATAAATAAAAAATGAAAGTATTCCAGTTTCTCTTTAACAAAGACATCAAACAACTTTAATTTTAAACATGAAATCTAAGAGCTGGCATGGATTTGATGGTTCATAATTAATTTTATAGGTGGTTTTTAAATTTGAAAAATGCATAAATATTCAAAAAAAGACTATAAACTTAATTTTTTCATATATTAATTTTGCTTTATAAATTATTCAGTTATAAATTAAAATTGCTTGCAATATTTTTTTTAATATCTAATAAAAGAATCACAGTGAGTTTATGGCACAGCAAGAATTTGAATTGTATATGTTAGTTAGGCTCTTGTATGCAAGCTTAGATGTAAACCATAGGTTAGTTTTGGATATGGAAAATACATTTTTATAAAGTTTCTGTATTAATTATTGCAATTATCCACAGCTGTCTTTTCAGTAATTAGACTAGTCTAGTAATGAATAAGTAAATCATTTTATAAAGTTTGGAGTGGATATTAATTTATGTTTTAGAACAAAATGGGTGCCATTTGTAATTGATAACTCCATCGAGTTATTATTTAAAGTTCAAATGGAGTTGATGAGATCCATATCTCAAAAATAGATGTGTGGTAACTAAAGTACAAAAGATAGCCTGTCAAGAAACATATGCAATTGGAGGTGGTGGGGGTAGTTAGAGATGTCTGAAGAGGTAAGGTGAATGGTGTTTGTGAAAAGTAGATTTAATTATTTGTCCTACCTTATATCTTGATACCTTTCATAATATAACATATTCCTATCTTGCACTTAACAAAGCATTTCTTATCTTGAAAAGGGATATCAGGATGAGTATGTATATCCATTATAGCAGAATAACAGATACAGAGTTGGAAGGGACCTCAAAGGTCTTCTAGTTCAACCCAATATTCAGGCAGGAAATGCTATACCATTTTAGGCAAATGGTTGTCCAAGCACTTAAAAACCTTCAGTGTTGGACCACCCAAAACTTCTGGAGATAAGTCATTCCACTCAGGAAATTTCTTCTTAGTTCTAGATCGGTTCTCTCCTTAATTAGTTTCCATCATTTCTTCTTGTTTTGCCTTCTGGTGCTTTGGAGAATAGGTTGACTTGCCCTGCCCCCCTTCTTTGTGGTAGCCCCTTAGATATTGGAACACTGCTATCATGTCACCCTGAGTTTTTATTTACATTAAACTAGACATATCCAATTCCTACAATGATTCTTCATATGTTTTAGTCGCCAGTCCCCTAATCATCTTTGTTGCTCTTCTCTGCACTTTTCTGTTTTTGTATTGTGGTGATCAAAACTGAATACAATATTCCAAGATTGATCTTACCAACACATTATTAAGTGGTAGTAACACTTAACATGACCTTGATTCTATTCCTCTGTTAATGCAGCCAAGGACAATGTTGGCTTTTATAGCCACTGATATTGTTTTAATTAATATAATTTAAAACAATATTTAACAAAATATTTTGTAGCAAAATAAACATTTCCTTTAAAAAATAATAAGTTAAGAAACTTAAGGTAATATATGTGGTTAAAAAGTCAACAGAACTAGAAATGAGAAAGCAACTTGAAATAATTTTTAAAGGGCTGATTGAGTATTTGAATCAAAGTGGGCTACATACAAGTCTATTAGAAGGTTATTCATCAGTGGGTGCACAGTTGATTGAAAAAAATCTGACTTTAAAAATTTATCTTGTCCAACCTACAAATAAGGTTACTTAGGTATAGATAAAGCAGGGGTGTCAAATTCAATCTGGCCTGCAGGGTGCTTAAATCTGGCCCGTGGGACTACCCTGGAAACAGCGAAGGACTGGCCTGCAATGCCTCTGCCAGAAAAAAAGAGCCCAGGGAGGCCGAGCACAGCCCACCCAGGCTCCGTTTTCGGCCGCACCAGTCTCCTTCAGTCCTCTGCCAGCGAATATGGAGTTTGGGGAGGCCAAATGATGTCGAGCTGGCCACAGCCACCCTGGCCACATGTAACCCCAGTTCCCCAAGGTCAAACAACCCTGATGCAGCCCCTCAGTGAAGTTGAGTTTGACACCCCTGATCTAAAGGGATAAATAAATCAGATCCTTTAGATAACCAAATACCACCTTAGGGTATATAAATGCTCAGTTTCCAACTTCGGGCTCAACTGTCCAATGGGTTGATTGTCTATATTTTGCACCAGATGAAATCTCAGAAACTGACTTTGTTTTATTGCAGGTGTTTCTATATAGAAGTTTTTATTTACCAATATATTATCACTTTCATTGTAATAAGTGGAAGTTTGGAACACATAATTTTGACTTGGGTTGTGTGTGTACTTAAGAAATGGAATTTGTTTAATTTGACTTAAATTTGTACAAGATGAATGTTTCATCATTCATAATTTATTTTGGAGAGTGTCTAAAGTGTTCCTTGTTTTTACTCAAGATTTGGAAACAGATGGAGATAATGCAACATGAAACAAACTGGGTGGTTTTTTTAACAGATGGTTTAACTTAAGGTTAACTTGTAAAAATTACAAGTCTTCTTCACATCAATCTGGCCTTTAGGCATTTAAAATAATTATCGAAAATGTGAATTAACCTATTAAAATGTCTTTACAGGTAAAATAATTCACTTTTAGAGGTTCAGTCCTACTTAAATTCAAGCATATTTCATAACAATTTAATCTGTAAAGAGAGTTCATCAAAATTGCCAAATAAAAGCCACAACTTTCTAAGGAAGAGCTGAAATGCACTTCCCAATAATGAATATTGTTGGTATAAATTAAATAATTAACATTTTACAAGATTAAATGGTGTAAATCTCATTATTCTATTATTTTGTTACAACAGTCCATAAAATTTAAGGTGCTTTGCTATAATTCATTGGCTTTGGCTAAGAGCTAAATAAGCTTTGGGATTACTGTTGTTGCTGTGGCTCTAGTTCCCCACCATAACATTACAGTTGAATTAGAATTAATATTAATTGGTTTTAATTTTTAAACAAGATTAAAGATTAAAAGAAAGAATGTGTGTGCTTCCCTAAACTTTCCATAGCACTTTACAAGCTTCCTGTTCTATCTGATTTTTAACAAATGTTAAAACTAATTACCCTTGTAGCATCAGCTTTATTTCTAAGAATGGTGTTGGAAACAGATGGACTTTTTAAATTCTTGATATTTCTGTAAGATGCATTTAACTTATGTTCTTATTATGAATCTGTACAATACCAAGATAAAAATAAAAGTATGCCTGTTTAGCCTGCACACTATGAAGGGATTATTTCTTTAGAAGCAGAGAATAGATGCTATTTTTTAACTGATTTACAATCATGAATTCAACAAAAGATCTTTATAGCTTTAGGATTAGGAAAATAAATCTTACTTTGCATTCTGTTGCATATAACAAGTTATTGCCCTGTTTAAACAAGCGCAGAGGATGTTTCTTAGTGCTGGAAGCAATCATAAAACTGCCGGATAGATTTTTGACAGGTATTGTTCAGGTTGATTATCTTGGCTTTAAAAGGGCATTCCAACTTTTCCAGGTGGGTGGTGAAAAAGTTTAGCTTTGAAAACTTTAGCGGTTTTTTTCTCTTTTAGAAATAATGGTTTGTATATAGCAACCTTCTGCCAAAGTAATTTATCACTGGGAGCCATGGACATAGCCCCAGCAGTTCTCAAATAAGTCCTATGAATGCTTTGCAACTCTTCATTTTTTTATCACTTTGTTAGCTTTGCCTAACAAATAAAAGCACATCAAAGAAATAAACTACATAGATTCTAACAAATTTTCAGCTGCATATTAACAGCACCCTCTTTTGTTGAAACACAATTTTACAGTTTTTATACTTTGACAATCAAATGTAACAGCTAAAGCAGTTTGAAAAATCCTGTTTTGGGTTCATGGTGTCTGTGAATTCATTCTAAAAATGCACAAGAATATTAATTACTTAATATGTGTTACTATGGGCAGGCCAGGAAACTCTGATCATATGCTACTCCAATGTTTAATGAATAAGACTTCAGTAAATTGTTTTAATAAATAATAATGTAATTAAGTTTTGTCCAGTTTTGCTTTGTTTTTGAACTTTTTTCCTTTTTGTAGTTTGTATTTTAATGTTTTGAATAAAAAATGAAAAATTATTAAGAAAAATAAGTTAGAAGAACCAAAAGGTCTGAGGAATAAAACTGATGGATTCTCTATGTTCAATTTATTTTGATTTTGTACTTAAACCTAGTGACTTATTTTTTCCTCCTCTCTCTCTCTCTCTCTCTCTCTCTCTCTCTCTCTCTCTCTCTCTCTCTCTCTCTCTCTCTCTCTCTCTCTCTCTCTCTCTCTCTCTCTCTCTCTCTGGTAGTTCATAAAAATGTGTAAGACAAATGGCTTGTCGGAAGATATTATTTGGAATTGCAAAACATTGCTAAGAGAAAGAGATGTTGTGCTAAGACTAATGAACAAATGCGAAGAGATCTCAAATAAACTGACCAAACAAGTCACAAAAATAACTGGAAATGGAGGTGGTGGATGGAACATTGACCAACCATCCATCCTAAATCCAAGGTTAGCAAGATTGCTTATTAATAAATGCAACAACATAAACAGAAAAGAAAGACTGTGATATAGTATGATGGTTAAGGTGCTCAATTAAGGGCAGAAAAACTCACATTCTAGTACAGCGGTCCCCAACTCACATTCTAGTACAAAAACTCACATTCTAGTACAGCGGTTCTAGCTTCATGAATTGGTGGCATGGCCCACTGTTGTACAAATGGAGCTTTGCGCACTTGTGCACTCACTCACTTCCACAGACTGTTTACAGACAATTGTAATTGTGTTTAATTGTCTTCCATTAAAATTAAAAGGACTAATTTGTTGGCAGAGCAAACTGAGAGCTTTTGTACATCAAGACTTGTTACAATTATTGTAAATGCTTTGAAGCATTTGACATATTTACATGTTCTAATTCATACCAAAACTGTAACATAATTTAGTATTATTTCCTGTATAATAGTGGGACAGTTGAGGGCAGCATGACTGTAACACAAAGGCAAGTTTTGATTAAGTAACTTGTGTCTTTTTAGCTACTATGTTACATGAAATTGTGTAGGTCAGGGAAGTTGAATTCACACAACAGTAACTGTACTTTTCCCTTTCTATTGTCAGCATGGAACTTAAGCCATATCAGAAGATTGGTTTAAATTGGCTAGCACTTCTGCATAAGCACTCCTTAAATGGTATTTTAGCTGATGAAATGGTAAGTTGAAAACAATGTAGCTTTTATTTGCACTGAAATAATTTATAACACATGTAGCTGACCCAAAGTCACTAATGGATTTCCATGGATGAGAAAGGACTTAAACACAGGTCTTTTCCAGCCTTAATCTAACTCCTTAACCATTGCATCACATTAGCTAATACAATCTTATGCTTCTATGCAAGAGAGAAAGTGACATGTCTGAATGGGTTAGCATGAAGACCTGGGACTAAATCATACTGTGAATGTGTTGACTGGTGCATTCCAGATGAGTTTTGGGGAAAAAAGTAATTTGGTTATCTTGCAACTTCAGAAAGATGCCATTAATAGAATCAATCATGAGACTACAAAATATCAAAAACTAAAAAAAACTTGAGACTGAGTTTTATGGACAAAGAAGCAGTAGTTGCCAAGAAGGGCCTGGCTTTTTCTTATAAGTCTAGATTTATTGCATGAATGAAGAATGAAGAAAAAGTTTACCAGCTGTACTGTATAGATTAGAGATATTACAAAATATTTGAATGAGGAAATATTGTAACATTTCAAAAAGTTTATAATTTACTTCTAAATATGTTTCTATATTTTAGATTTAACAATAGCATTGTGCTATAAAAATAATTCTATTTTAAGTTACTTTTTATCTAGGGTTTAGGAAAAACCATTCAAGCAATTGCTTTTCTGGCATATCTTTATCAAGCGGATGATGTAGGTCCACATTTGATCGTTGTGCCCGCATCAACAATAGGTTGGTAAAATCTTAGACCCTTGTTTTGGAAAAAAAGCTAAAGGAATTTAAATATTTTTTTTCTTGCAAATTTTGAAAAATTGGATTTATTAAAGCTAAGCCAAAGCCTCACAGAGTTAAGAGTATGATATTACAACTGATTTCAGAGTAGATAATTGAACATTCAACATCTGCTTTCAGTTGTGTTTAAACCTAGGAATGTTAATAGCTTTAATAGAACAGAGCAGTCTAAGAATCCAATACCATATTTTGTATGCATAAAAACTATTTTATTAGATAGATATTGCAACAGAATCTTGCAAGTCAGAATGTACTATGCACCTAGTGTGGAGCCTGTCTGAAACATTTTCCTCCATATTTCTTGGAATGGACTTTAGTTGCACTTGTCCAATCATTGCTTTGGTAACATATCTTTCAAGACCTTTAGGATCCTTGATCCTAAGGATCAAGGTTGGCAAACTCAGAAAACAGCAATCATTTGGGTCCCTTGCTTTACTGCTACAGGATACTGGACAGAATCTTAAAAATTTGCCAAACCCATTCTTCTGATCAACTTTTATGCGGTATAAGTATGGAGGAGTTACTAGTGTCTTCCTCATACTTCCCTGCTCCCATGGATTAAGGAATATTTTCTGTAATAAGAAAATTCTCTTCTCTCCTATAGTCACATTTCCTGCTCTGTGTTTCCAGGCTTTGCTAGATATTCTATCACAGTGAGGTAAGTTAGAATTAGACCAATTACTGGCCTGAAGTTACCCAGACCAGTCTTCCATGGCAGCAGTGGGATCCTACCTGTTCCACTACCAGTTCGATGATCGCACGTGTGTGCAAGCATCTAACACGTGTGTGCAGCTTTCCACACACCAGCTGAGGCCTGCAGCACCAATCAGCTGAGAAGATAAAGTAGAGAAAAGCGCAGGGGCGGATGGGAGAGCCGATCCTGTGCTTTTCTCTTTCTCCGCTCGGCTGATCGGAGGCTTTTTTCCCTCCTCTCAGCTGATTGTCGGAGGCTTTTTTTTTTTTTTTTTTTTTTTACTCAGGTAGCAATTTTTGCTACCGGTTTGGCTGAACTGGGCTGAGCCAGTAGCATACCACCACTGTTCCATGGTTGAGATTGGATTAGAATCTGACTCTCCCTAGTGTAGGGATGTCAAACTCCTGGCCCAGCGGGCCAGATGCGTCACACACTGGCCACACCCCCGTTTAGCAAAGGGGAGGAAGTCCCGACAGGTCACATGATGATGCCATGACAAAACGAGTTTGACACCCCTGGTCTAAAGGTTCAATTAGGGAGAATCTCAGAAAGGTTTATTTTAGGAACATCTTTTATATTATAAGAAAAATTCAATAAGAGATTACGTAAAGAACTTTAGGGCTTGCTGTGCAAATAATTACCCACCCTCACCCCAGTTTCACTATGTTTAAAAGTATGTATACCTTCAACCCTTCCTCCAAAGAGTGTAGGGCTCTTTCCACTAATAGTGCAATTCTACATACATTCACTCCAAGGACACCTAATGACTGATGATGACTTCATCAGCGAGGAGAATCCCAACACAGCCAATCAGAACTATGTTGTAGTTTTGTACTTTAGGGTGAGCAAATTAGGACTCATGTGTGCCTGTGTGTAGACTAATAAAATGTTTCTTTAACACTTTCATGTATTTTTTTAACAATAGATAACTGGATAAGGGAAGTTAACCTGTGGTGTCCAGAACTCCAGATTTTATTTTATTATGGTAAGAAATTGTGTTTCAAGGTAAAATATTTACAGCCAAAATATAGTTCTCTGTTTTTATGGCATATTATAGCAAACAACTTGTGAATTCATAAGAATGGTTTAATAAATTACCTAGAATTACTATAAAGTCTAGCTCTCAATTTTTGCCTAGGTTCTCAAGAAGACAGAAGGCATCTCAGAATGGATATCTACAATAAAGTGGCAGATTTCAATGTAATTGTGACAACGTAAGTAGAAATCTATTAAAAATGTAGTTATAATCTAACGAAGTACTTCTGTTCAAGTGTTTCACTTGAGCATGACATTTTTATTTGTAATAATAATTTCAAAAAGAGATGTATAACTTCACATATAGTAATATTTCCAACATTTTGTGAAATCCAGAGTTAATTTGCGCAAATAAAAACATTCTTTTCTCCCATTAGTATTATTACTCATTGCATGCAGAAAAAAAATATGTTGGGGACAATAACTACAGTGGAAGTAAGCACTGCTTTCATAACAGGCAGAGAATAAATGTATTACAAGAATTTTGTGGCCTTTGGAGCAAACAATTATTCCCAACTTTCTCCCCCAAAAAGATTTGTGTAGAAATAAAGAACTTCTATATAATTCAGTCAGCTATAAATCGTAACTGGATTATTTGTAGGGCTGAATAATTATCAGTACGTGATAATTTTAATGGAATAAATACATTTTTCAATTAATCGTGTTATTCCCATTGATTGTGAGGAGATATAAATGAATATATTCTTGTAAGCATACCAAATGTAATATATGTGGCATAATGTATTACTGGTTATACTTTGCCAGTAAAAGATTATCTTTAGACATTTTGTTCTGTATGTTGAATATGCTACAGGTAGTCTCATTTAATGATCCAAGTGGGACTAGCAACTCAGTCATTAAGCAACATGTTCACTTTGTGAAAAATCACATCACCGTGGCTGTGCTTATGTTTTTTCACAAGATAATGCATACTGACTGACTTATGACAAATACATGATGGAAAGATAAATTGGGAAGGTCATAAATGCAAGCATTGGTCATAAAGTTACCATTTCATCACCATTGTAACTCAGAACAGTTGCTGTCCAGGCAGTCGCTAAGCAAGGAGTACCTATAATGGAAAAATAGTTGTGCATATTGTGCTACATTGTTGCATACAAAATGCAACCGAAAGCAAATCTAATATTCAAATTGTAACAACAACTATAGTTCAAATGCTCCTAGTAATTATATTTTTTCTGGTAATGGTTCTTAAAACTCTTGCCAGCATTAAATTGCTCTTTTATTTAAATATGCCTGCTTTTAAACATGCATTGTACTATCAGAACTGAATGCTAGAATGTGTGTGTGTGTGTGTGTATGTGTGTATGTATATATATATATATATATATCAATAAATGTATGCGTGTTTGTAAAGCAACATATGCTCATAGTTTGTTGTCTTAATAGGTATAACTGTGCAATTAGTAGTCCAGAAGATCGTAGCCTGTTTCGCAAGATGAAACTTAATTATGCAATTTTTGATGAAGGTCATATGCTAAAAAATATGGGTTCTGTACGCTATCAACATCTGATGACAATTAATGTAAGGCACTGATTGTTTACTCTTGGTTCTTTTTTTCAGTTATGATTTACATGTTCAGGGATTACTAAATGTTACATCATTAATAAAATATTTTAATACATAGTCTGTTTCTCATTTTGCAACATTAAATTGCAGTCCTGTAGTGTTACCTAACTGAATTATGTAAATATACAATAAGCCTTAGGTCTAAATATAGAAGCTTTATAAAGCCATGGGTGCCGCATCTCTTGCATGACTATCTCTTCTTATCATGTCTTCCTGTCTCACAAGATTGCATAGAATTGAGAAACCTGTTTTTGAAACAAGGCCATCTAAGACAGGGATTTCCAACTTTAGCAACTTTAAGGCTTTTGGACTTCATCTCCCAGAATTCCTCAGCTGGGAGTTGAAGTCCACAAGTCTTAAAGTTGCCAAGGTTGGAGACTCCTGATCTAAGAGACATGACTTCTGTGTTGCTATACCTGCTCTTTGGAATAAGCCCTTCCAGTACTATGTCTTCATGTTTTACCCCCACACTGTTGGGCATTGAATATTATTTTTTATTTTCTTGGTGGTTGTTTGTTTTGCATTATTTTCTCTTTTGTAAGTGTTGCAGAGCTAAAAATTATGAGTGAGGTGGCTTTATTTTTTTTTTAAATAAACAATCATGCATGCATACTGTTGTGATTAACTATATAGCCAACCATGGTAGCTATTATCTGTCGGGACAAAAACGGTTGAGATTTTTCACTGTGTTGTTTCAGTTCGGTGACATTTAAGGCTGTTATTTGCAACTTCCTTATTTTAAATATTGTAAGCCATTTTTAAAATGTGTAGCTACGACAATATTATACTTCTCAACAGTGAAAAGTAACACAATGTTTTGTATTACTTTATTGTATTGTGTTACCTCATAATACTTACTGTATTGTATTGTGTTACCTTCTAATACAATGTTTTGGCAAAATGTTGGTAATTTAATGTTTCATCTTCTAATCACTGCTTATTTGTTTTTATCAAAACAGGCAAAAAATCGTTTGCTGCTAACTGGGACTCCTGTTCAAAATAATCTTTTAGAACTTATGTCCCTATTGAATTTTGTAATGCCACACATGTTCAGTAGTAGCACCAGTGAAATCCGGAGGATATTTTCTTCTAAAGCAGTAAGTATATTTTGTATGTGTTTTTATTGTTTTGAAATGGTTATATGATTATTGTTAATTTTGCATTGTGAATTTAAAGATAATTTTAAAACATAGTTCAGAAAAATCATAATGCAATCTTCAACTTTGCATCTTGAGATATAACAGATAATCAGAGTTGGAAGGGATCTTGTAGGTCATCTAGTCCAAACATTGTATTAAACTAAAACAGGACACATTATTGCTTACCATAGAATTTGAATGAAGCTTTATTTTGAATCAAGATATTCATGTTATGGACAAATAACATATGATCTCTGTTCATGTTACCTTTCTTGCATTGACATTATGAAATGTTCTTTATGTTTTTGATTTTTTTATTAGAAAGCATCTGAGGAGCATAGCATTTATGAAAAGGAGAGAATTACACATGCAAAACAGATAATAAAACCATTCATCTTGAGAAGAGTAAAAGAAGAGGTATGCCTTTATTCTGCCATGACAAATAATTATTTGATATCAGGTTACCATAAATAAAGTAGAACTTCCAGATTTGTATCTGTGTGTCTAAGTTTGTTTTCCTAATACAAAGAATTTCGGTCTTGGTCTGCCAGGTGCTGCAGCAACTACCTCCCAAAAAAGACATTGTGGAGTGGTGTGAAATGACTGAGAAACAGGAAAAACTATACCAAAATCTTTTTAGCTGCTTTAAGAAATCTGTTGATAGTCAAGGTATGAATGTGTATTAATACTTCTCAGCCATTTTTCTTTTGCACAAAGGAGAAAATACACCGAGCTCTACTGTTTTTTTTTAGATATATCTGTAAAAAAAAAGACTTTTTAATTAACATGTTTGAAGCATATGGGTATCTTTTTCTGATGCCTGTTTCTCTTCATAGAAAAAAATCCTGAAATGGGGAATGTCATGATGCAGCTAAGAAAAATGGCTAATCATCCTCTCCTACACCGCCAGTATTATACCTCTGAAAAACTTAGAGCCATGTCAAAACTCATGCTCAAGGTAAGTAATAGTTGCATTTTAGTTTGGTCATTAGGTGCATTTGCCTCAGAAATGGGTGATATATTAAATCAAAGATCTCCAAACTTAGCTACTTTAAGACTTGTGGACTTCAACTCCCAGAATTCCCCAACTAGCATGGCTGGCTAGGGAATTCTGGGAATTGAAGTTCACATGTCTTAAAGTGGCCAGGTTTGAAGAGCCCTGTATTATAAATAAGTTAGTTACTTATTAAGTAAGTAAATGAATAAATAAATACAGGTAGTCCTCAACTTACCACAGTTTGCTTAGTGACCATTCAAAGTTACAACACCGTTAACAACATTTCCAACATCTCCATGATCATGTGATCAAAATTTAAATGTTTGGCCACTGGGTCCCAAGGTCACGTGATCACCTTTTGCAACCTTTGGACAAGCAAAGTCAATGGGGAAGCCAGGTTCACTTAACAACCGGGTTGCTAACTTGTCAGCTGCAGGGATTCATTTAACAACTAAGGCAACTGAGGTAAAATTCACTTAACAAATGTCTCACTTAAGGACAGAAATTTTGGGTTTAATTGTGATTGTAAGTGAAGGACTACCTCTAAATGGAATCCTTGAGGTTTTATTGGGAAGGCTTTTCAGAAGTGGGTTGCTTTTGCCTGCTTTTTAGGGTGGAGTGAGTGACTGACTCAAAATTCCCCAGGTGACTTTGTGCCTCAGGCAGGACTAAAAGTTACAGTCTGCCTGTTTTGTTACATTAACCGTTATAACAATCTGGCTGTCTTGTCAAGAGTCATTTTATATTTTTGGAGAAACTATGTCAAAATAAAACATTCAAAAAATTGAAAAAGATTGGGAATAAGTTCTAGAATGAAAAATGGTTTTATATGACAACATAATTAAAAGTGTTCTAATTTTTTAATCTGCCCAAAGTTATGAATGGATGAAAAAAAACCTGGAAAATGATCACACAAAGTACATTTGTCCTACTTGCTCACAATTTGAAATCTGGCTTTAGGGCAGTAGTTAATAGGTAATGTGTATCTCCCTGCATGATCAAGACAAATTCGGAAGGTTCTGCATTTATTTTTTTCACTTTATATGGGCACCAATTTCCCCAATGCAATTCTGGGAGGTAATAGAAATACAAAGTTTGTTTTTTAAAAACAATATGTAAAACACCATTCCCACTTGACTAAAATAAAGTGACAGCCAAATGAAGGATTCACCAAGAGCATTGGCTCAATTGCTCTTCTGGCCTACAGGCTTATGAAATCAGAGGTGGAAGGAGAACAGAATTAAAGGAGGTGAAGCTCAGTCTTCTAGAACAGGGGTGTAAAACTTGATTTCATTGAGGGCCGCCTCAGGCTTGTGTTTGACCTCAGAAGGCTGGTGGGACATGGGGTGTGGCCCAGGATGAGATGGGGTTGTGTGCCATGGTGGGCATGGCACGGGACTCATCTTGGGGACACATATGGTGGCCAAATGTTAAAGCAGGACTTCCCTGAGACCCTCACTCTCATTATAATCTTCCTTCCTTTTTTCTTTTTCCTCTTCATTCTCCTTTCTTCTTCCTTCCCCTCTTTCCTATCTTCTCTTCTTTTTCTTTTTCTTTGTCTTTCCTCTTTCCCTTTCTCCTTTCCTATCCCTCCTTGCAAGCTCAAATACAAAAGGGGAAACATTTGTCCTTTTGGTTTTAGTTTGTTTTGATAGCCCTCAGACAGCGAAAACAGCCGGGGGGGGGGTGTACCCCATTTTCAGCCTGGATGGCCTCCTGCAGAATATGTGCCTCCCCAACTCCATTTTTCCTGGCAGAGGGCTGCGGGAGGCAGTCACGGCCGAAAACGGGGCACATCTGCAAGAAAACAAGCAAGGTCAGAGAGCACCAAGGAACCTTCTTAAAAACCAGGATTGTCGGATTAAAATAAATTACAGGACAGTAGGTGTGTTTTGCATGTTCATAGTATTCATTTGCAAATAACTAAGGTTTGTTGTTGTTTTAGGAGCCTACACACTGTGAAGCAAACCCTGATCTTATTTTTGAAGATATGTGTGTGATGACTGATTATGAGCTGCATTTGCTTTGTAAACAGTATGCAAATATTCAGGACTTCAAACTTGAAATGGATCTAATTTTGGATTCTGGAAAATTTAGAACACTAATACACATTTTATCGGATTTTAAAGAAAAGGTGCGCCCTTCATACCAATCCCCTTTTTGATATATTAACCTCTACAAATAAATGAGCTGTTTTCAGCTGTAATCTATACTGACCGAAACACATTTTAGAAAACAATATTCGTATTAGTTAGGGGAAGCTCTCTTCTCTTCAAATTCCTCACCTTTGAAGATTCTTCGAAAACAAAATAGATACAACATTAGCCAGGGCTAAAGATCAGCAGTTGCTTGTAGGATTATGAACTCATCTGCCCTCTCAATACCATTTATCTAGGTTTGTCATTAACCATGGCTAAAAATCCTGCCTGCTCACAATTTATCCATGGCTAGTGTAACATGTTCATAGGGACTCTTCATCAGGTAGGTTGCTCAAATGTTTGTGTGAAAAATAGTATATTGGGGGGAAGGGTGTAAATGTAATCAACCCCTAAATGAATTTTATTATACACTTTATAATATAACAAAATAGGCCTTAACTAGAGGAGAGAGGCAAATGACAGTTAATTGTTAGTTATAGAACTGATAGCCAAATGAAGTGAGGTTCAGAGCTAAGAAATCTAGTTTTTTAATCTTTAAGGACCTTTTTGGAGAATACATAAATATTGCTTTTAGTGGCCAAGGTTAAGGTAATAACCCTAATCCTTAAACTAACTGGGTTATTTTTGAAACTCTTGAAGCTATTTCAAAAGTGGAGATGAAGGCAGTGTAATTTCAGAAAATAGCAATAGCACTTATATACAGCTTCACAATGCTTTACAGTCCTCAACGGTTTACAGAGTCAGCATATTTGCCTCCAACAATCTGAGTCCTCATTTTACCCATCTTGGAAGGATGGAAAGCTGAGTCAACCTTGAGCTGATCAGAATCAAACTTCTGTCAGTTGGCATAATTAGCCTGCAATACTGCATTCTAACCACCATCACTGCTACTGACAACTTACTTTGCGGGGGGGGGAGAATCTACTGAAAACTGATATTAAGTGTTTTTATTCCTGTAGTAAACATTTTAATTTTTCTTATGAGTTCTTCAAAGCAATGTCAATCCCATGCTGGGACCAATTGCTTCTGAGTCTGTATGATAACAGAATGCGTAATGTTTGAGAATTTATAAGTAATAAATTTATTATTTTTAAACTTATAACTTTCTGACCTCTTTGCAAAAATAACATGAGGGGAAGTTTTTTTAGCCTAAATTCCTACTTTTTAAAAGACAAAGTAGATGTATTCTTTTGAAGTAAAGACAAGCCTGCATATCTGACAAAAATAGAAATATCTTTTGTAGTAATTTGCTACTGAGTGTTCCAAGATTAAAACATAAAATCTTCCTTAGAAACTAACTATGCACTTATGTTGCACAAGTTTATGTTCAGATGGTATTTTTCTGCATCTTAAACTAGAATAAAGTAATCTGATCCTAATATATTAGCCTCTTCCTGTGTTATTAGCAGTGTATTATTATTGCATCTCATAGAGTTTTGCTTATGTGAGTGATGTAGTGGCCTAGAGGTAGATCTCTCGCCTCACAATCTGGAGTTTGATCCTAGGTAGCTGCAGATATTTCTCTCTCTGGGCACAATGAGTAAATATCAGCTGTGAACTCTGCATTGGTGACAGGAAGGGCTACCAGCCAGTAAACACTCAACTCCATTCAGTTGCCCCGACTCCACCCCCAAGGAATTACAGAGTCATTAAAAGATTTTTTAAAAATAGAGTTTTGCTTATGTCTAAAGTTACAATTCTCTAATAATTCTTATTAGCCACTGCTTATACACAGATTACAGCTGACAAAAACAGATACATGTTTATTTCATGATCAAGTGAAGCCATCACATTGTGGCTGTTTTGTCCCTTGAAAACAGTAGACTATTGGTCCTCAACTTAGTAAATATATTAAATATTTGAACACTGACTTTCAAATGTATTGCTTAGTTTTAAATCCAGCTTCTGTAGTCTAAAGCAGCTTTAATATTTGTGTACTTCACTTTCTGATGAAAGTAGAGCTTTTTCATAAATTAACTGTATTCTTTCATCCATTAGGGTGACAGAGTTGTCTTGTTTAGCCAATTTACCATGATGCTGGACATCTTGGAAGTTCTCCTGAAACATGAGCAATATCGCTATCTTAGACTGGATGGAAAGACACAGATCTCCGAAAGGTAAGAACATATCTGCTACATGAGATTTTCTTTATATATGCTTTGATGCTATGCTCAACAAATGAACGGGTACATATGCCAGTTTTTATAATGTGACCAACCAATAGGAGATTCATTTTTTAAAAAAGACTTGGCATGCTAATAAATGCTTTGCTTTTTCTTTCTTTTTGGATAGGATACATTTGATAGATGAATTCAATTCAGATATGGATATCTTTATTTTCTTGCTTTCAACTAAAGCTGGGGGCCTTGGGATTAATTTGACTTCGGCCAATGTGGTCATTCTCCATGATATTGACTGCAATCCTTACAATGACAAACAGGCTGAAGACAGATGCCACAGAGTTGGGCAGACTAGGTATGGATTGATAAGAAAACTTTCCCAATTTTATAAAGTGCTGGTTTTTTTATGATTAATTTGGTGTGTTGGTGTGAATACCTTGATTGGAAATAAACTTTACACTTTGGTTCATTCGTTCTTTTTTTAAGCCTAAAGAAGACTGTATAGAGTAGAGGTGTCAAACTCAAGGCCCGGGGTCCAGGTCCAGCCAATGAGGTGCTTAGATTCGGCCAGTGGGGATGCCCTGGAAATAGTGATGCCTCTCGCTGGCAGAGGATTGCAGGAGGCTATCACAGTTGAAAACACACCTGGAGCCCGTTTTCACTGGCAGAGTGCTTGGGCCACCTCAAGTGCCCCAACACAAGTAACATCGAGCTGGCCACACACCCTGCCCCGAGGTCAAACACAACCCTCAATGCAGCCCTCAATGAAATCGAGTTTGACACCGTTGATATAGAGTCTCAGACAATTATAAGAATTATCTGTCCCTACATCCATCTTTACACCATTGCCTAGCAATACTTATCTTACTTACGTAAGCTAACATTGTTTTTATATTTCTAGTGTCAGCCAGTCTTGTGTTTTGTTGTTATTCTTTTATTGTTTGTTCAAACTATGATTTCACTTCATTGAAATTATGGAATTGGCTGCAATACAAGAAAACAAGAAAACAGTATTGTATTGTATTGCAATACAATACAAGAAAACAGATACAAAAAAGGCAGGCTTAAAATAACTCCTTTTTTGGGTAAAATATTTTTAGTGATCCCAAATATGAACATAGGAATTATCAATGCTAAAGTTGTTTTGCAATTTTTGTCTGATACTCTACATGTATGATATATGCCTATGACATATGATACATGTATGCGTCACAGTTCTAATCCACAGTTGCTGTCACTTTATGTTTGTCTTTGCATGAGTAAGGTTAGTCACTAAATACATTGCTAAAAATAAACAAGCTTCATTTTTTATATAATTATGCCAGATGGAAATAATATACTTGTAATAAACTATAAACACTGTTTTACATAATTATATGAATAAATATTTGGTGTTGTTTGTTTTTGTTTTATTTTGTTTAGAGAAGTGCAGGTTATTAGGCTTATAAGTAAAGGGACCATAGAAGAATCCATGCTCAAAATCAGTCAGCAGAAATTAAAATTAGAGCAAGATATGACAGCAACCGAAACAGGTGAGTTATTGCAAAATACTTTTTAGTAGGTTAAAAAGAGAGGGTTCACAAGTATGTGAGGTAGAAAAAAATAGTATTTAGAAAACCAAAGAAATACGGAAATAATAATGTCATCAAATTTATTGTTGCTTTTGTAAAAAAAATTAAATCATAAGTTCAAGTTTGTATGTTCAAGCAAAATATAAATTTTCAGTACAAACCACTGTATAATAGCTATTAAAATCTTTTACCTGGTTGAAATCCCCGTATGCTTCTCCAACTTAAGTACTTTTCAAAAAGTAGTATGAGAATGTCTCTAAATCAAATAACATACCATATGATTATTTAGAATAAATGTTCAACCATCTGAAAGTGATCTAAGGTCAGCCCAATCTATATTCAGAATCTTAGAGTCCTAAAATGAATCGATAAAAGCAGTCCAGTATGTATATTTTTTAAAAAAAGAACGACATTTAGGGACCACATGGACTGGAAAGCTAGAATGTAGCATTTCCTAGGGTTGTTTTTTTTTTATGTTTTATACAATTTCTCACCAAATTTCATTCTTTTTTTGGATCAAAAAAGTGCAGAAAGTTTTGACACATAGTTTGATCAAAATCCAGTTTTACTTTTACCTGTTTGTTTATAATATAAATAATGGTGCAAATGTTTTATGATCCAAGTGAGTATTTCTTTTTCATGGATCTCTTTGTCATGTTGTCTAGTGAACTATTTAATAGACTTTGAAAAGCAATTTGCACAACAGGATGCAGAAGTATAAATAAAGAAAAAGTTAACAGTGGCTACACAAAGATACTTGATGTGTCCAAAGTAATTTTTAGAATAGTTGTTTTGGCCTTGTGGCTTGCTCAAACATTTGAACCTGGTTCCAAATTTAATTTAATTTATGCCAGCTACCATATTTGATTCAGTGGTGGGATTCAAATTTTTTCACTACCAGTTCTGTGAGCATGGCTTGGTGGGCGTGGCAGGGGAAGGATACTGTAAAAGTCTCCAGTCAGCAATAGTATTTGCCGTTTCTTCAAACTACTCAAAATTTCTGCTGCCGGTTCTGCAGAACTGGTCAGAACCTGCTGAATACCACCTCTGATTTGATTCCAACTTATTCAGACATATGAACAAGATTAATCAGAATAGTAACTATTATGCAAAACCCTGAGAGTAATTTGGAAAACAGATTAAATTGAACCAGTGATTTTCAAATGTCCAAGCAAATTTTGCATTCTACTGTTTTAAAAAGTATTCCATTGCGATAATATTCTCATGTTCAGTTAGCAAGATTTCAGAAATATTATTTTGGTTGCATTCATCATAACTATTAACTTGAATTAAATGTTCTTTGCGCATGAAAATCTGACATATTCCTTTTAATTCTACAGGAGAAGAAGGAGCCATTCCAGCAGATATAGCAACACTATTAAAAACCTCATTAGGTCTCTAATGCTAATATTAAAAAGGCGATGTAGATTTTTTTTTTTATTTGAAAGAAAAATTGTGGTGCTTCAAGAATGTTTTGTTATTAAATACATTTGTATGAACATTTATAGCTTTTTAAACAAATCTTGTATTGGCCATGCAATAGCATTTTTCCCCCTACCGGTACTCAAATTAAAATGTACAGATGTCATAAAAATGTAGTGCATAAAATGCCATCTGTAACTATCTTACCAAGGCAGTTTTTTAATAGGGACCCTAGTTTTAACAGAACTGCTAATGGTTAAAGTTGTTGCATATTTTTGTAATTATTTCTACCTCTAAATATAAATATATAAATATATATATAGAAATTTGTCTATTTCACTGGATGTGTGTTTTTTTACATGTGCCTTATTTGAAATGCCCATATTTGTTGTCTCTTGGTTTGTTTTTATTTGAAGTACTGTAATGTTTTATACCAGATTGTTCACATAATAAAAATATTAATCTTAATTCTGTTTTAAATGATTATTTTAACTGCAGAGAAAGGAAAGAGAAATTAAAACCCCTCATATTTGTTTTCTTTTATCTGTGATAGCTTTTACATTAAGGCCTTCTCAATGGTGATGATTTAGAAATTTTCTCCAAACTTTGTTGACCTTTAAGAAAGTTTTTATCATTTTTCCCCTCCACAAATAAACTATTAATGTGGTTTTTTTTTTTTAATCATATACCATTTTGCATTTGTTTGATTCCATTTTAATTGTCATATTAGTTAAAAGATGTTTACTTAATTAAATTTTTCATTAATTTAATGAATCCCTGTTAAGGTATATTTCTGTTTGGGGATAAAAGTTCTCTTAAATTTATGGGAATAGACAGGATGCTAACTGTGAAATGATTAAGATTCCTGATGCTGCTCAGAATGCATGCAAGGCATAGACATGTCTGGTCGGATTGCAATCTTATTAGTCTAATAAAGTGATATCTACCTTATTCATGATCATCATCTTTTAATGACCCCATAATCCCTTGTGGGGTGGAGACTGGGCAGCTGAATGGAGCTCAGTGGATGCCCTTCCTGTCTCCAACGCGGAGTTATATTTAGCAGGTACATACTCATCGTGCCGAGAGAGAACTAGCTAACTCTAGCTAGGATTGAACTCACAGCCTCCAGATTGTGAGGCGAGAGCACTACCTCTAGGCCACCGCACCACTTATCACAATGCTGGAGTGATATGCTTTGCCTTCATCCAATAGTGTAATAGAGGAACATGAAATCTTCACAACTCAGCTGCTTAGGAAGTGGTAATCTAAATTGGGAAAATATGTTAGATTTTAAATATGCTTCAATGTAACTTTCTGTATTTTTGATAAAAGAATTTATGTGGAATGTTCTTCATTAAGCAAGGATGGACTAGTTTCCCCTGCAGTTGTATTACACTGCATTTTGCATTTGGTCAAGCATAACTTCAGACTGGCTGGACAATTATAAATAGATATAAAATAATAAAAGGAGATGCATATTCTACCCACCCATTCCCCTGCAGAGCTGAGATCAGAGAAGAAGGGATTACAAGACAGTAAACAGGCACACAGCGAGGAATAGCTTTAAATGCAATTCATCAACAGCCACAAACACACAATGGTTGCTAACCAGTGGGCTGGGGACCACTGGTGGTCTGCAGAGAAATGTCACACCCAAAGCACACACACACACCCAAAGCAATTAATCCAGGATGCGCAGGAACACAAGGCTGCACTGCCCACATGGCCCATGGGAACACAAAGCTTGCGTCACTTGCATTGCAAACAACATGAGGTAGTGAGGGGAGGGGGAGCTTGCCTCACGTGCTCCACACACCTCGCCTGGCCACCAGGATGCTTCTTTCCACTTCTGCTTTTGGTTGCATGCAAGGAAAGCAGCAAAAGTCTTACTTTCTCTCTCCCAAACTCCGCCAGAAATCAATCTTTGGGACCCTGCAAGACATCCTGCTCCAAGAGGCTTTGCCAGCAAAGACTCATTTTTGGCGGAGTTTGGGGAAAAGAAAGACTGCTGCTGCTTCTGCTTTCCTTGAATGAAGCCAAAAGTCTCTCTGTCTCTGACTCTCTCTCTCTCTCTCCCTCTGGGAGCGGAGCTGGAGATGGTATCCTGCAATCCCAAATAAAGAATGATTGATCAGCAGGAAAACAGGGTGGGGAATTTTACGGCAGACTTTTTGGGGGATTTTCCCATGGTCTTTGGTCTGCAGGATTTAAAATTATGAGTTTGGTGTTCCCTGAGGTCCAAAAGGTTGGCGACCCCTGCTCCGTGGTATACCAGCTTACTCTCTTGTAATCCCTTCAACTCCCAATTTTCTTGTGGGAAAGTGAAGGAAAAACACAAGCAATTTATGTAAGCAATCACTTGCACCTGATACATCTACCTCCAACCCTGCAGAGTAGAGAGCTTGGAGAGAAAAATATTAAAAGACAGGAAGACAATGAGGAAAATACACCAGCCCATTTGCGTAGCATATTGCTTTTGATATGTATGTACTGTAAATGCAAACATAAACTTGCTCCTTGCTAAATATCCAAACACATGGGTAAGCATTCCAAACACATGGGTAAGGCAACTGATTAGGAGGAAAACAAAAGTGGAAGGGTAAAACAGATGAGTCTTATCAGTTTTTAGCCAGCTATCTAGGAGGTAGTGAGAAGGAAAATGCAGTTCTGGTCGTATGATTTCCCACTTAACAACTACATCACTTAATGACAGAGAGGTCGGGAACAATTGTGGACCCAAAACAAGTATAAAATGTTTGTTAAATTACCCTGGGCCACATACTTTCATTTAGTCCAATTTAGTTCCCAGATTGTATAAAGGATGGGAATCTTGTATCTCAGTGAATTATTTTATTTTATTTATTTATTTATTTATTTATTTGATTTGTCAATTGCTTACAAGATAATAGGTATAAATATAAACATAGTTATGAATACATTAAATGGATACATATAAGAAAGATAAACAATAGGACAGGGGCGGTAGGCACATTAGTGCACTTATGCACACCCCCTACAGACCTCTTAGGAAAGGGGTGAGGTCAATAGTGGACAGTCTAAGGTTAAAGTTTTTGGGGTTTGGGGAAGAAATCACAGAGTCAGGTAGAGTATTCCAGACATTGACCACTCTGTTGCTGAAGTCGTATTTCCTGCAATCAAGTTTGGTGTGGTTTATCTTGAGTTTGTATCTATTGTGTGCTCTTGTGTTGTTATGGTTGAAGCTGAAGTATTCATTGACAGGTAGGACATTGCAGTGTATGATTTTATATACCATACTTAGATCAGACCGAAGGCAGCGTAGTTCTAGGTTTTCTAGGTCTAGAACTTCAAGTTTGGTGGCATAAGGTATTCTGCAACAAGTAGAGGAGTGGAGAACTCTTCTTGTGAAATATTTTTGGACTTTCTCAACTGTGTTAATATCAGATACGTAATGTGGGTTCCAGACTGATGAGCTGTATTCAAGTATTGGTCTAGCAAATGTTTTGTATGCTCTAGTTAGTAGTGTAATATTACCAGAGAAAAAGCTACGTAAGTTTAGGCTATCAACTCTTAATGCCTTTTTGGTTGTGTAGTTACAGTGGGCTCTAGCACTTAGGTCATTAGAGATGAGTACTCCAAGATCCTTGACAGAGTTTGGATCATCAACAAAGTTGACTATTCAGCCTGTATTTTATTTTCTGATTATTATTTTTTTGCCAATATGTAGGACAGAGCATTTATTTGTTGAGATTTGAAGTTGCCATTTGTTTGACCATTCTGATACATAGTCAAGGTTTTTTTGAAAGGTAGCAGTATTGTCTGTGGTGTTGAATAGCTTTACATCATCAGCGAAGAGAACGCAATTGCTCTAAATATGATCACAGAGGTCGTTTATGGAGAGTATGGAGAGAGTTGGTCCTAGAACCCCTTGGGGGACACCACTATTGACAGGTACAGAATTTGGTAGGACGCTCCCAATTTTGACCATTTGTTCTGACTTATCTTCTTCCTGACATGAATGGCTGTGCTTGTCACATCCACATTAAAGTTGCTCCACAGGGAAAGTGGAAGTTAAACTAGATAAGGAGGCTAAGGTCACACCAGTGACAAAGCACTTAGCTGAATTCTCAGAACCTTAGTCACCAATGTTACAATCCCACCAGACCAGAACCTGGGAAAGAAACAGTGTTTCTAAACAATTGTTGCTTTTTTTTTTTTTTCATTCTGTGTACGTGTGCTCAAAGGTCACTGAGGACCATCAACTTTAGTTTCTTTAATGGCGTGTGTTCAGTGGTGAAAAAGACATTACCATAAGTAGAAACAGCCTGTACGTATATCTAATATTGTAACCCTTTAGACTTGGGATTTCTACAAAGCTGTTCAGTAGGTTTTTGTGACACTTAAGGAGAGTGCACTGTTCACATCCCTCTAATGTGAGGGTCCCCAAACCCCAATCCTCAGACCAGGACGTACAATCTGTGGATTATCAGCAACCAGTCTGCGCACACAAGCGAAACCCCATCCAGATGATGCAGGCAGCATGCAAAACCATATATCCTCTGGTCCATAGTAAAACCATTCTCCAAGGTACTGGTCCCTGGTGTCCAAAAGGTTGGGGGACACCGCCCTAATGCACCATTGGGGAAAAAATTCTAGAGTTTTAAGTAGAAGCATTTTCTGATCTGGAGGTTTCAAGTATCGAAGATGCGTCTATATACAGGGTTTGGGCTTCCTTATGTTCTCTCTCTTCTGGTTGGCCATTTGTATGCAAAAGAAATGCATATTCTCTTCCCTCCCTCCCCCTGCCTCAAAAAAGAGGGAGATAATACAACATTTAGCCCTTCAGTCAATTTTTGCTCCTAAACATAATAAATGGTTCCTTTTGTTGTGTATTAGAGGAAGTTAACTTACGCTGAATCAAGCCATGCAGATCACAGTATTATCTTCATTGATTGATTAGCCATGGCTCTTTTTCATCCCTTTTTCCAGATGCCACAGACTGAACCTGGTATCTTTTGTGTGCTCAGCATGTGCTATCACCAAGCCGCTGTCTTTCAACCAATTCCATGCCTTCCTTCAATATATACCATAAAGGAGGCTGTTGTGCTAGAAGTTCTGTTATGGATCAGAAGTTGCTTTGGGAACATCATTAAGGGGAATAGCCTGTGGAGAGCCATATCAAATTATTGATCTCTGGGTTCTGCTACATTTTCTTCAGATGGTCACAATATTTCATATTGCATAAATGAAAAATGAGCCATCTATTTTCTGGAACAGAAAAGGGAGAGTCCCAATTTGATTTGTTTTTAAGACATGGGCAAGTAGGTTTATTAGTGTCTATAGGAGAGGCAGTAAATATTTGACTCAAAACGTTAGGAGTCCCTCTATTGTATGCCTCTCCTTCCCTCCTGCTCATGAAAACCATAGTACAATTATTATGGACTTTAGAAAGAATTCAAGAAACCATGCCATCCTTATTTATCCCACCCCCCACTTTTGTTGTTGTTGTAAATGTGAAAATCAAGCAAAACATTGTTCTCCACAATTTGTTTCCAGTCTAGCACATCTGTGGTCTTCCGCATTTCCAGAAAATATCTGATAAGCCACAGCGTCAAACTCAATTTCATTGAGGACCATATCAGGATTGTGTTTGACCTCAAGAGGCCAGGGTGGGCATGGCCAGCTCAACATCACTTGTTTCGGAGGGGCACCTGTGGCCTGAGCGCTCTGCCAATAAAAGCAGGCACCTGAGCTCCATTTTTGGCTGTGATGGCCTCCTGCGACCCTCTGCCAGTAAAAATGGAGCTTGGGGGGGCGGGGTGCACATGGCCTTCACGAGCTCCGTTTTCAGCCATAACGGCCTCCTGCAGCCCTCTGCCAGAGAAAATTGAGCCACAAGCTCTGTTTTTGGCCACGAAAGCCTCCTGAAGCTCTCTGCTAGCAAAAAAGGAGCTCGGGAGGGCCCTTGCGTGCTACGTTTTCAGCCACAACGGCACCCTGCAACCCTCTGCCAGCGAAACCAGAAACCCTCCAAACTCCATTTTTGCTGGCAGAGGGCTGCAGGAGGCTGCCATGTCCAAAAACGGAGTTTGGGAGGGCCACTGGAGCTCCATTTTCACTGGCAGAGGCACTGTGGGCCGGACCTTCGCTGTTTCCAGGACGGCCCTGCGGGCCGGATCTAAGCACCTTAAATTTGACACCCCTGTGATAAGCACTTGTAGCCCAAGCCTCTCAACAAGCCTTGGATCCTTTTTTAAAAAAAAAATTGAATGATTAGAAATTAGCTTGATCAGTATATTGTTTTTGATCAGTATACTGTTTTTCGATGCCATGAAATTAAAAAAGTATGTGGCTTGCCTCTTCGCTGCCGTGGAAAACCGCTTCCCACCCATTTTGCCAGATGTTTCTAATTTTTCCTTCTACAGTACTTTGCACATCGCTCTGCAGCGTGCAAATCTCTGGCTTTGTGTGAGAGAGATTTCCAAGCATAATCTGCAGTTTGCTCCTTTACTTAGAGTAGAAGGAAGCAGAAAGCACGCCAAGAAGCATCTGTTATTTGTGGGTGTCATTGCCTAGCAGAAGGATATAAGAACTGCGCAGGATGACTTCTGCAGAATTGAAAGCAGGGCTCATATCAGACTACAGATTAGGAATGAAAACTAAAGTGCATTCTGAGAAGCTTTCTTTAAAAAAACGAACAGCCCTCCCAGTATCCAACTCGTCTTGCCTAAAGTGACCATACAATACTTGTATTTGGTTTTATTGCACACCCTGGTCAAAATTAGCAAATACAACTTGTCCTATTTAATCATTGAAAGTAAGGAATGTTTACTTCCTTATTCCTTCTGGAATTGGGCATGTCTACTTTAATGAAAAGAGGGACTAGGAGTAACATGATAGCAGTGTTCCAATATTTGAGGGGCTGCCACAAAGAAGAGGAAGTCAAGCTATTCTCCAAAGCACCTGAAGGCAGAACAAGAAACAATGGATGGAAAATAATCAAGGAGAGAAGCAACTGGAATTAAGGAGGAATTTCCTGACAGTGAGAACAATTAATCAATGGAGCAACTTGACTCCAGAAATTGCAAATGCTCCAAAACTGGAAGTTTTAAAGAAGAGATTGGATAACCATTTGTCTGAAATGGTATACGGTTTCCTGCCTAAGCAGGGGGTTGGACTAGAAGACCTCCAAGGTCCCTTTCAATTTTGTTATTCTATTCTATTCTATAGAAAATCCTTATTTTGTCTTATGTCCTTGCTGGCATATAAAACTAAAAGCTACAAATAGCATTCACCTCAGAGGATGAAGGTCTCCCTCATTTCCTCAGGAGAGGCCTATATTGCTTTCACCAAGAAATATGCTCTAACCATTTTCATTTCCCTAGGGATCTACTTGCCTGATATATGATTGCCTTTGTGTCTACTTATCTCTAGACAGTCTATTATGATTCCGAGAGACATTGCCTGTGTTTCCTTGCTTTCATTTTCAAATATTTCTCACAGAGCCTTTGGGACTGTGCTATTTTAAGAGCCACAATGTGTGAATACTAAGTAGGAATGGCTGGTGTGGATTGTGTTGTTAAATTCCAGGTAGAATCGTAGTGAGGAAAGGTTCTTTTGACTTATGTAAATTGGGCCTTCTTTGATACCTCTGATTTTGTAGTCAAATGTATGCAGTCATATATCTATGTACATCACTGATAAAAATAATGCAAGGTTCTTGCACAGATGTTTCATAAGCACACATCTCCATTCGTTATTCTAAATACTGTGAAGAATTTACTAAAGAACACAATGCAACAACATAATGTCTGTGAGTTTTAATTTACTAAAGTTATCAGAAGAGTTGGATTACTATCCTCAGCTGAGATCTAATGATAGTTTGTTCCCGTATGAGTCCTAATAGAAACAATCAAATAAGATTAAAGTTGAGAAAGCACAATAGGAACAAGACAGTATTCAGAAGTCTATTTTGAAAGATGAAAAAGCATATTTTAGGCCTGCCCTCAGGAAAGAAAAAGATTACTTCATAATGGGAGAACAGAATAGGCACCAAATATATGAAGGAAAGGATTACTAAGAGTTTTTAAAAGTTGGCAATTCCATATTACAATTAAATGAATAGAAATTATGGAGCCGTCAGAATCTGTTCGCAGTGCTGCATATGTCTGAAAAATCAACAAGTAAACTGATGTGAAATAATTCATAAGGAAGAAGCAGATGTAGGGGATATGGAATGAAAAGATTTAAAAACAGAAATAATTATATTGGAATGGTATTTAAAAATTATTTTTAAGGATTGTATCAATTTATAGATGATTTTGTCTAGCTTTGTCTCTACCTAGAAACCACTTTTGAATATTTTAGTTGAAATGGTTAATGGATTTTATATCTAACTGTATCAAAGTAAGTTAAAAGTTAGCCTTTCTCTATTTTTTTCTTTCTTTTCTCCTTATTCCTTTGCACTTTCCCCTTTCCTATTTTTTTTCTTTAGATGTGTGAATATACCATATTTCAAAGTGATACTTTTTAATAAGCACTAATGCCTCTTCTAAGCTGCTGCAGCTAAAAATGATTCCAAGGCTTTAAATTGAGCAGTTTAAACTATCCGCTTGATACTTTGATTCAAGTGAACAAAATAATTGACCATTTGCACTAATAATAAGTACAGGGCAGAGGTGTCAAACTCACGTCGTCATGGTGGTGTCACTTGACATATCAGGCCTTTTTTCTTTTCTTTTTTTTTAGTATATGTTTTATTTTTATTCATAAATATTTTGAATGCAGTGTATTGTCAGAGTATATCATTTACAAAAAATCAAGAAGAGTACAAACATGCACACTGATAACAATAATAGTGGTGTAACTCAATAGTTTTAACTAAGTTTCTCTTTATATTACCTTATTTATAGTTCTATAAATTATATCAACTTGTTTGTAATTATAAACCCTCTTATATATTTGATTCATACATAACAATAATCTTTATTCACCTATTTTCTACCTTTTATCTCTATCGGGCCTTTCTTCTTCATTAAACCAGGCGTGAGCATGGCCAGAATATGATGCATCCGGCCCATGGGCTGAGAGTTTGACAGCCCTGTATTTGGAAGAGTCAGGTACTAACCCAATCTCAACCATGGAAGACTGGTCTGGGTGACCTCCGGCAAGTCATTTGTCTAATTCTAACCTACCTCACTAAAATATCTAACAAAGCTTGGAAACACAGTGCAGGAAATGTGACCACTATAGGAGAGAAGTTCCTGTTGTTAGTTACGAAGGCGTGTCCGACCCATCACGACCCCATGGACAACATTCCTCCAGGCCTTCTTGTCCTCTACTATCCCCTGGAGTCCATTTAAGCTCACACCAACTGCTTCAGTGTCTCTATCCATCTCCCTCATTCTCTGCCGTCCCCTTCTTCTGTTGCCCTCAATCTTTCCCAGCATTCGGCTCTTCTCCAGTGAGTCCTTCCTTCTCATTAGGTGGCCACAGTATTTGAGTTTCATCTTCAGGATTTGGCCTTCTAAAGAGCAGCCAGGGTTGATCTCTTCTAGGACTGACCGCTTGGATCACCTTGCAGTCCAAGGGAGAGCGGAAAGAAGAGACCTCTCTTATTATTATTACAGAAAATATTCCCTAGTCCATGGGAACAGGAAAGCGTGAGAAAGACACTTAGAGTAACTCCTCTGTAATTATACTGCATAAAAGTTGATCAGGCGAATTGATTTGGTAGACTTTTAAGATTCTATCCAGTATCCTGTAGAAGTAAAGCAAGGGACCCAAATGATTGCTGTTTGCCAACCTTAACCCTTACAATGTCATAATGTTTTAAGTTTCCTTAACTTGGCCATTCTTCCAATGTTGGCAGACAAAGCAATCCAAGTGCTTCTGTATTACCTTTAATCTGGGTGTTGATGCTTAATTCAAAATTGTAGGACAGACACCAATGAACAAGAACACCAAGGGAGAAACCAGGACAATCATAAAAATTGAAAAAATGTTTATAAAGAAATCACCCCTGAACATACTTACAGCCTCAGAAGGATATGATTCCCCAAACAGCCGGGTAAACCCAAATAGAGAAGATTTTGGGAAGACAACTCATAAGGAAACTGGGAAAAGGCAATTATTATGAGAATAAGCAAGTACATAATAGGAATACATACTGCTCCAGCTGTTTGATTAGTGTGCTCCCAGCTGCTTAAAAAGCAAACAAAAATGTTCTGTCCCCTCATTTGAATTCTTGAGATCCCCACGCTTTGATTGGCCAAAGCGCGGGGCGATCGGATTGGCTAGGCGAGCTGCGCTGATTGGCTCGCTGAGAATCTCCCGCGATTGGTAGATTTGAATCGTGGGAGATTCAAAGTGGTGCCATTGGCCGCGGCCGCCACGGCTTGGAAATAAAAAGCCGCAAAGTTTTCCTTTAGCCTCAGTTCGGTTCCTGACTGAAATAAAAGAGCTTGATACAAAGTCACCGACTCCTGGCTTCCTTCCATGCGGACTTAACAAAAAATCTTAAAGGTAGACTGATTAGGGACTAGCCAATTTCAGATAGGGAGTTAATTAACTTAACTAAGGCTACCTCTGAGCTTGTTAACCTGCATTAGCTCCTTTTAGGAAAGCTCTTTGCTGGGAGTAATAGCTGGTTTAATCAATCTTTCCCCTTTGCAAGGTGGTGGGGGGAAGGAAAAATAAATACAAAAATATAGGTCAGGCACAGGGTACAGTGGTCTTTCACAGAATCTGTGAGAGTATGTTTGGTTTTTTTTAAATTTTAACATCAAATTTAGAAATTGCCCATCTCCCTCACGGATTCAATCTTCCCCTGTGCAATCAAGTAAGACCAATTCTCCATTTGCAGGAACCAATACATCAGTCATTCCCCTGGCTACGGGTGATCTCATGTCTCCATATATCAAATATTGTTATTGTGAATTATTTTCATTATTCTTCCATTCACTGTAAAAGAGTCCTGTGAGACTCTCTCTTCTGAGGTCCTTTACTTTCACTTCAAAAAAAGAAATTAAAAATCTGCAGTCATCCTGTGGGGATTAGCACCATTACAGGCTGGAAAAATCATCTACTTCACTTTTGCTGTCTTCTCATCCTTCCTATGGATGTAGGAAGAAACAAGAAAAGAACAGAGACCGAATAGAGTATCTAGGGAAGCCTTGCTGTTTTATTTGGAAGGACAATCTATAACTCTGGATTTGCTTTGGACAGCTGCATAAGAGGGTTAGTCCTCCAGTAAGTTGATTTGCTGTTCACGTGATGTGCTAATTCCCCCCATCAGACCCAATTAAATGTGCTGTGTGAATAGCACCAATGAGTTCTCAGGGAGTTAATCTGAGAAAGATGAGTCCTGAAGTATGGTTTAAAGATTCTTACAGTTGTAGACTGACCCTCCAACAGATTTAATTAAATTGACAGAGAGGAAAGTTCCTGCAAGCTCCAATTATAATTTCTAGTATCTACAAGGCAAGGAATGCAAGATAGGGAGAAGAAAACATGCATTTTCAATGTTTCAAATTGTTGTCAAAGAGTGAACTAGAATAATGACCCAGTTACGAAATTCCTTGTTCTTTTGTTCACTCCGGTAAGAGTTCTGTTTAATTTCATTGAATTATTTTTTTCCAGGCAGTTATTGGATTTTCCCCCCAGAAAATTTCTTTTTTTATGATGTTTCATAAGTTTTCTATGATGCTTTCTATGAACCTCTTGATGTTTGAAATATGGCACATTATATCACTGCTCATTCACTAACAACAGAATACAAGATGTAGCCAATGTGTCCTTTGGAGCTACATATGGTGAGCCAACTTAGCACTTCTGGGGCCTTCTTAAAATTTTGAAAAGAATGGGTAAAGACTATCATATAAATCTTTCCAAACAGGCTAATCCCTTTACTTATCATCCAGCAATGTAACTTTGTATTCACTGTACATGCAATTCCCATATATTACATTGCAGAAGTTCATTTTAACTGAGTCTGTTAATCTGGTTCATCTAAATGATGTGAGTCCTCCTTATTTCCTTGAAAAATGTAAATATTATTCCATATTTAGTACATAATAACATGTATGCAAAACTTTAAAGATTCATAATAGAACAATGAGAACAGCTACTGAAAAAGAAAATTGGTATTAAATGTTTTATAAATGGTATCTGTAACTGATTATATCCATTAATAATTACCAAGATATATAAATAATAAAACAACAAATGTTGGAAATGTTACCACAAAAAAGAAGCTTCTACCACATGTGGTCATCATGAAGCACTAGAAAGGCACACTTCAAAACTTTCAGAAAAATGTAAACATTAAATTTTAACTGAAACAATAACATTTTTTGCTAGGAATAATTCCTGAAAATACAAATGAAAAGTAACACAATTCACTATGACATGTTGACAGCTGCAGGAGCCTATTTGGTAGAACACTCGAAAGGGAGACCAAAATTGGAGACAGCATGTAATGGCAATACTAACTCTATGTACTCAACAATAGAAATTAGCTAAATTCAGCAGGGGTTCTTCCTCATATACAACAAACAATGAAGCAAATTCAGATATATTTAGAAAAAGAGTGAAGAGAGCAATCAAAGACAATATATGAAAGACTTAGAGATAAGCTGTAATGTTAATATACAGTAGAAATATTAGTGGTTAACAGATGTGTCAATACATGGAAAGAAAAGGAAGAATGTGTTACAAAAAGTTCTCTCTCAGACAGACAGACAGACACACACATATATAGAGGGGGGGTTGTATCTTTATGTGTGTGTGTTTTCTATTTAACTATGTCAAAAGCTATGCAATAAAAAATAGAATTGTTTGGAAAAAAGACGTGGGTAAAATGTGGCCTTTTCAGGCTATACAGGTGAAACTCAAAAAATTAGAATATCGTGCAAAAGTTCATTTATTTCAGTAATGCAACTTAAATGGTGAACGTAATATATGAGATAGACTCATTACATGCAAAACAAGATAGTTCAAGCCGCGATGTGTCATAATTGAGATGATTATGCCTTACAGCTCATGAAAAGCCCAAATCCACAATCTCAGAAAATTAGAATATTGTGAAAAGGTTCAATATTCTAGGCTCAAAGTGTCCCACTCTAATCAGCTAATTAAGCCATAACATCTGCAAAGGGTTCCTGAGCCTTTAAATGGTCTCTCAGTCAGGTTCAGTAGGAATTACAATCATGGGAAAGACTGCTGACCTGACAGTTGTGCAGAAAACTATCATTGACACTCCATAAGGAGGGAAAGCCTCAAAAGGTAATTGCAAACTAACTTGGATGTTCCCAAAGTGCTGTATCAAAGCACATTAATAGAAAGTTATGTGGAAGGGAAAAGTGTGAAAGAAAAAGGTGCACAAGCAGCAGGGATGACTGCAGCCTGGAGAGGATTGTCAGGAAAAGGCCATTCAAAAGTGTTGAGGACTTTCACAAGGAGTGGACTGAGGCTGGAGTCAGTGCATCAAGAGCCACCACACACAGACAGATCCTGGACATGGGCTTAAAATGTCACAGTCCTCTTGTCAAGCCGCTCCTGAACAACAAACAATGTCAGAAGCATCTTACCTGGGCTAAAGAAAAACAGAACTGGTCTGTTGCTCAGTGTTCTAAAGTCCTCTTTTCTGATGAGAGCAACTTTTGCATCTCATTTGGGAACCAAGGACCCAGAGTGTAGAGGAAGAATGGAGAGGCACACACTGCAAGATGCTTGAAATCCAGTGTGAAGTTTCCACAGTCTGTGTTGATTTGGGGAACCATGTCATCTGCTGGTGGTCCAATGTGCTTCATTAAGTCAAGGGTCAATGCAGCTGTCTACCAGGAGATTTTGGAGCACTTCATGCTTCCTTCCGCAGATGAGCTTTATGGGGGTGCTGACTTCATTTTCCAGCAGGACTTGGCACCTGCTCACACTGCCAAAAGCACCAAAACCTGGTTCAATGACTGTGGGATTACTGTGCTTGATTGGCCAGCAAACTCGCCTGACCTGAACCCCATAGAGAATCTATGGGGCATTGCCAAGAGAAAGATGAGAGACATGAGACCGAACAATGTAGAAGAGCTGATGGCTCTATTGAAGCATCCTGGTCTTCCATAACACCTCAGCATTGCCACAGGCTGATAGCTTCCATGCCACACCGCATTGAGGCAGTAAATGCTGCAAAAGGGACCCAAACCAAGTACTGAGTACATATGCATGCTTATACTTTTCAGAGGTCCAATATTGTTCTATGTACAATCCTTGTTTTATTGTTTTCATGAGTTGTAAGCCATCACCATCACAATTATGACAAATCACAGCCTGAACTATCTTGCTTTGCATGTAATGAGTCTATCTCATATATTAGTTTCACCTTTTAAGTTGCATTACTGAAATAAATGAACTTTTGCATGATATTCTAATTTTTCAAGTTTCACCTATAGTAGAATGACTTGCTCTTTTGGGATGTAGCCCATGAGCTCTGCAGTTGGCATAATTGACCATTCCTGAAAAGATCCTTTTACTCACTGACAAGATTTGCTATGTTAGGGATGTAGCTTGTTGACAATATTGTATGTTAGTTAACAGAGACATCTGAAGCAAGATGGCCCATTGAGATAGGTAGATCACAGAGAAAGTAACATGTTTCCTTTACCATCTCTGTCATGTCGTCGGAAATGATGCCAGGAGTCGGTAACTTAGTATCAAGCTCTTTTATTGAGTTAGGAACCGAACTGGGGCTAAAAGCAAAACTCGCGGCTTTTTATTTCCAAGCCGCGGCGGCCGCAGCCAATGGCACCACTTTGAATCTCCCGCGATCCGAATGGTCCAATCGCGGGAGATTCCTAGCAAGCCAATCGGCGCAGCTCGCCTAGCCAATCAGAGTGCCCCGTGCTTTGGCCAATCAAAGCGCGGGGATCTCAAGAATGCTAATGAGGGGACAGAACACCCCTCTCCTCTTGGTTCAGTCCTTACGTTGCGTAGTCCCGTAGGTAGGCGGGGCTCCGTCGCAGCCTACTGGACCTGCGCAGGTCAGTCGTAGGTTGGATCCCGGCCGGTTCGGTCGGGGTCTCCGCTTCTCTGGACGCCGTCGTGGGAACCCCCTGGTCGGTCGGGCCGGGCCGCTCTCCACAGCTCCCTCCTGGGCTTCCCGGGTTGGTTGAGCTGCGGGTTTCGCTGCTCCCGCTCGGTCTTCCCGGGTTGGTTGAGCTGGCCGGGCTGTCTCTTTCTGGCGAGGTTTCGTGCTGGCTGCTTCCAGGTGAGTATGGCTGGTTTATTCCTTCTCGGTTTTGGCCCCCTGGGTATTCCCTCCCCTCTTGGTTTGTACTGTGGGGGTTGGTTTTGCTTGGTTGCGCGTCAGTGGTCTCTTGGGTGGTCGTCCTCGATCTTAACTGGTCGATGTGGCGTTTCCACACTCGTCCGTCGGTTGTTTGTAGCCGGTATGAGTGTGGGCCTGTTAGTTGTGTTATGACGGCCGGAACCCATAATGGGTCTCCCGTTAGGTTTTTCGCGTAGATGGCGTCGCCTGGTGCGAAGGTTCGGTGTTTGCTGGTTGAGTCTGGGGGTTTCTCTGGGTTGTACGTGGAGTGTAATCTATCGAGTGGGGACCTTATTTTCCTCCCCATTAGCAGTTCGGCGGGGCTTTTATTTGTTGTGGTATTTGGGGTTATGTGTTGGATGAAAAGTAATTTATTAATTTTGTCCTGGATCTCCCCGTGGTCTATTTTCTGGATGGTTTTCTTTGTGAATTGAACCATCCGTTCCACCCTACCGTTCGCCGCCTGATACACCGGTGCTGTCAGCACATGTCGTATGCCCCTTTCCACTAGGAATTTTTCGAATTCTAGCAAGGTGAATTGGGGCCCGTTGTCAGAAACGAGGATGTCTGGGAGGCCGTGTGTTGCAAAAAGTTTGCCGAGTTCTTTGGTCACGGCCTCCGTGGTGGTTGTTCTCATGTTGCTTACCTCTAGCCAGTTGGAGTAAGCATCTACGGTTATTAGGAAAGTGTAAGGGATAACATTGTTTACCCTAACTGGTTTAGGTAAAATAATAACTAAGTAATCATAGTTTGTTAGTTAAAGTGTCTGCAGCTTTAAATATAGGGAATGTAATTAAGGGAGTGGTTGTGAAAGCACTTTAAAAGAAGCAAGACGACAGCTTGCTATCTCTCTGGCTTTGATGATCCCTGATTACTGCTTGGAATCAAGACTGCATTGCTCAAACGGGAGAGAAACAAAGGACTGATTTGTAAGTGAACTGACAGGATATTCTACATGGACTTTGCTAACTGAATATCCCTGAATGGACTGACTAAATGATACATGACTATTGGACTGTTATTTTGACTATGCTATGAACTCATAATGGAATAAACTATATTTTTGATAGCACAAGCGTATCTGTTATTTTTACTGTATGTTAATAAACATACAAGCTTAGCTCACTCATTTATCTGTGTGCCTATCTGACTAACGCTGCACATTCTGTTTAGCTTGTCTCCCTAACCCTGGTTGGGGAACCCAGGCTTAACACTGGTTATGGGCCCAGAGGCTGCAAAGTCAGTTTAACTAGGATAAAACAGATTTATGTAAAAAGTGAGAGTTTGTGTTGTTATACATTACAGTAAACAGACAGCTGTGTTTTATTAATTATAGTTTTATATCCATATAAGAAAACATGGCACAAGTCAATTTACAAAGTTTGTCCCTTATATCCAAGTTGGATGGAACAAACTATGTATCATGGTCTATGAAATGTAGTCTGCTTCTACGAAGAGAAGGTTTGTGGAACATAATTGAAAATCCACCAAACGTAGAAGAATGGGATCCAGAGGATGATGAAGACAGACTAAAGATAGAAGAATTTATGCATAAAAATGAACACGCTATTTGCACAATTGCGTTAATCTTAACTGATCAGCAACTTGTTTATATCCACGGAGAGAAAACGGCTGTTGGTTGTTGGCAGAAGCTGAAGAGGATTTATGTTCGAGATAACGTTGGTGCTCACATAAATCTAACACGGAAGCTTTTCAGGACGCATCTCAAGAAGAATGGTGATATGCTGAGTCATTTGAAAAATATGCAAAGCATTTTTCAAGAACTGCACGAGAAAGAGCTTATTTTCTCTGAACTACACCAAGTCTACATAATTCTATCTTCACTTGATGAAAGTTATGACAACTGCGTAACTTCCCTTGAAATATTGCCAAAGGAAAGCCTAACTTTAACTGATATAACTGGCAGATTTATTGAAGAGGCCAGAAGAAGGCTTGAAAGAGATCAGTTAAGGAGGCAGCAACCTCAAAAAGAAGATAATGAATCTCCTACTGCATATGCAATTAAAAAGTGTTTTAATTGTGGAGGAAGAGGACATTTGGCAAGATTTTGTAAAAAGGCAAAGTGCCAAAATGCTGGCCAGAATACTAAAAGTCATCAAAATAAAAAGAAAAATTTAGAGTTAGCCATGTATACTAACGGAGCTGTAAAAAATAATTTATGGGTGGTTGACAGTGGAGCAACCCACTGTATAACAAATGATAACAGAAATTTTATTAAAATGTCCAAGAGTACACAGCAGATATCGTTAGCCAATGGCTGGAAACTGAAAGCTAAAGGTCAAGGTATAGCATATTGTTCTTTTATAAAAGAGAATGTAAAAATGTTATATGTACCACAACTTAAGTTTAATTTAATTTCAGTTAGAATTTTGGTTAAACTAGGATATGTAGTTACTTTTAAAGGAGATAACTGCATAATTGAAAAAGAAGATAAGAAAATTACTGCATCTTTAAGAGGTGAATTATATGTGTTAAATGATGATGGTTTAAAAGTGGCTAACACAGTTTATGAAAATAAGAAACCTCATGATGAATGTATTCACTTGTTACATTGAAGGCAAGGGCATTTAAATTTTAAAATGCTTAAGAAAACTGTTGAATTATCTAAGGGAATAAGTTTGAAACCTTGTAATAAGTATTTGCAATGCAATGCCTGTAATCAAAGCAAAGCCAGGGTCACACCGGCTAATAGAGTTGATGGATTTACTACCAAAGAGCCTTTAGAGGTAGTATTTGCAGATTTAATAGGTCCGAAAAAACCAAGTGTAGGAGGAACTCGTTACATACTAAGTATAATGGACCACTATTCTAGATATGGGTTTTGCTATTTAATGAAGAGCAAAACTGAAACGTATCAAAATCTCTTTAATTGGATTAAATTTGCAGAAAGGAAAACTAAAAAGAAATTAATAACTCTTATAACAGATAATGGTACAGAATTTACAAATAATAAATTCCAGAACAGACTAAGAATGTTAGGTATTCAACATAAAAAGTCTGCACCATATAGGCCACAACATAATGCCTTTATAGAGAGAAGAGGCCGAACATTACAATCAATGACACGAACTATGATGTCTGATTCAGGATTACCTGACAATTTATGGGGAGAAGCAATAATGTGTGGTAATCATATATTAAATAATGTTGTTAATTCAACAACAGGTGATCTACCATTCACACTGTGGCATGGTAGAAAACCTGATTTAAGTTACATGCACACATTTGGAGCACCAGCATGGGTGCATATCCCTTCACAACTTAGACACAAAGGACAGCATAGAGCTAAAAGATTATATTTTGTAGGATATACATCTAATCATAGATCTTATAGATTCTGGGAACCAGGTACATCCAGAGTTTACACCAGTGCTAGTGCTAAATTCCTAGAACATGTAGGATGGAATAGATTAGAGCAAGATTTAAATAATGAAGTAATTATTGAACCCTACAAAAGGCAGAAAGATCAGATTAGTTATAAGAAGAGTCCAATTAAAGACTTCCGGTTTGCGTGGCTTCGGGGCAGCAGGAATTCGCGACAGCTCGCGATTCCTGCTGTGCTAGCCGTCGAGGTACCCCCGATCCAGACGGGTCAGGGGGATATGGCTACCCTGTCGGGACAGCTGAAGAGAGAGGGGAGTCGGATAGGGAGGTGGGGGTGTCGCAGACCCCCCCCTTCTCCGGGAAAACCCCTTTTTCCCAAGGCGGTGGAGCGGCGGTCAGCAATGGCCGCCATGAAGAAGCCAGCAACTGGGTAAGAACTGTGCTGGAGGAAATGTGAAGAGTGAAAGTTCTGTCTGAGCCGGGTCAAGTAACACCTTTTAAACTGCCTGGAATTGAGCTGCTTGAATTGCTGGAGGATACATTGTATCCCTAAGAAGAGCGAAAAGCGGCGGAGAAGCTGTTAAAGGGAACTCTTTTTTTTTTTTACTCTCCCACCCCACGGAAAAAGCAGAAATATTTGGATATATTAGACATTGAAAGTGGATTGCTTTGAAAGCTGAAGCTAAGAGACAAAGGGATTTTTGGACATTGAAAAATTTAAGAAATTGGAAAATCTCTGCTGGAGGTATGGATTTTTGATTATTTAAAATTGTCATTGCAAGTGGGAAGGGAGAAAAAAAATTGGAGCAGAAGCTGAAAAAGGAGGAGATTGTCTAGAATGTCTTTGTGGATCCCAAAAGAAGATATATGGTAATTGGACCTCTTTGATTAAAAATTAATCCAGAAAGAGAAAGAGAAGAAGGAAGAAAAGTATTAACTTTTGGAATTTTTTTTTTTTAATTGCTTTTGATTATCTTTGATTAAAAATACTTGTGGTTGTTTTGGAAAAAGTTTCCCTTTTTATAATGGCATTGTTTGTGGATGAACTAGAGATTGAATATCAAAAATATAAAAAAGAAGATACTTTGGGCGCTTTGTTTCAATTCTTAGAAATGGCGTTATGTTCTGTTGAAAAGTTGATTACGCAGCAGAAGGACTGGGACAAGGAAGAAGAGGAAGAAGAAGCCATCTTTGATGAACAATGGGTCCCTTCCGGAGAGGAGGAGAAAAAGGATAAGAAAAAGGGAATTTTAAGAATTATAAAAACAACCAAAAGAGAGAAAAATGAGCGAAAAGGTGGAGGCAAGGTTAGAAAGCAAAGGAAAAGGAGTAAGAAAAGCGATGGGAAAAAGCAAAGGGGTAGAAAGGGCAAGGAGAAGAATAAGCAAGAGAGAAAGGGGGGGAGGAGAAGTCTTAATGGGGGGAAGCAAGACCTAAAGAAAAAAAGTTTATTTAGAGACAATGGGTGAATTTAATTTAGATTAAAAGAGGGATTCTGGAGGGTATATAAGATTGTGTTTTTATATGTGTATTTAGAATATAAAATTTATCATGTAATTTTAGAATCTTTTAAACAGAATCCCAAGAAAGATTGTAATATGTAGTATTTTTAAGTTAGGGTAATGAGTTATAGATGTTACTCCAATTGGTGTACAGGAGAAGTATAGTAAAAGAAAAAAAAAGATGAATGGATAATTGGAAATAAAACAGACAAAGAATGTTGTTGAAAATGGTAATAAGATATGGAAGGATATATATGCTTTTTTTTTTTTTTTTTGGACTTTGTATATTGATAAAAGGCAATAAAATTTTAATTAATAAATAATTTGGATGGAAAAGAGAAGTAGGGACAAGATATGAAGTTAATATTATATGAAATATTGATATTATAATCTGGAAATGTTATGCCTTATTGGTCTTTTATTATTATTTTTTCTTAGAAAAGAATTTATAAGCTGTTATGCCTTGTTTCTTTGTGCATTGTTCTTATAAAACTGATAAAAATGGTTTTTATATATATATATAAAAAAGAAAATGATAATAAGATATGGAAGGAGATATGGGTTGAATATGATGTTTGAATTTGTGTCTGTGTAAAGAGTTTTAACCCGGGAACAGACAACCTTCAGAAAAGATCTTTTAGTTTTGTTTATGTTTTGTGTTTGTATGTTTGTGTATTGTGTTTATGGTAAAACTAACAAAATTTGTTTTTTATAAAAAAAAAAGGAAAAAAGAATCAATAAAACCTTGGAGGAATGTTAGACGAGAATAATTTAAACAAGCCAGAAAGAAAAGAATATGATGACTATAAAATGGATAAATATGGAAGAGAAATGAAATTGAATAGGAGTAAAGAGAAATAATGAGAAATTTGCTGGAAGATATTTGTGTGTCCATATGGAGATGGGATAAATTGGAATTATGCTGTATAAAAATAATGTTTTGTTTGACTTGTAAGGATTTACAATGTTAAGAAGTTTTATGTGTTTATGTATTTAATGGTTAATGATGTGTTGTTTTATCTTTAAAATTAATAAAAATTTGTTTCAAAAAAAAAAAAAAGAAGAGTCCAATTAAAGAAGAAGTCCACGAAGAGCAAATAGGACCAGAACAAGAGGAAACAGTTGATCAGGAAGAGTTAGATAATCAAGAAGAGTTAATAAATGAAAGTCCACCTGTAAGTCCTGTAATACCTAGACGTACTACACGTATAACTAGACCACCTGATAGGTATCAAGCAAGTATAGTTTGCCAAGTAACTAAAGTTCCAACTAGTGTAGATGAACTTAGGATGTATCCTACTAAGGATCAGGAGAATTGGCAAAAAGCAATGGAAAAAGAATTAAATTCATTAAAGGTAATGAAAGTTTATGAAGATGCTAAATTACCTCCAGGAGAAAAATCCATTGGGTGCAAATGGATATTTAAAGTAAAAACTGGAAATGATGGGACTGTTACCCATAAAGCTAGGTTAGTAGCTCAAGGATTTAATCAAACTGCATCTGATTACGATGAAGTTTTTGCACCAAGTCTTAAAGCAACATCTTTAAGAGCAGCATTAGTGTGGGCAGCTAAGAAAAACTATGTCATTAACCATTTAGATGTAGAAACTGCTTATCTGCATGCACCATTGCAGCACACTATATATTTAAGAAAACCAGTAGGTATAAAAGACAATAAAGTAAATAGTAATGATTGTTGGAAACTCAAAAAGAGTCTTTACGGGTTGAAACAATCTGGGTTTGAGTGGAACCAATATATTGTGAAAGAGTTAAACAATATAGGTTTTAAATCTGGTTTAGCAGATCCATGTGTATTTAAAAGAGAAAATAATGGAACGGTGTCATTATTGTTATTATTTACAGATGATATTGCTTTGATAACTAAGACTAATAATGAAGCTAATGAGATTATATCATTATTAGCTAAAAAGATAAAATTAAAGCATTTAGGTGAAATTAAAAAGTATCTAGGATTGACAATTAACAAAACAAATAATGGTTTTAAGATATCTCAAGAAGATAAAATTTGCCAATTAATTAAAACGTTTAAAATGGAACTTTGTAAACCGGCAAAGACTCCAATGAGTCAGGAAGTTTGCCAAACTGATGATCAAAGTCCCAAATTTGATAAGTCCATATATCAATCTTTGATTGGCAGCTTATCATATATAAGCAATTGGTCAAGGCCAGATATAGCTTATAGTGTAAATCAGCTGGCACGTTTTAATTCAGATCCACATCAATGTCATTGGCAATCATTAAAGAGAATTTTAAGATATCTTAAAGGAACAATGAACCATGCATTGTATATAAAACCAAAGGGTGATTTGAGTCTTAGTGCCTATGCAGATGCAAGTTTTGCAATTGATATAAACACTAGAAAATCAATATCTGGGATGGCTATATTATTTGGTAAGACACTAATAGGGTGGAGGTCAATCAGACAACAGCATATTAGCTTGTCCACGATGGAAGAGGAATTTTCATGTCTGTCATTATTATGCACTGACTTGATTTTGTACAAACAGTTATTATTAGACATGGGTATAAATGTAAAAGATTCCATTATTGTGTACGAGGACAACCAGGCAGCTATAAAGTTAGCTACTAGTATTGCTGTTAAAACTAGATCAAAACATACTGATTTAAGATACTTAAATGTTAGAGAATCTGTAAAGAATGGGCTAATTAAATTGGAATACTGCATGACAGAAGAAAACATTGCAGACCAATTTACAAAAGCTCAAGGAGAAATTAAGTTTAAAGAGAGTTGTAACAAATATGATTTAAAGATGTAAATAGTTATATTATTATTTAACCTAAAAGGGGAGAATGTTAGGGATAACATTGTTTACCCTAACTGGTTTAGGTAAAATAATAACTAAGTAATCATAGTTTGTTAGTTAAAGTGTCTGCAGCTTTAAATATAGGGAATGTAATTAAGGGAGTGGTTGTGAAAGCACTTTAAAAGAAGCAAGACGACAGCTTGCTCTCTCTCTGGCTTTGATGATCCCTGATTACTGCTTGGAATCAAGACTGCATTGCTCGAACGGGAGAGAAACAAAGGACTGATTTGTAAGTGAACTGACATAGGATATTCTACACGGACTTTGCTAACTGAATATCCCTGAATGGACTGACTAAATGATACATGACTATTGGACTGTTATTTTGACTATGCTATGAACTCATAATGGAATAAACTATATTTTTGATAGCACAAGCGTATCTGTTATTTTTACTGTATGTTAATAAACATTAAAGCTTAGCTCACTCATTTATCTGTGTGCCTATCTGACTAACGCTGCACATTCTGTTTAGCTTGTCTCCCTAACCCTGGTTGGGGAACCCAGGCTTAACAGAAAGTGTGTCCTTTTGTGGGCCCGGCGAAATCTACGTGGATCCTAGACCAAGGTCCCCTGGGGGTTTCCCACTCTAGGACGGGTGCTGCGGGTGGGCTTGGCCTAGTTTCCTGGCATCCTTGGCACCTTGCTACCCAGGCCTCGATCTGTTTGTCCATCCCTGGCCTCCAAGCGTAACTTCTGGCCAGGGCTTTTGTCCTAACGATGCCCAGGTGCCCTTCGTGTAACAGTTCCAAAACCTTCCCTTGTAGTTTTTCCGGGATGACCATCCTATCCCCCCATAGTATGCACCCTTTTAGTAACAAGAGTTCCGTTTGCCGGTTCCGGAATGTCCTGACGGACTTGTCGTTGTCCCTTTCTGGCCACCCTTTCTCTACCCAATGCAACACCCACGCCAGACGTTTGTCTTTATTTGTTTCTCGGGCAATGTCTGACGCGGTTATGGGTAGGTTGGGTAGAGTCTCTATACTGAGGGTGGTCGTCGTGGGTGCTGGGTCGGTGTCAGGTTCCGGTAATGGTGAGCGGCTTAAGGCGTCCGCATGGGAGATAGTCTTACCCGGTCTGTGTGTGAGTCCGTAATTGTAGGCAGCCAGGAACTCGGACCACCTTGTCATTCGAGGAGACAGAATGTTCGGGGTGGCCCTGTTCCCTGCCAGGATTCCCAGCAGCCGTTTGTGGTCGGTGATGATGGTAAATGTCCGGCCGTAGAGGTACTAGTGAAATCTTTTTACTGCGGCGACGATAGCCAGAGCCTCTTTGTCCAGCTGGCTGTAGTTCCGCTCCGGTTTGGTGAGGGTCCTTGAAAAGAACGCGATGGATGCTTCTTTTCTGTTGGGGAGAGTGTGGCTGAGGACAGCACCGACGCCGAAGGGTGATGCGTCGCATGTGACGGCTAGTGGTAGGGTCTCGTTGTACTGGATAAGGACGGCATCCGAAGTGAGGAGGTCCTTTGTTTTCTTGAAGGCGGCTTCCTCGCATTTCCCCCAAGTCCAGGTCGCCGCCTTGTCCAAAAGCCTATGCAAAGGCTCCGCCGCCGTCGCCTTTTGGGGCAGGAAGACATTATAAAAGTTAAGCAGCCCCAGAAACGCCTGCAGTTCTGTCTTCGACTTGGGTGTGGGGGCTTCTTTGATGGCTTTGATCTTTTGGTTGGTGGGGTGAATGCCATGACGGTCTCGGAGATATCCTAGGAATTCAACCCGTTCCGTGTATAATTGGCATTTCTCCCTCTTTACTTTGAGCCCGGTCTCTTTGAATTTGGTTAGGACCTCCCTTAGGTGGCTCTCTAGTTTGGCTTGGTTGACACTAAGACATTGTCGAAGTAAGGTACCACCCCCTTGATGCCTTCTAACAGCCTTTCCATTTGGCTTTGGAATATTCCAGGCGCCACGCTGACTCCGAATTGGAGCCAGTTGCATTCAAAGGCTCCCCGGTGGGTGACTATGGTTTGCGCTTCTGCCGTTTCCTCGTCGACCGGCAATTGTTGGTATGCCTGGGCGAGGTCGAGTTTAGTGAAAACCTTGCCCCCTCCCAGTGAATGTAGTAGGTGTTGCACTACTGGGACGGGGTAAGCGCTTTGCTGCAAGGCGCCATTTAGGGTGGCCTTATAGTCCCCACAGATTCTCACCGACCCATCAGGCTTGATAGGGGTGACTATGGGGGTCTCCCACCAGGTGTGGTCTATGGGTTGTAGGACCCCTTGCTTGACGAGCTTGTCAATTTGCTCATCAATCTTGGGTTTAAGCGCGAATGGCACCCGCCTTGGTTTTAGGCGTCTTGGGGGGACGTTTGGGTCTAGGCTGAATGATATAGGGGGCCCTTGGTACTTGCCTAGGTTTCCGTCGAACACCTCTTGGAATTCCCGGGCTAGTTGTTGCTCTCAGTTGTCGTCGGCGATGTGGTCGATGCCCGTGACTGCGATGCCGAGCAGTGCGAACCATTGCAGTCCCAGTAGGCTTGGGCGGTTGCGATCGACGATGGTCAGGGGAAGCCTTTCGGTGCACCCTTTGTAGGTTACCTTGAACTGTCCGGTTCCGACTACAGGGATGCGGTTTCCCTGATAGTCTTTCACGATTAGTCTCTTGTTGTCTAGGCCTTTTCTCTGGATGGTAGGCACCAAGCGTTTTGTTTCTTGCCATGCTACCATGGAGAGGTAGGACCCGGAGTCCACCTCCATTTTACATGGCTCGCCTTCGATGCCTACCTCCACGTAGACCTTCCGGGCGTCGTTGGTTGTGGCGTGGCCGATGGTGACCGTCTGATGGGTCTCCTCTCTTTTCCAGGTCTCGCCACCTCATAGGGATCGTCCGTTCCGGTCCCATCTGTTGTCAGCGGGGCGATCTCTGGTCCGGGGTGGTGTGCTCTCTCATCTCCGTTTGCTCTGGTCCCATCGTGTAGGGCTGCAGTTCTTTTTGAGACGGCAGACACGGGCGATGTGTCCCTTCTTGTCGCAATGCCGGCAGATAGAATCGAAGAACTGGCATTCAGACCTGGGGTGGTCGCCTCCGCAACCAGCACAGGTGGTCCTCGACTTATGACCCCGCCGGTTCCGTGGGTTGCGGCCTGCCTCGAGATGGTGGATTTCCTCCTCCTCATCAGAAGTGCCCGATACTGAGTGGACGTCGCCCTGGTGGGTGGTCATCTCGGGTTGGGCCTCGGTTGACCTTACAGGGTGGTTGTTCCCGCTGCGGTCCCCGGCGTTCGGTCGGCACATGCGGTCGGCGGATTTTCGGGTAGCTTCGGCGGCTGTGGCTTTGGTGAGGGTATCTGCGAGGGTGATGTTGCCCTTGGCCATCAGCCGACTCTGGAGGACGGGGTCCCAAAGGCCGAGCACGATTCGGTCTCGCAGGGCTTCGTTCATGTTGTCGAATTCGCACAGCCCCCCTAGGCGCTATAGTTCTGCGACAAAGTTGCTGAAACTCTCACCCGACCGTGGGTCCCGACGGTAGAACTCGTGTCGTCGGATGAGGATGGGCACGGCTGGAGCGTAGTGTCGCCGGAGTATTGGCTCGAGGTCGTCCCAGTCCATCGTGGTCACGTCGGCGGGTTTGGCAAGCGCTTTGGCAATCTTAAACACTGAGGTCCCGCAGTGGGTCAGGAAGACGGCTCGCTTCTTTGGGCCGGTGGCGTCCTTCAGGTCGCTGCATTAGAGGAACATGCGGAATCTGTCGGAGTACAATTCCCAGTCCTCGCTGGCGGGGTTGAAGGGTGCGGGAGGCGCGATGTTTGCCATCGTGGAGTTTCGTCTGGCTTCCGTCGGACACGTGCTTCAGTTCAGGATCAGAATCCCACCCTCGTCGCCAGTGTCGTGTCGTCGGAAATGATGCCAGGAGTTGGTGACTTAGTATCAAGCTCTTTTATTGAGTTAGGAACCGAACTGGGGCTAAAGGCAAAACTCGCGGCTTTTTATTTCCAAGCCGCGGCGGCCGCGGCCAATGGCACCACTTTGAATCTCCCGCGATCCGAATGGACCAATCGCGGGAGATTCCTAGCGAGCCAATTGGCGCGGCTCACCTAGCCAATCAGAGTGCCCCGCGATTTGGCCAATCAAAGCACGGGGATCTCAAGAATGCTCATGAGGGGACAGAACAATCTCCTATTCTTAAAAACAGTAAAGCTTTGAGCCAATGTGTCTCAATGTGCCCAGTGTGAGTCTGGGGCCCATTCACTCATTATCAAGAGTCTTAAACCTGTCCAGCTCATATAGGTTAAAAATAAAGACTTCTCCCAAAAATGCATTACTGGTCTAATCAGCACCCAGCTCATATTCAGACCATCACATTTTTATTTATTTATTTATTTGCTTCTCATTGGGTTGGCAGGACCAACACAGAAGCCAAAAGAGAGCAAAGTTAAAAGTTTTTGTGGCTGGTCCCACTCAAGAAGCTGAGGTTCGAGAAAGTGAACGAATGTAAAAATCATATTAGCTTTGCCATGCTAGAATTGTTCTGCTGGCAGAGAGTTTAAATGATGTATTAAAAGGATTGGCTGCCCATTCATGTTAATGTTAGAGATACTATTGCACTATTCCCTTCCTCCCAATGCTTTCTCCCAACATAAAAATGAAGCTGCAGTACTGTTTGCAGAAAAGTCATTCCGTCTGTGAAGCACCTGTAAAACAAGGAAGCCCTTTGCAGCATTCCGATTCATTTCTTCAAAGCAGGTCTTAACCTAGGCTTGCAAATCTTCTTCAAAGGAGTGATCCAATCAAAGCTTTGTCAAATTAAGGCACTTTGTCAGAATTCTGCACCATCCTAATTGGGACTGCATTCCAAATCATAGATGTACGCAAGATTGAAATACTTCTATTGCTACTATTAATTATCATTATATGATTATTATATACTTCTATTGTACTCTCGGTATTTCATTTTGTGTTTCCTGCTTGAGTTGTGTCAATACAATGTGTTAGGGGAGAAAAATGTGCATATTTACTTCCTCCATTCCATGCATTAGTTTGTAACGTTCCCTATTAGATATATATTTTCAAAATTCACACTCAGTTTCAGTGTATGAAAAGAAACTGGGCAGAGGGGAAGAGGGAGATAAATGATAAAGTGTATTTATGGCCTGTGGGTTGGAAGATGGGAGAAACTACTGCAAGGGATTTCAGGTCAAAAGGCTTTCACATTGCTGTCTGTCTTCTGGACTGTTCTTTTTTATTTTTTAACCATTTGTATATTCCCTTGCTGATTTCTAATGGATGCTTTTCAGGTTCTGTTATGAACTGATACTAAGTTTTCCCATGACACAAAACTCTTCAAAAATACATTGCTTGAGGTGGCTTCTCACTTATAAAATTAAAAGCTAAACTGTTTGACCTCTGGAAATTTCCACAGGAGAATGTGATATAGTTCTGCAGAAACAGTCTTACAAATCTTCAATGCATTAAGTAAAATCTGATATACTTGGATTTACCAAGTATGCTTGCACTCATAATTGTGAATGCATTGATATTTTAGTTTTGCTTTAACTGCTGTAAAAAAAGTTTGGTGATTTTCCATAATGATTTTACACTCAGGATATTCTCATTTTTCTCATGCAGAGAAAGCAAATGACCTCTTTTGGAAAAAAAACAGACTATTCTGTTTTGAAGTAAACACAAGATCAAAGTGTTATATTTGGATCAGCAAGGGCTCTGGCTAAATCCCAAATTATTGGCTATCTTGGAAGCCAGTTTCTAATGTAGCTCAGAGAGATATTATAAGACATTTCCAGGAATAGAAAAGAGGTGATTGCACTGGAAGAATTATATTTTAAAATATAGTTGCGATATTAAGTAATACAAAAAAGAAAGCTCCATTTGAAAGAGAAAAAGTTGTGTCTGAGCAGTTGTTATTCTACATAAACAGATTTAATGTAAATGTGTTAAAACCAATGATAAGGAAAAGATGTTTGTGGTAATGTGTAGATGTAAAAACTCTTAAGTTCATCATCCTTTACTAATAAGATCAATCACAAATAGTAAGAAAACTAATCTCTAGATAACTAAATATTTCTTTCTTTTAAAACTGATGTTTGAACTAGACTCGAATTAAATATTTTTTTTAAAAGAAGCTTAAAGTTTAAATGATTTATCTTAGCAGATTCTAAGAAATAATTAAGAAAAGACAACAATACAACATGTGATGAAATTCTTACTCTTCCGTAATACAATACCAAAGAATAAGTATTTCATGACATGTTGTATTGTTGTCTTTTCTTAATTAGATCAAACTTGTTATTCTTTAGGATGAACAGTCTCTCTTGTCCTACAGCAGGGGTGTCCAACCTTGGCAACTTTAAGACTTGTGGACTTCAACTCCCAGAATTCCTCAGCCAGCTTTGCCAAGGTTGGACACCCCTGTCCTACAGTATCATAAATGGATAGAAGTAAAAAAAAAAAAAAAAACTATTTCTAGATACAGTACAAAGTAATGCCAAAAGAGAAAGAACCAAGGATGAGCACGCAAAACTTGAGAAGAAATTTTTAGAATCCAGTTGAAAATGGGTTTCCACATTTTGAGTCTTAATTTGTTTTTGTTCAGTGCTTTCACAGTCCAGAGCAAATGTAAGAAATGTGTATTACATCACATCTTTTGCGAGTACATTATTCCATTTACCATCAATGACAAGTGTTTTGTTTGTTTGCAATTGCTCTAGATGAATCACATCTGTTAGGAATATAAATCACCTAGCAGGTATTTGGGTTAGAAATATATAAACCAGGATAGACATTTTAATACTGTCTCTTTAAGAGCATGCTAAAAACTGCAATTGGGTGTGGTTACTCAAATGGCCATAAGATGGAGCCAGAAACCTGGGTTGTTTTAGTCTTAGTCTGAGTCTCAGAAGAGAGTGTGTCTGAGTGAGTATCTCTGTTTCCTTCTGTTGGAAAATATTGCCGTTCCTCCATTTTTCCTGATTGACTGATATTTCTGGATTTAATGTAAGTCTGATACTGAACTGTTTTTTCACACTGGACTTTGATATTTGGATTATCCATGGATTGAAAAACTGACTGATTTACCTGTGAATGACTTTTGGATTGCTTATTTTGGACTTTGCTTAAACCTTTCTGGAAGAAAAAAACCTACATTTACTGTACAGTGTATCTGTGTGCTCTGTGTGTATTATTCCAACACTATTCTCCATACGTCTCCCTGTATGCGCTCATTCTCTTAACGGGGAAGTACCTCAACAACATCTCCTTGACTTGGATTGTGTTAAATTCTGTGCATGGGCGCTAAGGATGGAGACGAGCCGGTGAACAGTGAACTTCAAACTCTTTATTTACATGTGTAACAGCTCTAAAACAATGGCCGCAACGGCCCCCTTTATATAGGCAAACTCTTGAGTATTTAACCAATGAAAACACAGGGAGCGCTAGCTCCGTTAACCAGTGGGAGAGGCTCATTAATAGCCAATCAGATTCTCCTGAACGGACCAATCCGATGTCGCTATTATCGGCCAATCAGAAGTGCAGAGCCAGAACCCTGCACTTTACTTCAAGCTCTTAATAATCTTTATTCAAGTACTTTTATTAATTCACAACACCCCTTCCCTCCGGGTTTCGTTTAAGGGGTGCGGTCACATAGTCTTTGAGGTAGGCAGGTTGTTTTGATTGTCTATTTGATTTACGTTGTTCTCCCGGTATTTGGCTACAGTTTTGTTGGGGTTGGACGTTATTTGGTGAAAAGGGTGCCTCCCATTCTGTAATCAAATTTTCATTGCCACTAATATTCTCGGCATCTCCTTGAGGCAAGCTCACCCCCATTCCCGATCCTTCTTCATGTGTTGCCTCTGGGTGGTCATTACTTTCGCTTAAGCTTTCTGCCGTTTCAAATTCAGCTTCCTCGGTACCTCCTCCCCCCTCGGTTTGGAAGTCAGGGGACTCAGAGATCCCAGACTCTAGCCTTGAACGCAGCTGATCAATATGGCGCTTCCATATTCTATCATCACGACATCTCACGCGGTACGATCTAGGACCGGTTACTTGGACTACAGTTGTCTCGACCCATAACGGATCGCCCGAAAAGTTCCTAGCGAAAACCAAGTCGCCTACCTGGAAGTTACGGCATTTCTCGCTGGATCCGTGTGGTTTTTCAGGTTCATATGATGGGTGCAGACGGTCAAGGTGGGAGCGGAGCTTCCGCCCCATCAATAACTCAGCGGAAGTTTTGTTGGTGACGCTGTGCAGAGTGATATGCTGCAAAAGGAGTATCCGATTAATCTTGTCTTCTATATCGCCATAGTCCATTTTATGCAATGTTTTCTTGACGAATTGTACCATGCGCTCGGCCCTTCTGTTGGCCGCAGGATGCACCGGCGAAGTCAACGCATGGCGAATACCGTGGTCTGCCAGGTACTGTTCAAAGGACAGCGCGGTAAATTGAGGCCCGTTGTCGGATACCAGAACGTCTGGTAATCCGTGTGTTGCAAATAGTCTGTCTAGTTTCCTGATGACTGATTCGGTTGTTGTATTTCTCATCTCATGGATTTCAAGCCAGTTCGAGTAGGCATCCACCGTTAATAAAAATGTGTGTCCTTTGGTAGGTCCCGCAAAGTCCAGATGAATACGGGACCATGGTCCCCTCGGTGTTTCCCATTCAGTCGGGGTTGCTTTCGGAGGGGCGTTGCTTATTTCCTGTCATTTGTGACAAGCTTTTACCCATGATTCGATCTGCTTGTCGATACCCGGCCACCACGCGTAGCTTCGTGCGAGGGTTTTCATGCACACGATGCCGGGGTGGCCATCATGCAAGGTTCTTAGTATCGCTCATCGTAACCGCTCTGGGACAACAACTCTATCACCCCAGATAATGCAGTCCTTCTGTGAAAATAGTTCCGTTTGTCGATTCTTGAATGGGACGTAGTCGTCAGATATCTGTTCCAATGGCCATCCACGCTCGACCCAACAGAGGACTCGTGCTAAAATGGGGTCGCGTTTCGTTTCTATCACGATATCTCGGGCTGTTAGTGGCGGTGTTTGAAGTGTCTCGATCTGCAGTGTTGTAACTGTCGGAGCGGGGTCATCAATGGTCTCCAGAAGTGGTGCGCGGCTCAATGCATTGGCATGGGGAATGGCCTTCCCCGGGCTGTGTTGCAACTTGTAATTATATGCCGCCAAGGATTCTGACCAGCGAGTCATTCTGGGAGATAATATATAAGGTGTTGGTCTATCTGCTGCTATTATTCCCAGCAAAGGTTTGTGGTCAGTCACTATAGTAAAGGCTCGGCCATACACATATTCATGAAATCTCTTAACAGCAGATACAATAGCAAGGGCCTCTTTATCAATTTGACTGTAATTGCGTTCTGCTTTTGATAACGTCTTTGAGAAATAAGCAACAGGGGCTTCACTTGGCTCAATATGGCACCCACTCCGAATGGTGATGCATCACACGTGATCATTATACTGCATCAAAACAGCATCAGAAGTCAATAAATTTTTCACATGTCGAAATGCCTGCTCCTCTCTGTGTCCCCATACCCAGGTTGCTTTTTTGTCCAACAAACGATGTAGGGGTTCGGCTACGGTTGCTTTGTGAGGCAGGAAAATGTTATAAAAATTGATAAGGCCTAGAAAAGCCTGGAGATCAGCCTTATTTCGGGGTTTGGGGGCATTTTTGATTGCCCTAAGTTTGCTATCGGTGGGGTGAATGCCTTGACTATCAATTAAATATGCTAAAAATTCTACACGATCCATGCATAGTTGACACTTGTTTTTTTTAACTTTGAGACCTCAGTCTTTAAATCTCTGGAGAACCAACCTCAGGCAATCCTTTAGTATTTTCCTAGTCGGGGCAGCAATTAACACATCATCAAAATATGGGACAACGCCTTTTATCCCTTGTAATAGTCTTTCCATCAAACTTTGAAAGATTCCCGGAGTTACACTTACTCCGAATTGGAGTCGGTTACATTTAAACGCACCTTGGTGCGTAACGATCGTTTGGGCCTCTGCCGTTTTTTTGTCTACAGGCAGTTGTTGGTATGCCTGGGCTAAGTCTAGTTTAGCAAAGACTTTTCTGCCCCCCAGAGAATGGAGGAGGTGTTGCACCACCGGTACCGGGTAAGCGTTTTGTTGAAGGGCATGGTTCAGGGTGGCTCGGTAGTCCCCACAAATTCTTATCGATCCATCCGACTTGATGGGTGTCACGATTGGGGTTTCCCAGGGAGAGTGATCAGTTGGTTCTAACACACCCTGGGCTATTAATTTATCAAGCTACTTGTCAATCTTTGGTTTAAGGGCAAATGGAACTCGACGAGGCTTAAGGCGGATGGGAGCTATTTCGGGATTGAGGTTAAATGATATCAGGGTCCACTTGTACTCGCCTAGTTTTTCTGCAAAGATGTCCTGGAATTCGTGAATGAGGTCCTCTTCCCAGTCGCTGCTGCAGGTTCGGTGAATGCCGGCTACTTCAATTCTGAGTGGAGCGAACCATTGGAGGCCTAACAAACTAGGCCAATCCCTGTCGATTACAGTCAGGGGTAGGAATGCTGTACGGTTCTTAAACAATACCTGGACTCGGCTGGATCCAACGACCGGGATTCGATTTCCTTGATAGTCTTTGAGTATGAGCCTTTGGAATCACAGGTCTTGCCGCCGGACAGTAGGGATGAGCTGCTTGAGGGTCTTCCAGGAAACCATCAAGAGGGACGATCCTGAATCGACTTCCATCAGGCAGGGCTGGTTTTCGATGGCCACTTTCACTCAGATCTTCTTGGCATCAAGAGATGAGGTGTTACCGATCGTGATCATTTGGTGAGCCTCTTTTCACTTCGTTGGGTGGTTTAGGGTTTTGTTTCTGTAGGAGTGGTTGTTCCATTGGTGGTTCATGGGTTCTTGCTTTACGGGATGGCTTCCTGTTGGTTGGCGATAGTTAGCCCCCCTCGAGGGCTGGCTGGGTCCTAGCTTGCTTCTACAGACTCATCCGATATGGCCTCTTTTCCGCACACATGGCAGAGCGCGTCGAGAAATTTGCATTCTGATCGGGGGTGGCTTGCTCCACAACCAGCGCATTGGTACTGCGATCGCTGGCATTGGTCTTGTTTGGACCGAAGTTGGTGGACCTCTTCTTCATCGCTTTCTGACGACGATTCGAGGTCCTCGTGGTGGGCTGTTTCAAGCTGACCTTCTCACTGAGGTGAAATTCTGCGGGCGAGTTGGCGAAGCGAGGCGTGGGTGCGGCGCATTTGGGCAGCCAACTTCCTGGTTGCTTCTGCTGCAGTAACTTCAGCGATGGCATCTTTAAGGCTAATGTCGCCTTTTGCCATTAGCTTACTCTGAGTGCCTGGAGCATCTAATCCCAGAACTATTCGGTCTCTTAGGGCTTCTTCTAGGTCGGCAAACTTGCATAGGCCTCCCAGATTCTGGAGATCCGCTATGAAATCAGCAACACTTTCGCTCTTCCGCTGACTTCTCTGGTAAAATTCATGCCTTCTAACGAGCGTTGGCATAGTCAGTGCATAGTGCGCCCTCAGCAGGGGTTTGAGGACATCCCAGTCCATAGACTTTACTTCTGCCGGTTTTGCTAGTGCCTTGGCCATCTTGAATACGGTCGGCCCACAATGAGTTAGAAATACCGCTCGTTTCTTTCCGGTAGTGGCATCCTTCAAATTGTTGGTCTCCAGAAACATCTGGAATCGATCCATATATGAGTCCCAGTCTTCTTGTGCCGGGTCGAATGGAGCGGGTGATATGACGCCGCTGGACATGGTTCCGCTGTTGGTGCGTTTCAGCCACGTGCTCTGTTATAGTTCTTCGTTGTTCAGTTAGCTGTGATGTCTCCACATCCCATCCTCGTTGCCAGTGTTAAGTTCTGTGCATGGGCGCTAAGGATGGAGACGAGCCGGTGAACAGTGAACTTCAAACTCTTTATTTACATGTGTAACAGCTCTAAAACAATGGCCGCAACGGCCCCCTTTATATAGGCAAACTCTTGAGTATTTACCCAATGAAAACACAGGGAGCGCTAGCTCCGTTAACCAATGGGAGAAGCTCGTTAATAGCCAATCAGATTCTCCTGAACGGACCAATCTGATGTCGCTATTATCGGCCAATCAGAAGTGCAGGGCCAGAACCCTGCATTTTACTTCAAGCTCTTAATAATCTTTATTCAAGTACTTTTATTAATTCACAACAGATTGTATAATGGGGACCTGACTGAGGGAGCTGGCTCATCTGAGCTGCATGAAGCCATAGTCACTTTAATAGAAAAAGAAACTCTAGAAAAAAGTGCAGAGAAGAGCAAGCAAGATGATTAGGGGACTGGAGACTAAAACATATGAAGAACGGCTCCAGGAACTGGGCATGGCTAGTGAAGAGAAGGACCAGGGGAGACATGATAGCAATGTTCCAATATTTGAGGGGCTGCCACAGAGAGGAAGAAGGGGTCAAGCTATTTTCTAAGGCAGCCTGAAGGCCAGACAAGGAATAATAGATGGAAGCTAATCAGGAAGAGTTTCAACCTAGAAATAAGGAGAAATTTTCTGACAGTGAGAACAATCAACCAATGGAACAGAAGTTGCCCTCGGACGTTGTGGAGGCTTTCAAGAAAAGTTTGAACTGCCATTTGTCAGAAACAGTGTAGGGTCTCCTGCTTGGGGGTGGGCGTGGGGGGTTTGGACTAGATGACCTGATAAGGATAATACTCAAAAGTATCTGTTCAGGGCTGTAGATATTAGGAATGCTAGAATGTGTGAGATACAATGAAATGCCCACATAAGTGCATATATATTTATTTAAAAGCATTTATATGGTTGGCCTACTCAAACTGGCCAAGAGGAAAAGGAACACATATGAAAACTGAACATATTATTAAAACTTCACAAACAATAACATGGTAATCAGGGCTGAGATAGTGATCAAATAAAACCTGACCTGCAAGAAGGCAATGGAATCTCCATTAATCTATTCCAATAGTCACAGAGTTGCCCTATACTGAGAGACCCATGTCGGCTGCAGAATATATCCATCTAATTAGTAACTAACCATCAGAAATTGAAAAACTTGTTTTTTTTTCCTGCTTGACTGTTAATTATATTATTCTAAGATTGTACCAATTCTTTGTTACAATCATTTCTTGTTGATGAGGAATGTACAGGTAATCCTTGACTTACAACAGTTCATTTAATGACTGTTTGAAGTTACAAGTTACGGCACTGGAAAAAGTAACTTATGACTGTTTTTGATGCTTATGGCCACTGCAGCAGCCCCTTGGTCACATGATCAAAATTCAGATGCTTGACTCATATTTATGACAGTCGCAGTATCCCAGGGTCATGTGATCACCTTTTGTGACCTTCTGACAAGCAAAGTCAATAGGGAAGTCAGATTCACTTAACAACCATGTTACAACTTAACAACCGAAGTGATTCTCTTTACAATGGTGGTCAGGAAGGTCACCAAATGGGAGAAAACTCATTTAATAAATGTCTCACTTACCAACTGAAACTTGGGGCTCGATTGTGATCATAAGTCAAGAACTACCTGAATTTAAACATGACCAAATAACTCCTGGCTTTTTTTCTCATGACTAAAAATAATTGTCTCATCTCAAATATTAATAATAATAATATCAATGTTATTCTTCCTAAGGAGCATAATCATCTGTAGATACTAGTCAAATTAACCACTTAGCAACAGAAATGTTGATCTCCATTGTGGCTGTAAATCAAGGACTACCTGTGTATAAGTAGAAGTAAAAAGAATGTTTGTTTCATGAGCCCTATTCTTTTTCAGATAATCTTACATCTAATATTTGGTGGTGGTGTCTACTTATTGGGCACATGGAATGTATTACTGGTATTTTCTCTTTGTAGATCTTGAGATACCCCCCTTGTGCCATACCTACCTAGCAGGACAATATATGTGTTCTTTGTTAATGTATAGGGTGATGCATTAATGCTTAGTTCTTCCTAATTCTCATTTAAAAAATAGGATGCAACAGAACTTTCTGATGTCCACTAAAAGGATTCGGAAGCAGACACTGCACTAAATCCACGCAACAGAACTTTGAATTTCTTATGTTCTCCTTTCTGAAGCTTAACTCTGTTAGGAGAAATTCCAGCAGATCTCAGCTAATTTTCTTTTTTTAAAAAAAAAATTTTTTAAATTATTTTATATCATACATTTCTTTTCTACGTTGAGCAGTGTGCTCTCTAGGTGTCCAAGGTAAATAACATACAAACATACAAACTTCATCAACTTCATTATGATCATATATAAACAAATATGCAGTAATATATAAATAAATATGATAAGATCAATTATCTTCCACTATAGTATCGATTATATAACCTTCAGAAATATTTATTCATCTGTTTTTCTTTCTCTTATAAAACATATTTCACCTAACTCAGCTAATTTTTCAAGTGGAGTTTTCCTACTGAAATTCTGTATCCAAAGCAGAAGCACATATACACTCTCACTTTCTCTGGAAAATTCTTAGCGAGGTTTTGCTTTCTGAAAACTATTTATACAACTGGATCTTTGTTTAGATAAGCCATAGCTTAAAAGTCTGACTAAGTATGAATTGCAGACACATTAGTTATGGATTATTGCCAATAATATCTGCAGAAACTTCCTTTTTTATCTCTCTATTGCTCCCAGTAGATGGTATGATGCACAATAAAATCTATGTTACCCTTTTGTTGGTTAGATCCTCATGCAGTATAGATAGAATTGATAGCAATACGACTCCTACTAACTGTTGATTTTCAAACTTTCGTCTGGTTTGTTTAATGTTAATCCAACTGTATTCTATTTAAGCACAGCCCCATTCTTAAGTGCAGTTGAATCTACAAAGTTTACTCTCCACATCTAACTTAATTTAAGATAAGAGAAAGAAAGCCCCAAATAAGCTTGGATTAAGAAACTTGGAATTCCACATAAAACACTAAAATTATGACTACTTCTGTTGTGTCTGAATAGCAATAGTAATAGCACTTAGACTTATATACCACCTCACAGTGCTTTACAACACTCTTTAAGCAATTTAGATTGCTTAAATCTGGGTCTTCATTTTACCAACCTCAGAAGGATGGAAGGCTGAGTCAATCTTCAGATGGTCAAGACTGAACTCCTGGCAGTGGGCAGAGTTAGTCTGCAATAATGCATTCTAACCACAGCACCACAACGCCTACTAAAATAATAAAACTGAGCCATTGCACCAAGACATATTTTACTGAATAAACCACAATTAGACCACAGCATTGTGGAACCATGGTGCAAAAATTACAATTACTAGGTTCCAAAGAATTCATTCAAACCAAACAAAATAAACCAGATTAGGTTTAGCATATTGTAAACATATGGCCTAAGTCAGGGGTATTCCAACCTTGGCAACTTTAAGACTTGTGGACTGAAAGGAACTCTGGGAGTTGAAGTCCACAAGTCTTAAAGTTGCCAAGGTTGGAGACCCCTGGCCTAAGTAATCAAGATTCAGCAACCAAAAAAAACCCCAATACAACTTTATTTTATGTTATGAACTAATAAAACGCTTAAATAAAGTTTTATCAAACCTTTAGGAATAGCAGGGTTCTAATCCTGCACTTCTGATTGGCCGATAATAGCAATATTGGATTGGTCCGTTCAGGAGAATCTGATTGGCTGTTAACGAGCTACTCTCATTGGTTAAAGGGGTTAACGCTCCACGTTTCTCATTGGTTACTAGATCAGCAGCTTACCTATAAAAAGACTGCTGCTGCCCTAGGTTTTTGCTCTGTTCAGAATGATTAATAAAGAGTTGAAGTTCACTGTTCACCGTCTCGTCTCCGTTACTTGCGCCCATGCGTTCCTTGTGCCCATTCTGGGGATTATAGCAGGAGACAAGCCAACCCCCTATATATTATCACCTAGAATGACTCGCTGATCGGAGTTTTTGGCTGCGTACAATTATAGGCTGCAACACCGCCCGGGGAAAGCCATTCCCCATGCTGACGCGCTGAGCCGTGCACCACTTCCGGAAACCGTCAACGACCCAGCTCCAACCCTTACAACGCTCCAGATTGAAACGCTACATTCACCACCACAAACAGCTAGAGATATCGCGATCGAAACAAAACGCGAGTTTCCTATCTTAACGCGAGTTCTTAGCTGGGTCGAACGAGGATGGCCAGTAGATCAAACCCCTGACGACTTCACCCCCTTCAAGAATCGGCAAACAGAACTTTTTTCGAAAAAAAGCTGCATCATATGGGGAGATAGAATCGTCATCCCAGAGCGGTTACAACGAGCAGTATTAAAGACACTGCATGAGGGTCACCCCAACATCGTGCGTATGTAAGCGCTTGCACGAAGCTACACGTGGTGGCCGGACATCGACAAACAGATCGAAGCCTGGGTAAACACTTGTTTAAAGTGCCAGGAAGTTAGCAATGCCCCACCTAAAGCAACTCCAACAGAAATGGGAAACACCCCGGGGACCGTGGTCCCGAATTCACATTGACTTTGCGGGACCTACTAAGGGACATACGTTCCTCCTAACAGTGGATGCCTATTCAAAATGGCTCGAGATCCACAAAATGAAGAGTGCAACCAAGTCCGTCATCCGGAAGTTGAACAGGCTATTCACGACGCATGGACTGCCAGATGCTCTGGTCTCCGACAACGGACCCCAGTTTACCGCTCTACCCTTTGAACAATACTTAGCGGACCAGGGTATTCGCCATGCGCTAACTTCTCCAGTGCACCCTACGGCTAACGGAAGAGCCAAGCGCATGGTACAATTTGTTAAAAAAAACCCTCTACAAAATGGACTATGGGGACATTGAAGATAAAATAAACAGAATACTTCTTCTCCAACACATCACTCCGCACAGCGTCACCAACAAGACTCCAGCTGAACTATTAATGGGACGCAAACTCCGTTCCCACCTCGACCGGCTTTACCCGTCTTACGAGCCAGAGAAACCCTGTGGATCTAGCAGAAAATGCCGCAAGTTCAAGATAGACGACCTAGTTTTCAGCAGAAACCTTTCCGGTGAACCTTTGTGGGTCAAGGCAACTGTAATTCAAGCCACTGGACCCAGGTCGTACCGGGTGAAAACCTGCGACTGGAAAATATGGAAACGTCATATAGATCAGCTTCGCTCAAGGCTACAACCTAGTTTCCGCAACTCCAGTAACTCCCAAACTGAGGGGGAAGGGGATGTCGAAGAAACTGAATTCGAGATGGCGGAAAGCAGGAGCGAAAGAAGTCAGCAATCAGGCATAACGAATGAAGAAGAATCAGGGAGGGGCGTGTCCTCGCCACAGAGGAACACCTCAACAGAGGCAAGCCCGCAAAGACCAGAAGACAACAATGAGAACATTAGCGACACCGAGTCATCCAATGAGGAACCACTGGCACCCGACTTGCCCAAAAACGTCCAACCGAAACCGGGTTACAGACAGGAACCGGTGGGACAGCGTAAATCCAATAGACAGTCAAAACAACCTTCATACCTCAAGGATTACGTCACCGCACCCCCTAAACGGAACCCTGGGGGAAGGGGTGTTATGAACTAATAAAACGCTTAAATAAAGTTTTATCAAACCTTTAGGAATAGCAGGGTTCTAATCCTGCACTTCTGATTGGCCGATAATAGCGATATTGGATTGGTCCGTTCAGGAGAATCTGATTGGCTATTAACAAGCCACTCTCATTGGTTAAAGGGGTTAACGCTCCACGTTTCTCATTGATTACTAGATCAGCAGCTTACCTATAAAAAGGCTGCTGCTGCCCTAGGTTTTTGCTCTGTTCAGAATGATTAATAAAGAGTTGAAATTCACTGTTCACCGTCTCGTCTCCGTTTCTTGCGCCCATGTGCAGAACTTAACACTGACGACGAGGGTGGGATGCAGAGACGTCAGAGCTGACTGAACACTACAGAGCACCAAACAGAGCACGTGGCTGAAGGCGCATCAACAGCGGAAACCATGTCCAGTGGCACCATACCACCCGTTCCATTCGACCCGGCACAAGAAGACTGGGACTCATACATGGACCGTCCCCGCTCCTTGCGCCCATGCACAGAACTTAACATTTTATGTGTCCTTTCCCCCTGCACTTGGAAAGTATTCAATTATTTTCACTCATTAAATTAAAATCTTTATTAATTAGCCTTATTACAGTTGAACATTTTGTAATTAGTTTTGAAGTTACCACTCAATATAAGATACTGTTTCAGCACTAGAGGGTAGCAGAGAAATAAAGAAATGTAACTAATGATATATGATTAACAACAATATTTTTATGGCCCAGATTTGGTAGCACTTACTCTGTTATATGTTACTACAGCTACTGTACTATCACTACTACTATGAATCCATGAAATCATATTTATACCATTCCATAAATGTTGCCACCTTTGACTGTCCAGGTCCCCCATAGATTGGCCACTGTCCTTTTCCACTGCTAAGACAAAACAAACAATTAAGATTTCATCTGGCATTCTGCCTAATGAACTTAGGATTACTTTTTTGCATTTTGTGTGTTGTAAAAGAGAAAAGAGATGTTCAACCGGCCCTCACACTTATGACTGACACAGTATCCATAGGCATGTAATCAAAATTCCAGATATTCATAAATAAATGTATTTATGAGAGTGGCAGCATCCTGGGGTCATAAATACACCATCTGTGACTTTCCCAGCCAACTTCTGACAAGCAAAATCATGGGAGACTTCAGATTTGTTTAACGATCCTGTGATGCACTTAACAACTTCAGTGATTTGCGTGGCAAAAAAAAGTCATAAAGTCAGCCAACTTAACAGCCGCCAATTCTGCTCAAAATTTTACTTGTTAAGTTGAGGACAGGGCATGGCTAGTCTAGTGAAGAGAAGGACCAGGAGAGACATGATAGTAGGGGTCCAGTATTTGAGGGGCTGCCACAGAGAGGAGGGGGTCAAGCTATTTTCCAAAGCACCTGAAGGACAGACAAGGAATAATGCATGGAAACTGATCAAGGAGAGATTTAACCTAGGAATAAGGAGAAATTTTCTGACAATGAAACAATCAACCAATGGAACAGCTTGCCTTCGGAAGTTGTGGGAGCTTCTGGAAGCTTTCAAGAAGAGATTGGACTGCCATTTGTCAGAAATGGTATATAGTGAGTAGCTTATCAGAAGGCATTGAGGAGTAAACATTGACTTTAACTTTCAGATCAGATAATCAGAGTTGAAAGGGACCTTGTAGGTCATCTAGTCCAACCCCCCACCCAAGCGGGAGACCCTACACCATTTCTGACAAATGACAGTCCAATCTCTTCTTGAAAGTCTCAAGTGATGGCATTCCCACAACTTCCGAGTGCAAGCTGTTCCATATAGTGTCTCCTGCTTAGGCAGGGGGTTGGACTAGATGACCTACAGTACAAGATCCCTTCCAACTCTGTTAATATGACTCTGCTTTTAGTAGCAAAGTACTATGGCTTCTTGACTTCATGAATGAGAGGGGAAATCACAGGAAGAGAGAGGAAGCAATTCTCTTTTCAGTATTATTCTGATTGTACAATTGACGTAAAATAGCACTATGGTATTGTTATGATATGGGGGCAAGGTACTCCATTTTTAATTGGTTTAACTCTCTGTATGTAGAAGCTGGACTTTTGGCCTACTAAAAACACATTTCATCTCCAAATAATATTGTATTTTCTGATGTAACTAGTTCTTGAGCAGAACTACAGAACCTGCTGTTAAGGAGTGATTCACAATCCTATCCTATTAGGAAGCCCATATAAGTTTATTTCAAAGCAGCAGGAGACAAAAAAATATTTGAAATTAAAATCTTGGGGTTGATATCATACAGGATTAGACATCATGAGAATGGAACTTTTCTTCACAGAAAATCTTCAAAAGAGATGAGATAACCAATAAATGGAATGAATAAGTATACGCCTGGTGAGCTCATAGTCCGCATAAGGCTGAAGTGATTTGAAGGATGCAAAATCAACTTCACTGTTTATTTTCTTACAGCCAATTACCTTCCTGAATATGCATTTTGGAAATAACTACTTAAGAGAAAGAGAACAAGGTGGGGTTTTTTCCCCCCAAATAGGATCATGAAGCCAGAGTAGTCACGGCAGATAATTTTGAATATATTTACACAACCTAAGAACCTACAAATGTTATGGGCTGGAACTCCAGACCGCAAATCATTACATAAGTATTTTCAAAACTTCAAAAAGTGCTGCTACGTTCATGCTCAAAAGCATGGATAATCTCCATAAAACATGACCAAATTTCATGAGATTTGCTTGCCAGGTATTCATCTAGAACAGTGTTTCTCCACCCAATGATGATGATGTGGGAAGCCACCCCTCCTACTAGAAGAATGACATATTTTGAGGAATATTTAAAAAGGCAGATTATATTTTCCAAAGGAAGAAATGGAGAAACATGTCTCTTTAGAGGCAGAAAGCAGCCTCCACTTTTTCTTAATACCCCACAGCAGATATCAGCACTTAAGAGATAAAGAGCTTATTGAAAGAAGACAAGTATCTAGATACCTCTATTCATAAGCAAATACCCTCACCCAAGAACCAAAACAGGAAAAAAGCCATTAAGCCACAATAGGAATTACTCAACACCCTTTTCAGAACACAAGCCCCTTCATTGCATCACTTTCAGAGCAGCCCAAACTTCAACCAAACTTAGCTCAAACACCTAGGATTTGTATTTCCTCTTTGCCTATAGAGCCATCTATGACCCCTACATAACCCCTACATGATCCCATAATGATACCCAGCCTAGTAATGAAACGTCTGAATAAAACACTCAACCAAGAAAGAGATCACAAAGAACCCAGTTTCTATCATTTCAGATTCTCATTTTTTTAATGCCAGCAGCAGTTATACAGATAAATTGTTTAGCATCAATTTTCCTTTTTTCTTTGCTCCAAACAGCATATGTGACAATCAAAATAGCAAATAAAGCTTTCAGAAATCAGACATTTTGTTATACTGTTGTCTCCAAATGTAGCTCTCAGCGTTGTTTGGCAGTTTGGATATTACAAGCCTGTTCTTATTCCTTGAATCAATCAAGTGGAAATTATCTCTTCTGCTTTGTATATGTGTATAAACATGAAGGAAGAGGAGAAGAGGAGGGTGTAGAACGAAAGACTCCTAAAAGATCTTTGTTTGACCTTCCACAGTTTGGGCTTCATTTCCACAAAGAACTGATTCATATTCCATCCTGTACTGACCCATAACTAGTGTTTTTAACAAGTTTCTGATGAGTCAACTACATCTTCTAATTAAGGAATGCTTATTTCTAATTAGACATGTATGTTAAGTCATATCTAATTATACACTTCTGATAAAATAGTATGCTATTCTCAGAATCTTAACCAGAAAATTAACATGATTTTTTCATATTTCATTTAATTCATAATTTACAGTCAATCATTTTTAATAATATATTTTATCAATATCAATATTTCATTTTGTTTCTGTACTATATAGCCTTTCCCTCAGGCTTTGTATTTAATGCACAATTATATTCCTATTATATTTTAGATTTATTGCAGCACCCCTACTCCAAAGGGCTCTGGGTAGTTTACTACGTATCAATAATATATTTAAAATAATGAAATAACTTTAAATTATTATAAACAAAATAGCAAAGAAAAATAGAAGAAACATATAATCATTTAAAGCTTAAGAAGATTCAGGAAATTTATTCCTAGAAAAATTAAATTTTAATTGCAATAATGATTAGTTCTTAATTATATATGCCAATGATTGGCATTAGTTAATAATTGTATCATAAAAGATTCAATTATTTTATCACCACCCAAAAACATTGTAGCAACCCACATTATCCCCACTTGATTTCAGAATTAGCAGTTCCTAGCGTTGCATGCTAAGTGGAGGTCTGAACTTCTTGGCTTAATTCCCAATCACCCTAGCTTCTTCAGCTTGCATGACAGATAATTCCTTCCTGAGAACTGAAACTGTTAAGTCCTGGGCATGGGCGTAAGAATGGAGATGAGACTGTGACTTCAACTCTTTATTTAACAAGAAAGACTGGAGGGGAAACCTGGGCAGCAGTAGCTCCTTTATAGAGCTTGCTGCCATTAAACAACCAATGAACTGAGTCTATCGCTTTCACAAGCATCCAATCAGGGGCTTCCGTTAACAGACAATCAGACTGGCCAAGCCTGACCAATCACGACTCGCTATTCACAGGCCAATAAGAATTGCAGGATTACAAGCCTACTGTAAAATGAAGCTGTTTTGGTTCTATCGCTGTGATGGTTTAATCCATAGCACCCCTCCCCCCCCTTGGTTCCATCTGAGGGGTGGGGTGACATATTCATGCAGATAGAGAGGCCGCTTCACCTGTCTGCTCGACCTGCGCTGTTCCACCTGGTTTCGTTCTGGTTCTGGTTCTGGTTCCGGCTCTGGCTCCGGTGGGCTGTTCACTGGGCTGGATAGTGAAGACTGTAGTTCCGGGTTGCCTTCGTTGGCGCTGTCTTCCGGGTTCCCTGGATCCGCCTCCGTTGCGGTGTTGTCATGTGGCGAGGCCGCTCCCCGGTCCGGTTCTCCCTCAGATGGTGAGTATCCCCTAGGATGTTGGGTTTCAATTTCTTCTTCGTCCTCCTCCATGTTCCTTCCACCCCCCCCAGTTGGAGGTTCCGGCGCTAATCGGGAACGGAGTTGGTCTATGTGGCGTTTCCACATGTTACCGTCTGCCATTTGTAGACAATATGATCGGGGTCCCATAAGTTGCATTATGGTAGCGGGGACCCATAATGGGTCACCTGAGAAGTTTTTCGCAAACACGAGGTCACCTTCCTGGAATGCCCGACACTTACTGCTGGATCCCGGGGGCTGTTCTGGCGTGTAGTTTGGGTGGAGGCGATCGAGACGCGAGAGAAGTTTCCGGCCCATCAGGAGTTCCGCTGGGGTTTTGTTCGTGGTGCTGTTTGGGGTTATGTGTTGAATAAAAAGCATTCAGTTTATTTTGTCATCAATGTCGCCATGGTCCATTTTATGCAGGGTTTGTTTTACAAATTGAACCATTCGCTCAGCCCTACCATTGGCTGCAGGGTGAGCTGGCAATGTTAAAGCATGGCGGATGCCCCGATCAGCCAGGTATTGTTCGAATGGCAGAGCAATGAATTGGGGGCCGTTATCTGAGACGAGGACATCAGGAAGTCTGTGGGTAGCGAATAGTTTATTCAGTTTTTTAGTGACTGTCTATGGTAGTGCTTTCCATTTTTTGGACTTCAAGCCACTTTGAATAGGCATCCACCGTTACGAGGAAAGTGTGTCCTCTTGTGGGCCCCACAAAATCGATGTGGATACAGGACCACGGACCTCGAGGCGTTTCCCACTGAGTTGGGGGAGTCTTTGGAGGAGTGGGGCGAGTCTCCTGGCATTTACTGCATTTTGCTACCCAAGTTTCTATTTGTCTATCTAAACCAGGCCACCATGCATAACTCCTGGCCAATGCCTTCATCCGCACGATGCCTGGATGTCCCTTGTGCAGCATTTTCTTTTTTTTTTTTGAAACAAATTTTTATTAATTTTAAAGATAAAACAACACATCATTAACCATTAAATACATAAACACATAAAACCTCTTAACATTGTAAATCCTTACAAGTCAAACAAAACATTATTTTTATACAGCATAATTCCAATTTATCCCATCTCCATATGGACACACAAACATCTTTCAGCAAGTTTCTCATTTTTTCTCTTTACTCCTATTCAATTTCATTTCTCTTCCATATTTATCCATTTTATAGTCATCATATTCTTTTCTTTCTGGCTTGTATAAATTATTCTCGTCTAGCATTCCTCCAAGGTTTTATTGATTCTTTCCTTTTTTTTTTTTATAAAAAACAAATTTTGTTAGTTTTACCATAAGCACAGTACACAAACATACAAACACAAAACATAAACAAAACTAAAAGATCTTTTCTGAAGGTTGTCTGTTCCCGGGTTAAAACTCTTTACACAGACACAAATTCAAACATCATATTCAACCCATATCTCCTTCCAAATCTTATTATCATTTTCTTTTTTATATATATATAAAAACCATTTTTATCAGTTTTATAAAAACAATGCACAAAAAATCAAGGCATAGCAGCTTATAAATTCTTTTCTAAGAAAAAATAATAATAATAGACCAATAAAGCATAACATTTCCAGATTATAATATCAATATTTCATATAATATTAACTTCATATCTTGTCCCTACTTCTCTTTTCCATCCAAATTATTTATTAATTAAAATTTTATTGCCTTTTATCAATACACAAAATCCAAAAAAAAAAAGCATATATATCCTTCCATATCTTATTACCATTTTCAATAACATTCTTTGTCTGTTCTATTTCCAATTATCCATTCATCTTTTTTTTCTTTTACTATACTTCTCCTGTACACCAATTGGAGTAACATCTATAACTCATTACCCTAACTTAGAAATACTACATATAGCAATCTTTCTTGGGATTCTGTTTAAAAAAAAAAATTCTAAAATTACATAATAAATTTTATATTCTAAATATACATATAAAAACACACTCTTATATACCCTCCAGAATCCCTCTTTTAATCTAAATTAAATTCACCCATTATCTCTAAATAAACTTTTTTTCCTTAGGTCTTGCTTCCCCACATTAAGGCTTCTCCTCCCCCCCTTTCTCTCTTGCTTATTCTTCTCCTTGCCCTTTCTACCCCTTTGTTTTTTCTCTTCGCTTTTCTTGCTCCTTTTCCTTTGCTTTCTAACCTTGCCTCCATCTTTTCGCTCATTTTTCTCTCTTTTGGTTGTTTTTATAATTCTTAAAATCCCCTTTTTCTTATCCTTTTTGTCCTCCTTTCCAGAAGGGACCCATTGTTCATCAAAGATGGCTTCTTCTTCCTCTTCTTCCTTGTCCCAGTCCTTCTGCTGCGTAATCAACTTTTCAAAGGAACATAACGCCATTTCTAAGAATTGAAACAAAGCGCCCAAAGTATCTTCTTTTTTATATTTTTGATATTCAATCTCTAGTTCATCCACAGACGATGCCATTATGAAAAGGGAAACTTTTTCCAAAACAACCACAAGAATTTTTAATCAAAGACAATCAAAAGCAATTAAAAAAAGAAAAAAAGTTCCAAAAGTTAATACTTTTCTTCCTTCTTCTCTTTCTCTTTCTGAATTAATTTTTAATCAAAGAGGTCCAATTACCATATATCTTCTTTTGGGATCCACAAAGACGTTCTAATCAATCTCCTCCTTTTTCAGCTTCTGCTCCAATTTTTTTTTCTCCCTTCCCACTTGCAATGAGAATTTTAATAATCAAAAATCCATACCTCCAGCAGAGATTTTCCAATTTCTCACATTTTTCAATGTCCAAAAATCCCTTTGTCTCTTATCTTAGCTTTCAAAACAATCCACTTTCAATGTCTAATATATCCAAATATTTCTGTTTTTTCCGTGGGGTGGGAGAGTAAAAAAAAAAAAAAAAAATTCCCTTTAACAGCTTCTCCGCCGCTTTTCGCTCTTCTTAGGGATACAATGTATCCTCCAGCAACAAACAGCTCAATTCCAGGCAATTTAAAAGGTGTTACTTGACCCGGCTCAGACAGAACTTTCACTCTTCACACTTCCTCCAGCACAGTTCTTACCCGGTTGCTGGCTTCTTCGTGGCGGCCATTGCTGACCGCCGCTCCACCGCCTTGGGAAAAAGGGGTTTTCCCGGAGAAAGGGGGGGTCTGCGATGCCCCTACCTCCCTTTCCGACTCCCCTCTATCTTCAGCTGTCCCTACAGGGCAGCCATATCCCCCTGACCCATCTGGATCGGGGGTACCTCGACGGCTAGCCCAGCAGGAATCGCGAGCTGTCGCGAATTCCTGCTGCCCCGAAGCCACGCAAACCGGAAGTCCCTTGTGCAGCATTTTCAATACCCTATATTGTAGCTTTTCCGGGACTATGACTCTGTCTCCCCATACTGTGCAACCCTTCTGGGAGAACAGTTCCATTTGACGATTTTTAAATGGTTTAAACGTGTCATCAGTTTCACTGATCAGCCAACCGCGTTCTACCCAGCTGAGGACTCGTGCCAAAATAGGATCCTTTTTTGTCTCTAATGCTATGTCTCGAGCGGTTAATGGTGGCGATTTGAGGGTTTCTATTTGTAGTACAGTTACTGTTGGAGCGGGGTCCTCTATAATGTCTGGTAGTGGCGAGCGGCTCAAAGCATCAGCGTGGGGAATGGTTTTCCCCGGGCAGTGTTACAAACAGTAATCGTAGGCGGCTAAAAATTCTGACCAACGTGTCATTCTTGGTGATAATATATGGGGAGTTTGTTTGTTTCCTGCCAAGATCCCAAGTAACGGCTTGTGGTCTGTAATTATGGTAAAGGGTCTCCCATATACATATTCATGGAAATGTTTAATTGCAGATACAATTGCGAGGGCCTCTTTGTCAAGTTGACTATAGTTCCTTTCAGTTTTAGACAAAGTTCTCGAAAAGAACGCAATGGGTGCCTCATTTCCATTTGGGAGGACGTGGCTTAGGATGGCTCCTACTCCAAATGGTGAGGCATCACAGGTGACCGTCAAAGGGAGAGTTTCATTGTACTGCATTAATACGGCATCGGAGGTTAACAGGTCTTTTATCCCTTTGAACGCTATCTCTTCACACTGTCCCCAAACCCAAGGAGCCTTTTTATCGAGGAGTCTATGTAGGGGCTCGGCTACGGTTGCCTTCTGGGGCAAGAAAATGTTATAAAAGTTAATGAGTCCCAGGAAGGCTTGAAGGTCTGTCTTATTCCTATTCTCGGGGCTTTTTTTTATTGCGGTTAGTTTTTTTTTCGGTGGGGTGGATTCCCTGTCTGTCGAAAAGGTATCCCAGGAACTCCACTCTCTCCATACAAAGTTGGCACTTGTCTCGTTTTACCTTAAGACCCGCGTCTTTGAATTTCTGCAGGACTTTTCTGAGCCATTGTACTAATACTTCTTTAGTGGGGGCAGCTATTAGGACGTCGTCAAAATTAGGCACGACGCCTTTTATGCCTTGTAATAGTCTCTCCATTAAACTTTGGAAAATGCCCGGTGCCACACTTACTCCGAATTGGAGTCTATTGCACTTAAAAGCGCCTCTATGTGTAACTATTGTCTGGGCTTCTGCAGTTGCTGCGTCCAGAGGGAGTTGCTGGTACGCCTGAGCTAAGTCGAGTTTCGCAAATATTTTTCCGCCACCCAGGGAATGAAGAAGGTGTTGAACCACCAGTACTGGATAAGCGCTCTGTTGAAGAGCATGATTTAGGGTGGCCCAATAGTCCCCGCAAATTCTTAACAAACCATCTGGCTTCATGGGCGTTACTATCGGGGTTTCCCAACGGGCATGGTCAATCGGTTCCAACACACCCTGGGCTATCAGTTTATCTAGCTGCTCGTAGATTTTAAGTTTTAAGACAAAAGGTACTCGACGGGGTTTAAGGCGAATGGGAGCTACATCGGGGCTGAGATTAAACGATATAGGGGTCCCCTTGTACTTGCCTAATGTTCCTGTGAACACATCCTGGAATTCCTGGATGAGATTCTCTTCCCAGTTGTCATTTCTGGTATGGTGTATGCCGGCTAGTTCAATTCCGAGTGGGGCAAACCACTGTAGCCCTAACAAGCTGCGTTGGTCACGATCGACGACAGTTAGGGGAAGTATTGCTGTGCGGTCCTTGAATGATACTTGGACATTGCTGGAACCGACAACTGGGATTCTGTTTCCCTGATAGTCTTTCAGGATGATTCGCTGCATGCTGAGGTCCTGGCGGGAGATGGAAGGTATCAGTTGCTTGAGGGTTTTCCAGGATATCATCGACAGGGATGATCCCGAATCGACTTCCATCACACATGGTCGATTCTCAATAGTAATCTTCACTCGTATTTTCCTTGCGTCGAGCGACGAAGCATGGCCGATGATAATGGTTTGGTGGGCCTCTTCTCGTCTTGTTGAAAAGGCAGGTGCTTGGTTTCTGTAGTAGTAGTGGTTGTTCCATTGGTGGTTCAGACGGTCCCAGTTTTCAGGAGGTTTGCTTATCTCCCGATGGAGGTTGTTCTCCTTTCGGCTGGGACTGGATTCTCTGCTTCTGCAGACCTTCGCGATGTGGCTTTTCTTTCCGCAGTTACGGCAGAGTGCATCGAGGAATTTGCAGTCCAATTGCGGGTGGTTTGCCCCACAACCGGCACAGTGGCATGGACGTCGCTGGTTCCTTTTCTCTCATTCCGAGCGGAGCCGGTTGACCTCCTCTTCATCACTGTCTGAGGATGACTCGAGGTCTTCGTGGTGGGTAGTGGTAGCGTGCTTCTCAGTGGGGGTTGGTGCCTCGTCGGCGAGTTGGTGAAGCAGTGCATTCGCTTAGTGCATTCATGCGGGTGACTTCCTGGTTGCTTCTGCTGCAGTAGCTTCGGCGATGGCATCGGTAAGGCTGATGTCACCTTTTGCCATCAGCTTACTCTGCACGTGCGGTACATTTAATTCCAGAATTATTCGGTCTCTTAGGGCTTCCCCTAAATTTGCAAAACCACAAAGGCCTCCTAGGTTCCGGAGGTCAGCTACGAAATTACCAACGCTCTCGTCCTTCCATTGGTCCCTCTAGTAAAATTCGTGTCTTCGTATTAGTGTAGGTACTGCGGGTGCGTAATGGGCCCTGAGGATTGGAGCGAGGGTATCCCAATCCATGGTCTTCACTTCTGCTGGTTTTGCTAGTGCTTTAGACATCTTGAAAACAGCGGGGCCGCAATGAGTCAGGAACACCGCTCGTTTCTTGCCAGACATAGCATCTTTTAAATTGTTGGTCTCCAGGAATATCTGGAAGCGGTCTATATACGAGTCCCAGTCTTCAGTTGCTGGGTCGAATGGAGCGGGTGGTATGGCGCCGCTTGTCATCTTGCCGTCTGTTTCGTGCACTCTTTTGCCACGTGCTCTTTCTTTGTCTGATGTGTTCTATTCAGCTCTATTGTCTCCGCATCCCACCTTCGTCGCCAGTGTTAAGTCCTGGGCATGGGCGTAAGAACGGAGACGAGACATCGGACTGTGACTTCAACTCTTTATTTAACAAGAAAGACTGGAGCGGAAACCTGGGCAGCAGTAGCTCTTTTATAGAGCTTGCTGCCGTAAAACAACCAATGAACTGAGTCTATCGCTTTCACAAGCGTCCAATCAGGGGCTTCCGTTAACAGACAATCAGACTGGCCAAGCCTGACCAATCACGACTCGCTATTCACGGGCCAATAAGAATTGCAGGATTACAAGCCTGTTGTAAGATGAAGCTTTCGGTTGTATTCGGTTGTATTGCTGCGATGGTTTAATCCATAACAGAAATGATTAACTGCAAAGAGGGGTAAAATTCAAACAAGGATCACATAGGTTTAAATAGATGATTAGTTACCCCTTCTGTGCTGTGTGGCTCATTGTTACAATTTCATTGTTACAGCAAATACAGAATCTAAGTTTCTTAAGTTGACATAAGACTTTATTAAAACTTTGTGCAAAAAATAAACAACTTTCAGGTGCAAAAAATGATTTATTTTGTCTCCCAGAAATCTGCGTGTATCTTTTGATCTATTCAGCCAATATTTGTAGATTACAAAACCCTTTAAAACTTGCATTTCCTAAGGTTCTACTTTGACCATCTTGTTTTTCTAGTCAGAAAATTGAATTGGAAAATATCAGGAATGAAATGCACAATACCTCAATCACTCATAAAGCTTCTTCATGTCTTCTGTTTGTGTGCAAAAGTTGCTTTAAATTATTCTTACTTTCATTGGGTACCAAAACAGATACTTTTATCAAACAATATAAAAAACTAAGATTTTCTTGTTTCACATCTCTTGAGTTTACACAACTCACAACATGTTTCAAAACGAATCTTGGATTTTGCTTTTCCTGTGAATGAAGGGCAGGTATATTTTCAAGCTACTATCATTTAGATTAAAATACACATTCTTGCAATTTTAACTTAGGGCAAGTTAAATTATTGCTCATATTAATACATTTATTTAGAGCCCTCGAACAGAACCTTGTTAAGTAGGCCATTTGGCAAACAGCAACAGCCAAACTTACTAGGTCCGCTGCAGTATATCTGACTTGTAATTGTATCTTTTATATCCCAAGACAGCTTTGTTTTCTTCTTTAGTGTTTTCAGTGTTATATTTCCAATCTTGGATCAAACTGTTCTAGTAATGATATCCCTATGTGGATATTTGCCCTCTGCTTCCTTGGCTTTAAAATAACTATTTATAGCATACAGATCTGAAAAGAATTTTCCATCCTTTCTCATTTTTTATTTTCCAAGTAAAGAAAGAGGAGGCAGAACTGCCAAATGGCCTGTAGTCATATTTTTCTATCTTTTTTGTAACATCATCTGAGACTTTTATAAGTATCCTTTCTCAAAACAGATTATTTAAAAAACCCATCTTCCAGATATACAGAAAAGAAAAGATCATTCACATCTAATGTTATAGTGGAATAAGTGTTCCAAGGGTACACTTTTGTTTCCAGTATTGTCTTTACTTTTCTTGCACCATATGAAAACTTGTCCTACTTGATTAAAAGTGAACCTTTGGAACTTTAGATTTTATTTCTCTTTCCTTCTAGAGAAGTCTATGAATTTGCATGGATTTGATTCTATAGAATTTGTATTAACTCGAATGAACATATTCTTCCACCTTAGCTCAGTCAAATCCAAACTAACATCTGCTTTGTTATTTTTTTCAAATTCTTATTCAAAAAACTATTGGGGGCAATTTCCTCCACTCTTTGCTTTTATTTTATACAGCATTACATCTTACAGCAATAGTAAATTTAAAATTCAGTGTATATATATGAAGACAAATGGTGCATAGTGAGCATGAGTTTATTGCATAGCTGCATTTTTTCAGTATTGATTCATGCCACTGAAATTAAGTTGCTTATTATTATGAGCAATAGTAGTATTGATAGTTATATGCCAAATAATTGCAGTACGGTTCACGGAACAATTTTCATGATATCTCATAATTTAGGTTATACTTGATATACTAGCAAACTACATCAGACCTTAAATTTCCCATTGTTTAGGTGCAAAATAAACAGGATCATTTGTAAAGTTGCAGCATAGAAGATATATTCAAACCTATACACAAGAATCTAATGGTCAACGAATGGTCAGCAATAAACTGGCACAAGATTAGGGTCAATGGAACTCAAGGAGGGTGGGACTGCGATCTTTTGTGGCAATTTAAAGACTCTAAATTGTAAATTAATTTGTAATTATAATATAATTATAAATCACATATAATTTTAGAAGAATGAAAGTAATTATCCCTGGAGGATAAAAACAATTAACAAATAAAGTAACAAATCACTACAAAAAAGGAAGTGGCATTCCTCAAACTTACGAGCTATTACAAACAAGATATTTGTATGTATTTGAATGACACTTTGCTGATAAGCTATTCTCTTCGCATTTCATTATAATTCCATGATGTCTTGAAATTAATGTCTATTTTTATCTAAGTAAAAACAGAATGCTGGCTAGGCCATTATTATTTTTCTATTTTCATAAGATATAAGTCTGTATGGATTCCCAGTGTCAGATAACAGATAACAGATAATCAGAGTTGGAAGGGATCTTGTAGGTCATCTAGTCCAACCCCCGCTGCCCAAGTGGGAGACCCTACACTATTTCTGACAAATGGCAGTTCAATATCTTCTTGAAAGTCTCAGTGATGGTGCTCCCACAACTTCCGAGGGCAACTTCTGTTCCATTGGTTGATTGTTCTCACAGTCAGAAAGTTTCTCCTTGTTTCCAGGTTAAATCTCTCCTTGTTCAGTTTCCATCCATTATTCCTTGTCTGGCCTTGGAATGCTTTAGAAAATAGCTTGACCTCTTCCTCCCTGTGGCAGCCCCTCGAATATTGGAAGACCACTATCATGTCTTCCCTGATCCTTCTCTTTACTAGACTAGCCAAGCCCAGTTCCTGCAACCGTTCATTGTATGTTTTAGCCTCCAGTCCCCTAATCATCCTGATTGCTCTTCTCTGCACTATTTCTAGAGTCTCAACATCTTTTTTATAATGTGGTGACCAAAACTGGATGCAGTACTCTAGGTGTGGTCTTACTAAGGCTTTATAGAGTGGTATTAGTACTTCCCTTGATCTTGATTGTATCCCTCTGTTAATACAACTTAGGATTGCATTAGCTTTTTTGGCTGCTGCTGCACACTGCTGGCTCATATTTAACTGGTTGTCCACTAAGACTCCAAGATCCCTTTCACAGTTACTGCTATTGAGCCTGGTTTCACCCAGTCTATATGTGTACTTTTAGTTTTTCTTGCCTAAGTGTAGGACTTTACTTTTCTCTACATTGAATTTCATTTTGTTAGATACGGCCCAGTGTTCTAGTCTGTCCAGATCCATCTGGACCTTGAGCCTATCTTCTTCGGTGTTAGCTATTCCTGCCAGCTCAGTAAACATAACACATCTATCCTGTTTTTGTCCCTTCCAAATGTGCTGGACCTGTAATTCCAGAAGTCACAGCTTTCTACCAACTGGAACATCTGTAGCATCATGATGCTATAATGGTGCAAATCAGAATTTTTTCTGCCACAGCTAAAGCAGATTGTTAAGATTGGATTGCTGGTTAATGATATCGTCGTCAGAAACATTATGTCAAAACTTTAAGCTGCTTAGTCAATGATTTAAGTAAGGATTACAAGCAGGGAAACACAGTTACAATCATTCTCTATACCTTCCCACCCACCCACCCCCATATATGTTCCTGTTGAATTAAGAAGTGTCTGTTGTGATTTTTCTTATCCACCAACATATACAGAAAAGCCACATGTTAAATTTCTTATGTAATGACAGCATAAGATGTCTTCCTAAACTACTTTCCTGAGCATTAATTTCATTGAACCAAAGCAAATTTTCTTTCAAAAATTCATGTATAGGACAATTCAGCACAAATATACTGCAGTAACCATTTTTATATCCCATATGTTCAAGATGTTGCTCTTAAGTCATTCTTATCCTGTAGCTGAAGTATGAAATAAATCTATAACACATGTCAAGGGTGACACATCACAATGCTTTGGGTGACATACCAGCATTCACCAATACGTGACAACTATTTTCAGAAGAATGTCCTATCCTCAAACAGCTTTCAGAGGCTGCAGAGGTCATGTGAGAATGCCATATGTTCTCCCATGGCTGCCAAAGCTTCCAAAAACATGCAAGAACAGAGCATGATTGTGGTGGTTTTGCAGGCTGCAGAGGCCGTGAGACAGCATTCTCCAAAACCACTTCATGAATACATGCCTCAAGATCTTGTGTGATCCAGAGCTGCCTCAGCTAAGCCACAGGGAACTGTTGACAGAAAGAGAACAATAAAGGATAATATTTGTAGGTCAGGATTGAAATGCGGGGTCCCTGGTCAGTGGTGGGATTCAAAAAAATTTACTACCTGGTCTGTGGGCATGGCTTGGTGGGCGTGGCTTGGCTTGGCTTGGTGGGCGTGGCTTGGCTTGGCGGGCTTGGCAGGGGAACTGTAAAATCCCATTCCCTCAGCACTCCACCCCACCAACCTGCTTTCCAGTTCCATTCTCCTGTGCAGGGCAACAAAAGAAGACTCAGCCGATCAGCTGGGACTCGGGAGGCAGAGAATAGATGGGGGTGGAGCCAGTCAAAGGTGGTATTTGCCGGTTGTCTGAACTACTCAAAATTTCTGCTACCGGTTCTCCAGAACCTGTCAGAACTGGCTAAATACCTTTTCTGTCCTTGGTGCTCTTTCAGCTTGCTTGTTTTCTTACAGACGTTTCATTACCCAAACTAGTACCATTATCAGAGCTAGCAGGATGGAGGGATGGGCATCCTAGATGTGGGGTTTGCAAGCACTGATGATGTTACCTAGTTTGGGTAATGAAATATCTGCAAGAAAACCAAAAGGATGCAAATGACCAGCTGTCTGCAAAGAATATAAATCTTTCCATTCCCCACCATCCAGTCAGACCTGAAGAAGCTTCTGGGATGAGAAGTGAAATGTCTTCAAAAGAAAAAAACAAGAAAGTCCTATTGCTTCCTGAAAAAGCAACCATGACCTGGATGATTGAGAATCTCCACAGGGGTCTGCAAGAAAACAAGCAAGTTCAGAGACCACCAAGGACCCTTCCAAAATACCACCTGAAAATAAGCAATGTGGCATAGGTCCTGAGAACCACACACATGATTGACAGAATTCTTTTTAAACAATTAAATATGTGAAGAATTGTCTCTCTGGGTAGGGTAGCAGAGTCAAGTGAAGCATTGTCTGAGTTTTTGACACCAAAAGGTTTGCCATCCCTAACCTAAGCTCCTCTGCAGACCTCTCTTGGTCCACCATTAAACAAATGCTTTGCAATTAGAAAGGCATTCTTAATGCGCAACGTCAGGGGAGAGCTAGGCCTGGAAAGCTACACAATACAGGTAGTCCTTCACTTACAACAGTTCGTTAAGCAACCATTCAAAGCAGTGGTGGGATTCAAAAAATTTTACTATCGGTTCTGTGGGCATGGTATGGCTTGGTGGACATGGCTTGGTGGGTGTGGCAGAGGAAGGATACTGCAAAATCCCATTTCCTCCCTGTTAAGTTCTGCGCATGGGTGCAAGGAATGGAGACGAGACGGTGAACAGTGAACTTCAACTCTTTATTTATCATTCTGAACAGAGCAAAACCCGAGGGCAGCAGCAGCCCTTTTATAGGCAAGCTGCTGATCTAGTAACCAATAAGAAACGTAGAGTGTTAACCCCCGTAACCAATGAGAGTGGCTCGTTAACAGCCAATCAGATTCTCCTAAACGGACCAATCCGATATAGCTATTTATCAGCCAATCAGAAGTGCAGGGCTAGAACCCTGCTATTTTCTAAAGGTTTTGATAAACTTTATTTAAGTGTTTTATTAGTTCATAACACCCCTTCCCCCCAGGTTCCATTTGGGGGGTGCGGTGACGTAATCTCTGAGGTAGGAAGGTTGCTTTGACTGTCTATTGGATTTACGCTGTCCCACCGGTTCTTGTCAATAAGCCTGTTTTGGCAGGACGTTTTCGGGCAAGTCGGGTGCTGGCAGTTCCTCATTGGAAGACTCGGTGTCGCTAATGTTCTCGTCGTTGTCCTCTGGCCCTTGCGGGCTTGCCTCTGTTGAGGTGTGGCGAGGCCATGCCCTTCCTTGATTCTTCTTCATTTGTTACGCCCGATTGTTGACTTCTTTCATTCCTGCTTTCCGCCATCTCGAAATCGGTTTCTTTGACATCCCCTCCCCCCTCAGTTTGGGAGTTACCAGAGTCGTAGAAACTAGGTTGTAGCCTCGAGCGAAGCTGATCTATATGATGTTTCCATATTTTCCCGTCGCAGGTTTTGACCCGGCACGACCTGGGTCCAGTGGCTTGAATAACAGTGGCCTCAATCCACAACGGTTAGCCGGAAAGGTTTCTGGCGAAAACTAAGTCGCCTATCTTGAACTCGCGGCATTTTCCGCTAGATCCACAGGGTTTCTCTGGCTCTTAAGATGGGTGAAGCCGGTCAAGGTGGGAGCAGAGTTTGCGTCCCATCAATAGTTCCGCTGGAGTCTTGTTGGTGACGCTGTGCGGAGTGATGTGTTGGAGAAGGAGTATTCTGTTTATCTTATCTTCAATGTCCCCATAGTCCATTTTGTAGAGGGTGTTTTTAACAAACTGTACCATGCGCTCGGATCTTCTGTTAGCCGCAGGGTGCACTGGAGAAGTTAGTGCATGGTGAATACCGCGGTCCGCTAAGTATTGTTCAAAAGGGAGCGCGGTAAACTGGGGTCTGTTGTCGGATACCAGAACGTCTGGCAGTCCATGCATCGCGAATAATCTGTTCAACTTCCAGATGACGGACTCGGTTGTGGTACTCTTCATTTCGTGGATCTCGAGCTAGTTTGAATAGGCACCCACTGTTAATAGGAACGTATGTCCCTTAGTAGGTCCCGCAAAGTCAATATGGATGCAGGACCACAGTCCCCGAGGTGTTTCCCATTCTGTCAGAGTTGCTTTTGGTGGGGCATTGCTAACTTCCTGACACTTATAACAAGTCTTTACCCAGGCTTCGATCTGTTTGTCGATGCCCGGCCACCACGCGTAGCTTTGTGTGAGCGCTTTCATACGCACGATGCCGGGGCGATCCTCATGCAGTGTCTTTAATACCGCTCGTTGTAACCGTTCTGGGACAATGACTCTATCCTCCCATAGGATGCAGCCTTTTTGTGAAAAAAGTTCTGTTTGCCGATTCTTGAAGGGGATGACGTCGTCAGGGGTTTGATCTACTGGCCATCCTCGTTCGACCCAGCTAAGAACTCGCATTAAGATAGGATCGCATTTTGTTTCGATCGCGATATCTCTAGCTGTTAGTGGCGGTGAATGTAGCGTTTCAATCTGGAGCGTTGTAAGGGTTGGAGCTGGGTCGTTGACGGTTTCCGGAAGTGGTGCATGGCTCAACGCGTCAGCATGGGGAATGGCTTTCCCCGGGCGATGTTTCAGCTTATAATTGTACGCAGCCAAAAACTCCGACCAGCGAGTCATTCTAGGTGATAATATATAGGGGGTTGGCTTGTCTCCCGCTATAATCCCCAGCAAAGATTTGTGGTCGGTAACAATAGTAAAAACTCGTCCATATTTTCCTGTCGCAGGTTTTCACCCGGCACGACCTGGGACCAATGGCTTGAATAACAGTGGCCTCAATCCACAACGGTTAGCCGGAAAGGTTTCTGAAACCGTTTAACAGCAGATACAACAGCAAGAGCCTCTTTATCGATTTGACTATAGTTATGTTCAGCCTTTGATAAAGTTCTTGAAAAATAGGCAATAGGGGCCTCACTACCGTTTGGTAACACATGGCTCAAAATGGCTCCTACTTCAAATGGTGACGAGTCACATGTGATTGTTAAAGGCAAAGTCTCGTTATACTGCATTAAAACAGCATCTGAAGTTAATAGATTTTTCACTTGTCGGAATGCGTGCTCCTCTCGGTGCCCCCAAACCCAGGTTGCTTTTTTGTAGAGAAGCCTTTGTAGGGGCTCAGCTACGGTCGCTTTGTGGGGCAGGAAGATGTTGTAAAAATTAATAAGCCCCAGGAAAGCTTGGAGATCAGTCTTATTTCTGGGTTTTGGGGCGTTCTTGATTGCTCTTAACTTGCTATTGGTGGGGTGAGTGCCTTGTTTATCGATTAGGTACCCCAGGAACTCGACTTTATCTGTACACAGTTGACATTTATTTTTTTTAACTTGAAGGCCAGAGTCTTTAAATTTCTGGAGAACCAGTCTAAGACGCTCCTTTAGTATTTCTCTATTTGGGGCAGCAATTAAAACATCATCAAAGTATGGTACGACCTCTTTTATTCCCTGTAATAGTCTCTCCATTAAGCTCTGAAAGATCCCTGGGGTCACGCTAACTCCAAATTGGAGTCGGTTGCACTTAAAAGTGCCTCGGTGCATAACGATCGTTTGTGCCTCTGCTGTTTTTTGTATCTACAGGCAAAGACTTTTCCGCCCCCCAGAGAATGGAGGAGGTGTTGTTCCACCAGCACCGGGTAAGCGTTCTGTTGAAAGGCGTGATTCAGGGTGGCATGGTAGTCCCCACAAATCCTTAATGATCCATCCGGTTTGATGGGTGTTACGATTGGGGTTTCCCAAGGAGCGTGGTCTGTTGGTTCTAAAACACCCTGGGCTATTAATTTATCAAGCTGCTAGTCAATCTTTGGTTTAAGGGCAAAAGGGACTCGACGAGGCTTAAGGCGGATGGGGGCTATTTCAGGGTTAAGGTTAAATGATATCGGGGTCCCCTTGTACTCACCTAGTCTGTCTGCAAAGACGTCCTGGAATTCCTGGATGAGGGCCTCCTCCCAGTTGTCGCTTCTGGTTTGGTGAATGCCGGCTACCTCAATCCCAAGTGGAGCAAACCATTGAAGGCCTAACAAGCTAGGCCGATCACGGTCGATGATGGTCAATGGTAAGGATGCAGTACAATTTTTGAATGAGACCTGGACTAGGCTGGATCCAATGTCTGGAATTTGGATTCCCTGATAGTCCTTGAGAATGATTCTTTGGATTCTGAGGTCTTGCCACTGGACGGCAGGGATTAATTGTTTAAGGGTCTTCCAGAAAACCATCGAGAGGGATGATCCTGAATCGACTTCCATCACGCAGGGCTGGTTTTCGATGGCGACCTTCACTCAGACCTTCTTTGCATCAAATGATGATGCGTGACCTATCGTGATGGTTTGGTGTGCCTCTTCTCATTTCGTTGAGTGGGCTAGTGGTTTATTTCTGTAGGAGTGGTTGTTCCATTGGTGGTTCAAATGTTCCCGATTCACAGGACGACTTCCTGTGGGTTGGTGGTAGTTGGTCCCCCTATGAAGTGGGCTGGATCCTAGCTTGCTTCGACAGACCTTTCTGATGTGGCCTCTCTTCCCACAAATATGGCAGAGCGCGTCGAGGAATTTGCAGTCTGATCATGGGTGGTTTGCCCCACAACCTGCGCATTGATACTGCAATCTCTGGTTACGCTGGTGGCGTTGGTCTCGTTCAGACCGGAGCCGGTTGACTTCTTCCTCATCACTTTCTGATGACAATTCAAGGTCCTCGTGGTGGGTTGCCGTTGCATGTCCCTCAAGGCGAGGCGAGGTTTCGCCAGCAAGTTGGTGGAGCGGGGCGTTGGTGTGGCGCATTTGGGCAGCCGACTTCCTGGTTACTTCTGCTGCAGTAGCATCAGCGATGGTATCTGCAAGGCTGATGTCGCCTTTTGCCATCAGCTTACTTTACAAGTGTGGTGCATCTAAACCCAGAACTATTCGGTCTCTTAGAGCTTCTTCGAGGTCGGCGAACCCACAGAGGCCTCCCAGGTTCTGGAGATCCACGATGAAATCTGCAACACTTTCTCTTTCCGCTGGTCTCTCTGGTAAAATTCATGTCTTCGGACAAGCGTTGGTACGGTAGGTGCATAGTGGGCCCGTAGGAGGGGCTCGAGGACGTCCCAGTCCATGGAGTTCACTTCACTTCATCTGTTCATGAGGGCGGGTTTCCAAATGGCTGGTAGGCGGGAGGTATCATCTTGTTTATTCATGCTGTGTGGGCGTTTTTCTATCTCTATGGCTTCTCTGATTATTCTGCTGCTGAAGTGTTCGGTTTTGGTGATAGTTCTGGTATTTTTAAAGTCAATCTCATGTCCTGTGGCTTTGAGGTGTTGGACCAGGGAAGAGGTCGGTTCTACCTGCCCTCATGAACAGACGAGTACCTAACATGAAGAATGACACCAGACCCACACCCCTGAGAGCCCCACAAGATGCCACCACCACACTTCCATGTAGAAAGCAGACTCACACCCACACAGAAGATGAGACACGACCACGGACCAGAAGCCGCACTGCAGCTGCCTCACTACCCACTTCAAACCCCTCTGAGCCATACATGAAGTGAACTGACCCCCACCATGAAGATGCAGCACGATCACGAACTCGAAGCCAAACAACAAGATCACAGCTCACCAGCTCAAATCCCCCAGCAACTAAGACTAACCAGAGCACAACCAAGCCCCCACCTGAACAGAACACACCTCCAGCCAATCAGAACACAGCCAACCCCCCAACCAATCAGAACACAGCCAAACCCCCAACCAATGAGAACACACCCCCACCCAATCAGAATACAGCCAAGCCCCCAGCCAATCAAGTCACACCCCCACTAGCAGTTAAAAGGAAGCAGCAGCTACAAACTCACATCACTCTGAGAAGCACAGAGCTGAAGACCAAGCCTGAAGATGATGAATGAGACTTCATCGAAACGTTGCCTAGATACTTCCAATCTTACGTGGGAGAAAACCCGAATAACCAAAGATCCACATACAAATACCCGCGAGAACCTCAGAAAACACACACACACACACACACACACACACACACACACACACACACACATATATATATATATATATATATATATATATATATATATATATATATATATATTACTTGTGATATTCCTATTCACCAGCCTTTTTGTAAATTTCAATTCTAGTAATATTCTTATTTTTGCTTTTTATTTCAAAGGGAAAACCTCAGAGGTTGTTTTTTTTCTTTATTTTTTCCTTTTTTCTCCTTATCTTTATTGGGATCCTTTTGCTTTTTCTATTTATGTTTTTGGACTACTCTGTTTTTCTTTTTTGATTATTGAGACTTCCCAACTGGATTAAGGTGTGAAGAACCTGAAGGAATCTCTTCTTTTCTTTTTTCTTTTTGTTCTTTTTTTCTCTTAATCAATATTATTATTTTTGGGTTTTTTTCTTTCTATTTTTTTATTTTTTATGGGGGACTACTACGTAATTGGATTAGGGTCTAGAAGAACTTGAAGATCTTTTCTTCTTCCTTTTTTCCTCTTTCTTCTTTGGTTTTGGGCCTTTTACAATTGGACTTTTCCATTTTGGATTATTATTGACTACTCTACCAGTTGGATTAAAAGTTAAAAAGAATTTGAAGATTTGGAAGCATTAAAATGAGCAGGAAACCAATATCATCTGGCGTTTCTACTTCTACCTCTGAATCCCCACCAGCTGGAGGACAACGTTTAATTCAGACAATGTTGAAGCAAGATAAAGAACAAGAAAAAGTAACTTTACAGATGATTATGCAAGGAATTCAAGATCTCAAGATAAAATCGGACACCATTGAACAAAGAATAGAGAACATTGAACAAAGAACGGAGAAGACTGATGAAAAAGTGGAAAATATTAAACAAATGATGGTGAAGTATGAGGAGAGATTCCAAAAAATTGAAGAAGAAGGTAAACAAAGAGAGGAGAAGATTGGAAATATTGACAGTAGATTAACAGTGGTTGAACAAGATAAAAGTGGGATGTTGAGGTGGGAGATGGAAACGTCAGAATTTTATCTTAGATTTCAAAATATAGAAGAAAAAGGAGAAAATTTGGCCGCGATAATGATAGAAATTTTGGCAGATGCTTTGGAAATTACAGAGGAAAAGATGATGGATGGAGTAGATGAGGTATATCAAGTGTATACAAGATATGCGATGAGAAATAAATTACCAAAGGAAGTCCATATTAGATTCACCAAGAAATCCATTAAAACACAAATACTACAAGTGGTAAGAGAGAAAACATTGAAATACAAAGATAAAGAGATTGTGGTTTTAAAACAAATATCCAGAAGAGTGAGAGAGATGAGAAGAGAATATCGATTTCTGACCAAAATGCTATTGGAAAACAAAGTGAATTATAGATGGCTGATTCCAGAAGGATTAATGTTTACGTGGCAAGAGCATAGAATTGATTCAATTGAGAAAGCAGAACTTTTCCATGCAGAATTTTTTGGAAGAAGAGAAGAGGAGGCAGAGAAGGAGGTCTCATTAATTGAGTTTCAGGAGGAACAACTGGAGACTGAAAAAGAGAAAGGAGCAGTAGGTGGACAGGTGGATAGTAAAGAACGGCGTGAAGTGAGATCCACAAGAGCTGTTAGACCTATATATAAAGCATAATCATGGAAGAAAAAAAACTGATTACAATGAATATAAATGGACTCAATTCAGCTGTTAAAAGAAGGAAAACTTTTCATAAATTAGAGAAATCAAAATTTGATATAATTTGCTTACAAGAAGCTCATATTAAAAAACAACATGAACAATTGTTAGTACAGCCAAAATTGGGGAAAATGTTTACTTCTTTGACTCAATGTAAGAAAAGAGGAGCGGTTCTATACATTAAAGAGGCTATCCCAGCAAAACTGATCTACACGGATGAAGACGGAAGAGTATTAATGGTGGAAATAATGGACAATAATATAAAAATACTCTTGATTGCAATTTATGCTCCAAACGATAAACAAGAAGAGTTTTATAAAAAAACTACATATGAAAATAATTGGATTGGACTATGTTAATATAATTATGATGGGAGACTTTAATGGAATTGTGGACAATAAACTGGACTATATAGCAACAACAACAAAACAAAATAGAAAGACTCTCCCTAAATCTTTTTTTAACATGACAGACGAATTAACTTTAAAAGATATTTGGAGAGAAAGAAATGTTAAAGCTAAATAATATACTTTTTATTCAAATAGACATTTATCATGGTCCAGATTAGATACTGGCACAGAAAATTAGAAATTCGAAACAGAATTATTTTGAAGATGCAAATAAACCAGGTAGATGGCTAGCATATAAATTGAGAAAGGAGAAGGAATCAAGAAAAATATTGAAGCTAATAGATGATCAAGGCCAAGTTTGTTATGGTAATAAGGAGAAAAAGGAAATTATTCGAGATTTTTATGGGCAACTATATAAACAAGAGAATATTGATGAGGAAAAAGTCAAACAGTATTTACAGAATGCCAATTTACCAAAGATACCTAAAGAGACTGAAGAAATGCTAGAAAGCAATATAACAATGATGGAATTAAATGAAGCACTTAAGAAACAAAATAATGGGAAAGCACCAGGTCCAGATGGGCTTCCGGCAGAATTCTATAAAACATTTCAGGAATCATGGAGCATCCCACTGTTAGAAGTTATGAATGAAGTTATGTCAAAGAAGATGATACCCAAAACATGGTCAGAGGCTTATATCACACTTATTCCAAAAGAAGAGGCTGACCCACTGCAAATTAAGAACTATAGACCTATTTCTTTATTGAATGCAGATTATAAAATTTTTGCTTCAATTTTAGCAGAAAGACTTAAAAAATATTTAAATAATTTTATCCACCCAGATCAAAATGGATTTCTGCTAAAGAGACAAATCAGAGACAATATGAGAGTAATCTTGGATACTTTGGAATACTATGAGGCTCATCCTGAAAAGCAAATGGCTTTGATATTCCTAGATGCTCAAAAGGCATTTGACAACGTGAACTGGAGATTTATGTTATTACTATTGGAACAGATGGGTTTTGCCAGAAAATTTATTCAAGCAATAGAAGCCATATACAATAAACAGACAGCAAAGGTAATGATGGAGGGAGAACTTACAGATTTTATTAATATAAGAAAAGGCACAAGACAAGGGTGTCCCCTATCTCCTTTGCTATTTGTGTTGACTTTGGAAGTGTTGAATAGAAATATTAGGGATGATAAAAGTATAAAAGGAATGAAAATTAAAAAGGAAGAATTCAAACTACAAGCTTTTGCTGATGACTTAGCTTTTATTCTGGAAGACCCGCTAGAAACAGCTCCAAAGTTATTGGAAAAGATAGAGACATATGGTGAGATGGCTGGTTTGAAAATAAATAAAGATAAAACAAAGATTTTGACAAAGAACATGTTACTGAGACAAAGAGAAGAACTGGCAGACCTTTTGAAAATCCAAGTTACAAATAAGGTTAAGTATCTGGGGATATATTTGACAGCAAGATGTTGCACATTAAAAGAGAATAATTATATTAAACTCAAACAACAGATAGCTACAGACTTGAAGAAATGGGAAAACTTGCAATTGTCATTAATAGGGAGAATTTCAACAATTAAGATGAATATTTTACCCAGAATTCTATTTCTGTTTCAAACAATACCAATTAGGCTTGGAAAAGACTATTTTGAAGATTTAAATAAAATCATGTTGAAGTTTATATGGCAAGGTAAAAAAGCGAGAATAAAGCTAAAGCTTTTGCAAGACGCTAGAATTAGAGGAGGTTTTGGCCTGCCTAATTGGGAATTGTATTATCAAGCTGCAAGTTTGATGTGGGTCAAAGAATGGATAACATTAGAAAAGCACAGATTGTTGACATTAGAAGGGCATGATTTGCTGTTGGGCTGGCATGCTTTTTTATGGTATAAGGGAACTAAAACACAGGGTTATTTTAGAAGACATTATATACGGGAGTCTTTGTGGTTAAATTGGGAGAAGATAAAAAAACAATGTTATTTGAAAATTCCAGTTTGGTTATCGACTATTGAAGCTTTTTCCTATCCTATAATCTATAAGAAGGAACAAACAGTTAGATATGGGGAATTGTTGGATGAAAAGGGTGGACTTAAAACGATCCAAAACTTAGAGGAACAAGGTATAAGGATGAATTGGTTTTCATATGCGCAAATACATTCAAGGTATGATGAAGATTTTAAAACAGAGGGATTCTATGATAAACAGACTGATTTAGATAAGATCTTGATGGGTACTGATGAGAAGGTGATTTAAAAAATTATATGGTTATTTACTGGGAATTAAATTAGAGGAAGAACAAGTTAAAGAAACTATGATTGTTTGGGGGAAGAATTTTGGATATGGGATTGATTTAGAGAAATGGCAAAAATTGTGGTCTCAAAATTATAAAATGACAATGTCAACAGCATATAAAGAAAATTTGTATAAGATGTTTTACAGGTGGCACTTTCCCCCGACAAGAATAGCAAGAATGTTTAAGAACAAATCTGAAAAATGCTAGAAATGTCATCAGATACCTGGCTCGTATTTCCATATGTGGTGGACTTGTGAGAACGCCAGAAAATATTGGACTAAAATTTGCATGTGGTTGGAAAAAATGACAAAGAAACACATAGACTTGAAACCAGAGATCTTCTTATTGGGAATTTTACCTGATACATATAGTAAAGATTTGAAATACCTGATTGTAAATGTATTAACAGCAGCTAGGAATGTATTTGCTAAAAATTGGAAGAATGAGAAAATACCATTACAGGAAGAAATTATTAAGAAAATATTGGAATGTGCTGAGATGAGTAGATTGACATTTGAAATTAGAGAGCAAGAGGATAAACAATTTTATGAAATTTGGGATCTTTTTTATCAATGGCTAGATGATAAAATACGATAATAGAATATTGATACTATATTTATAAAGGGTTTTTAGGATTGATTTGGTATGATTATGTGATTTGTTACAGAATAAACTGTTTAAAGTATTGTTATCTCATAAAGCATGAATGATTAAAAGTATTGTCAAAAATTTCTTTTTTTTTAGTGATATTAGGATATATAAGTTTGGATTGACAATATGAGTTGTTATGTAACATAATTGTAATTGAGACTACAAAATGAATGCACAAAACTGATGAACCAACCGACACACTGGATGTACATATGAGAGTTGATGTTTTAATGTTTTGTTTGTCTTGTTTGTTTGTAGAAAATTAATAAAATTCTTTAAAAAAAAAAAATTCTGCTACCAGTTCTCCAGAACTGGTCAGAACCTGCTGAATACCACCTCTGATTCAAAGTTACAACTCCACTGAAAAAGTAACTTATGACCATTATCACTACCGAGCCTTGGTGGTACAGGGATTAGATTAACAGAGTTGGAAGGGACCTTATAGGTCATTTAGTCCAACCCCCCACCCAAGTAGGAGACACCATTTCTGACAAATGGCAGTCCAATCTTTTCTTTAAAGACTCCAGTGTTGAAGCTCCCACAACTTCCAAGGGCAAGCTGTTCCATTGGTTGATTGTTCTCACTGTCAGAACGTCCCTCCTTATTTTTAGGTTGAATTTCTCCTTTTTCAGTTTCCATCCATTATTCCTTGTCTGGCCTTCAGGTGCCTTGGAAAATAGTTTGACCACTTCCTCTCTGTTCCAATATTGGAACACTGCTAAGGTTTGGGTCTCTTCAGCGACAGACCAAAATCCGCGATCGTGCACCGTTTTGATCTGTGCTCGCTGCTGGAGCACCCCGACCCTTTGGATCGAGGCTGAAGCCACCCCGTAGAGGTGGTGAAGAGGGGGGAGATTGCTAGCCGAGTGGAGGTGAGCTGCATCTCTCCTCCTTGGCTGGTCTAAACTCCCTTCCCTGAAGGAAGTTGCAGTGGTGGTCAGAAATGGCTACCTCAAAGAAGAACTCGACTGGATAAGATTGTGCAGGAGGAAGTTAAAGAGGAAAGCAGGACAGACCAGGCTAAACAACAGAGAACATCTAAGCAAGGTACCCCAAATTTAAAAGTACTTAGAGGGATAATTCTGAAAGAAGATCTTTAAGCGGTGAAGGAAAGAGAAAAGGAGATTAAAAAACCTTTTTTTACGTTTATATTGACAATTACAAATGGTATGGAAAGAAATTTATATTAATCTATTTTGACACTAATAGGCAACTTTAAGCTGAAATCTAAGTGTCAAAAGGAGAATAAAGATTTTTTTTCTTGGTCATTTTAAAGCCCTAAAAAGGAGAAGAGTGGAAGCAAAAGAGTGGGACTTAGAATAATGGAAAAATTGAGAGCCACCTGGAAAATAAAGAGGATTAACAGTGAAACTTTGAAAAGACTTCCAAGTCTTTTACTATATTAAAAGATACAGTAACCCACAGAAAGGAAAAGTAAAGGAAAGAAATAAGAAGGAACAGTCTGGGATCATTTGGTGATTTTAAAAAAAAAGTTTTTGGCATTGGTTTTTTTCTTTCTTTTTCTGTTTTTACTTAAAGTCAATCGAGTGGTTGTTCAAAAGTGTTTAAAATGCCATCACTCCTGGAGGAATTGAAGAGGAGTCTTAAAAAAACAGAAAGAAGATGCAGAAAGGGGAGGAAGATCCTTTGGCTTCGTATTTGAATTTTTTGAAATGGAGATCCTGAACTATGAAAAGCAAAAGGAAAAGCTTCAAGAGCAAGAAGAAGGGAGGGACAAAGAAGAAGCCATTTTCAATGATCAAATAATGCGAAGTGTGGTAAGGGGAGAAAGGAGTTAAAAGGGGGGGAAGGAGGGAAAAAGGGGGGAAAGGAGTTAAAAGTCTGAGATCAAAGGGAACAGCCAAAAAGAAAAATAGTCTGAAAAAGAAGTATAACAGCAAGGAGAAGCAGAAAAGAAAACTACAGAAGGGAAAATGAGAGAGAGAAGGGTATAAAAAAGGAATGAGAAAAAGAGGAGAAAGATAGAAAGGGAAAGAACTTATGAGGGACAAAAACAGGAAATAAAGAAAAAGGGGAAACGTACTAGGATTAAAGGTATTTGCTCAGCTAGAAAACACAGAGACAATTGGTTAAATTAAGTTAAAAGTGAGGATTCTGCAAAGGTACAAAAGATAGTGTTGTGACAGTAGAATGCTGTAATGAGTTAGAAATGAAATAAGTAAATAATCTATGTGATAAAACTGTATTGTTATGCAATGGTATGTTTATTTATAATTAATGCAGTTCGAATCTCACCAGGCCCAAGGTTGACTCAGCCTTCCATCCTTCTGAGTTCAGTAAAATAAGGACCCAGATTGTTGGGGGCAAGAGGCTGACACTGTAAACAGCTTAAAGAGGGCTGTGCTATTTTCAATTTTTAAGTGTTGCAGCCCAGTCATGTGAATAAAATTCAGACACTTGGCAACTGGTGCCTATTTATGATGGTTGCAGTGTCACATGATCCCAGTCTGCGACCTTCTGACCAGCAAAGTCCATGAGGAAACCAGATTCCCTTAACAAGCCATGTTAATAATTTTAACATCTGCAGCAATTCACACTTAATAAACGCACCAGGAAAAGTCCTAAAAACCCACCTAACAGGCTTCTCACTTAGCAACCCACATTTTTGAGCTCAATTGTCAGTCGTAAATCCAGGACCACCCGTATCAAGTTTAAACAAACAAGCTCCGTGTGAGGTTAGAACCTGTCCTCCCGCTACTCAGAAGTTCCTTCATCTGACAAAAAGCTGAGAACAGTTCCTGCCATCTTTCCATTCCGACCTCCCCCCAGCAGCCCCCTCTGTTCTGCAACCCAACAGGGCAGACACAGACTTCAGAGGATAATTAGGACTGCAGAAAAAACAATTACTACCTTCCATCCAGGACCTGTATACTGCACGAGTCAAAAAGAAGGCTGTGAAAATATTTACAGACCCCTCACACCCTGGACATAAACTGTTTCAACTCCTACCCTCAAAACGACACCATAGAACACTGCACACCAGAACAACTAGACACAAGGACAGTTTCCCCCCCCCCCCCCAAAGCCATCACTCTGTTAAACAAATAATTCCCTCAACACTGTTCAACTATTACAAAGTGTGCACTACTATTACTATTAATCTTCTCATCACTCCTCATCACCCATCCCCTCCCACTTGTGACTGTATGACTGTAACTTGGTTGCTTTTATCCTTATGATTTATATGGACTGTTTTCTAGTATGATTTGATTGCTTATTGTACCCTATGACTATCATTAAGTGTTGTATCTGATGATTCTTGACTCTTGATGAATGTATCTTTTCTTTTATATACATTGAGAGCATTTGCACCAAGACAAATTCCTTGTGTGTCCAACCACACTTGGCCAATAAAGAATTCAAGTCAAGTCAAGTCAAGTCAAGTCAAGTCAAGTCTGTTCTGTTCTGTTCTGTTCTGTTCTGTTCTGTTCTGTTCTGTTCTGTTCTGTTCTACTCTACTCTACTCTACTCTACTCTACTCTATTCTACTCTACTCTACTCTACTCTACTCTACGGCCGGCTCATTTCACGGGCGCTTCTCCCCCGACCCCCCCCTCCCCGACCCAGCCACCCTCCCCGCTTTCTTAGTAGCTGCCCAAGAAAAGAATCTGCAATCTAAGCTGGAATCGCTCTCTCGCCCCACCCTCACCCCACTCCCGCAAGTGGCACAGTCCCACTCCGGCTCCCTCCCTTCCACGCGCCGCACCTGCACTCAAAAGCCCGCGAAAGTTCGTCTGGGACGGGGCTGCGCGCCGGTTTCTGGACTCGGAGCTTCCTCCGGGCTTCTCCACCACCCCGCCCCTCTCTCCTTCTCCGCAGCGCTGCCCTCCTTCGCTTCCCGCCAGACGCCCCGGACCCCGGGGAGAAGGGAGGCGGGAAAAGCCGGGCGCGCGTAGCGGGGCGTCTGCTCCGTTACCAGGACGGAGGGCGGGGAGGGAGGGGGATGTTGTTAAATAGGTTCGTCCCGAGCGTGGAGTCTCCGCCACTGCCTCCGTTTCCCGGCCGAGCTGGAAGCGCCGCCCGCAGCCAGAGCAGCCTGGGGCCCTTAGTCCGCTAGGAGGGCGCCCGCGGGACGGCCGGACGAAAGCCGCGAGTTCGTCGGTGGAGCGTGGAAAGCGAGTTCCTTGGCGTCTTGCGTTAGCCTGCCGGGCACAGCGGCGCCCGAGGGATCGGAGGAGCGTTATGGAAGAAAGGTACCGGCAGGTAAGTATGAGGGGGTATCAGCCGTTCAAGCAAGAGGAGAAAACAAATTTATATCTCTCCCTCCTTCCCTCTCTCTCCTTTCCTCTCTTCTTCTCTCTCCTTTCTTTCTCCATCTCTCTCTCTCCTTCCTTCTCTCCCTCTCTCTTTCTCTCTTTTCTCTCCTTCCCTCTTTCCCTTCCTCTCTCTTTCTCTCCTCTCTCTCCTTCCCTCTCTTCCTCTGCCTCTCTCTTTTTCTCCTTCCCTCTCTTCTCTTTCTCTTCTTTTCTCTCTTCTCTTTCTCTCCTTTCCTCTCTCTCATCCTCTCTTTTGTCTCCTCTCTCCTCTCCTTTCCTCTTTTCATCCATCTCTCTCGCCTTCCCCCCTCCCTCTTCCTCTCCTGTCTCTCTTCTCTTTCTTCATTCTCTCTTCCTCCCTCTCCCTCCCTCTCTCTTCTTTCCTCTCTTCCTCCATCTCTCTCTGTGTGTGTTCCTGCTGCTCTTAGTGCAGCCTTTCTTTCTTCAGAGCCTCCCAAGCATGCTGGGACCACAACTTGGAAAACTCTGCTCATCCATCCAACAACATCTGAAGAATATAGAGGAAGGCTGCCATAAAAAGAAGATATGCTTTGGGAGGTCGCTATGGGCCATCTTAATCCTCTGCTTGTGGCTACGATTCACACAGAAATCCCTCCATATCTATGAATGGGAGTTGCTAACTGGAAAAGTATCTTTAATAGTCACTGGCCATTTGATGCCAAAGCTAACCATAACAGGTTTCAGTGCAAAATTCCAAGCCCTGCTTGGAAGCACTGCCAATCGCTGCCTAGAGTGGGATTTGAAATCAACTTTTCTTATCCAGAAGAAGGCAATGATAAACCAGGAAGGAAACTTCTTGGAGTCTCTCTTGGATGGAGATTTTGCTGTAGTTTTTACTGCCTTGCTCTTAGACTGAGTAGTTTCAGATGGACAGCTCCTAGCACTACAAAAAGCAACTCAGCCTTTTTTCTCTTAAATTTCCAGATGAAATTATCTTCTTCTTGTAAAATTCCTATGTTTCCTATGACCATTCTAAGAGTTGGATTTTTTGGGGGAGGGGGGGGGTTAGGATATTAAAAATGTGTTGAGAAGGGGCAGCTCTCTAGGGTGAAAGTTCTGTAGACTTTGAACAGTTGTGCCTGATAACAGTGTAATCCTATCTGTGTTCACATAAAAGTTTTTTATGTCTTACATCTAGCTAAGCAGATATAGGCATGTTTTGGGTTTTAACAAATAGGAATATATTCCCTGCTGAGGAACATTCTTAACTAAGGCATTAAGATTGCTGTCATATATTGTGACACAGAATAGGGAAAGGGGCCAAGTTCTAAAGGAACAAATTTCTTAGCTTCAGGGATTTATTAGAAAGATTTAGATTGCCACTTCACTGACTTCCAGATTTGTTACCATCTTCAAAAAGATCTTCCAATTTATTTATTTTTTTGGTAGTGGTAGTGAAACAACTTGTTATGATTAGGAATCTGTGGCATATTTATTCAGTTTGTACAGATGCCATCTCACATTCATGATTTGGGTCAGCTCACATAATTAACGCACACACAAAAGCAAAATACAGACCAATAAAACAATAATCCCATTAAAACCAAACTAAATCCATGACAATAAATTGAGTTGGTCTCATAACAAGATTCCCAATGCACAGTTTGGAAGAGAAAAATCTACTTGTTCTTCTGAGAGTAAGATCAGGCTAAGGAATAAAGTGGAATGTTTGTGGAGTACATTGTTGCATTTTGAGTTAATTGGTTCCCATCTCCCCCCCAAAAGCAATCTAGAACTGAGGAGAAATTTCCTAATGGTGAGAACAATCAACTAGTGGAATGGCTTGCCTTCAGAAGTTGTAGGTGCTTCATCACTGGAGGCTTTTAAGAACAGACTGGACAGCCATTTGTCTGCAATGGTATAGGGTCTCCTGCTAGAACAGGGGGTTGGACTAGAAGACCTCCAAGGTCCCTTCCAACTCTATGTTCTATGTCCTAATTGTGAGCTTTTTTAAAAAAAAAAATTATCCATTGAAGCAACAGTGGGCATATAATACAATTACAAATCAACAAAAGTTTATATAGTTTTAGGGACTTCCCTGTCTACCTGTGTTTCTGTTCATCTATTAGAACTTGGAGCATTTACATCTTTTTGCGTTCTTGGTATAATTAATACTGTTGATGGAGGGATGTAAATATCTATACAATTCTAGAGTACAGTCTTGAGAAGTGTAAAATGGAATTCCATTAACTGAACCAAGAGAGAACAGCAATTATCAGTTGAGTTGAAAGTTTAGAAAATAACTATTGTTCATCTTTTAATGGGGATACTTGATATATATTTTTGAGTGTGTAAAAACTTGATAAGGAATTTATGAGAGATCAGCCAAGCACAGCTTTCTGTTTTTCTGGGAAAGTAATGTAAATTATTATATATACCATCAGAATCTAGCCTCTTTCATATACCAGGACAATACAATTATAGATTAAGGTTAACATATGTACAGTTATAAATAAACCTCAGAAATAGTTATGTATCCAGCTTGTCCTATTTGCAGTTTGTTAAGTGTGCACCTTGTTGAGGTATTCCCCGTTAGGAGAATGAGTGCACTCAGGGAAACATAGTGGCAGTGGTATTGAATAATACACGACCAGCATACTGATACACTGAATAGTAAAATGTAGGTTTTACTTCCAGTAAACAAAGTCCAACAAACAGTCCAAATCATACACAGTTAAAGCAGTTAGTATCAGTCCAGGAATAATCCAAAAACGAACTCTAGTATCATAAACAAAGTTCAGTAAACAGAGTTTGCTAACAGTTGGAAGACTCACAGCAATCCGAGCAGAACGATGATCAGGCAAAAGGCAAGACAGGAAAATGCAAGAGAGAACAAACCAGGTTTCTGGCTCCATCTTATGGCCGTTGGAGGAACCTCAGCCAATCACAATTACAGGATTCTCTTAAAGATATAACAGTATTAAATGACTATCTTGGTTTATATATTGCCAACCCAACTGTTAGGTGACTATTGTTCCTAACACACCTCATTTTAAAAATTACTGGAAGATAGCACTAGCACTTAGACTAATATATCTCATTTCACAGTGCTTTCCAGCCCCTCTCTAAGCACTTTACAGAGTCAGCATATTGCCCCAACAATCTGGATCCTCATTTTACCGATTTTGGAAGGATGGAAGGATGAATCAATCAGGATCAAACTCCTGGAGTGAGCAGTGAGTTAGCTCTGCAGTGTTGCATTCTAACCACTACACCACCATGGCTCTATGTAGAGAGCTCTATGTAAGATGTAGGCTTACATCTTTTGGCATCTCTTCTGTCATTGCAATGAATGGTATGGAAGTTGATTCCGGTCTACTGCCCTTTCTTTCCAGGAGAGTTATATTGCCCAGAGTGTAACGTGCTATTTTTGGTCCTTATCTGAACTGGGAATTAGAGTTGCAATACTTCTTTTTCTTACAAAAGCTTTCATTGCATGTTGCAGACTTGGAATTGGTTGTATTAAAGTGTTAAAAGGATTTGATACATAACCTAGTCCCGCTTTTTATTCCACACAGAAATACATTAAATGTCAATATCAAGTATTCACAGCTACCCAGCCTTCATTTGAAAGCCTTAAAGGAGATTCCACCCCGTGCAAGACAGATTATTCTGGTGCTTAAGAACTCGTAATCAGGAAATTTCTTCTAATGTTTAGTTCAATGTCCCATTTTTAAAAAGACCTTTCCTCTTCCCTTATTTTCAGAGGAGAATAAGCTTGCTCTCCTCTTTACTCACTACATTCTTTTCGATATTTTGTAGACCATTATCATGTCACCATTTTAGTCTCTTTTTCAAGCAAAATATAGGTAGGTAGATACATACATACATGCATAGATACATAGATAGATAGAACCTTTAATTCAAAAGTCTTGGTTTCCAGATTTTTTTAAAAAAATATGTTCACCTTTAAACTTGTTCACACATTTCCTTTTCAATGATGGGACTCAGAATATATACACAACATTCCAAGGTCACATTTCTAGTCCTATATCTATCCTGCTCAGATGCAGGACCTTGATAATATCACCCTATTAATTTGAGGTAGTGCCCATGCATACAGAGATAATTTTAAATTTTGATTTTGCCTCTTACGTGTTAGCCAATGCTCCTAGTTTAGGTTATCTCTATCCTTTTCATTTCATTATCCTTTCAGTTCAGCTCCATCCTGTAGTTTACTTATAAATATTTAATAAAGAAGAATAGCTTTGGGACAAGATCCCTGGAGATTCCACTCAAAGCATAACCATTTACAAGCATTCTTTGGATGCATTTATTACAGCCAATTGCAAATTCAGCAGACCACAGTACACTCATGTGTTTTTCTTGTTCAGAAAGATCTCATGGGAACTTGCCAAACCTTTACTAAGGTTATGATATATTTCAAAAACATTTAAAATATTTGTCACAGCAGTACCTTTTCAGTTCAGTTTAACTCTACAGACATTTAAATAATTTTGTCTTGAAAGAGACAAAATAATATGTAGCGATTCATTTATTTATTAGCTCCTCCAGGAGTTCAAGGTAGCTTATGTATGTACCATTTTCTCTCCAAACTGTCTGCCGACAACAACCTGATAAAGATTGTCTGGCTTAAAGTCACCCAGTACGCTTTCATGGCTGAAGATAGAACTGAATCTAGAACTCTTCAATCCTAATCTAACTCTAATCATTGTAGCATACCGACTTTCAGTTTCAGAAATTGTTAGAAAATGTAATATTAGGACCATGCAATGCTTCATAGAGCATTTACTTGCAAAATGCATTGCAACTACTATGCATTTTTTCTGGCATTATGTATTTGTCTTCAAAAATCTCTTATCTCTGAGAGCTACCTAAAATTTTCTTTAAAAAAAAAAAGAATCTTTTAAGTGTTCCATCTTGGCTGTGTAATTAGAAGCAATGCTTTCAAATTTTATTATAATTTACTTTTTAAAATTTTAATCAGAAGCGAACAGGAAAAATAAAAAGTTGAACAAAATCTGCCTTTCTATCTTTTGTTGATAAAATTATGACAGAACTAACTAAGTACTACCGTAATTAATATATATATATAAAAACATTGCTCTGTTATTCAAACCATAAATAGTAGGTATCTTGGGAAATTTTTCCATCATAATCTGTGCCAGTATGTACCTATCAGTGATTAATATATATTACTGGATGTTTAAATTATTTTAATAACTTTTCTAATTTCATATTATATCCTCATGTATTTTAGTATGGTAACCGTGCTAATAGGGTTGTTCTCTGAAATATAACATACACCAGATGATAAACATTAGAACTGACTGCCCTATACTAATTGTTTACTCCTATTATTGTTTTGTATCATTATAAATAATCATTATATAACAATCTTCTCCAAAATGATATGGCATTGGTGACAGCTGCTATACAGCTATTACACCCCTGTGACTTGCAGCATATATCAGGCAGAATAATATAAAACAAGGTTTCCCTGTCCAGTTGTGTACAACTCTAAGGTGCGATGTTTATCTTCATGGTCATTGCCTATATGCCAAAGGCACACAGAATTATTCAGATAGAATAGAACAGGGGTGTCAAACTCACGTCATCATGGTGGTGTCATGTGACGTATTGGGATTCCCTCCACCCTTCGTTAAACTGGGCCTGGGCCTGGCCAGCACATACACATCTGGCCTGTGGGCCGGGAGTTTGATAGCCTTGAGATAGAAGAATTCAGGATTTCTTTAGCCAGCCACAGCCTACTAGCCAATATGGTAGCTCACTGAAATCTAAGATTGGAAAAGTGAGAAAGTTCCCACCCCGATGTAAAAAAATTATATAGTTCAGCATGCAACCTTATTTTTGTGCCTGCTCAACAAATAGCTAATTTAGTCTCTCCAACACTTCCTCTTTATCTTGACTTCATCTAAATCAGTCCTCAATAAACTAAAGTTTTGATCAACCAACACTTGTTTGGTTCTCAGCAGTTATTTACAGAGTAGAATTTATTTATTTATTTTTTATTTATTTGATTTCTCAATTGCTTACAAAATAATAGGTATAAGTATAAACATGAGTAAGAATACAGAAAATAGGTACAATAAAATGGGAACAATAGGACAGGGACAGGAGGCATGATGGTGCACTTCTGCATGACCCTTATAATTGTTCTATTTCCCTGTCCCCAGATAACAGTCTTGTCCTATTTCTGATATAAACAAAGTTATGCGTAACATAGCCACATGTAGGATAGTTTTCACTAACCTTCCAGGTACCCCCTGAGAACTCAGCTTTATTCTCTTCTAGGTACCAGGTTGCAGAAGACAATCCAGATTTTTATGGGGTTTAGGGATTAATTTCATATAAATAATATGGTTAGGATACTTAATGTAGGATACTTTCACTCATTAAGTGAAAATATGAGTTGCTTCTTTGTGGTTATTCTTCCTTATTGTGATAGTTTCTGAACAATATTTTATGAGAGGCTAGCCTATGTCACTCATAAATCATGCTTTATAGGTCACTGCAATACAATTTTAACTTATTTAATAAACAATGAGTCATTTGTGGAATTACTTTGCTTTTTAGGCAAGTCCTCCTTTTCTATATTGTGAGTTTAGTTGCAACAGACAATGCTTCAATGAGGCAAAGGGAGAAGTCCATAGAGGTCTAGGAGTTACCATCAGATATGGAAAGAATGATAAATGGATTTAGCAACACAAAGTACAAGAACACCCATAAAATAATTAAAGCTGGTTTGTTGAAATGAGGGGAAAAATCAGTGCAGCAGATTAAAATAAATTAAACAGTAAAGTCAGCTGAAATAAAACTCAGGCTGTTTAATGTATGCCTGAAAAAAAGCTCTCTTGACCAGATGGTGGAGTTAAAAAGCAAGGAAGTTAACTGAATCCGTTATAGAAGAGACTCTCATTCTTGGAGTTCTGCCATGCAGAGAAAGCAATCATGTGTCCCAAATACTTTTGCCTCACTGATTATTCCAAGAAATAGGAGAGCCTCTCCTTCAGACTTTGTAGAAGGTATGGGAGATTATCACATTATTAGCCTTTCCCCCTCCTCTCTGTTGCTGTCTTTTTCATGCAGTTCTTCTTTCTTAATTCATTATACACAGGCTGAGAGATTATACGTAGTATTTAGCTTAGGGATGGATGTTTAGAGATGTATTTGAGCATAATCAGGTCCCCAATCTGCTCCCTCCTGCCCTCCACCCCCATTATTGAACATTAAGCTCTACATTAGGACAGATTTAGTTTTTAAGCTGCATGTGCTGCTGTTGTCAGTTTGTTATCTTGTGTCCAGGGTATGATTTCAGATTGTTTCAGACTCAGTATTCTACCCTAAATATTCTCTGAGGTAAACAACACAAATTAGCTCATTTCTGAACCTGCTGCTGCTTTTTAAAGAATAATAGGATTTTAAATTATATACCCTTGGAGAGAGAAAACAAAGACCAAGAGAGTACATTTTATCAAATTTGACTCAGAATATAGAAGAAACAACTTAAATGAACAAGTTATGCTTTCAATTCAAGTCAAATTGGATAGAAACACCTCTTTGGAATCGGAGCTATAGAAATGGCTTGGATAACTGTCTGAATCAGAATTCTACCTTTGCCTCATCAGGGACCCAGAATTGCAATCAGAAAGAAATTATCTTGGATTTGTTGAAGGGTTATGTGGGAATAGCAGTGGAATAGATAAAGGAAATGAATTTGGCCGCCTTCTTCTCAGTCTCCTTTCAAAGGTTCTTCTAGATGAACTTCATTTTCTTCCCCTGCTGGTTTGAAAAATATAACTTTCACCAGCCCACTTAGTGTGGGAGCTTTGGGGAGCCAAACAAAGCAACAAGCTAAGACCTAGCTAACAAGAATGTAATTAGAAAATGCAGAATATGGTCTGGAAAAAGCAATACTGTTGTGAATCAATAAATGCTTAATAAAGATTATTGAGAGCTTGAAGTAAAGTGCAGGGTTCTGGCCCTGCACTTCTGATTGGCCGATAATAGCGACATCGGATTGGTCCGTTCAGGAGAATCTGATTGGCTATTAATGAGCCTCTCCCATTGGTTAATGGAGCTAGCGCTCCCTGTGTTTTCATTGGTTAAATAGTTAAGAGTTGCCTATATAAAGGGGCCCATTGTGGCCATTGAGCTGAGCTGTTTCACATGTAAATAAAGAATTTGAAGTTCACTGTTTCACTGGCTCGTCTCCATCCTTGCGCCCATGCACAGAACATAACAGATACGATACGTTGCTCAGGCAAAGAGCAATAAGGAATGAAGGGAAGGAGAGAGACACTCCATCAACTTCCAAGTGGAGAGGCCTGGTCATTCCTGCAGTTCAGAACATCAAAGATTAATGAAGATGGCGACATTTATTCTGTGTGGTGCTGAACAACAGGCAGCATCTTGATGGCAAAGAAAGTGTAGCAGGTAGCCTTGATTACACAGCATCTTGAATGCAAAGAAAGTGTAACAGGTAGCCTTGATTACACAGATAACAAATAGGCCAGGAACAAGCAGCCTCAGCTACCTCTTTGTGGAATAAAAGAGAGGTAGTTAGAATTTTGGACATAAGTAACAGTAAAGAAATACCATTGTTGGGCCCTACCAAGATCTTCAGAAGCAGATTAAGAACTATTCTCCATAGAGCTGCTGCGAGCATCCAGAGTGGGAGGTGCTCCAGTCTCCGCTCTTACAGGCTGAGCTATAATTGAGGAACACTCCTCCTCCTCCATGGGACTCCTCAATGCGTTCCCCAGTTTTAGTTCAGCCTCACAGAGACAGGCAGCTCTAGCATTTTCTCCTTGGCCGATCCAGGATTTTTCTCTTTAAATTTCAGGTTTGATCTTTCCTTGTTTTTTCCTCCTTGGTCCCTGCGCATTTGGCTTGTCTTAAATTAGCGAAGAGAGTGAATTTTTGCCCCTAAGGGGGGAGATAGGGGTTTTTTAGAGCCTTTTGCCCCCCCACTCCCCCCACTCTGGTGCCTGCCATTCCTTAGGTCGCTCTGCCCTTAAGCAGCGGCTTGGATTTGCACGCTTAATAGCGCTCTGTTGTGCCTTCCCCCCACGAACTCTTCTCTCTTAGGCCCCTCGTTCTGCCTGCATTTCGGCAGCTTTTGTTGTTGTTGAGGGGCTTTCCTTCTCTCTGAGCCTTGCGCTGGTTCCGGTGGCCATTTTGGGTGCACTTTTTGGCCGGCCGCCATTTTGTTTAGTCTTCAGTTTGCTGTGATGATTTGGGAGGCTTTTAACAGGACCGGCAGGTCTGTTTGGAGTTTTCATTTTTGAAGGGGTATTGTGATTCCATGCCCTGTTGCCCCATTGATTTCTCTGTTGGTTGATTCCCGCAGCTCACTCAGAGGGAAGGAGAGGCACCTACTTCCCATGTTGCTTGGGAGGCTGTCTCAGGAGGCCAATTTTTACCTAATATTTTCCTATTTGTCTTTTTTCTGCCCTTTTTTGTTGATTGTTATCTGGCCTCAGCGTTCATTCGGTCTATTGGCCTTTTGGATATTCCTTCTATTAGCATGCTCTGCAGCTTAGTTAGGCCCTTTTTGGCCTTGCCTCTTATGTTAATTCAATAAATAAATAAAATAAAATAAAATAAAATAAATAAAATAAAATAAAATAAAATAAAATAAAATAAATAAAATAAAATAAAATAAAATAAAATAAAATAAAATAAAATAAAATAAAATAAAATAAAATAAAATAAAATAAAATAAAATAAAATAAAATAAAATAAAATAAAATAAAATAAATAAAATAAAATAAAATAAAATAAAATAAATTTGAATTGGACATATATATTACGATACAACCAAAAAAAATTTTTTTTTTACCAAAAGGGGGACGCGGCCCAACAATAGGATATCCGGCCCACATTTTAGGCCGTACACCTAGGCGTGCCAACCGCCTCTTTATTTAATATTGCTCTGTACCTGGCATTTTATCATGGCAGAAGACAATCCCAGAGGTCCTTCCTTGAAGGCTAAGTCGGAGACGCACCATTTGCAAAAAAGAGCCAAGGACTCATCCAAGGCTTCTCAAAAGAAAAAAAAAAGATAAAACGCCTTAAGGTGACCAAGGCTTTGGAGAAGGAATTTTATAAGCATTGAAAGGGCTCTCAATCTGTAACCCCAGTTCCTAATTTTCCCTCTGCTTCCACATAACCCACCTCTCTGCCAGAACAACTTTCTCCTCCCAGGCGTAGTTCACCTCTTCGGAGCCTCCAGGTCTCCCGGACACTGAGGCTACATTTACGACCGCTGCTGACTTGCGACTAGAGGAACCATCCACGGTCCTTATTCCAGACAGTAGAGAATGGAGGCAGCTGGCCATCTGCCAAGGGATCGCGGAGGGTATCCAACAGATGACCAGACCAGGTCCTCAGCGATGGCTCCTGAGGTTGCATCAGTCTCTGGCAGATCCCTTCCCAAACCGGAACTTCACCATGGTCAGGTAATAAGAAATATCCCCAAGGGGGGAGATCTCCTTTCCAGAAGGGGTGGAGGACGTGGAAATGGGCCTCACGTCCTTCAGGGAAGCGGAAGGATCAGATAGGGAATCCTTACACTACTCTGAACCCCTATCGGAGTTGGAACCGATGGAAGGAGAAAGGTCAGAGGATAAGGGTATTCCCCCTGAGCAGCCCGCATCCATAGGCCTGTTTGAACCCCATTTGTTCAAGTCCTTGCTAATCAGGGCGAACAATATTTTGGGCTTGATGTTCCAGTTATCCTCTAATACCTCCCCAGCAGCCTCTGGAGTCCCAGGGGATCCTATTTTCAGCTGGTTGTGGAGACCGAGACCATTCCTACTCCACTCATTGCTCTGACTTAGTAGCAAACAGTTGGCCTCGTCGCCCCCCCCCCCCCCGCTCCCTCCACTCAGGACAGAGATTTTTTAATCTCGATGCGGATTTCTTTTCCTTGCCACACATCCCAGAGGTGGATGACTCCTTAGTAAGTCTAATATCGTCCTCTACTCCAACTGATGCTCTGGAAGCCCTAAAGCCTCGACCTCGAGGATCCTTACCAAGGTTCTGGCAGTCCCATCAGTTCACCTCAGAGACTTCTCCATTCACAGTCTCTCTTATCTGGATGATATCCTCATCCTTTCTCTTACCAAATCCCACGCCGAAGGGGACACTAGATCCATCCTCTTGGTTCTTCAGGCCCATGATCTTCTTGCACAATGGGAGTAGAGTCAACTTACCCCTCCCACTTGAATAGCTCACTTAGGGGCAGTGATTGACTCAGTTGAAGGGACGGTCTTCCTTTCTCCTGAAAGATTTCTCAGTATTCAGAAGTTGGTCAGGAACATTAGGCGAACAAGAAAGACGCCATTACTGGTCTTATCAAGATTACTGGGCAAATTGGTCTCATGCATATCCATTGTTTTCCTGGGCCCGGCTCCATTCCAGATCTATACAGTGGTTCCTGTTACCTTATCACTGCTCTGGAAGGAGCAATTCGAGAGTCGTGGAGAAGGTTCCCTCAAGGGTTCTCGCATCACTTCTTTAGCGGATCAGACCCGCAATCCACAAGGGCATCTTTTCAGGAGCCCCCAGGAGTTACCCTCACAACAGGCGCCAGCCTACCCGGATGGGGGGGCCCATATCCACTCGCTCTCAGCTCAGGGCACCTGATCAGCAAAGGTGCAGTATAAACTGGCGGAGGCTTCACACAGTATACCCAGCCTTACACACTTTCCTTAGGTAAGCGGGCACCTCGTACTGGTCCTGCCAGACAACATTACAACTAGGCGCATATCAACTGACAAGGGGGGCAGACATGACATCCGTCTCATGAGGGAGGCCAGGCGTATCTATAGCTGGGTGGAGACCAACCTATTGTCTGTCAGGGCAGATCACATCTCGGGAGTCTCAACACTCAGGCAGACGGGTTGAACAGGGCCACCTTAGACTAGGCAGGATGGTGCCTTCATCCCTCCCTGTTTAAGTAGTAATGCAGAGGAGGCCTCAGCAATATTAGTCCATCCCCTAGTGGACCTATTCGTGTCTCTGCTCAACACCCAGGTACCGAGATTCTTCTCCAGGTACCCCCCAAGGGGCAGAGAATCACAGCGCCATACGTTGGCCCTGGCCCACCGGGCTCTTTTTACGCAATTCCCCCACTATCGCTACTCCCCAAAGTGATCCTAAAGCTGATCCATGAGAGGGCAGAACTCCTCCCGGTTACCCCGTACTGGCCCAGGAGACTGTGGTTTTTGCGGACCTTCATAACCTTCCAGTGGCCTCTCCCTGGAGGATCCCACCAGGCAGGATCTCGCTAGCCCAGGGACCTCCTCAGCACAAATCCTCAGTGGCTTCAGCTAGACGTCTGGAGGCCGAGCAGGACCGTCTAAGAAGGGAGGGTTTTCTCCAATCAGGTCATTGAGACCATCTCGGCAGTGAGACGGTCTCAGCTACCCATATATATACTGCTACCCGGATCATTTTCTCTAAATGGTGCCACAAACCACGCATTAATCCGCTTCCCCAGCGGCTGCTCAAATTTTGGCCTTCTGGCAAGAAGGACTGGACAAGGGCCCCTCCCTCAATGTCTTGCGAAGGCAAGTGGCAGACTGGCCAACAGTCATTTCGGTAATCCGATGAACCATTTTCCCACCACTCTCATATTCGGGCATCCCATAGAGGAGCCACCAGTTTTGCATCCTCCAGTGATACACAGGTATACAACCGGCGACTTTAACAGGGTTCTCACGGCACTGTCTAAACCACCTTTTGAACCCCTAAGAGGGGCATCACTTCAATTCCCTACGTTCAAGGTAGTGCTTCTCATACCGGTTTCTTTTGCACGACGGATATCTGAAATAGCAGCTCTGTCCGTTAAAAAGGATCTTTGTGAATTTCCTTGCTGATCAGGTGGTCCTGCGACCAGACCCTTCCTCCTGCCCAAGATTACCTCAGCCTTTCGCAGATCATAGGAATTCATTCTTCCTAACTTTTGCTCCAGGCCTTCTCCGAGAGGGAAAGGCAGTGGCATTCCATCAATGTCAAACATGCGTCACGTATTTATATCAGTTGCACTTGGTCTATCAGGAAGTCAGAAGCATTGTTCCTGTCATTCCAATCAAAGACACTGGGTTTCAAAGTATCCCCGTCTACTGTAGGCACTTGGATCGGAGCAACATTCTCCAAGGCCTATCTAACTCAGACGCTTCCTGTTTCCAGTGGAATAATCGCACATTCTACAGGGAGTGCGGCTACCTTGGCAGCCTGGGTTAACCAGGCTTCGATATGTGATAAACACCGAGTGGCCACCTGGGCATCTCCGTCACCTTTTATTCATCATTGTATAATCAATGTGCTTTTGCTTCAGCAGAAGCATCCCTGGCAGATAAGTCCTTCAACAAGTGGCAAGAGAGCCAGAGGATATTCCAACCCAGACGGATTCCCTCCCGTAGGACAGGCCATGCTTTGGTATGTCCCACTCTGGATGCTCGCAGCAGCTCTATGGAGAATGGGTGTTGGTGCTTACCTGATACGCCCTTTCTCGTCGAGCTGCGTAGAGCATCCAGCCCCACCCTAAATTGTCTGTCTGGTGGGGAGCCCTGTTTCGGCCAATGATTTAATCAGTTAAGTAGTTGTGAGCTGCTACAATAGTTTAAAGGAGATAATAGTGTTTGTCTTCTTGTCTTCGTAAAACTGGGGAACGCATGGAGGAGTCACGTGGAGGAGGAGGAGCGTTCCTCAATTATAGCTCAGCCTGTAAGAGCGGAGACTGGAGCACCTCCCACTCTGGATGCTCTACGCAGCTCGACGAGAAAGGGCGTATCAGGTAAGCACCAACGCCCATTCTGTAACACTTGATATGGAGAGATTATAAGTGGGTGGAAAGGGTTATATAGAACAGTGGAGATTAAGGAAAAGTTATTCATGTTCCAGTCCTCATTTTTCTGGAAGCCATTCTGTTTGTCTTAATTGAAGAACGCTAAAAGGATTTTCCTACAGACCATCTAGACGAGGGTTGTCAAATTCCCAGCCCGAGGGCCAGATGCGTCACATGCTGACCACACCCACACCCAGTTTAGCAAAGGGGGGGAAGTCCTAATACGTCACATAACGCCGCTGTGATGACATGAGTTTGACACCCCTGATCTAGCCCTTTGAACAAACTAATTCTGTTTAAGTCTGGGGGATGACTCTTTTTTTTTTTTTTCTGTAATGTACTGTAAATGTTCATGTACATGCACCCCTATCACCAAATGGTTTGGACAGTTGCATGCAACATTTTGTTGGAAGCTCCAACTTTTTAGTTACCAAAATCAAAATACCCTTTTATGTCTGCTGCTCCCTGAGTAGCTAGGTAGGTAATGTCTGTGTGTTTAAAGAAAAAGAAATCCAGCAACACAAAATTATAGGGTCTGTTAGCTGGTACCAGTATTTACATTATTCACTTCTGTGTTCCATAATGCTTTGGTGTCAATCATGCTTATATAAAGCTGCCATATACTACTGTCAACCAAATCTAAAGAGTGACTCAAAATATTAATTTATGTGTGTCAGTGTACCAGGAATTATGAGATAATGTTAGTTACATAAATTGAGCTGTTCTGTTTGTTCACCACCAAGCAGAAATATTTAGGACATATAAGTTATATGTTTTCTACATCAAAGCAGGGATTGCAGCTTAATTTTATCTGTTTCTCTTCACAATATATTCATATGCAACTGAAAGTCTTTAACTTCCATAAATTGTTTTCTTGCCATACTTTTCTTAAGCATTAGGGAGATTAATCTAAAAATAGAAACATTAAATATGCCAGTTCAACAATGAAACCGAAACAGTGCCTTAATTTAATCCAAACAAAATTCTATCCAGTTTTGAAAAAGTAATCCACATTCAAGTTTAGTGTGCCATTTAATAGCTTTTAATTTTTCCATGAGGAAGAAAATGAATGGGATTTGTAGCTTATATAAGACGTCGAATATATTATTAAATTCTTTAATGGGCAAATGACATTTGGACTGAACAGTAACAGATGGTCGATTGAGGATGTGTTTACTAACATATATTAAGCAAACTGTTACAACAAACAGTTTGGGTTTCTTTTATGGATTTTATTTTTCTTTCTATTTTGAGACATATTAAGGTAATAAGACCCTTATTCTTGGGTGACTTTATATCCTTTTCTGAATTTTGACTCTCCAGAAGTACTTTGATATTATTTCAAGTGGGAAAAGAGTATTTTTCCTTGTGTACATTCTTAGTAATATATTCAAGCATTGCGTTTAAGTATCATTATGTTCCAAACTTCTCTTCTTCATAATATAGTGATAACTATTCACCCCACTGTTCTACAACAAAAGATCATTATAAAATAGCAGTGTAGCACAATTACCAATCTTTACAGGGAGTAAAAATACCATCACTTTGATTGATTGATTGATTGATTGATTACTGGTTTATGGTAGACAGACAGATAGATAGATTTTTTTCTTTCTTCCTGTTCTTCCTCCTTTCCTTCCTTCCTTCACTTCTTTCATTCTTTCTTTCTTTCTTTTTTTTTGTCCAGGAGGATATGTCCCCATGATGCTCGGATCTTTACCTTCCATTACTGTAATTGAGCCCTTCCACCTCTTCTATATGTCCCCTTTTTCTCTTTCCTATCACCTCTCATAGCATTATATTCTTCTCTAGTGACACATAAAATGCATCCAAAGTATAATTTGTACAGCATGTATGGGAAGTATAATTTGTACAGCATGTATTTCATTTGTTTAATGGACCATTTTGTTTGTGTTCGTGGCTAAAATACAAACTTTGAATTTTGATAGAGTTCATTTGCTGTAGACTATGAATGCCTTTATAGGGGATCCTTAGGGAATGGCTTTACCTGTGCACTACACCATACTTCAGTTTTGTTTAAAGAGGTAAAAATTCTGTCCAATCACTCCCATATCTTTGTGACCATATGGACACGGCTGTGTTATTTTCTTGGCAAAAATATGGAAGTGGCTTGACATTGCCTTCCAAGGCTAATCTACAGCCTTGATATTCCCTACTGTATTGTTCGATTTGAACCTGCTTAGCTTTCCAAAATCACTTCACCACCCACTAATCTTATATTTATTATTTTTATTTCACAATAAATTTATACTTGATAAACAGCATTGGAATTTGCTACAAGAAATGAAGCAATATAGAAATGTTTTTATTAATTATTTAACTAAACAATAATAATCCCTAAATATCCGTCCTCTGGCAAGTCTCAATTATTACTTGACTATTGTGCTCATAATGCTAGTGTTACTCAGTTTTTACCAGTGTGAGGAAGAACCAGTTGTTGCAAAAGACTTAGTTCTGCCAATTTTTACACTTTGCGGGAAGTGCTGAAAAGAAAAAGTAATAAATTCTGTAATTCCATGATGGGTCCCAGAAGGAATAGAAGATGAGACAGTAAGAGAATTTCTGTGGTACAGTACCATTTTTTTCCCAGCTTCTTGTCCTTCAACATTTCTATTAGCAGTTTTTCTCCTTGAGATCCTTTTCCCCTTAGAAATAGAGTTCAACATCTTGGTTAAAAAAAGTGGTTTTAAGCCACATGAAGCACTTAAACAGTCATTTTCTATCAATTCATTTTCTGCATTAATTATGAAGTTCTTCCTCATTCCCCCTATAATGTACAACCAACCTCATATTGCTTTTCGTGGGCCAAAGAATTACAGAAACACAACCTTCAAAGTCATAATCAGTATCTGAGGCGGTGAGCCTATTCCACCTTGCTGATGCCATTGGAAGCTGCCCGCCTGCAAGGTGGTTGCTGAGATGAACACAGACCAACTGTTAACAGGCTCAAGCAACAGATTTGCAACTAATTGATCAGCTGTGATATTCAGTGTTGAATAATATGAGGGTGTCTCACAGAAACGACACATTGGCCTGACTTGTCCACCACAATGAGGCAAAGAAAATTTAAAAAATCATTGCTATCTTATCGCTGAGCAGTTGAATTCTGCTAGGAAAAAAAACAACAACCATATAAATATGATGATATTTCCAGAGAACATTTTACTCCTTTTAAGTCCTTGTCGCTGTAGCATCTGGTTGGGAGGTTCCATAATTGATTGGTGGGATAAATAATGAGCTTTGGTGGCACAGTGGTTAGAATGCAGTACTGCAGAGTATTTCTGCTGCCTGCCGGCTGCCTGCAATTTGACAGTTCAAATCTCATCAGGCTCAAGGTTGACTCAGCCTTCCATCCTTCCAAGGTGGGTAAAATGAGGACCCAGATTGGTGGGTGTAATAGGCTGACTCTGTAAACTGCTTAGGGCTGTAAAGCACTGTAAAGCGGTATATAAGTCTAAGTGCTATTGCTATTGGACTTGGGATGTGCCTTGCTACTTATACAATATCTGTCCTTGTTAAGAAAAATAATTCAAAATCTCACTTCTGTGTATAGTGAAATATACTGTACCCAAGGTTGCTAGTAGGTCTGGCTAATTAAATATTCCAAGATTTGATCATGGAAATAGAGCATTGGCTGACTCAGAGTCTTCTATTGGAATGCATATACTCTTCTATTAATGTGTATGTGTGTTTGTGTGTATATATGTATCTATGTATATGTGTATACAACATTAAATGCCTGAACCATTAATAATGTCCCAAAGGTGCTTTTATTCAGGAGGCAACTGGACTTTCTTGTTTTTTCTTTGAAGACTTTTTACTTCTTCTCCAAGAAGTTTCTTCAGCTCTGACAGGATAGTGGGGAATGGAAGAGTTGAAGAAGCTTCTTGGATGAGAAGCAAAATGCTTTCAAAAGAAAAAAACGAGAAAGTCCATTTTTCTTCTGAAATAGCACCTTTGGTACAACCATGACCTGGGTGACTGAGAATCTCTACAAACCAGTAATAATTTTAATTTAATAATACTTTGTTCTTTTGCTATTTTACTTCCAGAATCACACTACGGCAAGTGGTCACCCAACTAAAGTGGATGCTCCTGACCATGTCCTATACACTGTAGGCTCTTGTGTTCTGGCCATTGGTTGTGTTGGAATGATAGGAAATCTCCTTGTCCTCTATGCATTTTACAGGTATAGTTTTCTCAAGCTGGAGATAGGAATGAAGGAAGAGGGAAAAATTCACAATTAGTGGTCTGTTCAGCTAATAGTTCATCTTTGTTTTTTTATACTGTTTCCTTATCAGAGCGAACTAGGTGAGATTGAGTCGGGCAGAACTGACTGTTGCTCTTAACATTACAACCCTTTATTTAGCGATCATTTGACGTTAGAAGGGGATTGAAAAAAAGCGACTTATGGCTGGTACTCACATTTATGATGGTTGCAGCATCCCCACAGGTTGTGATCAAATTTGGACCCTTTGCAAGCAGGATGTACAGGTAGTCCTCAATTTAAAAACAGTTCGTTTAGTGACTGTTTGAAGTTACAACAGCACTGAAAAAAGTGACGTATGACCGTTTTTCACACTTACAACCTTTGCAACATCCCCATGATCACATGATTTACATTCGGATGCTTGACAGCTGGTTCATATTTATGATGGTCATGTGATCCTGTTTCTCAGCCTTCCACCAGCCAAGTCAATGGGGAAGCCAAATTCACTTAACACCCAGGTTACTAATTTAACAACTGCAGTGATTCACTTAACAGAGAGTTGTACAGTGGCCTAGAGGTGTAACTCTTGCCTCACAATCAGGGAGCTGTGAGTTTGATCTTAGGTAGAGGCAGATATTTCTCCCTCTGGGCCCGATGAGAATATATCTGCTGAATATAACTCCACATTGGTGACAGGAAGGGCATCTGGCCAGTAAACACTCAGTTCCATTCAGTTGTCCAGACTCCATCCCGCAAGGGATTAAGGAGTCATTAAAAGATGATGATTTAGATAGAATAGAATAGAATGGAATGGAATGGAATGGAATGGAATGGAATGGAATGGAATGGAATAGAATAGGAATTCTTTATTGGCCAAGTGTGATTTGTACACACAAGGAATTTGTCTCTAGTGCATAAGCTCTATGTACATACGAACAACTAAGGATGATGATTATGATTATGATGATTAGATAAGATAGTAGATTTTAAAATTATTTCTGCCATTATTTAAATGTTTTGCTTTTGCCAAATAATTTTTCCAGTTTTCTAGGTACAGAAGAGTAGTGTATTTTATCAATATCAGAACTGTTTTATTCAGGATTTACAACATTCCTTAGTCAGGAAAAGATATGCTACAAACAATTTTCTAATTTTTATTTTAAACATTATCTGATTACTTAAAAATTATTCTCACTGCTCCAGTGCTGTATATTTACATACCTAGCTTATGGAAAGGACATAATCCAGAAAGACTTCACAACTACACAAATGACTAGAAAAGAAATTTAAACCCAAATATCTGAACCCTACTGTGCCATTATTTGCAAGCAAACTGATCCGTTATTGTTTTCTCCCTTTCAGCTTTCATTTTGAAAGGCCTCTGTGCAGTTTTATTCTGTGATGTTTTGGATGAATTGTGGTTTGTAACTATAACAGAAACTAACGAAGCACTTTTTTCTCTTTTCTATGATTGATGGTGATAATGATAATGGTGAAGCAACAAGAGGCTGAGGACACCTGCAAATTATTTCATCATGAATTTAGCTGCAAGTGACTTTCTGATGTCTGCAACTCAAGCTCCAGTCTGCTTTTTCAACAGTATGCACAAGGAGTGGGTACTTGGAGACGCAGGTGCCTTTCCCAATAGTTTTACATTTTCCAGCTGCATCAAGTTTCTCCTTGAACTGCAAATGGAATTATAAGGATCCTTTATCAACAAGGGTGTAATTTTTTTTAACCATCCCTGACCTTTGATCAACAAATTAATTTCTTTTTTCCTACCTCTCCCAAAGGAAAGGAATTTGTAGTATGTAATGATTGCACAATTATCTGTTAACATGATGAATGATGGATAACAATAACCAGAAGTTCATTTCCCATTATTACGAAGAAGCTGTATATAAAAAGATGAAATGAAATATAACAAGCTAATATATGAGATTCATATATTTGTTTGTTATATTAATATAACACCTAATTCCATATCTTAATCCTAAGAACAGTCCTAGAATTATAGTTAAAATGGTCCATTATGACAATAAAAATCCATCAATTTGTTCAGTACATAAATGCGAATTAAAGCAATGGTTGAACAAAGAACTTTTACTTGAATGTATCAGTAAAAAGGAATTCATTGTTCCCTAAGATAATTATTTTTATTACCAAATTGCTCTTACAGTTAAAAAAAAACTTTTTCTAACATTCAGTGGAGTCTTCCTGCTTTTAAATTAACATCATTATTCTTTACCCAATAGAGAACAGTATTTGGAATCATAGTTGGAAGTGATTATTAATCCAACCCTCCTGTCCTATGCAGGAATCCATTAGTAAAGCATTCCTTACATACATCCATTCATCAACAGCTTAAATACATCCAACAAAAGAGAATCCAGTTCTTCCTATTATAGGTGGTTTCATAGCTTTCATCATTTGGATCTATTTCCTGATGTCATTAAAATCTGCTTCTTTGTAATGGTTTTTCAAGGAAGATTGTGAGTTTCTATGGAAATTGCCTTTAAGTATTTTAGAATTGCTGCCATATCTCCTCTTGTTATTGTTCATCAAAGATGATATGCCAGTTTTTTCAGAACTTACTCTCAATACTTACTCTCCAGTACTTTTTGATCATCCTTCTTTCGCGCCTTTTCATCAGTTCTATTTCTCTGATCTCTTAAAAAAAAAAAAAGAAAGATCCCCAGAATAGTACTTAAAGTGGAGCCTCACTTATGCAAAATAGAGTAGAACTTTTATTTCTTTGTGTATAGAATTGAATAGAATATTCTTCAGTCATAAAGCAAGATATGTAGATACTCTATGGATTAGCAATAGAATATAGTAAAAAAATAAAACTTGAACCATGATGTTCAATCATATTGGCATCAATGATTCCTAAGAATTAAATGTTTTCAGAACTTCTGAAAAAGATACATTTTTACAACTTTTCAACAGGTTAGAGGGGAGCCCCCACAGGCATTGCACATTTTTGTGTCCCTTCTATTGTACATTTTCATAAATGGGAGGCCAACAACAGGCCTCCTCTGATAGTCTGAACTGAGTAAACAGAATCTGTTTGGTAATAGATATACAAACTATAATCCATATAGAACTTTATAGGTGAAAACCAGCACCTTGAGCTACAGATTTCCCATACTTTATATCTTAAGAGTTGCCTTATCTTAAAATAATAAGCTATGTTTATATATCATGATCATATATATGGCATATATCCATGATGGCGAACATATGGCATGCGTGCCAGAAGTGGCATGCAGAGCCATCTCTCCAGGCACACCAATCGTTGCCTTTTGCTTTTCCAGGCACGTGCCAGCCAGCTGTTCTTCATGCAGGCAAGGGTTCTGGAAATCGGCAAAGCAGCTCCCTGGCACACATGCGCACATCAGCCAGCTAGTCTTCACACATGCATGCGTGTTTGGAAGACCAGGTGGCCAGTGTGCATGTGCATGCCAGAAATCTGAGCTTCTGGTTTCCAGCACTCCCCCGTGTGTGCACTGGGGAGCTGTTCTTCTAGTTTGCCATGCACATACTCCCATTTTGGCACTCAGTGCAGAAAAGGTTCGCCACCACTGGCATATACAGTATTTGTTGAATTAAACATTAATGACTTAATTTACAGAGTATAAAATCAAACAGATTACTATCCCCAAATCGAGATCATAACATAGTTCAAATTTTAGTCTTGATCAGTGGAATGGGAAGATCACTGAATTACCAATTCTAAGAGTGTCATATTCTCAACCTCTTGGCTTTTTGGGAGCAGGAAAGTATATATTTCAGTTGAGCTATGCCCAGGCTGTACAATCTTTCTGAACTCTGGTGTGTTCCTTTGTCCTTTGAGTTGTTTCCAGTCCTGATATCACTCCTTCATTGTGACCTCCTGATGCAAGTCGTCTTTCCAGGGTCATCCATAATTCAGGCCTATGTATTATATAATACAGTTTTCTAAATCGGCACTTGCGTAATAAAAAAAAAATCATATATTTCTCATACTTTCTCAACAAAACCCCAAATTACTAAATTTTGTTCATGGTCATTTCTGTACTTCCAATCAGAATTCTTTCAATGCAGGCACTCTTAACAAACCAATTTACTGTAATTTTTGTGCAGATAGTCCTTGATTTATAACCACAATCAAGCCTAAAATTTATGTTGCTAAGTGAGACATTTGTTAAATAAGTTTTGCCCCATTTTACAACCTTTCTTGCCATGTTTGTTAAATGTATCTCTGCAGCTGTTAAGTTAGTAACATAGTTGTTAAGTGAATCTGATTTCCCCATTGACTTTGCTTGTCAAAAAGTTATAAAATGTGATCACAAGACCTTGGGACACTGCAACCGTCATAAATATGAGTCAGTTGCCATGTGTCTGAATTTTTTTTTTTTTGAAACAAATTTTTATTAATTTTAAAGATAAAACAACACATCATTAACCATTAAATACATAAACACATAAAACCTCTTAACATTGTAAATCCTTACAAGTCAAACAAAACATTATTTTTATACAGCGTAATTCCAATTTATCCCATCTCCATATGGACACACAAATATCTTTCAGCAAATTTCTCATTATTTCTCTTTACTCCTATTCAATTTCATTTCTCTTCCATATTTATCCATTTTATAGTCATCATATTCTTTTCTTTCTGGCTTGTTTAAATTATTCTCGTCTAACATTCCTCCAAGGTTTTATTGATTCTTTTTTCCTTTTTTTTTTATAAAAAACAAATTTTGTTAGTTTTACCATAACCACAATACACAAACATACAAACACAAAACATAAACAAAACTAAAAGATCTTTTCTGAAGGTTGTCTGTTCCCGGGTTAAAACTCTTTACACAGACACAAATTCAAACATCATATTCAACCCATATCTCCTTCCATATCTTATTACCATTTTCTTTTATATATATATATATAAAAACCATTTTTATCAGTTTTATAAAAACAATGCACAAAGAATCAAGGCATAGCAGCTTATAAATTCTTTTCTAAGAAAAAATAATAAAAAAAGACCAATAAGGCATAACATTTCCAGATTATAATATCAATATTTCATATAATATTAACTTCATATCTTGTCCCTACTTCTCTTTTCCATCCAAATTATTTATTAATTAAAATTTTATTGCCTTTTATCAATATACAAAATCCAAAAAAAAAAAAAGCATATATATCCTTCCATATCTTATTACCATTTTCAACCACATTCTTTGTCTGTTCTATTTCCAATTATCCATTCATCTTTTTTTTCTTTTACTATACTTCTCCTGTACACCAATTGGAGTAACATCTATAATTCATTACCCTAACTTAGAAATACTACATATAGCAATCTTTCTTGGGATTCTGTTTAAAAGATTCTAAAATTACATAATAAATTTTATATTCTAAATATACATATAAAAACACACTCTTATATACCCTCCAGAATCCCTCTTTTAATCTAAATTAAATTCACCCATTGTCTCTAAATAAACTTTTTTTCTTTAAGTCTTGCTTCCCCCCATTAAGACTTCTCCTCCCCCCCTTTCTCTCTTGCTTATTCTTCTCCTTGCCCTTTCTACCCCTTTGCTTTTTCTCTTTGCTTTTCTTGCTCCTTTTCCTTTGCTTTCTAACCTTGCCTCCATCTTTTCGCTCATTTTTCTCTCTTTTGGTTGTTTTTATAATTCTTAAAATCCCCTTTTTCTTATCCTTTTTCTCCTCCTCTCCGGAAGGGACCCATTGTTCATCAAAGATGGCTTCTTCTTCCTCTTCTTCCTTGTCCCAGTCCTTCTGCTGCGTAATCAACTTTTCAACAGAACATAACGCCATTTCTAAGAATTGAAACAAAGTGCCCAAAGTATCTTCTTTTTTATATTTTTGATATTCAATCTCTAGTTCATCCACAGACGATGCCATTATAAAAAGGGAAACTTTTTCCAAAACAACCACAAGTATTTTTAATCAAAGACAATCAAAAGCAATTAAAAAAAAAGTTCCAAAAGTTAATACTTTTCTTCCTTCTTCTCTTTCTCTTTCTAAATTAATTTTTAATCAAAGAGGTCCTATTACGATATATCTTCTTTTGGGATCCACAAAGACGTTCTAGACAGTCTCCTCCTTTTTCAGCTTCTGCTCCAATTTTTTTTCTCCCTTCCCACTTGCAATGACAATTTTAAATAATCAAAAAACCATACCTCCAGCAGAGATTTTCCAATTTCTTAAATTTTTCAATGTCCAAAAATCCCTTTGTCTCTTGGCTTCAGCTTTCAAAGCAATCCACTTTCAATGTCTAATATATCCAAATATTTCTGCTTTTTCCGTGGGGTGGGAGAGTAAAAAAAAAAAAAAAAAAAATTCCCTTTAACAGCTTCTCCGCCGCTTTTCGCTCTTCTTAGGGATACAGTGTATCCTCCAGCAATTCAAGCAGCTCAATTCCAGGCAATTTAAAAGGTGTTACTTGACCCGGCTCAGACAGAACTTTCACTCTTCACACTTCCTCCAGCACAATCTTACCCGGTTGCTGGCTTCTTCGTGGCGGCCATTGCTGACCGCCGCTCCACTGCCTTGGGAAAAAGGGGTTTTCCCGGAGAAGGGGGGGGTCTGCGATACCCCCACCTCCCTATCCGACTCTCCTCTCTCTTCAGCTGTCCCTACAGGGCAGCCATATCCCCCTGACCCATCTGGATCGGGGGTACCTCGACAGCTAGCACAGCAGGAATCGCGAGCTGTCGCGAATTCCTGCTGCCCCGAAGCCACGCAAACCGGAAGTCCCATGTGTCTGAATTTTGATCACCTGGCCATGGGGTTGCTGCAATGCAGTGTGAAAAATGATCATGTCACTTTTTCCAATATTGTGATAATATTCAAAATTATATTTTGCTTACTGAATAAAGTACAAATGAATTTAGTTCATGGATACACTTAAAGTATTTGGACTTAAGAAGGTTGCAAAATGGGCAGAGCAATTATATTATACATCAACAAGAATTTGCATTTGGAAGTTTTTCTTTTTTAATTATGTTATGCCTGTTTTACGCTTACAATTCATACATTTTCAGATTTAAAATCGCAATATGCCATGTGGTCGTTTTTCAGCAGTTATGGCGTCCAAGGATCATAAAAAGGAGACCAAAAGCCTCATGTATTTGCCAGTCACCATCTTTAATAGATCTTAGTGGGTAGATTCATGCAAATCTGTTCAATCAAAATCAGACAAACCACAAAACAAATAAGCGATATATGTGACTTTATGGAAGAAATAGAAATCAGGAAATATAAACTTTAAAAATGTGGGAAAAAAAGTCACCTGGTGTATATATAGTTCTAAAAAATAGTATACGTAAAAAACTCCTTATCCTCTGAACTATGAGAAATATTTACGGATGACTTTTTCTTGATTTTTTCCCACCCTCCTCCTTTCCCATTGCAAACTAAACATCTTGTGTTTTTGTTTTGCTCTTTGTTTGCCCCAGGTTGTAACTTCTATGCTTTTTGTGGAGCTCTCTTCGGAATAACCTCAATGATGACCTTGCTAGCTATTTCGGTGGATCGCTACTGTGTGATCACAAAACCTCTCCAGTCCTTAAAAAGAAGTACAAAGAAACGCTCCTTTATAATCATCATGTTTGTCTGGCTGTACTCACTGGGTTGGAGTGTATGTCCATTATTCGGGTGGAGTATGTTATCAGTTTCCTTTCATTTGTTTCCTTTATTTCTTTTACTCTTGTATCTACATTGTATGTATATGTGTGTGTGCATATACTCACTATATGTGTTCTAATACTGCCCTCCAATTGGGCTGTACAGCAGCTCCCACTCTCCCCATAAGAATATTGGCTGTATATGTATATTTGTGTGGTATAATCATACCGATAAGATTGATCAATATTTTACTTGCAAGTTATTTTGGCAGGGGTTTTATTGTTTGGTTTATTATATATTTGATGAGTGTGTATATGTATATATAGGTATCTGGCATATATATTGGTATGTATAGGACAGGGGTGTCAAACTCGATTTCATTGAGGGCCACATCAGGGTTGTGTTTGACCTCGGGGGGGGCATGGCTAGGGGGGCATGGCCAGCATATCACTCATGTCAGAGGAGGTGCCTGTGGTGGCCTGAGCGCTCTGGCAGAGAAAATGGGCTCCCAAACCCCATTTTCAGCTGCGACGGCATCTTGCAACCCTCTGCCAGCAAAAACAGAACTCAGGAGGGCTGCGCACAACCCTCACAAGCTCTGTTTTCGCTGGCAGAGGCACCATGGGCCAATCCTTCACTCTTTCCAGGGTGGCTCCGTGGGCCAGATCTAAGCACCCTATGGCCCACATCTTGCCCTCAGGCCTTGAGTTTGACACCTCTGCTATCGGAGGTTTCTACAAAACTACATTCAAAAAATGCACACATTTTTTTCTGCTAGAAACATAGGGCTACAGGTTGCTTTCTTGATAAGCTTGACTGAATAATTTGATTTTTTTTACTCTGTCTTTTATTACTTTATAAGAAACTCAGGGAGGCAAACATACTCCTTACTCCTGTTTTCCCACAGCAACAATCCTGTATGATGAGTTGGGCTAACAGTGAGTGATTGGCCCAAGTCACTCAGCTGATTGTTGATGTCTAAAGCAAGACTAGAACTCACAGTCTGCTGGATTCTAGCCTGGTGCCTTAACCAGTAGATCAAACTGAACCTCCTTTCATATTAGTCGATTTGATTTCCAAAAATTTAAGTGGAACTGAGGATTTCTTTATTTAGATTGGAATAATATCATACACAGCAATAAAAAATATGAATTAATTAAGTCTTATGTCAACCCCAAATACTTTTAATATATTTCTCTTAATAGATGTGCTAAATGCAGCTCAAAGAATTTTAGTGTGGTAATAAAATTAAACAAATACAATTGGGTGACGGAAAGATCCAAATATATCATTTTTAGTAGCTGTGTTGTTCATTCATCTAGGTTTGAATAAGTTAGGTTAGAGAGTTATTGTCTCTGTTGTATGTTTCACCAATTAATATTGCATTTTCCTATCCTCCTCCATTGGTGGAGAGAACGTATTTTGCAAGTATCCAGAACCATATATTTTAATAACTAATTAATATCTAGTCATATTATTGAAAACTGACTAGGGAAGAGTTGTTATCAATGGATTTAGTGACTCACAACTAATTCTAAGCAAAACTCTAATTAGCAGATGCTGAATTTTCAAGAGCCTTTTAAATCTTTTTTTTTTCAGCATAAAAACATCTGGTTCTGGGTTAAATTAAAGGATTTACTGCAATATCTCTGTTTTTTATAAACATCAGCTTAAGAAGATGTACTTTTCTCTCCATCATAACCTGAAGCAATAGGAAAGCATCACACATTGGCTTTGCAATGTAATTCCATATATATAATCTGGTTTAAGAATGCACCAGTGAATCTTCTTGGCATCTTTTGAGCTACTCGTAGCTCGGGTGTACTTAGCAGAACGTCTGTGGATACAATGTTATGTTAACAATCAGCATTAAAACTGTATGGCAGTAACCCTGTCCAGATGTTACAGGTTTTATCTCTCTTAAGCTTAAATAAGTAACAGCAAGGGAGTATGACAGTCAAGATATCCCAGAATGACCCTAATTCTAAGGATAGTGGGGAATTAGTTAATGTTCCATGTAAGACTTTGAAACACTTCTCCATGATCACACCTCTTCTGGTTGCACTGCCAACAGAACAAAATCATGAAGGATTTTCATTAAAAGACAACCTTCTCTGTATGTAGAATCTAACTGCAAATTACAGGATTTCACTCTTTATATCCGGAATTTAAGTAGAAGTCCTGTCCTGGGAACTCATAAATTAAAGTATAAATCAATGTTAAAATAAAGTCCACAAATAAAATCTCATTTTAAAAAACCCTTCCTCAAAGGCGGTTTAAAATAGGCAAAATATTTTCCATACATGTATGAAAGCAAAGGTATAAAGCCACTAGAATTGCACAGCTGAATGATCAGTTCAATCGTCAACTGACTGATGATCAAAAATGTTCCTGTTTGTATTTTTTAAAAACATTTAAATATTTATAAGCATAGAAGCATTAGAAATTAAATAAAATTATTCCATAATTTAGCCATTGCATTCTATATAAATCTTCTACAGGGCAAATATACACACGTCTCCCATATTTTTAAAAGATTTAAACCATTTTGAACATAGAAGAATCCAAAATGAAGTAAAATAAATCCTGTAGTTTAATCTCTGTGTAGTTTTCTGCAAATATTTTTCAATTTCTAGTGATTCTGCTTTTAGGACTAACCTCTGAAGGAACTTTTAGACACAGCTTAATTTGTTCTGTCAAGACTAGCATCCCCTTGTTGAGATTCCATTTTTTTTTAAAGAAACCTCTGTTGATTTTCCATTTGAGTAAGTTCTTATTAAGTTATTAATAAGTTCTTATTCAAATATAAAAATAAGTTCTTATTCCAATGGAAAAATCAACAGAAATTTCATTTAGAAAAATGGTTCTAGGTCCTGAATCTCATCTATGAGATGAATTTCTCTGAATAGTGCAAAGCATCTGTAGGAACAGGTTTGGAAATGTCTTTACTGCAAACTAATCATTTGAATAAGTTATTTAATGTATATGTTCTGATTCAAATGGTTAATTTGCAGTAAAGACATTCCCAAACCTGTTCCTACAGGTACTTTGGACTACCAACATACAGAGCCATGCTCACTGATATTGATGGGTATTTTAGCCAATACAAATACTGTCAAAGGCCTTCTAGAATGTGAAACTTCATAGCATAATAAATAATTTTATATTTTGGGACTAAGATTTAAAGATAAGATGAAGACAACTACATTTATTGAATGGTGTTGCTGTTTCCTTCTTAAATAACAAATTCTTACATCTGTTGTTACTTATTTTATGCACTATATAATAAATGTTTAATTAATATTTAGGTTCCTATATCCCAGAAGGTTTGATGATATCCTGTACATGGGACTATGTAAGCTATTCTCCATCAAACAGAAGTTACACCATGTTGCTATGTTGGTGTGTGTTCTTCATTCCTCTTATGGTAATCTTCCATTGCTATTTATTCATGTTCCTCACCATAAGAAGTACAGGAAGGTAAGTGTATGACTGAAAAAATTAACTATTAGGAATTCAAGTACATTCCCTGTTATGTTCTAAGCATGGGTGCAAGGATGGAGACGAGCCAGTGAAACAGTGAACTTCAACTCTTTATTTACATGTGAAAACAGCTCAGCTCTATGGCCACGATGGGCCCCTTTATATAGGCAACTCTTAACTTATTTAACCAATGAAAACACAGGGAGCGCTAGCTCCATTAACCAATGGGAGAGGCTTGCTAATAGCCAATCAGATTCTCCTGAACGGACCAATCCGATGTCGCTATTATCGGCCAATCAGAAGTGCAGGGCCAGAACCCTGCACTTTGCTTCAAGCTCTTAATGATCTTTATTAAGTATTTATTGATTCACAACATTCCCATTGATTATAAGCTGTAATGGTGCATTAAGAACTGGAAAGAGATTCATATTCTTACCAAATAAATATTCCTCCATTATCAGTAAAGACAATGTTATTTTATATCCTATCACACAGGAGCCACAACTAAGTGAATAAGAAAGTCTCTGCCATAGGAACTTAGGAGATCAAATTTAATTTGATCCTAATAAGGGGCGTGCATAAGTGCACCATCGTGCCTACCATCCCTGTCCTATTGTCCCCATTTATTCATACTTATTTCCTGTATTCTTACCCATGTTTATACTTATACCTATTATCTTGTAAGCGACTGACAAGCCAAATAAATAAAACAAATAATTCTAGACCGGAAAAACAATCCAGACTCTAAAAATTGGTCATACAAAATCTGTTAGCTGAAAGCTCTTAGAGATGAAGATCAGACTGTGATTCTTAGCTTGTCTCACCTTAATTTGAATGCTGAATGTATGGTTCATGTAAATATGACTTTTATTAGTTTTGGTACCTTAGATAAGTTCAGAAATGCTTATTGTATTGAATCATGACATGCTTGGTTTTCTTTCAGTATTTTCCTTATTTCCATTTCCTGTTTTTCTTTGTTTTTGTTTTAATTTTGCAGTTTAGTTTTCTTTTGAATAGATTAGATTAAATATATATAAGCATTGTATTCAACTGTTATGGAGTGGTGCTTTAGCTTTAGAGGTGGAGCGCTCACAATGAGGAGGCTGTGAGTTCAATCCTAGGTAAAGGCGGATATTTCTCTTTCTGGGCACAATGAGAAAAGGAACATTAAATAACCAACTATTGTTAGGTTTCATCCAAGCCACACTATTTCATGAAGCCATGAAGGAGCAACCAACATCTTTCAAATCCCTATGAGTTTATAACCAGTATTGTAAATAATTGCCATCATTTTTCTTATTCCCAAGACTTTCTGGCATCACTTCTGAGTATTTAAATACAGTCCGCCCAGCAACCTAAGAAGAAAAAAAAGTTAAAACTTGGGTGACTAGTATAACTTGCAGCGATACCAGGTGATTGATGGCCCCAGCATGGCAGAATGAATTCTTAATCAAAGCCCTGCTGTTTTCTCATTCTTTTACAGGAATGTTCAGAAATTAGGATCCACCTCTAAACGTAAAAAGTCAAGCTCACAGAGCATAAAGAATGAATGGAAACTAGCAAAAGTTGCCTTCGTAGCCATTGTGGTTTATGTTGTATCCTGGTCTCCGTATGCTTGTGTCACCTTGATTGCATGGGCTGGGTAAGTGTCAAATCACCATCTCAGTCAAGAGTAGAAAAAATAGAAAAAGAGAATAAAATGAGAAAGCACTAAACTCTTTGACAAATATGTCTCTCTCTTAGTTACTTGGTGAGTGAGGCATTAACTATAACAAAGTCCTTGGACTCTCTGAGCATGATTGTTTTCTTGCAGACATTTCATTATGCAAAGTAAGTAACGTGCCCAGTGCCCAGATGATATTACCTAGTTTGGTGATGAAACGTCTACAAGAAAACAACCAAGCTCAGAGAATGTCAAGGACCCCTCATTTTAACCCTAGACTATAATATTCTCCCTTTGTCAGTAACTGTAATAAATATTATGCTCTGCCAGGGCAAAAAAATCCTGAATATTTCAGTTTAAATAAATACCAAGTTAGACAAAGTATTTTTCCCCTTGATATATTCCTTACCGAGAAATGCATCACAGTTGAAAGGAATAATTTATGGTTTATCTTGTTACTTTTTACCAAGAACTTCCTGCCATCTCTTTCTATTTTTTTAATTGCTTTAAAAACAGTATTGTGAAAACATGTAAAATATTTATTGTATGGAACTTGCTATTTTTAAAATATTTAAAAGCATATAAGAGACACACATGTCATGGAAAGTTTTTCAGTATCAGTATCTCCCATCTGCCCTTCGTATGTATCATAATTTCATACTTCCAATTTTCTCTCTCCAAATCACCAAAATTAAATTTATAAAAAGTCACTGAAGACATTGATATATGTGAAAGCACTGTAGCAGATCATCAAATATTCAACCATGTGCTTAGTTAAAGGTCTAGTGATTAATCTAAGTTTTTTTTTCTTATTTCTAGTTATGCCAGGGTCTTAACTCCATATTCTAAGTCTGTGCCTGCTGTTATTGCCAAAGCTTCAGCAATTCACAATCCTATAATTTATGCTATTATCCACCCAAGTTACAGGTACTGTACATTCACTCTTAACACACTACTTTTAAACTCTGATATATTTGAAGTGAAATTAATCCACTGTTGGATAGTAGGACATTTTTATTTAAATTACTTCATTTCTGCCTGGATTCCTATATTTTTAGCAATTTAACTAGTAACAATATCTTTTCTGTCTGTACAGTATTTAAAAGAAAAATGAGTTTAAAATGCATAAGTTCCTCATTAAAAGACAGTAGCTCAAGGCTGATCTTGTCTGAATTTATCAGCTAAAATATGATAGACCAGAAAATACGTGAATGAGAGGGCTATCCCCTAAATATCAGAGTTGTAAGCTAATCCTGAAAGTTAGAAAAACATCATGGAAGAAGGCTATAATAGTTTCTATATTGCTGTCAAAATCTACCGAATGGAGTATGGAATCAAAGAGATTCCAGCTCAATTTTGTCCTTCTCTTTATCAGGACAATGCCATAATTTTCCAAACTGATATGTTCTAGGTGTCTTGGAACCAATGATGAACATTGATTGACATACTGTTTGCCATAACTAGTGGAAGCATTATTAATGGCAAGAAGTCCATGGGTCAGTAAAAGAACTTTATGGACCCCATTTTTTGAAACTTGTATTCCCCAAAAGTCAGTTCAGTCTCAAATGTTCTTGCATTCCACATGCTAAATTGGTCCTAGTTGACAATTATAGCAATTTGGGATATTACATTTCTTATTGCCTTTTCTTTTTGTGTGTATACTTGTTGTTCATTACTAAGAATCTGTCTGGACTGAAGTTGGTAGTAAATATTATTACATAAATAACATACGTTTACAGAATAAATACTTCTTTATATAATTCCTTAATCTGCAAGATTAATATGGATAGCAAAATAGAATTACCTTCCATGCCTTTTTTGAAGAACTTAGTAATATATTATTTTTATTCCATGCCTAATCTTATGTTGTTCCAGAAAGAATTTTTGTCTGCTTTCTAAAGTTTTCTTTGCTGTCAGCTAACAGAGAATTTCATGACAATCTGTACACATTTATCTTTCAGTTGTTTTGGCTCATTCTGCTTGTCTAAGTGTCAAGAATTGAATTAATGATGCAGAATTATACAGACATTAAAAAGAAAGATTAAAATCTAATATCAGCTGACAGCTTTTGAGTCCCAAGTTCATTACTATATGCTGATTATGTTTGAACACGGAAAAAGCTGTAATATTTTATAGAAAGGCACATCATTCTCCCTCTCCCTCTCTCTCTCTCTCTCTTTCTCTCTCTCTCTCTCTCTCTCTGTGTTCAAAAAAATCTGAAGACTTCTTTGATTTTGATTTTTCAAAATCTAGACAGACTTCATTAACCAGGACGTAAGGATTCAATTCAACCTCAGATCTGTCAGGATCTATCAAGCTCATTATGTTTGCAACAAATTTATCTCCAGAACTATGATTAAAATCTTGAAAGCTTAACATAGAATAAACAAGAATGCATATCCTGTTATCCTGGTCTACCCTTTTACCTTCAAAAACTTTAAACATTATTATTATTATTCATTATATAATGAATAATTTCATTGTAATGAAAAAGGACATTTTAGAATTTAACATCAAATATCTCTTTGAAATACTATTATCCACAATGTATACTCATCCAAGGCTCAATTTTCTATTTTAGTTTATTGAAATAAGTAACAAAAATAAAAAGCAAGATATTAAATCAGTGGTAGACAAAGAACTAGCTTTATATGATGTATATGATTAACTTCAATTATCCTGATATCAATTGGAAAACTAATTCTGCACCAAGTGAGAAATCAAATAAGTTCCTAACCAACCTAGCTGACAACTTTGTTGTCCAAAAGGTAGAGGGTGAAACTAGAGGGACAGCCATACTGGACTTAATTCTTACCAACAGAGAAGAAGTGATAGAGGGACTTGAAACTGCAGGAACCTTGGGTGAGAGTGACCATGTCATACTAGAATTCAACATAACAAAAACACAAGCAACAGAACATAATGACACCAGAGTTTTGGATTTTAAAAGAGCTGATTTCAATAAACTCAGAGAGAACTTGGGAAAGATTCCATGGATAAAAATCCTAAAGGAGGAAACAACTCAAGAATCTTGGGAAACTCTAAAAAGTATGATCATAGAAGCCCAGACCAGCACAATACCACTGAGAAAGAAAAACAAGAAATCCAAAAAGAAACCAGGATGGCTGCACAAAGATCTCTCTGGCAAATTGAAAAAAAAAAAAAGCACAAGTACAAAAAATGGAAAGAACAACATACAACTAAGGCAGAATATCAGCAGATAGCCAGAATCTGCAAAGACGAAGTCAGGATAGCAAAGGCTCAGAACAAACAAAGACTTGCAACAAAAGTCAAAGATAATAAAAAAAGTTTCTTCCAACATATAAATAACAAGAAAAAAAATCAAGGAAACAGTCAGTCCACTAAAGAGAGAAGACGGCAAGAAAGTAACAGGCAATAGAGAGAAAGCAGAACTGCTTAACTCATTCTTTGCATCCATCTTCACGCAAAAAGAAACTGTAGCTCAATCCACCAAAAACATAACTGTAAAAGACAGACCAGAAATAAAAGTTAAAATAAGCAAAAAAATAGTAAGAGAACACCTGTCTAATCTTGATGAAAACAAATCACCGGGGCCTGATGGATTACATCCCAGAGTTTTAAAGGAGCTGGCAGAGGTCATCTCAGAACTACTGCACCACATCTTTCAAAAATCCTGGAGCACTGGGGAACTACCAGAGGACTGGAAAAGAGCTGATGTGGTTCCCATCTTCAAAAAAGGAAAAAAAAACAGACTCAGGAAACTATAGACCAATCAGCCTAACATCCGGGAAGATACTGGAAAAGATAATAAAAAAACAGATCTGCCAACATCTAGAAACAAGTAAAGTAATAACTAGCAGTCAGCATGGGTTTGGTAAGAACAGATCATGCCAAACCAATCTTATTTCATTCTTCAACACAGTGACTAAATTAGTAGACCAGCAAAATACTGTGGACATAATATATTTAGATTTCAGCAAGGCATTTGATAAAGTAGACCACAACCTACTTCTTAGTAAGCTAGAAAAAAGTGGAATAGATAGCACCACCACTAGATGGACTCTCAACTGGCTGGAAAACCGTACTCAATGAGTAGCCCTTAATGGGTCTAAGTCTACATGGAAGGAAGGAAGCAATAGGGTGCCACAAGGTTCAGTCTTAGGCCCAGTACTCTTCAATGTCTTCATTAACGACTTAGATGAGGGAATAGATGGGGAACTTACCAAATTTGCAGATGATACTAAGCTGGCAGGAATAGCTAACACCCAAGAAGATAGGCTGAAGATCCAGATGGCTCTTGACAGACTAGAATACTGGACCATATCTAACAAAATGAAATTCAATGTAGAGAAAAGTAAAGACCTGCACTTAGGCAGTAAAAGTACACATATAGACTGGATGAAACCAGGCTCAATAGCAGTAGCTGTGAGAGGGATCCTGGAGTCTTAGTGGACAACCAGCTAAATATGAGCCAGCAGTATGCAATGGCAGCCAAAAAAGCTAATGCAATCCTAAGTTGTATTAACAGAGGGATACAATCAAGATCAAGATCCTTAGTAAGACCACACCTAGAGTACTGCATCCAGTTTTGCTCACTACATTATAAAAAAGATGTTGAGACTCTAGAAATAGTACAGAGAAGAGCAACCAGGATGATTAGGGGACTGGAGGCTAAAACATACAACAAACGGTTGCAGGAACTGGGCTTGGCTAGTCTAGTAAAGAGAAGGACCAGGGGAGACATGATAGCGGTCTTCCAATATTTGAGTGGCTGCCACAGGGAGGAAGGGGTCAAGCTATTTTCTAAAGCACCTGTAGGCCAGACAAGGAATAATGGATGGAAACTGAACAAAGAGAGATTTAACCTGGAAATAAGGAGAAACTATCTGACAGTGAAAATAACCTACCAATGGATCAGAAGTTGCCCTTGGAAGTTGTAGAAGCACCATCACTTGAGACTTTCAAGGAGAGATTGGACTACCGTTTAATGGTGTAGGGTCTCCCACTTGGGCAGGGGGTTGGACTGGATAACCTACAAGGTCCCTTCCAACTCTGATTTCCTATTGTCTGTTAACTACTAGGGTTAAGATTTTACAATGGCCTGAAGAATAAGGTAGCATTAAAATACTAAATTTCTACCAAGCCAGCTGTCTAGCTTGGAGCTGAAGGAAGAAAATAAATTTGCTGAAACTTGGCTAAAGATAGTTAAACCAATGACAAATTCTTATTTGTTTATAAACAAAGAAAGCAGTTTTTTAAGTTAAGAAAATGTCCCAGGTGAACTACATTTGTATCTTTGATGGCCATTATATTGTAGCTACAATCCTTGAATAGGATCATACATTTACCTAATTTAATTTATTAATTTAACAGGCATACAAATTTAATAATAAATAAATAAATACATTGCCAAACATGAGAGATATGATAATATGTTTTGAGACCTTGCCATGCATATAGGTCAATCCTCACCAAATAAGATTAAATGAACATGAACTATCTATGAATATTTCCTTTCACCCAGTTGTGAAAGGAAATATTCATGTTCATGTTTCATTTTAGAATAGAATAGAATTCTTTATTGGCCAAGTGGACACACAAGGAATTTGTCTTTGGTGCATAAGCTCTCAGTGTACATAAAAGCTATAAGTGATAAATCATGATCATAGTCATCATAAAATACATTCATCATAAATCATAGATACAACATTTAGTGATAGTCATAGGATAGTAAATAAGCAATCAACATAAATCATACTAGGAAACTAAATAATAAAACAATATAAATTGTAAAGATACAAGCAACAAAGTTATAGTCATAAGTAGAAAAGGAGAGTAGTAATAGGAAAGATGAGAAGAATAATAGTAATATAGCCTTACTAAATAGTTTGACAGTGTTGTGGGAATTACCGTATATACTCGAGTATAAGTCGACCCGAATATAAGTCGAGGCACCCAATTTTACCACAAAAAACTGGGAAAACTTATTGACTCGAGTATAAGTCGAGGGTGGGAAATGCAGCAGCTACTGGTAAATTTCAAAAATAAAAATAGATACCAATAAAATTACATGAATTGAGGCATCAGTAGGTTAAATGTTTTTGAATATTTATTTCAAAGAAAAACAGTAAACTAGCTCTGTAAGTGGAAAAGAGAGCCAACAAAACCAATATGGTTTCAACAATAACTTTAAAAGTACAAAAACCTTAGCTCAATCAACAACCAAGCTAAAACACAAGAGTTAAAATCCTTCAAAACTGGATTCCTCCTCATCATCTGTATGTCCAAACAGAGTCACTCTCTCCCTTGCAAGAAAAAAGCATGTGTATGTGCTGCATGTACATCCTGTTTTGGAGAGCCACCATCTCTTTCACAGCTCTCCCTCATGCCTCCATTGCATGGCACACATGCCACGGCTCAGTAGTAGGTCAACATACAGATGTCACACTAGGTTCCCTCCTCAAAAGGAACATCCAACCTTTCTTGAGAAGTACAAACTTCATCTGTTCAGGATTGTGGTGACAAAGGTGAAGGAGGATGGGGCTGAGAGAAGGGAAGGGAAGAAAAGATCAACAGGGAGAAAGACAGGGAGAAACACCTGGAAGTGTGAGCCCTCGAGTTTCCTTAGGGAAGACCAGACAAGAAGGGGAGAGGAGAGGAGGAGGAGGAAGAGGAGAGTTAAAAAAAAAAAAGAGTGGGAAGCCAACTCACGCGTGCCATCAAAGCCAGGGGGAAGTGGGGCTTTCTCCGCCTGCTGCCGCCAGAGGAGTGCGGGGGGGAGTGCGGGGAAAGGGGGCTCGTGCCGAGGCTCCGCAAGCGATTACCAGATTTGCAGCTCCATTTGTTGGTGAAGCTGGAAGCGCGCAACGCAGGAGCTCGTGGGGCCCCCGGGTGCCCGTTAATGGGGAAGAAGAGGCCGCTTGGGGTCACCAGGCTCAGGCAGCCACCCCCTCCCCAGCAGCGAAGAGCTGCTCCGGTGGCTCCCGCTATGGTGCAGCCAGGCACTTTGTCTCGCTGGCCCTGGAGCAGCTCTTCGCTGCTAGGCTAGGGGGTGGGGGAGCCTGGCGGTTTCTTTGCGAAGCTGGAAGCGCGCAATGAGGAGCTCGCGGGGGCCCCGGGCGCCCGTTAATGGGGAAGGAGAGGCTGCTTGGGGTCGCCAGGCTCAGGCAGCCTCCCCCCCCCCAGCAGCGAAGAGCTGCTCCGGTGGCTCCCGCTATGGTGCAGCCAGGCACTTTGTCTCGCTGGCCCTGGAGCAGCTCTTCGCTGCTAGGCTAGGGGGTGGGGGAGCCTGGCGGTTTCTTTGCGAAGCTGGAAGCGCGCAACACAGGAGCTCGCGGGGGCCCCGGGCACCCGTTAATGGGGAGGAAGAGGCCGCTTGGGGTCGCCTGTGTGTCCCTCAGCGGGTAGACAGCCTCGGCGGCGATGCTGCCCTGGAGGCGCGATCGGTTGCAGCCAGGCCAGCGCAGGCCAGGCATGGTGCCGTAGCGGCTGACTCGAGTATAAGCCGAGGGCGGTTTTTTCAGCACAAAAAATGAGCTGAAAAACTCGGCTTATACTCGAGTATATACGGTAGTTGTTTAGCAGAGTGATGGCATTGGGGGGGGGAAACTTTTAGAATCTAATTTCTTTGTTTGTTTTCTGCATTTTAGGAAAACCATTCGAAGAGCTATTCCTTGTTTGAGATTTCTCATACGAATATCCACAAGCGAAGTTTCCACAAGTCTTGCAACTTCTTCCTTCCGGTCTTCTATGTCTAGTCGTGTCTCTTTTGTATCCAAGAACAAAAGCAGTGACATTTCCGCCATTTCTGCTACAGAAAAAGTTAAGCTTGTCTCATGGAGAAGAGGCTGATAGTCTCTCAGAGAAAAGCTTCAAGATCACCTTGAACATGCCATGATTAATTATGCATGGACACAAACATTCAGGCTCATGTCTCTTTGGTACACATCCTCACTCTAACCTGTTTCAAGGTTAATCCATGTAATGAGCATTTTTGTAATGGGGTTGTTCAAAGAAACTTCAACCAAATTGGTATTTAATTGCACCAATCTCTCTCTCTTTCTCCCTCCCCCTTTCTCTCACACACACCTCTTCTATCTATCTATCTATCTATCTATCTATCTATCTATCTATCTATCTATCTATCTATCTATCTATTAAGATATCATTAGCTGTTCATCAGCCTACCAGCCTTCCATAGAAAATGAAGATAATGCTTTTGTTAATTAAGATCAGGACTATCTGAGAAAGGACTGTTATGTTAAATACTTCTATAGAAGAATATATATATATATATACTTCATTGTAACACCATCCAATTTTTCTTTTCTTTTCTCCTTTCTTTCCTAGACTTGGAGTGATGTAGAGCTTGATCCTGTGGAGACAGTCCATACAAAATTGCAGCCACCTGAAAATAACTCTTTTTCAACAAATGCAGAAGAAAAAAGTGAACTGTCCATCAATGCACCAATTGAAGAAAAGGTTAAATCAATATTTTCGAATGTTCCTTTAATTCTTACTAACAAATCTTTTGTGCAAGCCTAAAGGGGAATTCTTCCACCTATTACAACCTTATCTTTAACAAGAGCATAAAAATCAAATGCCAAGATAAAATACTAACATAATGAGTAGCATGTGTAATAAAAGTATAACATATATTACCAAATAACAAAAATATAACTTAAGCTACCATAAATGCTAATTAACTATACAAATATAAATCTAAAATATTGCAATGTATGAATGCAGGTAACACATGTTACCTAAGACAGGCTAACTACATATAATAAAAAATGAAATTATGACTACAATAGAAGATCTGCCCAGTAATGTTACTTTACCCTTTTGTATTTGAATTTAATTTTTGTTCATTTTAATGGTTGTTCATCTTTTGAGAAGAAAAATTTGCCTAAACTGGATCCTTCCCTATACTGAGGATATGGTGTAAATTCCAAGAACTATTCCCTCTCTGGTTCTCCTTTTCATTTCTTCAGTTCATAACTTCAATTGTTACATCCATCTGCTTCAGATTCCGTACCAGGAATCAAAACAAAATGGCAGAACCCTTGTTCTGTACGGACATTAACATACCTGGAAGCGCCGCGCTGTGATTGGCCAAAGCGCACGGCGATCTCTTTGGCTAAGCAGGCCACACTGATTGGCCCGTAATGAATCTCCCGCGATTGGTGGAAACTAATCGCGGGAGATTCAAAGTGGTGCCATTGGCCGCAGCCGCCGCGGCTAGAGAATAAAAGCCGCGGCTGTTCCCTTTAAACCCCGAGCCGATCTAGGAACCTAATAAAGAGCTGAAACTAAGTCACTGGCTCCGAGTCTCCTTTCCCGCGACGGACACGACACTGGCGACAAAGGTGAGATCCCGAAACTAACCCCATCAAGCACGTGTCCTGAGGAAACGAGACCAACAAGATGGCTAGCATCGCACTGCCCACACCCTTCAACACTGCTACCGAGGACTGGGAGTCATACACCGACCGATTCCTAATGTTCCTTGAAAGTAGCAACTTGAAGGATGCAACCGGGCAGAAGAAAAGAGCCGTCTTCCTAACACACTGCGGGCCTGCAGTGTTCAAGATGTCTAAAGCCCTCGCGAAACCCGGGGACGTGAAGGAGATGGACTGGGCTGACCTCGAGCCGAAACCACTATGCCCCCGCCGTGCCCACCTTCATCAGGCGGCACAATTTCTACCAGCGGGACCAGAGATTGGGTGAGAGCATCAGCAACTTTGTGGCTGATCTGCGGAGCCTAGGAGGCATGTGCGGGTTCTCGGATATGGACGAGGCTTTGCGGGACCGTGTCGTGCTCAGACTCAGAGACCCAGTCCTACAAAGCCAGCTAATGGCAAAAGGCAACATTGCCCTCGCCGACGCCCTCGCTGAAGCCACCGCAGCCAAGGCAACCCGGAAATCGGTGAATCAAATGCAGAGACCGGACACCGGAGAATGCACAGCAACCACCAAGATGGGTCGGGCGACCGAGGCTCACCCAGAAGCAAGCCACTGAGAGACCACCGCCCACCATGGCGACTTCCACTCCGCCTCCGACACCACGGACGAGGAAGAAGAAATACATCAGCTCCAGTCGGGACGAGATTGGCGCGATCGGCGAAGTCGTAAGTCGGGGACCACTTGTGCCGGGTGCGGAGGCGACCACCCTCGATTAGAGTGCCAATTCTTCAGTGCGATTTGCCGGCACTGCGATAAGAAAGGTCACATCACCCAAGTCTGCTGACTGAAAAGAGCCTACAGCCCCCGTCGGCGAAACCAAAGCAACCGGAGACGAGACGGCACACCCCCCAGGGCCAGAGACAGCCAATCCGAAAATCGCTGGAACCGAGATGGACGGAACCGACAAAGCGGTGAAACCCGGCAGAAAAAGGAAACCCACCAGACAGTTGTCATCGGCCACTCATCCACCACAGACGCCCAGAAGGTGTACGTAGAAGTGGGCATCGAAGGCGAACTATGCAAAATGGAGGTGGACTCCGGGTCCTACCTCTCCATGGTTGCCTGGCAAGAAATCAAGCGGTTGGTGCCGGAAATCCACAAGAGGAGGTTGGAAACCCAGAAACTCATCCTCAGACACTACTAGGGGAACCGCATCCCGGTAGTCAGAACCGGACACTTCGAGGTAACCTTCAAGGGCCGCTCAGCAAAGCTTCCCCTGACGATCGTGGACTGAGACTGCCCCAGCCTTTTGGGACTACAGTGGTTCGCACCACTTGGGATTGAGGTTATGGGCGTCGACCACATCGCAGATGCCGACTGGGAGGAGCAACTGGCATGGAACTTCCGGGAAGTGTTCGATGGCACCCTAGGCAAGTACTGAGGGTCCCCTATTTCCTTCAGCCTAGACCCCAGCATTCCTCCAATACGCCTAAAACCACGGCGGGTACCTTTTGCACTCCGGCCCAAAATCGACGAGCAAATTGACAAGCTCATCAAACAAGGGGGCCTACAACCAATCGATCACACCCAGTGGGAGACCCCCATAGTCACCCCAGTCAAGCCTGATGGGTCGGTGAAAATCTGCGGGGACTATAAGGCCACCCTAAATTGCGCCTTATAACAAAGCGCCTACCCCGTCACTCACTGGGGGGGGCAAGGTCTTTGCGAAGCTCGACCTGGTGCAAGCCTATCAACAGTTGCTGGTCGACGCAGAAACCGCCAAGCCGCAGACCATAGTCACCCACCAGGGAGCATTTCACTGTAACAGACTCCAGTTTGGAGTCAGCGTGGCTCCGGGAATTTTCCAGAGCCTCATGGAGAGACTCTTGCAAGGAATTAAGGGGGTGGTGCCCTACTTCGACGATGTACTAGTGTCAGCGGCCAACCAACAAGAACTAGAGGGTCATCTAAGGGAGGTACTAACCAAATTCAAAGAGGCCGGGCTAAAGGTAAAAAAAGAGAAATGCCAGCTGTACACAGAACAAGTCGAATTCCTGGGATACCTCCTAGACCGACTCGGCATCCACCCAACCACGGAAAAAATCAGAGCCATTAAAGAAGCCCCAACACCACAGAATAAAACAGAACTGCAGGCATTTCTGGGACTGCTTAATTTTTATAATGTTTTCCTGCCCCAAAAGGCGACCATGGCGGAGCCTTTGCATAGGCTTTTGGACAAGGCGGCCACATGGACTTGGGGGAAAAGTGAGGAAGCTGCCTTCACCAAAACCAAGGACCTGCTCACCTCGGATGCCATCCTAATCAAATACAATGAGACCCTACCACTTGCTGTCACATGCGATGCCTCACCTTTCAGTGTCGGCGCCGTCCTCAGCCACACACTCCCCGACAGAAAAGAAGCACCCATCGCCTTCTTTTCAAGGACACTCACCAAGCCAGAAAGAAACTACAGTCAACTGGACAAAGAGGCCCTGGCTATCATCACCGCGGTAAAGAGGTTCCACGAGTACCTCTACGGCCGCAAGTTTACCATCATCACCGATCACAAGCCACTGTTGGGAATCCTGGCAGGGAACAGGGCCACCCCGAACATTCTATCTCCAAGAATGACAAGGTGGTCCGAATTCCTTGCTGCCTACAGCTACTGGCTCACACACCGACCCGGTAAGACAATCACCCACGCAGACGCCCTGAGCCGCATGCCGTTACCTGATCTAGACACCGACCCAGCACCCACGACAGCCACCCTCAGCATAGAGACTCTGCCCGATCTACCCATAACCGCGTCAGACATTGCCCGCAAAACAAATAGACAAACATCTCGCGCAGGTGTTACATTAGGTAGAAAAGGGTTGGCCGGAAAGAGACGATGACAAAGCATTCAGGACATTCCGGAACCGGCAAACAGAACTCTCATTACAAAAAGGTTGTGTACTGTGGGGGGATAGAGTTGTTATTTCGGAAAGGTTACAAGGGAAGGTATTGGAGTTGTTACACGAAGGGCACCCGGGCATAGTTAGAACAAAAGCCCTGGCCAGGAGTTACGCCTGGTGGCCAGGGATGGACAAGCAAATCGAGACCTGGGTGGCAAAATGCAAATGCTGCCAAGAAACCAGACCGAGTCCCCCCACAGCACCAATCCTGGAATGGGAAACCCCCAGGGGCCCATGGTCCAGGATCCACATAGATTTTGCCGGGCCCACGAAAGGACATATATTCCTTATCACGGTAGATGCTTACTCCAACTGGTTGGAGGTAAGCAACATGAAAACCACCACCACGGAAGCTGTGACCAAGGAACTCAGCAAGCTGTTCCCAACCCACAGCCTCCCAGATGTCATCGTGTCGGACAATGGGCCCCAATTTATCTCGCTGGAATTCAAAAAATTCCTAACGGAACGGGGCATATGACACGCACTGACAGCACCGGCACATCCGGTGGTGAATGGGAGGGTGGAACGGATGGTTCAATTCACAAAAAAAACCATCCAAAAAATTGAACACAGGGAAATCCAAGAAAAAATAAACAAAATGCTCTTTATACAACACATAACCCCGAACACGACTACCAACAAAAGCCCGGCAGAATTATTAATGGGGAGGAAATTAAGGTCCCCACTAGACAGACTGCACCCCACATACAACCCAGAAAAAACCCCCAAACTCCTCAAGCAAAAACCGAACATTCTCCCCAGGTGACGCAGTCTACACAAAGAACCTTACCGGAGACCCACTCTGGGTACCGGCAACCATAACCCAGCTGACAGGTCCCCACTCGTACCGCCTCCAAACAACCGACAGACGAGCATGGAAACACCACATCGATCAAATGAGATCGAGGACAGCCACAGGAAACACAACCGACACGCAAACAGACACAGACAGGCCCCACAACACATACCAAGAGGAGAGGGAATACCCCGGAACCAGGAAACTATAGAAAGAAACCAGCCATACTCACCGGAAAGCAGCCAGCTCGAAGCCTCACCGGGGAGAAGCAGCCAGGCCAGCTTAACCAGCCCAGAAAAACCAGGCAGGAACGGCAACAACCGCAGCTCAACCAGCCCAAGTAGACCAGGAGGGAGCTGCGACGAAAGGCCCAGCAAGCCTTTCCAGGCGGTTCCATCAACGAGGCAGAGAGCAACACAGAACCTGACCGAACTGGCCGGGAGCCAAGCAACAACTAACCTGCGCAGGTCAAGTAGGCAAGTACGAAGGACTATGTTACGTAGGACCATACCAAGAGGGGAGGGGTGTTCTGCACGGACATTAACATACTTGGAAGCGCCACACTATGATTGGCCAAAGCGCACGGCGATCTCATTGGCTAAGCAGGCCGCGCTGATTGGCCCGTAACGAATCTCCTGCGATTGGTGGAAACTAATCGCGGGAGATTCAAAGTGGTGCCATTGGCCACGGCCGCCACGGCTAGAGAATAAAAGCCGCAGCTGTTCCCTTTAAACCCCGAGCCGATCTAGGAACCTAATAAAGAGCTGAAACTAAGTCACTGGCTCCGAGTCTCCTTTCCTGCGATGGACATGACAACCCTCCTTTTAGTTTTTGAGGAGGAACATGAAAAAAGAAACTCCTTTTTTTTCACAGAGAGTAGGAAGTTTTGGCAACTGCTTTATGTAACTAAAAATACAGAGAGCATCTTCTGCTAATACTGAACAGTTGACTGTAGAAGATTTCCTGAAATGTCAGTCAGTGATATTGTTAGGTGGTGTGTGCAAACATACACCGTAGACCTTGTTTGAAAGATACTTCATTATCAGTGGAATTGAAGTCCCCATAAATATTCAGAGGAGTAGTTCAGAGCCTACTACAGCCAGTTATATGCATTCATTGGAAGTAACTGATACATAAAGCAATTCATACATAGCAACTGACTAATATGTGATTTCTACATCCAACTTCATCCTCCACCCCACACACTGTTCTTGTTGTCCTCTTGCAACAATATAGACTGGAAGCAGTCCAATAAATGTCTTGATGCTCTGATTAGTATTATTTATTAGAAATGAAACTAAAGCATAGAATTCCAGTGAGTATTTTGCTTCCAAATGAATAATCTGTATATCTATCTGTATCGATATTTGGAGGGGGGGCAGTTTACAGCAACAATTTTATGTTTTATTCTTTTGTTAACATAAAAGGGAGGGGATTGGTTTCTGTTGAAAGAAAAGCAATCAGCTCCTTGATTTGGAAATTGCTGAACCTTTTGGAAACACTACTAGACTTCTTATCAATGTGAGAACAGCTCTCCCAATTTTGGTGGATAAGACTAATATTTTTAATTTCCACTGTTTTCCCCCCACAGTTTTCAGTATCTCCCACTTGTCCAGAAGAACCACTCAAAAGACTCCTTAAACTAAATGCTCCAGAACTGCTTCTCTTAACCAGCTCATTGAGAGCATCATCTCTTCCATTTGACTTGAATGCTAGCCGTAGAGGAAAAAGCATGGACACCTCTCAAGCAGAAGTCCATGAAGACCCAATAAGTAGCCAGGATTCCTTGGAAACTCCCACACTCCCATTCTCCCACACTCCCATTCTCCCACACTCCCATTCTCCTACCTCAGAAACCACTCTGTCTGAGGAGCAATCTTTGACTGAAAATATAGAGGAAGAAAACACTGGTCTGTACTCGGCTCCAGACAAGAACTACCTGTTACTCAAAAGAAGGCTTCATTCATCTACTGGACCAGTTGAGAAGCTTGTGTCATAAGCTTGTTTCTTTGAATGATGATACCAAAAACAAAAATTGCAGAATAGTTTAAATGAAACATTTCTTCATGCAATGCTGAGGTCATTTCTGAACATGACTGTCAAAACCACCTCGTAAATATGTCATTATATAATTGGAATAAATGTTCATTCTTCCATTACTTTAACTGGAATGCTTAATATATGACTGTCCTATCACCAGTTTCCAAGAAAAAGTGTTGAGCATAAGTAGCTATTAATTTTAGCCTGCACATAAATTGTGACTTAAATCTTTCCTCAGTTCAGTTATCAGCTGAAAGATGATGAGTCAGAAGGATGTGTTAGAAAATATGCAGCAATCAACCAATAACTTGCTAACCTTTTATCCTACTAAAATAGTTAATTTGTCATCTGTCTTGAAATTGAAATAGTGACACAGAAATTGATTTGAAAATGGATGTATTTAAGGAAAAAATGACTCATGTCTTACTGACCAGCAGTCCTCAGTCCTTTTCACGATACAAGTGTAATTTGTTTGGGTTAAAATCAATTTATATTTCGATGATGGGCTATATTCATAAAAGTGAAAGGGGCAGGATAAAAATTAAATTTAAATTAAATTATAAGAGTTAATATTATTACTTCCCATGTATTTAACTACAAAGGAGTGGCAACTTTTGGAGTGAAATCGGATATAATCTGGGCATCCTCCTGGACTCATGACTCAAGAAATCAATGGGAATCATGGCCAGGAGGGTCTTTGTGCAATTTGGGTTGTGTGCCAACTTATTCCCTTTCTTGGACTAACAATCCCTGCTCACAGTCACCCAATCCCTAGTCACCTCATGTCTTGACTATTGCAACACACTCTACATGGAGCTGCCCTTGGAAAGTATCCAGAAGCTTCTATTACTTCAAAATGCATCAGCCTGCATGCTTTTGTACAGGTTTAGATGTTCACATCTGACATCTCTCTTCCGGGAGTTGTATTGGTTCTCAATGTGCTTCCAGGTTCTATTCAAGGTGCTGGTTGTCATTTTCAAAGCCCTACACATCTTGGAGCCAAGTTATTTAAAGGACCATCCTTTTCTGGTCACATCTACCCAACCCATCAGAATGGGGAGGCAGGGAATGCTACAGGTCTCCTCTCCAAAAGAGGTCTTTGTGGGCCTTCTCCATGGTAATTCCCTCTCTGTGGAATATCATTCCCACAGAGATAATATTGGCCCCCATTTTGACACCATTTTGCGAGGCACTGAAGATATTTTGCCAATGGGCCGGGGGATCCCAGACTGGAATGGAATCCCTCAAATGGCTCATCCAATTGTTGTCACAAGAATGTAGGGGATGATTATTGCTTTTTTGTTTCTATATTGGGTTTTTTCCCCTTGTAAGCAGCCCAGACTCACCGAGTGAGTTGGAGCGATGGCCATATACATTTTTTTAAGTAAATAAAAACCTGGGGCTACATCCAAACATTTGGACATCATTCATTTGGCCAGAAAATAAGATTTGTTTAAGAAACTGTTTAAGGGCCAACTTCCCAATTAATCTGTATTATTCAACTTCATTTATAAAACTTTATGGCTTTGCACAATGTTTTTATACATACTTCTTTTCATTTCAAATGTAAAGGTGTCAAGCACATGATCAAACACGCTTCCTTATCCCATTGGCAGGAACTAGACAAAGATACCATACTACCATCTTTTGTATTTCTCTAGTATTATATCAGTAAGAAAATACAATATATATATATATATATATATATATTAAAAATGTATCATAATTCATAATTCATGAACTGCTGAACTTCCCAAGTAAGCTTTACTCAAGAGGGACAATAAAAGCATTTTAGTGCTCAAATATAGTTGTCTCTTTTTGTTGACCACAAGTTGTTTTTGGTTTTTTTTCTCACGGACATTTGATTCTGGTTTCCAAAACTTTTCATCATTGATCATACTGGGGTTTGGATAGTGACAATGTTGGTAGGGCTGCCTTAAAAGGCTAAAATATTGTGCACATGTATATGTTAAAACTCTTGGCTGGACAGTCAGCTGCTGACATGCAGTTAATTCGATATGCATGAAGTATCTGTTGATGTAGAAACGAAGTTAGAATGCCCAACTGTGAGATACATATGAATGAAAATGCTGCTCAACATATGTTTGTTGATATATACTGTAATAGCCACATATGGCTATTAGTTCATAATTATTATTCTATGTGGCTATGGTTCATTGAGATCAAATGTCTCTAGTCTTTCTAACCCCAAACCGAACCCCAAACATGCAAAAACTCATTTGTTCTAAGACAATTGTTTACCTATGAGACAGGTGGCAATTAATTAAAAAAAAAGTGTGCTGTGATGCAAATCCTATCTTTTACACAGTTCTGTATGAAAAAAACCAACACAAAAAAGGCAGAGCTTATATTGTGATGTCATTTCATCAATTTGGCAACATAAATGGGCACAACCTGAAATGGAAAGAGAGAGAGAATAATACAGTCAGATGTGCCCAAAGAACATATTCCGGAATAAACTCAGGCCAGCAATCAGGAAGGAAGGAACAATTAGATATCAACTTCACATTTCCTATCATTTGTGGGAAGAAGTTTAATGAACCATCACTGCTGGCTGGGGAATTCTAGGAGCTGAACTCCACAAATCTTAAAGTTGCTAAGGCTAGACACCCTGGTCTAGGGCCTCATGTATTCAGTGTATTATAAAACACTTTCAGCAATGTATTTCTGTGCCAATGCAGCCTTAGAGAGTCCACTGTGAATGCATCACATTCCAGTGTCCAAATGTTTAAGGATATGTGCCTACCTTTTATAGTTGGTGTGTGGAATTCAATTTACTACAGCATGGAATCCAGATGTGGCCGAAAAACAACACTGGCATGCACTTCAATCAACTCTTTCTTAGGTTGCATAATGCTTTTGCATCATTAAGTCCAGAGATGATGGGTAACATGAAAACATAGTTCTTAAGAACAGTATGTTGTATTATTATTATTATTATTATTATTATTATTATTATTATTATTATTGTTGTTGTTGTTGTTGTTGTTGTTGTTGTTGTTGTTGTTGTTGTTGTTATTAAACATGGAACTCAGTCAACGGAACATTTAAAAATGTATCACAAATATCATTGACTAGCTCTGATGGTTGATATGGGTTGCTGCCACATCCTAGGTATCAACCAAGCATCTTCTTAAAATATATGATGTTCTGAGTAGTGCAGTTTTTTGCAGTTCCACTGGTAGTGTTATTATTGTTGTTGTTTTCAAAATATTGGTAAAATCTCTATGTCCATGTACATAGAGATTTAGGGCTGTTCTAACATACTTACATAACTTTTTAAGTATTGGTACCCACCGAGATCAATTTGCATTAGTAATTAATAATAGACCTAAAGTGAATAAGTACAAAAATGTTCATGGTGCAAAATTAAACACAATTAAATAATTAAAAATCCAGCAACAATAACACAAGTTCATCTATAACTTAAATCACATAGCCACTAGATGTCATCAGTGAGATTATTTTGAAAATTATCATTTTGGAATTGATTGTATTTCACTAACAAGACAACCTGTTGCCTTTTTACTTTGAGTAAAGTCAAATTCTATTTAACATACAATTGTTCTGCTTCATAGCTTCATAGTTTTCAGTCCCAGAAAACCCAGTGACTGAAACATCCAGAGTAAGCAATACATTTGCATGAAAGAGATACAAAACAGAAAAAAATGTCAGCATGGCTCTGATTAAGAATAAATTATTAATATAAACTGTTAAGTTCTGTGCATGGGTGCAAAGGATGGAGACGAGCCGGTGAACAGTGAACTTCAAGCTCTTTATTTACATGTGAAAACAGCTCAGCTCTATGGCCGCAATGGGCCCCTTTATACAGGCAACTCTTAACTTATTAAACCAATGAAACACGGGGAGCGCTAGCTCCATTAACCAATGGGAAAGGCTCATTAATAGCCAATCAGATTCTCCTGAACGGAACAATCCGATGTCGCTATTATCGGCCAATCAGAAGTGCAGGGCCAGAACCCTGCACTTTACTTCAAGCTCTTAATAATCTTTATTAAGTATTTATTGATTCACAACACCCCCTGGGTTCCGTTTAAGGGGTGCGGTCACGTAGGGTAGGCAGGTTGTTTTGATTGTCTATTTGATTTGCGTTGTTCTCCCGGTATTTGGCTACAGTCTTGTTGGGGTAGGACGTTATCTGGTGAAGAGGGTGCCTCCCGTTCCGTATTCGAATTTTCGTTGCTGCTACTGCTCTCAGCATCTCTTTGAGGCGAGGCCACCCCCATTCTGGATCCATCACATGCTGCCTCTGAGCGGTCATTACTTCCGCTTAAACTTTCTGCCGCTTCAAATTCAGCTTCCTCGGTATCTCCTCCCCCCTCGGTTTGGAAATCAGGAGGCTCGGAGATCCCTGACTGTAGCCCTGAACGCAGCTGATCAATATAGCGCTTCCATATTCTATCATCGTGACATTTCACGCGGTACGATCTAGGGCTGGTTACTTGTACTACAATTGCCTCGACCCACAACGGATCGCCCGAAAAGTTCCTAGCGAAAACCAAGTTGCCTACCTGGAAAATGCGGCATTTCCCGCTGGAACCGTGTGGTTTTTCAGGTTCATATGATGGATACAGATGGTCGAGGTGGGAGCGGAGCTTCTGTCTCATTAACAACTCAGCGGGAGTTTTATTGGTGACGCTGTGCGGAGTGATATGCTGCAAAAGGAGTATCTGGTTAGTCTTGTCTTCTATATCGCCATAGTCCATTTTATGCAAGGTTTTCTTGATGAATTGTACCATGCGCTTGGCCCTGCCGTTGGCCGCAGGATGCGCCGGCGAAGTTAGTGCATGGCGAATACCGCGGTCCGCCAGGTACTGTTCGAAGGACAGCGTGGTAAATTGGGGCCCGTTGTCGGATACTAGAACGTCTGGTAATCCGTATGTCGCAAAGAGTCTGTCTAGTTTCCTGATGACTGATTCGGTTGTTGTATTCCTCATCTCATGGATTTCAAGCCAGTTCGAGTAGGCATCCACCGTTAATAAAAATGTGTGTCCCTTGGTAGGTCCCACAAAGTCCAGATGAATACGGGACCATGGTTCCCTCGGTGTTTCCCATTCAGTCAGGGTTGCTTTCGGAGGGGCGTTGCTTACTTCCTGGCATTTGTGACAAGCTTTTACCCATGTCTCGATTTGCTTGTCGATACCTGGCCACCACGCGTAGCTTTGTGCAAGGGCTTTCATACACACGATGCCGGGGTGGCCATCGTGCAAGGTCCTTAGTATCGCTGGTCACAACCGCTCTGGAACGACAACTCTATCACCCCAGATAATGCAGCCCTTCTGGGAAAATAGTTCCGTTTGTCGATTCTTGAATGGGGCATAGTCGTCAGGTATCTGGTCCAGCGGCCATCCCTGCTCGACCCAATTGAGGACTCGTGCTAAAATGGGGTCACGTTTCGTTTCCATCGCAATATCTTGGGCTGTTAATGGCGGCATTCGAAGTGTCTCGATCTGCAGTGTTGTAACCGTCGGAGCGGGGTCATCAATGGTCTCCGGAAGAGGTGCATGGCTCAATGCGTCGGCGTGGGGAATGGCCTTCCCTGGGCGATATTGCAACTTGTAATTATATGCCACCAAGAATTCTGACCAGTGAGTCATTCTGGGAAATAATATATACGGTGTTGGCCTATCTCCCACTATTATTCCCAGCAAAGGTTTGTGGTCAGTCATTATGGTAAAGACTCAGCCATATACATATTCATGAAATCTCTTAACCGCAGACACAATAGCAAGGGCCTCCTTACCAATTTGACTGTAATTGCGTTCTGCTTTTGATAACGTCTTTGAGAAATAGGCAACAGGGGCTTCACTACCGTTTGGCAAAACGTGGCTTAAAATGGTGCCCACTCCGAATGGGGATGCATCACACGTGATCGTTAACGGCAAAGTCTCGTTATACTGCATCAAAACAGCACCAGAAGTCAATAAATTTTCCACATGTCGAAACTCCTGTTCTTCTCTGTGTCCCCATACCCAGGTTGCTTTTTTGTCCAATAAATGATGTAGGGGCTCAGCTACGGTTGCTTTGTGAGGCAGGAAAACGTTATAAAAATTGATAAGGCCCAGAAAAGCCTGGAGGTCAGCCTTGTTCCAGGGTTTTGGGGCGTTCTTGATTGCCCTAAGTTTGTTATCGGTGGGGTGAATGCCTTGACTATCAATTAAATATCCCAAAAATTCTACACGATCCATACATAATTGACACTTGTTTTTTTTTAACTTTGAGACCTGAGTCTTTAAATCTCTGGAGAACCAACCTCAGGTGTTCCTTTAGTATTTTCCGGGTTGGGGCAGCGATTAACACATCATCAAAATATGGGACAATACCTTTTATCCCTTGTAATAGCCTTTTCATCAAGGTTTGAAAGATTCCCGGGGCTACGCTCACTCCGAACTGGAGTCGGTTACATTTAAACGCACCTTGGTGCGTAACGATCGTTTGGGCCTCTGCCGTTTTTTTGTCAACAGGCAGTTGTTGGTATGCCTGGGCTAAGTCTAGTTTAGCGAAGACTTTTCCGCCCCCCAGGGAATGGAGGAGGTATTGCACCACCGGTACCGGGTAAGCGTTTTGTTGAAGGGCGTGGTTCAGGGTGGCTCAGGAGTCCCCACAAATTCTTATCGATCCATCCGGCTTGATGGGTGTTACGATTGGGGTTTCCCAGGGAGAGTGTTCGGTTGGTTCTAACACACCCTGGGCTATTAATTTATCAAGTTGTTCGTCAATCTTTGGTTTAAGGGCAAATGGAACTCGACGAGGCTTAAGGCGGATGGCAGGATTGAGGTTAAATGATATCGGGGTCCCCTTGTACTCGCCTAATTTTTCTGCGAAGATGTCCTAGAATTCGTGGACGAGGTCTTCTTCCCAATTGCTGCTCTAGGTTCGGTGAATGCCGGCTACTTCAATTCTGAGTGGAGTGAACCATTGGAGGCCTAACAAACTAGGCCGATCCTTGTCGATTACAGTCAGGGGTAGAAATGCTGTACGGTTCTTAAACGATACCCGGACTCAGCTGGATCCAATGACCGGGATTCGATTTCCTTGATAGTCTTTGAGTATGAGTCTTTGGAATCTGAGGTCTTGCCTCCAGATAGTGGGGAAGAGCTGCTTGAGGGTCTTCCAGGAAACCATCGAGAGGTATGATCCTGAATCTACTTCCATCAGGCAGGGCTGGTTTTCGATGGCTACTTTCACTCGGATCTTTTTGGCGCCAAGAGATGAGGCGTGACCAATCGTAATCATTTGGTGAGCCTCTTCTCGCTTCGTTGGGTGCTTTAGGGTTTTGTTTTTGTAGGAGTGGTTGTTCCATTGGTGGTTCACGGGTTCTCGCTTCACGGGATGACTTCCCGTCGGTTGGCGATAGTTAGCCCCTCTCGAGGGCTGGCTGGGTCCTGGCTTGCTTCTACAGACCCCTCCGATATGGCCTCTTTTCCTGCACACATGGCAGAGCGCATCGAGGAATTTGCATTCTGACCGGGTGGCTTGCTCCACACCCGGCGCATTGGTACTGCGATTTCTGGTGTTGGTCTCGTTCGGCCAAAGTCGATGGACCTCTTCCTCATCGCTTTCTGATGATGATTCGAGGTCCTCGTGGTGGGCTGTATCAAGCTGTCCCTCTGACTGAGGTGAAATTTTGTGGGCGCATTGGCAAAATGGTGCGTGGGTGCGGCGCATTTGGGCAGCCGACTTCCTGGTTGCTTCTGCTGCAGTAGCTTCAGCTATGGCATCTTTAAGGCTAATGTCGCCCTTCGCCATTTGTTTACTCTGAGTGCCTGGTGCATCTAATCCCAAAATTATTCGGTCTCTTAGAGCTTCTTCTAGGTTGGCAAACTCGCATAGGCCTCCCAGATTCCGGAGATCTGCTATGAAATCAGCAGCACTTTCGCCCTTCCGCTGACTTCTCTGATAGAATTCATGCCTTCTCATGAGCGTTGGCACGGTCGGTGCGTAGTGAGCCCTTAGGAGTGGTTCGAGGACGTCCCAGTCCATAGACTTTACCTCTGCCGGTTTTGCTAGTGCCTTGGCCATCTTGAATACGGTTGTCCCGCAATGAGTTAGGAATACCGCTCGTTTCTTTCCGATAGTGGCATCCTTCAAATTGTTGGTCTCCAGAAACATCTGGAAGCGATCCATATATGAGTCCCAGTCTTCTTGTGCTGGGTCGAATGGAGCGGGTGGTATGACGCCGCCGGACATGGTTCCGCCGTTGGTGCGTTTCAGCCACGTGCTCGGTTATGGTTCTTCGTCGTTCAGTAAGCTCTGACGTCTCCACATCCCACCTTCGTCTCCAGTGTTAAGTTCTGTGCATGGGTGCAAAGGATGGAGACGAGCCGGTGAACAGTGAACTTCAAACTCTTTATTTACATGTGAAAACAGCTCAGCTCTATGGCCGCAATGGGCCCCTTTATATAGGCAACTCTTAACTTATTTAACCAATGAAACACAGGGAGCGCTAGCTTCATTAACCAATGGGAAAGGCTCATTAATAGCCAATCAGATTCTCCTGAACGGATCAATCTGATGTTGCTATTATCGGCCAATCAGAAGTGCAGGGCCAGAACCCTGCACTTTGCTTCAAGCTCTTAATAATCTTTATTAAGTATTTATTGATTCACAACATAAACCTTAATGCAGATCTTAGGGTGGAGTAAGACTTAGGAAAGTGAGCTCTAATCTCTCTAACAGCAATGAACCACACCTAGTTCACATAAGCAGGTATATCTTTATTGTGACAGGCAACTGCTGAATAAAGAATGCATTAGTCAACAGGAAAGTACCATATTTCAGGTGAAAGGCTTTTATTTGTAACACTATATGTGTAATTACTTACAGACATATGCATGTTCATACTTATATCACTATCATCAAGTATGTTTCCCAGAAATGCCTACATAAATGAAATATTGTTCCCATAAATAAGAAAACATAGCAATTTTAATGAGCAATGTTGATCTACTTCAGCCTGAAATCTACTTTCTACATGAAATTGGGTATTTCATCATGCTATTCTGGTATCCAGAGTGGATCTAAAACTTTAGATGTTACGATCCTTGTTAAATGTTTGCAAATTGCTTCTTCTTCTAACAGCAGTTAATGTCACAGTTCAGAAATCCCCTTGCAGCTTTCTTAGATACTTGGAGGAAAAAAAATCCTAGTTAATAGAAAAAAGAATTTTATTTTTTGTAGCACAGAATATGAGATAATTTTATTAACATATTTGTACCGGTATATGTTGCAAAGAAAGCCTGTTTATTTCTTTTTATCTTTTTGCACTTGTGTCTTTTCTTTATCACTCTTTTCTTCTTGTTTTGTTTTACTTTATATGAGCTTCCATTAGATTTTACCCTTTTAATAATTTTAATAAAATTTAGGAATATATAAAAGAGAAATCTTCCAGCTCTCATAAATTTCCCACTGTTGCAAAAATTTCCCTTATGTTCCCCCCCCCCCCAATTAACCCTGTGCCTTTCTTGAACATGGCCATAAAAATTCCTTTCCAGCTCCTATTATCTTATCCATTTCAATAAAACTATTCAAAGAGGTGATGGCAGTTAGCTGCAGGTTCTCATGGAATAATCTCTGCTCATTTCAATCCATTATCAATCTCCTTTTTTTAATTTGCACTAATAACTGTTATGGAGAGAAATTGCTGTAAACCATTCTCATGCCTGGGAAGCTGATACCTCTTCTATTTTGAATTTAGACTTTTCTTGTCCTCCTAAAACAGTTTAATCAGCATAGATTCAGCATTCCCTGCTCCATCTACTGTGATGATTTGTGGACATAGATATTTTGGACATGCTAAATCATATTTTAATAAGCTTCCAGGTTATTGTATTTATTATAGTTGAGGTTCCCACTGAATGTGACTTATACATTCACCTAAAGCAGAATAGATTTGCCAACATTTTGCTTAGCATTCTCATGTTTTTTTATACACCAGCCTATTTGTGTAGCCTATTGCTTTTGAAATGTATGTACTGTAAATGCAAACATGAACTTGCTCCTTGCTAAATATCCAAACACTTGGGTAAGCATTCCAAAAGTTGGGCAATTGATTAGGAGAAAAACAAAAGCAGAAGGGTAAAACAGATGAGTCTTGTCAGTTTTTAGCCAGCTATCTAGGAGGTAGTGAGAAGGAAAATGTAGTTCTGGTCATATGATTTCCTACTTAACAACTACATCACTTAATGACAGAGCTGTCGGGAACAATTGTGGACCCAAAACAAGTATAAAATGTTTGCTAAATTACCCTGGGCCACAAACTTTCTTTTAGTCCAATTTAGTTCTCAGATTGTATAAAGGATGGGAATCTTTTGTATCTCAGTGAATAATTTTATTTATTTATATATTTATTTTATTTGTCAATTGCTTACAAGATAATAGGTATAAATATAAACATAGTTATGAATACATTAAATGGATACATATAAGAAAAATAAAGAAACAATAGGACAGGGACGGTAGGCACATTGGTGCACTTATGCACGCCCCCTACAGACCTCTTAGGAAAGGGGTGAGGTCAATAGTAGACAGTCTAAGGTTAAAGTTTTTGGGGTTTGGGGAAGAAACCACAGAGTCAGGTAGGGTATTCCAGACATTGACCATTCTGTTGCTGAAGTCGTATTTCCTGCAATCAAGTTTGGTGTGGTTTATCTTGAGTTTGTATCTATTGTGTGCTCTTGTGTTGTTATGGTTGAAGCTGAAGTATTCATTGATAGGTAGGACATTGCAATGTATGATTTTATATGCCATACTTAGATCAGACCGAAGACGGCATAGTTCTAGGTTTTCTAGGTCTAGAATTTCAAGTCTGGTGGCATAAGGTATTCTGCAACGAGTAGAGGAGTGGAGAACTCTTCTTGTGAAATATTTTTGGACTTTCTCAACTGTGTTAATATCAGATACGTAATGTGGGTTCCAGACTGAGGAACTGTATTCAAGTATTGGTCTAGCAAATGTTTTGTATGCTCTAGTTAGTAGTGTAATATTACCAGAGAAAAAGCTACGTAAGTTTAGGCTATCAACTCTTAATGCCTTTTTGGTTGTGTAGTTACAGTGGGCTCTAGCACTTAGGTCATTAGAGATGAGTACTCCAAGATCCTTGACAGAGTTTGGATCATCAACGAGGTCTTGACTATTCAGCCTGTATTTTATTTTCTGATTATTATTTTTTTGCCAATATGTAAGACAGAGCATTTATTTGTTGAGATTTGAAGTTGCCATTTGTTTGACCATTCTGATACATAGTCAAGGTCTTTTTGAAGGGTAGTAGTATTGTCTGTGGTATTGAACAGCTTTACATCATCAGCGAAAAGAACGCAGTTGCTCTTAATATGATCACAGAGGTCATTTATGTAGAGTATGAAGAGAGTTGGTCCTAGAACACTGCCTTGGGGGACACCACTATTGACAGGTACAGAATTTGATAGGACACTCCCAATTTTGACCATTTGTTGTCTGTTTGACAGGAATGCTTCTATCCAGTTATGCAGTTGTCCAGAGACACCATAAGATTTTAGTTTTAGGAGTAGTTTGTCATGTACCACTGAATCAAAGGCTTTACAGAAGTCTATGTAGATTGTGTCTACTATTTTGCCCTGGTCGAGTTGTGTAGTCCATATGTTTTTGCAGTGTAAGAGTTGCAGATTACAGGATAGTTTTTTCCTGAAACCAAATTGTTTATTGGAGAGTAGGTTGTTTGTCTCTAAGTGGAGGCTCATGGATTGGTTAATAATTGATTCCATAACTTTACAGGTGATGCAGCATAAAGAGATTGGTCTGTAATTTTCAACTAGGTGTCTCCCTTTTTGAAGATGGGGATGACCATGGCTTGTGACCATAGGTTAGGCAAGGAGCTGGTCCTGAAAGATTTTTCAAAGATTATGCTTAGAGGTTCGGCCATGGCTTTTTAAAGAAGTAGGCACATATTCCATCCAGTCCAATAGATAGAAATGGTTTTAGATTACATAGTGCTTTTTCAACATCGTCTTCTGTAAAATCAATATGTATTAGATCATTGTAGTTGTCTGTGGTTCGGCTAGGAAATACTGGGCATGATCCATTGCTGTTTCCAAATACAGAGCCGAAGAATGTGTTAAAGATGTTGGCTTTAATGGTGTCGTCGTTGCAGTCTTTACCATTAGGTCCTATCAGGGGTGGGATGGACCTTGAGTCTTTTAGTTTGTTGTATGCAAAATTGTAAAAAGCGCAGGTGGAATTGGTGCATAGAAGGTTTTCTTCTTGTTTAATGTGATAATTGATGCGTTCAGTCTTTATCTGGTGGCATAAATTTTTGTATTGGCTTTTGAAATTGGCAACATGACCAGATTTGTTTTTCCACCAGAGTTATCTTTTTTGGGATTGAAGTTTCCTTATTGTTATGGGTAATCTGTTTTTTTGTTTTGTTTTGGGGGTTGTTGTTGGTACATACAGTTTGATGACTCTTTTGACTTCAAGTAAAAATATGTTGTAATGGTCTTCAACAGTATTGCATCCAGTGAATAGAAATTGCCAATCAAGGGATGAGAGATCGTTGTCTATAAGATCATAGTTGCCTTTTTTGAAGTTATAATTGGAAATTACGTCATGGTGATGATTTTTGTGTGGGCGTATGTTGAGACAAAAGTCAATCATATTGTGGTCACTGCTAGAAAAGGGTTCTTTAGTTTGTATTCCGTAAATTAAATTCAAACTATTGCAGAAGATGAGATTGAGGCAGTTGTTTAGTCTAGTGTTGTTGGTTACTAGTTGTTCCAGTCCCAGATTTGTAACAGCATTGTAGAAGGTTGCGTGTATGGGTTCAGTTATACATTCATTTAGGGTCCAGTCAATATGAGGTAGATTGAAGTCACCAAGAAAGATAAAAGTGTGTGGGCAGAATGCTGCCCATGTTAGTCGTGTATTTAGCTTGTTTATATGTACGATGTCATAATCAGGTGCTCTGTAACATAGTAAGAATCGAAATGTGATATTTAAGGATAGTTCACAGATGATGGTCTCAGGAAGAGCAAGCTCCTGGGTAACTTGGATGTTTTTTAGATGTAAGGACTTTTTATAGAAAATAGCAACACCACCTCCTCTCTGAATTTAGGAGAAGCTCATCTGTTGTCTGTTCATTTCCAAGATGAATTCAAGCTATTGTATAGTACTAGTAATTATAATGCAGAAGCAATGATTATAGTCTTTGGGATAGCATACTAAAGACCATAAGACTGTCAGTTTCTTTTTCCTCAAAGAGGTCACTGAAAATCAGTTGCTGGAAAAAATTATAAAGGAATGTGTGGTGATGAGTGAGATGAAAACATTTTTTTAATCTGCAAAGTTCTATGTAAAAGAAAATTATAATTGTTCCACTTCTCCTTGTAGGCCAAAATGTACACTATCTTTCTTCTCTTGGAAGAGCACTACTGTTGTAACTATGTATCATTCATGTGTTTGCAACTATGTATCATTGTAACTATGTATCATTCATGTGTTTGCAACTATGTATCATTGCAACTATGTATCATTCATGTGTTTGCAACATTGTATCATTCATGTGTAATCATTAACTTCTGTCTCTTCAGTGACCTTTGCAAGGCACGTACAAGGGACAAGGAGCTAGACGGTTGTTAATAAGCTTATCCACACTGTAAATGATCTGTCCGGTATGCAGCTTTGTCAACATGCACATCCTGATGAGATTACCATGTTTGACTTGAGCTTTGATTAAATCATTTTCTTGTAAAAAAGCACAATAAAAGAGCGTGTGCCAAGACATTTGGGGCGCGCTCATCAAGAGGAAACGTCACTTCCTGTCATTTCTCTTCCCTTCGCTCCCTATCATGAGCCGCCCATCAGATGCGGGATGGCAGATACCGCACACTACTTTGCAAAATTGAGTAGACATTGTGGTAATGAAAGATATTTTATTTGCCATCATCACCTCCAAAACTAGACCTTGATATGACTTCTAGTCTTTGATTAATTGAATAACCATTTTCTAAGTTATCTTACCATTGTATTACTTGTTTCCAGCTGTTTGTGAAGCTCAGTGTTGTGGTTAGCTGGCAGCAGGTGCAGACGGCTGAGGACAGCAAGGACTCAGATGAGGGGCCAGGACCATCAGGGAGTGGACTGCTGCCTTCAGAGATTGGGAGTGCTGGCAGCAGCGATGAGGAGGTTCCTGAGGAGCCTGTGCCAAGTGCGCGTGAGCACAGGATTGCTCGCAGGAAAGATCAGTTGCAACAGCATGGGCGACTCAGGAGTAAGGCTGCAAGGTAATGGCTCCTCCTTCAAGAAGATAAAAGCCAGCTGTGAACGTCTTTGTAGGAAGCAAAGATGTTTTGAAACTCAGCCTCATGGGCATTACAGTATCAAGTCGGTATTTGAAGACTCTTGTGTTATGAAATATTTCTTATCTGTTATTCTTGGCAGACTCACACAATTTTGGCAAAGCTTGTGCTTATCAAAGTTGATTAGTTTGCAGCAGCCTTTTAACCGGGGATTCGTAAGAATCTTTAAAAAGTTTCTGTTCCCTTTGGTTCGTGTTTGTTTTATTGGAAAAGGGTTTGGGTCAGAACACTTAGGCTATGATACATGCTGTATGAAGATGTCCAGCTGCGTAATTTCCCTTTTTCAAAGACCAGTGGGGACCACAACAGCATTAACAGAGACATCAATTGGATAATCATCAAAGACATCAAAGATCTGCCGGAATGCATCATATTAAAATAATGCCTTCCCCCTCTTGCATGATCAGCTGTCAACAACAGCTGAACAAAATAGTGACAGCAATGTATTTTTCCTTACTTACAGATTGATATCATTTAGATCTAAATAGAACACCAAATCTAGTGAAAGTCCAACCAAGCACTTCATGACAGATGAAAATAGTCATGGATCATAAAAGACATTAAGCTACTCTGAAAACCTTTGAAAGCCTGTTCTCTGTTTAGTCACACGTAGCAGGCTGCTCCAGGCCCTTTGATTTTCTTCCATTTGTATATATTTTATTTCTGGTAGGCCACAATACTTTTACTCATTCTTGGGCAACACATGAGCAATGATTTTGATATCTGACATGTCAATGAGGGGATTATCTGTCTGTCTATCTGTTTATTTGATTGTTTGTTTGTTTGGTGGACTCACATCACTAGGGACTCCTTTCGCCCTGAATTAAAATTATGGGTGTGGGCAGCACAGAGCTTCTTTCTTTTGGCATCACATTGATGAAAGGATTATAAACCTCTGGGATTGAGTGGGTTCAGGTTCCTTATGAGAAAGGGCAGCTGGGAGTGGCACATTCTTTGGATCTTATGTGCATAAAAGGCATTGATTGCCTGGATGGTGCTTCTGAGCCAATGTTTTCATGGAGATTACAGGCACATGGTCAGCCTAGTCATTGGGTCAGATAAACATTCTTACAGAAATGGAAAACATGGGCATAAGTATAAGAATGTCATACATCATTCCAAGTCTCTGCTTAGATATCTAAGACTTATTCTGGTGGAAGCATGCATAATTATTGTCTACGTTATATGTCTTTGCTGTATATTTTTAATACCAACAGAAGTTTTGTTAATAAGTTTCTCTTTTTATTTTCAGACCAAATCAATGTTTCACATTCATGGTAGCTATCTGAATGTATTCATTTAGCCAGACATAATTATGCTTCTGAAATATAATGGTCCTGGTCTGTTTCATGCAGGTTTCTCCAAACTGGTACCCTCTCTCAGGAATTTTGGATTTGCTATCTAAAGATCGTGTTATGGATAACATGGTTGGAGAACATTATTCCAACAACTTCATCATGATTGCAAATCTAGAAAGAATATGCAGCTTTTTTGCCCACAATTTATTCATAGATCTTTGGATCATTTTGCTTATTCTCATTTCTTCCAGGACCAATTATTGTGATCTCAGCCAAACTCATCTTGGCCAAACGTATACCAAAAAATTCTACCATCTAGTTGTATCTTTGCAGATACTTTACAAGAGACTTAGTACTTTTGAACTAGAACAACGAGTAAGTATATTTTGCCTAATAGAACAGAATAGAAATAGAATACAATAGAGATATCTTCCATCTGAGTTCCAACTATTGCCTTTTAAGGTAAGTAAAGTCAGAAAAAGAGTACCTTGGGATTTACTTTGGTGCAAATAGAGTACTATAAAAGAATCTTGAAATTCTGACACAGCCCTCACTGAGTTCAATTTATATCTGACACAATCAAGACAGAATTGTTTAAAAAAAATTTTTTGATGCTTTTGTCTTTCCTGGGATTCAGATCTCTTTTCTGTAATGGCTTGGCATTCCCTTCCCTTTTCTGTAAATCAAACTTACATTCCTTCATACATATAACAGGAGATGTTTATAGACCCCCATATCATTTTTGAAGGCTTAACAAACACATGATGCTGGACTAGACTTGGCTTAATTCCATCTAGTCAAGTTATTATTCTTACCCATGCCAAATCTAAGCAAATGATGGAATGTGGCTATTTTAATTTTAAACAATTGTATTGGGTTAGAGAGAGCGGTTGTGATGGTTTAATGGTGAAGATGCTCACGTCCCACTTGGAAGGTTGAGAGTTCAATTCTGGGCAGTGACAGATGTTTCTCTATCTGGGTGCAAAAGAAAAATATCTGCTGTGAACTTCGTGTGGCATCAGGAAGGCATCTGGCCAATAAACACTCAACTCTATCCAGTCTTTCCTGACCCTGCCATGAATTAAGGGATTACAGGGTCATAAAAAGAGTTTTTATATTGGGTTAGATGAGGTGATCTATAGCCTCTTTCCAGTGTAACTAAATTTTATCTGAAGAAAGGTCAGCAGGAAAGGACATTGATCCCATGGGTTTTTTTGTTTTTTTTGTTTTTTTGCAGTGATTAATCCTCTCTCCATAGAGCTTCGAGGAAAGTCTGTAATAATTTTAATTCACTCTTTCCTTACCTGTGGGAGACCTGTGGGAGTTTTGCGGCTCTAATTTTCTGAGTGTTAAAATGTTTTAGTACCGATACCTTCTTCTTTTCACATACATGTATAATGCTTCCATCATTGTCCATTGACTTAATTAAGTGACATTCAATGAAAAATTAAATAAAGAAAAAGTGTTAGTGGAAAGAGATTTTCAAGGTCAATTACAATATTCAATCCTGAAATATCCAGAATTGGAAAACAGTTTCATTTAGTTATTTGGGATGGAAACTGCAAAAAATCTGTAGTATGGAGCTACAAGAGAAATATTTGGTTTGGCATTTCTACCTTAAAAACAAAAACCAGTCCACTCTGGTTGAAACCTCATCTATCATTGGCTAAATAAGAGTCCCCAAAGAATGGCAAGATACCTTGAAAAGCATTTAAAATTCTAGATATGTTTGGGGCTCAATCAATCTTTCTATTAAGGAGGTTTTTATTCTGCACTGTTTTGGAAAAATGCATTAAGATCCCTTGGTAAGGATTTAAAAAATTATCAGTTTGGTAGACAAATTGAAGAGATTTTAATCATTTCATAATACTAGCATAGTGTTTCCCAGAACTGTTGAATTTCCAGTCAATTACAATTCATTCCTGGCCTAGATTATGAGCCTTCTGAGGAGGTTCTCTTTTTAATATTTTGGCACAGTATATGCACATTAATTTAAGTTGGTAAGGCATTCACAGACAATATAAGTTATATAAACTTCCTTCTAACCTCTGACATTATTTTGAAAGATTCTAATGACCATGCACATTTTTTTGCATTTTTACCACTCAAAAAAACTCTCTGCAGCAGGAAGAATAAATATAGCACATTAATAATCAAGGAAGAAATATTTATATTACCTTTTCCTATCCTAAGTGCATAATAAGCAAGGCAGATAAGGCAACAGAGCTTAACATGAGACTAGACAATGACAATTAAAAGAAATGAGTCAATAAAAATGCATTTTATTGACATATTTTGGCATTTGCTCCTCTAAATATTCACGGAAACTCAAAGCTAAAACTAAGATAGGAGATAGGAGAAATAGTATCTTGGTGAGATTAGGAAACCTGCATTATGGATTTCTTCAGGACTAGCACACAAGCAATCAATTCCAAAGGATTGATAAATCAATAAATCAAGCAGTTGTTCCCTTGTAAATCTGAACCTCAAACCCAAATTCAGAATAAATAACAGAAGTACAAAGAGGCAACCCTTCCACATTCAAGCGATCTAAGAATAAGTGGTTGTTTTTTAAAAAACAACAACAACAACTATTTCTATGTACTTGTGTTCTGAATGTTTTGAAGAACTGCTAGTAGAATGGCAGGGGGTTGGACTAGAAGACCTCCAAGGTCCCTTTCAACTCTATTATTCCCTTTCTATTTCTATTAAATATAAGGACAGTGCTTCTCTACAAACCTAAAAGTCTCGTCTTAAATTTATGTTTAAAACAGGCTGGTTTCTTTTGCCTGTCTGAAGATCCAAAATCTATTCTGCCCCTTTTTTCTCTCCAGTGTCATGAAAGGAGAAAATAAGACCTCAGCAAAAGAGCCAGTAGAGTATGTTCCATGGAACCAAAGTAGCACATATTAATAGCACGCATAGCTGTCCTCCATAGGAGCCTGTTAGAAATGACACTCATTCCTGGAGATCATTGACTAGCTATTTATCAAACCAGAAAGACTGACATCATTCCCCACTATGAGGTGGTCTGGTTTCATGTTGAAAATAGGTAACGCCATAACTCTCGTTCTACTCAAATTAGCTACCTAGTTTCAGGGAACAAACAAACAGGCCTTAAAAAAACAGGGCATAAATTTCAACTAGGCTCCTTTGAGCCCTGGATTGTTCCTGGGCAAGGCAAGCATCCACTGGAACAGGAAGAGATGACAAATGTCCTCCAGATAGAAGCACATAAATGATTGCTATTGGGGGTATCAGCTGACAGAGCTGAGGCAGAATGTGAAGCCGGGCGTGCCAGTTTTTAAATTTAGAGCTTAAAATGAGAGAAAGGGCAGACAAGTTCCAGGTTTTCTCACTCAAGAGTTTGACTTCTCTGGGCATTTTCAGAGGAATAAATCAGGCAGTCTTTTATTTTATTTTGCCATTGGTTCCCCCCACCCTTCAGTTAATAAAACATAGAAGAAACTAAAAATAGGAAGACAGGCCCAATTGAAAATCCTACCACGCATAATGCTCCCTATCATTTCTAGGTGCATGATGGCCCCGTCAAGTTTTAGTTATATTATGAGCTCATCTCATTTTATTTTCCAACTGTTTGTCTTTTGCTGCTAAACCAACAAAGGGCCTTGTCAGCCATTATGGAGTCTTTTGAACGCTGAGATTTGCAGTTCTAACACATTTGGGAATGGCAAATTGGGCAGATTTGCTAAAGAATCTATCACCTTGTAAGGGAATGTTGTAAATCTTTTTGTTGTATATGTACCATAGTTAATAAAGTATGAGCTTGAGGTAAAGTGCAGGGTTCTGGCCCTGCACTTCTGATTGGCTGTTGCAGGGTTCTGGCCCTGCACTTCTGATTGGCTGTTAGGCAGTTAGTTCTGAGGAATCCGATTGGCCCTTAACAGAGGATTCTTATTGGTTAAAAGAGCTAGCGTTCATAGCTCGTTATTGGACAATTCTTACAAGGGTTGCCTATATAAGGCAGAGTTCACTGTTGTTGTTTTGAGAAGTCACGATGCAAATAAAGAGCTGAAAGTTCACTATTCAGAGGCTGTCTCCATTTACTCCGACCCATGTCCAAGTACTTAACACTGGCGACGAGGATGGGATGTGGAGACGTCTGAACCGAAGAAGCCAGGAAGCAATACCAAGCACGTGATAGACGACACCAACAACGGAACAATGTCCGGTGGCATCGTACCACCCGCTCCATTCGATCCAAACCAAGAGGATTGGGAATCCTACATGGATCGCTTCCAAATGTTTCTCGAGACGAATAACTTGAAGGACGCTACACCAGCAAAGAAGCGGGCACTGTTCCTGATGCATTGCGGCCCAGCTGTATTTAAGATGGCTAAAGCACTCGCCAAACCTCGAGAAGTGAAAGCCATGAGCTGGGATGACCTCGACCCCATCCTGAGAGACCATTACGCGCCAACCGTGCCTACACTTGTGAGACGCCACGAGTTTTATCAGAGAAACCAACGAAAAGGGGAGAGCGTGGCCGATTTCGTGGCGGACCTCCGAAATTTAGGGGGTCTCTGCGGGTTCGCCGATTTAGAAGAGGCACTAAGAGATCGAGTAATTCTGGAATTAGATGCGCTAGGCGTGAAAAGCAAGCTGATGGTGAAAGGCGACATCAGCCTTGCTGACGCCATCACCGAAGCCATGGCTGCGGAGGCGACCAAAAAGTCGGCTGCACAATTACGGCGAAGCCGCACTCCAGCAACACCACCGACCGGCGAAATCTTACCCAACTCAGAAGGGCAGCTATTAACAACGCACCATGAGGACCTCTCTTCGTCGTCAGACAGTGACGAAGAAGGGGTCCATCGACTGCGGTCCGACCGGGACCCTTGCCCGAAGTCCTTACGCCCTTGCACTGGCTGTGGAGCCAACCATGCCAGGGCCGAATGCAAATTCCGCGACGCACTCTGCCATGAATGCGGGAAATGAGGCCACATCGGTCGGGTCTGCCGCAGCTTACCAGGACTCAGCCAGGCCTCAAGAGGGGCCAACTATCGCCAATCGACAGGAAACCGTCCTGTAAGGCGAGAGCCAGTAAACCACTCCTACAGAAATCGAGCTTTGCAAAAAGAAGAGGCTCACTATACTATCACTATTGGTCACGTCTCAGTTTTGGACACTAAAAAAATCCGAGTCACGGTAGCCATCGAGAACCAGCCTTGCCACATGGAGGTCGACTCAGGATCGTCCCTCTCGATGGTGTCTTGGAGGACACTCAAGCAACTCATCCCCACAATTCAACGCCAAGACCTCCAATTTCAACGCCTCATCCTCAAGGACTACCAAGGAAATCGAATCCCCGTTGTCGGGTCCTGCCGAGTCCGAGTCTCCTTCAAGAAGCATACAGCGTACTTACCTCTAACGATCATCGATAGAGATAGGCCTAGGCTATTAGGCCTCCAATGGTTCGCGCCACTCGGCATTGAAGTGGCCGGTGTGAACCGAGTCGGTGGTTGTGAGTGGGAGGAAGACCTTATCTCTGAGTTCAGCGACGTTTTCACGGACGCTTAGGCAAGTATAAGGGGACCCCGATCTCATTCAGTCTAGATCCAAAAGTAGCTCCCATTCGCTTGAAGCCCCGTCGAGTTCCGTTCGCTCTTAAAGCAAAAATCGATGAACAATTCGACAAGCTAATTGCTCAAGGGTTGTTGAAGCCCATCGATCACTCTCCATGGGAATCCCCTATTGTAACACCCATTAAGCCAGACGGGTCAATCCGAATTTGTGGGGACTACCGGGCCACTTTAAACCACGCCCTACAGCAGAATGCGTATCCAGTTCCGGTGGTGCAGCACCTCCTCCATTCCTTGGGGGGCGGGAAGGTTTTTGCTAAATTAGATTTAGCTCAAGCTTATCAACAATTACCAGTGGATGAAAAAATGGCCCAAGCCCAAAAAATTGTAACGCACAGAGGTGCCTTTAAATGTACCCGATTGCAATTCGGAGTTAGTGTAGCCCCGGGGATCTTCCAGAGCCTTATGGAAAGGTTATTACAGGGAATCAAGGGCATGGTTCCTTATTTTGATGACGTATTAATTGCAGCCCCTACCAAAAAAATCTTGCAGGATCATTTGAAATGCATTCTAAAAAAATTCCAAGAGGCCAGACTTAAGGTGAAAAAAAATAAATGTCAATTGTATACTGACAATGTTGAGTTTCTAGGGTACCGGATTGATAGCCAGGGCATTCATCCTACCGAGAGTAAATTAAAAGCAATCAAAAACGCTCCCAGGCCACGCAACAAGACCAATCTCCAGGCGTTCTTAGGCCTCATTAATTTCTATAATGTATTTTTACCGCACAAGGCAACTGTCGCTGAACCCTTACACCGATTATTAGATAAGAAAGCATTGTGGGTATGGGGTTACCGGGAAGAGCAAGTGTTCCGGAATGTTTAAAAACTGCTCACATCTGACTCTGTACTTATGCAGTATAACGAGACTTTGCTGTTAGTTATAACCTGCGATGCATCACCCTTTGGGGTGGGTGCCATTTTGAGTCATGTACTGCCTAATGGGAACGAAGCCCCTGTTGCATACTTTTCGAAGACTCTTTCACAAGCAGAGCGGAACTATGGACAAATTGATAAAGAAGCCCTCGCAATCATTTCAGCTGTAAAGAAATTTCATGAATATGTGTATGGAAGGACATTCACCATTATAACTGACCACAAACTGTTGCTAGCGATAATAGCCGGGGACAAGCCAACCCCCTACATATTACCCCCTAGAATGACCCGATGGCCAGAATTCCTAGCTGCTTATAATTATCACCTGCAATATCGCCCGGGGAAAGCCATTCCCCATGCCAACGCATTAAGCCGAGCACCGCTTCCAGAGACTCTCGACGATCCGGCACCAACGGCAACTACGTTGCAGATCGAAACACTCAACTCGCCGCCTATGACCGCCCGAGACATCTCAAGAGAAACCAAATGAGACCACACCCTAGCTCGAGTCCTAGGCCGGGTAGAACATGGATGGCCATTGGACCAAGTACCAGATGACTTCACACCATTTAAATCTCGACTTTTTTCCCAAAAAGGCTGTATCATCTGGGGCGATAGAGTTGTTGTCCCAGAACGACTCCGGAAGATGCTACTACAAACCCTGCACGAGGGCCACCCCGGCATTGTGCGGATGAAAGCGCTTGCACGAAGCTACGCATGGTGGCCGGGCATGGACCGGCAAATTGAGCAGTGGGTTAAAGCGTGTGCCAATTGCCAACAAGTCAGCAACGCCCCACCAAAAGCCATGCCTACTGAATGGGAGACGCCACGTGGACCTTGGTCCAGAATCCACCTGGATTTCGTGGGGCCAACCAAGGGCTATACCTTCCTGCTGACAGTCGACGCATACTCCAATTGGTTAGAAATTCATCGTATGATGGCTACAACCTCCGAGGCAGTGATCAAGATTCTAAACAGACTCTTTGCAACCCACGGATTTCCAGACGTCCTGGTGTCCGATAACGGGCCACAGTTTATGGCACTAATGTTCGAGCAGTACCTTGCTGACCGCAGCATTCGCCATGCGCTCACCTCGCCTGCGCACCCTGTGACCAATGGCCGAGCTGAACGCATGGTCCAATTTGTTAAAAAGACTTTGCAAAAAGTGGACTATGACAATATTGATGACAAGGTCAACCAAATTCTCTTTTTGCAACACATAACTCCACATAGCGTCATCGGCAGAACTCCCGCCGAACTACTGATGGGAAGAAGACTCTGCTCCCACCTCGACCGGTTGCACCCTGCTTACGAACTGGAAAAGCCAATAGGATCCAGCAGCCACTGTTGCACCTTCCAGGTAGGAGACCTCGTTTACACACGAAACTTATCGGGCGATCCGTTATGGATAGAGGCGACAGTAATACGAGTGACCGGCCCCAAATCCTACATAGTGAAATGCTGTGACAATAGACTGTGGAAACGGCATATCTACCAATTACGGCCATGACTCACAACGGCCAGTCAACAACTCCCCCATGACCGAGGGGGGGGGGAGGTATGGAAGAAGATGAAGTTCCAGGGAACCTGCTCGAAGGGAGCAACGAACTAAGAGATACTCAGGAAATGGAGCAGGAAGGAGAATCGTTTGCACCGCAAGAAATTGCACCTGAGCAAGAAGCAGAACCACTGCCAAACAACAATCTACCTCAACAGGATTGCAACCAACCAATCCAACGAAAATCCAAAAGACTTAAAAGACAACCGTCCTATCTAAAGGACTATATAACTACACCGTAATTAAGAAGCCAGGGGGAAGGGGTGTTGTGTATGTACCATAGTTAATAAAGTATGAGCTTGAGGTAAAGTGCAGGGTTCTGGCCCTGCACTTCTGATTGGCTGTTAGGCGGCCAGATCGGATTGGTTAATTGCAAATAAAGAGCTGAAAGTTCACTATTCAGAGGCTGTCTCCATTTACTCCGACCCATGTCCAAGTAATTAACACTTTTAATAACATCATGAAGTTTTTTTTTACCCCTAGTGTGGTCTACAAAACAACACCTCGCTTTCTCTCCCCCCCTCTCTCTCTTTCCACACAAATACACAAAGGTGCTTCTCTAATTCCAAAATTTCCCATCACTGTTTTGGGCCACGAAGGTCTCCTACAGCCCTCTGCCAGCAAAAACACAGCCCGGAGGGGGAGGGCTGCATGCACACCCCTTGTTCTCCATTTTCGCCAGCAGAGGGCTGCAGGAGGCCGTCCAGGCTGAAAACGGGGCTTCTCCTGAGCTTCATTTTTGCTGGCAAGGTACCGCGGGCCAGTCCTTCACTGTTTCCAGGACAGCCCCGCGGGCCAGATCTAAGCACCTCACGGGCCAGATCTGTTTGACACCCCTGATCTACACTAATACAATACTGCATTACACTATACTTCCAATGTTCTTTCAGCTTTACAATTAGTCATTACATACAACTTTGCATATTCATACACCTACCTTTTTAAAATATATGCTCAGTTAGCAGTCTCTTATCTAGCTCTTTACAGTTAGGTCAAATCAAATAACCAACCTCTTCCAGATAACCTTGTAACAGAAATTCTGGTCCCTGACTTACAATCCTGGACTTACAAATATTGTAATTATTTGAATATTCTATCTCTTTATTCCATCAGATGATAGGCCGTGGAAATTAAAGATACTCATTTGTACAAATGCATCTAAGAATCAGAAATAATTGAATGGAAGAAAATAGAATTCTACTATATACTATATTCAGAGTGACTCTGAATTCTTTTCCTGGACTTTATATAGGATTTCACTAAGTCAAGTGAAGTTAAAGTTTAAACTTTAAGTTTAGTTGAAATTAAATATCATTACTACCGTAATCCCCTTGGAATGCATTTTATATTTTTTCCTGTTTCATCACATTAAAAATTACAGTTCTGGCTTTTGGGGCATTATTCTGTTTCATCCTAGAGCTTCTTACTATGCAGTTGTGCAATCTTGCATAGTTCATCTATATCAGGGGTATCAAACTTGATTTCATTGAGGGCTGCATCAGGGTTGTGTTTGATCTCAGGGGGGCATGGGGGACATGGCCAGGATGGGTGTGGTCAGCTCAATGTCAGAGGTGCTTGTGGTGGCCTGAGCACTCTGCCAGCAAAAACAGACTTCCGAACTCGATTTTTTTTTTTTTTGCTGCGACAGCTTCCTGAAACCCTCTGCCAGCAAAAATGGAGGTTGAGAGGGTCACACACAGCCCTCCTGAGCTCCATTTTCAGCTGTGACAGCCTCCTGAAACTCTCTGTCAATGAAAACTGAACTCGGGAGGACCACATGGCCCTTGCAAGCTCCATTTTTGCTGGCAGAGGCACCACGGGCCAGGACGCTGTTTCCAGGATGGCTCTGTGGGCCATACCTAAGCACCCCATGGGCTGGATCCAGCCCCTGGGCCTTGAGTTTGACACGCCTGATCTACATTGACAATCATCTCCAGATCTTTTCTTTTATTAGTATCAACTGTGCCAGTGATGGGATTCAAATTTTTTTTTACTAATGGTTCTGTGGGCGTGGCTTGGTTGGTGTGGCATGGCTTAATGGGCCTGCCTTGGTGGGCATGGCAGGGGAAGGATACTGTAAAATCTCCATTCCCACCCCACTCCTGGGGGAAAGTAACTGCAAAATCCCCATTCCCTCCTCACCCCATTAACCTGCTTTCCAATTCTGTTCTCCTGTCAAGGCAACAAAAGAAGACCCAGCCAATCAGCTGGGATTCAGGATGCAGAGAGTAGATGGGAGCGGGGCCAGTCAGAAGTAGTATTTGCCGGTTCTCCAAACGACACAAAATTTCCACTACCGGTTCTCCAGAACCGGTCAGAACCTGCTGAATACCACCTCTGAACTGTGCCCTTTCCTTTCTTCCAGTTTCTAATGCCATTCTACATGGGGGATTTTGCTCACCTCCACATCTCACATTAAACAAAATGAGTATGTTCATTTTGCTGCTTTTTATCTACACTTCCCCTTAAGTTTACAAGCAATCTCTAAGTTTCTTTCTAAGTTTCTTTCTTTTTCCAAACAATCCTGTTTTTCGTTTCTCATTGATATATCAAATAAACTCAAGAAAGTAAAATCTAGCCTTGTAAAGTTACTACGACCTTGTTAGACTGATTTGCAGGGAGGGTGAGGGGAATGAAACATGTTTCTCATTATTCAACAATATCTTTATTATTATTTACAATAATTTCATGTCTCTGAAGGATTTAAATCTACCCCAAAATCTGACATAATTATATGACTTATATATGGTGCCAAAAATGAAATCTTGAAAGGAAAAGAAAAAAAGAGAAATACTTTCACTTAAGTTTGCAAGCAATCTCTTTGCTTCTTTTTGTCTCTACATTTCTTTCTTGAGAAAATAATAATAATCCTGTTTTTCATTTCTCATTCATATATCTAAAAAAAACTCCAAAAAAGTAAAATCTAGCCCTTGAAGTTACTATGACTTTGTTAGGCTGACCTAGGGGTAAAACATGTTCCTCATTATTCAACAATATCTTTAGTATTATTTCTATAATTGCTTGACTCTAGAGGGTAACTCTACCCCGAAACCTGAGATAATTACATATCTTAGATTTGATGCCAAAAATGAAAACATGAAAGAAAAAGAAGAAAAAGCTGAAGAATGTTGCCTTTTTGTCAAGATAAAATCTTCTTTAATGATACAAAGAGTCATAAAAGACACAGGGATGACATTGAATGAAACAGTTCTAGTGTAATACCTGGTCCTCAACTTACAATAGCAATTGGGAGCAAAATTTCTGTCAGTAAGTGACATGGGTATAAAGCACAATTGCATAGCAATAGCAGTTCCAGTTGCCATCATTAACCAAATCCCATAGTCACTAGGAAAGGCAACTTTTTTCTGGCTTCCCACAACCAGGTCAGTTGGGAAGCAGACAGGAAATTACAAGTCCCAGGTGGCTTGCAAGTAAATTGACAGATAGGCCAGTAGCTGCTTCTTGGTGGAGAAAGGTGTGAGGAAAGCCTAAGGATCAGGTAGGGCAGGGTTGTCAAAGTTTCCAGACTGCAGGGTGCTTAGATCTGGCCCACAGGCCTGCCCTGAAAACAGCAAAGGACCAGTCCACAGTGCCTCTGCCAGTGAAAATGGAGCTTGGGAGGGCAATATGCAGCTCTCCTGGGCTCCGTTTTCGGCTGCAACAGCTTCCTACAGCCTTCTGCCAGCTCCATTTTCATTGGCAGAGAGCTGCAGGAGACCATCACGGCCAAAACTGGAGCCTTGATGAGCGACATTGAGCTGGCCACACCCATCCTGGCCATGCCCCCCAGCCTCCCAAGGTCAAATACAACCCTGATGTGGCCCTCAATGAAATCAAGTTTGACATTCCTGAAGTAGGGTGTATGGGAGGTGCTGCCAGAATTGGAGATAATGTGTGAGGTTGCACGAGGCTAGAGGTATGGCAAGGGTTGGGGACAGTACATAAGGATACACAAGGATGTGAAGGAGGCAGGCAGGCTTCAGGGAGTATGTGTGAGGTGGTGAAAGAGTGTATTCTAATGCATTTGACAGTTGTGTTTGTCAACAATTCAAAAACACATTTCAGTTTTCTTCAAAATATTCCTGCAGTTTGCTGCCTTTATTATTTTTTAAGTGCTATAAAAACATTTTAGGCAATTAATTATTAATTGCTTTATTATTATTTTTTAAGTTTAAGAAAAAAAGATGGTAGCACACTCAGGTCAATTAGTGAAGTCTTAAGCCTCAACCAATCAATGCTTGGCTTTTGCTGTAAATATGCAGGAATCATGAAAGAAAAGAACTTAATCTCTCACTATGTTGAGGTTGGTGTTTTTCTACAATTTAATCATCCAGATCACACCTTCTCTGATTCTAAAATGCTTCCCAATATTAAATTTCTTGTGGGTGGGTCATCTGAATGGCATTCTGCCTTAATGAAAAGGCAATTTGTTTGATTTGTTTTTCATGTGGACTTCCTCCTAGGAGGTTAAGGCAGACGAGGTATGTTTCTATCTCATTAAATTGCCATAAGTGTGAGGCAAAGTAGTGACTGCTGTAGAGTTTTTCCGTGACTAGAACTTTGAACCAGGTTCCTTCAATCTGTGATGCACACTCTATGGCCCAGGTAAGTCATTGTTTTCAATCTGCATACACATAGACTTCCTTGAACAACAAAGTGACTAAGAGGCAAGTATAGTGGAACCTTGGGTCATACTGTTCCAGGACTTCGGTCGCAACCCGATTTGGTCATGACCAGAAGCGAACCTGATTGAGTGTGTGCCTACAGTTCTGTGCATGCGCAGAAGGGGAAATCGGTGCAGCAAGGAAAATCACCATGGCTGTGTTTGATCACCACCTGAGCATGTGTTCACGATCAGAGTCGAACATTTTGTGGATTTTCTGGTCAGCACCCGATTTGGTTGTGGTCAGAAATTTTCGTGACTGGAGGTTCCACTGTACTGGAGCACATAACATCAAAAGGCAAAATCATAAAAATGGGTCTCACTTGGTCATGTCATGTGGGGGAATTCATTGAAGAAAGCAATTCGGCTTGGAAGAGTTAGTGGTAAAAGGAAACCAGGGGGCCAAAGAACGTGGTGGCTGGATACCATCAAACATCAGACATAGAACAACTCAAAGAAATAGTTGAAGATTGGAAAATGTGGAGCTTAACTAGCTTTTTATCTGAGAACTGTGAAGACTACAATAGTTTGTTGCAGAGATGACCTTTGAATATCTCTGTCCAGGTTTAAAAGGATCAAATGGATCACTCAGATCTTTCTCAATCCACCATCTCCCCTCCTTCTGTTCTGTACTCTGGATCAGGGGTGGGATCCTTTCGGCATAACAACCGGTTCGGTGAGCACGTGCAAAGCATGCGTGAAGTACTTGCAAAACAACTTCTCTTGCAAGCAATCACCATTTCCTGCTGATACATGGCACTCAGCTGTGCAGCACAAAGCAACTAAGGTAAGAATAAAGGACAGCCTAGAACCCAGATGGGCAGGTGGGCCCAACCAAAGAAAAGAAGATCTTAAGAGAGAACCAGTTTGGTGTCAGCTGCTCTTCGGAGCTACCAGTTCTATAGAACCGGGCCAAAACAGTAGAATCCCACCCCTGCTCTGGATCATCTAGCCTACTCCTTTCCTAAAATTAACTTGCTTCATTTAACAGATTAATAGATTTGGAAGGACCTTATAGTTCATCTAGTCCAGCCCCCATCCCAAGCAGGAGACCCTATATCATTTCTGACAGTTTGCAGTCCAGTCTCTTCTTGAAAGCTTCCAGGGATGAAGATCCCAAAACTTCTGAAGGCAAGCTGTTTAATTGGTTGATTTTTCTCAGTGTCAGAAGAATTTTCCTTATTTCTAGGTTGAATCTCTCCTTGATCAGTTTTCATCCATTGTTCCTTCCCTACCCCATAGAATTGCCACAACTTGGCCATGACTGAATGGATATCATCAACTAATATGGTTGTTGCTGAGAATTTTAAGAATTGAAGTCAACATGCTTGGAGGGCATAAAGTTATGTTTACATAAAGAAAAAGGAGTAGCAAGAAAAAGGTAGATTTTATCTTGAGAGGAAAATCTATTTCCTAACAGCAAAGCCAATTATCCTGAAAAATAATAAGTTTCTCTTCATTGGATGCATTCAAATGGAAGCTATATTGTCATCTCTGTGGAGGCTTTAATTGAATTTCTTGCTGTAAACAGGTGATAAATTAAATGGTCTGAATGACCTCTTCAACCTCTGTTGAAGAAACAAGAACAGAAACAAGAATAAACATAAATCTAAATACAAGAAATTGGAACTAATAATTGGAGACAATAGGACAGGGACAGTAGGCATGATTGTGTGCTTATGCATGCCCCTTACAGACCTCTTAGGAATGGGGTGAGGTCAATAGAGGTTAGTTTGAGGGTAAAGGAGTGGGAGTTTGAGCAGGTGACAACAGAGTCAGGTCGTGAGTTCCAGACATTGACTACTCTGTTGCTGAAATCGTACTTCCTGCAATCAAGTTTGGAATGGTTTACATTTAGTTTATATCTGTTGTGTGCTCTTCTGTTGTTGCAGTTAAAGCTGAAATATTCATTTTCTGGTAAGATGTTGTAACATACAATTTTATGTACTATGCTTAAGTCTAATCTTAGTTGGCATAGTTCAAGGTTGTCTAAGCCTAGAATCTCAAGTCTAGTGGTGTCGGGTATTCTGTTGCGAACAGAGGAATGCAGTACTCTTCTGGTAAAATATTTCTGGACTTGCTCAATTGTGTTTATGTCTGATATACAGTGTGGATTCCAAACAGCAGAGCTGAATTCAAGCATTGGTCTAGCGAAGGTTTTGAATGCCCTAGTTTGCAAATCAGTATTACCAGAGGAGAAGCTTTGTAAAATTAAATTTATGACTCATAAAGCCTTTTTGGCAATACTGTTGCAGTGAGCTTTGGTGCTTAGGTCATTCGATATGAGAATTCCAAGGTCCTTGACAAAGTGAGGGTCATCAACAAGGTCACATCTGCCTAGCTTGTATTTGGTATATAGATTTTTTTTTTTTTACCATTGTGTAGGACAGAGCATTTGCTGGTAGAGATTTGAAGTTGCCAATTGTTAGACCATTCAGATACATAATCAAGGTCTTTTTGAAGAACAGTTAGGGTTAGGGTTATGTAAGAAAAAGAAGAGGCATGTCGACTTTCTTTCTACCATCCTTATCATATGATCATCACATTTGGGGTACTCTTGAAGGTTAAATGGGGAGACAATACATGGCTGAATGTACAAAGCTAAATAGTGTAGGGTAAAATGTCTGTTAATGTATGTTAATGATTAGTTGCATATGTATGAGAGGCAGTGTAAGTAAACATTCCATCCATGCTATGATGATGGCCAAACCCATGAAATTACCTGCCTGTGAACATATGAGTGCAATTTGCAATCAAATCTCTTCTTATACTTGCATCTCTTGGTGGCATTTGGTAGGATGTGATGCATGCAAGAATCTCCCAGGCTCTTTCCTTAGAGATCAGTTCACTGTTTCAAAGGGATGATAACCATCTTCATTATTTCTCATTACTCCCAAGCTATAATTTTTGTTGTCTCTTTCACGCTGGCCCAGGAGAATAAACTCCCTGTTCTGCATACGGCATTTTCAATTCACCTGGAAGAATCTGCCAGAGCCCTTAGATGCAGTTAATCAAGATTTGGACTGTTTTAATCATTGCTGCAATCTGGGATGTTATGTGCCCTGTCTATGAGCCAGAAATATTGGCCTGATGCAGGTTTCATTTTCTGCTGACAGTGAACAGATCCATTTTATTGTAAACATGGTATTTATCCACCAAGTTAATGAGTGTTTTGATGAATTGTCTAGCTGGGGAAACTGATCTAATCTTGGTATTTATGTTCTGTTTAAAATTGGGGTGTCAATGCAGCTTAACTACGTATGTTAAACATTTCTCTTCCCAGCTATTCTTGTCAGCTGGGCTTTTATTTATTGTGGGAAAGTAGATTTTGGCCCTTCTCATCTCCTTTCATGTTACTAAGTTCAACAGCCATAAGTATTATAAAGCTTACAGAACAGCATACTGTGTGTATATGTATATATTCTTATACCAAACTGCATATGAGCAGAAAAATACCATTAGGCAGTAACTTATTTAGTCTGGCTCCGCTGCTCAGAAGGCCTTTGTATCATTCAGGTAGCCTTAACAATTAGTTTCAACCTTAACCTTCCTGAGATACTTCCTCCAGCTTTTCCTCAGAGCTGAGTTCTCATCTGAAGAACTCAATTCATTTTGCTCCAAATAGCTTAATGACTGCAAATGAATTAGGCTTTTTACTTTATGTACCACGTTGCATTCTGTGGAATGATTGAGTTTATTTCTGACGTCTACTTGAATTAATTGATGCGGAAGAAAGTAAATTGTCTACTTTACAGATTTTGCTTGGGAAAGACTAATTCTAGTGCGGTATTTTATTTTTATGTTTGTCCAGGCAGGCGGACTATATTAGTCCATTCTTTTCTTAATTTTCAGGAAACCTTAAAATGGGAGTTGCTTGATTAATGCAAAAATAAAGTTAACTACAAGTCACCGCATTCTTCTTTGCAACAAAGTTGAGACAATGCACATTGTCCTAATCAAAAATATGAGACAGCCAATACATGTGCCTGGATTTCTGGTAAGGGGCAGGAATAGGAAAAGACATGAGCCGTGTATATACCATGGGCCTGTGAAAAAGGTTTTCATAAGGATTACGGATTTTTCACCTAACTAATTTGACCTACTATCTATTTACTGTTAAAAAGAATTCAATTAATAGGCAAAGACAACAATTGACCTTTTTAATATGTCACCTTAAATATCCTTGCAATATAGGAATAGAATTGAGACTTATATACCACTTCATGGTGTTTTACAGCCCTTTCTAATCAGTTTACAGAGTCAGCATATTGTCCTCAAGAATCTGGGCTCTCATTTTACCAACCTCGGAAGGATGGAAAGTGGAATCAACCTTGAGCCAGTCAGGATTGAACTCCTGGCTGTGGGCAGAGTTAGTCTGCAATACTGCATTCTAACTACTGTGCCAATATGGCTCCTAAGTGGCTAAATGAAATGCAATAAATGGAGATATATCTATACTAAATAGTAACCCAGTGATATATTTCATAAACATCTTTCACAATGTACCTCTTGCAAGGTTTGGACTCAACAGTTTGAACTCTAATAATTCTAATGAGTCAGGATGACAGATTGCTTTGTGGCAGTGACTTATTTGAAATTAACATGATACCTTCTGTTGCCATATGATTTTGATTCCATGGAAACATATTGTTATTTAGTTGTCTGGCCATATTTTTTCATGACCCATTAAAAACATTCTATTCCTGTGAAGGGTTAAGTTTAAGAAGATACAGCCCATTACTTCTTTCACTAATTTGCAATATGTTGGTATTAATTTTTGGGGTTCTTTTTTAATCTTCAACAACATTTTCATTACTCCCAGTCATCAAAGTAATTTGATCAGCATATTATTGTGGTTATTTCTCTCAGAAAATTTAATTCTAGCTTCTATTTTTTTCTATTCCACCATTTTTCATGATATTCTGTGCATATAAATTAAATAGATTGGGATACTACGTACAACTTTTATGCATTCCTTTCACAATTATGTAAAGGTAAAGGTTCCTCTCATACATATGTGCTAATCATTTCCGACTCAAGGGGCCAGTGTTCATCTTCATTACAAAGTTGAAGAGCCAGCGCTGTCCAAAGAAGTCTCCTTGGTCATATGGCCAGCATGACTAAATGCCAGAGGTGCATGGAATGCTGTTATTTTCACACCAAAGTGGTCCCTATTTTTCTACTTGCATTTTACATGCTTTTGAACTGCTAGGTTGGCAGAAGCTGGGACAAGTAACGGAAGCTCACTCTGTTATGCAGTGCTAGGGATTTGAACTGGTGAACTGCTGACCTTTCTGATCGACATGCTCAGCATCTTAGCTACTAAGCCACTGCATCTCTTTCACAATTACGAACTAATAAATTAGCCATTTTTGTTTGATTTCTGATCAGCATAGAAATATTGTACTATGCAGAGGTGCATTTTAAGGGGTATCCATAATTTGTTGCAGTCTATGCTGTCCAAGATTTTAATTTAAATCCAAATTAAATGTCTTTTTGGAACTCCCTTGCATTTTTTCATTGTCCATCAGACATTTGTAGTCTAGTGCCAGTGCTGTTGCCTATTTTGAAATCAGATTTTAGTTTTGTTTGTTTTTAGGTCCTGTGGGAATAAACTTTGGCCTGAGCTTGAGCAATTATTAATATAATGCCTTACACATTCATGCCTGTCTAAAGGTCACTAAGATAGTGCAAAGAAAAGAGAACAATAAGAACAAATACAAACAAAGAGGCAGCTTAGACAACTGCAAACAAGCCTGTACTATATCTAATTATTAATCCACAATGTAATTGCTTACTATACACAAAAATCTCAATAAAAGGAAGCACTGGAATTTTATTCTGGGCTCCCATCCTGAGTACACACGCTTGTGTCTCATTCTTTCCATGGGAGACCACCACAAGTGGTGACCCCGACGTGATCCACTGCAGGTGGTACATGTCCGGACCTCCATGTTTCCTCACCTGGAATAGGTAAAGTACGTACTTAACTATTGCTGGACAATAGGATTATTCAGGGAACAAGGGGGGAAAACTCTCTCAGCCACAGGAACGTCATGTTAGTGAGCTGCTGAAGTTAGTCAGGACAAACTTCTTTATCTTTAAATCCCCTGAGAGGAAGCAAATAGTTCTTTCAAAAGGTAATGTGAAAGAGCTGCTGCAAGAAATCTGGCAGCAATGTCCCTGGTACTTAGAGAAGGGCTCTTTAAAGTTAGACACGTGGAGGAAAATTGGAACTATCCTTCATGAAGAGCCACGAGCAACAGCTGAAATTTTGATACATTGAAAGGTTGTTTTGACTGCTTTAGAGACCCAGCAACAACCTCTTTTAAAACCTTTAGCAGAACCTCCTCCTTATGAAGGAGTTGTGTTGCACCCCCCAACTTCAAAACTGGAATATGCATTCTCAACTCCAACTGCACCTACACCTGTAGAGGAGAAAATCCAACCACAAACAGGGAAAGTTCAAGCAATGATGCATCAGGCTTTCAATGAAGGGAAATTAGAGCCTGATGAGATTCCCCAGATGAATTTGTTTCCAGTTAACAGGCAAGTGAATGCTCAAGGCAATCTGCAGGCTGAATGGGTTCCGATTCCTTTGTCAGTACTTAGGGAGATTAAGAAAGCTGTTAAAGATTATGGTATTCAAAGTCCCTTTACAAAGGGTCTTCTGACAAGTTTGGCTACCTCACGCATGATTCCTAATGACTGGCATGATTTAATGAGAATGATATTGAGTTCTACTCAGTATGTGGTTTTTGATTCAGAATATCAAAGAGAAGCTATCAGTAGGGGACAGAATTCAGGGGGGCTGTATACACCAGACCAAATCTACGGGGCAGGCTTGTTTGAATCCACTGCTGATCAAGCTACTAATTTGCCTAATCGCGCACTTCCCGTAGTTATGGCAGCTGTCCTTGGGGTATTGTCCTGCATCCAGGATGTGGGAACCCCGGCACAGTCTTTTTCTCAAATTAAGCAAACAGCATCTGAGTCTTATAACAATTTTGTGGAAAGGCTACAATTGGCTATTACCCGGCAAATTTCAAATGAGGAAGCAGCAAAGGAACTTTTGCTGAGATTAGCAATTGAAAATGCAAACACTGACTGCAAGCGTATCTTACAGCCTTTGATGGCTAGACGTGAGGTTACTCTGGCTGATCTGTTAAAGGCATGTGCAGTGGTGGGTTCTCAGGCTTACAACATGGAGACTTTGGCTATGGCATTGCAAAAAGGGATGAAGCCTACGGGGAATTGTTTTAATTGTAGGAAGCCTGGCCATTTTAAAGCCCAGTGCCGTGCCCCTGGGGGGGGGGGAATGGCATTTAACAAAAATAAAAATAGGGACATCCGCCCAAAGTCGGTCTGTCTGAAATGCAAAAAAGGGTTTCATTGGGCAAATCAATGTCGCTCTGATCAGAACCAAAATTCGGGAAACTAAATTTGGGGCGTGCAGCTAGCCCCGCTCCCAAGGCTGTCACAAAAGCATTGCCTGCAATTACTAGGAGTGCAGGTTTGGATTTAAAAATGTTGAACTCAATTGATGTGACTTTTCCTAATCAAGTGTACATTGAGGACACTCTTTTGCATGGGCCACTGCCAGAAAAAACAGTGGGATTGGTACTTCCCAGGTCTTCTGCATCAGAAAAAGGGCTGAATTAGCTGCTGCTATTTTGGCCTCACAGGAATTTGCACAAGAACCTCTAAATCTAAGTGTGGATTCTCTTTACGTTTATCAATTGATACTTAACATTGAATTTGCTTACCTTTCCCCATCTGTTGATGCTAACCTTATGAGTTTGTTTCTAGCCCTGCAAAGCTGTCTTCATTCTCGCACACATTCTTTGCATATCGCACATATTCGCAGCCACCAGCCATTTCCCGGGAGCTGCAGGAAGGGAATGAGGTGGCTGATGCAGCCTCAGCCACGTCCTGTCTCTCGCTTTCCCCTGTTACTCCATGGGACTCACATAGCTATTTTCATCAAAATGCCAAAGCTCTTTGTAAACAATTTGGTCTCACTGCTACAGAAGCTGCAGCTATTATTCAGCAATGTCCTAGTTGCAGTGCCCAATCCAGTGCTCTTCCTCAAGGAGTAAATCCTCAGGGAACAGCTGCTTGTCAATTATGGCAGATGGATGTCACACAGCACCCTCCTTTCAAACCATGGTACCATCTGCATGTCACTGTTGATACCTATTCAGGATTTATTATAGCAACACCTCAACGAGGAGAGGCTACAAAATATGTAGTCAACCATTGTCTCCATACCTTCACACACGTGGGGCCACCAATGGAGATCAAAACCGATAATGGCCCTTCTTGCATTAGCACCGCCTTTGCGGAATTTTGTCATGGATGGTCAATTATACATAAATTTGGCATTCCTTACAATTCCACTGGTCAGGCCATTGTGGAACGAGCTCATCAGACACTCAAACAAGCACTCCTTCACATAAAAACAAAAACGGGGGAAGTGGATGGATATGGTTTGCCTTACATACAAAACATTCTTAATATTACTTTATATACTTTAAATTTTTTAAACATGACAGGATCTCCTGCTGCTACGGCAGCCAGTAGGCATTTTGCTTCCTCCCCTTCTGCAGGTACACCAAGACCAAAAGTTCAGTATAGGAGACTGCCAGATCCAACATGGAGAGGACCTGTCCCACTGATAACTTGGGGACGAGGATACGCTGCTGTTGAAGATGAGGGGACAGTTGTTTGGGTTCCTGCTCGCTGTGTGCGTCCTTATCATCAGCCAAAGGGGCATGGGGGTGGATTTGGGGGAATGGAAAAGAAACACATTGATCCAGGACATGGAGAAGCTAGCAAACCTCCATAATAAAACTGATTGTTGGGTATGTATACACATGCCAACTCACAAAACATCAGGGCTTCCAATAGTTGCAGTACCTCTGGCCGAAGGTGACTGGTATAAGGGACAATGCTATGGTTGTTCAGGGATGTGGTCTAACAGTTGGACTACAAATAACATAAATACCTTACACCTTGGAAGCTGGATCCAAGAGGTGGCGGGTATCTGCTGGACCCACAATGAGACGGTAGAGAATATGACTTACTTGGGGACATATCTGTTTTGCAACAAAACAATTGTTATTAGCAATGGAAGTCAGGTTTATCCAGATGACATGAAAACTAAAAATCTCACTTACTTTGTACATAACATTTCTAGATTTGATATCACATCTTTGATCAATGAAAATGGGTGTCCATATATTCCTGCTACATGTTGTCCCACCACAGAGGACAGCAACTGGTTGCCCAAATGTGCGAATGGGAAATACGCACCATCATCCACTTATTTGGCTATGTTAATGGAATCCTTTGCAAAATTAATCTATGCTGAGCCAAATAAGGTTGGTCATCTCCTGGGAGCAAATCTATGGTTGCTGTGTGGACGGATGGCCTATGATCGCATGCCAGCGTGATGGAAAGGGGTCTGCACCTTTGGGAAAGTAATCCCATCTCATTTCATTCAAAAATCATTGGGGACTGCTCATATCCGCAATGCGCATTCCGCAACGGAAGTAAACTCTGTTTTGACTCATGACTACTGGACACAGATATCAAGGGGAGTTATTCCTCCTTTAGGAGTCATGATGAACTATGGAGATTTGCATCGTTTAAACAATTGGACAGTTACTATGCTTAAAGACACCATTAAAACTCTAAAGCTGTTTGAAGAAGAGCAAGGAAAAATCCTTGACTTTGTCCTGCAAACCAGATATGCGGTGGACACTATTTTGGCTGCGCAAGGGGGAGTTTGCACTGTGATTCATACGCATTGTTGCATGTATATCTCTGATTATTCTCCAAACATTACAGCTACTATACAGCATATGGAACAAACCCTGAATGAGAATCCATTACAATCGGAGGACGAGGGACTGGACATGTGGTCTGCACTTTGGTCCTGGTTGCCAGATGGTTCATGGATTCATCACCTAATTGTTGGAGCGATATTGCTTATTATATTTTCACTCTGTGTATGCTGTTGTATTCAATGTCTCCCTGGACTTTTAGGAATGTGTCGGGTGAAGCCTACGGAAGGAGAATTGCTGTTGCAGATGGCAAAAAGCTACCGAGGCATCCGCGATCATCAAAAAACTAAAACAGGGGAGATGTGAGAATAAACTTTGGCCTGAGCTTGAGCAGTGATTAATATAATGCCTTATACATTCATTCCTGTCTAAAGGTCACTAAGATAGTGCAAAGAAAAGAAAACAATAAGAACAAATACAAACAAAGAGGCAGCTTAGACAACTGCAAACAAGCCTGTACTATATCTAATTATTAATCCACAATGTAATTGCTTACTATGCACAAAAATCTCAATAAAAGGAAGCACTGGAATTTTTTTCTGGGCTCCCATCCCGAGTACACATGCTTGTGTCTCATTCTTTCCATGGGAGACCACCACAGGTCCAGTTAAAGTTGAGAGAATAAAATTTTTAGCATTAATGAACTGGCATGTAAGATAAATGCAATGGTGAAGTAGCTAGAGCAATATTTAGATCTGCCTTCCTTTTATACTGAAATATACAATATCATAAATTGTAGTTCTGAATTCTTTATTGGAATAGATAATTGTAAAACAAAATATGGAAAGTAATAAGAATTTGACCAAATCTAAGATCATTACTGTGTTTAAGCAAACAATTATCTTTGAGTATGTTGAGTTATTGTTTACTAGATAATTAAGAATCAACTTAATGGCAATGTTATGCTAGAATGATCTGTTTATTTACAAACATAATACCAGAATGAACAGGAAGATATTCCATTCCAGACCAGTACTATTATATGAAAGATGGCATGGAGATCTTGAGAAATGAGACCAAATGATCAACAGCCAACTGATCATTTTGATCAATGAAGTTATTGTGAGATAAGTATCTGAAGATAACAGTCCTAAAATCAGAAGAGAACAACGTCTCCTAAAATCTCCCTTCCACACAGAGAAGTAGATGATTATGATTTTATCTGTTGTTTAAAAATTGCACTTTAGGATGGAACTGTTTAATTTCAGCTTTTTTTTTGACCGGTATGTGTTTGGAACGTAGATTTAGATTCCGGTAACTTTGAAAAGCATCTTTTGAAAGGCGTTCACTTCAGATTGAGCCTAATCCTGTCCCTTGTACAATGATGACAAGCAATCTTTTGATAAAGATAATGATGATGGCTACCTAATTTCTTATATGGTTTTCTTTCCAAAGGTATAATGTTTCCCTGCTGTATAGTAGCCTTTCCAGTTGTCTTGTAGCAAGTTAGCCGTGGTGTCTTGGCTGTGATGAGTTAGCTGTGACGAGTTGGCTGCAGGCTGTGAAAAATTGTCCCATTCCTAAGGTAAGGAGATCAAAGGAGCATTGAGAGCTGGTGAAAATGCTGCTGATTCTCTAGAGCAGGGGCACCAAACTCAAGGCTTGCGGGCCAGATTTGGCCCATGGGATGCTTAGATCTGGCTTTTGGGGCTGCCCTGGAAACAGCAAAGGACTGGCCCGTGGTGCCTCTGCCAGCAAAAACGGAGCTTGGGAGGGCTGTGTGCAGCACTCATGAGCTCCGTTTCCACTGGCAGAAGGTTGCAGGAGACAGTCACAGCTGAAAATGGAGCTCAGGAGCCCATTTTCGCTGGCAAAGCATTTGGCCCACCATAAGTGTCCCCAACACGAGTGACGTCGAGCTGGCCATCCCCACCCGGCCATGCCCAGCCCTCGAGGTAAAACACAACCCTGATGTGGCACTCAATGAAATCAAGTTTGACCCCCCTGCCCAAGAGTGTTTCTTAGCCTTGCTGACTAAGATATTCTGGGAATTGAAGTCAACATTTCTTCACATTGCCATGCTTGGGAAACACTGCTTTACTGACCAAATCTATGCAGAAGATGCCTTAAACCAGGAGTATCCAACCTTGGCAACTTTAAGACTTGTGGAATTCTGAGAGTTGAAGTCCACAAGTCTTAAAGTTGCCAAAGTTGGACACCCCTGCCTTAAACCCTTTTGGAATTAATTTAAGTTTAACATGATTTGTTGAGCTTTGGTCTAGTTTGATGCATGACTCTTATGCTATGTCGTGTGGCACTCTTATAGATTGGGGGCAAATAATCTCATAACACAGTACAATAGAAAATAGAAATATTTGTTGTTATAAAACCTATTAATTACTAATGTACTCTTTGAGTCATCACTAACATGGAATGGAGTCAACTATTCAGACAGGCAGTTTTAAAAGAGAATTAAAGTTTTTCATCAGCTATGGCTAATCTTGACAATCTAAATTAGTACTTGTATGGGAGATCACTGTTGTCTAGATAATACTATTAAGTAAAAAAAATCAGACTAAGACAATAGCAAACCTTCATGTAATTGTAAAGAAAACTATATTGACACATTCATGACTTTATCAAGCGTTTAACCTAAATTGAAGGAGATTTTACATTATATGCAAACATACAAAATTACAAATTACATTGCATACAAAATGATTATTAATACTATTAACCTATAACCATTGCTAGATCTCAAATTAAAATGCATTTTCCATCTCTGTAAGGCATTTATTATGGCTGAGCTGGAAAGATATAAGGTTATACCATTAATTTATAATTATAAATAATTAAATTCATTAGCTGTCATGCTATGGCATGCTAATGTTTTCTTTTCTCCTTGGAGAAAATAGTAATTGAATAAATGTTTCTCTCTCTCTCTTTTGCATAGCACCAAACCTAACAGGTACCTGATTCTATGTGTGTATTATATTATCGTATGTAGAAATTGAATTTGTATTTAGATATTTATTAACTGGTGTCATGGTGTGCAGCAACAGGGCATAACAATTACTCGTGAATTGTGATGACTAGTCTTGCCCTTTAGAAGTGAAGCAGGAGATTGTGTACACCCATCCTTGTTGTCAAGGTAAAGCAACTGAACAATCATTTGGCTTTCTTTCTTGCTGCTAAATCCGTGTTGGGAATCCTTATCTAGCTGCGGCTTCAAATTTCACAAACATTAGATTTATTTTAATCTATTTCCTTGACTGTCATGAATATAGTACACAAAACAAAACACACCAACCTGAAAGTATTTCTGCTTGACAGTTACCCTGAATAACTTTTAGTGAGATGGACAGCTACCTACATTTTCTAAAGAAACAAAACGAAAATCATGTGGATTGACTTCCTACAGCCTGTGAATAATGATCCTGGATTGATATTTTTCTCACAGGACATGCAAAGTGAAGGTTTTCTCTTTCGGTCTCTCTCTCTCTGCATTTTCTTTTGAGCTCAGAACAGAACTCTGGTGCATAAAGTTTTGCTCTGAGCTATTGTTACGGAATGCTAAACATGTAGATGTACATAACTCTACACAAACATAAATATATTGGGAAAGACATGGTAAAACATGGTAAAAATGCATGGCAATAACAAGTCGTGACTGGCCTGTCTATAGTCCAATAATTAAACCATAGGGTAGCTTAGTTTACTGTGTGAACAAGACTATATATCTGGCCTTCACAGATATTTTGCATCCAAGGCAATAAAATAATCATAATACTAATGGAGCTGCAACTAGAATATCAACTGGAATATCATGTAGATAGGAAAAACCAAGACAAATTCCTTGTGTGTCCAATCACACTTGGTTAATAAAGAATTCTATAATGAAAAAAAAGTAATAAGCAGCCACAGTGACAAAATGACACAAAACAATATTATAAGTTTGTAACTGTAACTACATAGCCAAAAAGGCATTAAGAGTTGTTAATCTAATCCTACGTAGCTTTTTCTCTGGTAATATTACACTAAAAACTAGAACATTCAAAACATTTGCTAGACCTTGAATACGGCTCATCAGTCTGGAATCTGCATTATGTATCTGATATTAACAGTTGAGAAAATCCAGACATATATTTCACAAGAAGATTTCACCACTCCTGTACTCGTTGCAGAATACCTTATGTCACCAGGCCGGAAATTCTAGACCTAGAAAACGTAGAACTATGCCACCTTCGGTCCGATCTAAGTATAGTACATAGAATTATATATTGCAATGTCCTACCTGTCAATGAATACTTCAGTTTCAACCATAACAATACAAGAGCACACAATAGATACAAATTCAAGGTAAACTGCACCAAACTTGATTGCAGGAAATACAACTTCAGCAACAGAGTGGTCAATGTCTGGAATACTCTACCTGACTCTGTGGTTTCTTCCCCAAACCCCAAAATCTTTAACCTTAGACTGTCTACTATTGACTTCACCCCTTTCCTAAGAGGTCTGTAGGGGGCATGCATAAGCGCACCAACATGCCTACTGTCCCTGTCCTATTGATTCTTTTTATTTTTCTTATATGTATCCATTTCATGTATTCATAACTATGTTATATTTATATCTGTTTTCTTATAATTGCTTGACAAAATAAAATAAAAAATAAAGTTGTATTGCTCACTAATTCACGATTAGCAGATCTGCAAAACTTTAAATTTAGATCTGCAACCAAGTAGATTTCTCTGTCCCTTTACTAGTTGTCCCAATTGCAGTACAGAACTGACAACCTTAATTAAGCAGAATTTTTCACTGTACTCTATGAATCAACTATAGGCCATGCATGTTCAGACAGACGTTTTGTGAACTCTGATCTTCAAGGACATAACTGGGAGGACTGAATGGGCATCATAAAAAAAGGAGGCAAAGATCTTGTTACAAAGGGAGGCCAAGATAGCTTCTGCTCATTCCTGTGTGGCCAGAGACTAATGTCCTTGGAAGCAAAGAGAATAAAATCTTTTGTGCTACAGACAAGTGAATTAATTTTGTTCAGGCCAGGAGATGATGAATTTGTACGTCATGGTGGGTGGTTAAGCAAGGCAGACATGGCCAAGCATGTTAGGAAGTTATTTTTAAGGCTGGCAATGTAATGGTTCAAACAAAACTTTTGTCAGCAGATTCAGGACCAGACTTGCATTTGTAAAAGGCTGCATTAAGCAGGGAGCACGGACAATTTTTACCGTAACTGGTTAGCAGTGATGATTTGTCCTGGTCTGCTGGATCCCGACTCCTACTCATTCTTCATCTTTGGCAATCAATTGTAAACTGAAAATTGTGACCAGAAACTCTACATTGAGTTCCCATATCATGCAAAGGTTGGATTTAATTAGATCTGTTAGAAAAGAAGGACCAGGGTGACATGATAGCAATTTTCCAATATCTCAGGGGCTGCCACAGAGAAGAGGGAGTCAAGCTATTCTCCAAAGCACCTGAAGACAGGACAAGAAGCAATGGATGGAAACTAATCACGGGGAGAAGCAACCTAGAACTAAGGAGAAATTAACAATTAATCCGTGGAACAACTTGCCTCCATAAGTTGTGAACGCTCCAACATGGCAAGTTTTTAAGAAGAGTTTGATCAACCATTGGTCTGAAATGCTATAGGATTTCCTGCCTGAGTGAGGGAGAGGTTGGACTAGAAGACCTCCAAGATCCCTTCCAATACTGTTCTGTTCTATTCTGTTCTTTTCTTATTGGTAAAGCATAGTGTGTAGCTCAACACAATATGTAAACCTTGTGACTTATTCATTGAATGACACTTAACCCAAATCATAATTTACTCAATGTGTGTACTCACTCCCATATATGGTAATGCTGGCAGTTATCATCTGAAATATTGTCTCTGTAATGGCCCTTACTTTGCAGTATCCCCCTCTTCATGAAGCTTCAGATTGTTCATTAATCCTCAACATTTATTATATGAAGAGAATAAATGTTGGCCTACAAATCAGGAGATGGTAAGTTCTAGTCCTGCCTTAGCCATGAAAACTGGCTGGGTGACCTTGGGCCAGTCACTCTCTCTCAGGCCAGCCCACCTCACAGGATTGTTGTTGTGGGAGAAATAGGACAAAGTAATGCTAAATATGTTTGCTGCCTTGAGTTACTTATGACAAAGGTGGGATAAAAACCAAATAATAAATACTATTTCAACTACAGGTAGTTCTTGACTTTAAAAACACTTCACTTAGAAACTGTTCAAAGTTACAATGACAGTGAAAAAAATGACTTATGGTCATTTTTCACCCTTGTAACCATTGCAGTAAATCACCCTGGTATTTATATTTGGATGCTTGACAACTGACTCCTATTTATGATGGTTATAATGTCCCAGGATCATGTGATCCCTTTTTGCAACCTTCTGATAAGCAAAATAATGGGGAAAAGCCAGATTCACTTAACAACCGTGTTACTAATTTAATAACTGCAGTGATTCACTTAACAAATGTGGCAGGAAAAGCCATAAAATGGATGAAACTCATTTAATGAATTTCACACTTAGAAACAGAAATTTTGACTCAATAATGGTCATAAGTTGAGGACTACCTTTAATAACACTATGCATAATGTAATACTACTATGCATAGTAATGCATAGTCCTGTCAACCCTTTCTAGAACCCTGTCCTAGAAAGACATTCTGGAAATTGTGTAAATCTATTTCCTTCTACAAAGGAAAAAAAAAAAGCAAAGCTTGGTCAACAGCAACTAAATAATCAAAGTTGTGTCTGCTGCTATTAGTGAAACAAAGGAATGCTCTGCTTGAGAAAATCCATACAACCACACGATGGCAGCAAATATGGCAATAGTCCAGAATAACAATGACCTGCAGGTTCCCCTCTTGCACGTGTGCACGCAAACACGCATTTTGCTAGCTCTCTTTTTTCACGGGTCGCGTACGCTTTTCATGCGCATTTGGAATAACATAATTTCGAAATCGATTTGGAGAGGCGGACGAAGTTCGCAGACTCTGCGTAATTCACTGAGGTGGAAACAACGTCAAGCCTGTTAAACGTGGTTAAGGCACTTGATTAAAAGTCCAGCCTGTTAAGCGTGGTTAAAAGGCGCTTGATTAAGATTTCAGATCTTTCCCATGTCTCTTATTTCTTCGTCCTCGTTCAGCCGGCAATTCTGGTCTTGGGGGGAATCCATCGCGGCCAGTAAGGCTGCGGGCGCCCGAGGCTCCGCCGGGAACGAAGGCGCACGCCAAGGCCGGAAAGTAGCCCGCTGCCCCCGCCCGTCTCTCCTCCTCCTCCTCCTCTCGTTCTTTGCTGGAGCCAAACCTCGCCGGCCCTCCGGAGCCGGAGCGGGGAGGAGGAGCGAAGAGAGGGGCGGAAGTGCAAACAAGAGCTCGGGGCGAGAGAGCTTCTTCGAGCTTGGACTTTGCGCTCTTTCGCACACACGGCACTTTGGTGGGAACCGTTCGCGCGCCTCTCCAGCCTCTCTCCGCCTTGGAAAGTGAGTCGCGGACGGGACTTCGCTGAGGAGAAAAGGAGGGACGGAGGGAGTGGGAGAGAATTCCCCCCGCGGCCGTAGGGAAAGCTTTTCCCGAGAGGGGGGTCGCGGGAAATAAAAGGGCGCGCGAGGCGGGCGAAGGAGGCTTTTGCGCGTCTTAGACGCAGGGCTCTCCAAACCTTGGCCACTTTAAGACGGGGGACGGGGGGACTTCAACTCCCAGAATTCCCCAGCCAGTTGGCTGGGGAATTCTGGGAGTTGAAGTTTCTCCCCGTCCCTCGGCTTAAAGTGGCCAAAGTTGGAGAGCCCTGCCTTAGATGAGCAGCGCGTCCGCGGCACCTTGCGGAATTGGGAGGGCTGGGTGGTGGAATTTGCACGGAGTTTGGGGACGGAAGGGGAGCCATGGAAAAGGGGTGGGGGAGCTACGACTACGACCGCTCGGAGCGGCCAGGGCAGTACCAGACGGAGCTAAGACACAGAGAGCATATCTTTTCGCCGCCCTAACCCTGTTGAGTCCCTTTCCTAGTTCCGTCGCGAAACGTTCCTCCCCCCCCCACTTTTTTTTGCAGCCGGCCTTTCCCGTGGCGTTGCTTTTTAGCAGACGTGCCCTTTGAAAGACTGCTGTGAGGTGGCGCTTCTTCGAGTCCCGACCTTCGGGGGGGGGGGATTAAAAAAAAATCCAAGAGTTGAAAAGCGGCAACAAGTGTCCTCTTTAATATTGGCTTGGTCCCCCGAGATTAGTTTGTCAGATTGTGGTTTTTCCGTTTTTCTTTCCCCTCCCCCGGTCTCTCCCTTTCTCTCTCTCCGTCCCCTTCCCCCTCTCCCTTCTCTCTTTCCCTCTCTCCCTCTCTCTTCCTCCCCCCCTCTTTCTCTCCCTTCCTCCCTCTCTCTTTCTCTCCATCTCCTTCCCCCTCTCCCTTCTCTCTCTTTCCCTCTCTCTTCCTCCCCCCCTCTTTCTCCATCTCCTTCCCCCTCTCCCTTCTCTCTCTTTCCCTCTCTCCCTCTCTCTTCCTCCCCCTCTCTTTCTCCCTTCCTCCCTCTCTCTTTCTCGGTCCCCTTCCCCCTCTCCCTTTTCTCTCTTTCCCTCTCCCTTCCTCCCTCTCTCTTTCTCTCCATCTCCTTCCCTCTCTCCCTTTTCTCTCTTTCCCTCTCTTCCTCTCTGTTCCTCCCCCTCTCTTTCTCTCCCTTCCTCCCTCTCTCTTTCTCTCCATCTCCTTCCCCCTCTCCCTTCTCTCTTTCCCTCTCTCCCTCTCTCTTCCTCCCCCTCTCTTTCTCTCCCTTCCTCCCCCTCTTTCTCTCTCTCCATCCCCTTCCCCCTCTCCCTTCTCTCTCTTTCCCTCTTTCCCTCTCTCTTCGTCCCCCTCTCTCTTTCTCTCCCTTCCTCCCTCTCTCTTTCTCTCCATTCCTTCCCCCTCTCCCTTCTCTCTCTTTCCCTCTCCCTTCCTCCCCCTCTCTTTCTCTCCCTCCCTCCCTCTCTTTCTCTCTCTCCTTCCCCCTCTCCCTTCTATCTCTTTCCCTCTCTCTCCCTTCCTCTTCTCTCTTTCTCTCCCTCCCCCTCCCTTTCTCTCTTTCCCTCTCCCCCTCTCCTTTTCCTCCCCCTCCCTCCCTCTGTCCTCTTTCTCTCCCTTTCTCTTTTTCTCTCCCTTCCTCCTTCTCTCTCTGTCCCTCCCCCACTTCTCTCTATCTCTCCCCCTTTCTCCCCCTCTGTTTGGGGGCTTCCCACAACTCCTTTCCTCCCTCCCCAGCCACCAACCCATTTCATCACAGCCAGTGGCCACTTCCTTAAGTGGCCCTGACTGCCTGCCTGTTGGTAAATCAGTAACTCTGGGCATGTTTAAAAGACAATGGAAATAAAATAAAATAAAATCAACCGGGCCAATTTTTTCTTTTTCATAGTAGGGCGTGAGAAATTTGCTTTCAGTTCTCTTTGTGCTCATGACTTTTTTGGGCAGCTGCAAAACAATCTAGAGACCCCTTCCATACATGTGTATTTCCCCCCCTCCCCTTTCTGTCAACTTTGTAGCAATTGGTATATTGTCCTTTAATGCATGGCACCAAATTGGTAATATTTTTTGAGATGTCTGCTTACCAAGATTTAATGGAGCTCTGGGGTTTCTGTTAGTGCATGCTAGATAAATGCAACTTTTGTATATGTTATGTGTGCATAGTTGTGCATATTTGAAGCTACCAATTTCTTCCATTGCTCTTGTTACCTGGAGGAAAATGTAGATTTCATAAAAAGATCCACTGGCAAGCTAAACTATTCAAGCACTTTTATTTTTTAGTACATTTCTAATGAGTGCTTTTCAATAATACTTTCAGGTGCTATTTTAAGTATGTGCTTGTGAGGGGAATAAGAATAAGCATTTGGAAGCTATCACGATGCCATGGAATAATAGATATGAGATTATGGATTTAAGAACCACTATTTAATATTTGATTAGTTCCAATCTCCCTCCTCCTCCCACCAGATTTGCATGCTTAAACATCATCAAAAAGATATCTGAGGCTAGAAGAGAAATATTTTATTTTCCAAGAAAGTTTTTAAAGTGTTTCATTAATGCCATGTAACTTTTGTACTGAGACAGACTGTTTATAATAGTTGTATGCTAGTGTGTTTGTGCTACAAACCCTAGTGATTCCCATATGTTATTCCAAATATTTATTACAAGGTATCCAAAATCAGTTAGCCTTAATTATTTGGTTCCTAAATGACTGATGATAAGTTGAGGACCACCTGTATTTATAAAATGACATGTAAGATAGAAAGCAAAGAACATTACTTGTAGAATTCTTTCTGACCCCTTCATAATAGCTTTATTAGGGTCACAAAGGGTCTTAGAACGGAGATGTCTATTCAACCTTCAGAGATAACATGGAGGGTTTGATTTCTTTCTCTCCAGTGCCTAATCAAATCTGGCCCATTTTCAAGCTTAGTCTTTTGCTGGCTTTTTTCCTCAGAACAGATTTGCTCCTATTTTATTGACTTTTTAAAGAATTATCCTGCTAACGTATAGACAGAATCATGAGCCCCTTTCCATAACTCCTTTTGAACATTATGTTAAGTTGGAAAGAAAAAACAAGATAGGATAAACTTGCAGATCATTCATTCCTTGCTGGAATTTCTTAGAGCCTCTTTGCCAGCAATGGATATAAAGGCTCCTGCATTTTCTTTGTTGTCATGATATAACAGGTTGCCTCTGCGTAGGCACATTTGGAAGCATCAGACATGCTGTATATAGTCCATGGTGAGTCATAACTATAGAAGGGGAGCTACAAGTGTGGTAGTAGAATGGAACAGTTGGCAACATATAGAGGGGCAGCCCGATTGCATCTCTGCTAGTTATGTACTGGGAAACTAAGAGGTTTTCCTTCACAACCCCTGCAGTGTTATTTGGCCTATTTTTGAACTCCAGCTTTCTTTTGCTGGCACTTCTCTCTGCACTAAATTTAGGCACTTTAGTTTTTGGACAGTTAATCTGTGATAGCTGGACAGATATAAACAGACCTCTTCTAATTTATTTCCATCATTCTGTTGGGCTGGAAAGACTAAAAAGCTTATTTGGCATACTGCTTATTCTTTAGTCTGTGATCAGAGCCTCCAGCTAAATTATAGTGTGTTTTGATCATAAATTATGTTTTGTGGCTTAGCTTGTAAGGAAGATACCCAGCCGTTCTCCATCACCGAAAGATGAACCAATGGGAAAGAGTTAACTATTACCTCTTCCTGATAGAGAGTAAGGGCTTTTTTGCTTTCCCAAAACAGACCTCTCCCTGTCAACCTTAATTCTGCCTTCTACAAAAATGGATGGAAAGGAGATTCACGGAACTGAAGATCAGATTACAAGTAGCACATGCCAACTGTAATTTAGATTACAGATTATGATGGATTTAGATTGAGTTTCAGTAAAGAAAAGGTCAAATTACACTCTATTGCAAATGAAAAGGGGAGATTTCCTCATGGAGGAGGAAGAAGTCTTAAGCCCCACCTTTGAGCAGGCAGAGGTGGAGTTAACACTTTCCTATCAGGTTCATTTTTCAGTGACCAAAATAGTTTAGGTCACAGTTCTGACCTATTCCTCAAGCCATGTTATATAATATATGTGGGTATGTGCATCATTTTATTCATTTATTTTTTCATGTTTATGTAGGGTATATTGGAGGTATACCTTTAAGAGCTGTATACAACGACATTTCATTTTAATGTATGCTAATCAGTGTATGTTTAAAGTGACAATAAAGTTATTATAAGTCTTAGTTTTCTATGGCTAAATAAGCCATGTCTTCATCTTGTTAAGGATAGACCACAGTGGAAGCTAACTTGAATTAATGGAGTTCTCGTCCTGGGTGACTTTAGAATTGCAGAGAGAAAACAAATCATATCTAGAAAATTTTATCTGCTTGGTTTTCAGCCTGCTTTATTTCAGGCAAACATCAGGTGTTTTCATAATGCATCCATGAAAAGCATTTCCGCTTTGTAAGAGAATGATCTTCACACACTTCATATGAATTGAAAGTTGAGAACCACTAATTCTGACTAAGACATTATTCATGATTTCAGTGGCTATTGTGTGCTGCCTTGCATGGAGACTGTAAAAAAGGAAGCTCTTCTCAAAAACCAGGTGAACGTTGAGAATGCCCATTTTTCTTCTGAAACATCATGGATAGCAAGGGATCAGTCATTCTGCATCTGAGTTGTTTGTATAGACAGGAAGAGAGAGAGAGAAAGAAAGAAAATAGACTGGCTTGAATTTTACTTTCTGCTAAGTTGACATTTTTGCTTTCTTTGGTTCAGGCTAGCCTGATGTGTAAATCCAGTCATGGCTTATTCAACAGATAATTAAAACAAATCCCCCTTTTGTTCCTATGGAATGTTCAAGATTTCTGGAAGGAAATATGTAAAAGCTGATTCTGTGGTTGTCCATTATAAATTTTGAGGGAAGCTTCCTAGTTTCTGTGGTTGTCCTAGATCAAGGGTATCAAACTCAATTTCATTGAGGCCCAAACTAGGTTGTGTTTGACCTCGGGAGCCCCAGGTTGGGCGTGGCCAGCTTGACGTCACTCATATTGGGGGAGAGAGCTGTGGTGGCTTGAGTGCTCTGCTAGCGAAAATGGGCTCCCGAGCTCTGTTTTCAGATGCAACCGCTTCCTGCAACCCTCTGCCAATGAAAACAGCTCGGGAGGGCAATGTGCATCCCTCGCGAGCTCTGTTTTCGCTGGTAGAGGCACTGCGGACCGGTCCTTCGTTGTTTGCAGGACATCCCCGCAGGCTAGCTCTAAGCACCCCGCAGGCCGAATCTGGCCCACGAGCCTTGACCCCTGTTAGATTATATGCTTTGTATTAAGCTATAAAAATTACTGTGGTTAGTGCAGTGTGTGAACCCAGTTAGAACATTAGCACCTGATCTAATTATTTTGGATATTTGGGTTGTGTTTTTAGCATTCAGAATCTTCAAATATCTCTTACAGATTGTTCCCCTGAGAATTATAACCAACTGCAGAAGAATATGAATAACTACAGTGTTTCACTGGTGGGTCCAGCTCCTTGGGGGTTCAGGCTCCAAGGTGGGAAGGACTTCAACATGCCTCTCACTATCTCTCGGGTAAGCATGTTTAAAAAGCCTTTTGAGTATCACCTGGTATATCATGTGACAGTACAGATAGTCCTCGGCTTATATCTACAATTGAGCCGCACATTTCTGTTGCTAAGCGATAAAGTTGTTAAGTGAGTTTTGCCCCATTTTACGATCTTTCTTGCCACAGTGGTTAAGTGAATCACTGCAGATGTTAAGTCGAACTTCGAATTTTGGTCACTAAATGAACTGTTGTAAGTCAACTACCTGTAAAACTTTTGTTAGTAAGTATTTTAATACCAATACTTTTGTTGGTTGCTATGACACCTCCTGTGAGGTATGCAATTTTGGAATTTAGCTGAACTTTAAGAGAAGTAATGACTTACTGGATATGTCAGAAGTGGACACTTAAGTAATTTTTCTTACTTAAAATTTTATTTCAAGGGCATGCTCATTTCCTTTTGACCTCCACTGAGAGGAAATGGGCTTGGTTCATACTCTGGCCCACGAGCCTTGAGTTTATCACCTATGAGATATGCCTAGTTTTGGATCGAAGTTAATCCAACTATTAATGGTAATCTGAGGTCTGTGGCCTAGTGACAATTAGTGTGATTAATTCTATAAAATGTCTAAAACACACCATAGTTTAGTGGAACCTACACATCCAGACACAGACTATATTAGCTAAATTTGGTTTTTCAAAAGATAGAGAGAGAGGGAGGGAGAGAGAGAGAGAGAGATTAGTGCTCTTTGAGCTTGGTTGTTTTGCAGATGTTTCATTACCTAAACTAAATACAGGTAATCTTCAACCTATGACCACAATTGAGCCGAAAATGTCTGTTATTAAGTAAGACATTTATTAAATGAGTCTTGCCCCATTTTACGACCTTTCTTATCACAGTTGTTAAGTGAATCACTGCAGTTGATAAATTAGTAACCTGGTTGTTAAGTGAATCTTGTTTCCCCATTGACTTTGCTTGTCAGAAGGTCGCAAGAGGCGATCACTTGACCTTTGGACATTGCAACGATCACAAATATGAACCAGTTGCCAAGCATCTGAATTTTGATCATGCAATCATAGAGATGCTGCAAAGGACTTAACTGTGAAAAGCAGTCATAAGTCACATTTTTCAGGGCCATTGTAACTTTGAATGGTCACTAAATGAACTGTTGTAAGTCAAGGACTACCTGTAATAGCATCAGAACCAGATGATGCACTAGCACTGATGATGTTACCTAATTTGGGTAATGAGATGTCTGCAAGAAAATAACCAGGTTCAGGCATCAAGGAGGACTCCTCTTTCAGCCCTGAGCTACAAATAGTCTCCTTTATCAATACACAGGTGTTTGGGAGGGGCTGGTTTCACTGAACACCCTATATCCATGATGGGGAACCTGTGGCCCGCATGCCAAAGGTGGCCTGCAGAGTCCTCTCTGCGGGCACGCGACCCTCCATTCCCCCAGCTCCACTCCACCACACGTGTGCCTCCTGCTGGCCAGCTGGCCTTCAGGTCTCTGCTACGCATGTGCGGGGGCGATGTGCATGTGGGGGACATGCACACATGCGTGGAGGGTGGGGCATATGCACAAGGGATGTGTGCACATTGCATTTTGGGGATTTGCACATGCACTTTGGGCACTTGGTGCTGAAAATGTTAGCCATCACTGTGCTCTATCAATCAAGCAGATGGGTGGAGATTGACTGCTGAAGGAAGAAAACAGTGACCTAATTTGGGCTGGGCTGATCACTAACTAGGGAAAATCCTACATTGCTTGGGAGAAAGAAATGTGGCTATGGCTTGGGAAAGGGCAATTCTCTGCCGCCTTTAACCAGAATGCGTTTCCTGTTGCTATTTCAAGCTACCGCATTACTTTTTGCAAAGCCAGACGCTTTCAGTAAAAAGGAAGCTTAAGTTACTATATCTATAAAAGGGCCCTTATTGTGTGTGATGATAGTCCAACCGCAGAGGAAAGCATCCTGACCTTCTGAGAGCAAGCACGTGGCTATCACAGACAATGGGAATATGAAAGAAATGCAAAAAGAAAACATTTAAGAATGTTTTCTTTTTCGGTGAGTCAATACTTTCAAGGAAACTTCACTAAGATATTTAAATTCGTTCTAGATTGCCTAGTTTCATGTATTTTGTAAGTGTTGTCTTTAGAATAGAAGATGCTATATTGACCTCTTGTTCTCAGGTAAAGAAGAAATGTCTGAGTTCATTGTTTTGCTTCAGGAAATATAGCTAACTAGCAACAAATCTATTGAAATGCATTGTGTTATAACTTTTTTTTTTTTTACAATTTTACACAAAAAAACCAACCCCACAATTCAGAATATAACCTGTATTATGATAAACTCGCTAGATCACCAAGAAGAGAATCTAGAAAATTTTGAACAGTTGCAAAAATATACATGTTATCAGTACTGTCTGTTAACAATAAGCATCCATAACTATCTTGTGGAATATCTAAATATCTAAATTTGAGTAGTTCATGTTTTTTGGCTGTCTCATGGTTAAATATATTATGTTAGTACCAAACAATAATGTTTGGAATTAATTCTGTTTATGAACATATTTAGAAGTATGTTATTGTAATATTTTTGTTCTTTTTGTCCAAAATGGTTTATTGCTTTAAAAACATATATTGATTAATGTTTGATTCACTAAACATTGACTATATATGTCTGTATTGTTGTATCTCTATTTTATATTTACCTACCTACCATCTATCTATATCATCTCTCTCTCTCTCTCTCTCTCTCTCTCTCTCTCTCTCTCTCTCCCTCTCCCCCTCTCCCTACCCCCTCTCCATCCTCTATCAATCATCTATCTATCTGTCTGTCCATCTACCATCTACTGGTATCCATGCATCTATCTATCTATCTATCTATCTATCTATCTATCTATCTATCTATCTATCTATCTATCTATCCATCCATCCATCCATCCATCCAACATCTGTCTGTCTATCACTGACTATATATAAATAGGGAGCAAACCCCATCCTCACTTGCACCGATGTTGCCTAGTTGGTTAATAATGGAAGATGCTACATTGTCCTCTGGTTGTCAGTAAAAGAAGAAACTTATGAGTTTGATGTAGCTAACCAGCAACAGATTGAACAAATCTATTGAAATGCATTCACAATTGCGTTGACAATTGTGAATGCAAACAACCAACTTTAGAATCCCTAACCCTAACCCTAATCCTCAGAATCCCAAGGACTCCACAGTTGAACCCTGAGCTACAGATATTATATTCTGCTGGAAGCTGTGATCACTAGTAATCTATTCTCCTGATAGCGAAGAGAGTTCTAACAACTTTAATACCTGAAATAGATACCTGAGTACTTTTAAAAACAGTTGGACACTGTTCTCAGTGCCTACCTACTAGTTTCCAACTTTTGGAGAATCAAAAGGGTACATTCCAGCTGGCTGATGTGGGGGAGAAAAAGCTAAATCAGAAAGTGATTGTACATCATCAGGAAATCCCAAGACTGTAGGCTTGACTGGGAAACTGACCAAACTATATCCTAAATATGCAAACAGTGTGTGTAACCGTCCCTCTCACCACTCTTGATTAAAGTTAACGTTTAGTGTTGATGGACACTGCTTTTTAGTCTGAAATAATGTACTTCATTCTGGTATGCCAACCAATTGCTTCTTTGATAATAGAAGGGAATTAGGTTGTGTTTTAGCTACATCAGAACAGAGTGTTCAACACTTTCCCGTTTCAAATACAATCAGAAAGGCTAGTAATGATATGTTGATAAACAAATGCAAGACCAAAAAACAGGGCTGTTTATATTCTCCCGCTGTCTGTTGTGACCTTCTGAGGTTTGGGGCACTCATGCATGCAGTTGATTTTAGCGTGCGAATGCTAGTTATTTTTATGGCCTTTGTTAGGAGTTAGCATCAAAACACTGGTTCAAGCAGAGTTACATTTAAAAGCAACAGTAAATTGAAATTAGTTTTTGTTACCCATGAAAGCAACTGCATCCTTAAGTAAATTTCTAAAACCAATTTCTAATACTGAAATCTATCAATTGATTTAGGGTTGGGGTTTAGCAGAATATAGCAGTGACCTGTTTGAAATTGAAAGTACGATCTTAACCTTTGTGCTTGGGATTTGCATGAATGGATGATCCAGTGGTTTTGATGTATGTTTATTGTGCATTCATGAAGACACAGATAAATGTTATGAACCATTATTAATATCAAATGAATAGGCTCTTGGGTTTTTCTTAATGTGTCAAAGACCAGCTATGTTCATTCTGATGCTTACATGTTAATGGACAGCAGTTGTTTTCTGATTTTCTCACACTTTATTGTTCGAAAGGAGGTAATGTATAGCTGAAGTTTTTTTCCTCAGTCACAGCAGGTGACTTCAACCAACCTTCCAAAAGCTAAGCAGGACTGTAAATTGTAACTGGTGGGATGGGAAACTATCAGGAATTCCCACTGCTGTAGGGTAAACTTGGATGCTAAAAACTGTTTCTTCCCTACTGTTGCCAAGAGCTCCATGCCTGGATACTGTTATTTTGCTTTTAGGGCAGTTTTCTGCAGCTCTTTTGGGTTGGATCTATATGCAGTCTTGATAGAAACACTGTAGAAAAATGGCACACACAGAGAGAGAAACTTCAAACGGTATGCAGTTGGGGATGATTGAGAACAGTGAAATTCATGTGCTCTCTTGTTGATCCATTATGAATGCAGCATAACAACCCACACTCCTTTGGGTCTGTTTGCAATTCTTCTTCCAAATAAGAACATCTTAAAGTGGCTTAGCTGCAGAAAAAATAGTTTGAAAGAAATCCATTTAAATTCATGGTGTTTAAGGAAAAAGGACTGATGGCTTCAGTTAGTGCCCCCTCTGTTTGAATAGCTATCTTTAGTCACCCTTCTCCTCCCATTTATTCATTTGCTGATTATTATCTTTAAGGGCATTGTGAGAGGTGATGTGGTGCTGAAAAATTTGTTTGTTTGTCTTGGTGGACAGCCAGGATATATATGAGTTTCTAACTTCTTTTAGTAGGAAACAAAAAGTGATCCCACTATCCATAAAAGGAAATGCATGATAAAAGCTTAAAATAGGAAGAATACTGGTATTTCCTTGACCAAATGAAATGTTTTGCATAGTTGGCTTATGAACCCTTGGAATGTAATACGGCAGACCTTAAATGCATGTCAGCTTAGGCCCTAAATGCATGTCTGCAATAGCTTGCAAATTGTACACTGTGTTTTGGTGTCTGAACAACTTTGTTCTAAAGTCTCTATTAATTTATTTGAATGTATTTGCATTACTCTAGTTTTCTAGTCTGCTTAATGGAAATGATGACCCACCCATGGTAACTGGATCCTGCATTTTTAAAAAGTAGATTCTTGTTTGTTCTCTCTGTAATATTTTGGTGTTTCTATTGTGTCTTTCTTGACCTTTTCATGCAACAGATTAAAACAGAAGATTAAAGTAAAAGGTTTAAGGGTTAAGAGGAACTCTTATTCTAATTCATTCAAGAGACAGTCTAAACCATAATGGCTTAAGGTACACTGAAATCCCAGCCACTTATGATTTCTTAAATCATGATCTGAATGCCGTTTGGGAATCCTGGCACTAAAATGGAATCTACAATAATTGAAAATTGCCATGAGGCTTTCAATTATTTCAGAAATATATTAATATTAAAATAAGCATTTCACTCTAACACACTATGAGGGCCCTCCTGAAGGATTGTACGAGGACTTCATGATGATGCTGGATTGTTTCAGTGTTTTTGGATGACTAAAAAAACTTTAGTAACTTATTAGTATCCCCTCTAAATAGGGAGAAAATAGGCCAAAATGAGGAAGAGGGAAGGATGTTTGTTTACATCAGGAGTCTACAAAGTTGTCAACTTTAAGACTTCAACTCCCAGAGTTCCCCAACCAGCATAGTTAAAGTACACAAATCTTTAAAGTTGCCAACATTGCAGATCCTGGGAAAAATGAACTTTACTGATTAGTACTCCCAAAGATAATTCCACAGTGAACTTTTCAGCTAGATACTTTGTGGTACTCATAAGCATCTTCTATCTTGTTAAAAATTTTCTTTTCAAAGATGTGAATTTTGGTTTTGCGAGAGCCCATGATGTCTATTACATAAGCTTCCATGTATGTTATGGTTAAGTGCTAAAGCAAACACTCTCAGGCAACCCAAATATCTTTAAAACATATGCTTTCTTGGCTTGTATAGCCTCTTTGTTCTCTCTCAGTTGCAGATGGGACTTAAGGGAATTAACCTTTCCCATTTTCAATCAACTATTTGACAGCCCTTCTGTAATATGCCCAAAATTCATTAACAAATCATATAAGTAGCGAACAGGAAATCTTTTACTTTAGAAAAGTAGTAAGCTGTATGTTTTGTGTTTGCTGCTGCTAAGCATATGGTGGCCAAATAACATTGTGTTTTTGTTTTGTGTTGAAGGCTTATTTTTGTTGTGCTTCTTTGTTGTATTAGTTTAGTTGCAACAATGGGTTATAACTAGCACAAGGCAAGGTCTAATTGCAAACTACTAAAAGTAATAACAATTCAAATAGCTTCATTTAAAAATGCTTTTTATCAATATATTTCCATCATAAAGTGCTTCTACAGAATTGAAAAGGCTGATAGGTTAATAGAATTCTACAATTGGGATGAGTGAACCCAGTTCACTCTTGAATTATGGAACTAAACAGAAAGTTGGTCTCATAATACGAAAGGAAGCTTATGAAAAAAAGGGAAAAGTAAACTCAAGTATTTTCAGAAAAAGAGACCAACAGAAGTAGAAGATCTGTTTTTCTTATTTTGTTTATAGATTTCCCCCACAAGAATATTCCATAATTTTTGATTTGAAATAACAAGCTGCATTAAAGTTGTATAGCACTGTTTCTATCAAATTACTCAGTATATTATTACACATTCTGTTGAATAAGTAATGGAATAATGTTAAAAATTATTATTTTCATCTATCCTTAACTATAACATTTCCTTAACTTGTGGAATGGAAATGAAGTATAAAACTGTTGTAAGATAGCTTCTTCATGCCCTGTTACTGTAAGAAACATTACTCAGATGTCTCACTAGTAATTAAATCTAATCTTCCTCCTGAAGGTATTCTGTGTTTTTAGTAGACCAAGTGAGATTATAACTTGAGTACTTTATCTTGATTCTTTGGGCTAATGATGCTAGTTTTGTGACTAAGTCTCAAGCAAAGCAGTGGCTTATTTTAATATTGTTGGACACAATTTTGGCTTTAAAAATACGGATCTATTGGGAGTTTGATGTTTGTTCCATGGGTCTTCTGTTCTGGTTGAGAAAGTCATTTGTTACAAAATACGTTCCCTTCTACCAGTTCTTCTCATTTATGGTGGAGTTTTTCCTTCATGAAAGCATCTATCATGCTATATACTGCCTTATGGCATGTCAGTAGTTTATACAATTTATTACATAAACAATGTACATTTCTTTAAATAAGCCATGGTTTAGTATATGTGCGATAGTGGTGGTATTCTACCGGTTCGGCCCAGTTGGGCTGAATTGGTAGCTCCGACAATAATCTTTGAGCAAACCAGTTAATCTGCCCTGGCTCTACACTGACCTTTATTTCCTGCTTTTCAACCTCAGCTGCTTTGCCACACGTCAGCTATTTTACACACAGGGTTTGCAGCAGAAGGTGAGTTGCAAATGCTGCATATGCTCAAAGCGTGTGCATGCGCACAAAGCCCACACTCACACTGAACCAGTAGGAAAACTTTTTGAAACCCACCACTGGTGTGTGTGTGAAATCAGTGAATGTTTCAGAAATTGCAAGGTACAACAATCAGTTGCATGTCACTTCATGCCCTATGACAGCATCCCCTTAAATTGTACGTTGTTTCTGCCAGAAGTTATTTCTAATTTCTGCATTAAGGGTGAGCACTTTGAAACATTCTGCATTGCCCTTACACTTAACTTAATTATTGATTATTTGCTGATTGTCTTGACTGTGGTAAAGAAAACAAAAGTTCAAATATAAGGTGAGATTGCGGTAATTATTTCCAGATTTGTCAATGTGGTGCAGATATCCTGAATGACCTTCCTGTACTCTGGTATGTATCTGTTCCCAAGCCTCTTTAAGTGGCAGACTGGTATCTAATCAGAAAACAATGCCTTTTTTGGAATTTTGTGAAACTGTCCGCTGAATCTGAGAAAGAAACAATGGTCATTTGCATTTTTGTACTTTGGAAAAGGAAGAATGACTTTAAAGAAAAAAAACACCTATTAGGTTTCTTGAGAAAACAGTTCACATTTTGATCCTGTTAAAAAATATAGCGCGTGAAAGAAAACAAGATTTTTCTTGTTTTCTGATTTAGCTTCTATATTGATGCAAATTGCTGAATGATATTTGCTTAGTATTAGCAGTTTAGTATTTTGTTTTATTGTTTATTGTTATTTATTGATATATTATTCATTAGTATTATAATGTTTTAGTATTAGCAGTATTACTATTAAGTAATCTGATGCTTGCTTACTTTGTGAAGATAGTATTAGAGTTATTTAATATATTTTTATTTCTCATTTTAGATAACTCTTTTCTCTTATTTTCCTTGTTACCTATATGACCAAAAGGTCTGCAAGCCTTTCATATATATTTTTTAACATTGACAATGTCCAGAGGCTCTTGTGCAATTTATTTTTTCAATAGATGTCAGTGGTTGGGTTCTGGTATCACATTAAACCCCAAACTCCTAGTTTGGTTTCAACTGTTTCTATACATTATGGTTTGCAGCCTTGTGTGTTGTGCAAATCCCAAGTTTGTGTTTTTTTCTTCATTTAGCTTCTTCCATTTAGCTAAAAATCAAACCATGACATCTTTCTTGGGGGAAGGTACTTTCTAAGGCAGCCGGTATGCATCAGCAAAACAAACCAATTGTTATAAATTAATTAAGAAGATAGAATTTCACTTTCTCAGGGAGGCATAATAAGGTTGAGCTTCTGCTTATTCACAGAGTTCACTTTTTCAAGGTTAGAGAGCAGAAGGAATTAAATGGAGAAGTTGCATGGAGGTGAAGGTGTCTTTTTTCTCAATCTAGGCAGCCAGATTTCTTTGCATCAGATAAAACTTTCCATGGCAATAATTTTTGCTCCTGCAAGTTAACACACAACTTTTGTTCATTTTCAGATAACTGTCAGGGTTTAACTTTTGTGTTTGGGTGTTCAAAAAAAAAATTATCTGAAGTGTAGTCCAAAACATAACTCAGCATGTTTTGAGTCCAATTTTAAGGTGTTTCAATCCTTTCAGCTTTCAGGACTGTCTTTTTCTAGGAAGAATCTGCCTATCCTGTATGATTTAGCAGAGAAGAAAGGGATCAGGAGGACTGATGTCCTTTAGAAAAGTAGTAGATGTCTTTCTTTTCAAAGACATTTAAGCAGTTTTCTTTTAAGCAGTTTTATGAGTTGACATATACAGTGAAATACAGAGTTTGTTTCACTGCAGACTATGATGAGGTTGTTGGAAGAAATGTCCATCTGGGTTCAGTTCCAAGTGGGGAGAAAGACACTGGAAACATGAAGGCTGGTTGGAAAGATGGTTTATTGGTGAACAGGATCACATGGGTTTAAAGTCCTGGGTAGCTGATCACATGGAGTGGAGAGTGAGTGTTATTTATACCCTCTCTTGGGCTTTGAACTTGAGCTTCTTGTTCCTGTGGCAAGGGCATGTATTCTATTGGTTGCTGTAGGCAGACTCCCATGTGGAGTCATGTTTGTCTGAATCAAGTTTGATGGAACCTTGGGCTTATGTAATGTAGTTCCTATTGTGGCTGGATGGCTTTGATAACCTCATCTTCCTGGAGCTGAAGGCCTTTTGTCTTGTAGATAGGCTGCCCCAGTCTTTTGTATTATAGATAAGCTGACACGAAAATATCTGCTGGGGACATGGAGCTGGGGCTGACTTTCTGTCTCCAAGAGCATGTTTCTCAATTTCCCATCCAGGAAAATATAACATTCTGCCTTTTTAATATTTCCTGAAATATTTCATTCTTCTAGGAGAGAGGTGGGTCTAACTTTCTACAAGTTATTGTCTCCTGATGGAATAGGCAGAGGTTTTTTTTTTTAAATGTCTTGAATAAGGTTGCTACATTAATGGGCATACTGATCTACACTGGAACATGGTGTCCTCAATTCCAGGAGTATCCGCTTGTGATACGAATCATCTCTCTGTACAAAGTGATAGAATCTAAATTCCAAAGTCTACGTTGAAATGCTGTAATCGGTAGTATTGTATAGGGAATCTGGGCATGTTTCTGCCTGTGCCTGTTTTCTAGTAATAAAAATCTGTTTTCTTGTTTATCTAACAAAAGAAGAATTTGGGGAAGAATTCTGGGAATTCCTTTGGAAAAAATTTTTTGGGAAGGCAGTTGCATTAATCAAAAGCAATTCTGCCTTCACATACAACTTTCTTATCTGCAAAAATGAACTGATTGTAATAGAGTAATATATTGGAAGGAGGATCAGAATTGTATGTAGTGCACTCCAAAACACTTGTGGGTGTTTCAATTCCATGTAATATGTGAATCTGATGATAAAACTCAACATACCTGTGCAAATTTGTCTATATATGTGGTATCTGTTGAAGAGCTTGTGAACTTTGGGAATGTAGAATTTAATTATGTAGTCAAGCTGAAACTCAATCTGTAAGGCAGTGTGTAAAAATGAGATGCCAGCATGTTAGGGCTCAAAATAACTTTTGCACTCCCTCTCAATACTGTAATGTCTGTTTTATAAATTATTGCTGGAAGTAGAACCTATGGCTTGGAATGGGTGGTTAGAAAACTAACTGTTTTAAAATATATGTGTATATATATATGTGTATACACATGTATGGCATTCAGCTTTGTTTGGGTATTTTCTCACATCATAGTAGTGGTGCTTTTAAAGTTGTAGCAATGTTTCAGCAGAATCTCATCTGCCATCATCAGGCTTCTGTATAGTGTTCGTCTGTGAGTTAGACTTATAAATATACTGGCATACCAGTAGCAATGAAAATTAGCTGGCAGAGAACCGGTTCGTTCCAAGTCTCTTCGACGCTCTGCAGTTGGGCCCACCCACCTGTCCCTGCTCCTAGGTCCTTTTTTAACCTCTTAGCTGTTTGGCGTGGCAGAGTGGATTGCTGTGCTAAACAGCTGAGAGGTGCAGTAGCTTAGTATTTACTGTTTTAATGTGTGCACAAAGTGCGTGTTTGGTGCCCGCGCATATGTGAGGCAAGCCACTTCTGAAAAACTACAGGAAGTTGTCCAGGTAGTCTTTGAGAATCAGATATGATACAATAAGTACAGTATATCATAGGAATATCAAACTCAATTTCATTGATCAGGGATGTGGTTGACCTTGGCCAGGCAGGCGTGGCCGACTGGCTGGGTGTGGCCAACTTGATGCCACTCATTGGGCATGACTGGCTGGCTGAGCGTGACCAACTTGATGCCACTCCCTAAACTGCTGGCAAGTTTCCTCTTCGCATTGGGTAGGCCGAGCCAGCCCCTTACATTTTCCAGTACGGCCCCATGGGCTGGATTCAGCCACATTGTGGCCTGGGGGCCTTGTCTTTGACACCTCTGATATATCACATATTGGAACTTGCATCAATTTTAAGGTTTAATACAGGTTTAATATAAACTTCCCTTAACCAAAATCCTCTAATATTAAGAATAGTACAAATCTGAAAGCAATGTATTAATGTTTTGATTACTGTAGTATTCTGGGTTCCTACCATCCCATGAGATAGAACTAAGTGCCAATGATAGAGGTTTCCAACATTTTCTGCAATTTTGGAGTAAGGGAGGAAACTCTTAATTTTATCACAATCATCCCTAAAAATCGACTGTCCAAAGGTTTTGCATGCAAATTTGCTTTAGCTGCTAGGAAACCTTTCCAAGTGCAGAGATTACACTAATATAAATCCTCAAATTGCTGGGTGCGACACTTGAAGGAGTAATAGAGAGCAAATGCTTTTTTGCCTTCCTTCAATCATGCAAACACCTTTTCAAGTTAGAATTCAGGGTAAGAAGGAAATAGGCTTATCTGGATAATCAAGGGTGATCCTTGGAATTCATGATGGGACCCAAGTGCTGTGAATGATTGTAGTTTCCTGTGTTTACACCCTTAGGAGGGGGAAAATGTGCTTCTGCTTTGATTTTGGTGTGAAGAGCAAACTCTTTTCAGCCCCAAATCCATTCCAGCTGTGTCTCTCAGTAGGCACATTACAAGGCACAAGTTACATTAGGAAAGTTGCTAGGTTTCCATTTAGCTTATATTTTAAAAGCTGGTCCTTCTGCATGTCTCTGGCATTTATTTTTCTTGTCCCAAATATCAGGACTGATGGTAAGCCACTTTTGAAACTGATGGTTTAAAAGCAGTGATGTGGCATAGCTGTCTGCGGTTGAAAACACCAGATTCCCACTTGGTCTACTAATCCCCTTGTGTGTGCGGAAGGAGCTAATTGTGATATTTATGTCCATGACCAGCCATCTATAATTGCAAGTTCAGCTTCTCTGTATCTCCTGAGGTTATCCTTTGCTTGCTTCAATCTTGCATGCTCTGTATAGTAATTGGACTTACATTTTGGGACTTTCAAAAGTTTGAAGATCAGTTGCAAGCACAATTTAGTATTTAATGTTCTCCAGGGGATTTCTTATTGGATTTCCTCCACTTGTTACAAGTAAAATACTATATAAATCTGTGTGCCATATTGTAAATTAAACACCACAATTAAGAGGATTATAATTAATAATTTTTTATTATTCAAAGTCAGAATAGACAGATTATCTATCCCTAGGTTAGTAAGCGGCTTCACAATTCTAAACCAGGGGTGTCCAACTCGTGGCCCGCAGCTGGATGCATCACACAATGGTCACGCCAACCTCCAGTTTAGCAAAAGGAGAAAAGTTGTGATATGTCACATGACAACAATGTGACATTGTGAGTTTGACACGTCTGCTGTAAACTATTATATTTTCCATTGTCAGTGAAGGCTGATTCTCATCACTGTCCATATTGGTTTTGCGTCCTTCCCAAACTTTTCTCCAATCAGTATGAATTTACCTATGCTGCTTGGGATGATTGGTTTCGTTAATGGCAGGTTTATAGATTGCAGTGGATTTTATTCAGAGATATAAAGCTGTTTCTATCCTTTTTGTTCTAATGTCTTAACATCCTGTTCCTTTGTTCTAGCTTTATTACCATTTTGAAACCTCCCACTTCTCTTTCACTTTTAAGCTTTTCCGGTACTCACAGCTATGTAATTTCTTATTGTCAATTCTGTTGCATTTAAATACACAGTTTTGCTCAGTTTTGCAAGACGGGATTGTTGGACCTTTAAAAACTTGTTCTGAAGTGAACTTACAACTGCCACTCCTTAAGTGTTTTGAACGAACATCTCTATCACTCTTGAAGCTAATTAATACAGGAAGCTTATATTGTCAACAAGAAATTGAAATTAAGATGTATTTGTGAACGCATAAAACATAGCAAGAGATGTGAATGCCAGAAACAGCTCCAGGACACATTAGTCATTTGCATGTCAACTGAATGCAAACTTCTAAACTTCTGTGTTTTATCACAACATGTCCTGTTCTTTGTCTCTTTGAACTTTCCTTTCAACTAATCTTGTTTTTCCAAGTGAACTTTCCCAACTTGTAAAAACCAGTAGTTTTTAATTAAAAGAGTTAAAATAACCATTTTCTCTACAATTTGCCAATTCTGTAATAGGTATTTAAAAGGTCAAATTTTGCATTAGCGTAGTTTCACTTGCCAGTGTGTATCATTAGATGTAATTTTTTTTACATGCGTAAAGTAGAGGAAAAGTCTCTTTGAAGTTAATCTCAGCTCTTGGTAACTTCATGGATCAATCCAGGTACAGCTAGTCCTTGACTTACAATGGTTCATTTAATGACCACTTAGCATTATATACTGCTTCACAATGCTGTTTTACAGCCCACTCCAAGCTACAGAGTCAGCATATTGTCCCCAACAATCTGGGTCCTCATTTTACTGACCTCGGAAGGATAGAAGGCTGACTCAACCTTGACCCTGCCGAACTGTTGGCAATCAGCAGAATTAGCCTGCAGTACTGCATTATAACCACTGCGCCACCGCAGCACTGGTGATCTCTTATGATCACTTTTTGCCACCTTCTGGCAAGCAAAGTCAATGGGGAAGCCAGAGATTCACTTAACAATCGTGTTACTAATTTAAGAACCACTGTGTTTCATTTAACAAATCTGGCAAGGAAGATCATGGAATGGGAAGAAACTCGCTTAGCAAATTTCTCACCTAGCAACATAAATTTTGGCCTCAGTTGTACTTTAAGCCAAGAACTACCTGTAGTTTTCTTCCCACTCTTCTTCCAGACAGCATTTTTCTTCTAATTTCCCAAGTGCTAGCTTGCCAGCCCAGTATTCCCTCAAGGAATCTCACTCAAGTACTGACCAGGCCTGACCTTGCTTAACCTCGGAGTACACACAAGGTTGGTCAGCATTGGCTTAAAATGGAATTGCATATTTCATTTCACTTTATTGTGGACATCCTGCTGCATGAACCAGGCCTCAATGTTAAGCCCAAAAGCCCTTACAGGTAATCATTGACTTATAACAGTTCATATAGTGACCATTCAAAGTTACAATGGCATGAAAAAAGTGACTTATGACTGTTTTTCACAGTTACAATCTTTGCAACTTCCCTGTGTTCATGGGGTCAAAATTCAGATAACAGATAATAGATAATCAGAGTTGGAAGGGACCTTGTAGGTCATTTAGTCCAACCCCCACCCAAGTGGGAGACCCTACACCATTTCTGACAAATGGCAGTCCAATCTCTTCTTGAAAGTCTCAAGTGATGAAGCTCCCACAACTTCCAAAGGCAACTTTTGTTCCATTGGTTGATTGTTCTCACTGTCAGAAAGTTTCTGCTTATTTCCAGGTTAAATCTCTCCTTGTTCAGTTTCCATCCATTATTCCTTATCTTGCCTACAAGTGCCTTAGAAAATAGCTTGACCCCTTCCTCTCTGTGGCAGCCCCTCAAATATTGGAAGACTGCTTTCATGTTTCCCCTGGTCCTTCTCTTCACTAGCCATGCCCAGTTCCTGGAGCCGTTCTTCATATGTTTTAGTCTCCAGTCCCCTAATCATCCTGGTTGCTCTTCTCTGTACTTTTTCTAGAATCTCAACATCTTTTTTATAATGTGGTGAACAAAACAATGCAGTACTCTAGGTGTGGTCTTACTAAGGCTTTATAGAGTGGTATTAGTACTTCCCTTGATCTTAATTGTATCCCTCTGTTAATGCAATTTAGGATTGCATTAGCTTTTTTGGCTGCTGCTGCACACTGCTGGCTCATATTTAGCTGGTTGTCCACTAAGACTCCAAGATCCCTCTCACAGTTTCACCCAGTCTATATGTGGACTTTTGATTTTTCTTGCCTAAATGTAGATGCTTGACAACTGATTCACATTTATGATGGTTGCAGGATCACGGAGTCATTTGTGATCACCTTTTGCGACCTTCTGACCAGGAAAATCAATGAAGAAAACAGATTCACTTTACAATCATCTTACTAATTTAGCAGCAGCAAATCTGGCGAGAAAGTTTGTAAAATGGGGGAAAACTCATTTAACAAATTTGTTATTTAGCAACATAAATTTTGGGCTCAATTGTCATAAGTTGAGGACTACCTGTGTTCAGAGAAGCAGAGTGTGTTAGAACAGAAACTGTACTTATTGCGTTTAAAGCAGATTTAGCATATTGTATGAACCCCAATGCTGAGAGTCTTTTCGAAATCTGGGATGATGCCAGGAAAAGGGTCTTCGTATTTATAGTCTTCTTTTATACAGTATTGAAGATGAAAATGGAATGTTTCCAAAATTGAAATATTACCTTGAAATCTGCCTTATTAAATTAAGTGGGACTGACATCATAGGATGAGGAATAGCTTATTTCTTTGATCTTATAAAAAACAGAATTAAATCTGAATTGTTTTGTTTCCATTTTTCTATTAAAGCAAGCAAGAAATGGGAAGATGAATAAGATGTCATTGGGATTGAAATGGTATATAGGATTGGATTATAACATTAACAGTATTAGGGTTATGCTTCTTATTACTTCCTTGCTTAATTTTTCTTATTTTAAAGTAAAAGACTAAGACTTTTTTTTTATTAATTTGATAAATTAATTGTATAATGGTAAAGTGATAGGTCAATAATGGTAAAGTGACAAACCAATTCCTGCTGGAAGATGGTGGCCGCATAAATTTGGTTAATAATTTTTTTTCCGCACGATATAAAATAACAATGAGATCATTCTAATACCCATAACTATAACTTGGTTTTTCATCCTCATATGGTTTTTCCTTATTTGGTCTTTTTTTGTTCTTGGCACAACAGACACAACAGTCTTGTCAAAACCTGAATATATTGTCTGTCATTGCTTTATTGTAGTTAGCTCTTATATTGTTTGAGATATTTTTTTTCTTTTTCCTTGTTGCTCAGCATTACAAATTCCTTATGTTGACAGCTGATTTGAACTGTTGATGTGTTCTGGGGTTTTCCAATAAAAATGCTATTTTTTCTCATTTTATTGTAAGCTTTGTGTGTGTGTGTGTGTGTGTACACACATACATACATATATTCACACACACACACACAAGGAACATATTGCATACTTGGAACATATTGCATACCAAGTATGGACATATAAGAGAGTTGTGTGTTACAAACCCTTTTTTTATAACATAACATGGCAAAATGGTATTTATAACATTGGTATAGCCATGTATCTTACAACCAACTCTGAATGGCCCTTAATCAAAAGTTAAAACAGCATAAACACCATATTAAAATTATAAAAACTAAACCCATTTGAAACAAAAACCTGCCTCCCAAGTCAAACTTCTGATGTGCAATTGAACCCAAAATTTCCATTATTAAAAAGGTAGTTAAGTGAATTGCATCTGATGTTTTTCATCTTTGCTGCCACAGTTGTTGAACGGATCGGTACAGTTCTTAAGTGGACCTTGCAGTTGTTAAACAAATTTGACTTTCCTTGCGGGAAGCTGGCTGAGAAGAATGCAAATGACGATCACGTTACCCCAGGACAGTGGAACTGTCATAAATACAGGACATTGCCAAGTGCCCAAATTTTGATCAGGTGACTTACGTTGATGCTGCAATGGTCATGTGTGAAATCTGGACAGAAGTCACTTTTTTCAATGCGGTGGTAATTTAGAATGATTACTAAGCAAAAGTTTTTAAAGTTTGACTATCTGTATAACCCCATGCCCTCCAAATTAAATAAAAATTGCATAGTACTTTTGGTTGAAAACCAGTGTGATAGTGACTGATTAAGCTACTCAGCTGACACTAAGAGACCTAATGTCTTGTCTCTTCTAAACTAGGCTCTAAGCCAATCACACTCTCTTGATAGAGTAGTTGTTAATAGGAAAAAGTTGGAAGAGTGCTGTCTAAAAACTAAATAAATCTAAAAAAGTAAATAAATCTGCCTGAATAAATTTGAAAATGAAAGTTCCAAATCAAACAGCTACTTTCAAGCAACATGCAGAGCTGTTTACTGTGATCTTATTCTAGCCTCACATCCTTCTTTGCACCAGCCATTGTTTTTGGACAATATAGTAAATATTAACATCTGGAATTTGATTATTATTGTTATTATTCTGCTTAATAGTGGCTACACTGGATATTGGAAGGCTGCCAGTAATCTATTTATAGTTCTTAAGATCTCTTTGCCTAGCTGAATATTGTCACTAGAATATTTATTTTTGGCTTGCTAGATAATGATATATGCTAGAACCACTTACTCAGGGCAGTTTATAGCCACGTTTAAATAAAATATCAGTTAAAAAGTGAATTAAAGCAGAAGTTGAATTTAAGTTTTATTTTATTTTTTAAAGAAGTTAAACCACCTTATCTATCACACATGGAGGGCTTCAGATTAAGTTTGGTTAATTTAAATCATAATTTGAGAGAGAATAAGAATATGCTGGCTTTGTGCTCTGACGAGCACCAAAGACACCTTAAAAGAAAAATAAAAAAGAAATCCAGAGTACAAAATGTTAAAAAATACAACATAAATTATAACACATCTGTAAATATTTAACAAAGTTCATGAAAGGTATGTTTTATAGAGTTCCTAAATACTGAGAATTGGGGGCCAGATGCAATTCACAAACAATGTTTTCCATTGTCTGAGAGCAATTCAGGAAAAGAAGAAAGAGAGCCTTTGATAGCTGGGACATCTTTAAAGGGAACTTTTCCAATGGGTCTGAACACCTGGATGGATTTTATAAAGTGACCCTCTCTGATCGAGCAGTGAAGGCACCAGGGTAGAAGCCATGTATAGGATTTTAGCTTTTAAAAATTAGCATGTCCTAGCTTGTCTAATATACCACCCATATTTAAGTAAATACTTCATATTGTAATCCCATTTTCTCCTCTGCAGCCTCGGGTCGCATGTCACGTCTTCACAATAATTTTGTCAGCTTCTTTCAGGAGAAATTTCAAAGGCTCATTAGAAAAACAAATTTGATAATATGTTTCCTAGGAGAAGTATATCTTTCAAGTTTTCTGAAAGTTGCTAATAGCGTCCTTGCTAGCCACACTAAAGATGTTAAGATTCTAGAAAGAGTACAGAGAAGAGCAGCCAGGGTGATTAGGGGACTAGAGGCTCAAACATACGATGAACGGTTGCAGGAACTGGGCATGGCTTGTCTAGTGAAGAGAAGGACCAGGGGAGACATGATAGCAGTGTTCCAATATTTGAGGGGCTGCCACAGAGAGGAAGGGGTCAAGCTATTTTCTAAAGCTCCTGTAGGCCAGACAAGGAATAATGGATGGAAACTGAACAAGGAGAGATTTAACCTGGAAATAAGGAGAAATTTTCTGACAATGAAAACAACCAACCAATGGAACAGCTTGCCCTCGGAAGTTGTGGGAGTGCTATCACTTGAGACTTTCAAGAAGAGATTGGACTGCCACCTGTCAGAAATGTAGTCAGGGCAGGGGGTTGGACTAGATGACCTACAAGGTCCCTCCCAAATCTGTTAATCTGTTGTTGAATGTACACAACATGCTTCAAAATCCAAGCTATTTGCCAAGAGAAAGTTGGATTTTTTAGCTGTAGGAACATAATTCTTGGAATAATGATCTACATTTTGAAGCACATGGGTACAGATAGAAAATTCTTGAATGGTTCTCCATGTCTAGGAACAATAAATAAAAGATATAGAACAGTAATATATATAGAAATTAGATTATCTTAGACAGGAGTTTAAATTTGAATTGGACAGCCTGAGTTCCCTCAGCTTTTTGAGTTTTGTATGATCACATTTGCAAAAACTAAAAAATAGATTTTTGGCATTTTTGACGGGAAACGGATAATTTAGAGTGTAATTCCTGAAGCAGATATATTGTACTTAAACAAGTCCAAATTCTACCCCCATCTGTCTTCACATGTGGCTGCGCTGTCCTCTGTCTTGACCATAAAGATTTGCCTCATGCAAGGCAGAATATCAGTCTGCTACGTCTGGCATTTCCTGAAGAATATATAGGATCTCTATATAGTTTGCCATGAATGAAGTAAAATAAAATAAAAATAAAGCTATAAATGAAATAAATGAAGTTATCTCTGTCCATATTATAAATTTGTAGACTACACAGAATACACAAAAATAGAGAAAGGTTTTTCTTCTTCTTTGCGGATTAAATGACATGGCACAACTCTGCTTTCACAAAGAAAACCACTAATGTGCCTCCCAAATAAATGTTGCTTGAAGCTTGGCAAGAAGAATGAAGAGTATTTTGGAATCCATATTATTGCAGACTGACATACTATGGCAGGGTATGTGTCTAATGACATTTACAGTAGTAGCAAATGTCATGTACATTTGGGCTTTGGGCTCAGGCAGTCTTGCTCAGCAGTAAATATACTGCAGTGATGCAGTATCTCAGCTATGAAATATCCAAACCGGCAATATCCTATGTCTCCCGGCAATATCCTATGTCTCCTGTCCATCTGGGAAGCCAAATGCTTTCTCAGCTGATTTGTTCATTAATGACTCATTAAGAATATTTGAGGTGTGAAAAATAGTGCCTTACCACAAATCGAGAAGCTTGAACGCCAATAAGACTTGAATTGTAGTTTTGATTAGCTAATACTCTGCCAAAAAAACCCAACAACATTGTAGAACTCAAATGTTCATAGACATTAGAGTTGCCTCATTCAAAAAGACAATAAATGTCAGCAAGTTGCTTGGAAAAAACAAGGGGATTCAAGAGGCTTGCTTGTTTTAATTAGATGATCAAGTAAATTAATGGCAAAGGAATAGCTTAAGGAACAGTACTTCAATGTTTATGCACACAGGTCTTGTATAATCGTATGTAGTATAAAAGTGCACTTTTCTCTTAGTAAAATAAAAATGTCGTAAGAAATGTGAATTCCCAGCAAACTCGGCATTTATTAGGTATGTTAAATATTTGGAATTCACATTTCTTGCATTTTTATTTGTTTCTAAGTCCAGGAGATGTGTATTTTAAGAAAGAATGAATAATTTCAGAACTGTTTGACTGCAAGCATGCAATGTTATAGGCAAAATGAATGGATTTAACACTTGATACAGAAAATAAGCACTTTTTTAGTCTTTCTTATCAACAATGATTAAGATTGGGGTGTTGTGTGGCCAATACTTCTTATTTGAATCCTAAAGCATTTTAGCTTCTTGATTTTCTATTACTTTATCTATTTGGTGGTCCTAACAGTTCTTGCTTGCAGTATTTCTTATAGGTATTCCAATGCTCCAATCTTGCTTTACGATGTCATTGTTTGTAGTCAGTCTGTGAGATGTTCTTGCCATAGCCAACTAAGCGGTTCACTGTTTCTTTAGCTTTGCTGATGGCATTTGCTGTCTGCTGCTGTCTTCTAATTCTGGCCTTGAATGCACTTGTTCTTAAGGCTTGGTCTTGTGTAGCCGGAATTATCCTCTCTGTCACTTTACTATAAGATTACCCAAAGTAGAATTCTGCTTTTATTCTTAATGATATTACGTTAGCATTAACTTGCAGCTGGGGTTCTTATATGATTTGACCCTTTTCCTGGTCTTGAGTAGTGTCATTAGCTTTTCTCCCTCACCATCAAGGAATTATTTTACACAAATGCATTGGCAGTCCCAAACTGCAGCTTTGACTCGCAAGCACATGGTTACTAATTGTTCCATTATCTTCAAGTGTGCCCAAAATATCCTCCTAGGGATAATTGTCCCCAGTTTATGGACCACTGGCTTACAAGGAAAGAACTGAAATTGAATCCAGTGATTTGACTAGCTGTCCCTTTCTTATCAGGTTAGGAGAGGATACATGAGAAATAGATAGCGGGATCTCTATAAATAGCATTTGGCTGAGTATGCATTATCTTCCATAAACTATTCCAAATCAGACATTGAGCACTACCTTGCCAAAAAGCAGCATGTGTTCACTAAAAGGAACAAACACCAATAGCAGTAGATCGGAATATGTTGTGTGATAGACACAATCATGTGAACGAGTTACTTTAAGTATCCCAGTTTTCAAATGGTCTAAAGCCAATGTACTTCAAATGCATAGAATCCATGATATTCATTTTAGACAGAAGGGGAAAATAACAGTACCTCTTTCAATAAGCAAAGTCCCAGCAGAAAATGAAGGACAGTTATCTGCTCCTTGATTAAATGTAATGAACCAAAGATACATAAATGTAATGGACTCAAGACAATGGAATTTCACAAAAATTGTCTTGAATATGGCAGCAGTCCAGCAGTAGAAATAATTATCAAATGAGTAGGACAACCTTTGGTAGAGGTTTTCAGGAAAAGTTGGGTTGATGTTTTGACGTCCTGAATTAAATAATGGGAATGTCTAATTTTCTTATTGTTGGCATCTCTTTGTTAGTTGGATAATTTTGAACTGAATAAATTGGTTGTATGATTTCACATTCATCTTCCTTATGAGAAAACAGTTATAAGTCCTCCATGACATGGAAAACCTGGATGTGAAGAAGGATTTTCTCCCCTTTATAAACCTTAGGATTAAGTGTCATCCCATTAAGATTAATTGGAAAATGATCTAAAACAAAAAGTATACTTAACTCTATGTAGTAATTAACCCATGGACTTCATTACCACAGTATATAGTGATGGCTGATAACCTAAATGGCTTGGAAGGAAACAAATCTGTAAGAGCAAGTCTGATCAGATCTGAAGATTCGTTGTTTGTTCCATTTGAGGGACATTTGTTTCTAAATATTAGTTTCAGGAGACTAGCTGCCTCTGCTTATAAACACCCAAAAAATATCCATGAAGCCATTCTGAGAAACAGTGTTGGAACACAATTTCCAGTTCAGAAGATTTATTGCTGAAGGCTATGCACAAAGTAAAGGTAAAGGTTCCCTTCGCACATAACGTGCTCGTTGTTTCTGACTCTAGGGGGCAGTGCTCATCTCTATTTCAAAGCTGAAGAGCCAGCGCTATCCGAAGACATCTCCATGGTCATGTGGCCAGCATGACTAAACGCCAAAGGTGCATGGAATGCTGTTACCTTACCACCAAAGTGGTCCTTATTTTTCTACTTGCATTTTTACATGCTTTCGAACTGCTAGGTTGGCAGAAGTTGGGAGAAGTAACGGGAGCTCACCCTGTTATGTGGCATGTGAACTGCCAATCAACAAGCTCAGTGTCTTCGCCACTGGGTCACCGCAAGAGTCTGGTCAATTATTGGAAGGCAATAAATTGGCGCTAGATAAGAGTTAATAGAATTCAAGTGGAGATAGACTTGGTGCATTTGTGGTCACATAATGATTCTAGGCTGAGTCCTCTCTGTCTGCTCTTCTCCTTGTCTGTTTTATGTATTAATGGTAGGAAACCAGATCAGTTTTTTTATATACTGTATATAGCACTAGCATTAACACTTAGACTTATATACCACTTCACAGTGCTTTACAGACCTCTCTAAGCAGTTTACAGAGTCAGCATATTGTCCTCAACAATCTGGGTTCTCATTTTACCTATCTTGGAAGGATAGAAGGCTGAGTCAACCTTGAGCCTAGTGAGATTTGAACTGCCAAATTGCAGCCAGCCGGCAGTCAGCAGAAGTAGCCTGCAATACTGCACTCTAACCACTGCACCACCGCTGTTCATATATTAGAAAGTATTCGGGAATGGATGGGAACTGATTTAAATCAGCTTGGCAACACATCTTTTCTAATTATAGTTTGGTTTGTATTCAGAATATCGACCAAATCTGAACATCCTTTGCTGGGGTAAGTTAGTGGATTTGTTAATGCCAAAATTTGGACCATTTAGACATTTTATTAGCATACATTTGGATGTGCTAACATTGTAGGTAAATAAAAAATATTTAAGTGCGACTAGACATATGTGACATTCCTGTGGCCCATATCCTATGTAATTCAGGGTTAGTTTGCAGTCTGAAACTTTCCTGTGGCCTTATGAATTGGAGCCCAGAAATGCAGAAAGAAGAACTTTTAAGAAAAATAAACCTAATTTATGATCATGATAAAGTACAAATATGTTGGCAAAATTAAAGACCTGGAATCCAACATGAATCATTATTACATGAACAGTGGCTAAAAGAACAGATCTAATTGTCGAGCAATTGAATGTCTTTTTTCAAAATAAAGATAAAATAGTTTTATTTCAATAGAATATAGTAATTACATTCTCACCAATGTTCTGTATCTCATTATGGCACTATAATGTTTTTAAGTAAACAACAATCCATGAACTATACTTGAAATTAGATAGGATAGGAGCCCATGCATGATATAGTAGGAAGTAATCCCACATTGGCAATCTGCATGGAAAGGATAATCTGTTTTTTTCAATTTTTCCTTTCATTTAAAGTTTTTGTGTGGTGATACCATTCATTTATTTGCTGCTTGAACTTTTACTGTTTCATTTCTTAGCCAAAGAGTCAGTAGGATTGTTTGCAGCAGATGTGAATAGTTTGGTTAGAATCTTCCATAATATCCATATTGCATGGAAGGCTGGTTTCTAACTGTTATTATATATTATTATGTTACATTGGCAATCATTAACTTTATTCTCTTTTCTTGTGTTAGAATGCTTTACTCAAATCCTAAAATTAATTCAGTTTGCCCAGTGTACACTGGATTGGAGCTAGCAAATTAACTCCTGTAAATAAATAATATATATACCTTTTGTGTTGTCTGAAATTGCAAGTTCTAAAGTAGTGGAAAATACTATCTTTCTCATTCTATCTGGTTTGAATGAAACAAAATTGAAATAACTTTGTATTTTTAAATTGTACATATATAAGACATGAGAAGATCAACTCAAGTTCAAAGGGAAAAAAAAGATTTGAAAGGGGACATTTAATTTTGATTTATTGTCAAAGAGGTTTAGTTTTATACTTAGGGTTTTGATACCAACTAAATGAACTGTTATGTGAAATAACAATTTCATCTGGCTTAGATCCTAAGATAAGTAAACTTAAAAGAATTTACAAAGGAATGTTTGCATCCCCTCAGCTGTTCTTATTCTATCTAGCAATCTTTCTCTGGAAAGTTACCTTTTGGAAGAAATATTGTGTCCGTAAATACCTTTAGTAGAGGAGAAGATACATGTCCAAAATCAGACGTGAAGTTTTATAATAAGTTGGCTGAAGAAAATTTACAATAAGGATGTTTCTGCACTCTTCCTTTCCCCAATACTCCAATCTGGTTCTCTTCAAACTTTTGATCAGTTCAAGGAACTCCATGGAGAAAGAATATAAGATGCAATAATTATTTTTTGTGAGTTAATTCACATCCTAATAGCCAATTTCTACATGCAGGCTGAAAACATTTGGATTTCTTGGACCTTTTCTTAAACAACTGAGTTGTTTAATTCAGGCGTCCCCAACCCTGGTCCTGGCATGCCAGAAACCCAGGACACGTAAATAAACAAATCCCCACCCACAGGATCCAGGTGGGATGCGAAACCACGCCTCCTCCAGCCTGTGGAAAAACCTCTCTCCATGGAACCAGTCCCTGGTGCCCGAAAGGTTGGGGGCCACTGGTCTAATTGGGGTTTTTCTTGAACCCAGTGCAAAATAACCAAGAACTTGTAGTCTTCAGTTTCTGCTTACTCAGTTGACATGTAAATCCTGCAATGATAAGTTTATATCAAATCCTGTGATAATTATATGATTGCTATGATCAATTTACACTTTATTGTATTTTGTGATATCTTACATCAACTATAATGAATAAATAAGAGCACTGCTTGCCTCTGGAAATCTACTGTGATCCTGATAGCAGATTGACTTTTCTTCGGATATACATGAAGTTGCTGGTACCCACAGTAACAGACTTACACAACCTAAATGGTTGTGCTTGCGAACTGGGGCAAGGAGTTATATGTTTGTTAATGCATTTCCAATTTGACCATTATTGGTAACCCAGCCTCCTAGTTCAGCTTATTAGTCTAAGACAGGGATTGTTTTCTAAATGTCTTCTATAAATTTGCATTTGAATCTTTAGGTCCTTGTGTATGGTTTTCATTAAAAAATTATGCCAAGATCATGACATCTTAAAAATGTATGGAAATGCATTTTGTATTGAGTGCTGTGTGATCGACAAACTGTGGCTTATTTATAATACATAGTTGATTAGTCTAACATTGTAAATTAAGTAAACCAAGCTATTCCATGTGTTATGGAACACTAGGCTGGTTTCACTAAACCACCTTAGCTAGTAATGAATAGATTAGGTTTTGGTTTAGTATAACATCTGAACCTGGTTGATTTCATGTACTATTCACTCCATCCTAAGAGGATCTTATGCCTTTCCCATAGAGTAGTTTCATTATAAGAATACAGTATTCTTTTCAAACTTTATATCACTTTGAAATATTTGTCATTCTTCTTCTTGGCTCTCATGACTCTGTTCTGTGAACGAAAATGAATAATGCTTATATTACTTTGCAGTTGAACGACGGAGGCAAAGCAGCTAATGCAAATGTCGGAATAGGTGATGTGGTCCTTAGCATTGATGGGATAAGTACAGAAAGTATGACTCACCTGGAAGCACAAAATAAAATCAAGACCTGCTCGGGAAATCTGGTTATGAATCTGCAAAGGTAATTATCATGATTGTTGGTATTACCATGACTATTATTGAATAACATCATCTTAGAAGAAAAAAAACATGCATTCTTCTTTCCCGGAATGTTTATGCTTTTTCTCTAACCTTGATTGTACCCTTTGTTTGTAATAATGAGAGCTTTGTATGGCATCATCAATTTATTATTTAAAAAACAATCAAACAGCTGTATGATGCAAAATTGCAAGAACCTATGTTATACCACTTGCATCTATTTCCCAATCCTTCTGATAGAGAACTAAAATGTCATCTAACTTAGCTTTATTTATAACAACTCTTTAAATTATATATCCATTATTTCTTCTTTAAATTCCTAAGAAAAATATTTTTAACATATTACAAAAAATAAGATTGGTAAACAAAGACCTCCTTTAAAATATTCGGCTTCTAAGTCTCTGTGTTACAACTATGAGAAAGCCTTCAGATGTACTCTTATTAGTTTCCTTTAAAATTTAATAGTCTTAACACTTCTCTGTATTTTTAGCCAATGATTTGGTTCTGTTTATTAAGGGTTAGTGGTAGAATGCATTCTTTAAATACAGAATTTAAATCAATATTCTAAACAGAAGAACAATGTTTGATACCATATGAGACTCTATCCTTGTGATTTGAAAAATAGTATGAACTTATGCAGTGAATTGAATTGTACATCCCAGTGACATAAAAGCTATCATTAGGAGTTCTTATTCCGAGAGGTCTTCTCTCCATTCCACTGGCCATAAAGGATCATATAAAATAAAGCACTTTCAAGGAGAAAATAGATTTACTGCAATATTCTTCCAAGAAAACCAAATGGACATATATAAGGAGGACAATGTCAACATCAAAGTCACCCCCATTCAGAAGATATCCAACGAGTTTCTGGGGAGGACAGTATAGGCCAAGGGTCTTCAAACTTGGCAAGTTTAAGATTTGTGGACTTCAACTCCCAGAATTCCTGAGCTAACATGATTGGAGTCGGAATTCTGGGAGTTGAAGTCCAGAAGTCTTAAAGCTGTTAAGTTTGAAGAGCCCTGGCATAGGCTTTCATGTAGGCTATCTTTAATAATATTGCAAAGATGCGGGGTTCCAAGTAACATACCCACAGCAAACAAAACTCTGAGGCTGGTAGATTTCTCAAATAATAATTATATTGGTTATGTCATATTGGCACAGGCTGGGGAAAACCGACTCTGACACTTTCCCAAAACAATCAGTCACATGGTCCAATCATGTTACTCTCCAGTTGCTAGGTGACTCCAGTCCCCTCTTTCCGAGCACCTGCAATAATGTCCTTGGTTCCCAAGAGAGAGTTTTGGCTACAACACCCCAACTATCTCTGTTCCCCTCTCCCTGTCTCTCTTCAGTTTGTCAGCGTTGAAATCTCAAAATGGCCTCAGTCAGGCCAGCTTCAGAGTTGACACACCTATTATTAATACGTAGAATGTTGGAACTATAAGCCAGGACAAACATGATGTTGCCAGAGCAGAAATGTCAACACTGAACATAGACATTCTGGAAATCAGCGAACTGAAACAAATTTCAAATGGCAGAGGGCATTGGATCTACTGCAGACAAGAAAAATACAGCAGAAATGAAGTAACTATCATTATATATACAAGTGATGAAATCAGTGTTTAGATATGTTAGAATGATTAAAAAGTACGATAAGATGATCTTGAAAAATTTACCGTATATACTTGAGTATAAGTCGACCCGAATATAAGCCGAGGCACCTAATTTAGCCGCAAAAAACTGGGAAAACTTATTGACTCGAGTATAAGCCGAGGGTGGGAAATGCAGCAGCTACTGGTAAATTTCAAAAATAAAAATAGATACCAATAAAAACTTTCACTAGGATAGTTGAGAATAAGTTTGATGTTCACAATTTCCTCTTTGAAAGACACCAGTAAATAGGGAAAAAGAAGATGAAGAAAAAGAAGTGTGTTTTTTCACACTTTTCACACTGTAGTGAACAAAAATGGCATCATAGGAACAGGCTTATTCTCAGACCAAAGGCTTGTTTCTGATTTCTTCCCTGATTTAAGGGAAATTTGGGAAATGATCTCACTATCATGAAAGGTTTAATTGATTCATTAACCCAAAACAAGAAGATGTTGATGACAATGGGAGGCAGGAGTCACTCTCTCCCTTGCAAGAAAAAAGCAAGAGCCGTTCTTGTGATCTCTCCCTCTCTCTCTCTCTCTCCCTGTAATACAGTCAAGCCCTTTCCAGCACGCGCAATCTGCCTTCGCCACTTTGCACCTTGCAAATGCAAAATCCTGGGGTTTTTGCATTTGCAAGGTGCAAAGCGGCGGGGCGGATCCCACGTGCTGGAAAGGGCTTGACTGTATTACGGGGAGAGAAAGAGAGAGGGAGAGATCATAAGAACGGCTCTTGCTTTTTTCTTGCAAGGGAGAGAGTGACTCCTGCCTCCCACTGTCATCAACATCTTCTTCTTTGGGTTAGTGAATCAATTAATTTGGGAAATGATCTCACTATCAGAAAACAACGCGAGCCGCCACCACCACCTCCTCCTCCCCCTCCCCCTCCTCCTGAGTGGACTGAAAGCAGCTGGAGCTGAGGAAACGAAGCTGAGTGGAGCCGAAGCAACCTCGGCTCGCGTTGTTTTCTCAGCCTAGAAAAAGGGGAAGGGGGCTCATCTGGACCAAGGGTGAGTCTCCCCCTCAGTTTCCCCTGAAGGATCTTCCGTCGCTTTTGCCTTCTCCCTACATCTTCCCTCTGTTAAAATCCCCCCCCCACACACACACTGATTTTCGGTCAGATAGATTTCGTGTCTGAGCATTCTCACATGGCGGTGGGTCTTCCCCCCCTAAAAACAGCTAAAAAAAGAAAAAACAATATATCCTCAAGCAAGAACTTTTCTGCTTCCGATTACCCCCATGCTTAAAAGTTGCAAAGGAAACATGGAAGCAGGGAAGCGGCTGCCCAGCTTCGGAGCTCCACCCCATTTTTTTTTCAGAGGGGAATCTGACTCGAGTATAAGCCGAGGGGGTTTTTTCAGCACAAAAAATGTGCTGAAAAACTCAGCTTATACTCGAGTATATACGGTAGAATAATCTCAAATTTGATTCCAAGACAAGCCAATTGGTATCATGCTAATTCAAGTCTTGTGTTGAACCCACATATATGAAAAAGGGGAAGTTGAAGTGTTCTATAATAACTTGTCAACACCACACCAAAAAAAAACCCACAGCATGTTCATTATATGAGACTGGGTGCTAAAGCTGGAACTAGAGTCGCACTGAAATAATGGAAACATTACGTTTCTATGTATAATATGAAGCAGGAGACAGGCTAACAGTTGTGCCAAGAAAATTCAATATTTATAGCAAATACTTTTCCCCCAACAACCTAAAGCTGAGTTGATACCCCACATCAACAGATGGATGACACCAAAATAAAATTCATTATGTACTCTGCAAGAAAAATGGAAGAATTTCATTAAGTCAGCAAAAACAAGATTTAGTACTGCCTGCGGTTCAAATCACACTGCTAGATTTTTTTTTTCTCCTTGAAAATATATTTTTAAGTTGTAATTTTGCAAGGGGTTTGTGATCTCAGCCTTATTGAAAAATTACAACTTAAAGAAAAACATCAAACCAACATAATACGATGGTTTCCCTGAGAAAATGTGTTGAATATATATATATAAAGGGTAAGATCTTAAAGGGAAGCAAACCAAAATTGCAGATGTGCAAAAAAGAAAAGAAGCAAAACGGCTGTTTGCTGGTAGGTTAAAAGTATTCTGCTCCCTTCAAAATGGAAGTAAAAAGATGACAAGGGGAGGAGGTGTCAAAACAAATTTTATAGAATACTGAGTTTCAGAAAGGAACAGGAAAACCCAAGAAGGTACAGCTAAATGAGGAAAATAAAAATATGAAGGATAACAATCCAATTAATAGGAGATACCTTATGGAAAGATGGGAACCGAAATATTTAAGAAGAGGATAGAAAGAAGAGATGGTATAAATATATGCAAGAACTATAGAAAAAATGACAGATATGAATTATTACTGATTTAGGATGGGTCATTATAAAAAGTGAAGTTAAATGGACCCTAGAAAATGGTGCTAACAACTGCAGTAATTTTATTAAGTACTGATCAAATTGTTTAAACTTTTCAAATGGCACAGATTTGTATGGTGTGCAAAACAGAGCAATGTTCTAGGGATGCAAAAGAGCAACTTAAATTTCAATTCCAAGTATTGTCTCTGCTAAAACCTACAAAATAATTGTACTTAGTCTGCATTTTGTCAGACAGAGCTCAAGAATTTACAGTGCAGGCAACACATGAAATGAAAACTGACAGATGTTATATTCAGAAAATACAGAAAAGGGAACTCCAAAAAGAAATGTGTCCATTGTTTTACTGATGATATATGAACACTTACATAGACCAAAACAGATTGACTAGTCCTTAAAAACCTAGTCTATCATACCACTTCATTTGCCTGTTGAACAATCTGCATGATGACCAGGAAGCATCAATTAGAATAAAGAACAACTAAATTGTTCAGAATTGGGAAACTTGTTCAATTAATATACATGCAGACTATAAGATGAGAATGCTTGAGCAGAAAAAATAGCAATTGGAATTAAATTGTTGGGAGAACAACTTCAGACATGCTGGATATTATTGAGACTGGAAGTGAAGGACGCCTAAGGAATCTCTGATTAAAGATAAATCGAGAAAGTACAGAAATGATCTATTGTTCAATATTTTTTAAAAAGATTCATCAGATAAATAATAGGCTTATTTGATCAAAAATAATAATTGATCTCTTGAATCTCTAGCCATAGACCAGGAATGTCAATCTCAATTTCATCAAGGGCCACATCAGGGTTGTGTTTGACATTGGGGGACTGAGGTGGGTGTGGCTAGTTCAATGACACTCATGTTGGGGCATCTGTGGTGGCCCGAGCACTCTGCCAGCAAAAACAGGTCCTGAGCTCCATTTTCAGCTGTGACAGCCTCCTACAACCTTCTGCCAGTGAAAATGAAGCTCAGGAGAGCCACCCTTCCGAGCTCCATTTTTGCTAGCAGCGGCACTGCAGGCTGGTCCTTTGCTGTTTATAGGGCGGCCCCGCAGGCCAGATCTAAGCACCCCACTGGCTAGCTCTAGCTCCTGGACCTTGAGTTTAACAACCCTGCCACAGACTGGGTTGACCTGAAGCATGACTATAAAGAGATTTGGTATTGATTCAGTTCTTATGAATCAATTATGTAATCAATTACATATCAGCTATTGAACTAGTCAACTACAGTTTAGACTGTCAATATATACCTCACCAGAAATATCTTCTGAAGCTAGTAGACCATCTTTTGAAGTAATACTTTCAAGAAATATCCTATGAAGTTAGCAGCTTAGAGATTTTCTTCTCTAGCATCAGGTACTTGATCCTGAAAAACCCATTTACTGCAACAAATAATCTTTATGGAGGACTTTTAAATACATTCTTTCTGCTTTATTTCTATCCTTGTAAGAATCCATTCAGTCTGCAGTAATGAAGGATTTGCCAACCCAAAATACATGAATTCAACTCTATTCATTACATGTGATATCCACTGAGATTTGCAGGAGGAATTAAATTTGTGCTGAAAGCTAACTTCTGGATATCTAAGAAGCGCAGTGGAATAATGATGATTAATATGGGACAGAAATAACAGAAACTAGTTTTTAGTTTTTTATTTGATAGCTAGTTTAGCAAACCCTTGGATGGTTTTTGTTATTCGACAGAAAATGAGTCAGTGTTTCACCCCCGTACAGGATGTGACTCACTAGTGACTGCCACCTTGCAGCTGGAGTAAAGATTGTACAGAATTAGGCTGGTAAAGATCAAATGAAGAGTCCTTGGAATCAGACATGGCATCTTAGCTTTGTTTAAGAGGGAATGATGTCTTATGCTCTTAGGCCAGTTTCCAATCTTATATTTTCCATCTGTTTTTAATCCTTTTTTGCATCCAAGAGGCATTTGACAATGTATTTTTGTAGCTGTGCCTATGCAGTATTTTTCTGCTACCACAGATAGATAGTAAATGCTTTCAGCAATTTTTACAAACCCAAGTAATTCAGAAGATCCGGCCTGAGAGGCTGCCTTAAATATTATTGAGTGTTCATAGACTGTAGTTCATTTCATCAGATGCACCTGATATATTTTTTATAGTTTATGTATGTTTTTTATCAATTATTTTTCTGAGTGTCCACTAAAATTGTTCTACATGTAAGCCCTGTTTGTTGCCATATCTCATTTTTTACTGACCTTGATTGCATTTTTATAAATTTATAATTATTAAATTTCTGACACCTACAGATTATACGCCTATTGGAAATTATATGCCCAAAGCCTAACTTTTGAACAATATTAAATATACAGATGGATGTCACATTATTATATTTTATTGCAACCTATTTCTATCTTAGATTTGTAGCTTTATGCTTTAGTTTTAAACAAATAAATACCCCTGTTTCCCAAATAAGACTGGGTCTTATATTAATTTTTGCTCCACAAATGTATTAAGTCTTATTTTCTGATTAGATCTTATTTTTGGGAAAATACGGTACTAAATGCATCTGTCTGGCTGAGGATCTTAAATTGAGGATTATTTTTGGGGTAGGGCTTATAGTACAGGCATCCTGAAAAATCATATATTCTGGTTGGGTTTAATTTTCAGGAAAACATGGTATTCTGGGACTTTTTTTTGTTCTAGAGACATAGTTTACAGTGGTAACACTAGTGATAATAAATTTTGTATTCGTTTAGCTTGTGTTTGATGCTTTTTTTTAAACTTTCAACCAGTTGGATAGTTGTTTCTATACTACTCTTTGACTGAAATTCAAATTTGACTAACAATAAGCTTTTACCATATCTCAAAGTTTTTTTCTGGAATAAACTGCATCATTGATCATAGCTAGTCACAGTAAGACTCACCCACTAATTTGCAATTTGTACCTGCATTAATTTTTTAAATGCAATGCCCGTAATTAAAAATATATAGGATATCCAGTTACAGGCATCAAATTACTTACAGTTCATTTATTACTTCTACAAAAAATAAGTGCATTGCTTTTTTATAGAATAGTTGCTATACTAGAACTGAACCAGATTTTCAAGAAAAGTATAAAGCACATCATGGGAAATCAGGATAATGAACAAGCTTTAACTTTTATCCCTACACTTTCTCTGTATGGATTTCATCCCTAGCAATCAATCCAGAATAGCTGCCCTGCCTCACTATCTTTTGGTTAATTGAAAGATGGGTGGCTATATAAATGTTTTAAATAAATAAAATAGCTTTAAGTACTTTTATATGTTTTTTGGATTTTTGATTGGGGGCCACCCAGAGTTGGTAGAAAAGTGGCTGGCTAAATAAACATTTTAAATAAATAGGTTTAAGTGATTTTATATGTTTATCAGGTTTTTGATTTGAAGCCGCCCAGAATTGGTTGAAAATTGGTTGGCTATATAAATATTTTAAACAAATAAAATAGCTTTAAGTGATTTTATATGTTTTTTGGATTTTTGATAGGAAGCCACCCAAAGTTAATTTAAAGATGGGTAGGCTATATACATGTTTTAAATTACTAAATAAAGGCAAAGTCAAACTCTAGTTGTTCAACTGAGACAATTTAACAGTAGTTAGCTAGAATTTCTGAATTGAGTTGATTCAAAAAAAATGGATGCTAAACTTCAAATAATGATTTAAGTGAGTTTGTATTGTATTGTTTAGTTGTTAGATAATGGAAGAGAACAACTGAATTCATTTGTGGGATAGGGTATATTATCAGAATCAGTATAATCTTTAAATATTGATAAAATGTTGAGATCTGCAAATTAAATTATTAGGAACACACTTTCTCTAATATTTTGCTATTAACCTAGTTTCTCTAAGTTTCTGTTTTCCTTTTAATTACAACATACTGTGCCAGTTTATATTTAAAAGTTTTATATTTCTAATAACAAAGAGCTGCCTGAGAAAAAATAAATTTCATACAACTTGAAATTGCAATTTATTCAAGCAATAGAAGCTATATACTATAAGCAAACGGCAAAGGTAATGATAGAGGGAGAACTGACAGACTCTATTAATATAAGAAAAATCAATCATTTGACTATACTTTTTATTCATTCATGTTTTCCAAAATGATCATATTTTACTTAATTTGTTTTATAACAATTCGTATCATCATCCCTGATCTATCCTAGAATCATTTTGTAGATATAATTAGAAAAGAATGCATCTTTATATATTTATTATTTTCTAAAAGTCTACATATTTCATTACTATATTTTATTGTCTAACCATTGATAGAATAGATCCCAAATTTTATAAAATTGTTTATCACCTTGTTCTCTAATTTCAAATGTCAATCTACTCATTTCAGCACATTCCAATATTTTCTTAATGATTTCCTCCTGTGATGGTATTTTCTCATTTTTCCAGTTTTTAGCAAATACAATCCTAGCCGCTGTAATATAATGTAATGATTGTAATACATTTACAATCAGGTATTTCAAGTCTTTACTATATATTTCAGGTAAAATTCCCAATTAAAATATTTCTGGTTTCAAGTCTATATGCTTTTTTGTCATTTTTTCCAACCACGTGTGGATTTTAGTCCAGTATTTTTTAGCACCTGCACAAGTCCACCACATATGGTAATATGAGCCAGGTATCTGATGACATTTCCAACATTTTTCGGATTTATTCTTGAACATTCTTGCTATTCTTGTTGGGGGAAAGTGCCACCTGTAAAACATCTTATACAAATTTTCTTTATATGCTGTTGACATTGTCATTTTATAATTTTCAGACCACAATTTTTGCCATTTCTCAAGATCAATCCCATATCCAAAAATCTTCCCCTAAGCAATCATAGTTTCTTTAACTTCTTGTTCTTCTAGTTTAATTTCTAATAAATATCCATACAATTTTTAATCACCTTTTCATCAGTACCTGTCAAAATCTTATCTAAGTCAGTCAGTTTATCATAGAAACCTTCTGGTTTAGAATCTTCATCATACCTTGAATGTATTTGAGCATATGAAAACTAATTCATCTTTATACCTTGTTCCTCTAGTTTTTGCATAGATTAAATTCACTCTTTTCGTTCAATATTTCACCATATCTAACTGTTTGTTCCTTTTTGTATATTTTGTATATTCAACTATTTTCATATGTAATTTTTTATAGAATTCTTCTTGATTGTCATTAGGGGCATAGATTGCAATCAGGAGTGTTTTCGTATTATTGTCTATTATTTCCACCATTAATATTCTTCCGTCGTCATCAGTATAAATCAATTTCGCTGAGATGGTCTCTTTAATATATAAAACCACTCCTCTTTTCTTACATTGTGTCAAGGAAGTAAATATTTTCCCTAATTTTGGCTGTATCAACAATTGTTCATGTTGTTTTTTAATATGTACTTCTTGTAGGCAGATTATATCAAATTTTAAGTTCTCTAATTTATGAAAGATTTTCTTTCTTTTAACGGCTGAGTTAAATCCATTTATATTAATTATAATCAATTTTTTCTTTTCCATGGTTATATTTTGTAATTAGGTTTGACAGCGCTCGTGGATCTTGGTTCACACTGTTCTTTGGCTTCCTCCTTTCCACCTACTACACCTTCTTCTTTTTCAGTCGTCTTTTGGGAGTCCTCTTGGAATTCAATTAGTGAAATTTATTTTTCTGCCTCTTCCTCCCCTCTGAAAAATTCTGTGTAAAATGATTCAGCTTTCTCAATTGAATCAATTCTATATTCTTGCCATGTAAACATTAAACCTTCTTGCCATGTAAACATTAAACCTTCTGGAATCAGCCCATCTTTGTCTGGTCAAAAGAGAGATAGAATATTTCCAAGCCTCTAGTTGGCAGTGTTATAAATTTTCTTTAGCTTTTTCTTTCCCCCTCCTTTTCCAAGTAAAATATAAGAATTAATTAAAAAAAGAAAAAAGATTTTTTAAAAAATAACTAAAAGGGAGTCTCTCACTTAAAATATTATAAAGTCAAAAAGGAGAAAAGAATAGATAAAAAGAAGAGAAAAAAACCAGTCCATTTTCAAAATATAAGATTATGTGTAGAAAATCCAGCAATGAAAAAAAAAAAATTACTTTGATTCCTGTTTAAAATTGCCGCTGAATCAATTCTGTCAAAACTTTTACAGATTCTTTCTTTTCCTTAGGGTGTCCTTTCAAATCTTAAAATAAAAAAAAGGTTCTCACCAAACCGGCACACTCTCTCTTTCTGTACTCTTTTGTTTCGGAGCTGTCCCAACTTCAGCTTTAATGGCTGCCTCTTTGCCGCTGGCAAAAAGAGCTTCTCCTGGATCTACCAGGGACTTTGCAGTATCCCTGGGATCGACAGGATGCGCTATTTACATTCACCGTCTCTTCGGGACAGTTTAGATCCACTTGGACCGTCCAGGAGCAAAGATATCGGCAGCGATCTCAGACCTCCAAGATCGCATGCCATATCGTCGTGACGCCAGCTCCGCCCTCTCCTAATCATCTTTTTTCTTTTGGTAATGTTCAGAAGACAGCTGAGCTTTTCAAACCGAAGGCACAAATGCATTGTTTTTCTAGCCAGTTGTAGCTTTTATCTGTTATCAGAAGTTTGTACATTTGGCATGTTACAAGATAGGCATGAATCAAACTGTGGCCAATGAGTCAATTGTAGGTGTGGATTTTATTCACTCACAATTATCAATTGCACAAAATCTTAAAAGCTACAGTTTGAAATGTCCTACTTTATCTAAATTTGTAAGGTCCTCATTCCTTCCTTTCAATTAATTGCTGTCACTAAATTCTATATGCTTCTCCTATTATAGATCTTCAATAATCCATATGTCTAGCATTTATTGTTGTTAATCCATAGAAAGCATGAAGAAACAGGAAGAATCCTGTTACTTATAAGTAGTTCTTGACTTACAACAGTTCCTTTAGTGACCAATGGCACTGATCAAAGTGACTTATGACCATTTTTCATACAACCGTTGCAGAATCTCTATGGTTACATAATCAAATTTTAGATGCTTGGCAACTGATTCGTATTTATGACGGTTGCAGTATCCCAGGATCATGCGATCACCTTTTGCAATCATCTGACAAGCAAAGTCAATGAGGAAGCCAGATTTCACTTAACAACCCTATTACTAAATAACTGCAGTGATTCATTGAACAACTGTGGAAAGAAAGATTGTAAAATGGGATAAAACTCAATTAACAAATGTCTCACTTAGCAATAAAAAATTGGGCTCATTTGTGGTCACTAATCAAGGACTACCTGTATAGCATTAATTGACTCCTATTGTTTGTGAATACTTTAAAACGTACCAAATCAGCTTCCACTCCACCCTTTGTCCTCACTTAGTGATGTTCTCACTTAGGAGGAATCTCTACCTAACTCATAGTTTCTGATAGAGAATGTAGAAGATTAGTTGGCTTAGTTGATTTTCTAGATAGCATTCAGAACATGGCACTATTGTCCTTGTACATTTATTTTAAGCTCGGCTTGTTTGGATACGGAGAAGATGACAAAGGGAAACAATGTAAGTTTGGCTAGCATTTATCATAACTTCTTAAAATAATACAGATGACTTGGTGCATGAGCTCTGGTGACATTTAGTCTTGCTAGCATTCTTTTTTTCTCCCCTTTTAAATAGTTAGTTGGTATCACAAATAACATTGAAGTTAAATTACATGTTCTTTGAACTAGGAAATAATATACTTTTATCCCGATTGAATATCTTCATCTATGAATGCATTTAATCCCTAGAAGTTGATGGTATGTATGTCAGACAAGACAATTTACAATCAAGAATGCCTTACTGTGTCATAAATGGATATAGATATGAACATATTTTACCTATAACCTTACTGTTAAACAGCCAAAGGAGTTGTGGTATGGAAAGTACAATGAAAAGACAACAGATTTTAGTATATATTATAAGTGTAGAAGCAATTCATGAATGAATTAAATTACTAAGAGCAGGGGACCAGGAGATCAAATGATCTTATTTTAATAATACAGAGAACTGAATTACGGTAACCTTTTCTTGAACAGATATTTGATGAGTGAGCAACAGTTCCTTACTACGGAATATGATAACTTAGTATTAAGAGTTGATTAGTGCAATTTTTAACTTTCTGAATTGTTCTTGGAGGGCCTTTGTTCTTGTAGTGGTAGAAAAGTGCTTCAAAATACCGGGTATACAGTGGTACCTTGGCACTTGTCATTACTTGATTCCAGGAGACACTATGAGTACTAAAAACAATGCGTGCCAAACAAACCACGTGACTTACCATGTGATCCTTTGTTTCAGTCAGAAAGGATTTTCTGCTGGCCCCTTTTTTATGATAGTGACATTTCCAACATGGCTGAATTCTTGTCCACTGTCTGTAGTCATCCCCTCTTCCTTTTGCAGTGACCTTCCTGGCATGGTCGATTTCCTGTTTGTTCTCCACAGCCACCCCCTTTTTCCCACCACAGCGCATCAAGTACCAAACAATGACTATCGGGGCAATATTTTTGCAGCAAAATACATCATGCAAAAATATTTTTGCATCAAATTCCATTAGTTTTGAAGCAGTCAAGTACTGAGATACCACTGTACCAAAAATCACACACAATTTATTTTATAAATTATTCTAAATGTTAATATTGGTTGCCATTTTACTCATTTATTTATCAAACAAATTAATGTTGGTTGCCATTTTATTCTAAGCATTTCCGTACCTGTTTCACACATGGTCTTTGAACTTTCCAAGAACAATATCATTTTCTTTGGGAAGGGGGAAATAATAAGACATACTGTGATTAGCTAATGAGGCTTGATTCTTTTTGGTTCATCATATTGTAACATAGAATGGTTATTCAAAATAGTTTTATCTGGATCTTAAAGGTCTCATATTTTGCTGCAGTGTATATTGTACACCTGTTTTAATTGAATTGCAAAGAAGTATGTTAATATGCTGATCATTTCATACTAGGGCACAAATTTCTTTTGGGAGGAGCTAAGAACAGTGTTTGTCCATAAATAATATATTGAACCATACTGTCCAAATTGGACAGTATTCTAATCCCCTCCCAAAAAAGATTGTTGTCATAAAAATTAATTTGCTTTAATTTAAATGTCATTAAATCAAATTAAATAGTTTTAGTGTTCTCATGCATTTCAGATTCATAAAAGATGAAAGACTCAAAGTTTTAGGGAATTTTCATGAGCCAAATGCTGCACCCTGCTCTACACATTTTCGTCAACGCCCTTCGTCCTCTGAGTAACAATTACTTCAAACTGAACTTGACTCCTGTGATTACATCAATTTGGTTGGTGGAGGTTTTTGTGCTATTGCCTTTTAAACCTTTTACTCCCTTCTCTGTAGCCCTGGGATTCCTAAGTGGTTACCATGTCTTAATCATGACTGACCCTGCTTAGCCTTTTTGAGTTCACTCAAGGTTGACCGCATGCTGCCACCTCTTAACTAATAAGTGAGATAAGAGCCTGCTCCCTTGTCAATTGTGCAAATAAAGAGAAGTTGATATTAAAGATAAATTCATCTTGTCATAGAAGAGGGTTGTTGTTGTTAGTTATGAAGTTGTGTCCGACCCTTCGGGATCCCATGGACAACGTTCCTCCAGGCCTTCCTTTCCTCTACCATTCTCCAGAGTCCATTTAAGCTCATGCTGACGGCTTCAGTGACTCCGTCCAGCCACCTCATTCTCTGCCGTCCCTTTCTTCTACTGCCCTCAATCTTTCCAGCCTTAGGCTCTTCTCCAGTGAGTCCTTCCTTCTCATTAGGTGGCCAAAGTGTTTGAGTTTCCTCTTCAGGATCTGGCCTTCTAAAGAGCAGTCAGGGTTGATCTCCTCTAGGACTGACCGGTTGGATCACCTTGTAGTCCAAGGGACTCACAGGAGTCTTCTCCAGCACCATAATTCAAAGGCCTCAATTCTTAGGCACTCAGCCTTCCTTATGGTCCAACTTTCACATTTGCCTTTTATGTTATCAGTCTAGTGATGACCAAAGCAGAGACTTCTTGTTGGCAGTAGCTCCTGGCAGCTATCTGTAGTCTCTTCCCTATGACATTATATATTTAAAATATATCAGTACACGTGTTTGTTAAACATTAAATATATGTGAATAAAATTGCACTTTTTGTCTGTTCTTTCTTTAAATACCCCACGATAGTAACAGTTTCTAAAACAAATTACAAACAACTCCCAAGAGTATTGAAGGAAGGCAATTGAGACTGTTTTTTTTCCCTGTAGAGAGACCAGGGATTGTATTGACAAGTTTCCCATATGTTTAAGTAACATAATATTTGCAAAAGATGCGGGAACTAAAAGGGTTTTAAAAAGAACTTGAGGCACCTTGAATATAAGACAGTAGTTTTTGATTTGGCGAAATTGTAATTCCTGTCCTCCTTGTATATTGCTTCCAAAGCATTCTCAAATCTTTGGTTTTTGCATAGTCAGATATATGAGACCTTCTTAGGAACGGGAAGTGTTAATATCTATATCAAATCTGGTATGGAGCCAGGATTTTAGTAGCAGTGCTTCATTATAAAGAAATAACACTTCAGTAGGGCTGTTATTTGTCTGGAATAACTGCAGGGGAGGAAACTAATTGTCATTAGAAGAAGCAGTCTCTTTTTATTATCTCCTGTTTGTATCACAAAACTTAGGAAGATCAGAGTGGAATTTTTATTTTTTTGTTGTTAAATTTTATCATTCTAATTTAAGCAAATATTTTACTTGTATAGAAGTTTACATTTGTTATTTTGGATTCTTTAGTAAGCCATCTGAAGTCCATGGAGTGAAGCAGAGTAAAAAAAAAACCTTAATAAATAAATTCTATATGAATGTGTTTCCTAGTCTAAAGTTTGTTTTGCATGTGGAACATTAACTTCATAAACCAGTAGTCATGCTATTCCCACTAATTGAACTTCCCTGGGTGTAAATTTTATTCCAGAATTTTATTTCCTAACTACAGAAACTTGACTATTTCTAATGTCTTCCATGGCCTAAAACAGGGGTCCCCAAACTTGGCAACTTTAAGACTTGTGGACTTCAACTTCCAGAATTCTTTAAGTCTACAAGTCTACAAGTTGCTAAGTTAGTTAGACCTTTTGCCTAAAAGCACCCTATAAATATGCCAAGGCGTTAAAAAAAGGGTGGTTGTTTCTTGGAGTTAAATATGTTTATATTCTCAGTAGACAGCTCAAATGCCTTTTTTAAAAGCACTATCCTTCCGGAAAATTGCTTGTTTCTATCATGTTTGATTTGCTTTTTATTGTACAAATTGGAAACTGTACAAGCCACAATTTAATTTCCAGAAGTGCTTAGAATCCATAACAAATAGATGTATAGTTTGAAATTTGTGTTACATAATCCGATTTATTTTAAGCTTAAGGTGTTGAATAAACCTTGTCACTGTGATTAATAAGTCAGGAGTTGTATCCTAGTGTGACAGTTGTACTTTTAAATTAAAAATAATTAAACAAATCATATCTTAGTATACTTATTAACTTGGTTATTTGTTTCACTTTCTCCTCATATGAGCAACGAATTCATCACTGGATACTTGGATGGATATATTTAGAGATGAAAATTATATTAATTTCCTGGACACAAGCATTTGTGTGAGCATTAATTAGGAAATTATTTGCATTTTTATTTCCTATATATAGTTGTTTGAGGGTGTATGAATATTCATCAGGACAATCACACAATATGTAAATTGGTAGAGATACTAGATGTTCTGCTCAGAACTTAGAAACAGAATTTGTTTGTGGAAACACCTAACATTAGAACAGGGGTGTCAAATGTGCAGGCCACGCCCACCCCATTTTAACAAGGGAGAAAAAGTCATAATACATCATGTGACGCCACAAGTTTGACATCCCTGCGTTAGAACATTACTGATCCTTTTTACAAGAGTTTTTCTCATGGTTTAATTAAAATAGTCGTTCCTACACTAGGTCTTCATATTTAGTTTTCAGACATAGCTAACAAAATAGTAGATGCCCTATCTTGTATATGATCTCCAAGGATTGCCTGTCAATTAAAGTTGTGCAATTACTCAACAACTCTGCACCAACAGGGTCAGTCAAAAGGCCACGGTGTACTGCCAGTGCTGAGGTTCAGCTTACTAATAGCAGTACTGAAGACCTTGGAATTCAAAGTATAAGGTCTCCAATAACCTCCTGAACACCTCATGTACCTAAAGCACCTTTCCTTACAATAGTTACCTAGTAGAATGATCAGTTAGTTTAAGAGAGATATATGGGAGGAGATTATCACCAAATAGAGATTGCAATTCATCATGGTTTACCTTGTAGTTTTGAATTTTGAATTACTAATTAGTTTTGAATTACTAACTTTAAGACTTTTTTACCCTACTTTTTTTACTGAGGGAATGTGGCTACATTCGTAGGCAGCTGAGGAGCCATAGCCAATTTTATAACCCTTTTTTGCCACAATTAAGCAAATTACTCAGTTGTTAAATGAATCACACAGTCATTAAGTGAATCCAGTTTTCCCCATTGATTTGCCTTTGGAGACCTGGCTAGCCCCCAGAGGCACTGCAATTGAAAATACATGCCAATTACCAAATTTTGATCTTATGACTGTGGGGATGCTTCTAAAATCATAAATGCAAGGACCAGTCATAAGCCATTGTTTTTAGTACTATTATAACTTCAAATTCAAACTTCAAATTATTATAACTTCAAATTTTTATTACATGAATGATTGTAAGTTGAGAACTATCTGTAGATGAAAAAGAAAATCTGGCTTCCATGTAATAGCTGTGATTTTTTTTTCATAATTTATTTTCCTTTTTAAAAAAATATTTAGTATGTGAAGAAAAATTCATGAATTTATACCTTTATATTTCACATGTAGATTTTATGTCTAGAGAGTTTATAAGATTATTTTGAAAGTATTTAATTAAGAAGACAGATATACAGGGCTTCATTAGAGCTCCATGTTTTAGCATGCCATAGTAATACCTGTGTTATTACCTGTGATGTGCTGGTGACACCCACTCCTGGTTTAGCGAAGGGGGAAAAAGTCATGGTACATCACGTGACAACATGAGTTTGATACCCCTGCTCTATATTGTGGAACAAAAGGTGAGCAGGCTGAGGATAGGGCTAAATGTATCATTAGTTTGGACTCACTGCATTTCCACAAGATATCCAAATCCAGTCTCCATAAATTTCATTGACCCCTAGCTAGCACCAATTTGCCTTAATTATGTAGTCCAGATTCTTGTGTATAGGTAGCATGTAATAAATTTTTAACAAAACTGCTGTCCTAATTATTTGTGCCTGACATTTGTCAATCCGGAAGATTGTGAAACCATTTTGTTTTAGTGGGCCGTCAAACCGAACAACCCATCGGCAATTCTTAGGCAATCTTTATTACTGTCATTGGGAAAGTAATTGTGATCTGTTTCTGGGAGGTTTTTTTGTGCCCTACCCAGAGCCAGTTTTTGCAATGAGGAACGTAGAAATATTGTAATAAAAAAAAACACACATTATCAGACCCAGTAGTTGCACAGATTTCTTAGTGTGTTGATACTCTGAGCTAGACCCGAGAATATTGTGAGAAGATTTCCTGGGTGGGTTTCCCAGGGACAGGGCCGGAAATCTAGCAAGTAGGATTGAATGGAGAGGTGTCAGTAAGACTTTCACTCTTGATTGTTAACAATTTAAGCAGAACTGAGTTGTAGTTCATGGATCAATTTTAAGAGACATCCATACTCTCGTGGCTTCATCCAGCTTTGAAACCAAAATGATTACTCCTCCATGATATATTTGTAAAATCTCTGAATTTCCCTTTAACATTAAAAATATATTAATACTTTGGCTGGTAGGCTGTCGTACTAATGAACAACTAGCAATACTAATACTAACATTAATACTACTAAGTTCTGCTTGGTTTCACATAACCTTTTACTACCACTTTCATAGCTTTTGTTTTAAAAGATACTGATTAATCTTAAATTGTTAAATTTATTTGCCAATTGTTTCTACAGGTAGTCCTCAACTTACAACCACAATTGAGCCCAAATTTCTCTATTGCTAAGTGAGACATTTGTTAAGTGAACTTCACCCCCATTTTATGACCTTTCTTGTTACAGATGTTAAGTGAATTGCTGTTAAGTTAGTAGCATGGTTATAAAGTGAACCTGGCTTCCCCATTGACTTTGCTTGTCAGAAGGTCACAAAAGGAGATCCCATGACCCTGGGACACTGCAACTGTCATAAGTACATGCCAGTTGCCAAGCATCTGGATTTTGATCATGTGACCATGGGGATGCTACAAAGGTTGTAAGTATGAAAACAGTCATAGGTCAGTTTTTTTGAACAGTCACTAAATGACCTGTTGTAATTTGAGGACAGCCTGTATTTAAACAGCACAACAACAACAAAACCATTAGTTTGCATCATTTTTAAAGTAGTGTACCTTCTTTTAGGAATTGTGACAAAGGAGAGAGTTCAGTTCAGGGAAAGGCCGCCGAGAACTAGAAGATGGAGTTCAATTCTTTTAAGGAAGCCACCAGTTTAAGCTCCTGAAGAAGACCTTGTTGGTCAAAATGCATTTGACAGATTTGGCTTTCAGTTTTAATTTCTAATAGCACCATCTACTCTTGAGTGTGATGCCTGTTTGGTAGCAAGACTGTAGATAACACATTATCAGACTGTTTTAAATGTTCTGGAATTGCATTAATCTTACTCATTTATCGTTTACATAAAAGTGCTTTCAGCCCCCCCCCCCAACCCCCTATGACTGCTTGTGTTATTCAGGCTAGCTGCCATATTAGCGATTTTATTTATTCTTGATATTATCTAGTGTATCTTTTGAAAATGGAAAAATAAATCAGAAAAATGAAACCTAAACTCGGTTATTTTGTACATGTGATGAAGAGCTAGTAATGTACAGTTGCATTTGGAATACTCAGAACTAAGAAAGGGAGGTTTAGACTTTTGTTTAAGGTGAAAAGTAGAAATGAATATTACTCCCACCATCCAATGTTCCTTATTTATTTGTTGATACAATTCAAGGCATGCCTCCTGTGCAACTCAAATATATATTTGTAGAAACTGGCCATCTGCTAAAGCCCCTTTAGGTCAGGTGTCTTGCTTATTTACATGAATGATTATGCAAAAATATACACCCTATTTTGTTTTCATTTTTCCAGAACCGAGAAGATTGGCCTATTTTTTTCTATTTTATGGATATGTACCAGCATGCAGACTTAGCAAAAGTATGTCTGCTCTTTTACTCACGCCTACGTTTGTAGATCAACTTCTTTCTATAATTAACTCAATTTTTTTCCCTCCCTCATGTATTTTCACTTCTTCTTTTTAGCGTTATAGCCACCTCCAGATTCTACTTGTCAATAGTACTTCTAGTTTCTTCATAGAATTTCAGAATTTCTCTATTTCCTGTTTGCTAGTATTATTTCTTCCACTAATCCTGACAATAATGTCTAGATATTCTGGCTTGCATTTCACTTGACTGACCTTTGTTTAGTCTTGGAAGCTAAACTGGAGCATGTCAAGTTGCTGGTTAAATTGGAGACTACCTGGAAACTGCAAGATTATTGAGCAATTGAGGAATTTTTTTAAAAAATCCCAGTACAGGTAATCCTCAGTTTAAGACCACAATAGGCCAAAATTTTCTGTTACTAAGCGAAACATTTAAGTGAATTTTGCTCCATTTATGACCTTTTTTGCCACACTTGCTAAGTGAATCACTTCAGTTATTAAGTTAGTAACACAGCTGTACAGTGAATCTGGCTTCCCCATTGACTTTGCTTGTCAGAACGTCCCAAAAGTTGACGCCACAACTGTCGTAATTATGACACTGTTGCCAAACATCCGTATTTTGATGCTGCAATGGCCAAAAGTGTGAAAAACAGTCATAAGATACTTTTTTCAGTCAATTGTAACTTGGAACAATCACTAAACAAACTGTCATAAGTCGAGGACTACCTTGAGAAAGAAATGGTAAACCTCTTCCGTATGGTTGATAAGAACACTAAGTGGCTATGTCCATGAGTTTAATTCTGAGGAGGCTTTACAAGTTTTCATGGCTTTCCTACACTATAACATTAACAATTTTTATTTTCTCCATCTCTTCCTCCTTCAGATTCTTACTTTTTCAATCCAGTGCTTTTTCTACTTCTGTTTTACAATCCTATCTGTTCCATCTTTAATTTTCCATCCTTTATGTCGCTACTTATACTAGCATTTGGTCCACAAGACTGTGATTTCTGGTCTTCGTCTTGTGTGAAGATCTGGTTTTGTTCACTATCTGATCAGTGCTAACATAGAAAATAAAACAAACAACCATGGGAGAAAAATATATTCAATAAAATGAGAAATCTGTTGCAATATTATTCAAATAGCTTTTTGGAGTTAGGAATTATAACCGTAAAACGTCAACATAGAGAATTATGTACCCAACTGCCTTACTATTAATTAGCAATGTGCAGTATGCTAAGTAAAAGAATGTAAAAAATTCAATGGAAAATGGGCGTGGGTTCTTACCTGACACGCCATTTCTCTTGAGCTGAAAGGATCGTCCAGAGAGTGGGTGGAGCTTCAGTCTCTGCTGTTGTAGGCTGAGCTTAATTTCTGAGGAACGCTCCACCTTCCATCACGTGGCTTGCCATCGCGTTCCCCAGTTTATGCGAAGACGAGAGGAAAACAGGCATTCGTGCTGTCTTCTTACTAGACTTAAAGTGCATTGGCCGAAACAAGACCCCGCCAGACGGTGAAAGGAAAAGGGAGGGGCTGGACGATCCTCTCAGCTCAAGAGAAATGGTGTGTCAGGTAAGAACCAATGCCCATTCTCCTTAGAGCTGTTCGGATTGTCCAGAGAGTGGGACATACCAAAGCTGGGGCCTGTCCTACGGGAGGGACACCGTCTGGTCTGTTGAGTCCTCGGGATCCCTGAGCACCCTCTGAAGGATCCTTCTACCGAAAGAAGCCTCCGCAACGGCATACCTATCGATTCTGTAGTGCCTAATGAAAGGCGACGGGGAGGCCCACATTGCTGCCCGACAAATGTCGAGTATAGGGGCCTGGGTAGCCCAGGCAGCTGATGTTGCCGCACTCCTGCTGGAGTGAGCCGTGATACCCCTGGGCACTTGGAGGGCCTGGGTCTGGTATGCCCTTGAAATGGCCGCCCTTATCCAACGGCCTATGGTGGTTGAGGGTACCTTGAGCCCCTGTGACTTTGGTTGAAAGGAAATAAACAGGGCCTCGGATTTACGGAAGGTCTGAGTACACTTAATATAGGTCTGCAAGGCCCGTCTGACGTCTAAGGTGTGCCATAGACTCTCTCTTTCATGAGTTGGCCTGGGGAAAAAATTGGGGAGGATAAGTTCTTGAGCCCTGTGGAAAACCGAGTTAATTTTAGGTAGAAATGAAGGGTCAAGTCGGAGGACTACCCAGTCAGAATGGAAGACACACAGGTCTTTCCTAACTGACAGAGCAGCGATCTGTGAAATCCTCCGGGCTGATGTGATCGCCACCAGGAACACTACTTTGTAGAATAGAAACTGGAGAGAGACTTCTCTTAGGGGTTCAAAGGGTAGCTTAGTGAGAGAAGTCAGGACTCTGTTGAGGTCCCAGGTTGGGTACTGGTGAAGGGACGGTGGTCGTAAGTTTGAGGCCCCTTTCAGAAATGCTTGGATGCGGGGATGGTGAGAGAGGGAACTAACACCCTCGCAAGAAATGCTGGTGGATCGGGCTGCTACCTGATGCCTTAGTGACTTCAGTGGAGAAATTCTCCCTCTTCAGACATTCCTGCTCAACCTCCAGACGGCTAGTTGTAGCCATTGGGGGTCCGGGTGAAGAAGGGGGCTTAAGACAGAGAAATCCTGTCTGCTGGGATCCTCCGGTGGGGGGGGCTATGGATAGGCTGCAGAGGTCCGCAAACCAGGAGCAACAGGGCCAATAAGGAGCTACCAGAAGCAATTCTGGCCTCTCATGGAGTACCTTTTGTAGTACTCTGGGCACCAGTGCCAGAGGGGGGAAGGCGTAAAGAAGGCCCGAGGGCCACGGGCATCGAAGGGCGTTGTGGTTCTCCGCCCCTAGGGACGGGAATCTGGAGATGAACCGTGGAAGTTGGGTATTGATGGGGGAGGCAAACAGGTCTACCACTGGCAGGCCGAATATTGCTGTCGCCTCCCTGAACAGGGCTGGGTGGAGGCGCCACTCTGCCTGGTCTATGGTGGCCCTGCTCAACCAATCTTCTTGGGTGTTGTCGATGCCTGAAATGTGGTCTGCCCTGAGTGAGAGGAGGTGAGACTCTGCCCACCGACAGAGGTGCTCGGTCTCCCTCATTAGGCTTGAGGACTGAGTGCCCCCCTGCCTGTTGACATGAGCCTTTGCTGTTATGTTGTCGGTGAGAATGAGGACGTGGCGGCCCTTAAGCTGAGGGAGGAAGCTGCGGAGGGCCAAGTGGATGGCGCGAAGCTCTAATCAGTTTATATTGCACAACCTCTATGTTGCTGACCATCTGCCCTGAGTTGTAAGGGAAAGAAGGTGGGCGCCCCATCCGGACAGACTGGCGTCTGTGGTGACGGTGAGTCTTGGTGGCTCCTTGAGGGGGCAGCCCTTGTTGATCGACGCCTTGCTCCACCAGAGGAGGGAGGTGAGAACCCTTGGCGAGACCTTGACCTTGCACCTTGAGTTGCTTGACCCGGCTCTTTGATACGGAAGCAGGAACCACTGGAGGGATCTAGAGTGGAAACGGGCCCAGGGAATAACGGAAATACAAGAGATCATCTTACCTAACAACTTAATTAATTTGAGGAGAGAGACCTTCCTAAGTTGTCTGATGAGCTTGACTGATTGTTGGATGCTGAGTATTCTTTCCGGAGAGATGAACACCCTCCCTTTGACTGTGTCTATTATAGTCCCCAGGTGGGGTAGCCTGGTGGAAGGGGCCAGTTGGCTTTTCTTCCAATTTATGAGGAACCCGTGTTCCTGGCAGGCCGAATATTGAGGGAGGTGAGGGTAGTTTGGGTGTCCCTGATGGCCTGTTCCCTGGAAGGGGAGAGGATGAGAATATCATCCAGGTAATAGTGGAGCCGCACCGGGATGGTTCTGAGGTGGGCAGCCAGAGCAGCCAGGACCTTGGTAAAGGTCCTGGGGGCCGAGGCCAACCCGAATGGGAGGGCCACGTATTGGAAGTGTAGGTTATTATAGCTGAAACGCAGAAATTTGGAGTGGGAGGGTCGTATTGGGATGTGTAAATATACCTCAGAGAGGTCGATAGATGACAACCAGTCTCCCTGTCGAACTCCCAGGAGGATGGATTGCAGCATGTTCATTTTGAATCTGCTGTATACCAGGTGGCGGTTTAACCGCTTTAAGTCCAAAATAGCCCTCCATCCCCCCGAGTGTTTGGGCACCACAAATAAGTGTGAGTAGAAGCCCTGTCCCCTCTGGGATGGAGGAACTGGCTGGATGGCCTGAATGTCCAGTAGGTGCTGAATTGCCGAATCCATGAGGTTGCGTTTGGTGTGGTTCTTGGAGAGGGGACATGTAATGTAGAAATCAGGGGAGGTAGAGAGGAACTTGAGGGCAAGGCCAAACCTGATGGTATCCCTGACCCAAGCGTCCAAAGTGGATGAGTCCTACTGGCTGGCGAAGGCTTTAAGTCACCCGCCAATGGGGATGAGGTCAGGTGGCCTATCTGGAGCACCGGAAGGGCCTGCTGCCGGAGCCACGAAAGAGCCTCTTGAAGTTTCCGCCTCTCCTGTGTCTATCGAAGGGGTTGGACCTGTCCTGGGGCTGTCCCGAGCCAAAGGAGGGGGGCCTTTGGTACCTGGGAGGAAAGGGGGGTTGGGGATAGGGATGAAAGGGAGTCCTCTGAAAGGGCTGCAGAGATCTGGGTTCTGACTTACGGGTGAGGGAAGGGAGGAATTTCTTTTTATTCCTTCCCTCGACTAGGAGAGGATCCAGGGAAGGTCCGAACAGCTAATTTCCCGCGAGGTGGGCGGAAGCTAGTTTCACCTTATTCTTGAAATCCACCTGCCAGTGTCTTAGCCAGAGCAGGCGGCGGGCCGAGACGTGGGAAGAAATGGCGCGGGAAGAGAATTTTACTGAGTGAAAAGTGGCGTCTGCTGAGAACTTCGCTGCGGCCGTAATCTTGGCTATATCCTAATGGGTGCGGATATTGGAAGTTGGGATATGTTGCTTAAGCTGGCGAAGCCAGCGAATGGACGACCTGATGAAGAAGGAAGCGGCCGTGGCTGCCCTGATCGCCCATGCGTCTGACTGGTGAGCTTGCCGCAATGCCAGCTCTGACCGCTTCTCCTCTGGCCTAAGAGCCTCTAAAGGGTTGCTGAGGGTGGAGGAAGAGGCCAGGCCTACGACGGGCTCATCAACCTCCGGGGCGCTCAGCAGGTTGGAGAGCTCTGGGTCAAGGTTGAAGAACCTTTTATCATGGGCCGAAGAGGCCGGGGGGGGGCAACTGAGGAAGCCAGTTGCTTGGACACCAGGTCCAGGAATATGGGGGGGTTAGGATGACCTCGGCTTCGACCACCGGCTGTCTAAACATGGAGTCCTCTGGCCCTTCCAGAACCAAGGGGGTGGGATCAGAGGGGCTCTGGGTGTTCCTGTAGGCCCGAGATGTTCCTGTAGAGGAGGGATTTGTATAGCTGGGGCTTGAAGAGCCCTATGAAAGCGGGTTGGTCAGGGGTGAGCCCTTCATCCTCGGACATTTCTGCCTCTGATGGATCTGAGTCCGGAAGGGGTTCATTGTATTGTAAGGACCCCAGGTCAAATTGTTCCTCCTCCTCCTCCCTGCACAAATCTAGGTCCCCTTCCGCCTCCTCCTCGTCCTCCCTGACTGAAGGGGAAACCTCCCCCAGGAGGGGCACCTGATCATGAAACGGTTGCGGAATGAGAGGGAATGATCTTACAGATTCGGTGGCCTGTGGAGGCAACCCCACTCTAGCCATCTGCTGCATTCCTTCTGCAATTCCCTGTCGGATAGCCATCTCCATCCAGGCTCTGAGCTGCTCCGGAACCGCCTGAATGAGAGGTTCCTCCTGGCGCAGGCCGGCGGCCGTGGGAGTGAAGGTAGCCTCTGGAGTTCGCCTGACTGGTGTTCCCGGGGCCTGTTGCCCTTGAGAGGGCGAGCTGTGCCTGGATGGGGAGGAAAAGGCTGCAGGGGGGGGGGAGAGCGGAGGTGGAAGGAGTGGCTGGTGCTGGAGGCACTGGGCCTGTCTGTCTGATGCGTTTGTCTATTTCTTTTTCTCGCGCCTTGTGTCGTCTTAAGGCGTCCCTTTGTGAGGCTTTGGTGGGCTCCTTAGCCTGACTGCACAGGGGGTGGGTTTTTGCTTTGGCCTTTAAGGAAGGACCTTTTGAAGGATTGCTTTCTGCCATTTTAGATAGTTGAGGAAGGTGAAGGATCAAATATGAGGCGGTTGGGGCGCCGAGGGGTTGACCTACAACGAAGGCCGGAAGCCCTGGGAAATTCTTTTACACCCCCCCCCCGTTTATTATTCGCTTATAATTAATCTGTTTGTCTTACTTGTTGTTGTTCTCTGTATTTTTGCTCCGTATATAAATGATTTCCCCCTTTTCTTTCTTTTTTTTTTTTGTAAGCTTAGGCTTACTCGAGTCTCTTAATTTTTCTGATTTAATAACTTTTGAAGATCTCTCTCTATTATTATTATTATTATTATTATTATTATTATTATTATTATTATTATTATTATTATTATTTGGAAGGGCTGATCAAGATGATCAGAGGACAACAGATGCCTTAAGGGCGAAGCCGGGCCTGAACCAGACTGCCGTCTCAGGCGGAACCAGGCGGGAGTGGTGGGAATAAACCGCGGCCACTACGGCTGGCTGCGGGGTAAACCAACAAAAGGAGGTGGGAACAGAAGCCTCCAACTGGAACAGCACAATTTTATTTCCTCAGCAGGCCTGCCGGTCCTGCTGTTTTAAATAGGCACGCTGCAGAGATCGGAACAATAAGGGTAAAACAAAATGGCGCCCGGCCATGAGGCGTCGCTCAAAATGGCGGCCGCCACTACTTGGGCTTGCAGGGGCCCTTCTGCAGCGACCAGGAGAATCCCCAGGGGCAATCCAAGGACCCCAGGGGAAGGACAAACAGAAAGAGGCTAGCAAACATTCAAACGATATAAAAAACGGAGTTCAGTGTGGGGGGGAATGGAACGAAACGGAGCATTTTAAACAAACAGAACTAAAGCAGCAGAAAAGCAATAGGGGAGGGTGGGGGGGCAGCTTGCAATTTTACTGGCCTTCCCCCTGGCACCCCCTGGGGGGAGGACCTCCCAGGGAACTCTACCAAATAAGGAGGACCAACTGCGCAGGGCTAAGGGAAAAAACACAATGAAGGAATTATATACAACCTGAAATGAAGCAAAAACGATTCAAATTGGAATTTTCCTGAAACGGCCAAGAGCACATACAAACACTACATACTCTGCACGAGGGCTGAGCATAAACTGGGGAATGCGATGGCAAGCCACGTGATGGAAGGTGGAGCGTTCCTCAGAAATTAAGCTCAGCCTACAACAGCAGAGACTGAAGCTCCACCCACTCTCTGGATGATCCGAACAGCTCTAAGGAGAAAAAACCCATTCCTGTAAAGTAAATCAAAGCGTTATGTGTGCACGTACATACACGCATATTCAAAAAGATATTGTTTACAAACTGTGTGTATAACGAATAGTAGGCTGTAATGACAAAAAAATCCAAAAGCTTTATTGGAGTAATCTCTTTGAATGAACACAAAAGTCAAAATGTGATATTCCATTGAGGACCTATATAAAGCACGAGCCAGAAAGAGTGCTGTGAAAATTATGTATAGACCTCTTGCATCCTGGACATAAATGGTTTCAACTTACCCTGTACCTCAAAACGACACTATAGGGTACTGCACATCAGAACAACTAGACACAAAGACAGTTTTTTCCCCATGCCATCACTCTGCTAAACAACTAATTCACACAATATTGTCAAACTATCTAGAAAGGCAATATTACCATAATTCTCATTTTCTCTATTACCATTTCCTTATTTTTTTATATGTTGCTTGTATCTTACTATTTATATTGTTTACATAATATCCTAGTATGATTTATGTTGATTGCACATTTAGTATTCATGACTATTACTAACTGTTGTATCTAATGTTTTATAATGAATATATGTTTACAAATTCCTTGTAAAATCACACTTGGCCAATAAAGAATATTCTATTCTATTTTATTCAGCATCTTTTGATCTGTTCCTGTTAAACAGAATTGAGGGAAGAGAAAAGCAATACTGAAGTGATGACATTTAACTTAGTTTTATGATGTAATATGGTAATATCCCATCATAAAATAGTGCCAATATTGATAGGAAATTGTACTTAATATGGTAATTGTAGTTACACCCAGGATTGTCATTGTGATTGCCAGAATGATATATTAACTCTCCATTTTTCATTTCTCTACCTCTGTAGAGGTAGTTAATGTAACACTGGTTTCCTGTATTAACCCATTTTCTGCATTTCATAATATATTAAGCTAATCATGAGCTTCTGAGGGCGGGTTTTTATTTAATTTGTCAAGTCATTGTGCAAATAACGTGGCATCTTTGTGACTTATATGGGATACCTGTGCATCGTTTCTAAGCCTCAATATAATTAAACTAATATATTGTCAAAACTGCAGGGTTTTACTTGACTGGAAGCATGTTGAATGGACCCAGCCTCTAGAATAGAACAATTTCAGATAATTTATGTGTCTGGCAATTATTGAAATGCTGGCATTGTCTGTGACATTGTGGAATAAAATGCTTGCAACAAAATTGTATAGTAAAATAGCCAAGTCTCCACCCCAATGTTATTTAGCTTTTTTGCTTGAGTGTGGTTGCTAATTTCTGTCTTCTTCAGCCAACTACTAAAAACTATTGTGTTATGATGTGCTCCTTTTCCATTCCCTCTTGCATTTCAGCTTTTTTTGCTTTATAAAGCAAGTTGTAGCTTTGACTTGAAACAAAGCAGTTTTGTCTTGAAGCAAACATTTCCAGATTGCTGGATGGATGACTTGGCAGAGTTCTCCATATTTTTTTTAAGTCTCAAATAAGCAGGAAAAGATGAACCAAGCAGGAAAAGGTGAACAAAACAAAAATGTAAGGAATGAAGAGTTTGTTGGTTTATATTTCCTGTAGAGAAAGTCACCTTATTTCGTTACATGAAATAGCTAATATATTGGTAGAAAGGGTTGAAGTGGATTTATTGACTGACTCTCTCTCTCTCTCTCTCTCTCTCTCTCTCTCTCTCTATATATATATATATATATATATATATATATATATATATATATATATATATATATATTCTTAAGTTTTCGCGGGTACTTACATGTATGGCACTCAGCTTTGTTTGGGTATTTTCCCACGTCATGGTAGTTGTGCTTTTAAAGTTGCAGCAACGTTTTGGCAGAATCTCATCTGCCATCATCAGGCTTCTGTATAGTGTTCATCTGTGAGTCAGATCCTCTTCAAGTCCCCTGTGCATCATGCCTGGCCACATACATTGGACAGACCAATAGAAGAATAAGTACCTGTCTGGATGAACACAAAAATGCAGTCAAAAAGCTGGAACACACTTCCTCACTAGTCCAACACATGGAAGCCACAGGTCATAGCATCAACTTCAATGGCACCCAAACCCTAGCCACTATAGAAAACCCCAGCCACAGAATCATCAGAGAAGCCATAGAGATTGAAAAAAGACCAGAAAGCATGAATAGAAGAGATGATTCCACCAGACTGTCAATCATTGGAAGCCTGCACTCACAAACAAAAAAATCTCCACACCACAAGCCAGGCAAACACCTGGGCACAACAGATCCCCTCCCCCGATACCTCTAGTTCAAACACACCCAACCAGGCACCCAGATGAAACCTAGCTTCCTAACTAATGATAGCCGTTTATTTACCCAGAGCCAAGCTGCACTAAAGGCCTCCAATAAAACAACACAATGTTGCCAGCCAATCAAGATACAAAAAGAGCCAAAAAACAAGACAGAAGATATTAGAAACACCAATCAAGCAGAACACAGCAAACTCCAAGACCAATAAACACAAGACTCCTAACCAATCAGGATGAAGAAAAAAACATTCTAGCACAGCATAGGCTAGCCCCAAATTTAAATCTGAAACCACTATAAAAGTCTGACTCACAGATGAACACTATACAAAAGCCTGATGATGGCAGATGAGATTCTGCCGAAATGTTGCTACAACTTTAAAAGCACAACTACCATGATGTGGGAAAATACCCGAACAAAGCTGAATGCCATACACACACACACACACACATTTGTTTTCGTAGATTTTCACAGGTACAGGTATGCAGGTCTTGGTGTGTTCGGGTCTTTTCCCGTGTAAGATTGACCGTATCTTGGTGACGTTTCGCGTGGGATCTCGTCGAAACGTCACCAAGATACTCTCAATCTTACATGTGAAAAGACCCAAATACACCAAGACCTGCTTATATATGTGTGTGTGTGTGTGTGTGTGTGTGTGTGTGTATCCATATCATATTAAAAGGGAAAGGGATAGTTAGGAGTAACTGTTGCAGCAGAAACAAATATGGTTTTAAGACCTACTGGACCATTGACTATTTTTGCTAAAAATATAACTGACAGATTAAGCAGGTTGTGATCTGAAGGCACAACCTATTTTTTAAATTAAATAGATTTAGGACTGAGTGGTTGAAAAGCCATTAAACTGTCCATATAATAAATGAGTTGTTTTAATAGATTTTGTTCTTCTGTTTGTTTTAGAATTCATAAAATCTGGTTGGTTCTGACACAGATACAGCATTTCCAATTAGTTAATTGAGACTGAAGAAACATAGAGCAACTGCTTATTTCCTCCCAATTTTCCCATTCTTGCAAGAAAGCATTGTGTTCCCGCTTTTCCATTGATATAGATTTAATGTATAATGCTCTTTATATTAATCATGATTAATTCATTAATCATTCACTTAATCAGGGGTGTCAAACTGGATTTCTTTGAGGGCCGGATCAGCATTGTAGTTCTCCTCTGCAGGCCGGCTGGGGGGGAGAGATGGGACAGAGGCATCCTGCAGCTCCCTGCCAGCCAAAATGGGGTGCAGGGAGGCCTCACACGCCTACCCTTTGCCCTGTTTTCAGCATGGATGGCCTCCTGCAGCACCCTGCTGGCTGAAACAGTGAGTGGGAGCTTTGTGCGCTTCCTCGTGCCCTGTTTTGGCCGGCAGAGTGCTGTGGGAGGTCGTCCAGGCCGAAAACGGGATGTGGGGAGGCATTTGGCTGCCAGAGGCACTGTGGGCCGGTCCTTTGCTATTTGCAGGCAGGCCAGATTTAAGCATCCATGGACCAGATCTGGCTCGCAGACCTTGAGTTTGACACCCCTGACTTAAATGATTGGCTCCTCGTCAAATTGGGAGGTTGAAACTGACTGAAGTACAGTCAGTATACAGAAAGCAATCCTAATATGGTGCACCACCCCTCTTTCTGTAATAAATTACGAATAGGAAAAATGATTTATTCCAAATTGAGATAATAGAACAGAAGACAGGTCCTGTGGCATTATCCACACATATGTTCTGTTGGTGCAGACTTTTATACTATAAATTATAGTGATAGGCAAGCTCTTGGGCACATAAAAGGCTAATTATTGTGAATGGGGCTTAGTTAATGGATAAATTCAGCCACTTATTTCAGTCTGCCCAGTCTTGATCTATGAGGACCCTGTACATCAAAAGCTGTCATTTCTGCCTGGTTTTGTTTATTAACTTTTGTTTTCACAGCCACATCAGTGCCTATCTGTGTGCAAGCAAGAATGTTCCGGGTTTTTCAATCCTGAGTAATAATCAGTAGACTATTTTAGGAATCTAGCCACAAAATGCATTTAAAATATGCTTTTGTTTTGAAGTAATTGAATCAGCCCATAATACATAAGAAAACTGCTTTCAGGGGTTTTTTTTTAAGTTCTGTTTTTGCCAGCATAAGCTCTTTTATTTTTCTTTACTGCAGCCGTAACAATCTTGCTTCCTTTTTTTTTTTTTAAAGGATTGGATAAAGCTAAGGGTTGTAAGTTGAGAGGGGAAGGGGAGACAGCTAAGGTATAAATGAATTTCTCAAGTATTGTTAAGAAATTATTTCATATCAGATTAACTGAGCATCAGTTTTGTGGCTTAAATGCAATAATCAACTCAGAGCACCATTAATTTTTAATCAGAAATGAGGATCATGCTCAGGATATCCAGAATAATTTAATATACTGTGGGTGAAGAATATGCGGCTCAATACATTGAGCTGCGGTGATGCAGTGGTTAGAGTGCAGCACTGCAGGCTACTTCTGCTGACTACTGACTGCCTGCAATTTGGCAGTTTGAATCTCACCAGGCTCAAGGTTGACTCAGCCTTCCACCCTTCCAAGGTGGGTAAAATGAGGACCCAGATTGTTGGGGGCAATGCGCTGACTGTAAACCACTTAGAGAGGACTATAAAGCACTGTGAAGCAATATGTAAGTCTAAGTGCTATTGCTATGTTATGACATCTTTTCCCAAAATCGGTACTGCATCTTGGGGTCCCAGCCATGTATTTAGGAAGTCATTTCAAGGAATTGTTGCAACTTACGTGCACTTTAGAGCTGAAACAACACAAGTATTGTAAAGGGAAACTGCTGTAGATAGTGTGTGTGTGTGTGTCTGTAATATGTGAACATTTTCTAAGAAAGTATGATAGCTGGTTGAAAAGTAGAAGAATAACCATCACCATAAAAAAAAAAAATGAGACTCTTCACAGATGTGGTGTGCAAGGAATGGGAAGAAGGCCGTACTTTTAAGCTTTTATTTATGAGGCAATCTCCAAAATTCTCCTTCAGTTTATTTTAGGACTAATTCATTGGCGGTCTGTGCCTGCAGTAGGAAGTAAAGCCAGTTGGATAAATGAGATGATGCCATATACATTGTCACTATTGTATAAACTGAAAGCAGTGTGGTTTTTGTTAGTACGTTGGAGTGTTTTATCGTTCATGCATGGGCCCGTTGAGTTATAAGTCCATTCAATATACAAAGCCGTTCTTGTTTAATTTTAGGATGCAGATGGTTTGCTCTTCAGTTTTGCTTTGCTGGGTGGAGCTGCTTTGCTGCTCAATCTACTGATCTTCGGTTGTTTGAAATAAGACTTTGATTAACAGTTGATGTAAGTTTGGCTAAGCTGACATGTCCCACTGATTAGCATTATCAAGCATGAATTAAGTCAATGGGACTTCAAAAAGTGTTTGATCTGCATTGTGATTTTAGAAGCTACATTGTAATGGACCCTATGGGACTTTGGGATAAATTGTTTTAGAAGCCATGTAACCTGTTTCCTTTTCTCTTTCAGAGCACCTGCAGCTCCAAAGCCAGATCCAATTCCTGTGCAGCAGGTAAGGGGTTCTTTCCCAGTTCCTAAATACAGGAGAATTCCTGTTGTAGCCAATTTACTCTTTCCCATCTCTCAATGCTCTGTTTAATAAGTGCTGTCGATCTGAAAAGCTCTTCCAGTGCAACATGGTTGTGTTGTATGTCCCATTTCATGCATAGGGGACATACTTTGAAAGATGCTATTTTGAAATCCTTGAGATATGCTATTTTCTTTGATCCTAAACATTTGGTACTAAGGTGTAATTTTTTGGCTTTGAAAGTCCTCCTTATTGCAGCTGTTTTGGCATTGGCCAAATTTATATCGGGTGACAAGCGACCAATATAAAGGTTTTAAGGTTTCAAAAACAAGAACTAACATGAGAAATAACTATTGTAGCTCTTTCAAACTTTTCTTTGAGTTGAATTCAACTCCTGGGGATTTAATGATCACCCTTCCACAGCTTTTTTTTTTTTTTTTGGTAACAGTGAAGAAGTGATTTGCACAACTTTTCCATTCCAATGTATTTTCCCTCTTTCTAATCCAGTCTACCATCCTGGAATTTCCTAATCATTCTCCATCCTAATGCTAACCAGCCCTGGTCCAGTTTAGCTTCCAAATTTAGATAAAAGTTAAGAAATTGCTCCTACTTATAGAGATCAGCCATGTTCTTAAAAGTCCCTGTTCAATTCCCTAAAATTCTAAGAGCAACTGACTACAAGCATGTTTAGTAGGAGCTTTATAACAAGGTGCAAATGAAATTAGATAAATAGGTACCACTTTTGCGGGAAGGTAAAAGCGTTCTGTGTGCCTCATCATCTAATCATGCTGGTCACATGACCACAGAAGGACCATGAAAGGACTGTACCAGTTCCTTCAGCTAAGAAATGGAGATGAGCACATAATAATATAATCATGCTGTCCATATGACCACAAAAGGACCAAGCTGGCTTCTCCCACTAAGAAATAGGTGAGCATCATGTCCTAGAGTTGGACTTGACTGGACAGAGAAAATGATTACCTTTATCTTTTATAAGAAGGTAGCTTAATGTAAGACTTCCTGCCAGATCTCTAAAGGTATGATACAATTACGAAGAGGAGTCTGTAAAGATGCAAAAAGATTTGCTTTCCTTAGTAGAATGTGATATCTAATAGGTGCCTGTTGATTTGCTTAACTACATTACAGATAAAATTCATGTACAGCAAGTCTGATGGCTATTGTAGTACAGTGAACTGAGTAAAAGAAGACACACTGTCACATTTTGTAGCAAGGATAATATGTGAGTTTGCCTAAGTCAGGCCTATCAAACTGGCGGCCACACCCACAAAAAACCATCCCAATATATTGCGATACAGCGTGATATGTCACGATACGGCCCACGATGCAATTGGTTTTGAGACTCCTGCTTTAAGTTAAGCTAAGATAGCAATGGCTTTTGAATGAGGAGAAGGTAAGATGGAGAATACTCAGAGCCTGATTATATGCAATAAAACTTGTAATTTTCTTTTTTTCTGGTGTCAGAGTTTGATACAACTTCATACTGCTTTCAAAACTAACTTCTAAAAAAAATAAATTGGTCATTTGTCACTGGAAAGTAGAGACATTGTTCCAATATAGTCCTGTCTGAGACACATAATCCTTTAATAAGTAAAAATATCACGATGAGGATTCTGCCTTTCACTGATAACCTATAACCCTTGCACTGGAGGACTGCACTTTTCTCTTAATTATTGGATCCAATTTTACAGTGACATTTTTGGCTAAAATAAATCTAAGGCTACCTGCTCACGCATGGTGTTTTTTTTTTTTTTTTCAATGACGCACGCTGTGTGATGTTGGCAGTCAGTGCTTTACAGCCAATGCTGTGTACTTGTGCAACCAGTCAGTCATCAATTGATGTTTCACAACAAAACTGCTACAGATGCCGTGGATATATTTTGCATGTGTATGTGCATGTGTGTGTGTGGCTTTCTTGTGTATTTTTTTCCTGTTTTTATTTCACCTAGGTAGAGCCCAAGGACCTAGTTAAGCCTGTGCCCATTGCATCTTCAGCCGTGCCCAAAGTTTCATCCACAACCAGCGTGGCCTTCAATAAGGCTCCCAGGCCCTTTGGAGCTGTGTCCTGCTCCAAGGTCACTTCCATCCCATCACCGTCATCTGCCTTCACGCCTGCCAGTTCCAGTCTTCCATTACATGCTTCCCCTACACCTCTGGCCACTGTCACGCCTCCCCCGTTCACTGCCTCAGGAGTGCATGTTAATGTCAAAGCTAACGCCGACCAACGTTGCCCTGTGCTGAGTGCTGCAAATACCCCATGGCAATCCCCACACAATGCATCGCTCAGTGAAAGGGCCCCAGAGGTGACAGAGGGGCAGCAAAGCGGATCCAGAGAGAACCAGGGTGACAGTAATCAGCAAAATGGGTAGGTCGTTTTAGGGCAGTTTTTTTTCTCCTCCTCCCCCCCCCCCCTTTCTGTTTTAATGGTCTCCAAAGTTCTTTGGTAATTCATCGATTGCACTTTCTACCTGAAATTACAAATGTTAAAAAGTCAGGTTAGTATATAAAAGTATAATCTGGGCAGATCTATACAGAAGGAAATTGTTTGATTTTATAAATCAGATTTATAAATTGAGGACAGTGTTGAATGTGCTCTGTTGGAAACGCCAAGTTGCTATTTTCGAGGGTTTGCAGCAATTTAAGAATGACCATAGAAGATTTAAACGCACAGCAAAGCTCATCCTATCATAGATGTGTCCTTGGTTTTACAAAGGGGAAAAGGTTCACCTGTTGTGGAAATTTTCCTTTTCAACTTTCCAGCCAAGCATTTTCTGTTCTATATTCTATCCAGTTTTCTTCTTTTTATCCATTGTATTAGTACAGGGCTTTTTCTTTACTTAACAACTTCCCCCTACAGCTTTTGTTCTTATTCTTCTGCAATTTTCATTTTCTTTTTAAATTTGCAACTATATTATGGTTCTTGACTTACATTACCAGCAATATGGATTTGTAAACATAAGCATAGTACATATAATAATTATATTTATAATGTAAGTATCAATATGAGCTGTGGTGTTGCAGTGGTCAGAATGCAGTACTACAGGCTAATTATGCTGACAGTCAGTAAAATGAGGACCCACATTGTTGGAGGCAATGTGCTGACGTTGTAAACCACTTGTAGAGAGGGCTGTAAAGCACCATGAAGCAATATACAAGTCTATTGCTAATTCTGCCAACTGTCAGCAGTTTGATTCTTACTGACTCAGGGTTGACTCAGCCTTCCATCCTTCTGAGGTCAGTAAAACGAGGACCTAAATTGTTGGGGGCAGTATGTTGATGCTGTAAACCACTTAGAGAGGGCTGTAAAGCACTGTGAAGTGGTATATAAGTCTAATGCTATTACTAATTCTGTCAACTGCCAGCAGTTTTAGTCTTACCGACTTCGGGTTGACTCAGTCTTCCATTCTTCCGAGGTCAGTAAAATAAGGACCCAAATTGTTGGGGCCAATATGCTGACACTGTAACCGCTTAGAGAGGGCTGTAAAGCACTGTGAAACAGTATATAAGTCTTAGTACTATTGCTAAGTGCTTCCAATTTCTGGCAGAAAAATGTTTTGTCAAATTCCTTTGTTATTGTGAGACGCCATGAGGCCATTAATGGGAATCTGAAGAGGCAGTTACAATATATACTGAAAATAATTATATTTCATTTTGAGGAAGGCAAGATGGTAGAAGAAAAGCTCAACCTCTCAATTCATGCTTTTTAATTTCCCATAGTTTCATTTTCCTTTCTCTCTCCCACTTAGTACATTCTACTAGGGGGAAAAAAGAAGTTCATGATTCTGTAATTTATATAGCTGATTGTCAAGTATGAGTCCCCGAAGACTGTAGTTCTAGCTTATTGGAAGAGATACAGAAAATCAAGGATCTGAGAGTATGAGCTTGTGAAACCCTTGTCAGTTTTAGTAACTGTTAAAAGAGTGGATCAGAATCAGGCTTAACCACATCTAAGACTGCAGCTCTATTCCCCGATTAGAAAAGATTGGCACTGGTTATATAAGATAGGCACAAAACAAAAACAAAAAAAATGGTGTGGGAAAGCAAAGCTAAAAAAATGATTTCACAAAGTTTCAGTTACTTAGGCATAGTTCTAAAACGGGTGTCAAACTCCTATTTCATTGAGGGCTGCATCAGGGTTGTCCTTGCTGTATCAGGTTGAGCGGGGGGGGGGGGCTAGGGTGGACGTGGCAGCATGATGTCACTTGTGTTGGGGGCGCCTGTGGTCCAAGCGCTCTGCCAGTGAAAACGGGCTCCTGAGCTCCATTTTCAGCTGTGTCGACTTCCTGCAACCCTCTGCCAGAGAAAATGGAGCTAAGGGGGCATGCGCAGTCCTTGCAAGCTCCATTTTTGCTGGCAGAGGCACCATGGGCCAGTCCTTTGCTATTTCCAGGGCAGCCCCACGAGCCAGATCTAAGCACCCCATGGGCCAGATCCGGGCCCCAAGCTTTGAATTTGACACCCCTGCTTTAAAAGAAAGAGAATCACTGAAAGGACTATCAAATACATTGCATAAAATAGTCCATCACGTTCCAATTTGCTTATTCATAGTTGGTTTCATTGAAGCAATGTGTATAGGTCTCAAGTTATAGATTGTTGAAGCAATTGACCTTTTGCGTGTTCAAATTTTTTTCCTCTGACAACTTATTGCTTTCAATATAATACCTACTATGCAAAAATGTCACACATACTATATTATGTAGAGGGTAAAGCTATTGTTATTAGCCTTAAGGGCAGAGCGTTGTATGCAGCCACCCTATCTAAAATAGAGAGGATGAATTCCTGGTAAATTTCTCAGTACATATAAATATATCTTGGCAATGCTTCAGGCACCCTGGCACAAGAGCTTTTGCAAATTTAAAATACAGCCTCGCCATTCAGCTGCATTCATTAGCATTCAAAAATAATTTATAACAACTAAAATAACTTTGTACTAAGAAGAGAAGCAAACTCTTTCCCCCAGGCAAGATCTAGTCACCCACTGTAATTACAAACAATTTTCTCTACAGTTAATGTATGCAGTTGTTCCCTTTGCTTTCTGAAATCCAGCTGTGAAAGAGCTTTTGCCAGCTATCTGTCTATAAAGAAGTCCTACATTAGCCCAGACATTTAGATCTGTAATCCTATCTCCATTTTTAAAGTTTGTTGGTTTATCAGTGTGGTTTGGATTGAAGGCTTTTTTGAATCAAGTTGTTGAACTAAATTAGGGGTGTCAAACTGGATTTCTTTGAGGGCTGGATCAGCATTGTAGTTGTCTTCCGCAGGTCATCGGGGGGGGGGGGAGGGGGTAGACAGGATGGATGGCAAACAGGATGGATGCTTCCTATAGCACCCTCCGGGCCAAAATGCCCATGTCCCATTTTGGCCATGCAGGAGGCCATCCAGGCTGAAACCAGAGTGCAAGGGACCGACCCCCACATCTAGGTTTTGCTAGTAAAGGCACTTTGGACGGTTCTTTGCTATTTCCAGACTAGCACCATGGGCCAGACCCCTTGAGTTTGACACTCCTGAACTAAATGGTTTTGGTTTTTCAAGCTTTTAAGTTTCATAATAAATGCAGCTGGTAGGGTCAACCCAAGTGTTATCTCTCTGTTCTTTAAAACTGCCCGAGGTGTCCTGACAAGGTGCAAAATCTTAAAATATGGTTTCAAATGATGCTTGTGCAGTTATTTGTGTAAGAAGAATTTGCTTGCACATGAAAAATCTGATGCTGATTAAACACTGAGATGTTGCACTGCCCTTTTTTACAAATATATTTAGCGCTTAGTAATACAATCTGTTTACTGAAACAGTCATAGATGGTAGCACTATATCTTTTCAAGCAATGTAGTTTGAGATTGAACTCTAGCAATTAAAATGTCCCTACCTTTGTATCTTAAGGAATTGCTTGCAGAGATTACAGATTAATTCAGAGAAAAGAGTGGTTAATTTGTCAGCGTATAAAATGAGAAGACCGGTGGCCCTTGCATCCTTGGATGAAATATTCTCATAAGATTAACATGAAATTCAATACTAAATAAAGATTTATATTATAAGGGGCATGCAGACTTTTAAAACAATTACATGCAATTATTAAGCCTGCCACAATTTTATATGCATAGAGGTACAAGCCTGTTGAAAATCAAAAGGTTTTGCCTTAGGGTAAATATGTAGATAATTATAGAGAATTGGGCTGTGTTTGTGTTTAATATTTCTAGTTTTTTTTTTTCAAAAAAATTTGTTTTCCATTTCCTTTTTGAGTCTTTTTGATCCAAGACACTATTGTGACCTGATGTACTGGATAGTACTCATCTAGCACAGGGGTGTCAAACTGGTGGTCCATGGGCTGGATGCATCAGACGCAGGCCACACCCACCCCAGCTCCACAAAGGGGAAAAACATTACAATATGTGGTGGCAACATGACGCTGTGAGTTTGACACCTGTGATCTAGGGAAGCTCATGGTTGAATTGGCACTTTAAAAGCGTCTACTTAAACATTCGGCCACATCAACTTTGAACAAAAATGTATTATAATGACTCAGCAGCCGTGAAAGTCTCGAATACTTGCCTTGAATCCGATAGATTTCAATTTTAGGAAAATGCAGATGTTGTTGAAGCCTTTATCCAATATTGTTGAGTCTGCTTGTTCTTCTGAATGCACTTCTCTAGTTTTTCCAGAAAAGATACCAGTGGTATCTTTGGGATGAGAATTTTGTTCATCAGCCACTTGTCACAGAGTCTGAAGCTGATTAAGACTGAGGTGTAACTCAACCAAAGTCATAGGTTTCTGTAGCTAAGGAAGAACTAGAACCTGATGTTCCTTGGTTCACCAGCTTAATACTACCTCAGTCCAACCACCAACTTATGCAGTATACAACATACTACTTCCCTATTTCTGAAAATATATTGGATTCAAAAACTAAATGAACTCAATGTCTATGGAGATTCTCAGTCATCCAGGTCTTGGTTGTCCAAAGGTGCTTTTTCTTTTTTTTTTAAAACAAATTTTATTAATTTTACAAAAACAGTGCACAAACAATCAAGGCATAACAGCTTACAAATTCTTTTCTAAAAAATAAATAAATAAATAAATTAAGAAGAAAACCAATAGAACATACAAAATGATTCCAAATTATAATATCAATATTTACGTTATCTATTTACCTTCATATCTTATCCCAACTTCTCCTTTTCATTCTAATTATCCAAGTTATTTCTTGCTAATTAAAATTTTATTGCCTTTTATCAACATACAAAACACAGAATATAGAAAACAAAACAAAACCTAAAACATCTTATAAAACATTTATACCAAAGGTGCTTTTTCAAGAGGCAACTAGACTCTCTGGTTTTTCTTTGCAGATGTTTCTCTTCTCACCCAAGGAGCTTCTTTTTGGATGAGAAGCAAAACATCTACAAAGAAAAACCAGAAAGTCTAGTTGCCTCTTGAAAAAGCACCTTTGGTATAAATGAACTCAAATTAAGTTTGTTGTAGAGTAAGATGTATGATTACTGATGCTTTATTTTTTCTCAAAGGTAACATTAATTTCTAAAGGCATAACTGCACCTCTTAAATTCATTTAGCTAAAGTTGTCAGATAAATATAATAATATTAGGATTTGTCATGTTTGTCTATAGAGATAGAAACTGCTATTTCCACTTCACCAGTATCAAAAGTAACTCAGTAGAAGGAGCATAGGACACCTAGTGGATGGATTAGCACTTCTTAGACCAAAATACAGAAGCAAATGTTTTATTATCCTGTGCAAATCGGTCATTGCGTAATCAATAACTGAAGTAAAATGTTTAATCTATCCCACTTCCTATTTAAATCTGTCTTAAAATAGAGTGGTCCTTAAATTTTGGCAGTTTATAAATTTAAAATCAACATGCATGTCCTACTGAAAAGAGCACATCTTGAAAAGAGTTTCTGCTATGGGGCAGTGAATAACTAATCCGGTGTTTCTGAAACTTGGCAACTTTAAATGTGTGAATTTTAACTGTTGGCTGCTCACTGGAAAATTCTGTGAGGTAACAATCCACACAAGTGTCAGAAACACTGGTTTGCTTTTTTAAGTGCATGTGTGTTTGCTTTGAATTGCTTTCTTAATTCATGCATGGAAATTTTGTATTAGATGGACCCCTTGAGCTAATCACAGGATGAAATAGATTATTTATATTGGTTTGAAATGTGTGAAAACACTTGAACTTTTAAATGGTTTGGGTATGATAGAGTAAAACAGTAGGGAAGTTGCTGTAATAAACATATTGACATATTTTTTCAACCCCCTTTACAGGTTACGACAGTGACAAAGTTAGTATTCGTTTCACTAGAATGGAGTTGTGCTTTAAATAATTGGCATGTGTGGCTGTCCTGGAATTAAAATTAAGCAAAATAGAGCCTTGGCTTTTGAAGTTAAAGCAACATAAATTGTTTGCATTTTCACTGGTGTGTTGGTTTTAATTACAATATTAAATTTTGTCATGAGTAACTGGCAAACAGTAGAGATAACAGCGAAAGAGTCTCTTTAATGTTTGATTAGACATTAAAATGGGTGATTTTTTCCCCCAATTGAGATAGTTAAATGTTGCTAAATGCAGTAAAAATGAAGGCATTTGTTAGAATAAAATTTAATTCAAGGATTTTTCAGCCTCTTTCTCTACTCTTCCCTTATTCTCCCATTGACTTGGGAAGAAGTAAATTTACCATGACTTTACCTTAGCTTGTGCCGCCACCTTATGGCATGATATGGTAACTGCTGGTAAAAGTCAACAAGAAATTATTCGAGAAAAACCAATTGGATACTGTTAGCTTTACCTGATATTTATGATTTAAATGAAACTCTTTTTTCTATCTGTCTTACAATTAACTTTCATTAACTATTTTTTTTGCTCCCATTTTCTATGTTATTCCTTATTTGTATTTGAACATCCTGGAATCGTGTCCATTGTTTGTCTCTTTTCTGTCCCTCATTCCTTCAGTAACCCTGATGAGGTGTAAGTACTTTACTAATCACTCTCTTAATGTTTGAGCTTCAGTTTATATAAAATAATTGCTGCATTCTGTAGGCAGACTTTTTGAATTAACTTCCATTTCCTCTAAGTTTGGTAATAGGTTTTGTAATAATATTTTTTTTTTGTTGAAAGAATTGAAAAAAAGTAAATTAACTTTCTCCAGTCACTGTTCTCCAGATGTATTGAACTAAAATGACCACCTCTCTGTGGTGTATTCTATGACCTAGGAATGATCAGAATTGTTGACATTGTAGTACATTAGTAGAATTGAGAAAGATATACTATATTGGGGAAGGTTGAATCTGAAAATTATATCCTTTCCTCTTTTTTCTGTTCAGTATTTTATTTAGAGAATTTTAGTCTGTACACAGGGGTACATCGGTATTCATCATTAATTGGTTCCAGTAGGTGTGATGAGTACCAAAAATGATAAGTACTATACAAATTTTTACCATAAGCTATAATGTAGGAACAAGGCAATCGACATCTGATAAGTTATAGCTTATGCATTGAGTATCAAGCAAAGAATGAACATCAAAATATGTTGAGTACCAAATTCAATGAAGACAGATTTACAGATTAATAGAGTTGGAAGGGACCTTGTAGGTCATCTAGTCCAACCCCTTGCCCAAGCAGGAGACCCTACATCATTTTTGACAAATGGCAGTCCAATCTCTTTTTAAAAGTCTCAAAGCAGTTGAGTACCAAGGTACCACAGTAATTACTTTTTTTTTTTTAGTGTAAGATGAAAATATGACAAAGAGAAGTAAATGTATACACTAAATTACTGAATTGACTCGTAAAAGAGAAATACAGCATCAGAAAGTTTAGGAAAGAGTTTGATACTAAACATCAGAAAAAAGATCTGAATAGCAAGAGGTAGCTCTAGAGTGAACATGATGAGTTTCTGTGCGATAGAAATTGTTAAGCAGAGATGGAAAAATCACCTGGATTTTTAGATGGTCTTTGTGATCTTCTTATACGAGATTCGATAATCCTATTCAGGTATTGTAAAAAAAGGACCAGTCACAGTGGGGGTTGCAATGAGTAGCCTATCTTCTCAGTAAAGTTGAACTGATGTCCATGAAGTTGCCCAGGTAGAGGGTAGTTAATAGTGGAGAGCCTTTGTTTATTCAAAAGTAATTATAAAGAATCCCATATTTTGAAGAAAAAAAAACATCAATATACCCAGTAGAATCAAACATGGGGTTTTTGTTGTTGTTGCTTGTGGACTAATTGGCTACATGCATATGATTGTTTTTAGTAGCTATATAAGCTTCAATGACAGGTTGGGAGTTTGCCAATTCATCCCTCAGCTTTCTGCCAAGCTTAAGTAAAGAAATTGAGAGGGTGAAATGGGGCTCAAGTAAGCCAATAGGGTTTTTCCCTTGGGAAAATAAAATAATTATTAAATTATTTTGTTTGGTGACTTGTTAATAGTAGCAGCAGTTAAACGTAATACTTATAATTCTTTTGTCTTTCTGTTCTTTCTTTCTCCTCCTTATGCTGGAACTTTCTTGTATTCTGTTGTCTTGCTCTTTCCAATACAATAAAAGGAAAAATCCACCTAAACGGTAATAGCCAAAATCATGCCTTTTTGAAGTTCAATATTATGTACTGTTTTTAACTGTTGCCTTTATTTTCGATTAGGGTGGGTATGGGGAGAAGGAAGTGAGTTGTGATAATTTACAGTTTGCCTAAAATGGTTCTGCACATCCATAACTAATTTTTGTACCATTCCAAATTCTACTTGTTATCTTTTCTACCAATTTAACTATTGCCTTTCTCTCCTTACTCTTTGCTGAGTAGTAGTAATAGGATTTCCTTCCTTCCTTCCTTCCTTCCTTCCTTCCTTCCTTCCTTCCTTCCTTCCTTTGTATTTATTTTACCAATTGTTTTGTATTTAAGAACCCACCCCCCAATATTAATTCTTTATCTACCAAACAGGGTGTCCATACATTTAAGGTCACATAATCTCAGTACTGATCAACATTACAAGTTAGCCATCTTTAACATTTGATTGACTTCATAATATTTTTTAAATTCACTATTAAATTAATATAGTAAACTATATTTTAGAATAGGTATAACGGGAGTAAAAAAGCACAAGAACGTGTCTGTACAGTATTTTTTTCCTAGAAAATATAATATATTTTCTTTTTCCTAGAGCCCAATACAAGGAGATACAGTTATGTGCTATCTTATTGAAAAAAATTCTATTGAATTAAATGGAAGGATTCTATGAATTATGATTACAGTTTACGTTTCTTAAAAAAAGGAACAGCTGAAACCTGGGTGCCATGCACTTCAATGTTTTTATCTAAACCTGAAAGAAATGAAAATTTACTCCAGCGAGTTTTATATTAAATACATATCCTTAACATCTTGGCCTTGATAAATGTAAATGAAAAGTCAGCGTCATCAAGATTTCTTTCACTTATGGTTTTATTGTTCTTATGCATTGTATTAGTCCACCACGGAAACACGTTGTGTACAGAAATACAGAATTTTTCCATCCACCGGTTCATAGCAACAACAGCAAGAAGAGACTGATTGAAGATACTGAGGACTGGCACCCAAGGACCGGAACCACTCAGTCACGTTCTTTCCGTATCCTTCAACAGATCACAGGCACTGAGCGTAGTAAGTATTTAATGGAAGAAAATAAAGCTCAGGGTTGAACTGTATATCTCAGGGGTGTCAAACTTGATTTCATTGAGGACTGTATCACGGTTGTATTTGACCTTGGGGGCCTTGGCCTGGGGCGGTGGTGTTGCCAGCTCAAGGTCACTTGTATCGGGGGTTCCTATGATGGCCTGAGAGCTCTGCCAGCGAAAACGGGCTCCCGAGCTCCGTTTTCTACTGTGATAGCATCCTGCAGTTCTCTGCCCATGGAAAATGGAGCTTGGGAAGTCATGACCTCCGTTTTTGGCTGCAACGGCCTCCTGCAACTCTCTGCCAGGGAAAATGGAGCTTGAGAGGGCCTCTTGCATCCCTTCTGAGCTCCATTTTTGCTGGCAGAGGCACCGCGGGCCAGTTCTTTGCTGTTTTCAGGGCATCCCTGCAGACCGGATTTGGCCCCCGGGCCTTGAGTTTGACACCCCTAATGCAAGTCCTTGGTGCTCTTTTAATTTGGTTGTTTACCTGCAGATGTTCATTACCCTACTAAGTAGTGTTACACAAGCATGCTCTCAGGTTCAGCTTCTGGTCATTCACTTGTACAATCACAGACCTGGAAAATTGCCACACTCAATCCCAAATCAACTAAACATTGAGGCACAAACTGTTCTTTAAAATAAACAGACACCCAGTAAATTTAAAATAACAGCCCTGTTGTACAGCAATGATGGTTCTTATGTTATCAGCATATCAAAAATTCGGAAAATGCCCAACTTGACTCTGCTGGTATGTCACATACACATAAACAAAAGAGAAACAATAACAAATATTTGCTTTGGATAGTCAGATGGGTGGCACATAAAATAAATAAATATATTAATTGTAAACATGTTTCAGTTTGTGTCTCAGAAAACTTTTTGCTTCCAGTCACATAAGGCTTTTGGAAACTTAGGAGAATGGTCTGTGTTTCCGAAAAGAGTGGGAAAACTCACCCCATTCTTGCATGCTTTTTGGTGGTTCCAGAGGCCACATGAGAAGAAGGCCCTCTTGTGCGACTTCCAGAGGCTTTAGGGACCACATGACAGGACACCACATTCTCACATGACCTGTCAATGTGCCATCAAAAATGACATGGCATGTGTCATAGGTTCACCATCACTGTTTTAGACCAGTGGTGGGATTCAAATTCTTTTACTACCGGTTCCGTGGGCGCAGCTTCATGGGTGTGGCAGGGGGAAGGTTACTGCAAAATCCCCATTCCCTCCCCACCCCACTAACCTGCTTTCCAGCTCTGTTCTCCTGTGTAGGGTAACCAAAGAAAACCCAGCCGATCAATTGGGACTCAGGAGGCAGAGAATAGATGGGGGCAGGGCCATTCAGAGGTGGTATTTGCCAGTTCTCAGAACTACTGAAAATTTCCGCTACCGGTTCTCCAGAACTGGTCAGAACCTGCTGAATACCACCTCTGTTTTAGACTATCATAAGGCATTTGTAACAATAGGATGCTTAGATATTAGTCTTGTCATAAATTAAGGATAAAAGTTTCATGGATCAGTGAGAAGAAATGGCAATTTCATGGAAACTGAATGAATGGTTTTTTTGTTGCAGTGAAAGAACCGGAACCAGACAATCTAAAGAAGGCAAAGTAAGATAATGATTTTTTTTATTTTTTTAAAAAAAGATATATTGCATGGTTTTGCTTTGATGTATTGAAAAAAGATGTTACAAGATTCTTTCGGTTTTCCGAAAGAAACATTTTAAAATTCTGGTTCAGGTTTGTATGGCATGTTTTTGTTTTTAAATAAATTGGGATAGGCCTAGAATTTCCCATTTAACATTTTTTAATGAATATGCATAAAATTGAATACTTTATATAGATATCTAAAGTTATTAATAATACTTACATAAAAACAGAATGGTGTCAGCAGTGGAAAAGAAATGAAAAAGATTTTTTTTAAAAAACAATAGACATAGTAATCAGAAGTTTAGAAGTAATTGTTTAATCTTTTTGAGATGTTTTAGAAGTTTGATATTTTTGTTATATTAATCAGATTTAAAATTATATGTTTTACTACTGACATATAGGCCAAATTCCAATTTTAAAATAAGTTTTTATGACAAAACTAACAAGAATTGAAATGGTAGTGCATCTTTATTAAAAAGTGATATTACCGGTGAATGAGGCTACTGCAATTCCTAACATCCTGATTCCTTTAGCTTGTGAATATTTGAAAATTTACTGTGTCTTTTATCTGTCCTTGAGCTGGGAATAATCCTATTCACTACAGCATGTAAGCATTTAAAAGCAGAAGAGTTTGTAGCCTTATTTCGTTATTTTCCTTTAGAAAATTTTATTATTAAAAACTATACTCTGCTCATCATTACCAAGTTTTCCACTGATCACACTATAAAAAAGTTCAAACCAAAACAATAATTAAATGAACAGTATCATAGCAGAATCAAAAAGCTTCAGAGAAACACAAAATATAAATATGTAAAATATAAATGTTTTGTCTGCTTCCAGAAAGATAAACAAACAGGATGCTAAGTATCCTTTCTGGGTAGAGGGTTTTTGCTATTGCTAGGTAGCTGTGTATCACACCACAACATGTGATTTCATCTGGGGCAGAACCTCTGAAGATGACCACAGAGAAAATGTAGGATCATATGGAAAGAGGCAGTTTTTGTCTTGAGTGCTGTACCGAATTATAAACCCATATTCTATGAAAGTGCTGTCAAAGTTTCTTCAATTATTGCTAGCTGGTATTTGGGCAGTTCTGTAAGATAATTCTGTAAGATATGATAGTAGTATTCCAATATCTCAGTGGCTGCCACAAAGAAGAGGGAGTCAAGCTGTTCTCCAAAGCACCTGATGGCAGAACAAGAAGCAATGGGTGGAAATTAATCAAGGAGAGAAGCAACCTAGAATTAAGGAGAAATTTTTTGACAGTTAGAACAATTAGTCAGTGGAACAACTTGCCTCCAGAAGTTGTGAATGCTCCAACACCGGAAGTTTTTAAAAAGATGTTGGATAACCATTTGTCTGAGCTGGTGTAGAGTTTCCTGCCTAGGCAGCGGGTTGGACTAGAAGACGTCCAAGGGCCCTTCCAACTCTGTTATTCTGTTGTAAGTGCTTGAGATGTGTGGACTGTGTAGTATTTTGCTTCTGCATTTTTAACTGCAATTATACACAATTGTTCTAGCACCAATGTTTATTTGTAGTATCAGTAATAGTACTCACATTTTTTTCAGTAAAAAGTTGGGTTCTGCATCAAGATAAACTAGCCTCATTAATTTTACCCAACTTATCTTGCATATCTCTAAGTTTATTAATAATGGAAGGAATAGCAGCTTCTATTCTGGTGTTTGAAAGTCAGCAGACATTGTCTGCTTATTTAAAATGTCAATTCACAACATGAAGCAATAGAAATTGGTTTACTCATCAACGTCGACAGGTTTGTACTGAAGTGCAAGGACAATTAGTGTAAATTAATTCTGATTCTGAATTCTGCATGCTTTTGGTTTGTTGTGTAGAATGGATTGAGATGCAGACTTCCTTCTTCTTATCTGTCTTCTTCTGTTACTTCTTCTCTGCAGGGAAAAGATCCCCCTCCACATCATAGGCCCTAGATACACAAAATTACGTGACTGGCACCATGGCGTTTCAGCCCGTGTCCTTAACGTCCAATGATTCGCCAAGTCCTAAAATTTGAATGAGTCCTTTTCTTCCAAATGCTTTTGCAAAAAAAGAAATGACAAACAAACCAGCCCAGCTTTGAGAAAGTCTAGCCTTTTATCTATCTTTTTTTTTTCTCTTTAAACATTTTTTTTCTATTCGTGTATTAAGAATGAGATGAACCTGTCTCTGCTTCTACAAAGCCAGCATCTCTGTAAAAACCACCATGCAGATAACAGGTGGCGTAGAAAATTCATACTGACTTGAAAAAAGTAGTGTGCCTTTTCTGGCAGGGAACCTGGCTCTTATTTGAAAAAAGGTGCTATGTGCTAAGATACAGAGAAAGTTACAGTAATGCCTGCATTGGAAAACATGCGTAATAAACTATTTAAGCGTCATTGTGTACTTCCGATACGGCTCTGGTTCGATTCAGTAAAATCAATGTTTGTTTCTTGTGTTGGATATATTTAATGTCTGAATGTAAATGTTTTCAAAGAGGTAATGGAAGTAGAGGGTTTTTTATGTTAGTTTATGGGTCTTAGCAATAGTTGCGTTATACAGCTCATGTTCTACTTAAGAAAAATGTTCTGAAATCATCTGAAGTCTTCCAGACACAGATCAAAGAAAAAATTATATTGTAGAAGAAGCCATGTAAAACAGCAGAAGAAAATAGTATGACCTAAGGGAATATAGGTTTTATTTATTGTGAAATGGGTTGTTTGGAGCTTCTTATTAATTTTTGATCATACATATTAATTTGTAATATAATGTATTATAGCAGATGCATACTCATCTAATTTATGCTATGTGGGGCTCGAAATGACTGAATAAATATCGCATTTAATTTACTTTCTCTTTTTTCTTTATATCCATTCAAAGTTCTTGCGTGTAGGTACCAAACATACATTTAATTGAAAACATTACTGGAAAAGGAAAGGATAGGAAGGGGCTGCTGGACAGTGAATACAAAGAAAGGATGCTTTTCCTTGGTTCATTTTTATTTTTTAACATTTAAAAAGAGCTCCCATCATTCTTACAAAAACTACAAGGACAAATTCTTTGTTTACATTCCTGTGTGTAACAAACTCATATGAGCTTTGAGGGGAAATGCCCCAAACATGAACATATTCTACATAGAATTTTCTTCTGATGTTTATTTTGTCTTTTATGTTGTGTAAAAGCAGTTGTCACTTTTTATTTGTTGACACTCTAGGGAAAGTCAAACAGAGAACGGAGATCTAAGGTAACTTAATTTTTTAACATTAATAGCACGTGTGCACAAAAATTACCAAATACAGTGGCAGTGGTACTCATCACGCGGTTGAGTTCAGAACACCAATGCCTGATACCTTCTTCTTAAAGTCTGTACTATTCTAGTTCTTTACAAGAGAGTAAATTAGTTAACTGATGCTTCATTCTTTAACTCATAGAATTGCTAAACTTACAATATAACAAAACCTCACTTCTCTTTACAATGCATGTGCACCAAATTAGTCTTCAGTGAGTACACAAAATAGTGCAATGTGACACCTTGATCTGTATTCTAATTGTCCCACTTGCTTGTGGAACTGTTGTGTAAAATGCTGTTGTGGCTTCTATTTAACAGTTGTGATTTTTGCTACAACACATCCAAGATTTCAAGATTTTTTACTCATGCTAAGAGTACATTTCTGTAATTATATGCTTAATTATGGGCTGCATATAATTAAGCCTGTATCTTTACCCAACCTTAACTTTAGTTGATATTAGTGTTCTACAGTAGCATTGGATCAAAAGCAAAGTAAGTCCATTATATTAGGTTATAGTGTAGGTCCATCCAGTATATATACATTAAAAAGCTTCTAGTTGGTATCTAATTTCTCTCTTAATTTACTGTAAAGTTTTACCAATATCTCCCCATCTGCATTATGGGAGTGATGATACTAACTTTCAGGAATAGTGTAAAGGAGTGTCCTAATGAACATTGAACACTTGAACATGCATTATTATATCATCATACACTATGGAACGAACCCTACCGTGTTTCTATGGCCGCCCCCAATAGGAAGTCCCAGCATGCTTTATAGGCATAAAATCAAATTAAGCCCCTCCCCCAAATTAAGGCCTATATTAAACATGCGAAATAGGGGCGAATGGTGGGGCTGTTAGGAAGTACTTTTGTTGCATACCCGGATATGGTGCTGCCTGCGTTGACCTCGGCGTTGGTGGGGCACTTCGTATTGGGAGACCTTCTGCCGTTGCTTTCCCTTCTCCCCGTGCTGCTGCGGCGTTTAAAGCAATGCTGCGGAGTTACCACCAGGCAGGAGGGCCCGCTTGTCAGCTGCGCTGGCGCCCCAGGCAAAGCTCTTTGTGCTCTGCCTGGCACCAGGCAGGGATGGTGGCTGGGCACTTCTCTCAGGGTGGACTATCCTGCGCTGTGGCCCTGGGAGATTCGCCTCCCCACATGGGATTGAGCTGCCCTCTCAGGCAGGGGAGTCTTTGTCGTACTGGTAGTAGGGCGTCGTTTTTAAAAGAATTGGCTTTGCCTTCAAAGGTAAAGGGAAGGCAGCGACAGGAGCGCCTGAAGCTGAGTGTCTCCACCGGGCTCCAGTTGCAGGGAGGAGCCTGGGCTGGCTGCACATGGCTGCGCCAAACGCCGCAGCATTGCTTTAAACGCCGTGGCAGCACGGGGAGAAGGGAAAAAAACGGTGGAGGAAGGTTTCCCGATACGAAGTGACCCACCAATACCGAGGTCAACATCCAAGCCATCGCCACCCGCCCACCCGAGGATGCAAGGAGGAGGAATTAAGTCACCCCCAAAAAGACGGCCTAGCCATTTTTTCGGGGGTAAAAAAAAAAAAAGGCCTGGCCTTATTTTGTGAGAAACATGGTAGATAAATGAAGAATCTATAGTTTTCTCCCATAATTGAAATGTTAGTTTTGGAGTTATTAGGAGCTCCTGATATGAAAACATTTTAGGGATTCTATAGGTACTCGTGAGAAATATTTGGCAATACTTAATCATTGATTTCTAGGCATTGTTTTCCAGGTTAACATTTCCAGGTTAACTGTTCAGTGGAATTGAAGATGGAATTCATGGCAGATCTGGAAATTACTATAAATCAAATTTCCCAAATTTATGTCATGAAAGACCATTTTTTCTTTCCAGTATTTTTTTTTTTTTTTTTGCAGGCCCATGATGTAAACACACATGTATACCAAATGAAGGGTAAACTTTTGTGCTTGAATATTTTTTTAAGTCTTAGGTTGCACAGTACTGTGTGAAAACTTCAGAGGATTGGTCTCTCTTTTTCCTCTTGCTGTTTTAGGTCAATCTGCCTTTTGTCATTATGTGTCTTTTCTTCATAGCACAAACTGTTTTTTACCCCTAGATCATTGCAGTTCTTCCTCCTTTCAAACAAACCTTCAGGACTGATGTAATGAAGTGACCAATTTGTCATCAATATTTCTTAAGCAAATATAAAGATATTCATCAAAAGACCTGCCTGTCATGCTTCTCATTGATAAATAAATAGTAACAACATTGAACAAACAAAGGTTTTTAAATACCTAGACATGAGTCCTTCACAGTTAGGAGAGATCAACCCAAACCTACCACTAATTGAGCAAGGCCTAAACCTAGGGTTATATTTTTGGAGTCAGTGGAGGTGGTAGCCAACTGTGTGTCCTCTACCATAAATATTTTCTAGAGCTAAAATTAATCTTTTGTGGTTCCCATGATGGTTCCCATGCTGGATTCTTTAAAGAGTTAAGACAGGGGTCTCCAGCCTTGGCAACTTTAAGACTTGTGGACTTCAACTCCCAGAGCAAAGCTGGCTGAGGAACTCTGGGAGTTGAAGTCTACAAGTCTTAAAGTTGCCAAGATTGGAGACCCCTGTTCTAAGATACAGTGGAACCTCTGGTCACAAAAGTTTCTGGCCATAACCAAATCGGGTTCAGATCAAAAAATCCACAAAATTTTTGAATTGGTCACGATTCAAAAGTCGGGTGGCAATCAATCATGTCCGCGGCCAATTCCCTTTCTGCACCGATTTCCCCCTCTTCACCATTTATTGGTCTCACTTCTGGTCACGACCAAATCGGGTTGCAACCAAAGTTACGGAATGAATTACAGCCATGACCGGAGATTCCACTGTATATTTTAATGGTACAGTGAACAGTTTTAAAATCCACACCCATGGGTCTTAGAAGTGTCCTAGTTAATTTTTGATATTTGAATCAACATTTCAAATTTATGGGAGTTTGTATTAGTTTCAGCACCTTCAATTTTGGACTATATTGAACTTCACAGAAGAAACACTTAATCTTTCTTCTGATAGAGCCGACAAATTGAGGAGAGCCCGTGGCTTAGAGGTTAATACATCTCCCAAATATACAAGTAGCCTGGGTTTGAATCCCAGAAGCGTATGGCTAGCTGATGAGAGCTAAATAGTTTGAAATAGATCTATAGTAGTCTCCTTTTATTTCTTTGTTGGTAATTCAACCCAAAAATAGTTTGTCACGAAAGCAACTGCCTGTGAAGACTTCTAGATTCGGGCTGAAAGCTAAAAGTGGAAGCAGTATGCTCTGTCCAATAATTGGGTAGAACCCTGATAAAAAACATTTAACTTCACAGAAAGTTTTGTAGCCCTTTCAAGTGATCTTCTGGTTGATTTTTACTGAGAAAAAAAGTTATGATTAATCTATTATTTATAGGCTGTTACATATAGTGACTTTACCCATCCACTTCTCACCCCCCCCCCCCCCAAAAAAAAAGGAAAAAGAAAATATGATTAAAACAGAAGACATTGATTCAGCCCAGGTCATGTATCTTCTATGTTTGTCAGTCTGTGGAAAAGGTATTGATTTTGATCCTACACAACACAGTTCAATACCTCATTTCATTAAGGTTTGAAGGCTCCATCACTGAATTAAACATATTCTTGATATCATTGCATTACCATTTGAAAGATTGGAGAACTGTTCGGTTGTTTCCATTTTTTAAATATGAATTTTGATTAGACCTATATATATATTCATTTTCTTGCCACAGTGAAATCTGGATGCTTGTCCTTGGGTTGCAAGACATGAGCATTATAAAGAGCCATCGATATTGTTCAGTATCAATTCCTTCTCAGAGATCAGTTGCCTCCCCCATATGCTGTTATCAATTTTAACGCAAGCAGTTTTAATTGAATTTTGTTTTTTAATCTCCAAAACCCCAAGTCCTTTTGTAATCTAATTCCAACTAGATCTTTATGTCCCAAACCACTGCTATGTCTCAGGTGGCCATTTTGGTGTAGTGGTTGGAATGCAGTATTGCAGGCTGATTTTGCCCACTGCCAGGAATTTGAGCCTGACTGGCTCAAGGTTGACTCAGCCTTCCATCCTTCTGAGGTTGGTAAAATGAGGACCTAAATTGTTCAGGGAAATATGCTGACTCTGTAAACCGCTTAAAGCACTGTGAAGTGGTATATAAGTCTAGGTGCTATTGCTATTGTTTCTACCATTTTTTTTCTATTGTCTCATAATCCTTGAGAATGCTTTATCCCTGTTTGCCAAGTTCAGTTATAATAAAGTTATTTTGCCAAGAATAGGATGCAGATGGGTGTAACTGTCCCTACTGATGGCAGCTGCGATAGTCTATGGGAGGGCGTACAAACACACAGACACCATGTACGTATTCTGCCTTTGTAGAGCAGAACACGTTAAATTTGTTTTTCTTTAAACGAAGTTTTTTTTAAAATTAATCTGTAATGTGATTGATTGCCCTACTGTTGTTTTTATTCTGTCAAAAGTTGTATTTTCTACAGTAGCTAGACTTGAAATTACAAGCACTCTATCATTATTATTATTATTATTACATATAAATCATATCTAGAGATCTAATGAATGGACTAGAAGCTCAGCACTCCCATTCTGAAGCTACTCAGATCTGTGAAATATCTGAAGAATTTCAACAATCAGCACCACCACCACCACAGCCTCAAAGGTTGGCTCCTCTTTTGTGATTCCATCAGTTCACAGGTCTCACTCATGACTTGAATGTTATTATGAAAACTCATCTGCACCATGTAGTAATATAATTATTAATAACATTTTTAAAAGACACCGGTATTCTTGATTAAGTAATTAAGCACATTTGGAAGTCAGAGCATTACGTTTATCATCACTTTACTACTAATTATTATTAGATTCCAGGCTGCGGGGAAAGCTACAGTTGATTCTTTTTTGCATAGAGGGCATGTTCACACACAATAACTCTTCACAACATCCTTTTTTAACCACCCCATAATCCCTTGTAGGTCGAGTCTGGGCAGCTGAATGAAGCTAGCAGAGTATTTTAATGGCCAGATGCCCTTCCTGTTGCCAATGTGGAGTTTTGTTCAGCAGATATATTCTCAGTGTGCCCAGAGAGAGAAATATCTGCCTCCACCTAGGATTGAACTCACAGCCTCCTGATTGTAGGGCAAGAGCTTCACCTGTAGGCCACCTCACCATTCCATACAATAACTCTTCATATGTTTTGTACATATTGCACAGAAAGTTGCTAAGTGGCTAAAAAACCATGGGAAACATACAGTGATCTCAATTGCTAAGAAAAAAAAGACACATTATTGATACTCTTCTATTGTGAGGTTAAACTGGAGACAAAAAGTAGGACTATTGTGTCAAAGGGACATGATGTGCTTTTTTTCAGCATCTGTTAGGCAAAGGTGAAACAATTTCTGTTTTAGGTCTGATTAGGTTTGCATGCTGCATTTTTATTGAAACTTCCAGTAGTTTGAGAATGTCTTCAGAACATTAAAATGTAAAATAAAGCTGGGTATCATGAGGATTATGTTATTTTATCAAATTAATTATTGAATTGTTCACACTGATCTGAATTTTATGTATCTATTCAGTTTTAACTGTTTTAAAAGAATGATAGGAACTCTATAAAATGCAGCAAACTTCAAAGTTAGCATGGATACCAATCAAATGTTTCATCCAACTCAAAACAATTTTGCCCTAAGGCTAAAGAAATGTGTAGGTGCAGATTTTAAATAATTTGTTTTGAACATTTGACTTATTCTCTGATTTGTGATGGAATGGAAACAAACAGGGCAGAAGCAAATTCAACTAGTTCTGTGACCATAGAACCAGCTCTTACTACCATTTCTTCTACCACACTTTCTGGACCTAACCTCTCTTCTCCATCTTTCAGGAGGTAATTACTTCATGGTTTCTTCAATATATAATGTGTTCTTCGTTCACCTTGTTTTTATATTATGTGATGTATTGCCTATATTTGAACAACAGTTTTACTGGTAGAATTCCATAAACTATTAGGAAATATTATCTCAATATTAATAATAAAAAAAATCTGAAGGAATGTTTTATTATTCTGAATTTGCATATGAACATCAATAGGAATTCTATCACTTCTAAAAGAGATATATACAATGGTTGGAAAATTAAATGTCTGTCGTGGAACCAAACATAAGACTGGTCTTTTAAATCAGAGGTACTTTGGGAGGCATAATTTTCATTTGTTACAGTAATATAAATATGGAGTCTCCACAGGTAGCAGTGCCTTCCCAATCTTGACTTGGTTCAAAAATTTAGTAGAGTTAGCTTTAGTAGTACATGGACCATGTGGGAATTCAAAGGAATTTGGCTAAACCAGGAAATTAAAAAGTTACCTTGGAAGAAGGCACACTTCTTCTGGTATTGCCAAAAAATACTTGAATGAATGCCATCAATATGATTTGTGTTGATTCAAATGTTTACCTTTTTAATATTGAGTAAATCTGGAGATAATCCATTGTAAGGAATAAAGAGTTGTAAGAGTAAATGCACCATGTAGTCTATCAGCATTTTACCTTCAGTGTTGACCAAATATTTGAGGAAGCTTAAGATAAATGTAGCTAGTTTTGTAAAGGAGCTTTTTTAAAAATAATTGTTGAAGTGACTCCTTGATATGATATCAAATTACATAAAACATTATATATATATATTTTCTTAAGTTTTTGCGGGTATTTATATGTATGGTATTCAGCTTTCTTCGGGTATTTTCCCACATCTTCATGGTTGTGCTTTTAAAGTTGTAGCAACGTTTCGGCAGAATCTTATCTGCCATCATCAGGCTTCTGTATTGTGTTCGTCTGTGAGTCAGACTTTCACAGCTGTTTCAGTTTTAAATTTGGGGCTAGCCTACTGCTGTGCCAGAATGGTTTCTGGGTGCCTGGTTGGGGTGTGTTTGAGCTGGAGGTACTGGGGGGAGTCTGTGCCCAGGTGTTTTCCTGGCTTGTGGTGTGGAGACTTTTGTGTTTATGAGTGCAGGCTTTCAAATAATTGACAGTCTGGTGGAGTCATCTTTTCTATTCATGCTTTGAGGGTTTTTTTTTTTTTCAATCTCTATGGCTTCTCTGATAATTCTGTAGCTGGGGAGATAGAGATTGAAAAGACCTGAAAGCATGAATAGAAGAGATGACTCCACCAGACTGTCAATTATTTGGAAGGCCGCACTCTCAAACAAAAAAATCTCCACACCACAAGCCAGGCAAACACCTGGGCACAAACAGACACCCCCCCCCCGATATCTCCAGCTCAAACACACCCCAGCCAGGCACCCAGAGGAAACCTAGCTTCCTAATAAATGATAGCCGCCCGTTTACTCGGAGCCAAGCCACACTAAAAGCCTCCAATACAGCAAATACAAAGTTGCCAGCCAATCAAGACAAAAAAGCTACAAAACAAACAGAAGATATTAGAAACACCAATCAAGCAGAACACAGCAAACTCCAAGACCAATAAATACAGACCAAGACTCCCAACCAATCAGGATGAAGAAAAAAACATTCTGGCATAGCAGTAGGCTAGCCCCAAATTTAAAACAGAAACGGCTGTGAAAGTCTGACTCACAGACGAACACAATACAGAAGCCTGATGATGACAGATGAGATTCTGCCGAAACGTTGCTACAACTTTAAAAGCACAACTACGCTGCTCAAAAAAAAATAAAGGGAACACAAAAATAAGACATCCTAGATCTGAATGAATGAAATATTCTTATTAAATACTTTGTTCATTACATAGTTGAGTGTGCTGACAACAAACTCACACATAAATTATCAACAGAAATCAAATTTAGCAACCCATGGCAGTCTGGATTTGGAGTTACACTCAAAGTGGAAAAAAACACTACAGGCTGATCTAACTTTGATGTAATGTCCTTAAAACAAGTCAAAATGAGGCTCAGTAGTGTGTGTGGCCTCCACATGCCTGTATGACCTCCCTACAACGCCTGGGCATGCTCCTGATGAGGTGGTGGAAGGTCTCCTTAGGGATCTTCCACACCCGGAAGCATCCCCAACTCCTGGACAGTCTGGTGCAATGTGGCGTTGGTGGATGGAGTGAGACATGATATCCCAGATGTGCTCAATTGGATTCAGGTCTGGGAACGGGCGGGCCAGTCCATAGCATTAATGCCTTCGTCTTGCAGGAACTGCTGACACACTCCAGCCACATGAAGACTAGCATTGTCATGCATTAGGAGGAACCCAGGGCCAACCGCACCAGCATATCGTCTCACAAGGGATCTGAGGATCTCATCTCAGTACCTTATGGCAGTTAGGCTACCTCTGGCGAGCACATGGACGGCTAAAGAAATGCCACCCCACACCATTACTGACCCACTGGCAAACTGGTCATGCTGGAGGATGTTTCAGGCAGCAGAACATTCTCCACAGCGTCTCCAGATCCTGTCACATCTATCACATGTGCTCAGTGTGAACCTGCTTTCATCTGTGAAGAGCACAGGGTGCCAATGGAAAATTTGCCAAACTTGGTGTTCTCTGGCAAATGCCAAATGTCCTGCACGGTGTTGGGCTATAAGCACAACCCCCACCTGTGGACATCGGGCCCTCATACCACCCTCATGGAGTCTGTTTCTGACCGTTTGAGCAGTCACATGCACATTTGTGGCCCGCTGGATGTCATTTTACAGTGCTCTGGCAGTGCTCCTCCTGTCCCTCCTTGTACAAAGGCGGAGGTAGCAGTCCTGATGCTGGGTTGTTGCCCTCCTACGGCCTCCTCCACGTCTCCTGATGTACTGGCCTGTCTCCTGGTTGCGCCTCCATGCTCTGGACACTACCCTGACAGACACAGCAAACCTTCTTGCCACAGCTCGTATTGATGTGCCATCCTGGATGAGCTGTACTACCTGAGCCCCTTGTGTGGATTGTAGACTCCGTCTCATGCTTCCACTAGAGTGAAAGCACCACCAGCATTCAAAAGTGACCAAACCATCAGCCAGAAAGCATAGGAACTGAGAAGTGGTCTGTGGTCACCACCTGCAGAACCACTCCTTTATTGAGGATGTCTTGCTAACTGCCTATGCTTTCCACCTGTTATCTATTCTATTTGCACAACAGCATGTGAAATTGATTGTGTATCGGTGTTGCTACCTGAGTGGACAGTTTGATTTCACAGAAGTGTGATTGACTTGGAGTTACATTGTGTTGTTTAAGTGTTCCCTTTATTTTTTTGAGCAGTGTATAATGATGTGGGAAAATACCGGAACAAAGCTGAATACCATACATACATACACACACACACACACACACATATGTTATACCAACATACATATTAATATTTAAGGTCAAGCCAATTTTTAATTGTAACTTCATAGCTAATGTTAGAAAACTTACATTCTAAATTTGTACCGTACCATTTTTTCTTCAGAGAACTTTTTATCAACAATCCTCTGGAAGCCTTACCCAAGTGTGCACCTCATCCACCTGTGACCATCCATATTTTGAGTATTAACAGTCAAGTTGCCACCGTGTCTAAAACAACACCAGTTATTGCTAGGTAGTTTCAAATCTATCAATTGGATAGTGTTCGTAAAATAATAGAATGCATAATGTGGAAGAGATTTATAGATTATCCAGTCCAATTCCATCTCAGTGCAGGAATTCTTTGCATAATTCTTAACCATGGGCATCCTGCTCTTTTTTAAAAATCCACAAAAACTGCTATTAAGATAGCAAAATGGTTGTCACCTTGGAAAACTAGGGAAAAAGATAGATAAAATTATTTTTTAATAGTATTTTGACTGCTTTTTTTTTCTCTTGTGACAGTCCAATTTGCACACTTCCCTTACAGAGAGGGGATGGTCTGCATGTTTTCTGTGCTTACAAGAGAATTTTGTGTGATAAAATGGAGAAAGGAGCATTAAAAGTCTGCTAGAGATTTGGTAATGTTCACCCTATTAAATATGTTTTATACCACCAGAGGGCAACAGTTTATTGAGTAAAAAACAAATCAACCTGTAGGTAGCATATTAGACAATCCTTGAGCCCATATGTTTGTGGTCCTTTATAAAATAAAGATGTCAACATCTTCATACAGATAATCTTCCATAGATTCATAAATTGCTATTAAAAACCATAAGTTACTATTTCTTCAGAATCAATTCCCATATAAAGAAAAAAGTTGCATATCATGTATATTTAATCTTCAGTGAAAAAAATCCATCCTAGAAGCATATAGTTTAGTTCCTTTTTATTGATATCTGAGTGACCTTTCTGTGGCACACCAACTGACCTTTATATGATGCTCCTATCTACCAAATTTTGTGAAAGGATTGTAACATATAGTTTGAACAAAAGAAAGTGGCCTTAGATGCAACTCAGATGGGAAAGATAACATGATTATATTCTCTTATTTCTTAGAAAGTGGATTATTTTCAGAGAAAGAAAGAAACTTAAATGTGAGATTCATGTATACCATCCTTCTCCTGTCTGCAGGAGGCCCATAAATTGTAGACTTTAATTTTTAGAATTTTTACTAATAGGACCACTGCTGAGACAATTTTGGGAATCTTTAAAATCCAGAAAGTGTTTAAGTTCGGAAAGACTGTTCTAATCTAGATCACAATGTTAGTTCTTAAAAAAAAAACCTCCAGTGCTTTAATTATTTCCTATTGCTTCTTAAGCAATTAATATAGTGTCTGTTTAAACTTAACTCTTAATTGATCAAGGTCAAGAAGACTAAAAACTCAGTCTTCTGAATTGATTGCCCCAGTTCCAAAGCTGGGGACAAATGAAGCTGAACATAAAAAGAACCTACCCATGATGAGCACTGTGGGAACTCAGACCTTTGAACCTCTAGTACTTTCTCTTGCTTCTGTGGAATCCACTTCAACAGCCCAGCCTGAGAAATCTACATTGGAGCCTCCCTTTATTGGCAGGTACTCATATCCTGGCATTATTAAGACTTGCTTAAAAGACTTAAGAGACTCCTTGTTTATCTTATGGTTGTGTGCAGCAGTTATGATAAAGAAGACCAGCTGCTCTCTACCCATCTTAGTTTTCTATCAAGGCGGAGATTGAAAAACAGTATTTACTTTCCAGAGTGCTTTCCAGCATGCTCAAATACAAGTATTTCCAGTGAAGATAAAATATTAGTAAAAAATAAATATGAATGACTATCAATAGCAATAAGTCCTTCACCAAACAAACAATATAACAAAACTATTTGAAACTCAATACTAAGCAGTATCAACCTTACCTATAGTATATTGATTTTTTTCCTAGGAGAGAAACATCTTGAAATTATATTTACTCCAAGAACTTCTTAAGAGAGTGTTGCTCAGCATAGCTTCATACATTTTTCTTTGTTACTACTTGTTTTTTTCTGTGAGAGATCAGCTACATTTTTAAACACCTGAAGGGAATTGTTCTTCAAACATTATTAACTATTGATCCAAATCATCTGAAATAAAATGTGCTATATTAAACTCAGGGGAAGCAATCAGAGATTGTATGCTTTAAAAAAAAACTTTTGACAAAACCTTTGCGGTGACTTCAAACTGCAATTTAAGAATGCAAACATGTAGTTTGAAAAATCTCTTCATTCAAGATGCCGTACCTTAGTAAGATGGAAGACGCTTTTTCTCCCCTATGAAAGCTTTACAAAGCGTCCAGACTGATCTATTAGTGCCTGACATCTGGCAGTAGGTAGAAATAAAGTGAAAGGATAGATAGGATCAAACCCATATCTTCTTTTTTCCCACGCTGTTTTTCTGTTCAATTTTTTCCTCCTTCTCTAGCTAGCTTCCAGAAGACAGTTATTCTTCTAAATATTTGAACTGATAATCTTATAGAGGATTTCTGAAATTAAGCTGGAGACTGTGTAAACTTAGATGAAGATCTTTGTTAACTGTGGAGTTGAAGACTACTTATACTGTTAATGCTTAGTGCAATTCCAATCATACACCTACTGAATATAAATAATGAATGCTTCAACATCCTAATGAGGATGCTTTAAATAAGTACGTATGTAACACCAGTCAGTTCCTCAGGCTGGTATTTGGGTCATGTATTTCAATCATAATCGGATGCACTTTTTTAATTAAAAAGAGATTACATTATTAAGATCACTGCTTAATAATGTGCTTCAAAGCAATACTGTTCAGGCTGCAAAGCCAATCCCATTACACATTAACTGGACACAGGTCCCACTGAATAAATTAGGAAAAGTAAATCTACAAAGCTCTGTTTCTAATGCTAGCCATTTGGAAGACTTCAGGTAACCTAAATGCAGTTTTCCAAAAGTGTCAAGGGTAGAAAGATACCAGAATATAAGACTCTGACTTATACACTTGCTAACATAGCAAGGTGATGTTTCTATTAAGGAACAGTTTATCAACGTTTTGGAAAAAGTTGGTACGTTGGTGTGTTGCGATTAATTCTAAAATTGCATACATAACCTCTGCTTATCTACAATTATCTCAGATTCCGTTTTGTTTTCTTCCCTTGGACTGAATCTTCCATCATAGGAAATTGCTATTGGAAAATCCATTGGGAAGTTGTTTAACACATCCTCAAATGCCCTTCACTTCAGTTCCAGTGGAGGCAACCACACATGTTAGGAGCAGTGCTGCTGTTGCTGTATCTGCCGCTGTATCGATGCGTTCCAGGTAGACATTATGTTGGAAAGGAATATCATGAGGGAAGCTCAAATAGCACAGAAGCACAGGAATATGTGAGATATAATTCTGAGTGCTTTTAAGATAAGAAATATATGCTAGCACTCTTAATGCAGTTAATTCACAGTGTTGGATCATGTGATTAAGTCTCAATTTGTTCCCTTTTCTTTTTGGAATAGCTCAATTAATTGTGTGATTAAGTCTCAATTTCCCTCCCTTTTTTCTTGGAATAGATCAGGGGTGTCAAACTCACGTCTTCATGGCAGTATCACATGACGTATTGGGACTTTCCCTCCCTTTGCTAAACTGGGCGTGGGTGTGGCCAGCACGTAACACATCCAAGCCCACAGGCCAGGAGTTTGACAGCCCTGGAATAGATGAATTAATTGGATTTACAGTAGAGAAAATTGTGAGGTCCTTGATGCTCTCTGAGCTTGGTTGTTTTCTTGAAGACAGTTCATTACCCAAGCTAGGTAACATCATCAGTGTCAGCCACTGAAAATTGTTTCCATATATATAATCTGTCACATATATGTACATATGTATATATCTGACCTCTTCGATCCCAGTAAGTAAGAATTTTATGATAATTCTGATTTTATCTTGAATTGATTGCTCTGAAAAAAAACCTCAAGTCTATCATCTTTAGATTTTGTAGTTGTAATCAGGATGCAAGGGGGAATCATTCTAATTATTTAAATGAATTCATAGAAGGTAATTGAGCAGCTTCTGTGTTTGAAATTTAAATAACTGTTTGACCTAACTTTATAATTTTGACATTCCAATTTTGCTGAAATCTGAATTATCCTGTTGGCATATAATTCTAGTTAGGCAATCTCCAAAGCTAAGTGGGGTTGGTCCCAATTAGCGCTTCGTCAAGGGACCAGCTGGTAGCTTACCTGGGAAATTGGAAGAAGCCCTGGATTGAATCAGTGTAAATTGAACTTAAAGCTTCCTTTATGTATTTTAATCATAGTACAGTATTTCATTAGGTCATCATATAGAGTTTCCAATGTCATAATTTTCATAAACAGTAATATATTTTTCCAGGATATATTTAGATTGAACATTTCTTCATTGATGTGCTTAATATATCATGAAAAATACAGGATGAGGAGACTTTTGCAGATGCTTTAGATTAGGGGTGTCAAACTCAATTTTATTGAGAGCCGCATAAGGTTTGTGTTTGACCTCAGGGGAGCATGGCCAGGGTGGATGTGGCCAGCTTGACAGCACTCATGTTGGAGGTGGGGGCACCTGTGGCCCAAGCACTCTGCCAGTGAAAATGGACTCCTGAGCTCTGTTTTCGGCAGTGATGGCCTCCTGCAACCATCTGCCTTCTCACCCAAGCTCCATTTTTGCCATTGCAGCCCTCCCAAGTTCCATTTTTGCTGGCAGAGGCACCATGGCCTAGACCTTTGCTGTTTCCAGGGTGGCTCCGCTGGCCAGATCTAAGCACTCTGCAGGCCGGATCCAGCCCATGAGACTTGAGTTTGACACTCCTGCTTTAGAGTTTAGTACGATCTGGGGTACAGATTCTTTTATCCAAGATCTGAGAGCATTATTTGGTAATATACATTGTTTGGTTGATTGAATAACAATGCATGTTAGTCTCTAGGTACTAGAAAATGAAAGAAGCTATTTTCCTCATCAGTTTTAGCATGGATAGCTTTCTATTTAATGTATAATGAAAATTAGTTTTCCTTTTCTCTTTAATTTTTTCTTTAAATACTTACTAGACTTCCAGATTATAGTAGCTATCGTTCTCTGTTGGATGCTCTTCTCATTACTCCTATTATTAAACCCCCACTTCTGGAAAGCACAAGGCCATCAAGGAAATCTACAAGTGTTCTGGAAGTGCAAAGGAAATGGAGGTAGTAAAAATATAGCAAATTTTCTTGGCCATTTCTACCTCATCCTCATACTTGTATCTAACTCACTGGCTCTTTGGATTGTTTCGAATTTCAATCCCACTTACACTATTGTAGTAAAAGTTGTTCATTTCGTTTTGCTTAAGCTCTTCATTTTAAAAACTAAGAAAGGTATGTCACTGGTTTATTTACACAAAAACTTTTGTGCATGAGTAGCAATCAACTCACTACTAGCATAGTATCTGTATCGGACTAATGGAGGGGGAGAGAAAAGTCATATTTTAATGTTAAGACTATGCTAAAATATTTCAGTCATGATAGCAAAATGTTTTATGAATGGCTCATGTCCGTTGCTGGTACCACGTTATTCAAATCAGGTTAATTTAAGGTATTTTAGGTTGATGGTGGTCTTCCAACTCATTTTGAATTTATGATGTGATTCATGGCACAGAACCATTTTCCCTTATTTAAAAAGTATGACCTTTCAGTTAACTCCAAGGTGGGGAAATATTACTAGAGTGGAATCAATAGGTCTGGATTGAGGTACTGGCAGTATTCCTCCAGTGTGGAAACCACATGTTCTAAAGAAGTATTATTAGAACAGAGAGGCTTTTTTTCTTCTATTCCCCTGGTATTTACTGACTTAGTCTGACTGCAATAGTTGGGAAATGGGACAGCAAATAAAAGATTATTCAGATATTTGCCACCTACTCTGTAAAACACTTCACGATTCCTGGTGGGGTAGTGCGTTTTGCTTTGTGTCATATTTTCTGACCACAGCTATGATAACATGAGAACCAACTTTTCTGGCAAGTTTTATTTTAACCAACAAAGCAGAGGTTTTGATGATTGAGATGCAGCTCGCTCATTTATTGTGTCTAATAAACTAGTTCCTTTGGGACGCTTGGATGATTTCACTGTTAAAATGCTTCATAAGTACATATTATTCAGATTAGCCAAATGTGAACATATAAAAGCTTATTTTGTGAAGATTTTAAAAACCTTCATATCTTTTCCATAATCAGTGAAAAGTCACTTTTTGTACTTTCTTTCTGTCTGTCTGTCTTTCCTTCCTTCCTTCCTTCCTTCCTTCCTTCCTTCCTTCCTTCCTTCCTCCCTCCCTCCCTCCCTCCCTCCCTCAGGATAAACCTTTGTAACCCAAGTTGGGGGCAATATGCTGACTCTGTAAACTGCTTACAGAGGGCTGTAAAGTGGTATATAAATCTGCAATTGCTGTTGCTGTATGATCCTTCCCAAATCGGAGTTCATGTTACCTTTGAGTTAACCTCATAATGTATGAAAATGCTACTCTCTCTATATTTAACAATAGCAAGATATAGAAAACTAGAATCAAAAACCTTTTCTACTTGTGACCTTTGCAGCTTTAAGATGTTTGAAGTTCAACTCCTAGAATTCCGAAGGCAGCAGGAACAAATTATGAGGATGGGCAAATATTAGGAAGGGAAGGGAGTCTTATTCAATTTCAGAAATTCCACATTGCATTACATTCTTAAAATATTTTTGGCCATCTTTCTTTTGCCAAACCTTAGTGATGGCTCACAATCCACAATGATAAAAAATCAACAAGAAAATGATACAATACACAGTTTCATCAGGCTTTCTTTTCTGGAACCTATTCGTGTAGGCTTCCGAAGCCTGCAAACTCCTGGCACAACTTTGGAACACTTTAGAAACCCAGCATAACTTTGAAAGACTTCAGAGACTCCACAAGAGTTTACACACAATTTCTAAATGCTTCCCAAGTTGTGTAGGGTTTCTGAAGTCCCCCAAAAGGTGAGTGATACTTTGGAAGGCTTTGGACCCCTGGTTTGACAGACTCCCAAGACTCTCCAACTATATCAGGAGGTTTTCAAAACTTTTCTGAAGTTGCATCAGACTTCCAAAGCCTTCCAAAATTGCACCAAGTTGTTCTGAAATTTTCAGAAGCTTTGCACAAATTCTGCACAAACAGGTTCCGAGAAAGAAGATCTGACATGACTGAGCTGCCTTGGAGAGGTTGTAGATCAGAGGTATCAAACTCAATTTCATTGAGAGCCACATCAGGCTTGTGTTTGACCTTGGAGGGGCCAAGTGGGCAAGGGAGAGGTGACGTGAGGTGGGCATGGCCAGAGTGGCCATGGCCACCTTGATGTCCTGCAGCCCTCTTCCAGCAAAAACGGAGCCTGGGAGGGCCTCCCGCAGCACTCACAATCTCCATTTTCGCTGGCAGAGGCACTGTAGGCCAGTCCTTCACTGTTTCCAGGGCTGCCCTGCAGGCCAGATCTAAGCACCCCATGGGCTAGATCCGCGGGCCCTTGAGTTTGACATCCCTGTTGTAGACACTTCTCCATAGCAGCAGACAAACAATAGAAAATAAGTGGTACCTGGCAGATCCTCAAGAGCACTGAGCAGTGGGACAATTGCACCATTCCTCAATTCTCATGTACCTTAGAGCTGGAGTCCCTGATCTCTAGGTGTCCTCAACCTGTGGACCGGGACTGGTCCGCAGCATTCCAGAAATGGGCCGCACAAACAAGCAAAGCCCAATCCATGGAATGCAGGAAGCACATGAAACTGTACCCCCTCCGGTCCACAGAAAAACCGCTCTCCATAGACCAGATGTCTGGTGCCCTAAAAATCGGGGGCCACTGCCTTAGAGAACAATGCAAGGTGGTATTTGTGACGCAGAACTAGGGTTTAGGCTCAGACGTATGACTAAGTATCACCTTATAGAGCAGGAGTGTCAAACTCAAGTCGTCATGGTGGTGCCACGTGATGTATCGGGACTTTTTCTTCTTTGCTAAACTGAACGTGGGCATGGCCAGCACGTGACACATCCGGCTTGCAATCTGAGAATTTGACAGCCCTGTTACAGAGCAACCTAGCTGAAGATGGAGATAAGTAAGGGAGTTGCAGCACCCCTGCAATGATAATGGTGGGCATGTTGCCAATGCTGAAATTTTGATCATGTGACTGCTGGGTGATACAGGGGATGTAACTTGGGGCAACAGTTATAGCTGCTCTCGTTCAGCACCATTATAATTTCAAATGGTTGCTGAACAAACAATTGTAAGTTGAGGACTGCGTGTGATCCTACCAGCATCTTCATAAATTTTAATTTAATACCAAAAAAAAAAAAAAAGAAGAAATATGTTTATTGTTTGGAATGATGTTAGAAAGCTATTTTTCCAATATACTCTGTATCTGAGAAAAAATGTAAGAGCTTTGAATGATTTGGATTTTCAGGCTTTTGCATATTCATTTATCAACTCAGGAGGCAAAACAATCTTGAGTCATTTTGCCTTATTTATCTTCCCCACTTCCATTTTTTCAAATGTCTAGCTGTTCTTTCCTTTTCTTTAGATTCTGCTAGAACAATGTTGCCTTTAGCAATATTAAACATAAATCTTTGCAATTTTACAGTGGAGAGTTATTTAAAAGGAGAGCAATACAAATCCCTTCTGTAGAATTCCTTCTTTGTGTTTTTTGTGAGTCTGGCACAAAGCATTTTTTATGTTGCCATATGCAGACAATTTTTCCAAATGTTTTTCTCATAGCTGCAAACATTGTGAAATGATGGTTATATTTTAAGAATAGTTTTCTTTGTTTAAAATTCCACAAATTGCAAAACAGAGGATATTTTAAAAATGTATTAGAGTAAGACTTTCCAAAATAACAATTTTATTTTATTTTTTTTTTTGAAAAAGATTTTATTAATTTTCTACAGACAAACAAAACAAACAAAACATAAAAACATCAACTCTCATATGTACATCAAGTGTGTCAGTTGGTTCATCATTTTTGTGCATTCATTCTGTAGTCTCAATTACAATTATGTTACATAACAACTCATATCATCAATCCAAACTTATGTATCCTAATATCACCAAAAAAAAAATTATTTTTGACTATATTTTTAATCATTCATGCTTTATGAGCTAACAATACCTTAAACCAATTTACTCTATAACAAATCCTATCATCATATCATATCAATCCTTAAAAAACCTTTTATAAATATAATGTCAAATAACAAAATAATAACAAAACATTCTAACATTCTAAATATTCTATTGTCGTATTTTATCATCTAACCATTTATAAAAAAGATCCCAAATTTCATAAAATTGTTTATCCTCTTGCTCTCTAATTTCGAATGTCAATCTGCTCATCTCAGCACATTCCAATATTTTCTTAATAATTTCTTCCTGTAATGGTATTTTCTCATTTTTCCAATTTTTAGCAAATACAATCCTAGCCGCTGTTAATACATTTACAATCAGGTATTTCAAATCTTTACTATATATATCAGGTAAAATTCCCAATAAGAAGATCTCCGGTTTCAAGTCTATATGTTTCTTTGTCATTTTTTCCAACCACATGTGAATTATAGTCCAATATTTTCTAGCATCCTCACAAGTCCACCACATATGGTAATACGAGCCGGGTATCTGATGACATTTCCAACATTTTTCAGATTTATTCTTGAACATTCTTGCTATTCTTGTCGGAGGAAAGTGCCACCTGTAAAACATCTTATACAAGTTTTCTTTATATGCTGTTGACATTGTCATTTTATAATTTTGAGACCACAATTTTTGCCATTTCTCTAAATCAATCCCATATCCAAAATTCTTCCCCCAAACAATCATAGTTTCTTTAACTTGTTCTTCCTCTAATTTAATTCCCAGTAAATAACCATATAGTTTTTTAATCACCTTCTCATCATTACCCATCAAGATCTTATCTAAATCAGTCTGTTTATCATAAAATCCCTCCTTTTTGGAATCTTCATCATACCTTGAATGTATTTGTGCATATGAAAACCAATTCATCTTTATACCTTGTTCCTCTAAGTTTTGGATCGATTTAAGTTCACCCTTTTCATCTAAAAGTTCCCCATATCTAACTGTTTGTTCCTTCTTATAAATTATAGGATAGGAAAATGCTTCAATGGTCGATAACCAAACTGGAATTTTCAAATAACATTGTCTTTTTATCTTCTCCCAATTCAACCACAAAGACTCCCGTACATAATGTCTTCTAAAATAACCCTGTGTTTTAGTTCCCTTATACCATAAAAAAGCATGCCAGCCCAGCAGCAAGTCATGCCCTTCTAATGTCAACAACCTATGTTTCCTTAATGTTATCCATTCTTTCACCCACATCAAACTTGCAGCTTGATAATACAATTCCCAATTAGGCAGGCCAAAACCTCCTCTAATTCTAGCATCTTGCAGAAGCTTTAGCTTTATTCTCGCTTTTTTACCTTGCCATATAAACTTCAACATAATTTTATTTAAATCTTCAAAATAGTCTTTTCCAAGCCTAATTGGTATTGCTTGAAACAAAAATAAAATTCTAGGTAGAATATTCATCTTAATTGTTGAAATTCTCCCTATTAATGACAATTGCAAGTTTTCCCACTTCTTCAAATCTGTAGTTATCTGTTGTTTAAGTTTAATATAATTATTCTCCTTTAATGTGCTACATCTTGTTGTCAAATATATCCCCAGATACTTAACCTTATTTGTAACTTGAATTTTCAAAAGGTCTGCCAGTTCTTCTCTCTGTCTCGATAGCATATTCTTTGTCAAGATCTTTGTTTTGTCTTTATTTATTTTCAAACCAGCCACCTCTCCATATGCCTCTATCCTTTCCAATAACTTTGGAGCTGTTTCTAGCGGATCTTCCAAAATAAAAGCTAAATCATCAGCAAAAGCTTGTAGCTTAAATTCTTCCTTCTTAATTTTCATTCCTTTTATGTTTTTATCATCCCTAATATTTCTATTCAACACTTCCAAGGTCAACACAAATAACAAAGGAGATAGGGGGCATCCTTGTCTTGTGCCTTTCCTTATATTAATAAAATCTGTAAGTTCCCCCTCCATCATTACCCTTGCTGTCTGTTTATTATATATGGCTTCTATTGCTTGAATAAATTTTTTAGCAAAACCCATCTGCTCCAATAATAATAACATGAATCTCCAATTCACGTTATCAAATGCTTTTTGAGCATCTAGGAATATCAAAGCCATTTGTTTTTCAGGATGAGCCTCATAGTATTCCAAAGTGTCCAAGATTACTCTCATATTGTCTCTAATTTGTCTCTTTGGCAGAAATCCATTTTGATCTGGGTGAATAAAATTATTTAAATATTTTTTAAGTCTTTCTGCTAAGATTGAAGCAAAAATTTTATAGTCTGCATTCAATAAGGAAATAGGTCTATAATTCTTAATTTGCAATGGGTCAGTCTCTTCCTTCGGTATAAGTGTAATATAAGCCTCTGACCATGTTTTAGGTATTATCTTTTTTAACATAACTTCATTCATAACTTCTAACAATGGAATGCTCAATGATTCTTGAAATGTTTTATAGAATTCTGCTGGAAGCCCATCTGGACCCGGTGCTTTCCCATTATTTTGTCTCTTAAATGCTTCATTTAGTTCCATCATTGTTATATTGCTTTCTAGCATTTCTTCAGTCTCTTTAGGTACCTTTGGTAAATTAGCTTCCTGTAAATACTGTTTGACTTTTTCTTCATCAATATTCTCTTGTTTATATAGTTGTCCATAAAAATCTCGAATAATTTCTTTTTTCTCCTTATTCCCATAACAAACTTGGCCTTGTTCCTCTATTAACTTCAATATTTTTCTTGATTCCTTCTCTTTTCTCAATTTATATGCTAGCCATCTACCTGGTTTATTTGCATCTTCAAAATAATTCTGTTTAGAGTTTCTAATTTTCTGTGCCAGTTCTTCTTTCTCTATTAATTCCATTTTATGTTTGATTACATCCAGCTTCAATTTAATATCCTTTTTCTGTGGCATTTTCTGTAATTCTTTTTCAAGAGTTTTATACTCATCTTCCAAGGCCTTGGAAGCTTGCCTTTTCCTAATATTCTTTTTCCTTGTGTAATCTATTATCAAACCTCTAGCGTATGCCTTCATTGTATCCCACACATTCTGCGTTGAAGTATCTTCTTTTTTATTTTCTCTAAAAAAAAAAGCCAATTCCTTCTCCATCCATTGTATAAAATCTTTCTCCTTTAAAATAGTATTATTTAATGTCCATCTCGATCTTCTTTTTTGTCCTTTCCATTTAATTGTCATTGGGCTATGATCTGCCCAAGTACTTGTTTCAATACTTGTTTCTTTAATATTAGATATTAATTCTGTTGAGATCCAGACCATATCTAATCTGGACCATGATAAATGTCTATTTGAATAAAAAGTATATTGTTTAGTTTTAACATTTCTTTCTCTCCAAATATCTTTTAAAGTTAATTCATCTGTCATTTTAAAAAAAGACCTTGGGAGAGCCTTTCTATTTTGTTTTGTTGTTGTTGCTATATAGTCCAATTTATTATCCACAATTCCATTAAAATCTCCCATCATAATTATATTAACATAGTCCAATCCAATTATTTTCATGTGTAACTTTTTATAAAACTCTTCTTGTTTATCGTTCGGAGCATAAATTGCAATCAAGAGTATTTTTATATTATTGTCCATTATTTCTACCATTAATATTCTTCCATCTTCATCCGTATACATCAATTTTGCTGGAATAGCCTCTTTAATGTATAGAACCACTCCTCTTTTCTTACATTGAGTCAAAGAAGTAAATATTTTCCCCAATTTTGGCTGCAATAACAATTGTTCATGTTGTTTTTTAATGTGAACTTCTTGTAAACAAATTATATCAAATTTTAATTTCTCTAATTTATGAAAAGTTTTCCTTCTTTTAACAGCCGAATTAAGCCCATTTATATTCATTGTAATCAGTTTTTTTTCTTCCATGATTATGCTTTATATTTAGGTCTAACAGCTCTCGTGGATCTCACTTCACGCTGTTCTTTGCTATCAATCTGTCCCCCTGTTGCTCCTTTCTCTTTTTCAGTCTCCAGTTGTTCATCTTGAAACTCAATTAATGAAACCTCTTTCTCTGCTTCCTCTCTTCTTCCTCCGAAAAATTCTGCATGAAAAAGTTCTGCTTTCTCAATTGAATCAATTCTATATCTCTGCTCTTGCCACCTAAACATTAGTCCTTCTGGAATCAGCCATCTATAATTCACTTCGTTTTCCAGTAGTATTTTGGTCAGGAATCGATATTCTCTTCTCATCTCTCTCACTCTTCTGGGTATTTGTTTTAAAACCACAACCTCTTTACCTTTGTATTTCAGTATTTTCTCTCTTACTACTTGTAATATTTGCGTTTTAATAGATTTTTTGGTAAATCTAATATGGACTTCCTTGGGTAATTTATTTCTCATCGCATATCTTGTATAAACTCGATATATCTCATCTATTCCATCCATCATCTTTTCCTCTGTAATTTCCAAAGCATCTGCCAAAATTTCTATCATCACCGCTGCCAAATTTTCTCCTTTTTCCTCTTCTATATTTTGAAATCTAAGGTAAAATTCTGATCTTTCCATCTCCCACCTCAACATCCCATCTTTTTCTTGTTCAACCGCTGTTAGTCTACTGTCAATATTTCCAATCTTCTTCTCTCTTTGTTTTCCTTCTTCCTCGATTTTTTGGAATCTCTCCTCATACTTGACCATCATTTGTTTAATATTTTCCACTTTTTCATCTGTCTTCTCAATTCTTTGTTCAATGTTCTCTATCCTTTGTTCAATGGTGTCTGATTTTATCTTAAGATCTTGTATTCCTTGCATAATCATCTGTAAAGTTACTTTTTCTTGTTCTTTATCTTGCTTTAACATTGTCTGAATTAAACGTTGTCCTCCAGCTGGTGGGGAAGCAGAGGTAGTAGCAGAAATACCAGATGGTATTGGTTTCCTGCTCATTTCAATGCTTCCAAAGCTTCAAATTCTTCTTAACTTTTAATCCAACTGCTAGAGCAGCCAATTATAATCCAAAATGGAAAACTCCAACAGTAAAAGACACAAAACCAAAAAAGAAACAGGAAAAAAGGAAGAAGAAATATCTTCAGGTTCTTCTAAACCCAAATCCAATTACGAGATAGTCCACCATGAAAAAGGAAAAAATAAAAAGGCAAAAACAAACAAATCCAAAAATAATAATATTGCTTGAAAGCAAAGAAAAGAAAAAGCAAAAAGAGAAAAGACAAAAAGTTCCTTCAAATTCTTCACACCTTAATCCACTTAAAAAATCTCAATAATCCAAAAAAAAAAAAAAACAATAACAAAGTGGTAAATAGGAAAAGCAAAAAAGTCCCAACAAAAAAGAAAAAAAAATAAAGAAAAAAAAAGAAAAAACTCTGAGGCTTTTCCCTTTAAAATAAAAGGCAAAAATAAGAATATTACTAGAATTGAAATTAAAAAAAAAAAAAGGCTAGCGAGTGGGGTATATATAAGAGAGCACATTGCACTTTGTTATTTATCCAAGGCTCTTGTTATGACTCTCTTCTCCAACAGCTTCAAAGCCAAACCTCAAGTGTTGTTGATAACAGTCCAGGAAAGCACCTGTAATAATATTTTGCTGTGCTTTCCCTCTATCTTATCACGTTAAAATGTCCTTGAGAAGATGTCTTTTTGCAATTCTCTCCAATTCAAATAGAATACTTTCAAGCCTCTAGTTGGCAGTGTTGCAAAGTTTCTTAATGCTCTTTCTCCCCCCCAACCGGAAAAGAGGAATAATATATATAGAAAAAAAAAAGAAAAATAGCCAAAGGAAGCCTCTATCCTAAAAAAATTAAAAAATCAAAGGGAGCCTAAAAGTATATATAAAAGAAAATTCAATCCGGTTACCTAAGTCACAATAAAATCTTTCCCAAAGAATATAGAGAAAAGAGAAAAAAAAAACACCCCAAACCTCAATTTGACAGCACTTTAAAAACGCCGCTCAAACAATTTCAATCAAAAAAAAAATCTCACAGCTTCCTCCTCTCTTCAGAATGAACTTTCCAACCTCAGCGAATTTTCCACACTAAAAAGTTTTTCTCACCCAGCCGACACACTTCAATCCAATCACTTTCTTTCCGGAGCTGTCCTGACTTCAGCAGCTATGGAGGCTGCCTCTCCGCTGCCAGCAAAAGGGCTTCTTCTGAATCTAACCAGAGATTTTGCGATGTCTCTGGGATCCTGGAACAGTGCCCTTCACGATCACCGTCTCTCCGGGACGATTTAGGTCCGTTAGGACCGACCAGGGGCGAAAATATCAGCTGCGATCTCAGAGCCTCGAGATCGCAGCTGTATCGCCGGAACGAATTTTAGATGTATTGAAGAAAAGCTATTCCTTAATTTTTAGTTCAAATATTGATTCCACATTAACTCTTAAAATTGAAGAAATCTGGATAGTTTCGATCAATGGCCGTTTAGAAGTGACACTTCATGAAAGTCTCACATCTTATGATCTATCCTATCATTATGGCCTCACATTTGGTAAATCAGGGTTCCTGGACCAGTGATTTTCTTATAATATTGATTAAGAGAATGGCATGGATATCTTTCAACTTTTCTTTTTCATTCTGCTCTCTCCCAGAATTATATTAAGTGAAGTGTTTCTTAACAATTAAAATTGGAGTTCTATAAAAGAACTAAAATAAGTTGAAATTATTTTTTTTGATATCAGCAGTTGAAGATGAAGTTGTTTTTTTGTAACTCAGATGCTTTTTAGATTGAATATTAGAATCTGATTTAAAATTCTCATCCATCATGAGCTTATGACATTGGCAAAAGAAACTGACTTCATCCTTCCTGTGATTATAAATTTATCCTAAGCATAGGTAGGATTGTGCTATGCTTAAAATATTTAAATTTCTATGTGTTTTGTTAAGATTTAAGAAATGATCATCTTAGTCTGGGTGTTCTGTAAATGATAGTGCATTAGTTCTAGAGATTGGGCAAGAAACATAGCACTGTGCCTATACAGATGATGGATTTTGTTCAATTTCCTAGTTATTATTAAGAAAGAGAAGGAATCTGTCCCTGGAGTATTTTCATAAGGCTAACAGAAAAATACCAGTATATGAGATTCTAGGACATTTTCTAGTTACACAATGCATTATACCTACCACCTGATGTTTTTTTTCTTCGGCCCAGTTTTGAGGCAGCACAATGCCTTGATGAGTGAGTGGCTCTGGTATAAATAAAGTGGGGGGAGAAACATCCATAAACATCCATAAAAAGAGAACCTGGTTGACCTTGAATCGGCCAGGTGAATCAAGGGAGAAAGTTAAATGGGTTAAAAATAATTATAAAACCAAAGGAATCCTAGATTAGGGGTGACACAAGTGATATCAAACTGGCCATGTCCAGCATGGCCACGCCTATGCTGGCCCCCGAGGCCAAACACAACCCTGATGCGACCCTCAATGAATACAAGTTTGACGTTCCTGTATTAGATATATACTAGATACTGGTTAGTAGATACAGTATGCGAGATGCTGGTGTATTAGACACCAGCTTTTAAAACTACTTGTGTAGAAGTATTTTGAGAAGACTGATCAGAACATGCAGATCATATTGGTAATGGCTTTGTGTGTGTCTTTAGCTTGCAGAGGTCATTGAATCAGTTTTCCATTTTAAGTATTTTGTTTTATGTCACTTATTTATTTCTGGAAATCTTCTAATTTTGGGAACATTCACTTGGAAAAAATACAGCAACATGGCCAGTTCCAGGCCAGACTGTTTATGGGGAAGCCAATTCTTCTTGGCAGAGGGCCTAACCTAGAAGAATTATGACATATAAAAACAAAAGTGGTGGTCCTACTGAAATGTTGGCACTTTCTTCGATTGTACACCCCTAGCACATGTCTGACTCTCTTCGGAAAATGGACAAATAGCTTTTGATAGTTTTGAGGGAAGAGCTATCTATCTTATTAAGTATCTCACAATTGGAATCTAAATTACTCTTCAGTCTAAATTTCTCCATCTTAAAATGTCTTTCTTCCCTAAAAAACAATATGGTCTTGCATTGCATTAGATCTTATTTCCTGAATTTGATGCACAAAGAAAGTGACTTGGGAAGTGACAGAATCTCTCTTTGTTCCCTTTTAGAACAAAGATTATACTTTAGGACAATGGGAAATTAAACAATTATTATCTGGAAAACTGTATCTGCTTGATAAATTTAAGTCTACTTGGGGGGAGATACAACAAATGGAAAAATAGGTAAGATAGGGTTCAGTTCTCATGTATCTCATTAACTTTGACTTACATGTCTCTATTGCTCTAATTTATTAGTCACTGTAACTAAGTTAAAATATACTAAATGTCATTAATGATGTTTTTGAGTATTCCATTGCCAGACTGCTGCACTTAGTTCTAATTTGAGTTTTTGATAATTTAAAGCAAATTTCTTTATCCTGAAAACATGAATACAGTGATTTCACATATAACTTCAGGTACAAGTGCTATATTATTGAAATTCGGGTAGTTTGTTTACACATAGGTTTCTGCTATAAATAAAGTTAGGTACTGTAAGAAATGAAGACCATTGTAGAAATGAAGACCACCATAGCCCAAGTATCAAGGTGGGCTGAGACCTCAAATTAATTCAAATTAATAATAATTTTTTTGACCACACACATTTTGTCTTGTCTATGGACACTTTTGGAATTGGCCATTCAAAGCAAAGAACTTCTGCTTTACAGTTTCGATTCAAATTGGTAATTTATGAATAGAAGAAGGAATCCTTATCAAGAGAGTAATTAATGTGCCCCCGCCTCTCTTTATTCCTTTTCCTATATGTGGTGTAGCTAACTGGAGAGTTTTCATTTTTTCTTTTCCCATGCTGTCCAAGGAAGATGTCGTATGCAAAATGGAGAAAGGGAAGAATGCCATTGTTCTGACTGATGAGTGCCATAGTAGATCTGAATCAGAGGTGGTATTCAGTTGGTTTGCACCAGTTCTGGTGTACTAGTAGCAGAAATTTTGAGTAGTTCAGAGAACCAGCAAATACTAACTGTGGCTGGCCCCGCCTGCCCCCCCCATCCTGTCCTATATTTCCTTGTTTTTTTTAGTTCAGCTGATTCACCTGGCAGAGCGGGTTGCCGTGCCTCAGCTGAGCTAAAAACAGCTCACTTTACTTGACAGAGGGCAATTGTTGATTGCTGTGTGCGCAAAGCACGCTCTCATAGAACCGGTATGAAAAAAATTTGGAATCCCACCACTGATCTGAATAATTCATAGGAAGGGCTGGAATGGCATGGATGTTCATTCCTTTACTTATCATACATTTCCTCTTTATCCAGATGTAAAAGTGTTATGCGTAGGAGGAGTGAAAGAGAATGCGATAGCATATTGCAGAGGCATATGGGTATGCTGGTTATTTAGCATAGCTTTGTAAGCTTTGAAAGTTGGATCTTATATAAATTAACAGATTGTCCATCTGTTATGGAAAGCAAAATTAGATTAAAATACAATAATTAATGTGCTCTAAACAGTTGATGGAGGTCTTGAAGTTCCAGATAGGAATTTAAATGAAAATCCTGTTGAGCTCCAAAGGATTTTAAATACAGAAGGAAATACAACTTACTTACTTACTGCCTCCCTCCTTCCTAACTTCCTTCTCTCATTCCTATATCCATCCTCCTTTCCTCCTTCCTTCCTAACTTCCTTCCTTCTCTCATTCCCACATCTTTCCTTCCTTCTTCCCTCCCTACCGCCATTCCCTCCTAACTTCCTTCTCATTCTCATATCCTTCCTTCCTAACTGCCTTCCTTCCTTCCTTCCTTCCTTCCTAACTTAATTCCTTCTCTCATTCCCATATCCATCCATCCCTTCCTCCCTTTTTTCCTTTCTTCATTCCTAACTTCCTAACTTCTTTCATTCCCATATCCTTCCTAACTTCCTTCCTTCTCTCATTCCCATATCTACTCTTCCTTCCTTCCTTCCTTCCTTCCTTCCTTCCTTCCTTCCTTCCTTCCTTTCTTCCTAACTTAATTCCTTCTCTCATTCCCATATCCTCCCTCTCTCCCTTCCTTCCTTCCTTCCTCTGAACTCTTTCACGATGATGAAAATAGATTTACTTGAAAAATATATCCAGTTGCCTTCATGTGAACTCTGGTATCTTTTTGCTGGATATGATAACTTGACAGATGCCCAATTCTTGTAGTCTTTTCTTCCCTTACACCATGATTCATTAATCTATCTCCAATGCATAGAATTATACTAGAAAGCAAGTTGCATTTTTTTTAAATCAGCATGTTGCATATTGATAACATTTCCATAATTACTTAAGCACAATATGAAGATTAACCCTGGAAGGAAACCCGGAGGGAATGCAGCCACAGGAACTCAAAATGTTCTCTGTTTTGGTAACGAACGCCTTACAAAACTAGTTCCAATATTGTTGGTGTGTGAGGTCTACTGCAAATGTTGCCAGAAGGACTCCTGCCAACCTCAATAGGCATAGTGTGTGCCATAAATCGCAAGTTTCATGTGAGGCCAATTGTTCAGCTAAACCTCAGCCTTTCCTCCCTTTAAAATGCCCACAGTTTCTAGTTACTTGCCTCTAAGTTTAGCTGTACTAGCATGGGTCATGCCACTTTTCATGTATCTTTCTGTATAAATTCACACGTCTAAATGCTTTTGGCAATACAGATAGTTTTGACCCTAGAACCATTTGTTTAGTGTCTGTTCAAAGTCTATTTATTTTTATTTATTTATTTGGTTTGTCAATTGCTTACAAGATAATAGGTAAAAGTATGAACATGAGTAAGAATGCAGGAAATAGGTATGAATAAATGGGGAAAGTAGGACAGGGACAGGAGGCACGATGGTGCACTTATGCATGTCCCCTTACAGACCTCTTAGGAATGGGGTGAGGTCAATAGTAGTTTGAGGTTAAAGGAGTGGGGGTTAGAGGATGTAACAACAGAGTCAGGTAGTGAAAAAAGTGACTTTTTTTCACAGATATAACCATTGCAGCATTCCCATGGTCACGTGATCGAAATTCTGACCCTTGGCAATTGACTCATATTTATGTCTGTTTCAGAGTCCTGGGGTCACGTGATCGCCTCTGGCAAGCTTAAGACAAACAAACTCAATGGGAAAGCCAGAATCACTTAACAACCATGTTACTAATTTAACAACTGCAGGGATTCAGTTAACAACTGTGTCAAGGCACATCATAAAATGGGACAAAACTCACTTCACTGTTTCAACCACAGAAATGTTTTGGGCTCAATGGTGGTCATAAGATGAGGACTACCTTGAATGTCTAGTCATAATTTCATTGAATTTGTGTATTGTTCAGTAGGTTTCGTGCCTGCGATATCTGGGTTAAGATAAAGCAGTTTTATCTTAACCCAGAGAGACTAGGCATGAAACCTACTAAACAGTACACAAATTTAAACAAGAGGAGACCAAGAGACAGCAGCAGTCTTTATGTTACTTTGTTGGTTGCCCTCTCCCCTCTTTGGAAGAGCTTTATAGCTCCCACTGCCTTAAGAAAGTTCAAAACATTCTCAAAGATCCATCTCATCCTGGGAACCCTTTTGTTGAACTGTTACCATCTGGCAGACGGTACAGGACAATAAAAACAAGGACAAATAGGCTGAAAAACAGCTTCTGTCCCAGGGCAGTAGCTCTTTTGAATTCTGCTGTATAGTGCAGTGTTGGTGCGGTATTGGGGGGTTTTGGTTCAATGTGTGGAATGTGAAGGATGTGTGTTTGTGTTTATTTTCATGCTCATGGTCATGATGTACACTGAAGATGGTGTTTGATTTCATTATACGAGGTGCAATGACAATAAAATAAAATAAACCATATTCTTCAGCAAAATCATGCTTGAAGCCACTTTCATATTTGTTAGTCCATAGACTTAATGCAGTCTTCATTGTTTAGCAGGACTTCCAAAGCAATGTTAAAGGGGAAAAGGACTTTCTTTGATATTTTTTTAAAAAATCATACACGTGTAAAATGGATCTTGAAAGATACATAAAAAGACTTCCTTGACGATCGGAACTTTTGTTCTATTAATACTTTTGTGAAAACTGCCACCATCAACCACAGGTGGAACCTTAAAGTCTACATAGCTTTACTACCAGAAGTCCTCAACTTACAGCAGTTCACTTAGTGACCACTCAAAGTTACAACAGCGCCGAAAAAAAGTGACTTGTGATCACTTTTCACAGTTACGGACTTTGCAGCCTCCCCATCATCCATCATGTGATCAAAAGATGCTCGGCAACTGGTTCATAGTTACGACAGTTGTAGTGTCCCAGGGTCAAGTGATCACCTTTTGCGACCTTCTGGCAAGCAAAGTTAAGTGGGGAAGCCACTTAACAACCAGGTTACTAACTTAATCAATTGCAGTGATTCATTTACAAAGTCGTAAAGTGGGGCAAAACTCATTCAACAAATGCCTCGCTTAACAACAGAAATTTTGGGCTCAATTGTAGTTGTAAGTCAAGGACTACCTGTATTTAGAAAAGAGCAAGCCAAACACTTTAATTATTGTAATGTATACTTTGAGGATGCTTTCCTACAGTTACTTCTTTCGGAATATTTTCAAGCAGATTTACTAAATCAGACCAATGTTTTAATTGTGAAATTATAGAATTTCCAAAGTGACTTAGCCTCTATGAAAACTTAGAACTAAATCCAAGAGAAATTTGTCCTTTCCCAAAATGTAAACTCCCCCCTACCAAATTGCTTCAATTCTCACTTTCTCTAAACCAGTGGATCTTACCAGTTATGTATATGATACACATAGTATTTCTTGCTTTAAGACATGTTAACTCTTTTATATTTGCTGGATTTAAATTTTAATCAGATAAATGATGGATATTAAATGCAATCAGTAAAATATATTCTTACTGCACTAATAACTAGAACCATTTTTTGAGGTGGAATAAATGAACAGTAAGGCCCTCAAATGTTACAGGCTTGGTTTAGCCTTCCTTATTTTAAAGAAAGTATAATGTGAACACATGGACTGGAAGACAATTATATTCATAATCTTAACTCTAAACTTGTGGGTACATATCTAATTGTTGATTGTTAAGTCATCTTTTCTAGTCTGGGGTTGAATTGTGAAAGGCAGTTCCTCTTTCTTTGGGTGCTTACATCTGAAATTTTGTTCATGGTTTTGAAGAAAGTAGTTTTATACACTGTGAAAATAAATCCTTCTGGACTTTGAAAAAATGCCACTATATTTATTATTAAAAACAAGTCAATCAAATGTGTTTCACATGAGCATGTCGTAGCATTAACTGAAGGCTCAGAATTCTGGGTCTTGTTAATAAAAAAGGGACCAACTATCTCTGTCATGAAAAGCAATTTAAACAAGATCTTTATAAATTGCAATGAACGATATGACTATCTGAAACAGTTCAAGTATGGATGACATGCAAAGAGTATGGATTAGGCAAGGGTCTTCAAACTTGGCAAGACTTGTGGACTTCAACTCCCGTTCAATTCCTGAGCTAACATGACTGGAGGAGGAATTTTGGGAGTTGAAGTCCACAAATCTTAAAGCTGTCAAGTTTGAAGACCCCTGGGTTAGGGTGTCCTATGAGATTTGCAGTAGTGTGTGCAAAATTGAGAACAAACAGTGAAGGAGCAGTCTTTCTGATAATAAATTAAAATAATTTTCTTTGTATTTATATAAAAGAACATTTCCATTGAATCCTTGTGCTTGTTTGGGGAATTGTGCTAAACTAATATTTTTTTTCTTCAAACAGCGATTCTTTGGAACCCACACAATTTACTACTTGTACTGCTTCTGCAGTAAGAAGCATGCCTGAAAACCCAGAAAATGGTGCCAGTAGAACTATTTCAGCTGAGTCTGGAGCAGGATTCAAGCCCAAAGGACCTCAATACGCTGAGAAAACCTCAGGCTGGAAGTCTTCTAAGCAACCAGGTAAATTATTCAAGGTTTTGATTTGGTTGCTGATTTTGAAATCAAATGTTTTATATACAAATATTGATGCTACCTGATAATATTTGATGCTACCTGATAATATTTGATGCCTAGTCCAGATTTGTGTGCTTTATTTTCCTTGAAAATTTAGTGTTCAAATGCAATACAAAAATATAGAATAACAAAATTAATAAAATTCATTTTTACAAATGGATCCCCTGTAAAGTAAAATTGTTGTGAAGAATGAAGACTGCCATTTTAACACAAGAAGCATGGAGGTTGGTTTTGCTTAATATTGAATTTATTCATATTGATTTGATGTGTTGGTATTATGTACCCTATGGCACAAAAATATACCTTATGTCTCCATATATCTCACTGCACATATACTTCTAGTTAGAACAGAGCAGAGATTCAGGGCTGTCTTCATATGTGTAATACCATGACCCAGATATTACATTTCTATACATTGGGTCAATTTATATAGACATGAGAATGTGAAATCTTAGTTTGTGTTGCCTTGAGTTTAATAATGGAAGAAAAGTGAGCTCTCTTCTGCAAGGAAGATGGGTTATAGTCTCAATATATAATAATATATAGAATAAGGAGAGTGAGGGAAAAACCAGTTGCCTATGGCATGGATATGATACATTGGCTGAGACTGCATATTGAAAGACTGTTAATCTTGATAAGTTTTAAATAATTGTTTTCCATAGATAGGGGTCTTTCCCCCTGGGGAACGTTTTTCCAGGGAGAGCTGTTTCTTTTGGAGAAAGAAGTTAGAAGAATTTCCTTCTCTGTCCATCCTTTTAAATCTTTTTATTTTGTTTGTTTTAGCTCTGTTAAATCAAGGAAAGCTGAAGTGAGATCATAAGCACAGTCAGTTTCATTGAGCAACTACTTCATTTGACAACTAATTTGAAGTCACAATTGTGGTTTCTAAACAAGAACTACCTGTATGTTGTACTTAGAAATATGCAGAATTGAGTAGGGGGTACATATAGTTTTACCATTGTTATCAAGGGCCTACATGAACACATTAACCAGGAGTATCTGTCACCAGCTTGATTGTTATATCAGTTACGTTCTTTCCCATAGCTGATATAGTCATAGGACTGTCCTATTCATGTACTGTACTAGTAATGTTTACTCAAATAATTGTAATGTGCTTTGCTGCTATTATTCCTGATAGAATGTGGCATTTTCAGTGGGACATCCTTTTACACATAACTATTACACTTATGCCATTAGCTACTAAGCTATTTTCAAATAAGGTAACCAGTCTGGCATATAACACAACCAGTGTTGTGTTAAAAAAAAACTTGCTAGATTTTTTTTTAAGACACTAATAATCACAATAAGTTTGCTGTCACTTGTAAGAGCACTATCTAGGAATAAATAACTCCTGTAAGTTTGATTTTTTTGACAGTATGACCAACCATTCTCTCCTTTGATATTTGTGAAGCTGCTATTTCAAGATTTTAGACTTATAGAGACCTTCGCTGTATGAATTTTAGGTATGCATTGATTTTTCTCCTCCCTGAAAGTTCCTCCCTGAACTTTCATTCAGTACAGTCCCCAGTGAAGGTTTAAGCAACAGTAATTTCATGCTGTTGTGTTTTAATCATTTTTTCCCCATTCAGTTGAGCTCCATGAAAGTTACGGTGCTTCAACATAAGTCTTTAGATTAGAATTAGATTGATTGATTGATTAAATAAATAAATAAATAAGGAAGGAAGGAAGGAAGGAAGGAAGGAAGGAAGGAAGGAAGGAAGGAAGGCACCATTACACTGAAAATCAAACTTGTAATTATTGCTTTTTTCCCCCTTATGTATCTCTAGGTAGAACATACACTTATACACATAGCAATTTGGTAATTCTAAAACGAGCATATTAGCAGTTTTCAGATCTTCCGTTTGTTTTTCCTTAGGCTGCAATAACACAACAACAAAGCAAACTTACTAAAAGGTTGACTTCATTAACTCGGTGGGAAATTTCCTAGTGAAAACATATTGGATTGTACTGCTGAAATCTAATAAGGAAATAAAACTATAGGCTGTTAAGCCAAGCAGGTGGTCCTTGACTTACAACCACAATTTGGACCAGAATTTCCATAGTAAACTGGTGCAGTCATAAAGCAAGTCATACATAATTGTACCTTATTTTATGACTATTTTTTACTGCATTTGTTAAGTGAATCATTGTAGTTGTTTAAGTGAATCCAGCTTCTCCAGTTGACATTGGTACTGGAAAAGTTATAGATTGAAACTATATTTGCTCAGGATGCTGTAACCGGTCATAAATGTGGGCCGGTTGGAAAGTACCCAAATTGTGATCGCGTGTCTGAGAGAGACAGTCATAAGTGACAAAAGTTATAAACACTTTTTCCAAGACCATTATAATTTTGAACCATTGTTAAACCAACAGTTGTAAGCTGAAAATTACTCATATATCTTAATTTGTTTTCAAATGCTTTAGTAAATATATTTCCAATCGAAGATTTCAATTCATTTGCATAGTAAACTCATAAATTAAATATACTTAATTGATTCTTGACATGCTAATGTTTGACTTTTGTTTAAAATACTTTTGGCTATATGTAAACTGGATATGATACATGTGGTTCTTTAGACATTCCAAATTTTTTAGAGTAATTTTTTGGGGGGGAGGGGGGGATCTGAGACAATTTATCATTATGTGGAATTCAGATTCTTCACTCTTATAAAAATTGTCAGTCCTGAATAAACTGAGAATTTATGTAATTTAATTTTCCTGATGTGTTTCTCATCTAAAGCTCTAGAGCAGGGGTGTCAAACTCAAGGCCTGTGGCCCATGGGCTGGATCCGGCCAGTGGTGCCTTTAGGTCTGGCCTGCGGGGCCACTCTGGAAACAATGAAGGACCGGCCTGCAGTGCCTCTGCCAGTGAGCATAAAATACACTCCCCCCCCGGACCCTGAGATCAAACACAAGCCTTATGCAACCCTCAGTGAAATTGTGTTTGACATCCCTGCGCTAGAGAATGTTTTCACCCATGATTTTACATTTGCATGGCAAGATTAAGGGTGCAATAAAGAAAAGGAAAAACAGATTTCTCCAGAAATTTGACAACTTTTTCTTGCCTGTTTGGCTGATCTCTGTCTTCACACAAAGGACTTTTTGCAAATCTTCTGGGATGGTTCTGTTGTGCTTATGTAATGTGGAGTCACTATCTGATCATTGTAGGAAGCTCTGCTGTTTTTAAAACTGTAGGACTATCGGCTTGTTTTAACCATATGCAGAAGAGTTATTTTCAGTATAAAATACCTCTTTGCCACCACACTTTGTAACAATCTCTTTTGTTTTCTCCACTGTGATTTTAAAGATTTTCTACTTGGAGGAGAAAGATTAAACCAACGCCCCATCTCTTCCCTTCAAAAATCCCCTTTTGCAGAAGGCAAAATTTAGCAGAGAACTGTTCCATACTGTCTCTGCTTCATAGTAAAAGAAGAAAGGCCTTCTGAGTTACTTTAAAAAAAAAAATACTAATTTACTCTTTCAAGGTATTTTTAATCTATTTAGAACTGTTCTAGTTGTAAAGAAGAGTCAGTTACTGTTCTGTCCTGAATTTGCATACTCGAAATCCCCGCGCCTTGATTGGCTAAGGCGCGGGGATTTCTGATTGGCCAGGCGAGCCGCGCTGATTGGCCCGATTGAAGTCTTCCGCGATTGGCTCGCTCCAAGAGCGGGAGACTTGAATCGCTGCCATTGGCCGCGGCCGCCACAGCGAAAAGGATAAAAGCCGCGGGCTTTTTCCTTTTCGCCGGTTCGGTTCACAACTGTTTAATAAAGAGCTTGAACGATAGTCACCGACTCTGAGCGTCTTTTTGCGGACACGACACTGGCGACGAAGGTGGGATCCCGACCCTGAACCGAACCCCGTGTCCAACAAGAGCCAGCTACAGCGAAAGAGATGGCGAAGATCGTACCGCCCGCCCCCTTCAACCCCGCCACCGAGGACTGGGAATCGTACTCAGACCGGTTCCGTATGTACCTGGAATGCGCCGGAATGAAGGACGCCCCGGGCCCGCTAAAACGCGCCATCTTCCTTACTCACTGCGGACCAGAGGTCTTCCAGATGGCCAAGGCATTGGCCAAGCCGGCAGACGCAACCGCCATGGACTGGGACGTCCTCGAACCCATACTGCGGCGCCATTACGCCCCCGAGGTCCCCATCCTGATACGGCGCAACGAGTTTTACCGCAGAAATCAGAAACCAGACGAGAAATTGAGCGACTTCGTCGCCGAGTTGCGGCGCCTAGGAGGACTCTGCGAGTTTGAAGGTCTGAACAGCCTCATAAGAGACCGGTTCGTGCTCGGCCTATGGGACCCTACACTCCAGAGCCGGCTTATGGCCAAGGGCGATATCAGCCTAGCAGACGCCCTCACCGCAGCCGCAGCCGCAGAAGCAACCCGCTCGTCTGCTGACAGCATGCGAAGATCTGACGCGAAGGGCGGAAACAACAACCCGGCAAGGTCGGCCGACCCTAGAAGCGAATCAACCGCACACTACGGAGAATTCCAGTCAGCCTCCAGCACGTCGGAAGACGAGGAGGACATACATCGCGTACAGACGGGACGCGGCGACCAACGGAATCGAAGAGGTCGTAGGTCGAGGACCAACTGTGCCGGGTGCGGCGGCGACCACCCCAGGTCAGAATGCCGATTCTTTGACTCTATTTGTAGGCATTGTGAACGACGGGGTCACATCGCTCGAGTTTGCCGCCAAAAGAAGACCCGCAGCCCGCCCAAATGGGAACAACACGACCGGAAGAAGGAAAGCCCCCCGCCCAGGACCAGAGAGCGCCAACCGGACAGTCGGTGGGACCGTGCCCAACGATCTTCAAAAGGCGGCGACGGTCGACGAAAGGAAGAAACACACCAGACGGTGACCATCGGCCACGCCATCTCCGACGGCGCCAGAAAGGTACACGTCGAAGTCCATATTGAAGGCCAACCATGCAAGATGGAAGTGGACTCCGGGTCCTACCTCTCCATGATTGCATGGCGCGAGATTAAACGGCTAGTACCCACCCTCCATAAGAGGAACATTCATACCCAGAAAATCATTATAAAAGACTACCAAGGGAATCGCGTCCCGGTAGTGGGTACCAAGAGCTTTAATGTAACCTACAAGGGCCGCACCGAACAACTGCCACTCACTATCGTCGATCGCGACCGGCCAAGCCTACTGGGTTTACAATGGTTCGCCCCGCTTGACATCGCGCTGACAGGAGTCAACCACGTCACCAACGACGGTTGGGAACAGCGGCTAGCCCAGGAGTTCCAGGAAGTTTTCGATGGAAGCTTGGGCAAGTACCAGGGGCCCCTTATCTCATTTGATCTAGACCCTAGCGTCCCCCCCAAGCGGCTTAAACCTAGAAGGGTACCATTCGCCCTGAAGCCTAAAATTGACGAGCAGATCAACAAGCTCGTCGAACAGGGGGTGTTGCAGCCGATAGACCATGCCCGATGGGAGACCCCTATAGTGACCCCAGTCAAGCCAGACGGGTCCGTGAGAATTTGCGGGGACTATAAGGCCACCCTAAATGGCGCATTACAACAAAGCGCCTACCCAGTCCCAATCGTGCAACATCTGCTGCACTCACTGGGAGGGGGCAAGGTCTTTGCCAAGCTCGATCTCGCCCAGGCATATCAGCAATTGCCAGTAGATGAGAAAACGGCGGAAGCCCAGACCATCGTGACCCATCGGGGGGCCTTTAAGTGTAACCGACTCCAATTCGGAGTCAGCGTGGCACCAGGCATCTTTCAAAGCCTGATGGAACGTTTGCTACAGGGCATCGAGGGGGTGGTGCCCTATTTTGATGACGTATTAGTAGCGGCGCCAAACGAAGCCGAATTAGAAAACCGACTCAGACAGGTCTTAACAAAATTTAAAGTGACAGGACTTAAAGTTAAACGAGAAAAATGCCAACTATGCACAAAGCAAGTGGAATTCTTGGGCTACCTTCTAGACCGGCATGGCATTCACCCTACAATTAAAAAAGTGAAAGCCATCAAAGAAGCCCCCACCCCAAAGTCTAAAACGGAACTACAAGCGTTCCTAGGATTGCTGAATTTTTATAATGTTTTCCTACCCCAAAAGGCTACGGCGGCGGAGCCTTTGCATAGACTCCTGGATAAGGTGGCAACCTGGACTTGGGGGAGACGAGAGCAAGCCGCCTTTCAAAAAAACAAAGACCTCCTCACCTCCGACGCCGTCCTGATTCAATTCAGTGAAACCTTGCCTTTAGCTGTCACTTGCGACGCATCACCTTTCGGCGTCGGCGCTGTCCTCAGCCATACCCTCCCCGACAAAAGAGAAGCACCCATTGCTTTTTTCTCCAGGACTCTGACTAAACCGGAGCGGAACTATAGCCAGCTGGACAAAGAAGCTTTGGCTATAGTTGCCGCCGTTAAGCGATTCCACGAATACCTGTATGGCCGCCCGTTCACCATCGTGACGGATCATAAGCCATTACTGGGAATCCTCGCCGGAAACCGAGCCACCCCGAACATTTTATCACCCCGGATGACAAGGTGGTCCGAATTCCTGGCAGCCTACAGCTACGAACTGTTACACAAGCCAGGTAAGAAAATTTTGCACGCGGACGCCTTAAGCCGTTCCCCCTTACCAGACTCTGATCCTGACCCAGCACCAACGACAAACACCCTTAGCATTGAGAACCTACCCATTACCGCATCGGACATTGCCAGGGAGACTATTAAGGATAAGCGTCTGCCGCGAATCCTACATTGGCTAGAAAAAGGGTGGCCTGAAAGGGACAATGACGAATCCATTAAAACGTTCAGAAACCGCCAGACTGAACTCTCACTGCTTAAAGGATGTATTTTGTGGGGTGACAGGGTGGTCGTCCCGGACAGATTGCAAGGGAGGGTCCTAGAGATGCTGCATGAAGGTCATCCTGGCATCGTCAGGACTAAAGCCCTGGCCAGGAGTTACGCTTGGTGGCCAGGGATGGACAAACAGATTGAGGCATGGGTCGCCAAATGCCATCGTTGCCAGGAGACCAGACCCAGCCCACCCGCAGCACCCATCCGAGACTGGGAAATACCAAGGGGGCCCTGGTCCAGAATCCATTTAGACTTTGCTGGCCCAACAAATGGGCATACTTTTTTGATCACAGTTGACGCTTACTCCAATTGGTTGGAAGTAAGCGACATGAAATCCACTACCACGGAGGCCATCATCAAAGAACTGTGTAAACTGTTTTCCACGCACGGCCTCCCAGACGTCGTCGTCTCAGACAACGGGCCCCAGTTTACTTCCGTCGAGTTTGAGAGGTTTTTGGCAGAGAGGGGTATCCGCCACGCATTAACAGCACCGGCGCATCCGGCGGCGAACGGTAGGGCGGAACGGATGGTTCAGTTTACCAAAAAAACCCTCCGGAAAATGGACCACGGGGTGATCAACGACAAAATCAATAAACTCCTATTCATACAACACATCACCCCGAACACCACTACCAACAAAAGCCCAGCCGAACTACTAATGGGCAGGAAGCTGAGGTCCCCACTCGACAGGTTACACCCAACATACAACCCGGAGCGGCCCCCAGACTCCAGTTCCAAATACCGGACATTTGCCCCCGGTGACTTAGTCTACGCAAAAAACCTGACGGGGGACCCCCTATGGATCCCAGCCGTCATCACTCAAATCACAGGTCCACGGTCGTACCGGCTCCAAACCACCGACGGGCGAGCCTGGAAACGACACATCGACCAGCTCAGGTCACGAACGGCAACAGACCTCAACCCCCAAAACTCGAACCAAGGGGGGAGGGAATACCCGAATAAAATAGCGCAAGAAAAAATCCAAAAGTACTCACCGGAACGCAGCCATCGAGAGTCCCCTCCGGAGAAGAACCACCTGGCCAGCTCAACCGACTCGGAGAAACCAAGCGGGAGCGGCGAAACCCGTAGCTCAACCGACCCGGTAGGCCCAGGCGGGAGCCACGGAGAACGAACCGGCCCGATCATCCAGCTGGTTCACACAGAGGGAGGAGCAGCCAAAAAGATGACCGCTCCGGCCGAGATACAGCTTGAAACTGAGTTGCGCAGGTCAACTAGGACTAGACGGAGCCCCGCCTACCTGCGTGACTACACTACGTGATGGACCATACCAAGAGGGGAGGGGTGTTCTGTCCTGAATTTGCATACTCGAAATCCCCGCGCCTTGATTGGCTAAGGCGCGGGGATTTCTGATTGGCCAGGCGAGCCGCGCTGATTGGCCCGATTGAAGTCTCCCGCGATTGGCTCGCTCCAAGAGCGGGAGACTTGAATTGCTGCCATTGGCCGCGGCCGCCGCAGCGAAAAGGATAAAAGCCGCGGGCTTTTTCCTTTTCGCCGGTTCGGTTCGGTTCACAACTGTTTAATAAAGAGCTTGAACGATAGTCACCGACTCTGAGCGTCTTTTTGCGGACACGACAGTTACAGATTTGAACTGGCATAGGCAAAGCCCAAGTTCTAGTTTACCTCAGATATTAAAGCTCAGTAGGTATTATTTGGACCAGTCAATCTATCAGTCCAACAAACCTCACAGAATTACTGTTATAGGAAAAATTAGAAGGTGGAATACTGTGTATGCTGTGTGCAGAAAAGAGAGGTTCCAAATCAATCAATCAGTCACTCAATCAAATAAAGCAATTTGATTCAATCACACTTATGAATGGATGCATTTTTTTTTTGAAAACTCATTGATAGGGGAAGGATTCATAATGATTCCTAGTTACCAAAAATGTATGTTTGATGTGGTAGGTAGTTTTAATTGGGTGGCCCAATGACTATGTTTGACAATAATTTTAGGGGGGATTTGGAGGTGTGATGCCTCAAAATACCTTGAGGTGGCGATAAATCACTGCATTTTGTACTTTCTTGAATGGTTTTCTTTTTCTTCTCTTTCTAATGGGAAATGAAATAGAGGTTAACTTTTAGAGGACAACCTACATTTTGAGTGTACAGTGTTCTTTCATTTATGGTACATTTAACAGAAATGATCTTTAATGTTTAACTTGCAAGGTATTCTGGACTGTGGTAGAAGTAAGTGTGTTAAGCCCATGTATTTTATAACAAAGGCAGGGCAATATTTCAAATGGTTTTTTTTTTTTTAAATTTCTCACGAATCTCATTGCTTGTAATTTATATTTATCTGCTGAAGTTTTTTTTCCTTTGTTTTACTACTTTGTTTAATGGAATTAAGCTATTCTCAAGCAATGAGATTTGTTTTGGAAAGCTTGCCTTTTAAACTGAAAAAAACCAATACAGGAGTGAAAAAGTATAAGAATGTTTGGGGCAGACAAATCTGCGTTTGGCTGAATGTTAAGAGTACAGTATAGGCATGTGATTCTGCTTGCTTTCCTTTCCATCATTAGGATGGAATCACTTTATATGCTTTAAAAGATATTTTGGTTGCAGTGATGCTAAGTGATAACCATTGCTACTCCTCAAATTTAGCAGAATTTGAAAATCTGATTGCAACCGGAATTAAGTTTGACCTCTATATAGCAGGCTGAAGTGATAAGTGTTGCGGTGCTCTGAAACATGCATTTCTTCTCTGCAGGCTTTAGAAATGTGAAAAGATTATTTATTTATGTATTTATTTTGTGAAGCTACCCATCTCACAATGGTAAACACCTCCAGTTCAGTTGAGTCCTAAGTTACCGATATTCTTTTCTATCTATAAGTAGCGTCTTATTTTGTCTCCCAGGCATCAGATCTGCTGTAATACCCCGAAAGGCACATATGTTTTATAAAGTGGACTTTTAAAGTTTTCCCTCTTTTAAGAAGCAACAACTTTTCCATGCCACTGGATCAATGCAAACCAAGTATTTCAAAACTAAATAAAGAACCACAGTGTTTATTCAAGTCACAGCATTTTGTCATTGCCTTCCTATTCCATTCACCAGATCTTAAACTTCGGTCTCTTAGTTCAGCAGCCCCCAAAGATTTTTGCAGCGGGGGCAGTTTCAGGGAAAACCATTTTTCCATGGATCAGTGGCAGTGATGGGGAGGGGATGGTTTTGTACACTATCTAGATCCCACACATGTGCAGACAAAATTCGCCTTCTTGCATGACCCAGTTCCTAACAGGCCGCAAAACAGTACCAAGCTGCGGAGTAGTATCAGACCATGGCTGGGGGTTGGGGACCCCGTCTTAATTCACTGTTTTCCCAGTGTCATTTAGACCAATTTTAAATTCATTATTAACTATTTGGAATAAATACCAATCAGAATATATCTGGAGAACTAGTTCATAAAGAGTATGTGAACAGATATCGATATGTTTGTGAATTAATTTTTAATTTTTGATATAGTAATAACCATATTAGTATGCAATTCAAGAGAAGCTTAATTTCTAAACCAGACTAATCTTTGAAACACAAAATTAAAACTTAAAATTGTAAGAAGTATTCTTAATATGTTTTAAGACTTTTATTTGTAAATTAGTTTATGTGGGGATCTTCCCAGAGTTTTTGCAAATCATGAATATCCAACTTGGCAGAACTTTAAACTGCTTATAAAAAATACCGTAAACTTAAAACTATCCAAAACACATTCCAATAATGTGGAAATTGTACACGCTGCTTATATGTCTGGACCAATTAGTGAAATCAGAACACTGATTAAACTTAAGTTGCTGCTTTGTAGTGTCAGTTGATGCAGGACTAAATGTCCTACAGAGAAATGAAGAGAGTGTTATTTGACACGAGAGTAGGCAACATCTTTAGGCACAATCACAACCATTTTGAAAGACAGGATGTTGCTCATTCGTCACAGGACTGCCAGCATAATATAGCCCAAAGTATAACACCTATTTATCTGAATGCAAATGGATATTTTTTTTTTTTCTTCTAGCTTATCCAATATGCTCTCTGTGATTCTACTTATCTTTATTCTTTTAATGGAAAAACGGGAACATTTCCAGATACAGTAATGAACTATCTTCCTTTTTTAAATTTCCAAAATGCTTATAATTGATAAGACGCTGAACAACATTTTTAAAATTAGGATGATATGGTGGGGCTGGTATTTTATACATACAATTTATGATTCATTCAATAAAGTTTTAAAGAGTGGACGGTTTCAAGTGCCAAAGGTAGCAAACTAGAGCTGTTCGGCTAGAATTCTGTACTTTAGGAAGTTAGATTCGTGAGATTAAAACCCATACAGTATTGGTGGATTTAATTCTGACCTGGTTTTTATAAAGACTGTTTGCTGTATTTCATAATCATCATCAAATCTTTTTTGGGTCATAGACCAGCAGCATGTATGTGCTGTATTTTGAAACTGAGCAGGACATTAATTTAAATAAAAGTGTCCTGGAAGAGTTGAATACATTTAAAGTTCAACATAGCAACATCAGAGAAGTTTGCTCTCCTGACAAATAGACAGCCCAGTATTAATAGTACTAAATTGTTTTGGCATACCACAGGCTGTGACAGGTTAATGAATGTGAATTCCAGTGTAGCCAAGCAAAGTGTTCTGAAACCACACCAAAGCTCTCCGTAAAACATCACCTGTTGAAGCTGGGGCATTTCCTTATGATGTGAGATGCTAACCTGTTGCAAGCATCGTGGAACAGAATGTTTTCTTTTCCCTATATAAAATACAATTCTGATTATGCAACTCTCTTCCTACCAGAAAAGCCAGTTGATAAGTTTTCACAGGTGGCCCTGGATATTTGCAATGGTTTTGTTTCAACTTGCAGATAACAAAACCATGGCTAATGAGACCTTTAAAAACTTGCTTTACTCATGTACAGAATCCATCACCATTTTGCATATGCAAAGAGAAGAGAGACAGATAAAGAACTGCAAATATATGAAAGCCATACTTGCTGCTAACGAGGTCTGGTCTGTTTTTATTAACTGTAGGCTAAATCATGATTAGTGAAGCCACGGATACAAAGGCACCTGTATGTTGTGGTTAAATGGATTTTAAAGATGTGTATTATTCAGATCTAGTATCTTGCACAGATAATTTCAGGTTTTTTTATTTGGAATAAGAGTTTTGAATTGCTCTTTTTTTTCACAACTTTCATCTCCTCCCACATCAGATGTAAATGAACTGGGTTAATATGTTCTACCTCATTTTCTTCCTACTAACAGTGAGGCACTCTCCCACCCCAGCCTCTCTCCATCTTGTTGTCAAGAAAACCACAGCTTCATTTCTTTATTAACTTTTAAAATAAGATTCCCTATTCATTGTCTTGTTTACAGTCTGCCGCTTTCGGCAGCCAGAAGGAGTCAGCATTCTCCAGGTCCAGCCCAAATACGGCAATTTGAAATTAATGTGCTTTGGAGGATTATTTTACATATGGCATAAGTAGTCCTAACAATAACTATATTGTTTTTTAATCTGCATAACTTTTAAATGGATGAATTTAAATTCCTAGAATTCTCAGAAATGTCCAGTCCATCTGTCAGAAAGATCCACACAGGTTGGAAAAATTACCATAGACTTTATAATCTCCAATGTGTGACTTCCTTCAATTCATTTAATTACTGACAATAATTCCCTCTCGTGTGTGTGTGTGTGTGTGTGTACACCTTTGAACTAATGTTGACTCCTACCTGGACCAGACTCACTGTCAGAGATGGTGTAGGGTTATCTGTTGGACCAGGGGAGAGGGTGTTGAACTAGATGACCTACAGTACAAAGTCCCTTCCAACTCTGTTACTCTGTTATCTGGACCAGTCCCTGAAGTGGTCTTGGTAAGATTTCAGAAGTGGTTTGCCATTGCTGCATTCCTAGGTCTGAGAGAACAACTGGTCACCCAATTGGCTTTGTGCCTAAGGCAGGACTAGAACTCATGGTCTTCCGATTTCTACTGGATTGTGCAATTCTGGTTTAAAAATTAAACTGAAAAGATGTTGGAAGTGCATTGGCAAGTCTTGAACCACTGCCATCATAATTATGGTGGCTGTTTTACAACAGTTATCCCATATTATAAAATGGAGGGCAATCATGACACTCGTCCATAAATTCTTTTTTTTTAAAAAATGTTTTTTTTATTGATTTTACAATTAAAACAAACAACAACACATACATTAAATGAAAGAGAGAAAAAGAAGAAAGGGAGAAGAAAATAGAAAGAAAAAATAGAAAACAATTAAAAACATTCTCATCTTCAACAGTTTGTAAGACCTCTTTTTTATCCTTATTTTATGCCATATACACACACCTAATCCTTACATATATATGTGTATCACTACTATGGATTTATCCTATCCTCTCTTGCCTTTTAGTGTGAAGTCTATCTTTGGTCTATCCATTTGTACCAGCAATTCCAACTGTTGCAGTATATTGAAGTTTATTTTTTAATGCCAAAGTTAATTTGTCAATTTCTGCACAACTTGAAATTTTTTGAATGATCATCTCCTCTGATGGAACATGAGGCTGCTTCCAACATTGTGCAAAAGCCAATCTGGCCGCTGTTAAAATGTGCATTATTATATATTTTACTTTTTTTGATATTTGTTTATCAAAGATCCCTAACATGAGCATGGTAATAAGCCAGGGAGATGGCTATCATATAGACTAAAAAAAAAAGGAAAGAAAAGAGATTGATATATCAGCTAATAGATGGAAAGGTGGATATACAACAGGAGATAGAACAGAAAAAAGAAATTGCCCATAAGTATTTTGAAGAGTTATATAAAAAGGAAGAAGTTAATGAAGATAGAATAAGAAACTATTTAGATGAAGTGAAGGATAAAGCAATTGGGGAAGAAATGGAAAAATTATTAAACAAGTCATTACTTGGTTTGAATTGAAATCAGCAATAGAGAACCAGAAAAACAATAAATCCCCAGGACCAGATGGGATTCCAGGGGAGCTGTACAAGGCAATAGCAGAACAAATAGGACCTCTTATGGAGGAAGTTTTTGATGACGTCTTATTGGTAGCCAGGATGCCAGACTCATGGAGGGGGCCATTGATTTCGCTGATCCCGAAGGAGGATTCGGATCCCCGATATATACATAATTATAGGCCAATTTCACTGTTAAATACTGATTACAAAATATTCACTTCTATTATAGCAAGTAGACTAAAAAGAATGTTAAATGAGCATATATATGAAGATCAAAATGGATTTCTTCCGACCAGACAAATCAGGAACAACTTAAGAATAGTACTGGATGTCTTAGAATTTTACGAAGCCCACCCCGAAAAACAAATTGCACTTGTGTTTTTAGATGCAGAGAAGGCCTTCGATAATTTAAATTGGCAATTTTTACTCCAAAAAATTTATAATAGGAATTTAGGCACCCAATTTGAAAATATTATAGCAACCATTTATGATACACAACAGGCTAAAATTATATTAAACGGGGAATATACCCGCCCAATAAAAATAGAAAAAGGAGTCAGACAGGGCTGCCCACTCTCACCCCTGCTCTTCATATTATCATTAGAAGCATTACTAATGCAAATTAGACAGAACCCAGACATAAAAGGATTAAAGGTTAAGAAAGAAGAATATAAGTTGCAAGCGTTTGCAGATGATATGATTTTTTTCATTGAGGAACCAATAGAAAGAGGAAAAAATTGATGAATGAATTAAATCCTCCAGTAGCAGGACTTAAAATTAATAGGAAGAAAACAAAATTAATGACTAAAAATTTAACAGAAAAACAGAAAATAGAACTAGAAGAAGTTATGGGAATACAAGTGATAAAGAAAATATTTAGGGATATGGTTGACAGCACATTGTAAGACACTTAAGGAAAATAATTATGATAAATTGATGCAACAGGTAAAGAAGGATTTAGAAACATGGGGCAAGCTGCAACTTTCATTATTAGGCAGGATTGCTGCTATTAAAATGAATATTCTTCCAAAATTCCTATAAATATTTCAGACGATCCCAATCAAAGTACACAAACATTTTTTTTGAAGAACTTAATAAAATAACTGTAAAATTTATCTGGCAAGGGAAAAAAACTAGAATAAATTTAAAGGCAATGCAGGATATGAAGAGCAGGGGAGGGCTGGCACTTCCAAATTGGGAGTTGTATTATTGTGCAGCCTCTTTAGTAAGGTTGAAGGAATGGGTGAATTTAACCAATAAGAGAATATTATTCTTAGAAGGCCATGACTTGCAAAAGGGGTGGCATGCTTTTTTATGGGATATAGGGAAAACTAGCCAGAAATATTTTTACAGACACCTAATCAGAGATTCATTATTAACTAATTGGAAGAAAATACGGAAAAAACACTATTTAAAAATACCTGTTTGGATTTCAACAATGGAGGCGATGATTCACCCAAATAATCTGGATATCACTAAAATGATTAAATATAAGGATCTATTGGATGCACAAGGAAATTTGAAATCGTGGCAAGAACTTCAAGAGCAGGGACTAAAAATTGATAAGTGGCATATCTTCAAATTCAAAGTAGATATAAACAGGACAAGAAATAATTTGGAATTAACACTAAACTCCAGCAATTAGATAAAATTTTATTAGGATCAGGCAAAAAAAAAATATAACAAAATTTTATAATTATTTATTAGAAGTAGAATTAGAAGAAGAAATTGTAAAAGGGAACATGATAGCCTGGAGTAGGAATATAGGACGTAGCATCATCATAGCAGAATGGGAAAAGGTCTGGGATAGAAATAATAAAATTACAAAATCGGTAGCATACAAAGAAAACGCTTATAAAATGTTTTATAGATGGCACGTTCCTCCTTCGAGATTAGCGAAGATGCACCCCAATATGAGTCCAAATTGCTGGAAATGCAAAAAAAAGAGGGAACTTTTTTCCATATGTGATAGTCCTATACAAGCTCAAAAATATTGGCAGAAAATTAGAAATTGGCTGGAAGAAATGACAAGAGAACAGATCGAATTCAAACCACACTCATCCATAAATTCTTAAACCAATATATGATCCCTGGAAAAGGTGTGGCAGTTTTAAGGAGTTGGAAAATATCCCACATTCTCGCTCCATGTTATTCCAGAACACCTTTTTGCCCTCCTGATTGTAGCAACCATGAATTTAATGGGATAGTACTCCCAATTTTCTTCCTTCTAAGACTGACTTTGGAAGGAACAAAGAAAATCCCTCAAATTTTACTGAATTTTGACTGACCCATAAACACTGCAGATGACCTGACCCAAGCCAGCCCAGAATGTTCATTTTAATTAAGAAACTTTACAGTCCATTTAATCTGAGCGCTTTAGAGATGAAAGACTCGCTGCTGCGGCAGGAAACTAACCTTCTGAAATTGTAACCCAGCCTCTGATGCACCTGTTGTGATTTTTCATGGTGCACATTCTAGCTTTCCCAGACATTTTAAGAAATGATAACAGTGTAATCCTTCCTGTTCTGCCTTTCATCATAGGAGGATTTAAAGCTTTAATTATATTCCACAAATCTAGCAAAGAAAAAAAAAAGAAATGGCTGTTGAAGGCTTTGCTTTCTCTCATTGCCTAAGCCCATGCCTTTTAGGGAAATGTTCAGAGCCTGAAATTTAGTTGGTGGAGTTTTTTTGTGGAAAGGAAGGAATATTAATAGCATTTAGAACTCATCAATATTCATTTATCCTTGAAATAAGAGCCAAGGAGTTATAGTCTATTAAGTAATAGGAACATCTATTTTCATCCATCCGTTGTACGGTAGTATGATTGTGGTTACTTAAACCACTGGACGACAGCACTTTATAATGAAATTCTGGCCCTTGTATGTCTAGAAGTATCTTTATTATTATTTATAGACTTCATATGATGCCTGATCTTATGTTTAAGTGAGTGTTAAATATTCAGTCTCAGTGGTTGCTATGGTCAGGAGAATATCTGCCAGAGAAGGGTTGGCTCAAGTAGTGGACTTTACATAATATTTTAATTCATTATTAATGTTTAGCATTAGACTCTGCTATGAATAACACCTTGTGTGTTCTGAATATTCTCATGTTTCTCTAGAAAATAGAAGTATTTCCAGGAAAAATACTGTTCTTATAGAAGAAAAATTACTCCATTACAGTCCTCTGAAATAGAGTATTTTATTCCATTTAGGATGACAGCCATTATTAAAAACCTTAACAAATTAAAGTGTACCCAGAAAATAATCCTCTAAAATAATGAAGGGTCTGTTCCAAGTTTTACAAAGAGCAGAAGAGAAGAAAAAATGGGAAACCTTCATTATCAAAAGCAGGGCTGCCAGACTCACAGCCCATGGGTTGGATTTGTCACGCGAAGTCTTGATATGTCACATGATGACACTATGGCGACGCAAGTTTGACAGCCCTGATCTGAAGGGTTAAAGATTCCAATTGGTAGACGATAGAGAACATTTCTCCAGTGTTACTGCAGAAAGTAAGTCAAGAACCAGGAGAGGAAAACTGCAGAATTATATATTTTGGCTAAACTATAAAAGATGCTTCTTATGAGTGCCAACATGGTGTATTGGTTAAGATGCTGCCCCATGAACAGGGACTCAGGTTCTAGTTCTCTTCTAGAAACAGAAGGCAGTTAGGTGATTTTCGGTCAGATGTTTCCTCTCAGCCCTAATCATATCTTGGAATAATAAGCCAGCTGAAAAATACAAGCTAGTTTTGGTATCACTGATTACAGGATAAACACTAAGAACATTAGGAGAAGCCAACAGGATGACTATGGCCCAGCCAGTCCCACTTAACCCAATCCACCTCACAGGTTGGTTGTTGTGAGGGAAAAAAAAGAAGCAGGAGTATTAATTTGGGGGGGTGTTTTTTTTTTTTTTTACTTTTAGGCTAATAAATAGTGTGTTATGGCTGTCATTGAAGACAGATCTAGACAACTATGGTTGTTGAAGATTAGCTTCTGGTTTTGGGAAAGCACTTGGGTGGCTAATAATCCTAGAATGGACTGGACAATGTTACATTGTGTACCTTTGTTGTGTTTATTGGTTTGAAAGAAGACAAAGAGAAGGACCCACGGTGGAAAAAAAATCTGCCCTGTACAGTTTATCCACCAGAGATTGAAGCAACGGAAGATAAGAGGTTTACCAGCCAGAGAAAGACAGCTGTCGGGCTGGACTAACAAACAAACTGGCAACCAGTATGCTTAGGCCCTTTCTGAAAATGTTAGTTTATTTTGTGTTCTACGGTGAAGCTAGTATCTCCTACAGATATCTTTATCTTTTATATCCCAAACAATAGGTGGTATTTTGCGTTTGCGTCAGTCTAAGCTGCCCTTGAGATTCAAAAGTATGTATGGAGTTGTACTGTTCAAACAAAACTTCTCACATGCAAACAACTGACACAAATAAAATTGAAGTATTTACTACCTAATCAAAACACATATCTTGGTGTATTTTTGGAAAGAATGGGATGGAATACAAATAACATAACAAACATCACATCACATCACATCACATCACATGAGAAAGTTTTAGTTAACTGAGACAATGCTCTGTGCCCAACAGTTGAACAAATTGTAGGATAGTCTCTAAATGTATTAAATAAACTGAAGCTGTTGCAAAGAGTAGCATATATGGGTAGCATAAAAGGGTTCTATGGTTACTTTTAGGGATCTATGGTTAATTTTAGCTTAATTGTCTTACCCTGGTGTCAAATTGTAAAGCCAGAGTAGCAATAACACTAGCAGTTAGACTTATATACTGCTTTATAGTGCTTTAGAGTCCTCTCTAAGCAGTTTTACAGAGTCAGCATATTGCCCCCAACAATCTGGATCCTCATTTTACCCACCTTGGAAGGACGAAAGGCTGATGGGATTTGAACTGACAAATTGCAGGCAGCTGATAGTCAGCAGAAGTGGCCTGCAGTACTGCACTCTAACCACTATGCCACCAAGGCTCTGGAATATGTTCTAAGATCCATCTTCCCATGAAATATACGGGAATGCATGTATGTATCGTTGCTTGCATACATTTCAAATATTGTCTTCTTCAGCTTGCCAGTAACCTACCAGAACAATGATATTTTTTTTCAGCGCTATTGTAAAATTCATTTTTCATACTTCTGACCGTTGTAGCATCCCCATGGTCATTTGATCAAATCGTGGGCACTTGGCAACTGTATTTATGACGGTTGCAGTATCCCAGGGTCATATGATCCCCTTTTGCGACCTTCTGACAAGCAAAGGGGGAAACCAGATTCATTTTAAATCATGTCACTAACTTAGCAACTGCAGTGGTTCACTTGGTAAAAAAGGTTGTAAAAATTCAGGCAAAACTCACTTAACACTTACCTGACTTGCCTAGCAATAGAAATTTTAGGCTCAATTGTGGTTGTAAGTCGAGGACTAGCTGTGCTGGTAGCTTTCCGCCCTTCTCATGTTAATGATAAAGACAAGGACATTTTTCCTTTAGAACAAAATATTTGACACCAGCTGTAATACATTATGAATTCACATTTTTATTTAATGCTTCGCTTCCCAAGTGCAGTTCAGAATTCATTATTGACTTTCACAAAAATGATGTGCAATAACATGTTTTTATTTCTAACCTAATTGGGGGAACAAAATCACAGCAGACAATGTGTGACTGTTGTGGGCTATTAATGATTCTCATGCCTCCCAAATCATGCCTGTTTATCTCTGTCCATCGCTTCTGAATTGTTCATAATTCCAGACGCTGCAACAATCCAGCAATTGAAACAGTGCTAATTAATGGAAATTGTACATTTTAATTGGAAGTGTTGGGCCAGGATCAAGACAAAGAAGTTTTAAAAGGGATTGGAGAATCGCAGAGGGGGATACAACTCATCAGATGTTCAGTGTCATCGTCCGTAATCATTTCCAGGTTTTACGTGGAATATACGAAGAAAATGAGGTCCCAGAGGTTCTCCTAGGTGTTTAATGTTACCCAAGTAGCAACACTCTGCTCCTATAAAAATCTAACTTGGATAAGTACAACCTTTTAAAAGAGAACTTTTCAAACACAATGAAAATTCTCAGCAAATGCATTAGACTGCTACCTGGGGTGTTATAATCAGGAAAAATCCTTAATTACATAGTTGCTTCAGTAATCTCAAGAAAATGCTCTGACAATTTTCCTGTTTGCTGGGAGTTGAAAATGAAGCGGTAAACTCTCAAAGGTAGTGCTCAAAAGTGCCATTTGTCAGAAACAACAGCACTCTTCAACATTATTTTTCTTGCTCCCCTTTTATCTGGTGTTTATTTGTAGACCTGAAGAGCATTTATAGTTCAAAATAAATTACTGTGATCACTGGGTCACAATGGAATGCCTCAGAGACAGAAAAGAGCCGATTTTAAAGAATATGGCGTTTCTTTATAGTGAAAAGCTGACCAATTACTTATTTATTGTACCCATTTCTCTAGAAACCTTTCCTATTTCTTTTACTGTCGTTACTTATTTGTCAGGAGAAGGTTATCCTGATGCTGCATCATAAATATCTACAGGTGTTTATCACACTTTAGTGAAAAGAGGTTGAAAGAAAATTATCGACTGTTGTCACTTTAGGGCTGAAAAGATTTTAGATCTTATCTCTTAACTTCAAGAGTTTGTTAGACTTTGAAGTTTAATCAGGCAGAAAAGGTGTGTGACTAAACTGCCTTTGATAAATACACGTTAATGAATTTGACTATAGGCAGAATTAAAAGCATGCCAAGATATTTATTATGGCAGAAAACAGAGCTGTTTTTGCATTATTTCTAAAAGAAAAGATGCAAAATCGGGACTATAGGACAAAAAATAAGGGGTGGTCTGGTAAAATAAGATAGGGGCTGTTTGTGTTGAACCTCTGTTCAGGTATGGCTATAAAGTTAATGCTACTTACTACAAGAGCCTGCCAGAAAAATTGAAAAGCAAATAACACACTTAAGAATTTAAGAGACCTAATTGACAGGGGTGGGATTCTACCAGTTTGCACCTATTTGCTAGAACCAGTTGTTAACATTCTAACCAGTTCAGAGAACCAATTGTTAGAAAAAATTACTGGCCTAATCCTGTAAGGAAGGCAGGAAGGAAACATTCTGGAGTTGCTTACAGAAACTGCCTCTCCATTAACCCTTGTTACATTCTTGGCAGGATTAGACTTCCTGTCTCAGGAACGTCTCTGGAGTTTTTTTCCCCTCCTTTGCTGGTACTTTGCTTGTATGGAGTGACCATTCACCGCTACAATGGCACTGAAAAAAGTGACATGACCATTTTTCAAACTTATGACTGTTGCAGCATCCCCACAGTCATGAGAGGCCAGGCGAGGAGATGCGTGCCTCGATGTGAAGGATATTGAGTTGACCAAGCCCAGCCAATAACATGACCACCAAGCCACGTCCACCTAGTCACATGACCACAAAGCCATGCCCACCAAATAAGCCACACCCACAGAACCGGTTGTTAAAAAATTTGAAACCCGCCCCTGCTAATTGGTGTTATCTATTTATTTATTTTTTTGGGACTTGGGTGGCACTTGATGGCTCCATGGTTAAGGTGCTGAGCTCATCAGCTGGAAAGCTGGCAGTTCATGCTCTAGACCCAAATGCCACATGATGGGGTGAGTTCCTGTCCTTTCTCCAACTCCTGCCTACCTAGCAGTTTGAAAGCATGGAAATGCGAGTATTTCGGAGGGAAGTTATTTTATTTATTTGTTTAATTTTTATTGCTGCCTATTTGCACATGGTGACTCATGGCGGCTTATAGAATATAAAACCTCATTTAAAATGAAACTAATAAAAAAGAATCAAATAATATAATATAGAATCACCCCCACCCCTCGCCCTGGCAACAGCAGATCATACGAGCCATTTAATGGGCTCCATCTTGCTTTGGGTTCCCCAGGCCTACTGGCAGCATCAGGTCCTCAGCACCTTCTGGAAGAGAGTGGGAGCCATTTTAATCTCTGGGGAAATGATGTTCCAAAGACAGGGAGCCACCATGGAGAAGGCCCCTTTTCTAGATCTTACCAGGTGTATCTCTCTAGGGGATGAGACCCGCAGTGTTCCCTATCTCCCAGCTCTGATGGGTCTGGTAGATGTGACTGGCAAATACAGTCCCGCAGATAAATTTGGTCCCAAGCCATGAAAGGCTTAGTTAACAATACTCCATGATTACTATGGAAATGTCTTCAGACTCTGCGGCTCAATGGCCTTGAAACTAAGTAAGCAACCCCACTACAGTCAGCAGTGTCTAGCAGAGTAAAACCCGCAGGGACTCTTTTACTTCACTTTACTTTATTTCTTTGTACTAGCTAGCAGTAGTTCTGTAGTGTTCCCAATAAGATTTTTTTCCAGATCCTCTGTAGAGATGAGAAAGTCTGGACTTGGACTTCTTTTGCATACAAAGTATTTCTACTTCTACTGATGTTCTTTACTTTGAATTATTTTTGTATTATGTTCATTTATTAACCCTCTTGTATGTTATGCTTATCTGCCAGTAATTCAGCATTTCAGACATGGTTGACTTTTACCCTGCCTTTTTTGTTGAAATCCTTTGTTGCTTGTTCTTTAATTTCCCTTTTAGCTGCATGCAATGTGTGGATTTTTTAAAAATTTACTGGGATGTTCCCAAGGGTAAAAGCACTATTTTCAAAGTGCGCAATCCTTATGTGAAGATCCTCTTTGAAGGAATTTATTTCTGATACATATTTCAAATATCTCACCACTTAGGATTTCTTTTTAGTGTACTACAAACGGAAAAGTATGATTAGTTCTTTGCCTGCTAATGAGTACATTTTCTTATTTGCTTCATATAATTGTCCAGCTGAGATAGAATAAAGTTTATTTAATAAGGCTTTCTAGAATTAGAATTAGACAATTCTGGATAAACCGTTTAATGAGAGTTAGCCTTTAAAGTCAAAGTAATGCAGATTTACTAGAATACTTTAATATGCTAGAAATCTCTTTACAGTTACAGTTTTTGTTTTTTTTTAAATGAATTCCTTTGTCCATTTTGAAGGACATTTTTGCAATAGAACTAGACTTTAAACTCCATTCAGAAATGTAGTCTTTATATATATATTTTTTTTAAAAAGTTCAGTTATATTCCAAAGAATATATTCAGTCTTGAATCTTAGATTAATTTTTTATTTCCTTTTTTTCTTATGATTATGTCATGTATGTCTTGGACGTGAGATTCTAGAGAACCAAAGAATGAATGTATAAAATATGTTAATTATAAAATACAGAGGGTCTTAGAGGATACAGATAACCCGGATTCATGATAGTCTGGTCTCAAGTCCAGGTATGGGGTGAGAACCTTCATAGGAAACAAGGAATTCCTGTCAAGGAATAATTTATATCACAGTCATGAAAATAAGCGTTTCAGCATTATCTCTCTGCAAAGGATTTGAGGTTCTTTTTAACCTGAGAGATTGTGAATCAAGCACATCACAGTTTATTTGCATCTCTTGGTTTGTAGTTTTGAAAGCATCTCTGTTCCATAAAGGGCATTCATGCATATACAGAAGCAACCAGAAACAATTTTAAAAATGGTCACAAAAGTCTTGCAAAAGATGTGCTTGAATTCATCACTCAAAGATGCTCACAGGTGCTAAGTGAAGCAAATCATTTGAATGCTAGATATATCCCTAATGATTGCATACTTATTTATATCAATATATTTCTTTCTGCATTTATATACTAAAACATTGGGGTTGCTAGCATTTCCACTTGTAAGCTCAGTTTTGTTCCATTTCGATTCATGGCAGCTGGAAGTGGATGGATTTCCAACAATAATACAACCTCTGGTGAGAAAGCTGCAGCTGCACCTCTGCAAACCAATGAAGATACTTTGGTTCAGAGAGCAGAGCATATTCCAGCAGGCAAGCGGACTCCAATGTGTGCTCAGTGCAATCAAGTCATCAGGTTGGTACTATTTTCTATATACATGATTGTTGTATATACATGAGGTGCAGGATGGCACCTCTTATTCTACAAAGAACTTGTATATGAGTAATTGTAACTCATCGATTGAAACTACTTCAGTGCTATTCTTGAGTTGAACTCTTGAACATACTGATTTCATAATACAACAAATAAATGCTAATTAATAAGGTTCATACAATATGGTCAGTAAAATGAATATATGCTTCCATTTGGAACATAGCAGAAAGCTGGGGAAGTATCCATTTTGGTCCACTAAAAATTGTGCAAACATGTGAATTCTTACATAGTTGAAATACTGTAAGTATTTTACTGGTTATCATAATTGTCTCAATCATAGAATCCAGAAATTTTCAGGAGGAATTGTTTTATTGAGTATTGATTGGTATATCAAGCTTATAGCTTATATGGGCATATTATTAGAAGTGGATGTTCACACAGGGTCAGAAAGTAAAAGAAAAGACAAGTGAAAAGGTTATATAGAATCATCTGGCATTCTTATAAAGATTATATCATGTTGTTTCCCTACTGTTGCAGTACAATACTTTGGGAAGCTTATGATAGCCTTCAGCTTTTGGGGTTCAGGTTTTAGTATAATTACAGTTCATGCCCTTTGAGGCAGTATTACCTGTGAAAAGGTAAGAACTGGATCAAGTGACATTCCCCAGCACACCTGTGTTGCAGCCAAACGCATTGTACACCTGATTACTTTACACTAATGCATGAAATAACCATGATGTACAAGTCCCCCAAATTTAAGATAGAGTATCTTATAACTTTTTAATTAATATCCTTAAATTATTGATACATTTGTCTAAAAGTTACCACACTTTTTTGCAATCTTATGACAGGCTCTCGTTCCATTTTGCAGTATCAAGATCTGGTTTTTCCTGTGTATTATATCTGTGAAATATTTGTAGTAAAATTCTAATAGATTGTTCTATGCAATAGCTGAAAAGTCTCAGAATATCATTGAATAAAATAATTAAACTTGTCAACTTAGAATCTTGGTATTGATACATTTCTGTATCATTTACATGAAAGGGATTTTTTTTTAAAAAAAGTATGAATTTCTTTAAATTCTTTTTCTCCCTAACTAAAGAAATTTTCTGCAAGATAAATGAGAAATTAAAGTGCAATTTAACTGCCAAAAGAAATGGAAAATTCTTGGGAAAAGATACTTAAGATAAAGTTGCATTTATTTTTTTTTGAAACAAATTTTTATTAATTTTAAAGATAAAACAACACATCATTAACCATTAAATACATAAACACATAAAACCTCTTAACATTGTAAATCCTTACAAGTCAAACAAAACATTATTTTTATACAGCATAATTCCAATTTATCCCATCTCCATATGGACACACAAATATCTTCCAGCAAATTTCTCATTATTTCTCTTTACTCCTATTCAATTTCATTTCTCTTCCATATTTATCCATTTTATAGTCATCATATTCTTTTCTTTCTGGCTTGTTTAAATTATTCTCGTCTAACATTCCTCCAAGGTTTTATTGATTCTTTTTTCCTTTTTTTTTTATAAAAAACAAATTTTGTTAGTTTTACCATAAACACAATACACAAACATACAAACACAAAACATAAACAAAACTAAAAGATCTTTTCTGAAGGTTGTCTGTTCCCGGGTTAAAACTCTTTACACAGACACAAATTCAAACATCATATTCAACCCATATCTCCTTCCATATCTTAGTATCATTTTCTTTTTTATATATATATATAAAAACCATTTTTATCAATTTTATAAGAACAATGCACAAAGAATCAAGGCATAACAGCTTATAAATTCTTTTCTAAGAAAAAATAATAATAAAAGACCAATAAGGCATAACATTTCCAGATTATAATATCAATATTTCATATAATATTAACTTCATATCTTGTCCCTACTTCTCTTTTCCATCCAAATTATTTATTAATTAAAATTTTATTGCCTTTTATCAATATACAAAATCCCCCCCCCCAAAAAAAGCATATATATCCTTCCATATCTTATTACCATTTTCAACAACATTCTTTGTCTGTTTTATTTCCAATTATCCATTCATCTTTTTTTTTCTTTTACTATACTTCTCCTGTACACCAATTGGAGTAACATCTATAACTCATTACCCTAACTTAGAAATACTACATATTACAATCTTTCTTGGGATTCTGTTTAAAAGATTCTAAAATTACATAATAAATTTTATATTCTAAATACACATATAAAAACACAATCTTATATACCCTCCAGAATCCCTCTTTTAATCTAAATTAAATTCACCCATTGTCTCTAAATAAACTTTTTTTCTTTAGGTCTTGCTTCCCCCCATAAAGGCTTCTCCTCCCCCCCTTTCTCTCTTGCTTATTCTTCTCCTTGCTCTTTCTACCCCTTTGCTTTTTCCCATCGCTTTTCTTACTCCTTTTCCTTTGCTTTCTAACCTTGCCTCCACCTTTTCGCTCATTTTTCTCTCTTTTGGTTGTTTTTATAATTCTTAAAATCCCCTTTTTCTTATCCTTTTTCTCCTCCTCTCCGGAAGGGACCCATTGTTCATCAAAGATGGCTTCTTCTTCCTCTTCTTCCTTGTCCCAGTCCTTCTGCTGCGTAATCAACTTTTCAACAGAACATAACACCATTTCTAAGAATTGAAACAAAGCGCCCAAAGTATCTTCTTTTTTATATTTTTGATATTCAATCTCTAGTTCATCCACAAACAATGCCATTATGAAAAGGGAAACTTTTTCCAAAACAACCACAAGTATTTTTAATCAAAGATAATCAAAAGCAATTAAAAAAAAAAATTCCAAAAGTTAATACTTTTCTTCCTTCTTCTCTTTCTCTTTCTGGATTAATTTTTAATCAAAGAGGTCCAATTACCATATATCTTCTTTTGGGATCCACAAAGACGTTCTAGACAATCTCCTCCTTTTTCAGCTTCTGCTCCAATTTTTTTTCTCCCTTCCCACTTGCAATGACAATTTTAAATAATCAAAAATCCATACCTCCAGCAGAGATTTTCCAATTTCTTAAATTTTTCAATGTCCAAAAATCCCTTTGTCTCTTAACTTCAGCTTTCAAAGCAATCCACTTTCAATGTCTAATATATCCAAATATTTCTGCTTTTTCCATGGGGTGGGAGAGTAAAAAAAAAAAAAGTTCCCTTTAAGAGCTTCTCCGCCGCTTTTCGCTCTTCTTAGGGATACAATGTATCCTCCAGCAATTCAAGCAGCTCAATTCCAGGCAGTTTAAAAGGTGTTACTTGACCCGGCTCAGACAGAACTTTCACTCTTCACACTTCCTCCAGCACAGTTCTTACCCGGTTGCTGGCTTCTTCATGGCGGCCATTGCTGACCGCCGCTCCACCGCCTTGGGAAAAAGGGGTTTTCCCGGAGAAGGGGGGGTCTGCGACACCCCCACCTCCCTATCTGACTCCCCTCTCTCTTCAGCTGTCCCTACAGGGCAGCCATATCCCCCTGACCCGTCTGGATCGGGGGTACCTCGACGGCTAGCACAGCAGGAATAGCGAGCTGTCGCGAATTCCTGCTGCCCCGAAGCCACGCAAACCGGAAGTTGAAGATAAAGTTGCATTTTTATCATACCTTCATGAACCTTTAAAATCATGACAGCTTCTGGTAATAGATCAGCTACTTTGTATTTACTTAATAGTCCCAAAAGTGCTTTTTCAAGAGACAACTGGACTTTCTGGCTTTTCTTTGAATATGTTTCGCTTCTCATCCAAGAAGCTTCTTCAGCTCTGAGAGAAAGTGAGAGAGAGAACTAAAGAAGCTTCTTGGATGAAAAGTGAAACGTCTTCAAAGAAAAACCAGAAATACCAGTTGCCTCTTGAAAAAGCACCTTTGGGACAACCATGACCTGGATGACTGAAAATCTCCATAGACATTTGCTTAGTTAATAATATAAAAAACATCAATTTAACCAACTTTTCCAGAGAATATGGATTTTCTATATATACCTTTTCTCTCATTGTCTTGCATAAATATTAACAGTTCCAGCAAATGACCTCTACAGAAGCATTTTTCCCCAGCTATGGAAGCACCTCTGTGACTTAACTCAATATTTTACTTTCCATTGACATAGTCATAGTTGGCTACCTCAGACTATAAAACAGCTATGCATTTATGCATTTCATCCAAATTATTTTCATTCATGAAACAGAACGTTGACTTGATTTACATAAATTTCATATTTAAAAGGATTACTGCTGATGCTGTCTATCTTTGCTTGGAATATAAATCTAGTTGATGTTTTTCTGTCAACTATATTATGTTTTCTTGCCCACATGTGATTTCCACTGAGTTCATGCACAGTATTTACAATAAAATCAATGAAAAAAATTCTATGATCACTTCCTCAGTGGTAGTCTCAGCTGCAGAATTTATTGATTCATTCAAAATTTGAAATACTGGAAATAATAATTTGCTTTTTCCCCACTGGAGCTTTACTCCTCTTCAGGTATAAGCTTCAAAATATTAAGATTCTTAAATGGCTGAAGAAAATTAAAGCACACCAAGTTCAAATATTCTCTGCTAAATGTAGCTGGTAGTATCAAAATACTTAGTCGTCCTTGCAAGTTCCTATTATGTTTTTTTCCAAGACTGTATTTTTAGTGCAGACAATTGGAAACTTGATCCTAAGTAGGGCCAGAAGTCCTACTCAGACTTGGTGTTTTCTAATGAGCCTCATAAATTAACCTGTGCTGTGAGAAGAGAGCAGTTTGTTATACATAAGGACTTAAATTGGATTTCTACATAGCTGAAAGAGCATTGATGTTAAACGGTGCCTGTACAGAGTTAAAGGGTATCGAGCAGGATCAGATATCCACAGAGCAACAAGGTTACCTGTAGAATTCAAGTGTCTGTATTTTTCAAATGATTTTTAAAGGTTCAAACATGGGGAAAAACACTGCTTTGTAATATTTGAGAAATAATTAACCTGTGTTTTATACATAGGCAGAATATAGTTCTACAGATGAAATGGCATGCATTCTTTTTTTTTGAAACTTTTAGAACAGAACAGAATAGAATAGAAATAGAATACAATTCTTTATTGGCCAAGTGTGATTCAACAAACAAGGAATTTGTCTTTGGTGCATATGCTCTCAATGTACATAAAAAGAAATAAAATACATTCATCAAGAATCGTAAGATACAACATTTAGTGATAGTCATAGGTTACTAAATAAAACAATATAAATTGTAGAGGTAGAAACAACAAGGTTATTGTCATAAGTGGGAGCAGATAGGTAATAGGAAGGATGAGAAGAATAATAGTAATACAGTCTTCGTAAATAGTTTGATAGTGTTATGGGAATTAGTTGTTTAGCAGAGTGATGGCATTTGGTTTAGCAGAGTGATGGCATTTTCACTTTGGTTGATTTAATTTTGCTTTTTGGTTTAGAGGAACTAAACAAAAACAATACATTCAAACCTTATGGTGAACATATCAGAGTATAAGAATTTTCTATCACATGTCTAGATGTCTCTTGGTAGAATCAGAAAGGTCTACCTTATTCTAGAAGCATTTTTTGGGGGGGGGAATAAAATGTTTCATTTTAATTATATTAAAGCATAAACATTCCATTCCAAGGTGAAGCACATTTTGAGACCTGTATTATTCCACTCTTGGATAACATATAGTGTACTTCGAATATCTCTTACATCAATTTTGGGTCTTCAGGATCTTATGTGCCAAAACTGGGTTTGTTTTTAGTTGCTGTGCTCTTTTTCAGAATTTGTCTTTTAAGAGATGAAACTATCCATTAATTGCTTACTTTGAATGATACCAAGACAAATGCTTGTTAATGGAGTTAGTTATACCTCGATATTTTTAAAAAATCCAGTGGAAGTTTTTTCTGTCTAGCAATAAATTTTGCCTTCTGCCTGCTGAAAGAAGATAGAAAGTAGATGTTCGATTGCATTTTATTAAACATGGAGTTTAAAATTAATGTCCATTTTTGTTTGAAACAGAGGGCCTTTCCTCGTAGCATTGGGGAAGTCCTGGCACCCTGAAGAGTTCAATTGTGCTCATTGCAAAACTTCCATGGCTTATATTGGCTTTGTGGAAGAGAAAGGAGCATTTTATTGCGAGGGTTGCTATGAGAAGTTCTTTGCCCCAGAATGTGCCCGATGTCAGAGGAAGATACTTGGAGTAAGTAAGATGTCAATTTGTAATTAACATTATAGAGTAGATGACTCACATACTCAAACTAGCTGTTTCTGTAAATATTGATGCAGAAGCAATAAAATAATTCCTTAATCTCGGTTTCAAAATTAGAATTATCTTTAGAGTTGTGCATTGCCTTTCTCTAGTGTTTTCCCTTTCCAGAATATCCTATTGTATCTTAATCCCACCTGGCTACTGTTCTCTGGGATTGGATCTGGTTATTACTGGAATAGAAAACACCAGGAATTCCAGAGCAATGGATAAGTCTGGAAAATAGAAAAACATCGTAGAAGGAGGCAATCACAAAACTACTGTGATAATACTGATAGGAAAACTGCATAGATGTATCTGTAGAGCCACAAGGAGTTGAGTTTGAGAGTAACTTTATCAGAGGAGCTATGATGGCCCAGTGATTAGAATGCAGTATTGCAGGCTAATTCTGCCCACTGCCAGAAGTTTGATCCTGACCAGCTCAATATTGACTCAGCCTTCCATCCTTCCAAGGTTGGTAAAATGAGGACTCAGGTTGATGGGGGCAATGACCCGATGTTGTAAGCCACCCAGAGAGTGTTGTAAAGCACTGTGGGACAGTGTATAAGTCTAAGTATATATTACTAAAGCTATGTAGTTTGGGAAAGGCTATACTGGATGTGAAAGCCAAAGTTTTAGCATCAGCTCTTTAAGAAGAGGTGAATAGACTCATTATGATTATCCCCAGAAGTTGGGGGGAGGAGGGGGATAATTTTTGAAATGTATCTTTCAATGTCAAGTGGAAAGGTCTCGATTTCTAAAATACCGTCAATGAATGTTGTGGTATTTAAAGCACAAGGTGTCGAGGACTCATCCTTCTATCAGATTTTCAGTTCTTAGCTTTTCCTTGAATAGTAGCTGTAGAGTTGATAACATCAATGCTCAAGGGATGTATTTCCCAATTTTTATGCTTTTATGCTGTTCCAAAAATATACAGAAAAAGCTATCTAATTCAAATATTCAAGTACTCACACATAAATCCTGTTTGTGTGTTTTGCTTTGCTTTGCTTTCTATGCTAGGAAGTAATAAATGCTTTGAAACAAAGCTGGCATGTCTCCTGCTTTGTGTGTGTGGCCTGTCACAAGCCCATTCGCAACAATATTTTCCATTTGGAAGATGGTGATCCTTACTGTGAGACAGGTGAGTGTTATCCATAGCAACCCAAATAAGGAAAATAAACAGGTGAGAAGACATTTATATTTAAAAAAAATACAGGGCTATTCTTTCCTTGCTGATGGGAATCTACCAGTTCAGTTGATAATGTTTCTATTTTTAACATAACATTTGAAAACAGGTCAGTTTCATGCAACTAGTGGCATCTAAAGTGGGGTACATTCAACTTTTTTATTGTAAGATTTGTTTGTCTTTGTCTTTATTTGTTTAATAAAGAAACTTTTAATTAAAAATGAATAAATAAAGTGGGGCAGAGCGTCCCCCAGTTCATTTGAACTGAAATGCCGTTCTTGATTTGATAGCAAATATGAGGACAACTTAAAATTATTAAATCTGGAATTTAAAGTTAGGTAAACAAGTCATCAGGTATAGTACTCTCTGTAGAAATGAAAATATTGGGGGAGGGGGGGAAAGATCAACATATCTAAAATGGGACATTATGTATTTATGGAATTTCCTACAGCAATTTATTAGTCATTTACTGTATATAATGTATCTTGCTTTCATAGATTTTTTTAAGAAATAGTTATTGCTTGGGCTTGCTTTCCTATTTCATTTTTTTCCTTTTTATTTTTTTATAGATAATTGTACTGTGTTCTTTTATTGCAGTCCTCTCTTTGTAAGGAAATTAATCACACTCTTTTTTGCTTGCAATTGAATAAGCAAAAACCAATGGGCATCTTTCCTGGCAGAAGGCAATAATTGCTTCACAAACAAAACAGATGCCAGAAAGTTGTTAAATTTTTTAAAAAGTATAATACAGATAAAGGAGAATACGACTGGTCCTCAACTTATGACCACAATTAAGCTCAACATTTCTGCTGCTAAGTGAGACATTTGCTAAGTGAGTTTTGCCCATTTTATGACCATTCTTGCCACAGCTGTTAAGTGAATCACTAAAGTTGATAAGTCAGTAATCTGGTTGTTAAGTGAATCTGGCTTCCTCATCGACTTTGCATGTCAGAAGTTCGCAAAGGGCAATCACATGACCTTGGGACACAGCAACAGCCATTGTTTTTTAAGTATGTTCATTAAGTATGAACCAGTTTCCAAGCATCTGAATTTTGTTCATGTGATCATGAGGATGCTACAAAGGTCATAGTTGTGAAAAATGGTCATTAAATCACTTTTCAGTGCCATTGTAACTTTGAATGGTCACTAAGTAAACTGTTGTAAGTCGAGGACTGTATTTGTAGTTCAAGGTTGAATGGTCTTTGATGCTGAGCTTTGTTGTTTACTTGCAGATGTTTCATTACCCAAACTAGGTAACTTCATCACTGGTAATAGGAAGTGGGGTTTAACCAGTGGTAGGATTCAAATAATTTAACAAACGGTTCGCCCAGGGTCAGTAGGAGACATGCCCCATCCCTGTCCTCCAGCTCCACCACACGTGGGATGAACCTCCTGCGATGGCCAACCTGACCCTGGGCGAACCGGTTGTTAAATTACCCCACCCCTGCTATTCAAGTAGATCCTGTTGCTGTGATGCAATGGAGAAACGGGCATCGAACAGGTCAGCATGAGGGAAGGAGAAGGAGCAGGGAGAAGAAAGGGGGAAATTGGCTGTTCTGTTGCCTGTTTCTCCATTGCAGTTCAGTGCCCAAAATCCACTTTGATTGCGGGAGGGGGGTATTTAACAATCAGTTCGCTTGAAACAGTCCAAATCGGCTGAATCCCTCCATTGGGTTTAACCCAGCTTTCACAACTTGAATGGAAGTAACAAAGCAATAACAAAAATAATTGAAGTATTCATCCCATGAGTTTTCATGGGAGGTCCCTCTTCAGCTGGAATTTCAGGTGAAAAATCAAAGATACAAATTCAATGTCCACACTTGGAAATCGTGCATCTCTGATCTGCCTTTTGTGGACTTTCCTCGCACAGATTATTTTAGGCTGCTGTTACCATGGTTAATGTAACAGGAGAAAAATCTTAAGACTATGTATCTAGGGTTGAAAAGGAAAGAAAACAGAAGCTCTTCAGTCTGTTCTAGCTACTGTTCCATAGAAAGCTTGTAAACCTCTTAAAAGTCTAAGCAGGAGCCAAGTTAAACAAATCTACGTTCATTTTCAGTATGATATTATGAGATGAAAGAGCTTGTCAGATTTAAAATAAACATATTTGAATAATGTGTCATATCAAAGATAGCATACAAATTTGGCAAGCTCCTTGAGTTGATAAAGTACTTCTCATTTAACCTCAAGCATGGAGTTGGTAGCTGGAGAAATGGGTGTACTTGATTGTTTATATAAATCACCATCTATCTTAAATAAATTGTGCATAATTTTAATTTGGCCCCTTCACCTCTGCAATAAATAAGTTATTGGAATACATGCATACTATGTGTACTGAATGTTACAAAAAATTGTACAAAATAGTCACATGGCTTAGGAAAATCTTTGATAAATTCCGCCCTGCATGTGATTCTTTTATTATATCCATTACCATATGAATGGTATTTCATCTTGGTCCTTTTACAGAATCAAATTGTTTGATGAAAAAAGTTTATTTGGAAAATCACAGTGACCCTAATAATTCCCATATAGCTACTTCACTGTGATTGTTACGCATCTTACCAAATCGGGACAGACATTGGAGAGCAGCAAATAATTATCTATATTTTCTTTGCTGCCATCTGGTGGTGATAATTTAATTTTATACCCCTAATCAGATTGCCAAATAGCAAAATATTTAATCCTCCTACAAGGAATAGTAGCTTGTTAAACTTCAAAGAGAAAAAGTCTACAAAAAATTTGTCCACTGTTGTAGGCATACAGCATTTATTCTCTTGTAGATTTTGCTGAAATAGCTGTTATTCTTTTAAGTGTCCACATTATGTATTCTACAGATTATTATGCATTATTTGGTTCCATGTGCCATGGATGTGAGTTCCCTATTGAAGCTGGGGACAGATTTCTGGAAGCCTTGGGCCATACTTGGCACGATACCTGTTTTGTGTGCTCAGTAAGTATAAAAACCGTATTATGAATGTGCAGGAGGTGGAGAAGAGTGGAAAGATAAGAATAAGCCAAGCTGGCAGAGCAAAATATCCAGAATCTAGTCCAGCATTCTGTCCTCCACAGATTCTAATGAAAAGCCCACAAGCAGATCATGAATGCAACTGCAGCTTCTTGTTAACAAGAACATGAAGAAGTTCAAATGTGCAAGCAATAGTCATTTAAACAGAACTCCATTGTTCAGTTCATCAGGGATTATAATTGTTGCTACTCAGTTACTCACACTTTGATCTTGTCCAGGCAAAATGTAATGTGTTAGATGTTGGAGTATTATCACAAGAGGATTTAAAATTTCAGATGCTAATGAAAGCTTAGTATTTAGTATTGGTTATTCCTATATTACGTTCAACATTAGAAACAATAATTATCTTATTTCCAGGCCTATTCATCGTGCTAGTGTTGACTTTCAAAGACTAAAAAAATATAATGTAACACCTAGTGTTCCATTGCGGTCTTATTATTTGATGTTTATTATACAATTTTGTTAGATTTTTGTTTTACCATGTATCACTTTGGCATGATTGCAATTGTAAAATACAGTTTAGAAACATTTAATAGCAACAATCAGGAAAAGTAGTATAAAGATGGGGAAAACTATGCAAACATCAATAATAAACTCTCCTTTTTTATGGCCCTGTAATCCCTTAATTTGGGATATAGCTGGGGCAACTGGATGGAGCTGAACGTTTACTGGCCAGATGCCCTTTCTGACACCACGTGTAGTTTGCAGCAGATATATTTTCTTTTTACCCCAACTGCCAGACCCTTAACCCGCAGTGGTCCATAGCATACCAGAAACAGAGCTGCACAAACAAGCAAAGACCCATTCGTGGGATGACGGCAGCACATGAAACTACGTTCCCTCTGGTCCATAGAAAACCCTCTTTCCTTGGAACCAGTTCCTGGTACCTAAAAGTTTGGGGGCCACTGCCCTAGAAGAGCAATATCTGCCACTACCTCGGATTGAACTCACAACCTTTTGAGTGTGAGCTGAGTGTTTTCACATTAGGCCACTGCCCCCACAGAAGTCAACAATATACTTAGAAAAAATTCTTTAAATGTGGAGCAAAATTCTCAATTCCTGATAGAGAATGAAAAATTGTTAGTAGCCATGGAATGTGGTTGATTCTCAACCAGAAAAAAAGAAGAAAATTTGAGAAAATGATAAATAGATTACAAAACTTGGATGTCAATATCAGGATCTGAACAAGAACATTTTGCACCACTTTTCTTGCAGATCCCATTTTTATGTAATAATTCACAATGACAAAAAGCAAAGAAATCTAGTTAGTTCAATAAGGCATTGAGTACTGAGAGGACTTGTATTTTATGTATGTATATAAAGTTTTAGAACACTGGCCTTTAATTAATTTTATGCTATTTCAGGTTTGCTGTGAGAGTTTGGAAGGCCAGACATTCTTCTCCAAGAAGGATAAGCCTCTATGCAAGAAACATGCTCACTCTGTGAACATCTGAAACATTAAAGGTTATTCCAACAAAAGGGAGAAAAGAACATGGCTGGGTATTGGTTTTCAAGATGTATTTATATAAACTTTAAATTTGTAGAAGCAAAGACATGGGAAGAAGTAGGGTTTATGACTTCACATGAAATAGAAAGAGGGATAACTAATTAGCTTTGCTCTGAGAGCTTTTGGTTGTGTTTCAGTTGTGAAGCTGAAATTTTCAATCCAGAATTTATTTCATGGGCATAAGGTTGGAAATAGTTGAATTAAAGTATATAATAAAAGATTGAAGCTACATGTTTTTTGTTAATAAGAGTAAATCTAAAAAAAAAAGTAGAACATTGCTGATTGGTTTTTATAATCAAGTAATACTTCACCTTAATCCAATACTTTGTAGCAAATTTTGCATTATTATTTAAATGCCATAAGCGATAACAGCTTCTTGGATACTGCAGAAACTAAAGAGGGTGGACCCTGATACCTAGCAAATTTAGAATTCGGTTTGTAGCCGCTTTGCAGGTGGGGACATAGATTTTGATTAATTGATCAGTTCAGGTAGAATCCAGCTCTTTATCAAAGAAACATTTGTCAAATGCAGAAAAAAGTAAAATAAGCTTTACTTATCAAGTATTCAAATAATCACTGAGATGAAAAGTTCTGTAAGTGTTCAGGAAGCATATGCACATTGTCTTGAAATAATATCAGATATTAAAAGAAGTCCAAGTAGTACACATAGATAGGATTGAAGTAAGATCAGATTTACATAAATTAAGTCCTTACTAATCATTTACATTGTGTGCACATAGCACTTATTTTGTTGTTGTAACATACAGAAACAGGTGGGGGATTTTAATTCCAGCTTTCTTAGATAATAAGCTGTGGTGGCGCAGTGGTTAGAATGCAGTACTACAGCCTAATTCTTCTGCCAGAAGTTCGAGTCTCACCAGGTTCAAGGTTGACTCAGCCTTCCATCCTTTCGAGGTGGATTAAATGAGGACCCAGATTGTTGGGGGCAATATGCTGACTCTGTAAACTGCTTACAGAGGGCTGTAAAGCACTATGAAGCGGTATATAAGTCTAAGTACTATTGCTATAGTAAGTACTGAAGGTTTTTATTTTCTTTTATGGTTTGGTCATCAGCTGCTTTAATCATGTGTATGTAAAATACATACTGAATTATGTTGAAATGCTTGTTTGCTTCCTCTATGCATTTGTGTATGTATAAGTAAATTTATGAACTAATTTTTCATCCTGTATATCTCAGCTCCTCTTTTGATAACAGTAGGGAGAAGAGACAAAAAGAAAGACAACTGATAGCATAATATGTTCTTTAATACAAAGATTTAAAAGAATAAGTGGATAGGTTCCCAAATGAGCAAAGAATTTAAATAAACTGTAAGTGTTCCATGAAGGCTGTGTCAAGGATCTTTATGAAGGTAGGAGAAAGGTCAAAATTTGCAAGATATGAACTTAGTGTCATGGTTCATGCTTCCCACTTTTGTGTGACATTGATACTTCACACAAATGAAATGGAGTTTGGGTCACATTGCTACACCTGCCATTTACAGCTGTTGACCTCGGGAATCCAGAGAGACATTGGCTGCTACTACTGTTTTGGAAATTCTAACCTTAAGAAATTAAAAATTATGATATCTGAGAACAATACTGAAGCATTAAACAAAGAAAAGCATAATTTGAATACATTAACTTGAAGCCCTCTTGTAGCCAAGTTGCCCTCCATAATATGTTTTCAGAATGGCCACGGGACTCCTAGTGGATGGTTTTGGTGTGTACTATGGATCAGTGATAGCTGAACTATGATAATTTTGCATAATAATATTTCCATATTGGAACCAATTTAGAGTTCCCAAGTATTTACTAAAGAGAGGAGGATTATATTGAATTTTGTGTAAGTTGTGTCATGCGATGACATCACAAAGTAAAAGTATTCAATCAAGTAAAATTATTCAAAAGTATTCATTCCAGTGTTGTAAGTATTCCAGCATTTTCATTTTACAAGCATTGAATAAATAGACTGGATCAGAGTTACCCAAAATAGTCTATTATAACCAAAGGAATTTCAATTAACCATATTTAATTTAGATTCTGTTGTCTTTTTATGGATCTGTTCTAAGTCTGTATCTAGCCCAGACATATGAGGTTTATTCTCTATTCCTTAGCTTCTTTAGATTTTTTTTATTCATTAATAAATATGATTCATTCATATATAAATACCACATTTATGTATTGTAGGAGAAATATGGTTACCAATCAACATTTCACAGGGCAGATTACAATTTGTAGAATAAGGTGACTTTGATTTAGTGGCAAATGTCCAGAATTTGAAAAGTTATTTTGCTCTGCATTCAGTAAATGCATAGCCTTTCCGTAACTGAGAATTTGGAGAACTGAAATTTCAGCCTCTGCCAGATTGAATAAGATTTGAGTTTGCTGCTGCTATTAAAATAGGACACAGGAGGAGAGGAGGAGAGTTGAATGGATAGTTTATGAATACTTTCCATAGCTAATAAGCCACTTATTTTATAAGACAGGATTTATGAAAACCTATTTATGCAAGCTGTTGCATATTGTAATTAATTAGTACATCATTCTTTGTAAATAGACCAATGTCCCTCTGGTACAAGAGCTAAGTTAAAAATTAAAGATGATTTGGTCTTCATATCCTGATAATCAAGAGTTTTGGAGTGATTTTCAAAAAGCAAGATGAAGAAAGTTGGATTTGGTTATTCTGCATTTTTTGTGAAGTTAGTTTTGTTTCAATCCATTTATATTCTAGTGATCTTGGTATCAGTTCTCATTTTATTGTATTGCTCTGTTTTAAAACTTTTCACCTTTGCTAAACACGTAACTGCTTCTATTGTCATTTGTCTATCAGTTCAGTTGTTGCAAAAAAGCTTATTCATTAGCTTGATAAGATGTACACATCAATAAACATATCTGTGGAATTATATTTTCAATGCTTTGTTTTTATACCATCTCTGAGCTTAATACCATCACAGCAAAGCGGCCATATATCTTTATCTGTGACAAATTACAGGGAGTCCTTGATTTACAACAGTTCATTTAGTGACTGTTTGAAATTACAACAGCATTGAAAAAATAAGTTTTGGCCATTTTTCACACTTAGGATCGTTGGAGCATCTCCATGGTTAGGTGATTTACATTCAGATGCTTGACAACTGACTTATAGTTATGACCACTGCGGTGTCCTGGGTTCATTTTGCGGTCCTCTACCAAGATGGAGAAGCCAGATTCACTTAAAAACTGTGCCACTAATTTAGCAACTGCATTCACTTAACAAATATGGCAAGAAAAGTTGTAAAATGGAACTTAGCAAATTTCTCACTTAGCAACATAAATTCTGGGTCAAGGACTGCCTGTATTTGGTATTTTTCTTTTTCTTTTTTCTCTTTCATCAGCAGGCAGAAAACAATAGCTGACAAAGTTGTGTGCAAAGATTGCCTGATGTTCTTTCCAAGCCAGAGACCATCAATAGGAACTGCAATTCTATCTTTTCCAATGAGGTTTATCTGATACTGTATTTAGCCTTAGCACAAAGCATTCTCTGATTTCACTTTACGATACTTAACCATCTATAGTAACGTGGTCAATTACTTCATGAGAACAGTAGCTCCTGGGATTCTAATGAGCTTGGCATTTTTTTCTCTAGGAGAATGTACTGTTGCTTTCAACCTTATTTGTCTAACGAAAAAGTAACACTGCACATGACTATAAAAAGCTAGAGGTTGTTTTACAGGAATCCAGCCTCTGTTGCAAGTGTTTAGGCTACTATGATGAGGAACGCAAGTCTATTTAAACAGTATATTAAACTCCAAAAGTAAAATTATTAAAGGCATCAAGACTAAGCTCAAAAGCTTTGACAGCAGAGAGTATGTTTTTCTATCATTTTAGCAACAAGAAACAAAAATATTCATTAGAAAATTGTAATCTAGAATACTATCTATACCTCTAAAGCAGGGCTGTCAAACTCCCGTCCCATGGCTCAGATGCATCACGCACTGGCGACACCCATACCCGGTTTAGCAAAGGGGGGGGGAAGTCCCAATACATCACGTGATGTGAGTTTGACCCCTGCCTTACAGCTAAATTTCAAAATGTAAACCTTTCACTGTTTAACCCAAGGAAAAAAACCTTCCAGTCAGCTGACTGGTTTACTGTGTTAAGGGTCTTCAAAGCTTTTCTTACAGAACTTGGCATAAATTCCTTTATTCAATAAAACCTTTGTTTAGGGCAAAGTTTTAACTTTTCTGGGAATATTCATATCTGGCTTCAGATAAAGTCTTGGTAATATTAGAGATTCATTAAGATTTTATTATTTTCTAGTATTAACTAGGAGTTACCAGAAATAGCATGATGAAAAAAATGATTAGAAGATTACACATTACTAATGGCAAAGTAGAAGTCACCAAAAGATCATAGCTTTCACTAAAACCATTTAATAGAGTATTACAATTCCTCTAAGAAACTGTATGTTGTCATAGGACCTCTCAATCAATGGTATACTTTGTGCTATTTAAATTATAAAAGTGGGGGAAAAAACCCTGCCACTTCCTATCAAAGCTTCCAAAATAATTCCATTCTGAGAAGTCCTTGTCTTATACTTGGTACAGAAGTCTTGATTTTACAGTCAAAAATCAGCATGTAGTAAGTGTCCTGACCCATTTAATTTTTTAGTTCATGCAGAAAAATTATTATTACACCTGAATTATTTTGTATAATACAAAATGTATTATAAATAAATTTTGGATGTTTCTTTCACTGATCATGCATCATAGTGAAGTTTTATTCATCCTTATTTCAATTTGAAAATCTTTAAATTTTCTTTAAACATTGTATATAATATTTTTAGAAAATGGTTTGTTGGTTTAAAATGATTTAATACAGTTTATTCATTCAAATACTTGTTTTCATAGTTCTTCAAGAACTGAAACTGTTCTTGAAGATTATGTGACTTTTAAAAGACACATAAAATGATGTGCTAATTTTCCATTAAACATTAATAGCACAGAGGAATATGTAATTAAAATAGCATTTTAGTTTTGTTGTTGTTGTTCCTATACTTCCACAGCGAACCTTAAGATTCCTCATGCCTATATTAAAACAATAAATGCCATGTCAATCAGAACAGTATTAGGTTTATAGTAGTTTATTTTGTTCATTTAGCTTCTCGAACAAACATTATCACTTCACTGAGATGGTGGGTACTTACAATACAGTAATAAGAAACAAACTCACAAGATAATAAGAGACTCACATGGGAAAGCTATTTAGGGAGAAAGTGTAGTCAGTTAAACATTCACAGTTTTAGTTACATCCCAATTAATATTCTACTTGTGGAACAAAGCTAAGCAAGCCACTGGAATTGACCAAGAGAAGTGCCTGTTTATACTGTAGAAAGTGAATGTTGATCTGTACTTATTGAATGCAATATCACTTAGAAAATAATAACTACGATTGCAAAGCATTCAACTGGAACTTCATAAAGCCCAATAGTGCGAGTGAAGTTCCTCCTCCTCGAAGTATTAAAGCAGCTGTTCTCTCTGGAAGGTCAGCTTAGCTGCTTTGAAGATGTTTCCTGTTATCTGTACACATATACCTACACTGTATAAAACCTCTTCACAGTCCACCGAGAGTCCACTAGAGAGAGTGGTTTGTGCATTTGTGCATGTGCACACAGTGAAGAAAATTTTTAAAAACTGAGCCAGCCCTTCTGGAAGTTGTAGCTCCTTTAGTGTGTTTGAGAAAGGCTTTTACTCCAAAAGCTTTTTTAACAATAACAATATACTCGACAGCTAGATTTTTTTTTCATATACTGTATTGACAATGATGAAACTAATCTACTACAGTATATTTACCTGCAACTGTTTTTAATACAATAGCCTAGAAAATTAAGACTTTTAGACTGGCTTCACAGTAAGAATTGCTTGCTGCAACTCAGATTCTCCTTTGAATTAAATGGTATCATGATCTCTCTCTCTTTCTCTCTCTCTCTCTCTCTCACACACACACACAGTCACAAAACCTTGTTTTCATATGTGGAAAGTACAGCAAAGCTATTTACATGTTCAAAAAAATGGAATGGCTCAACAAGACCTATAACAGAGGAATGGTTGGTGGAGATGAAACTTGCAAATATAGCTAAATTTGATTAAAGAAGAGCGGCCTAAGCTTTTAGGCTCAACTGAAAATCCCTTTACATGAAACAGAAAACCTGCACTCATTATTTGTGGTTTTGATCATTTGGGGAAAAAAGGATGATAAAAAATTAGGGATTTTTTTGTAACTGGAGTGAGAGAGAATTTTGTAAATATAATTAAAGAGAATCAGAGCTATTTTTTCTCAACATTTTCCTTTTTTGTTTATTGCTTTTGCAGTCTGTTATATTTTATGTGTTTTGTAAAAAAAATATGGAAAAAATACTGTAAACAAAGAATTTGGCCACTAAATAAGGAATCGATGTACCACATAACAAAAATTACAACCAGACTTAAAAGGTACAATGGAATGAAGGGTACAAATGAAAACTTGCATAATAGAAAACCATTCAGGTATTACAAAGCATCATGGATGATAACATAGGTTTTATCCCAGCCTCGTAGAACAAATAAATCTCTTCAAAATGTACTCCTGAATCGTCCTTTGGAACAAAAAGATTCTGGGGTTAAGTACAAACCTTCACAGACTAACTTCTCCCACCTTCTATGACAGGGGTGTCAAACACAAGGCCTGTGGGCTGCATCCAACCCATAATGTGGTCAGATCTGGCCCACAGGGCCATCCTTATCTACCCAGTGCAAAGAGGAAAGATCAGGCCAGCATAGCTTTGCCCCAGGATACCCAGTGTGAAGAGGAAATATGGCAGCAGTTTGGGGAGTGGTGTCAAGCTAGTCATGCCCTCCCAGTCAGCCATTCCCTCCCAGTCGGCCATGGCTGTCCAGTGCCCCAAGGACAACCACAACCCTGATGCGGCCCCCAATGAAATTGAGTTTGACTGTGCTAGGACCATGCTGTTCTTTCCTCTTGTTTAAATGAAATATTAAGAAACACCAATATGGTCTTAAAATAAATGCTAACTTGTAATGGAGCATATCTGAACAACAAGACTGCCTTTGTAGAATCTCGTTCATTTTCAATTTATCTTACTGCAAAAATGGGGAGCTTGCCTCATTTTGAATGATGGCTTAAAGCCTCTGGGAGCTTGCAGACCATGGAAAAATGTTTCTCTAATTAGAGTAACAACCATAAACAAGTTGTCATATAGATATACATATATATATCTATAAGTATATCTACATGCATATCTATATGTATATGTATGGTATTCAGCTTTGTTCAGGTATTTTCCCATGTCATTATAGTTGTGCTTTTAAAGTTATAGCGACGTTTCGGCAGAATCTCATCTGCCATCATCAGGCTTCTATATTGTGTTCGTCTGTGAGTCAGGCATACAGAAGCCTGATGATGGCAGATGAGATTTTGCCGAAACGTCACCACAACTTAAAAGCACAACTATAATGATGTGGGAAAATACCCGAACAAAGCTGAATACCATACATATAGATACCCACAAAAACTTACGAAAATTTTATTTATATATATATATATATATATATATATATATATATATATCGTAGAATTGTGAAGATTTGCATCCCGAGATATAAGTTCAAAAGAAAGAAAGATTTGCTCTTCGGGAAAGTTTTTTATTTTTTGTTCAGAATTTTCGGATTTGTTATCTCAAGTCCGTCTTCAGTGAACTGTTAGATGGAGATGTGTCCAGGAAGGAGCTTTGGTCGTTATTTTTATCGTTGGTGTCAGCGTTCTGTGGATTGGCAGCACGGGCATCATCGCGTGATTGGCTTGTCAGTTGTTTGGATGCGAGTTGGTTTGTTTTTTGATGTTGTTCATCCAATTATCACGTAAACTTTGATAGTTGGGGTCAATGTCTTTGTGGCGATTAATGCAATTGGTGCCAGTATGCCATGCTTCAATAAATTCACGTGCATAACGTGTTTTGCCTGTGCCAATTATTTTGGTTGCATCCCAGTTAAAGTAATGATTTTGGTCTATGCTGTGTGTTGCTATTTGAGATAGTGGGTCTTTTCTTTTGACAGCTAGTGTGTGTTCATGGATTCTTTCGTGGAGTTGTTTTCCAGTTTGGCCAATGTATTTTTGGGGGCATGTTTTGCATGGTATTTCATATATGACGTTTTTCATTGAAGTGATTGGTAATTTGTCTTTGTCTGATATGAGTGTTTTTCTTAATGAAGTTGTTGGTTTGTGTGCAATATTGATGTTGAATGGTTGTAAGTGTCTTGATATGATTTCTGATACACCTTGTATGTATGGAAGTGAGTACCATTTAGGTGGATTTTGTGGGTTTTTGTTGTTTGTGTCTGTTTGTTTGTGTGATTTATGTGGTTTGTGTCTTAGGCAGTTTTTGATGAAGCTTTTTGGATATCCATTGTTTATGAAGAGGTTGTAGAGAAAATTTAGTTCTTCTTTTCGTATTTTTTTGTCTTGGCAATAAGTGTAGGCTCGTTTGAAGAGTGTTGAGATGCAGCTTCTTTTGTGTGTGGTAGGGTGGTTGCTTCTGTAGTGGAGTATAATGTCAGCATTTGTTTTCTTTCTGTATACGCTTGTTTGTAATTTGCCATTTTCAAGAAGTTTTAAGTTGACATCTAGAAATGATAATTGAGTATTATTCATTTCTTCTCGTGTAAATTGTATATCTGGGTGTATTGAGTTGATTGCTTTGTGTAGTTGTTCTAATTCAGTGCGTTTGACAATGACAAATGTGTCATCCACATATCGAAGCCATAGTTTTGGTTTGAGATTTGTAAAAACGGATTTTTCTAGATCTTGTAACACTATTTCAGCTATGAAACCTGAAATAGGAGAGCCCATTGGTGTGCCTTTTTTCTGGAGGTAGAATTTATTGTTAAATTGACAGTAGTTGGTTAGGCAGAGGGTGATTAGCTCCATTACTCTGTCATTACTCAAATAGCAACACACAGCATAGACCAAAATCATTACTTTAACTGGGATGCAACCAAAATAATTGGCACAGGCAAAACACGTTATGCACGTGAATTTATTGAAGCATGGCATACTGGCACCAATTGCATTAATCGCCACAAAGACATTGACCCCAACTATCAAAGTTTACGTGATAATTGGATGAACAACATCAAAAAACAAACCAACTCGCATCCAAACAACTGACAAGCCAATCACGCGATGATGCCCGTGCTGCCAATCCACAGAACGCTGACACCAACGATAAAAATAACGACCAAAGCTCCTTCCTGGACACATCTCCATCTAACAGTTCACTGAAGACGGACTTGAGATAACAAATCCGAAAATTCTGAACAAAAAATAAAAAACTTTCCCGAAGAGCAAATCTTTCTTTCTTTTGAATATATATATATATATATATATATATATATAAAAGGCCACATAAGATGCTACCACCACACTTCCACGTAGAAAGCAGACTCACACCCACACAGAAGATGAGACACGACCACGGACCAGAAGCTGCACCGCAGCTGCATAACTACCCGCTTCAAACCTCTCCGACCCATACATGAAGTGAACTGATGCCCACTATGAAGAAGCGGCATGACCACGAACGCGAAGCCAAACAGCAGGATCACAGCTCACCAGCTCAAATCCCCCAGCAAATAAGACTCACCTGAGCACAACCAAGCCCCACCTGAACAGAACACACCCCCAGCCAATCAGCACAGCCAACCCCCCAGCCAATCAGAGAACAGCCAGGCCCCCAACTAATGAGAACACCCCCCCAGCCAATCAGAGCACAGCCAAGCCCCCACCCAATCAAGTCAGACCCCCACTAGCAGTTAAAAGGAAGAAGCAGCTGCAAGCTCACATCACTCAGAAGCACAGAGCCGAAGACACAAGCCTGAAGATGATGAATGAAACTTCATTGAAACGTTGCCTAGATACCTCCAATTTTACGCAGGAGAAAACCCGAATAACGAAAGATAGATAGATAGATAGATAGATAGATAGATAGATAGATCTATCTATCTATCTATCTATCTATCTATCTATCTATCTATCTATCTATCTATCTATCTATCTTCATTAAGTTTTCGTGGGTACTTACATGAATGGTATTCAGCTTTGTTCGGGTATTTTCCCACGTCATTAAAGTTGTACAACTTTAAAAGCTGTAGCTTTTATATATATATGCACTGCTCAAAAAAAAAATAAAGGGAACACAAGAATAAGACATCCTAGATCTGAATGAATGAAATATTCTTATTAAATACTTTGTTCATTACATAGTTGAGCGTGCTGAAAACAAAATCACACAAAAATTATCAATGAAAATCAAATTTAGCAACCCATGGAGGTCTGGATTTGGAGTTACACTCAAAATTAAAGTGGAAAAAAACACTACAGGCTGATCCAATTTTGATGTAATGTCCTTAAAACAAGTCAAAATGAGGCTCAGTAGTGTGTGTGGCCTCCACGTGCCTGTATGGCCTTCCTACAACGCCTGGGCATGCTTTTGATGAGGTGGTGGATGGTCTCCTGAGGGATCTTCTAATAATGTACTCATGAGACTGTAACGTATATATATAGTTTTTTTTAACTTTGTTAGATATTCATATATAGGTAATTCTCAACTTACAACAGTTTGTTTGGTGACAAACAATTCAAAGTTGCAACAGCAATGAAAACAGTAACCTTAATACCATTTTTCACACTTAAGTCCATTGTAGCATCCCTATGGTCACCTGATCAAAATCCAGATTTAGCAATATTTATGAGGCTTGCAGCATCCCATGTGATCCCCTTCTGCCATCTTCTGACAAGCAAAGTCAATGGGAAAACCAGATTCACTTAACAACCATGTGACTAACTTCACAACTGCACTCATTCACTTAACCACTGTGGCCATAAAGGTGGTAAAATGGGGCAAAACTCACTTAACAAATGTCTCAGTAGCACCCCACTTAGGCTCAATTGTGGTTGTACACTGAGAAATAAGTGTACGCAGATGTACAATATATGCACCTATATATGCACACATATTTAAAAAATAGCATGCTAATTGTTTAGTTCCTGCTTCATATTAACAATTTTAATCATTTTTATTTTATGCTTTTGAAGGTGAATGGCATTAATCTCAACGGAGAATTTAAAATGGCTTTAATAAAAGTTTCCTACGTAGGCGTGATGAAAGAATTTGAGCTATAATGGTCCAGAATTCTACAATAGAATAGTTCATGATTTCCAGTTACCATAACGTCCCGAAACACTTGCAAAACTCCTTTTAAGTTTCTCCTGAGGGAAAAGAAAAGCCAATATCTCCATTTTATATTTTTGAAATGTTTGTGCATGGAATGCAAAAAAGATTTAAAAAACAAATACGAAACTTGATATATTTTGCCATCTCAAGTTATGAAACTACTATAATTTTTTCATTTTGTTTTATTCACTGTCTCTGCTAATACAAAAATTGCATTGCTGCACACAGAATATAAGCCTATCAGTAAACTTCCAAGCCTCCATATCAATAGTGCAGCTGCTGTGGAAGATTAAATAATCCTAAAGGTTAGTTGTCATGGTTCACTATATTAAACAATCCCCACTGTGTGTTGATGGTATGGAGATTATGTGCTTCATCTGGTGATGCTTCGCTGCAAACATTTGGTAGATTACTTTCCAGCATTCCCCAAGGAATCAATGTTCCAGGATCCCTCAGACCCTAATCTCTGGCTTGATACACTGCCGTGTCACTTGACAGAAGATTGGAACTCCTTTGAAAATTGTTCTCCACCTGGAATAGTTTTCAGCTACAAAATGGAAGGCAGCCAAGATATTCGGCTGTATTCTCTCTATCTCTGTCCCCATGGTGGTGTTAACTTCTTCCGGTGGGCACTTAGCTTTTGACAGCAGTTGAATTAAACCTCAAGGAAAAACACATTTACATCTAACTTGGAGAAATTCACTAAGCTCTTGTTATATGCCTTGCACAGTGTAATTCCAAGAGGGAGGGAGATAATAGCCATTAAAAGGAGTTTATGTCACTGAGAATAAACTGAGGTGTTTTTTTTTTTTTCAGAAAAAATATATCTCAAAATCGACAGACAAAATGCTTTGCTTTAGGAAGAATGGCTGATTTGGGAATTAATTCTTTAATATTTCTAGATCATTGTGTGTTGAACTAATTCAGAAAAAAAAACAAAAAAGACTAATGCAAACTATATAAATTGAACACATTTATTTTGGAATAAATATACTAATGAGATAAGTATGTCAGGGTAGTTGGTGGAGTACGGGTGCCGCAAAATGCTTCATTAGAAAAACCTTTTATCAAGGATATAATATGACAAGGACTGGTTTTACAAAACAGTCATATGACACATTATTAGCCAAATGCTTCATATTACATATTACTTGAGCAATAGAAGCCATATATAATAAACAGACAGCAAAAGTAATGATGGAGGGGGAACTTACAGATTTTATTAATATAAGAAAAGGCACAAGACAAGGGTGTCCCCAATCTCCTTTGCTATTTGTGTTGACTTTGGAAGCGTTGAATAGAAATATTAGGGATGATAAAAGCATAAAAGGAATGAAAATTAAGAAGGAAGAATTTAAACTACAAGTTTTTGCTGATGATTTAGCTTTTATTCTGGAAGACCCGTTAGAAACAGCTCCAAGGTTATTGGAAAAGATAGAGCCATATGGTGAGATGGCTGGTTTGAAAATAAATAAAGATAAAACAAAGATTTTGACAAAGAACATGCTACTGAGACAAAGAGAAGAACTGGCAGACCTTTTGAAAATCTAAGTTACGAATAAGGTTAAGTATCTGGGGATATATTTGACAGCAAGATGTAGCACATTAAAAGAGAATAATTATATTAAACTTAAACAACAGATAGCTACAGACTTGAAGAAATGGGAAAACATGCAACTATCATTAATAGGGAGAATTTCAACAATTAAGATGAATATTTTACCCAGAATTTTATTTCTGTTTCAAACAATACCAATTAGGCTTGGAAAAGACTATTTTGAAGATTTAAATAAAATCATGTTGAAGTTTATATGGCAAGGTAAAAAAACGAGAATAAAGCTAAAGCTTTTGCAAGACGCTAGAATTAGAGGAGGTTTTGGCCTGCCTAATTGGGAATTGTATCAAGTTGCAAGTTTGATGTGGGTCAAAGAATGGATAACATTAAGAAAGGCTAGATTGTTGACACTAGAAGGTCATGATTTGCTGTTGGGCTGGCATGCTTTTTTATGGTATAAGGGAACTAAAACACAGGGTTATTTTAGAAGACATTATATACGGGAGTCTTTGTGGTTAAACTGGGAGAAGATAAAAAGACAATGTTATTTGAAAATTCCAGTTTGGTTATTGACTATTGAAGCACTTTCCTATCCTATAATTCATAAGAAGGAACAAACAGTTAGATATGGGGAACTATTGGATGAAAAGGGTGAACTTACATCGATCCAAAACTTAGAGGAACAAGATATAAGGATGAATTGGTTTTCATATGCGCAAATACATTCAAGGTATGATGAAGATTCTAAAACGGAGGGATTCTATGATAAGCAGACTGATTTAGATAAGATCTTGATGGGTACTGATGAGAAGGTGATTAAAAAATTATGTGGTTATTTACTGGGAATTAAATTAGAGGAAGAACAAGTCAAAGAAACTATGATTGTTTGGGGGAGAATTTTGGATATGGGATTGATCTAGAGAAATGGCAAAAATTGTGGTCTCAAAATTATAAAATGACAATGTCAACAGCATACAAAGAAAATTTGTATAAGATGTTTTACAGGTGGCACTTTCCCCCGACAAGAATAGCAAGAATGTTTAAGAACAAATCTGAAAAATGCTGGAAATGTCATCAGATACCCGGCTCGTATTACCATATATGGTGGACTTGTGAGGACGCTAGAAAATATTGGACTAAAATTCGCATGTGGTTGGAAAAAATGACAAAGAAACACATAGACTTGAAACCAGAGATCTTCTTATTGGGAATTTTACCTGATATACATAGTAAAGATTTGAAATACCTGATTGTAAATGTATTAACAGTGGCTAGGATTGTATTTGCTAAAAATTGGAAGAATGAGAAAATACCATTACAGGAAGAAATTATTAAGAAAATATTGGAATGTGCTGAGATGAGTAGATTGACATTTGAAATTAGAGAGCAAGAGGATAAACAATTTTACGAAATTTGGGATCTTTTTTTATCAATGGCTAGATGATAAAATACGATAATAGAACATTTAGAATGCTATTTTGCTATTTTGTTAGTACTTTGTTATTTGACATATTTATAAAGGGTTTTTTTAGGATTGATTTAGGATTGATTTGGTATGATTATATGATTTGTTACAGAATAAACTGGTTAAAGTATTGTTATTTCATAAAGCATGAATGATTAAAAGTATAGTCAAAATTTCTTTTTTTTTAAGTGATATTAGGATATATAAGTTTGGACTGACAATATGAGTTGTTATGTAACATAATTGTAATTGAGACTACAAAATGAATGTACAAAACTGATGAACCAACTGATACACTGTATGTACATATGAGAGTTGATGTTTTAATGTTTTGTTTGTCTTGTTTGTTTGTAGAAAATTAATAAAATCTCTTTCAAAAAAAAAAGAAAACAATACTTGAAGACCATCAAAGTTAAACCTGGACAATTGATCCAAACTTGTGTTGTGACAAGCAACAATTCTTCAGCCTGAGTTATTTCCAATTATTTAATCCCTAATCCTGTGCATTAAAAAAGTGTGAGATCTGATGCAAACCCAAATCAATAAACAGCAAAATATACTTTCTTGGAAATAAGAATCAGCCTTTTCTAACTGTAAAAGAAGAAGTTCAAGTACTAACTGTTCTCAGAATTTCTTTTCCAGCACCAAACCATTATCATTGAACAAAGTGCTGAATGCAAGTTTAAAACTTTTTTCTATAGTAGGTTCAGGCACACAATTCTTACAGGCATTTCTGTATTTGCAGGTATTTCCCTTGAAGTGTCTTCTTTTGAAGACTTTCTATACAAAGCAAAAAAACAAAACAAAACAGTATTTATTTACAGGGATCCCTTGGACCTAGCTTAGATATTTTTAGGAACTAAAATAGACTTAACTCAAACCTAATGCTTTTTTTTTTTTTGCAAGTGTGACATGACTAGAAGAAAGATAAGATATTTTTTAAAAATGGAGTTTAAGAGGATTGAAACAGGAAACATGATAGATTTTTATTTGTGTGTGACCTCAAAGTTTATAGAAAAAAGGAAGACCTTCAATTGGGTTGTTCTGACCAGCATCTTGCTTGTTTGGACTTTGTGTCTCCTTTCTGCAGATGCCACTCAAGATAGACGGGAACATCTTGTTCTGCCTTCTGTGAAATGTACGTTTTGTGGCTAGATGTGATTACAATGGCATCCATTATGATAAGGAACAAATTGAATATCAACCATTTTATGAGCAAAGCACTTTGTTTCTTTATATCCTGTTTTTATTATTTCTTATAAATGATATGCTTTCCCTTATCCATTGGCTGGAGAAAGTTAACTTATCCTATTGTAGAATTGGGAGTTAATAGGAAAATCCTTGGGATCGTTTTGGAAAATCCTTGGGATCGTAGTGGAACTGCTAGTTGCTATCTCTGGACCTTTTTCAATCAAAATAGACATATCCTGTTACAGGCCATGTCAAATCATTAACCTACTGACTGAAAGGATTTGCAGCTGCCTGACTGCTTTCATGTGGGACATCTGATGACTAATTTTAAATACATATTGTGAAAAAAAAAATCATGCTGCTAACATTTCCCATAGTTTTACCAGAGTTTTTTTATGCACAGTAAGAAAGGAAATATTAACCCTTCTAACTGTATTTAGATAAAGAGTATTTCATCAAGTTTTAACATCTTGAGACTGTTGCTTATGGGACTAAAAGGTCGAAAACGGGTATCCGGCCTATAGGGTGCTTAGATCCGGCCCATGGGGCCACCTTGGAAACAGGCAAAAGAACAGCTCGCAGTGCCTCTGTCAGGGAATACAGAATACAGGAAGGCCACATGTGACCCTCTGGCACTCCATCTTTTCTGGCAGAGGGTTGCAGGATACTGTCACAGGTGAAAACAGAGCTCAGGAGCCCGTTCTCAACTACTCTTTGAGCTACCCAAGCAGATGAGGCTATAACAGCAGACGTTTTGCTTTTCAGACAAACAGCAGCTGTTTATTCCTTCACAGCCTTAGGGACAGCAGGAAACAGCAAGCATGCAAAACAAAGTTAGCATTGGTAGCTTCGCCTACCAGTGCTTTATTTATCTATCCCACCCAGTCATTATCAGTGCATTCCCTGACATCCAGTGGCCCCACCCCTTTGTAGCCACCCCACATCCCTTCTCTTTTCCATCTTTTGACACTACAGTGTATGCTAATCACCCTTCACCAGCTCGCACCCAACGCGCAATGTGTGTGGAACCCTCCACCAGTCCATGGATTGGCTCTGCTCTGCTTATAGTTAAAAGGTCCTCCTGGGATCAGCTCTTTTCCCCCCATCTGCTGGGTGTCGTCTCATGGGCTGTTGATGCATAGATGACGTCCATTATGCACGCTGACTGCTGCTACAGCTCTGCTGCAGTCCTGACTAGGTAAGCATGGCCAACCATCCCCCTACTGCTGCATCACTATTGTGCTGTCGATTCTCCGACCCCTGAGGTGACGAGCTCCAGCTCGAGCTGAGCTTGACCCCTGTTTTTTTCTGGCAGAGTGCTCAGGCCACCAGAGGCACCCCCGACACAAGTGACATTGAGCTGGTCACACCCACCTGGCCACAACCACTCCAGCCCCCCAAGGTCAAACATAACCTTGATGCGACCCTCAATGAAATCGAGTTTGACACCCCAGGTCTAAAAAACTGAAGCTACAGTATGCTGTATTTGCTAATCATGTCATCACTGGGAAAAGCCACTTAGCCCTTTCCAGATGTTATGGACTGCAACTCCCATAGTCTTAACCCATTGGTCATGCTAATTACAACTGAAGGGAACTGTAGACTAAGGTGTATGGAAAAACAGTAGTTTATTCTTTTTCCTCAAATTAATTTCATTGCTGGGGCTTTGCTCTATGAGGTACATTTGAAAAATCCTCACGATGGAAAGTAGACAAATCTCTTTATCGTTCTCCTTTCCTGCCCTTTGATGCAAGTGCAACAATTTGGAAAAATTTCATAGTTGCAATCATATTTGTTTTCTTTTAGTAGTTATTTAGAAGAAAAAATAGTTTTCCTTAAAATATGAACTGATTTAATTAAATCAAAAGATATATTAAATGATGTCTGTCTGTCTGTCTGTCTATCATCATCTAGCTAGTTGTCATCCAACTCTTTCTCCCCCACACACAAACACATGCAGCAAGGGATACAGTAAAGTTTCAAAGAAACAAACCCATAGGCTTAGACCATATCACCTATAATGATTTTCCAGGAAGGTGGAGTAGGTGAGCATGGAAGTACTGTACGCAGATAGGGCTACAAGTCAGAATTGTCAACCAATTAACTGCCAGAAAGTCAATTTAGACTCTAATGATCACATAGATCTTCACCATGAGATCTTCCTAATCCAGGGGTATTAAACTCATGTTGTCATGTCATTGTCATGTGATGTATTGGGACTTTTCTCCCATTTGTTAAACTAGAGGTGGGCATGGCCAGCACATGATGCATCCAGCCCGTGGGCCAGGAGTTTGACAGCCCTGCCCTATTCTTTCAAGGCTCCCAATGGTACATTGCCACTGTATCTAGTCTATCCTCTTTGCTACTCATCGCTCTTCTCCAGGTTTTTCTTTCCCTCTATCTTTATCAGCATTAGAACCTTTATCCAAGAGCTAGGTCTTCACATAATCAACTACGTTTTTTTTTTTCTCTTTAATTGAAATTGCTTTAAAAGTCAAACTGAGATAATTCTATCAGTGTTCAATCTTAGCATTTTGATTCTGACATTAGGCTTTAATGTCTAACATTCTTCCTTCCCAATATAAATATGTTTTTGTACTGTGGAGCTCTCTTTCCCTCTAGACATCCTTCGATTTTAGTCCATCCATATCACAATGATCAGTGCCATATGTATTTGGCCACTGATATTGCCCAGTAGTTCACTGGATATTTTCCAGACTTGGATAAAGAGAAAGTTAATTTCCAAGCAAAATGCTAATACTGTCCCATTTTTTAAACCCCGATTGGTTTTCTTGGAAACTACTAGAGTGGATTGTCATTTTATTTTTCAATTAATCCTATTTGTTCTGATCGCTTTTCTATCATCTGCCTATCATGTGGGATTTTCCTGAGAATGCACACACTCCCAACAATGTACTTCCTAGCATCAGTAAGATACACAGACCAGAAACCATAAGATATGATTTAGCATTCTTATTGTTAGAAACATTTGAATAAGCTTGGAACTTACTATATTTGGCTCTTATTCTACATGGTGGCGCAGTGGTTAGAATGCAGTACTGCAGACTACTTCTGCTGACTACCAGCAATTCTCACCAGCTCATGGTTGACTCAGCCTTCCATCCTTCTGAGGTGGGTAAAATTGACCCAGATTGGACCCAGATTGTTGAGGGCAATATGCTAAGACTGTAAACTGCTTGGAGAAGTCTGTAAAGCACTGTGAACCTTGAGCCTGGTGGGATTTGAACTGTCAAATTGCAGGCAGCTGGCAGGCAGCAGAAGTAGCCTGTAGTACTGTACTCTAACTACTGTGCCACCTTAGCTCTTATCCGGAAAACCACCTCTTTCCATAGCCTTATTGGGCATGTTGTTTAAAGTTGCTGAGACTTCTGATTTGGTGACAGCTGACGGACCTTCCCTGCTGTCAAAGTAAGTAATTGTGAAAGAAAAGGACTACAGTTATTGCTTCCAATGCTAAGTAGGAATGTTGGGATTTGCAGTGCCAACACTCACAGAGCATGAAGTTGGAGAAGCCTAGGATAATAATAATATTATTAACACAAGAGTGACAGTTCCCTCCCACCGGTATTGTAATCTACAATTGCTAATTGGCTTTTATCTCTCTACATTGCATTGTTTTAAGCATTTGAGCACTTAGTAAGTTTTCCAGGAAAAAAAAAAACCATGAAGCTTAAAGCAACACATAAGCAGTCATACTAGGGTGGATCCAAACCACTTTGCTATTTGAGACAAAGCTTTAAATGTCACATACAAGGACAATGTTCTTCCCTGCATAAAGATAGGAGGCTACCTTAAAGGAGAAATGGAAGGCAATACAAAACACTGTATTTTATTGAGAGGAAAAGCCAGGAAGTTCAAAAGGGAAAGGTATATAATGCCTTGGTAAGACTACACTTGGAATATTGCAGCTAGTTTTGGTTGCCACAATATAAAAAAGAAGTTGAGACTCTAGAACAGGGGTGTCAAACTCAATTTCATTGAGGGCAGCATCAGAGTTGTGTTTTACCTCGGGGTCGGGGTGGATATGTCCAGGGTGGCTGTGGCCAGCTTGACATCACTCATGTGGTGGCCCAAGTGCTCTGCCTGTTAAAACGGGCTCCTGAGCTTCATTTTTGGCTAAGACGGCCCCCTGCAACCTTCTGCCAGTGAAAACAGAGCTCAGGAGGGCCACATGTGGCCCTCCTGAGCTCCATTTTCACTGGCAAAGGCATCATGGGGAAGTCCTTCATTGTTTCCAGAACGGTGCCTTGGGCCAGATTTAAGCACCTTGTGGGCCAGATCCAGCCCCCAGACTTTGAGTTTGACACCCTTGCCCTAGAAAGAGTGCAAAGAAGAGCAACAAAGATGATTAGAGAGGCTAAAATATATGAAGAACGGGAATTAGGTATTTCTAGTTCAATGAAAAGAAGGACTAGGGGTGACATGATAGATGTGTTCTAATATTTAAGGGGATGCCACAAAGAAGAGGGAGTCAATCTATTCTCAAAGTATCTGAAGGAAGAACAAGAAGCAATGGATGGAAATTAATCAAGGGACCTAGAACTAATTTCTAGAACAACCTAGAACTAAGGAGAAATTTCCCAATCAGTGGAATTATTTTCCTCAGGAGTTGTGGGTGTTCCAACATTGGACATTTGTTAGAAGAGATTGGACAACCTATTTGACCAAAATAGTATAGGGTTTCCTGCCTGAGCAGGGAGTTGGACTAGATCTCCAAGCTCCCTTCCAACTTTGTTATTCTGTTATAGATTGGTATTGCCATGTCCTTATATTAGCCAATATACCTGCCCCTGATTCAGAAAATATGATTTCTAGTGATTGATCTTGCTGGAATCATCTTGTTCTATTCAATAGAAAAGACAAGATGTATCTCTGAGTAACTTTTCTATACCATCTTCATTCTTCAGAGCTTCTTGGGTGCCACAAGGTGTACTGTAAAGACTAGTTCAGAAGTGTGAGGGAAGACATCAGTGTCTATCCTGAGCCTATTATTTCTCTAAATTCCAATCTGTGATCAAACTCTTCATTGAATGTTTTTTTTTAAATGCATTGGACCACATAGCTTAAGAATTGTTAATCATCCAGTAATTGGAGAGGCATTGGGAGTAAATTAAACCCCTAATTTACTCCACAGTAAAATTCAGAAACTCTCTAGGGTTTCAAACATAACTACACTGAATTGTGCTTAGAATTTTTTAGGAAGCAGGAGAAAATAGGGAATATGTTTTCCCCAAATATTGGCTTAACCTTCCTGCCATATTAAAGCTCACTATTGTATATATTGGCTCCTATCTATAAGCTAGTCTCCAAGCCAGTCCATTTGTTTAGTCTACAGAAGCAGGACTTATGCAAACAACTTCTTAACATTTTTAATTAAATCCACCACCTTAAGGATCAAAGTTACAAAAATATGAAAGGTATCAGTTGTGCACAAATGTGAACATTTATTGCATTCCTTAAGATATCTTTGTTAGCAACATTTGAAAATAGGGCATTGGTATGTTACAAACAAGACTTTTATCTACAAACCTATTTCTGACCTGCTCAAAAATATTCAAAGGCAAGACTCTGAGTGGCCTAAGTGTGTGCGTGTGTGTTTTATAGTATCTTGTTATAGATAGATACATGTTGCCCACATAAAGTAGAAATTCTACTAATCTATTTTAAAATAAAGATCTAAAAGAACAATGTAGCATTCTTTTCAGAAATGAACAGTTACTTATATATTAGCTTTGTACATCACTCAGTGCCACTATTTAATTAATCATGATTTTACCACACTAAGTAACCAATTATGATGTATAAAATTTAATGGCTGGTTCATACAAGCCAGTTGGATTCGCGCATCCTACACAGCTTATATTCTGTAAATCCCAGATCTTCACACAGTTGACTTTCAATTAATTATTTTTGGCTAGACCTTGCAGCTTTCCAAACAAAACCTGGGTAAATTAGCTTCATAATTCATACAGAGTATCTCTTATCCTCTTGAAATTGCAGCTACTTGGTAGATTGTCTGGGGACTTTGAAAGATAATGGAAATAGGTTTGCATAATGGATTTCCCTAGCGTGGGAATATTTTGCTCCTCCATCACCAGTTTCAGTCCTTACACCACCCCACATCAATTTTGTCCTTTTCATCTGCTTTTGGGTCTCTGAACTGTAGACACATCACCCTCTTCCTCCTAGTTTGGACAGCCAAAAGTTGTTACGATCCTCCTTCTACCTCCATTTTTCTTTGGCTGATGATGGTTGGAGATCCTCTTTTTCAAATCTTCCTTCTGGCTTAGGATAGCATGAAGAAGAAAATATTTGAATGGATCAATCTCTGTCTCTTTTTCACATTAGTCACACAATGGTTTTCTCTCCTAACAGTGAGAACATCTGGCCAGTTAAATAAAAACTGGCATCTATTTTCTTAAATAACTATGGATATTCACTGACTCCTGCTTTTCTGGGTTCCTGCCATGTTCAATCAGAAAAGAGCTGGAAGGTATCCCAGACGTCTTCTAGTCCAATCAGGAGATCCTATACCAATCAGGAACTTTATCAGGATATCCTATACCATTTCAGACAAATGACTGTCCAGGCTCTTCTTAAAAACCTCCAGTGATGAAGCATCAACAACTTCTGATAGCAAGCTGTTCCATTGGTTAATTGTCCTCACTGTTAAGAAATGTCTCCTTAATTCCAGATTGCTTCTCTCCTTGATTAGTTTCCATCCATTGTTTCTTTACCTGCCCTCTGATGCTTTGGAAAATAAGTTGACACCCACTTCTTTGTGGCAGCCCCTCAAGTAATGGAATTCTATTATCATGTCCCCCCTAGTGTTTCTTTTCTATAGACTAGCCAAATCCAAATCCTGCAATCGTTCTTCACATGTTTTAGTCTCAGGCTTTTAATCATCTTAGTTGCTTTTCTTAGCACTTTTTCCAGTATCTCAACATCTTTTTTGAAATATGGTGACCAAAAATGGATGCAGTATTCCAGATGTAGCCTCACTAAGTGGTACTAATACTTCACATGATTTTGATTCTGTATCTCTGTTTATACAACCAAGGATTGCATTAGCCTTTTTAGGTGCTACTGCACACTGGTGGCTCATATTTAAGTGATCACAATTAAATGACGTTAGCTTAGTATGTTGAGTAAAATCATTATGTTTCTAAAGTTATGATCACTGCACACCAGAATAACTAGACACAAGGACAGTTTTTTCTCAAGAGCCATCACTCTGCTAAACAAATAATCCCCTCAACACTATTCAACTATTTACAAAGTGTGCATTACTATTACTGTTAATCTTCTCATCACTCCTTATCACCCATCCCCTCCCACTTGTGAATGTAGGACTGTAACTTTGTTGCTTGTATCCTTACGATTTACATTGACTGTTTCCTAATATGATTTGATAGTTGATTGTACCCTATGACTATCATTAAGTGTTGTACATTATGATTCTTGATTCTTAATGAATGTATCTTTTCTTTTATGTATACTGAGAATATTTACACCAAGACAAATTCCTTGTGTGTCCAATCACACTTGGCCAATAAAGTATTCTACAATTCTACAATCAATAGCTTATTTGTATTGGTGCCCAGAGTCATGGAGATTATATTTATTTATTTATTTATTTTTGTCAATTGCTTACAAGATAATAGGTATAAGTAAAAACATAGTTATTAATACATGGATACATATAAGAAAAATACAAAATAAAAGAAACAATAGGACAGGGACAGTAGGCACGTTGGTATGCTTATGCGTGCCCCATGGGGAAAAATAATGGGGAAAAATAATTAGAAACTGTTACAAATGTGCAGGAGCATGTCCTGAGCCCCAGAAAAGGAAAAAAGCATTAGGAAGAGACTTAAACTGACTCCATAACTGATTTCCTGGGATGTAAGTTTGAAGGAAAGAAAAATACAATCAGACTTTCAAGATTCAGTTACTGTATACTCAATAAAGTATAATTCTAGTCTTCTGGTGGAATCTGGTTCCTAATCTGGACCACATAGAAGAGTTGGCCTTTACTAATCCAGCCAACTGTTCATTGTTCAACAAATTTGAGATCATATAATTATGTGAATCCAGATAGTAGATTTGAAATATTAATTGATTGATTGGTTTCTATAGCCACCCATCTCAGCAAATGATGCATAGGTCCTTGTATATTTCAGGAGGCTGCATATTGTGCTAAGAGAACCATCAATGAAATTAGCTTGTGGCAGCTTCAAAAAATACATAGTTGCAAGCCAAATATGTTCTATTCAATTGCCATATATCTATGAGTGTCCATGGTGTAACAAAGGAGGGGGAAGGAGAATGATATAACTATGACAAAATTTTGCCTTTGCACCTGATATTATGACACAAGTATCAGGATATCACAATGTATGTTTTATAATTTTGGTGCCATCGTGGTTAGGAGTAGATACACATCAACATCTGGCAGATGTTAGATACCCAGTAGGACACATTTGTAGGCTGATGCCCTCTATCTCAGAGTCACAATTTTCCACTACAATTTAGAGTGAGAAGTTGCAGGAAATGTCATTGATTGATCTGTGTTGCTGAGTAAAACCACAATTGTGGCTAGTAAAACCCACATGAGTCAGTTGAAATAGGAGAGAATCCATGGAAGACATTTTGTTCGCAGTGGTTTCCTACCCCAACGACTTACTATATACAGTATATACTCTTTAAGCCCACCTATCCCCAAAATGTATTGAACCAGAAATGTTATTAAGCCAGTTCTGGAGAACCAGTAGTGGAAATTTTGAGTAGTTCAGAGAACAGGCAAATACCGCCTCTGACTGGCCCCACCCCCATCTATTTTCTGCATCCTGAGTCCCAGCTGATTGGCTCAGTCTTCTTTTGTTGCACTGCACAGGAGAATGGAGCTGGAAAGCAGGTTAGTGGATTGGGGAGGGAATTGGATTTTGCAGTAACCTTCCCCTACCACGCCCACCAAGCCACACCATACCTACCAAGCCACACCCACAGAACCAGTAGTAAAAAAAAAAATTGAATACCACAACTGTATTAAACCAGTATTACATTATTATCCAAAAGCATTCATGGTGTTCTACTAGTGTAATTCAACACGACAGCTTCTTTTGTTAGGGATGTTACATTCTTTTTAGATATAAATATAAATGAAATTTTGGTACCATGAAAGACCCCAAGCCCAAAATTGGGCATCCCTGCTTGCCAAAACTTTGGTATTTGGAAATTGGCAAAGAAAAACTGACCTGTGACCAACCCAGTTTTAAATTGCTTTCAGAATAAGCTTTCAGTTGTCAGTCAAGCTGTTCAATATTTAAATCCCATGTGAACTTTTTGATAATATTTGGCAACCCTTTTTATATTTACACAATAGTAGGTGGTTTAGCTTTTGAAAACTTGAGCAGAATGTGTATCTCTGCTGTTTGCTTTTTTTAAAAAAATATTTTCAGTACAACTCTACCTCCATAGTGCTGGGTTTTATGAGCTTGGTACACTCAAAAAGGCCCTGGGATTAAGGTTGTTTCAAAAAAATTCCATTATAAATTCTTGATGCTAATTTTTATGTTGTAGACATACAACTGGGCCCTACCTATATCCTGCTATGGTTGCTGTTGTTTTATTATTATTATTTGGAAAAAACGATCTTTATAGGAAACTAATGTGGCTACTTTAAAGTGGCATCTGTTTTAAACACTTTTCTGCACTGCTATAATAAATCATATTTTTATTGAAGTGAGAATTTGATTTTTGTAATTTATTGTTACTTTCCTCAGTTCAGCAAATGTATTCACTGATTAAATAGCCTGGGTCTAAAGTCATAAAACGGGAAGATGCTCACAAACAATGTAATTTAATTGCCATTAAGAACTTATAAAAATTTTTTTAAACAGACAGACAATGAAAAGTGGCTGTAATGGCTTTTAGGTGTAATTTTATAAGGCTCTTTAATTCCATGTTCTGATCTGTTTGGTAGTCAAAATCCTTAATGGAAGAAGTTTCCCTTGTGATGAACAAACTCTGTTGGAGAAAATTAAATGGAGATAACTAATGATGTTCCGACTAATTAATTTTTATCTGGTTGATTGTCCAGATGCAATTGAGAAAGGCAGTCTTTGATTTACAATAGTTCACTTAGTGACCATTCAAAGTGGCACTGAAAAATGTGACTTATGACCCTTTTTCACACTTATGACCTTTGCAGCATCCCCATGGTCATGTGATCAAAATTCAGATGCTTGGTTCATACTTATGACAGTTGCAGTGTCCCAGGGTCATGTGATCAGCTTTTGCGACCTTCTGAAAAGCAAAGTCAATGGGGAAGCCAGATTCACTTAACAACTGTGTCACTAATTTAACAACTGCAGTGATTCACTTAACAACTGTGCAAGGAAGATCATAAAATAGGGCAAAACTCAGTTAACAAATATCTCACTTAACAACATAAATTTGGAACTCAGTTGTGGTCGTATGTTGAGGACTACCTGTAATCCAAATTAAGATACAGTTCAACAATTTCAGAAAAATGTGACATGAAGAAAACTGATTTCTTTCCTAACAGGTCTGCAGTCTCACCTTGGGAAATACATACCATAAAAATGGAATAGAATAGAATAGAATTCTTTATTGGCTAGGTGTGATTGGACACACAAGGAATTTGTCTTGGTGCAAATGTTCTCATTATACATAAAAGAAAAGATATATTCATCAAGAATTATCAGGTACAACACAATGATATTCATAGGGTACAATAAGCAACCAAATCATACTAGGAAACAGTCAATATAAAATAAGATGTATAAATTAAACTTTAGTGTAATTTATTTTCTTTTAGAGTATCACATTTCAACCAAACCAATTCCATACCCATAGATTCACTATCTCACTAAAACTTTAATTTTTGCAACATGAAATTGTCCCTTTCTTCCCTCCTTGCTTTTAGCATAATGTAAATGTGTGTTCTCTCTGCAATATAGTCCTTTAAATGTTATGTGTTTTCCTAATATTTCACCAGATTTAATTCCAAGGCACAAGGTGTGAAATCAAACTATTGTCTGCAGCTGTGTTCAAGTGAAAGTGGTATCTTCAGCATTTCTACATTCACAGAGAGTTAAATCTTTACATTGCTCGAACATGGTTATACAATAACTATGAAATAAAAATAATAAATACTGAATGGCTTAATAACCATAAAATCCCACCAACTATCAAACAGGATCTGCATACCTGTACTAATTAACCCAAGGCAAGAGCCAACCAACTGTGCTGCCCCACCCTGAATGGTTCTTATAATTGAGATCACATTGATTGTGGTTGCTGGGAATCAATGTTCAATCGGTTTTGGAGTTCTGTCGATTATTCAGACTTAAGACTTTAAAGTTTACCTTAAATTACTATTCTTGTAGCAAAACAAAACTTTTGCTACAAGTCTCTCACATTACTACATCTGCTATTTCTTCTTCTCATGTTCATTGACCTCCTAACAGAAAAATCTAGATGCATCTTAAATGCAGACCCTTAAACCAGCTGCTTATTGGCAAATACAAAGGCTATATGATGGAGGGGAGCTGCCTCCTTAAATGCACTCACTTCTGTTCAGTGCCATTCACTTGCCCTCTGCCGACACATCTACAAGGTTGTTATGCCTATTTTGTTGATCCCTAAACTCATAGGTAAATTGGAACACTAAGAAGAACCTTGTTTCAGGATTTGCACTGACCAAAAGAAAGATTTGCACTGACCAAATACTATTTCTAATCCTCCATACTCTTGGATCTCAGGGTAAGTTCATGAGATATTTGCTCCAAGTCAAGCAAAAAAACCAAAGAACAAAAGCCAAAGGATAAGGGACAAGACCAGTGTTATGATAGTGCCGGTAGATGGATTGTTCCAAAAATGCTTATTCAAGAGGCAACTGGACTTTCTGGTTTTTCTCTGAAAAGTGAAGAGCTGAAGAAGCTTTTGGATGAGAAGTGAAATGTCTTCAAAGTAAAACCCAAAAAAATCCAGTTGCCTCTTGAATAAGCACCTTTGCAACAACCATGACCTGGATGACTGAGAATCTCCATGGAGATGGATTGTGTTATCGCATTGAACACGATTGAATGGACCAGTCATACCTCACTTGAAGAAAGAAGAAAAAAGTGAAAGTGTTATTTTGCAAGCAGACATCTGCAAGGTGCTTGAGCTGAGGGATCAAACAGTGGACGCTGAGGCAGGACATTCTGCTTCTGATTTAGGCAAACTGCTTTGGGTCAGAGCAAATAATCCAGATCCAAATGATTGGCAATCATGCAATAATACTATACAGGGCGCCTTTAGCAAGGGACAATTTGGAATATATTAAGCTAGTCTTGTCTAGTCTTCTCTGAGCCATAGTATGGAAGTAAGAATTATTGTAACTACATATACAAAAAGTAGAACAAATTGCAAAAGACTGGCAACTGGGTAAAATCACAGGGCCTTGCAGCTTCCAAACTGTCCCATAAATTTTCTAACCAAACAACATATACCATTGTGCCTTGAGCCTTTAAAAAGGATTCTTGTTGGCTAGAAATTAAAAGTCTGGCCTACAGAAATGCTACTCTAATTGCATTTGGAACAGGTCACCACAACAAAACCATGGAAACAGAAAAGTAAGTATCAGGATTCCCCAGACTTTTAGAGAACCGTGGAGAGTGATTCTGCAAGATATTCAAGCAAGCTTAGATTTTTAAAAAAATGGCAGAGATAATTTCATTAATATATATTAAGAAATTAACTGGAAACAAAATTCCACGAAACAAAATACTGCTGTCTTTTTTCTTTATATTTTATTGATTTTATTGTTTCTTTGCTTGTTGTGGACAGACCAGAGTTACTGAGAGTCAAGCACTGTACAGGTTTAATAAATTATTATCAATTAAATCGAACTCTGAAACAAAAAGGAGTTAAAAAATATGCAAATATATTAGATCAGCAAATAAGAGTTGACTTATAGGGCAGGTGGATGGTATAAAAATTTAATAAATAAATAAATGTTACAACAAATGTCAAATGATAGGCAGTATGCTTTTCAACACTGTGAGAAAAATGCATATTAAATCTGCCCGATTCCATTCCTCAGAATTAGTGATGTTGCCTCAAAGAATCTGAAAGATTGGAAAAATCTGAACTATGCAATAAACTTTGAGCAAAATCTTCACAAGTCAATAAAATACTTTTTTTTTTTCCTCTGAGTGTGTGCAATGTCTAAACTCAGAATAATTCTGCAAAACAGAAATATTTAGGTCTGGTATTTCAACATTGTTGGCTGGAGTTTAAAAGGACAGAAACAATGTAAGGCAAATGTATTTGGAGGAAGGGCCAAAGTTTTGTGGGCAAGATGAAAAAAGTAACTTAGAGCAAACTTTTCTCAGTGGAAAAGTTACAGCTTTCTTCTGCTTGCGATTAGAGTAAAAAAGTTGTATATATTTTCTTTTTGAAAATAGTTAAAGCACAGAAATAAGTAGGGAAACCTAGATGGCGAATCATGATACATCCATTGTGACACCATGATCCAAACTGCATGATTTCCATTCACAGATGTGCAATGCATATTTATGATGTATGAATTATTGTGCTGCATAAACTAAATTCCACCCTTTGCAAAATGTCACAATGTATGTCTCATTTTGATGTCATTGTAGCTTGTGAACAATTAGCCCTGAGCTTAATGTCTATTGTATAGTCTCCTATCTTTTAATTGTACCCAAGAGTGATGAATACATGAAGTTAAATAATACATTCATTATGAATACATGTAGTTCAATTATGGTATGGTATTTTATGGTATTTTCTTCCAAAACTAGTCATCAAACTTGGACAGCTCTAAAAGGGATTGATCAGATTCATGAATGGTTTAAACTATTAATCAAGATGGCTGTTTTATTTTCAAATGCAAGAAGTCAGGAACCAGGATAGAGTTCAAAAATACTATAGCTTTATTTCACGCTACCTACACATAAGAATATGAACTATGAACTGTCAAGGCAAATTGGTGTCAGGTGAGAGTCAATGGGGAGCTGGACTTAGGTCTCTTAAAGGGGTGTAGAATACTCCAAACTAATGGTGAGTTTGACCTCACTCTTGGACTTAGCCAGGCCATTTCCAACATTTACTCATAAATCATATATTGCTTCCCATCTCACAACTGCAGCTCTGGATGATCAACCCAGGTTAAAAGCCAAAAAACTTGTGTCGCAGTGGTACAGCATGCAATCTTTAAGCTCTAAGATCGCTGCTGATATCTCCATTGCAGGACGGTCCCAACAGACCTAAACTATCCCATAGAAACAGTGACAGAGGAGGGCACATCCTGTTGATCTCAGGGACATCGTAAAGTCCCTGGTAGATCCAGGAGAAGCCCTTTTTTCCCAGGGTGGAGAGGCAGCCATTAAAGCTGCTGAAGCTGGGACAGCTCCAGAACGGAAGAAAGCTGGGAAGAAAGTGTATCAGTTTGGTGAGATAATTTTCTACTTATTTTTTTTCTGGAGAGAACACCCTAAAAGACTAAAAATTAAATTTAAAAGTGAAGATAAAAGTGCTCAAGTGGTGCGATTAAGCACAAATTAAGCCTGAAGGTTTTTTTTTTTCTTTTTATTGGAACTTTGGATTTTGTTAAAACTTTTTAACGTTTAAATCGGACTGGTCTTTCCTTATTAATTTTTATTTTTTCCCTTCAAAATAACTCTTTGGAAAAGTTTTTTATTCTCTTGCTTTTTCTTTTTAATAATTTTAGATTCTTTGTATTTTTTATTACTCCTGATTTTAATATTAGAGGGGAAGGGAAAGGAAAGGGAAATAAGTAGCGCTGCCACCTGGAGGCTTGGATACATTGTTTTCCTTTCTTTCTTTCCTGTTGATACATTTGCTGTTACATTTAAGGACTCTGTGCTTTTCATTGAAAAGATAGTGGGAAGAGCATGTAGATTGTTTGCAGGTGCTCTTCTGTGGAACTACTGATAGCTGGAGTCTGGATTTGAAATTGAAGAAAGAAGATTGAAGTGATCTTGAAAAGAGAACTGGAAATTTTGTTTTTTGATTTAGTAAAGAGCCTCGAACATATAGTGGCCGTGCTTTGCTTGATGACAGAATTGCATTTTCTCTTTCCTTTTTTTTCTATCCCCCCCCCCCAAGTTGGATTTTTATATTTGGACTTGTGCAAGAATAAGACTATTTCCCCCCTCTCCTCCCTTTGTTTTACCTCTTAGGCAAAGGGAATATACAGATTTCTGTCTTTTTAAATCTTTTCTTAATTTTTTAATTTTTTCGTCCTTTTTCCATTTTATATTTTTTCTTTTTTTCTATTTTTCCTACATAATTGGAACCATTTGGATTAAGGTATTCAAGTGCCTGAAGATTTTTCCCTTCCCTCTTTTATTTTTAATTATTTTTTATTTTTTATTTATTTTACTGGAGTGGCAATTGGCTGCTCTTGCTTTTTCTTTTCAATTTTTCTATTGTACTTTAAGATGAGCAGAAAAATACCAGCCTCAGCTTCTTCAATCCCGACTTCTTCTTCCTCACCATCTGGAGGACAATGATCAATACAGGTGATGTTACAACAAGAGAAGGAGAAAGAAGTGACACTGCAGATGATTATGCAAGGAATTCAAAAGATACAAGTAAAAACAGATAATATTGAAAAGAGAACGGAGAATATTGAGCAAAGAATGGAAAAGACGGATGAAAAAATAGAAAATATTCAACAGATGATGATGCAATATGAGGACAAAATTAAGAATATTGAAGAACAAGATGTACAAAGAAATAAGAAGATTAGAGATATGGATACCCGATTGAATGAAGTGGAAAGAGATAAGGGCAGACCTCTGCAATCATTGGGATGGGAAATTGATAGATCAGAATTCTATCTTAGATTTCAAAATATAGAAGAAGAAAAGGGTGAAAACCGTGCTGAAATGATGACAGAAATCCTGGCAGAAGCATTAGAGGTAACTAAAGAGAAGATGATGGATGGAATGGATGAAGTTTTTCGTGTTTATATAAGATATGCGATGAAAAATAAACTGCCAAGAGAAGTTCATATTAGATTTACTAAGAAAATAATAAAATCACAAATACTGCAGGCAGCAAAAGGAAAAACACTAATGTACAAAGATAAAGAAATAGTGGTACTGAAACAGGGACCGAGAAGAGTGAGAGAGATAAGAAGAGAAAATTTATTTTTGACTAAAGAGTTACTTAAGAGAGGAATAAATTGTAGATGGCTGATACCCAAAAGTCTCATATATACCTGGCAGGAACAAGGACACAGAATTGATACAGTTGAAAAAAGCGGAGTTATTCTATCTGGAATATTTTAGAGGAAGGGAGGAAGATACAAGAAAAGAAGAGTTGTTAATTGAATTTCAAGAGGAATGTACAGCAGTAATTGAAAAAGAGGATGGAACTGTGGGTGGTGTACTCAGAGAACAATGAGAACCAAGATCTACTAGAGCAACAAATCCTTCTTACAAAGTCTAAAATGGATGAGAAAAAAATTGATTACAATTAATATAAATGGGCTTAAATCAGCTATTAAAAGAAGAAAAGTATTTCATAAGTTAGAGAAATTAAAATTTGATATAATCTTTCTACAAGAAGCACATATTAAAAAACAAAATGATTATATATTGAAACAACAAAAATTAGGGAAATTACAGCATTAACACATTGTAAAAAGAGTGGAGTGGTGTTATACATTAGAGATACAATCCCTACGGAACAAATATATACAGATGATGATGGAAGGATTTTGATGGTGGAGATAACAGACAATAATCTAAAGACACTTTTAATAGAAATTTATGCTCCAAATGATAATCAAGAAGATTTTTACAGGAAATTACATAAGAAAATAATTGAACTGGACTACGCTGATATCTGCCTGATGGGAGATTTTAATGGAATAATAAATAACAAATTGGATTATAAAACACAAAAAACAGCAAAGAAAACTAGAAAGACATTGCCAAAATCCTTCTTTTAAATAGTAGATGAGATAAACTTAAAAGATGCATGGAGAGAGAGAAATTTGGAAAATAAACAATATACCTTTTATTCAAATAGACATGCATCATGGTCTAGAATAGATATGATATGGATATCAACTGAATTGCTTTCTAACATACAAGACATTGAAATAGAAGCAAGTACTTGGGCAGATCACAATCCAATAACACTTGTATGGAAAGGATAAAAAAGGAGATCTAATGGACTTTAAATAATATGATATTAAAGAAAAAAGACTTTAAACAGAAAATTGAGAAAGAATTGACTTTTTTCTTTAAAGAAAATACAAAAGAGGATACATCATTACAGAACCTCTGGGACATGATGAAGGCTTATACAAGAGGTTTGATAATGGACTATACAAAGACTTAGGTCTCTTAAAGGGGTGTAGAATACTCCAAACTAATGATGAATTTGACCCCACTCTTGGACTTAGCCTGGGCATTTCCTGCATTTACTCATAAATCCTATATAGCTTCCCATCTCACAACTGCAGCTCTGGATGATCAACCCAGGTTAAAAGCCAAAAAACAACCTGTCAGCGTTCCAAGTAATGCACTCATAGAAAACAGAACTCTGAGGCAGGCAAATTCCTCAAAGAACAATTTATTGCATATATCATATTGGCACAACCGACTCTGAAAGTTCCCATGGCTTTCACCTAATTAAAAGATGAACGTTTCCCTTTCCCCCAAGTCACTGGTCACACTGTCCAATCAAGGTGCTGGCTAGTTTCTTGGTTACTTCACTCCTCCTCTGACCAGCCACCTGTGATAGTGTCCTTGGCTCCTACAGGAAAACTTTATTGTTTTGGCTACAAAACCCCATCTAGCTATTTCGCCCACCCCCATTGTGTGGCAACCCTGAAGTCTCAAAAATGGCCAGGCAAAAATCAGCCAGGTTCACTTCAGGGTTAACACAATCACAAAAAAGAAGAAAAATCTCATTTAAAAAACCCATTGAATTGTAAGAAACATAATCTGTGCTAAGAACCATTCACTGTTTAGAAGTCTAGTCATTTAACCGGCTGTGCTCCACACTAGTGGATCCCAGGTTCAATGACAAAACTACATCTTCAGGTTCTTAATTGTTACTTCTGTTAGAAGTTGAAGCAATGCACTTCCATGGCAGGTACAAATTACCTGCCATGGATTATCAGAACAGTGCCCTGTGGATATCATCCCTGTGGGTCTCCTAAACGTATCTGGTCACTGAGAGAGCAGATTGGCAGCCTTTGGCTTCATCCTGTAGTACTATTGTTACATTCTTAGATACAAATTTTGCTAATTCAAATAACTCAGAAACCAGGATTGCCTACCAAGACAAAATAAAAAAATTCTGAGAATGATGCACCTATCTTCAGATGGTACATTAGCTTCCTACATGGATCTGAACTGAGGCAGGAAAAAGATTTATGAACACGATATAAAAGATATTTATTTTATTTATATTTTGGATCAGATCTGGCAGCTTGGGTTTGGATTTGTAGATCTGATTGTTCAAAAATCCACAAAGACATTGACGGAGATGTTGTGGTGAAACTCACACTTGCAAGTAATCCATAAGCAGCATAAGTGATTTATTCGCTTTTTAAATTTTTATTTTACTTCTAGAGCAAAACAGTAGGTAGTTCTTAAATAAGGAAAGGGCAACACTTTTGTTTTCGGAAGATTTCAAAGATGAAAATATCATATCATCACCTTTTCAGAGATTGAGGAAGTCAATGTTAGATTGGTAGTGGAAAAGTACTGATGATATTTTGGAAATAATAAGATGGGTGAGAATGATGGAATTGTAAAATAGGAATACCATCAGCCTAAACTACTTTAAAAAAAGAATAAAAAGTACTGCAGAGACTGTCCTAAATATTTTTGCACAATTTTATTATAAAAGACAGATCTCAAGAGGCGAATTAAAGCAGATACAAAATCCAGGTTCCAAACCTGTGGTTTATCAAACTACTTTTTACAAAGAAAAATGGGGGGGAAATGCAGGTTTTGAGCTTATGAATATCCTGGACATTAAAAAAAAACAAAAACATTTATCTTCCTCTTGTTCTGAGACTCCATCATAAAAGAGTACCTGATTACTTCCTAAATTGATTGATTACTAGGAAACATGAAATAGTTCTTGAGACTCCACTGTTTATTGCCAGAAGTTGGAAAAAGAAGTTTATGTACATAATCCTTAAATAACCTATGATTGTATAAGAGCTGTTATTTCCTCACCTTGGCTCTGTTGATATGATATGCTGAGAAGGTTAGTTAAAAACTCCTAAGCAGTATTTTAACTATGCTTTGTGTCTTCCAATGTCATGCAAATCGGGGAATAGGGATATGTATCTGGGGAATGGAATGTTTTTGAAAGGTTTTTATTCTTTTTTATATATACATATACCGTGTTTCTCATATAATAAGGCCGGGTCTTTTTTTTTTTTTTTTTTTGAGCCCCGAAAAAATGGCTAGGCCGTCTTTTCGGGGGTGACTTAATTCCCCCCCCTTGCATCTTCGGGCGGGCGGCAACAGCTTGGATGTTGACCTCGGCATTGGTGGAGCACTTCATATCAGGGTCAACGCAGGCAGCACCAAATCTGGGTGTGCAACAAAAGTACTTCCTCATGGCAAGCACCCCCACCATTCCCCCCATTTTGCATTTTTTAATATAGGACTTAATTTGGGAGGAGGGGCTTACTTTCATTTCATGCCTATAAAACATGCTGGGACTTCCTATTGGGGGAGGCCGTATTGTTGGAGAAACAGAGTACATACGTACATACATACATACATACATACATGTAATTTTTATTTAGAATGTTAATTAAAATAGAAAAAACTACTACAAACTAAATTTAGATAAAGGGAAGAGAAAGGAAAGAATAAAAGGTACAGAATGAAAAAAAGATTATTCATATTTTAAGGAGACAATGGTGAGACTGACAGGAAAATGAAAGATGAGTCTGAGAAGCAATATAAGAAATATTACAATTTAGCACAAGATGTTTCTTTCTGGGGGGGGGGGGGTCTTCTTGCTTGCATTTCTCTGACTTAAAAAAAACCTGGCCTATTTATATTATCCATTAGGCACAAAACTTTGAAAATAGTTTACATTTTTAAAAAGTCACAAAATATGAAACAGCAAAATCAAAAGGTGTATATAACCTTATATTAAATAGTTCATTAAGGCTTTATTATGCATATTTATATATTTATTTATATTTTATATTTCTTAATCACCCATCTCCTTCAGAGAAAGGCTCCGGTTTGTGTACAATATACTGATTGTAACTTATTCCCTGCAGTTCATTGAAGAATATAGGCCCCAGGAATACTTTTGTAACCCTAAGCATCTGGAGTATGACACAATAAAGGCCTACAAAGATAAATATACCTAGGACCTGTTAGTTGGAGCAGGGGGAACCACAAATGCAAATCTGAAGTAAACCAAGTCTTGGATCCAACTATGATAGGCCACACTTAAATAAGACATAATTTATAATCTTATTGTTTTAAATTAGCTTCCAGCTCCTTGTCATGCAAGAGAAGCAGCAGGTCATTTTTTAAAGTTGGAGACAATGTTTAGTTGCAAAAATGCTAGTTGGGGAGAACATTTGTCACTTCACAATCTTGCTTCAACTGTTAGCTCACAGTTCATGAATCTGGCAATAGGTTTTCCCAGGGTCCCAATCTCCTGACCCTTATTTTTTTTAAAAAGGAAGAACAGCCTGCAGTTGAATATTGCCTGTTCTGCATGCAGCTTATCTGCCTTTCCACAATGTAGGGGCTTCTCCTCTCAAATAGTGGAAGGCGTAATATTGAATGTATTATAGGAGCAGTGAACAGTCTATTTTGGGGATGCTCCATATTCTATGACGGGGTGTCAAACTTGATTTCATTGAGGGCCGCATCAGGGTTGTGTTTGTCCTTGGGTGGGGCATGGTGGGCATGGCCATGGTAGGTGTGGTCAGTTCAACATCATTCAGGTCAGGGGCGCAGAGCCCGAATGCTCTGCCAGCGAAAACAGGCTCCTGAGCTCTGTTTTCAGCTGCAACAGCCTCCTGCAACCCTCTGCTAGCAAAAACAGAATGGCAGGGAGTGAGGGGGCATGATCAGCTCTTATGAGATCCATTTTCAGTTGCAATGGCTTCCTGTAACTTTCCGGCACCAAAAACGGAGCTCGGAGGACCACCCTGTTTTTGCTGGCAGAGGCACCATGGGCTGATCCTTTTTGGTTTCCAGGGTGGCCCTGCGGGCTAGATCTAAGTACCCCATGGGTCAGATCCAGCCTGCAGGCTTTGAGCTTGACATCCTTGTTTTATTAGTAATCCTGTACATAGCTAACATGGGCTTTCCTCTGAGTTCTCACTTCATGCAACTTATTGAGGTAACAGTAACAGCAAAGAATAATAAAACAGAAAGTAGTTGCAGATTTTTTAAACTTTCTAAATCTGGACTTGGGGACTGCATATCATTGCCAGCAGTACATTATGTTATTTTGAGTAAGTACATTTTCTGATCCAGGGTGGTTCTATATAAAAAATGCCCTGGAATTTATTGGAAAAGGTCAGCAATGAATCATCTGTGCTTTAAGGTATTCATTGTTAATCTCAACCTGTTGAGAAGCAGAATCTCTGTTGCTCTATGTAGAAGAAACTGTAAAATCTTGGGGTATACAATTAACTTAAGGTTCCCAGAGCACAGATGGCAGAACAGAGCTGAGAGCCAAAAGGAGAGGAAATTAAGAGGCATAGCATTGGCTGAAGAGAATCCCTTCTACAACTTCCATTCACTATTTTATTGCTTTCATTTACAACAGTCTATCATGCTCTAACACAGTTAGAAAATGGAACAGGGTTAAGCCTGTGGAGATTAGGATGACATCATCCCCATTTCTAGCCCCAAACACTTACAAAGACACATCCGTGTAATTTTCTTGCAGTAGCAATAACATTGAGACTTACATACCACTTCACAGTGCTTTTACAGCCCTCTCTAAGCAGTTTACAGAGTCGGCATATTGCCCCAAACAATCTGGGTCCTCATTTTATCCACTTCGAAAGCAGTGGTGGGATGCTGCTGGTTCAGACCAGTTTTATCGAACTGGTAGTTCTGACGATCAGCTAGCCCCGCCCACCCATCCCTGCCCTATCCTGTCCTATATTTCCATCTTTTTCAGCTCAGCTGATTCATGTGGCATAGTGGATTTTGTGCACCTCAGCTGTTCTACTTACTGGACCTGCCCTGTAGAGGTTCAAAGCACAGGCTCACCGAACCAGTTGTTAAACTGGTTGCAGCTCACCACTGTTTGGAAGGATAGAAGGCTGAGTCAACCTTGAGACTTGTGAAATTTGAACGGCTAAATTACAGGCAGCCGGCAGGCAGTGGAAGTAGCCTATGTATGTATGTATGTATTGGTATTTATCTCTATCTATCTATCTATCTATCTATCTATCTATCTATCTATCTATCTATCAGCTATCTATCTATCTATCTATCTATCTATCTATCTATCTATCTATCTATCTACCTACCTACCTATCTATCTACCTACCTATCGATCTATAAAATATATTGGCCATCCATCTTACCATAAGCTAACCATAATAAACATATTATATATATTATATTAAAATAATTAAGATCAACATTAAAACCTAAGGACACATGGGGGGGTCGGAGTGGGGAGGAGGTAGGATCAGTTGTTATTCAGTCAACCACCTTCACTGTGCTGTTCCCTCACTAGGGTCCCAGGCTTACTGGCAAAGCCACATCTTTAGCCTCTTGTGAAAGAATAGGATACTCAGGGGGGCACAAGTGTGGGGCAAGATGTACCAAGAGGCAGGAGCCACAGCAGAGAAGGCCCTCCTCCTGGATCCCACCAGCTGTAATAATTGAGCTGACGGGACCTGCAACACGTGTTCTCTGAGTGGGGGAGGCCAATCCCAGTTGGGTGAGATGGTCCCTCAAGTAACCTGGATCCCTGTCATGAAGGGTTTAAAGGTGATCACCAACACCCTGAATTGTACCTCAGACAAGTAACCATTGCAACTTGCATTAGCATGAAAGTGATTCACCAATTTTTAAATTTGCCAGTATATTATCAGGCCTGAAATTCACAGAAGGTCTGCCACGTAAACACCAACTGCAGATGAATATCCCTTTTGTTCTTGACAAAGTCACTCTCCCTCAGCCTCTGCTTAAGTCAACTCAAGCCAGGTGTTTCTTGTGAGAAAAGCAGGGGAGGGGGGGTGAGCAGCCTCACAGACCTCCTTTGAACTCACCTCCACTCCACTCTCCCTGCTCTTGGATCAAGTGAGGGAAGCAGCTGTTCCTCGTCAGAGGAGATCTGCTGCCTCTCATTGCCCATCTGTAGTCGATTCTCCCTGTGTATGTGAGGGCAGGCAGCTCCCCATCTGGCTGACCACCTCTCCCATGCTTGAGGGGCCTAGGACAGCATTGTCCTCAATCTCTGGCCCCTCCAAACATTCCAGGGGAGATGTGCCATCTCCATTCAACGCCTCCTCTTCCTTTGAGCCAGTATCCAATTGGGCCATGACATTTCAATTTTGAGTGAACAATAGAAAAAAAAAATATTATGTTACAGCTATCCAAATATAACATTATGTTCATAATTCTGTTTAAATAGCTATTTTTTTTTAAAGATCTTAGAAGCATTTGATTACCTAGGAAATTTAGCTTGAATCAAGAAATCAACAGATCAACCTACAAGCATTGTGATTTATAAATAACAGTTTATGGTTTTATATGTTTTACAACCTCATTCAATTATAGCTTATTCAATAAATCAACCTTAAATATAAATAATGGTCTAGTGCCTATACATTCTTTCTAGCAGGTTTCTATTTCTGTCAGATTCACTGATTCTGTGGAGGCTTCCAGAATGTCATGAGATTTTTTAGAAGTATATTCTTCTCCAAATTTATTTCAGAGGATTGGATAATATTTCAGTATTTTGGGAGACAATCAAGGAAATGGAAGGTGAAAAGTGACTTTTGTGTCTTTTATTGATGGAAGTCTGCATAAATGCAAAAGACACACATTTTCCTGCATTTTTCGTGCACAGTGTTAGAAAAGATAATTTTCAGGTGCTCTATGGTATTCTTTCATTAATTTATTTTTTGGTGGCCACAACTCTTCCCTTTTCTGTAAGAACTGTGGTAGTGCAGTCATTAGAATGCAGTATTGCAGACTAATTCTGCCAACTGCCAGAAGTTCGATCCTGACTGGCTCAAGGTTGACACAGCTTGCCCTCGGAAGTTGTGGGAGTGCCATCAGTTGAGACTTTCAAGAAGAGATTGGACTGCCATTTGTCAGAAATGGTGTAGGGTCTCCCGCTTGGGTGAGGGGTTGGACTAGATGACCTACAAGGTACCTTCCAACTCTGATTATCTGTATCTCTATCTGTACAGCCTTCCATCCTTCCAGGTCGGTAAAAAAAAAAAAGAGAGACCCAGATTGTTGGGTATGCTGATTCTGTAAACCACTTAGATGGCTGTAAACCACTGTGAAGCAGTATATAAGTATAGGTGCTATTGCTATTTCTTGTACAACCAATTCTTTATCAATTATAGGTTTTCTTAGCTGTCCTAGCTTCAATTCATACCACCCTAACACAATTTTTCCCCCATCCATGCCAATATGTTGCTTTTTGCAGTCATTCTATGCATGCAGATTTTATGAAAAACTTCTAAATAGAATTGCAGAGTGCTTCATAAGAGATCAGAATTCTGGAGACAATTCCTGAAGGCTATCATTCTTAAAGAAAGAATGTCCCTAAAACAATTGCTTTTCCATCATGAAAGGCGATTGATTTCCCAGACTTCAAAAAGAATTATGTTAATGTGGCTGGAATTAAATAGTCATGGGGGAAAAAATCCCCTTTTTGGAAAATAACAGTTGGACTTAAACGTGAAGAGAAATATCAACCACATATTATTTTATTGAAGAAGAATGAGAAAGTTTGTAATCAAAGGGTAATTATAATGTTGATTATTTGGCCTTAAAGATCTCCTGAGAATTTACTTAAATGGGATTCCTCATCAGAATTTGAGGAGGGAAAATCAGAATACAATGCAAAGCTTTCCCCCACCCCCTGTAATCTGAATTTCTGGGAGTTCTTTTTACCACAAAGTATTTTGGATACAAAAACGTACATCTATGTGATGTGTCATCACTTTTTGAAGGAATCCCTTTAAAAGTTCCTTTGGTTTACAGTCATAAATTTTGGCAGAATTATGATTTTAAAATAAAGCTTTTAAAAATTTGCAGGGAAAAATATTCCTTTTTTGGTCATTTTTTTCCCCATGCCTGGGTGTAAAAGCACTCAATAATGTTGGTTAGACAGGTTACACGTAGTAGAATTTTCTTAAAAACTAAACATACTGACATCCTTTCTAGAATATGGACAGATTTATGTCAGTGAGGATGAGGAAAATAAAATACCAGTATTGTATTTTTTAAAGAGCAATTAAAAATTATTTGTTTCTTGTCCTTTACTAGGATCACTTTATATATAGAAGGAAAAAAAATAAATTCTTGAATCTTTGGACTTTTCAACACACAATGTCATTTTGCTTTGCCTCCTGTGATTGACAGGAAATTAGATTGCTTTAAAATAAACTACTGCGAAATTGATCATTAATGCTGGTGAGTGACATTAATATTTATGAAGGGTTCTCATCTGTTTAAGTCTTGAATGAACATTATTAGTCCAAAACTTCTGCATGAGTTCTTTAAGGTTACCCTTTCAAACTAATCTGGATAAGGTTCTTGTTCAGTAATGTTACCTGGACTTGTGCTTCAAATCTATCTGTTTCCTGTTCTCTGTAACATTTTAAACAAGAATGCAGTATAACAGAACCTACACCGAGCAAACAAAATCAAATATCATGGTTTTATGAGAGATTAGTCATGAAAATAATCAATCAATTTATATTCTATTTCCCTATCCAGACAGCACTCAAACAAGTTGTCAGTTTACTATATATTTTTTGCATGTTACATATGGTCATCCTAAAGAAATATTCCATACCATTTTTCCTCCATACCCACCAAACTGGTTAAAAAGGCATCTTTCTACATTTAGAGCCATCGTGGCACAGTAGTTAGAGTGCAGTATTGCAGGCTACTTTCGCTGCCTGCTGGCTGTCTGCAATTTGGCAGTTCAAATATCACCAGGCTCAAGACTGACTTGGCCTTCTATCCATCCGACGTGGGTAAAATGAGGACCCAGATTGTTGGGGGCAATATGCTGAGTCTGTAAAACGCTTAGGGAGAGCTGTAAAGCACTGTGAAGCGGTATATAAGTCTCAGTGCTCTTGCTATCTTGTAAAAAATACCAATGGAATATGAATAGAAATTGGAGTTGGGCAGTTATAATAAATTAAAATAAAAGCATAAGTGAATAACTTCTAATGCAGTTTATTAAAGGGTAGGAACATGGTTTTTGTTTATATTTTCTGTTTATTTTTATATGTTAGCTTTATGTTCCTAGCATTTCCACATTCAATATTCCCCAGAAAATTTTCTCCCTGATGCCAAGTCACTCACTGTGACTAAAAGGCATGAAGCTGGCAATTTGACAACTTTATTATATAAATAGGCCTTCAGCTGAATTCAAGGCAATACTGAGGCACCATCATGTTATTGTGGTAATAAAAGAGAACCTTAGGCTACCAAGACTCGCTCAGAGTAACTTAAGGCCCTTCTTCCTGCTTTATTCGTTGTCAAGATATCTGCTTTGTCAATTTTGCTTGCATGCCTTCATTTCTTTTTTATGCATAGTCATGAAACAGTAATTAAAAATGGCTAAAATATATCATGCTTATTTTCACATAAACAGCACAAATTTTTGGGCTGAAAAATTCAGATTAGTTTCTGCTAGATGGTGATGATAATACCGTCAAGTCAGTCCTGCAGTTTTCTTGGCAACATGTTTGGAAGAGTTTGTCATTGCTAATTTCCTTGGGCTGAGAAAGAGAGAGTGATTGAGCCAACTAGCTTTGTCTCCAAAACATATGAAGAATGGTTGCAGGAATTGGCTCTATCTAATTTAATAAAATCAAGGGCTATGGGTAACATGATAGCAGTGTTCCAGAATCAAAAAAGAGGGGGTCAACCTATTCTGCAAGCACATGAAGGCAAGACAAGAATCAATGGATGGAAACAAATCAAGATAAGAAGCAACCTAGAACTAAGGAGAAATTTCCTGACAGAACCAGAGGTGGCATTCAGCAGGTTTTGACCAGTTCTAGAGAACTGGTAGTGGAAATTTTGAATAGTCTGGAAAACCGGCAAATCCCACCTCTTACTAGAGATTTTACAGTATCCTTTCCCTGCCATGACTATTTGTCTGAGATGGTATAGGGTTTTGTGCTTGAGCAGAGAGTTGGACTAGAAGAAAGTCCCTTCCAACTCTGTTATTCCCTTATGCTACTTCCGCTGGTAGCCAGCTGTCTGCAATTTGGCAGATCAAATCTTACGAGGCTCAAGGTTGGCTCCGCCCTCCATCCTTCTGAGGTCAGTAAAATTAGGATCCAGATTGTTGGGGGCAATAGACTGACTCTGTAAACTGTTTAGAGAGGGCTGTAAAAGCACTGTGAACTGGTACATAAGTCTAAGGGCTATTGCTATTCTAAGGCAGAATTAGAACTGATGATCTCATGGTTTTTAGCCTGTTGTTTTTAACCACTACACGAAAGTACTCTCATTGGGAACTTGAGAAAATGTACTCTGTTAATGTGTATAGAAACAACATGATACATTACAAATACATAGACACACAAAACCTGGTCATAAATTGTAGCCATATGGTGTGTGCGTGTGTGTGCATATATATACACACAAAAGGGGAATACCAATTACCATGGGACAGATCAGTGTTTTACAAGTTTGTCAACTTTAAGATGTGTGAACTTCAACTTCCAGAATTTCCCAACCATCAGTGGAGTTGAAATCCCCAAATCTTAATCTTGCCAAATTTGAAAAACACTATTATTGATTGAGCTAGCAATAACTGATGATTCTTCACCACACCAATTATTCTCCTCCTCTCCTGGTATCGTTCTATCCAATGGCTTGTCGTGTCCGCAAAAAGACGCCAGGAGTCGGTGACTACGTTTCAAGCTCTTTATTTAACAGTTGTGAACCGAACCGGCGAAAAGGAAAAAGCCCGCGGCTTTTATCCTTTTCGCTGCGGCGGCCGTGGCCAATGGCAGCGATTCAAGTCTCCCGCTCTTGGAGTGAGCCAATCGCGGGAGACTTCAAACGGGCCAATCGGCGCGGCTCGCCTGGCCAATCAGAAATCCCCGCGCTTTAGCCAATCAAAGCGCGGGGATTTCGAGTATGTAAATTAAGGACAGAACACCCCTCCCCTCTTGGTATAGTCCTTACGTTGCGTAGTCACGTAGGTAGGCAGGGCTCCGTCTAGTCCTACTTGACCTGCGCAACTCAGTTGCAAGCTGTATTTCGTCCGGAGCAGTCATGTTTTTGGCTGCTCCCTCTTCTGTGCGAACCGGTTGGATGATCGGGCCGGTTCCTTCTCCGTGGCTCCCACCTGGGCCTTCCGGGTTGGTTGAGCTACGGGTTTCACCGCTCCCGCTTGGCTTCTCCGAGTTGGTTGAGCTGGCTAGGTGGTTCTTCTCCGGCGGGGGATCGCGATGGCTGCGCTCCGGTAAGTACTGCTGGTTTATTTTTTCTTGCGTTTGCTTATTCGGGTATTCCCTCCCCCCTTGGTTTGTGTTTTGGGGGTTGAGTTCTGTTGCTGTTCGTGACCGGAGCTGGTCAATGTGCCGTTTCCAGGCTCGCCCATCTGTGGTTTGGAGCCGGTATGATCGTGGGCCTGTGATCTGGGTGATGACGGCTGGGATCCATAGGGGGTCCCCCGTCAGGTTTTTCGCGTACACTAAGTCGCCGGGTGCGAATGTTCGGTATTTTGTACTTGAGTCTGGGGCCGCTCCGGGTTATATGTTGGGTGTAACCTGTCGAGTGGGGACCTCAGCTTCCTACCCATTAGTAACTCGGCTGGGCTTTTGTTGGTAGTGGTGTTCGGGGTGATGTGTTGTATAAAGAGGAGTTTATTTATTTTGTCGTTGATCTCCCCGTGGTCCATTTTCCGGATGGTTTTTTTGGTAAATTGAACCATCCGTTCCGCCCTACCGTTCGCTGCCGGATGCGCCGGTGCTGTTAATGCGTGGCGGATGCCCCTCTCCGCCAGGAATCTCTCGAAGTCGAGGGAGGTAAATTGGGGCCCGTTGTCGGAGACGACGACGTCTGGGAGGCCGTGTGTTGCAAAGAGTTTGCAAAGTTCTTTGATGACGGCCTCCGTGGTAGTAGATTTCATGTCGCTTACCTCCAACCAGTTGGAGTAAGCGTCAACTGTTATTAGAAAGGTATGCCCATTCGTGGGACCTGCAAAGTCTAAATGGATTCTGGACCAGGGCCCCCTTGGTGTTTCCCACTCCAGGATGGGTGCTGCGGGTGGGCTTGGTCTGGTCTCCTGGCATCGTTGGCACCTAGCTACCCATGCTTCTATCTGCTTGTCCATCCCTGGCCACCAAGCGTAACTCCTGGCCAGGGCTTTAGTTCTGACGATGCCAGGATGCCCCTCATGCAACATCTCTAAGACCTTCCCTTGCAACCTGTCCGGGATGACCACCCTGTCACCCCATAAAATACACCCCTTAAGCAACGAGAGTTCAGTCTGGCGGTTTCTGAATATCTTAACGGATTCGTCCTTGTCCCTTTCAGGCCAACCTTTTTCCACCCAATGTAAGATTCGCGCCAGACGCCTGTCCTTAATAGTTTCCCGGGCAATGTCTGACGCGGTAATGGGTAGGTTGGGCAGGTTCTCGATGTTAAGGGTGTTTGTCGTTGGTGCTGGGTCCGGATCAGAGTCTGGTAAAGGCAAGCGGCTTAAAGCGTCCGCGTGCGAAATTTTCTTACCCGGCTTGTGTAGCAGTTCGTAGCTGTAGGCTGCCAGGAACTCGGACCACCTTGTCATCCGGGGCGATAAAATGTTCGGGGTGGCTCGATTTCCTGCAAGGATGCCCAGCAACGGCTTATGGTCTGTCACAATGGTAAACGGGCGGCCGTAAAGGTATTCATGAAATCGCTTAACGGCGGCAACTATAGCCAATGCTTCTTTGTCCAGCTGGCTATAGTTCCGCTCCGGTTTAGTTAGAGTCCTGGAAAAGAAAGCGATGGGTGCTTCTCTTTTGTCAGGGAGGGTATGGCTGAGGACAGCGCCGACGCCGAAAGGTGATGCGTCGCAAGTGACGACCAAGGGCAAGGTTTCGCTGAATTGGATCAGGACAGCGTCGGAAGTGAGGAGGTCTTTGGTTTTTTGGAAGGCGGCTTGCTCCCGTCTCCCCCAAGTCCAGGTTGCCGCCTTATCCAGGAGCCTATGCAAAGGCTCCGCCGCCGTAGCCTTTTGGGGTAGGAAAACATTATAAAAATTCAGCAACCCCAAGAAAGCCTGTAGTTCCGTCTTAGACCTAGGGGTGGGGGCCTCTTTGATAGCTTTCACTTTTTTAATTGTAGGGTGAATGCCATGCCGGTCTAGAAGGTAGCCCAAGAATTCCACTCGCTCTGTGCATAGTTGGCATTTTTCCCGTTTTACTTTAAGTCCCGTTACTTTAAATTTTGTTAAGACCTCCCTGAGTCGGTTTTCTAATTCGGCTTCGTTTGGCGCCGCCACTAATATGTCATCAAAATAGGGCACCACCCCCTTGATGCCCTGCAGTAAACGTTCCATCAGGCTCTGAAAGATGCCTGGTGCCACGCTGACTCCGAACTGGAGTCGGTTGCACTTGAAGGCCCCCCGATGGGTAACGATGGTCTGGGCTTCCGCTGTTTTTTCGTCGACCGGCAACTGTTGATATGCTTGGGCGAGATCGAGCTTGGCAAAGACCCTGCCCCCTCCCAGTGAGTGCAGTAGGTGTTGCACGATTGGGACAGGGTAGGCGCTTTGTTGCAACGCGCCATTTAGGGTGGCCTTATAGTCCCCACAAATTCTCACGGACCCGTCTGGTTTGACTGGGGTCACTATAGGGGTCTCCCATCGGACATGGTCTATCGGCTGCAGCACCCCCTGTTTGACGAGCTTGTCAATCTGCTCGTCAATCTTAGGTTTTAGGGCGAATGGCACACGCCTAGGTTTTAGTCGCTTGGGGGGGACGCTAGGGTCTAGATCAAAAGAGATAAGGGGCCCCTGGTACTTGCCCAGGCTTCCGTCGAAGACCTCCCGGAACTCCTGGGCTAGCCGCTGTTCCCAGCCGTCGTCGGCGACGTGGTTGACTCCTGTTAGCGCGATGTCGAGCGGGGCGAACCATTGTAAGCCCAGCAGGCTTGGGCGGTCGCGATCGACGATTGTGAGTGGGAGTTGTTCGGTGCGGCCCTTGTAAGTTACATTAAAGTTCTTGGTGCCCACTACCGGGACGCGGTTTCCCTGGTAGTCTTTTATAATAAGTCTTTGGGCATTAATGTTCCTCTTATGGAGGGTGGGCACTAACCGTTTTATCTCGTGCCATGCAATCATGGAGAGGTAGGACCCGGAGTTCACCTCCATCTTGCATGGTTGGCCTTCAATGTGGACTTCTACGTGTACCTTTCTGGCGCCGTCGGAGATGGCGTGGCCGATGGTTACCGTCTGGTGGGTTTCTTCCTTGCGCCGCCTGTCGCCGCCTCTTGAGGGTCGCTGGATTCGGTCCCACCGGCCGTCCGGTTGGCGATCTCTGGTCCTGGGCGGTGGGCTTTCCCTCTTACGATCGTGTTGGTCCCATCTGGGTGGGCTGCGAGTCTTCTTTTGGCGGCAAACCCGAGCGATGTGTCCCCTTTTTTCACAATGCCTATAGATAGAGTCAAAAAATCGGCATTCTGATCTGGGGTGGTCGCCGCCGCATCCGGCACAGTTGGTCCTCGACCTACGACCTCTTCGGTTTCGTTGGTCGCCGCGCCCCGTCTGCACGCGATGTATGTCCTCCTCGTCTTCTGAAGTGCTGGATGCAGACTGGAATTCTCCGTAGTGTGCGGTTGATTCGTTTTTTGAGTCGGCTGACCTTGCCGGGTTGTTGTTTCCGCCCTTCGCGTCTGATTTTCGCATGCTGTCAGCGGAAGTGCGGGTTGCTCCTGCGGCTGTGGCTGCGGTGAGGGCGTCTGCTAGGCTGATGTCGCCCTTAGCCATAAGCCGGCTCTGGAGTGCAGGGTCCCATAGGCCGAGTACGAATTGGTCTCTTAGGAGGCTGTTCAGACCTTCAAATTCGCAGAGTCCTCCTAGGCGCCGCAGCTCGGCGACGAAATCGCTCAGTTTTTCACCCGGTTTCTGGTCGCGCCGGTAAAATTCGTTGCGCCGGATCAGGATGGGGACCTCGGGGGCGTAATGGCGCCGCAGGATAGGTTCGAGGACGTCCCAGTCCATGGCGGTTGCGTCGGCTGGCTTGGCCAATGCTTTGGCCATCTGGAAAACCTCGGTTCCGCAATGGGTGAGGAAAACGGCGCGTTTTAGCGCGCCCGGGGCGTCCTTCATTCCGGTGCACTCGAGGTACATGCGGAAACGGTCTGAGAACGATTCCCAGTCCTCGGTGGCGGGGTTGAAGGGGGCGGGCGGTGCTATTTTCGCCATTTCGGTGCTGAAACTGGCTCTTGTTGGACACGGGGTTCGGTTCAAGGTCGAGATCCCATCCTCGTCGCCAGTGTCGTGTCCGCAAAAAGACGCCAGGAGTCGGTGACTATGTTTCAAGCTCTTTATTTAACAGTTGTGAACCGAACCGGCGAAAAGGAAAAAGCCCGCGGCTTTTATCCTTTTCGCTGCGGCGGCCGCGGCCAATGGCAGCAATTCAAGTCTCCCGCTCTTGGAGTGAGCCAATCGCGGGAGACTTCAAACGGGCCAATCGGCGCGGCTCGCCTGGCCAATCAGAAATCCCCGCGCTTTAGCCAATCAAAGCGCGGGGATTTCGAGTATGTAAATTAAGGACAGAACAGGCTAATGCATACTTTTATTTATATAGATGTTTCTTTTTAAAACAAATGTTTTAAACATTTCTATCTGCACTGGGATGACTGTTGGGCTGGCCTTGAAAATATCTGTCAACATGTACATGAACTATCATTTAAAATTGTATTAAAGTTCTAAGCCAAGTCTTTCTCAAGAGAGACATCTATATGTAGGCCTAAATGTAAGTAATAGCAATTGTTTATTTTAGTCAGCAGAAAATGAATGCTGGGTTCTTTAATCTAAACAAAAGATATATACTCTTCCCTCTGTTCACCTGTCAGGTAGAGATTTGAGGGATTTAAAAGGTTGTCATAGTACATGATATCATGAGCTTATTTTTAATGGTTTAATCTCTAACCTGAACCAATAGTGCCTGAAGCTTGTTGGGGATCACGGTATCCTGGCTTAGATGCTATGTTGATTGTGATTACTCATTGGTGAAAGAAGGGCCGCTCCCAAAGATGAGTAAGCTAATATATCTATGTTCTAATTTTTTCATGTTCTTATGTTCTCTGGTTTCTTAACAGAGGTATATTCAACTCTCTGGCAGAGCTCTCTGCAAATGGATCATTTGTTCTTTAATAATGATGATTATAATAATAGTCTGGCTAGTGGAGGTGGAAATACCTGGGCACAGCAGAATAGAAGTGAAAGAACTGGAAAATATAACAAAATACAAAGACCTGCAAACAGAAGTAGAATTATTGTGGCAAAAAAAAGCAAAGGAAAGAAAGCATTACTACCAATAGTAATAGATACTATGAATGTAAACTCGGCATTGATAAAATCAGTTAATTGCAAAAGGCAGCTTTAGTCAGAACAGCTTACATCTTGCAACAATACCCGTGACACCAAAAAACATCAACATCTGCTTATCCCAGGTTCTGGGGAAGGCCTCGATAGGTGGACAAAAATGCAAAATCCACTTTCAACATTTGGCTAACTGTCCAACGAATCATAACAATTGTCTATGTTCAACAAATGTACAAGAATCTTCTAAATGTGTATGAACCATGAACCAGCATAATTTAGTGATTTGGATTTTTAATTGTATTTCTTAATGAAGCTGACCCATCCATTTATTTCCTTTTTCATATTAGTAGCCATATGGTGGGTCAAAACAGCCATCAAAGAATCAATCATGTTTGATTCCAGGTTTTATCCTGAATTTGCTATTGCATATCCTCCGTGAAGTTGGAATCATGATGACTGTGTAACTAATATGACCTTATTTAAATTTCTTCAGTATAATTGCAGTGTATGCATGTTGTATGAAATGCAAATATATATACAGTCACACAGTGGTGGTATTCAAATTTTTTATTACCGGTTCTGTGAGTGTGGCTTGGTGGGCGTGGCTTGGTGGGCATGGTAGGGAAAGGATAATGCAAAATCTCCATTCCCACCCCACTCCAGGGAAAGCTTACTGCAAAATCCCCATTCCCTCATCACCCCACTAACCTGCTTTCCAGCTCTGTCCTCCTGGGCAGGGCAACAAACAGAGACCCAGCCAATCAGCTGGGACTCGGAAGGCAGCGAATAGATGGGGACCAGAGGTGACATTTACTACTCAAAATTTTTGCTACTGCTTCTTCAGAACCTGTCAGAACTGGCTGAATATCACCTCTGCAGTCACACCATCTTTCCCACCAGTTTCATTCATTGTGAGACTTGTAGAAAAACTACCTAAATGTAATATTGGAACTGCTTTTCTTATAGCTTTTTTATGTGGTTTGGTAACAAAAGTTGCAAGCTCATTGTTTCCTCGTTCCTTCCTTGTTTTAAAGGCATTTGGCTTTTTCCACAGAATAGTCACATATTTATTGGTTTTAATAAATAAATAATAGTCACATATTTATTGGCAAAATTTAGGAAATCCATCATATCCATGCTGTTTGGCATTCATGATGCAGAGTGCACAGCTAATCCGCCACAAAATTCATGCATTTACTTGAATGATGTGAAATATGCAGACTAGAGTGAAGGTGAATTTTTATGTCATCCCTATATCGGTATACCGTTCTGTGACGAATGGATTTTTCTTCCCAGTACAGATTCCCAAATAACTTTGTCCAGAGGAGAAAAGTTTGGCTGCACACGATACACTTTTCCTTGAGCTTAGACATAATCACTCTGAATGGACAGCCTGATTTATTACTTGCTTTTTCGATAAGAGGAATCTTTTTTGAGCTTAATTAGATTAAAATAGATGGTGCTCAATGATGAAAAGTTATTCTGACTGTATAACAAACTGTGTAACATAGCAATACAGATAGTCTTCAACTTACAACAGTTCGTTTAGTAGTTACAATGCCACTGGAAAAAAATGCCTTGTGATCCTTTCTATGCTTATGACCATTACAGCATCTTCACTGTTACATGATAAAAATTTGAACACTTGGCAACTGATTCCTATTTACGACAGTTGCAGTGTCCTGGAGTCATGTGGTCAGCTTTTGTGACCTTCTGAAAAGCAAAGTCAATGGGTAAGCCAGACTCACTTGACACTTAACTGTGTTACTGACTCAAGAGCTGCAGTGATTCATTTAACAACAGTGGCAAGAAAGGTTGTAAAATGGGACAGAATTCACTTAACAACTCTCTTGCTTAGCAGTGGAACAGTGACAACTTGTACTTCTTAAGGACAGACTTTAAAAGATATGTGGCTTTAAAAGATATATGACTTTAAAAGATGAGGATTCCATAAACATAGTGCCTTCAACAATCAGATCTAATCAGCTATTGTAATGAATAATTACAGCGCAAAGACATTGTGCAATGGGGGAGAATAGACAAATCGTTAAATATTCAGCTTTTCCATGCTATTTCACAAAATGTCTGTTTATTGAAATTGTTGTGAATGAATAAATGTTAAATAAAGTTATCTTGAGCTTGAAGTCAAGTGCAGGGTTCTGGCCCTGCACTTCTGATTGGCTGTTAATGGCAAGATCGGATTGGTCCATTCAGGAGAATCTGATTGGCCATTAACAGGCCATTCTCATTGGTTAACGGAGCTAGCGCTCCCGGATTGCTATTGGTTGAATAGTTAATAAGTTGCCTATATAAGGAAGGCTATAGCAGCCATCCAGTTTGAGCTGTAACACCAGGTAAATAAAGAGTTTGAAGTTCACTGTTTCTACCGGCTTGTCTCAGTTATTCGCACCCATGCTCCAGACTTAACACTGGCGACGAGGATGGGATTGGATGATGTCAGAGCCAACTAAAACAACGACGAAGACAACCAAGCACGTGGCTGAAACGCACAACGGCGGAACCATGTCTGGCGGCGAAGTACCACCCGCTCCGTTCGACCCAGCGCAAGAGGACTGGGAGTCCTACATGGACCGTTTCCAAATGTTCTTGGAAACAAATAATCTGAAGGATGCCACAACCGGGAAGAAACGGGTGGTATTCCTGACGCACTGCGGGCCGACCGTATTCAAGATGGCCAAGGCGCTAGCAAATCCAGCTGAAGTGAAGGCCATGGATTGGGACGTCCTCGAACCACTACTAAGGGCCCACTATGCACCGACCGTTCCAATGCTCGTAAGATGGCACGAGTTCTACCAAAGAAACCAGCATAATGGAGAAGGCGTTGCCAATTTCGTTGCGGACCTCCGAAATTTGGGAGGCCTCTGTGATTTCGCTGACCTAGAAGAGGCTTTGAGAAACCGAGTAGTTCTAGGATTAGATGCTCTAAACGTGCAGAGCAAAATAATGGCTAAGGGTGACATTAGCCTTGCCGACGCCATCGCTGAGGCTACGGCAGCGGAAGCGACCAAAAAGTCGGCTGCTCAACTCCGCCGAAATTGCGCTCCGACACACCAACCAGCCAGCGAACTTTCACCTAAGTTGGAAAGACAGCTCTCGATGGCCCACCATGAGAACCTCTCTTGGTCGTCAGACAGCGACGAAGAAGAGGTCCATCGACTGCAGTCTGATCGGGACCGTTACCCGAAGTCCCAGCAACCGTGCGCTGGCTGCGGGGCCAACCATTACCGCTCTGATTGCAAATTCCGCGATGCGCTTTGCCATGAGTGTGGAAAACGAGGCCATATCAGACGGGTCTGCAGAAGTCTCCTCAGACCCAGCCAGACCTCAAAGGGGGCCAATTTTCACCAATCGACAGGAAACCGTCCTGTAAGGCGAGAAGCAGCAAACCACTCCTACAGAAACCGACCCGTGAATTGCCTAACGAGGTGAGAAGAGGCTCACCAAACAATCACTATCGGCCATGCCTCTTCATTGGATGCCAAGAAAATTCGAGTTAAAGTGGACATCGAAAATCAGCCTTGCCAAATGGAAGTTGACTCAGGATCGTCTCTTTCAATGGTCTCCTGGAAGACCCTCAAGCAACTCATCCCTACTATCCAGTGCAAGACCTTCAATTCCAAAGGCTCATGCTAAAAGACTAACAGGGGAACCGGATTCCAGTTGTAGGATCCAGTCGAGTCTGGGTTTCGTTCAAGAACCGCACAGCATACTTACCCTTGACGGTGATCGACAAGGACCGGCCTAGCCTGTTAGGCCTACAATGGTTCGCACCACTCAGCATTGAAGTGGCAGGCATTAACCGAATCGGCGGCAGTGACTAAGAGGAGGGCCTCGCCCACGAATTCAAGGACGTCTTCGCGGAAAAGCTAGGCGAGTACAAGGGGACCCTGATATCCTTTAGCCTTAATCCAAAAATAGCTCCCATCCACCTTAAGCCTCGTCGAGTTCCGTTCGCACTAAAGCCGAAAATCGACGAACAGCTTGATAAGTTGATAGCCCAGGGAGTGTTAAAGCCAACCGATCACTCCCCATGGGAAATCCCAATCGTGACACCAATTAAGCCGGATGGCTCCATTAGAATTTGTGGGGACTACCGAGCCACCCTAAACCACGCCCTGCAACAAAATCCATATCCGGTGCCGGTGCCGGTGGTGCAACACCTCCTCCATTCCCTGGGGGGCAGAAAAGTCTTCGCTAAACTAGACTTAGCTCAGGCTTATCAGCAACTGCCGGCTGATGAAAAAACGGCACAGGCACAGACTATTGTAACGCACTGGGGTGCCTTTAAGTGTACGTGGCTCCAATTTGGAGTCAGCGTAGCCCCGGGGATCTTTCAGAGCCTAATGGAGAGACTTTTGCAGGGGATCAAAGGCGTTGTCCCCTACTTTGATGACGTGCTCATTGCTGCCCCCACTCCAAAAATCTTGCGGGATTGTTTAAGACTGGTTTTACAAAAATTTCAAGAAGCAGGCCTTAAGGTGAAGAAAAATAAGTGCAAGCTGTGTACAGATTGTGTTGAATTCTTAGGGTACTTAATTGACAGTAAGGGTATTCACCCTACCGATAGCAAATTGAGAGCAATAAAAAACGCTCCCAGACCCCGGAACAAGGCCGACCTCCAGGCGTTTTTAGGCCTCATCAATTTCTATAACGTATTCTTGCCACACAAGGCGACTGTTGCTGAACCTTTACATCGCTTACTAGATAAAAAAGCCAACTGGGTATGGGGTCATAGAGAAGAACAGACATTCAGTAATGTGAAAAAACTACTGACTTCTGACGCTGTACTAATGCAGTACAATGAAACCTTATCATTAAATATCACATGTGATGCATCGCCTTTCGGAGTGGGCGCCATTTTGAGCCATGTATTGCCTAACGGTAGTGAAGCCCCTCTTGCTTATTTTTCAAAAACACTCTCAAAAACCGAGCGAAATTATAGCCAGATCGATAAAGAAGCCCTGGCAATTGTATCGGCTGTTAAAAGATTCCATGAATATGTATACGGCCAGGCTTTTACTATAGTGACTGACCACAAACCGTTGCTGGGGATAATCGCTGGGGATAAGCCTACTCCCTATATACTTTCTCCCAAGATGACCCACTGGTCAGAATTCTTGGCTGCCTACAATTATCAGCTACAATACCGCCCCGGTAAAGCCATTCCCCATGCCGACATGTTGAGCCGTGCACCGCTTCCAGAAACCATCAACGATCCTGCGCCAATGGTAACAACGTTGCAAATCGAGACACTTCAGACGTCGCCATTAACTGCCCGTGATATCGCGAGAGAAACAAAATGCGACCCCATCTTAGTATGAGTCCTCACATGGGTAGAATGCGGATGGCCATTGGACCAAGTACCAGATAACTTCGCACCATTCAAAAGTCGTCAAACAGAGTTGTTTTCTCAAAAGGGCTGTATCATCTGGGGTGATAGAGTCGTTATCCCAGAACGACTCCAACAGGCACTACTTAGAACTTTGCACGATGGCCACCCCGGCATCGTATGCATGAAGGCCCTCGCACGAAGCTATGCGTGCTGGCCAGGCATCGACAGACAAATCGAATTGTGGGTCAAAACTTGCCAGAGATGCCAAGAAGTAAGCAACGCTCCACCAAAGGCAACCCCAACCGAATGGGAGACACTGCGGGGACCCTGGTCCCGTATCCATCTAGATTTTGCTGGGCCGACCAAAGGCCACACATTCTTGTTAACCATCGACGCCTACTCAAATTGGCTCGAGATTCACCGAATGAGGAACACGACCACCGAAGCGGTCATCAAAAGACTGGAAAGACTGTTTGCAACCCACGGATTACCAGACGTTCTGGTATCCGACAACAGGCCCCAATTTACCGTGCTGTCTTTTGAACAGTACCTGGCTGACCGCGGTATCTGACATGCGCTCTCTTCGCCTGCGCACCCTGCGGCCAACGGTAGGGCTGAGCGCATGGTACAATTTGTCAAGAAAACGCTACAAAAAATAGACTACGACAACATCGACGAGAAAATCAACCGAATCCTTTTCCTACAGCACATCACACCTCACAGCGTCACCAACAAAACTCCCGCTGAGCTGCTAATGGGATGGAAGCTCCGCTCCCACCTCGACCGGTTACACCCAGCCTACGAACCGGAAAAAACACTTGGATCCAGCGGCCAATGCCGTACCTTCCAGGTAGGCGATTTAGTATTCGCTAAAAACTTATCGGGCAATCTGCTGTGGGTAGAAGCGACTGTAATCCGCGTAACCGGCCCAAGATCATACCTTGTACAGTGCCCTGACGATAGACTTTGGAAGCGCCATATAGATCAACTACAATCACGGCTGCGGTCACGCAATTCCGAACTCCCATATAACTAAACTGGGGGGGGGGGGGGAGAGAGATACAGAGGAAGACGAATTTCAACTAGAGGAAAATCTTTTTGAAGAGAACGATAGCGGAACAGAAACGCGGGAACAGGAACCAGGGATGGGAATGAGTTCACCTCAGGGAGTTACCGAAGATATTGGTGACAACGGAAACGCGAACTCTGAACCAGAGGCATCCCTTTCGCCAAACAATGATCTACCTCAACAAGAGTGCAGCCAAATGCCAGGCGCACAGCGAAAATCAAAAAGACTAATAAAACAACCGTCCTACCTCAAGGACTATGTGACCGTGCCCCGTAAGCAGAAGCCGGGGGAAAGGGGTGTTGTGAATGAATAAATGTTAAATAAAGTTATCTTGAGCTTGAAGTCAAGTGCAGGGTTCTGGCCCTGCACTTCTGATTGGCTGTTAATGGCAAGATCGGATTGGTCCATTCAGGAGAATCTGATTGGCCATTAACAGGCCATTCTCATTGGTTAACGGAGCTAGCGCTCCCGGATTGCTATTGGTTGAATAGTTAATAAGTTGCCTATATAAGGAAGGCTATAGCAGCCATCCAGTTTGAGCTGTCACACCAGGTAAATAAAGAGTTTGAAGTTCACTGTTTCTACCGGCTCGTCTCCGTTATTCGCACCCATGCTCCAGACTTAACAGAAATGTTTCATCTATTGTTCTTTTTATGTGACTATTTCTTTTTAGAAAGAAGGAGTTCAAGGAGGAAGATTTGTGGCTCATCTGAAATTTTATTCACTTCATGAAGTCTAAAGGTTATATCAAAAGGTGAAAGTCTAGGCCTCAAGAACACAAAGGTATTATTCCCTGGCTATAGTTCTAAGGCATTTTATTATTACTTCTAAGTAAAAAGGCAGAAGGATTGGGCTGTCATTCTTTTTTTGAAGGTGAAAAATTTTCTCTTTCCCCAGTTTGGAATAATCATATATACAAACATTTCATATTAGCAGATAAGAAATCAGGCAGACACTTGCACTAAAGATAGCATCAGATCAAATGATAGAGACTCGTGTTCTCTCTGATGGAGAAAATCCACTGAACACACCTCTTTTAGGATGTTGTGAAGAGCATTAGGAGAATATATTTTAACACCCCCAAATGTTAGAATAGGAGCTATCTCTTAAATTAAATATGACTTTTTAATTAGTCCAATGCAAGTCAGCTGGACTTCACTCTGATGAGGTGCTTCTTCTAATTGCCAAATTTTAGAATCCATAGCACGCTGGTAAATACATTCAATAAATTAGAAATATTAAAATTGTGATTGTCCTGCTGCTGCTTTAAGGCATTCTAGGATTTTGCAAATATTTTTCCAGATGAACAGAATCCTCCTCTGCCTGTTGTGATGTTTGGAACCCAACAAATTCATTTCACTTCTAAAAGTGGAGATTCCACATCACTTGCCTGATATCTTTGATATTTTTGCAACATCATCAAATCTAAATTCCTTCTTTAATTAATAAAAATGTATACACAGTCTGTTTCAAATGGAGCAAATTGACAAAAACAAAACAAAAGAGACATATAATATACACATAATACTTGCTTAATGATTGGTGGTTTAGCAACTGTTGAAATCTACAACAGACCTTCCAAAAAGTTACTTACCACCCAGTCTTGAAGTTCCAGTGTCTGTCCCCACCATGGTCACATGATCACATTTTGGGCACTTGCCACTGGTCTCTATTTACAACTATTTGCAGATCCCATGACTGTGATTTACAACTTTTTTCTGAAAACTGGCACTTATATCTGATTTCTGGCAAAAAAAAAAAAAAAGCCCATTCTGAATAATAGATTTGCTTAACAACTGTAGCATTTGCTTTATGACAGCCATATTCACTTAACAACCACTGAAAAACTGTTGTAAAATTGGGTCTGTCGTGCAATGACCTGTTTAATGAGTGACACAGCTTAAGTCCATAATTATGGGCTCATATGGTCATAAGTTGAGGACTAGATCACAAAGGCAAATTTAATTGTTAAAAAGAGAAAATTTGTTTAGGACTACATCGCAATTGTAAGAAATAAAGTAACCACTCAGTTCTAAGTTCTAACCCTCCAAACAGCTGCATATATGTTATTTGATTAGACTAATTAAAACCAAAGAATATGACAATAGAAATGAGGATTGGTATACATTACCCAATTAATTAATGGGGCAGAAAGGAGAAATAAAACATCACCTTGGGATAAAAAAGATCTTTGAATTCTTTATGAATTGTTGTTAGCAACTTATTCATAGGAATGTTACTAGGCGCAGATGTGCTGGTCTGTTAGCCAGTCTGTGTGTAACCCTACATCTTTGGCCTGAATGGCTCGATACTTGCTTGTCTAATGAGAGATTGAGACCATTAGGACACTATTTTTATCCTGAGGCATTTTGTTTGTGTGGAGGTTTATTGCCATGGATGCAATCACTCTACCTTTTTATTTTATATTATGTTGAAATCGAAAGGAGGCTTTTGCAATGCAGAATCCAAAGGTTTTCACTCTGTCTTTTCGAGTTAGAGGCTGTGAAATTGAAGGTCTATAGCACCAGCTTAGTGAAGGAAAATAGATCATATTCTAGCTTCTTGGGTCAAGGTGATTTAGAGATGGCACAGAAAAGAACACCATAGGATCAGTCACATATTTATTGTGATGGATACATACAGATATAATTCCAAAGTTAAAAACGGCATAAACTACATTGAAAACATCCAAGGGTGGGCTGCTAGGGGTTCACAGGGGTTCGGGAGAGCCCCTAGCTAAGTTCTGTGCAGTTTGGAGAACTCCCAAATCCCACTCCTGGCTGGCCCGCCCACCCCTCTCCCCCTCCCTGGAGTCCCCAGGCGGCCTGTTTTGGATGAAGGTAAGTGTAGGGCGTGTGTGGAGGCTTGGGGGTGGGGGGAAATGGGCCTCTTGGAAGTTTAGGAAAAACGGACCCATTTCCAGCCTCCAGAGACCCTCTGAAGCTGGGAAGCAGTGGTGGCATTCAGCAGGTTCTGACCAGCTCTGGAGAACCAGTAAGTGGAAATTTTGAGTAGTTCGGAGAACCAGCAAATACCACCTCTGACTGCAGAGTTTACAGTAGCCTTCCCCTTCCACACCCACCAAGCCACGCCCACAGAACCGAGTAAAAAAATTTGAATCCCACCACTACTGGGGAGGACGAAAATGCTCCCCCTCCGTGGTGCAAGAAGTCGACTAGGCCATGCCCATCATGGCCACACCCACCCAGTAACCGGGCAGAGAACCCTTTGCTAAAATTTTTGAAGCCCACCCCTGAAGACATCCTGTATAAAATTGCTGGAAGGGGGTAGTCTAGGCTAGTTTGTGCACAGATCCAATCCTTAACAACCTTAGAGAATCCAGGAGTAGCTCTAGAATTCGTCATGCAAACATTAGACAAGGGTGTTTTTGCAGAAACTCTCCAACTCTTTTGTGGGTGCTGTGAAAATTCAGTGACGTGTGTTTGAAACAGTGCACTAATGCTTAATTAGATTTATTACAATTAAAGAACAATAATTCAAGCATCATCGTCAAAAACAAGGAAGGACCAGAAAATCCCCAACCTGGCTATAAAGTTGTGCACTCTTGGCTTTATTTCTCTCTCCAAAGGGATTCCTGGATTCCAAAATACTGTCCACTTTTACAACTGATGGACAGGATGCATTGCAGGAAAATTAGTCATGACTAACTAAGTGGGTCTTATGAATAATTAAGAAATCTGGAACATAGGAAGAATGGAACAAGAGTAGGGTTGTTGTAGATGGTTGGTGCAACTCTGAAGACTGTTCAGTAAATTAGAGGTTTAAAATCTGCAATAGCCTTTTATGTAATTTGTAATAATATCTTGCTGTATGGACCTTGTTCTTCAGATTATATCCACTCAGTTCAGATTTCTCTTTTATGGTTTTCCTCTTCAAAGGTTGGTTGGTTGTTTCTTTTTTTTCTTTTTTATTCTTGTTCTTGCTTGTCTATCAACTTTTGAATTATTTGATATATGTGGACAGTTGAAACTGACACTATTTCTTGTGTATTGAGAAATACTGTACAATTGGGATATAAAATTTGTTTCTTCATATTTCTTCATTTTTTTCCACACACAAGAAGTGGACAAAAGACCATTGAACATACCATCTTCCAAAGGAATGCGTCACATAATTGTAACATATGGCTATAGTATATTGTTATTGGCTATATAAACAACAGCAACTATTTTGTGAAGATTACGATCAAATTCCACATATGGAGTGTTCCAGAAATAATGTTTGTTTGTTCATTTATCAAACTTATTAATAGCCCATCTCCTTCATAGGAAGGCTCTTTATTCTTGTTCTTGCTTACTTCTTGCTTATTCTTGTTCTTGCTTACTACTTTACTGTTTTAGGCACATAGATACATCAGTCTAAGCTTCTATGTCTTTATCTAGTGATAAATATAAATTGATGACTAAGTGGTGTTTTAGCTACTTCAAAAAATGCAGTAAATGACATAGATAAACATACTGTGGTATTGTCCAAGGAAAATCTATAAAATTCAATTCTGTGCTCTCTTTTTCCTCAGATGTAATAATAATAATCTTCTTCAGATTAACAAAGTTGGAAGGGACCTTGTAGGTTATCTCATCCAACCCCCGCCCAAGTAGGAGACCCTACCTACACCATTTCTGACAAATGGCAGTCTAATCTCTTCTTGAAATCTTCCAGTGATGAAGCTCCCATAACCTCCAAAGGCAAGCTGTTCCATTGGTTAATTGTTCACACTGTCAGACAGTTTCCTCTTATTTCTAAGTTGAATCTCACCTTGATTCGTTTCTATCCATTATTCCTTGTCTGGCCTACAGGTGCTTTAGAAAATAGCTTGACCTCTCTGTGGCAGCTCCTCAAATATTGGAATGCTGCTATCATGTCTCCCCTGGTCCTTTTCTTCACTAGCCAAGCCAAGCCCAGTTCCTGTAACCGTTCTTCATATGCTTTAGTCTCTAGTTATCTAATCATCCTGGTTGCTCTTCTCTGCACTTTTTCTAGAGTCTCAACATGTTTTATGGCTGGACTTGGAAAATGGGATCTTTTCTGTTTTGGCTTTTCTCCATCTCTCAAAGCACTGGGTACAAGAGCCATCCAATGCAGCCAGTGTCCAATGGAACACTGATTCATATAATCTATCACTGTAAGATGTGTTCATGATCAATAACTCAGATAGCTTTAAAACAGGATTGAATAAATTCATGGAGGACAGATTTACCTAGAGTTCAAAGACTAACAGGTACTGGTATACTTGCTGGCATCATGAATTTAAATACAATTTTCAGAGAAAAAACACTGGAAGAATCTCCATCTCCTGTATGGAAGCATTCTGGAAGCATCTGGTTGGCCACTGTGAGAAACCAAATGCTGGATTAAGCTGTTTATCCTGATCAAAACAGAGCTATTCTTAGGCTCCAATGTGATGGCATCTAGATTTGTGAACATCTTTCCAAGCTTGCTTTCTGGAGGACATTTAAGACCTATTACTTTCTCCAGGCATTTTGTTGTAGTTTTAACTACAATCTCTTGAGACTTCTGCTGTTCCTTTCTTAAACACATGCTGCTCTGTAAAAATTGTATATGGAGAAGCAAGTAAACAACAGCATAAAAAGAACTATGAGGGGAGAGGCAAGGACAAAATGCCTTTTCTTGTTTTCTGCTCTGATTTGGCATAAAACTGAATAATCCTTTAGTTCCAACGCATTGCATTCTTCCAATTATACAATGATATTAATTGTGATCTAAGTCTAATTGTGGCCTATAAGTCTAAATGCTATTGCTGTTGCGATTGTGTAATAAACTTGAACCATTATTTATTTAAAAACAACAATAACAACCTAAAACTAAGAAGAAATGTCCTGACAGTTAAAACAATTAATCAGTGGAACAACTTGCCTCCAGAGGTTGTAAATGCTCCAACACTGGAAGTTTTTAAAAAGGGATTGGATAACCATTTGTCTGATGGCAGGGGGCTGACTAGATGACCTCCAAAGTGTCTTCCAACTATTCTATTCTAAATATAAGTGGGAAGATTATTATCTCATTTATACTTTGCTAGGAAATGCGGCTATCATAAAATGTCAATGCATTTTGGAAAAAGTAAGCTGTATGAGACAGTAGTAACTGTGGTGTGCATTTAGTTTTAATACTTACATAGTGGTTTTCAACAAACAAAAGTAACACATAGTAGAGTAATATCAAAAGCTGATAATATTGGCATCTTAATGAAGTAGGATAAGAATAATATCCTAAAACAAGAATCAGAATAAGTTAGCTGTGAAGAAATAAAATCTATCCAAACAAACCAGGGTTAATATTTAAAAATCATTTTGTGGAAGATGAAACACTCTTTGTAATTTCTCTCTGGAGCAGGGGATACCTAAGAGCACTTGTTGCTACCAATACAGGTTTATTAATTCTCAGATATTGATAGAATATATTATTTTAAAAGGCATCGTGTAATCTTTAGAGAGAGGTAATGGCCCAGCTTTCTGGAGGTGTGAGTGTTTGTGTCAGCAAGTGCTGATATCTCTTTTATTTCATTTTGATGGCTCTGGGGAGGAGCCTTGATTTAATTCCATAGGACATATGAAGGAGCTCAGGATACCTCTCAACATTTTGAAATCATAGAGGTGGAATCACTCAAAAGACCTGCCACCCGAAAAAAAGCCTCTTGAGAGCTTGAGTGTTTTTGCTGCTTTTGTCTGATTGCTTTGGAAATTATTTTAGATTTAGATAGTTCTTTATTACTTTTGTAGCTGACAACCACACCGCCAGCAGCAATGGCAACCAGCAAATGAAGTAGTCCTACAAGAAAACAAAACAATCACAATCCACTAATCCAGTGATGGCACTGAGTGCCCAAAGCGCGCGCACACACACACACACACACAGCCAAAATGCAACATGCAAGTGAGCCCCATGCATGTGGGTACCTCCCTTATGTGCACACGTGTGCCTTCGTGCATGTGTGAGGCCCCCCACGCGTGTGTGGCAGAGATCTGAAGACCAGCTGGCTGGCGGGAAACATGCACACATCATGGCGGAGCTGAACTGGGATGATGGCGTGCAAGCAGAGGGGGCTCTGTGTGCCCCCTCTGGCACGCCTGCCACAGGCTCGCCACCACTGTTCTAATCTGTGCACAAGCAATTTCCTTGATTCAGAATCTTGTGTGGACAAGAATTTTCCCAAGGGATATTGAAAGCGTAGGCATGGATGTCAGCTTTAAAATTCAGCTGTCACATTTCATGGAAGGGGGGTGGAGGAGTTGAAAAGTTCAAGGTTATTTTGTATGTCATATTAAGAAATTCCAGTTGCAGTTAATTGGTTCTCGTGATTTATGAAGTGTAGAAGTGGGCGGAGAGAAGGTGGATTCTGTGTAACGTTTAGGAAATTGCCTTAGACATACCAGATCTGTTTCTAAATAAATCAATTGGAGAGAAAATGTCTCGGAGTGATTGATATCATGGATACTTTCTGGATGCCTTATAATGGACTTCATGTGTGCATCATATTTCACTGTCACACAGGTGCCTTCTTACTTTTGTGCCACTATAAGCAGGAAGCATGGAGTAACGTGATGAGCTTTAATTGTAGAGGCACAGTACACATATGTTTTGTAGTGCTTCACTGCACACTCTTTCCATGCTTCATTCTACAAGAGAGATGGGGAAATCAGTGTCTGGAAGATAACTGCTTCCCATTAGTAATCCCATAGATGCTTTTTCAAAAGGCAACAGGACTTTCTTGTTTTTCTTTGAAAATGATTTGCTTCTCATCTGAGAAGTAGTTCTGAATACTGGATGAGAAGCAGTATTCTAGTATTTAAGGGGGGGGGGTCAACTTATTTTTCAAAGCACAAGAAAGCAGGACAAGAAACAATGAATGGAAACGAATTAAGGAGAAACTTCCTGACAGTGAAAACAATCAGCCAGTGGAAGAGTTTACTTTCAGGAGTTGTGAGCGCTTCATCACTGGATTCATCACTTTTAAGAAGAGATTGGACAGCCACTTGTCTGAAATGGTGTAGGATCTCCCGCTTGAGCAGAGGTTGGATTATTAAATTCCCTTCCAGCTGTATTCTGATGGGTCTTCAAGGAAAAACAAAGAAAGTCAAAGACCAAGCACCTTTGAGACAAACCATAATCTGGATGACTGAGAATCTCCATAGACATTTCCATTGGTAATGAGACAACAGCATCTCTACTGAAAAAGACATATGATGGTATTTTAATACAGAAAATAAGGGAGGCTGCAGAACATTTTCACCAGGATTGTAAAGATAAAAGGGATTTTTATTGTGTTATACACACACACACACACACTTTAACCATCTCCTAACTAAATACATGCAGTATCACATTCTTTTTAAAAACATATTTTATTGATATTCCAAAATTTAAAAACATAAAACTATATGCATTGTTATCAACATCAAGATATCTTTCACATTTCCCTATAATTTTTCAATATATGATTACTTATTCCATTACCATGACATCTTACTCTTGTTACAAATCAATATATTTCATCTTACACTTCAATCTTTTCTATAACATATATACATATTTACATACTTCCTCATTCTTTTCCTAATTGCCATTTTATTTTCTTTTTATTTCTAAACCACTCATTCACATGCTACTTGTTCGAATTTATTCAAGGTCCTTTTTGTTTTGGGCATTTCTCAGTTATGTTTTCATTCATCAACTTTCTTTCTGAGTGTGAAAGAAAGCAGGACGATTTCTCTCCCTAGCCACATCACGATTTACCTGGGTGTATTCTAAGAAGATCAACTTGTGGTAAGAAAGATACACAAGCAATTGGAAGAAACATTTCCACAAGAGAGATGAAAAGTTACACTAAGTAGCAGGCATTAATATTGATCCACGCTAGGCACAGAAAACCTGCTTGGAGATACCAGACCTTCTGAATGCATGAGCATAATGTGGGAATTTAAGATTTTGCCAACATAAGACTCACAAATCAAATAAAAACAAACTTTCTTGTCATACTTCCAGTATTTCCGCTTCTAGGCTCAGTCAATGTTAAACTTTTTTTGCATGCTTTGAACAGTCCTGGCTTGGGTCCCAACTGGTAAGGCCTACAAGCTCAAAGGTGCATGAAAGGAAAAGGCAAACAAGATTTCACTGAACATGTCAAGGACTTAATCAAAGGCTTAGTCCTCAAAGTGGGTGACAGGTCAGGTAGAGGCACTTTTTGTTTCTCGGTGTTTGCTTTTGAACTGGTTTGCACGCTCCTTGGTCTGTTTCAGTATCCTAAAATCTTGAGACACCTTCTTTGTTTCCTTCTCAAATTTTCTTCATCGATCAACAGAGAAAGAAAAAAAAAAAAAACGATTTGTGTGACTCGGACCCATATCAATAATGCTCTAAGACTAGGTGGGTTAGAATATGAAATCTCAAATGAGACTTCAGTAACCAATGTTTTGAGAAAAAAATTCCTTTCCAGACAGCTTTTACACTGAGAACTAATTGAGACACTAAGGAAGAGCATGAATAGAAATTTATGGCACAAGGTAAGGTCCTTGGGAGAAAAAGCAGGTTGGAAATGAATGCACCACTAAGGTGGAACTGTGATCCTGCTTAGTTAGGAAGAGATATTTTCTTGTAAAGGGAGCATTGCTTCGAGGAAAACCTGTGAAGACTTATGAATGCAGAACTGGAAGATTCTTCTGCCATAAGTTATCTCTGGCCCATTAGTATTATTTTCTCCATACAAATATGTACGGCTAGTTGAGCCAAATTCATATCCACTGCATTATATACTCATAAACAAAAAAAAAGGTGTCAGCGTTCCAGAAAACCTCCACTCCAAACAAATAACTCTGAGACAGATATGCTCTTCAAAGTTCTTTTATTAGAATAGGAACCTGGCACATCTGGGAAACCTCAAATCTGAAAGTTCCGGATTTCCTTGCAATAAGTAAAAACTACAAATCCACCCCCTGCACCCCTCATTGCACCACATGCTCCAATCATCATCCGTCCCAGCTTGAGACTCCTCTCAACCAGGTGCAGAAATAACATGACCTTGACTTAGAAGAAGAATGCTATCATGTCTAACCACACTCACTTCAAGAAATTCCCCCCTTCCATTTTCCCAGGCTCAAGAATGTGACAGTGTGGAAACGTCTGGTACTAATATGGCTTCCAAAGCTGACAATAAGTAGGAGAAGAGTTCCCATCTCTCCTAAAGGATGAGGGAGTGAAATAAAATATTTCCTGGGTAAAGTTCAGCATCTAGGGATTCTTCAGCACAGCACACAAGGGGGTAGTAGCCAAGATTGATTGAGGTGAGAACTCTACAGTATTAAGAATGTGGGTGAATGAACCTTTATCTATTTTTAAAAAAAACCAGGAAAAAGGAAAATCAGCAGAGAATTGGGGTAATAATGCCTCTGTATAGTTGAATGTCTATCTGGAGGGAGGACTGGATTCTGCTGTAATTAATTTCAAATTATGAACAGTCAGACAGGAGGTGTGGAAAGTTCATCACTCTTAGGCTACTTCAGTTAAAATAGAAAGTGGGAACTTGCAGTTTGCTAGATGTTCCAAAATTGTATCTCTTTGCTACTCAAACCCGCATAGTTAAAAATAGCAACTGACTCTTGGTAACTTCTGGAAAAACTACTTTTTGATATTACTCTTAGGCCCACTAGTTATCTGATGGAATATTCTTCCAAATACAGTAGAATCTCTGGTCACGAACGCTTCTGACCACAACCAAATCTGTTTCCGATAAAAAAATCAAATTTTTTTTTTTCATGGTCAATTTCCTGTTCCATGCCATTTTTTTTTTTTTTGCAAGTGACAAATTTCCAAAATTAGGTCCAGGTCACGACCAAATCAGGTTGCGACCAAAGTTATGGCACGAATCATGGCTGTGACTTATGTAGCTTATTTAAGTTTTTTTTTGGAAAATGCAATATTTTTAGAGCCCAATTAGATTTTCATGAAGAGTAGAAATGGGAGTCCCACTGTTTCTGGCTACACGATAAGGGTAGTCTTTGACTTACGACCGCAACTGAGCCCAGTATTTATGTTGCTAATTAAGAAATTTGTTAAGTGAGTTTTGTTCCATTCTACGACTTTTCTTGCCACATTGGTTAATCACTGCAATCATGTCAATGGTTCAGTTAGAAATAGGGTCATTAAGTGATTTGGGTTTCCCTTTTGACTTTGCTTGCCAAAAGGTCACAAACAAACCTGACCCCAGAACACTGCAAATGCCATAAATACGAATTGGTTGTCAAGCATCAGAATGTAAATCATGTAATCACAGGGATGCTGCAATGGTCACAAGTGTGAAAAATGGTTATGATCACTTTTTTCAGCAACATTGTTAACGTTCAACAGTCATTAAAAAAAAAAACTATTGTTAAATCAGAGACGGTTACCTGTCTGTAGAGATTCTCGGGTCATGGTTGTCTCAAAGGTGCTTTTTCTGCAGGCAACTGGATTGTCTCGTTTTTTTGAAGACCTTTCACTTCTCATCCAAGAAGCTTCTTCAGCTCTTCCATTCCCCACAGTCCTGCCAGAGTTGAAGAAGCTTCTTGGATGAGAAGCGAAAGGTCTTCAAAAAAAAACAAAAAAAAAAACAAGAAAGTCCAGTTGCCTCCAGAAAAAGCACCTTTGGAACAACCATGACCTGGATGCGATTCCTTCCCCAAACCCCAAAAACTTTAACCTTAGACTGTCTACTATTGACCTCACCCCTTTCCTAAGAGGTCTGTAGGGTGCCTACCATCCCTGTCCTATGGTTTTTTTTTAATTTCTTTATATGTATCCATATATTCATAACTATGTTTCTACTTATACCTATTATCTTGTAAGCAATTGACAAACCAAATAAAAATAAATAAATAAATGAAATGACTCAGAATCTCCACAGACAGTAGATGGTTTGTGTCATTACATTTGGGATGTCGAAGACTACCTGCGTTTATTGCACGTATTGCCGACATTCATTTAATCCTGGCTTATTAGCAGAGCGGCACGAACCTGCAAAACGCCAGCCAGCTTTTGGCTTTTCACCTCAGCCAGCAGGGAAAGGCAGGGAGGCTGTGTACAACCCAGCCGACCTCCCCGCCTGTGCGCGCAGTTCCACGTTTTTGAGCCGCCCGTCTCAAAAAACGCCCGTCCGAGCCGAAAACGGCCCCAGAATCAGAACGCGGAGCGTTATAACCGTTGCGCGCCAACCCGGTGAGTTGCTCGCAAGTGACGCGACGCTCCTCTCAGGGCGCGGACGGCGGATTCCCTAACACGTGCACCAGTCCTTAAACCGAGGTAGCCTCATGTTCCCAAAGGGGTGTGTGTGTTTGTAGAAGAAGCCGAGCCTTAAGAGATTTTTTTTTTTCCTTTGCAAAAAAGAAAAAAGAAAAAAGCGCTTGGCTCTCGGCATTCACTAGTGGGAGCTGCAGAGGGCATGAATCCAGCAGCGCTCCTTCTTTCTCTCTCTCTCTCTCTCTCTTTCTCTTTCTTTTCTCTCTCTCGCTCTCTCTCTGCTCCGGAGTCCGGGAGCAGCTTCTGAGAAGAAGAGAAGCCAGAAGCGGCGCAGAGAAAGAGGTGCCGAGACAAGCTCAAAGAGCCAGGAGAGGAGGGCAAAAAACAAAACAAAACAAAAAACAGCCTGCTCGCTCTTGCCACTATCTCTCCCTTTTGCTGGCCAACCGAGCGGCGTGGGGTGGAGAAGCCCGGGCGGCTCGGGAAAACTTTGATCAGTGCCTAGGACTTGCAAGTGAGTTTCGGGCGCTCGGCTTGTTGGTGCGGCGGCGGGACGAAACTCGCCACAGCGACCGTTCCCTTGGCGCGGTGCGCGGCGCCTTTGGGAATGGCTGCGTCTCTCTCCCCCCCCCTTCCTTCTGCCTTCCAGTCTCTCTCTCTCCCCCATTAGCTGGGGGGGGGGGCTTTGGCATGGGCAGCTGGGGGAAGAGGGGGAGGAGAGGCCGGCTTCTCTCGGGGGGCCGGATTTAGGTGCGCGTTGTGGGAAAGGGGCAGGGAGGAGGAGGAGGAGGAGGAGACCCTCTTGAGTGTTGGAGGCGAGGAGGTTGCAGGGGAAAGTCAGCCCTTCGGCTTGGGAGAGAGAGGTTGGAGCGCCGACCCAGAAGCTCCGCAGGGTCGAGAATCGCCAGAGTTTAGGCGGTGAATAAAACGTGAGGGACGGTAGGTCGAAAGCCCTTCTTTAGACGGGAGGGGGAAGCAAGGGTGGGTGGTGGGGTAGGTAGAGACGGCGCGGAAAGTTTGGTGGACGTTGCTAAGAAGTGAGGCTGAAGTCCCAGAATCACGTGGAGACAGACGTGAAAGAGCTGGAGTGCGGGTTGGAGAAGGAGCAGCTTTCTTCTTTTATCCTTTGCGAGTGGATCAAAGACGAATTTCACTGGTGCCAGTGTTGGGTGTAATAGAATAGAATACAATTCTTTATTGGCCAAGTGTGATGGGACCCACAAGGGATTTGTCTTTGGGGCATATGCATCAAGAATCATAAGATATAACACTTGGTGATAGTCCCAGGTTACTAATAAGCAATCGAATCATACTTGGAAACAAATAATATAAATTGTAAAGAGACAAGCAACACAGTTCGTCATAAGTGGAAAGAGGTAGGTAGTAGGAAGGATGAGAAGAATAATAGTAACGCAAACTTAGTAAATAGCAACAGAGTAGTCAATGCCTGGAATGCACTACCCAGCTCTATTGTTACATCCTCTTAGTCTAACCCCCAATCCTTTAACCTCAAACTATCCACTACTGACCTCATCCCATTCCTAAGAGATGTATACGGGGCATGGGATAAGTGCGCCATTGTGCCTACTGTCCCTATCCTATTGTCCCCAATTTATTTGTACCTATTTCCTGTATTCTTACTCATGTTTATACTTATATACCTATTATCTTGTAAGCAATTGACAAATCAAATGAAAATAAATAAATAAATTGTTTGACAGTGTTGAGGGAATTAGTTGTTTAGCAGAGTGATGGCATTCTGGAAAAAAAATATCCTTATGTCTAGTTCTGGTGTGCAGTGTTCTATAGCGTTGTTTTGTGGGTAGAAGTTGAAACAGTTTATGTTCAGGATGTGAAGAGTCTATAGATAGGTTCACAGCTCTCATTTTGACTCATGTAATATACAGGTCCTCAGTGGAAGGACATGTATGTACCATGAGAAAAGATCATACACCAGAGTAATATACATGTGGCACAGAATATGACGTACAATTGGAAACGTTTGACTAGGTTTCACCCCCCCCACCCCAAACTACTCATAAGGAATATTCTTTATATTATTCATGTTGTCTTGTATTCTTGGATGGACTGCACCAGTAGAGGCTAAGCTGATTGTGTTGTATACATGATGTACGATGACAATAAAGCCTTTGAACTTTGGAGCACCCTAAATTGGGGGGAAAAGAGGGGTTGTTTTTTTTTAATCAGTGGAAAGGAATAATCTAATGTCTCAGGGAATTCGACTTTGAAATGGTATTGAAATGTACCCTTGGGTAGCGGAAAGCATCTCTTCCCACCCCTACCCCCCAACTGGCATAAGAATACTTGATAAAAGTAAATTTTGGCATTATTTTACTCCAGTGGCCAATCACATGCAGAGGAGAAAATTAAAACTGGATAATTGACCGACAGTAACTCTCCATTCTGCAGTTTACATTGGAGCTTCATATTTTAAGAGAAAGTTGCTTTTCTTGTTTCCTGCAGTTGACCAACAATATTACCGCCTTCATGTGATGTGCATATGTGTGTGTTACATGAATTTGAAACATGGGCTGTCTGTGGGGTGGTGCATTTTTTAATGGCTTTTATTGTTTTGGAATTGTAATTTGTAAGACACAGAGCCTATGGGAATGGGCAACTATGTTGCTTTTAAATAAACAAGGCTTAAGAAGTTTCAGGAGAAGCAAGCTGCATCCTGCAGCTTGGACCTGTGATACTAATAGGTTGCGATGTGTATGGAAGGTGTAGTTTTGCGTAAGGAGAAGAAAGATTAAAAAAAATACACATGCTGGATAAACCAGTACTGTAAATTTCAACTGTACTTGCAATCTAACAGCAGTTAAATTAGGAGTGCCAAATTTCAAAGTTACAGTTAGAGGACTCGAACAGCTGCTGTCTTGCAGGTATGTGGAATGGCATGGGACCCACAAGTTTTGCAAAGTGAAGAGAGGAAATTGGTCACAGCTTATTAGGAAAGATAAAATAAACCACCAGGAATGCTTTACTGATCATTCTTCATCTGGATTTTATATTAGTTGCATCTGCTGATACAGGTGCTCTGCTTCACCCTTCTCTGTTATTTTCAGCATCTGGTAAAACGAATGAGTACTTTTCCAACAACCTGTAAAATCCAAGGCATTGTGCTTTCATTGTTTAATTCTCCCCTCCAAGGAGCAGAGTGAAATTTAAATTCATAACTTCCAAGCATCTTTGGCTTTTGGAGAACATCAGTGACTGCTCTTTCTGGGGTTAAACATCAGTTGGGAGAACTAAACTGTTCTTGAATGATTGTTTTGAGTACAAGGGAGTGAATGACTTCATATTCATAATTTCACAGTGATGAATCTGTGAGATGAAGCCGTGTGAGGAACATCTTAAAATTGCCATAAGTAGCTACAAATAAACTGGTATGTTTTTTTTTTTTTAAATAGAGCTGTGCCTGGAGAAGATCTATTTACTTATTGATATTTAAAAGAGGAGCTGTGACTCGCTGGTAAAAGAACAGAAATTTCAAGTTTAATCTGTCAAGTTTCCAAACAAAAGGTAACAAAAGGGCAAAAATGTGACTTGGACCTGGGAAAGCCCCTGGTCTAAAGGACAGTGGTGGGAAACATTGAACCATGTCCAATTTATCCTGAATCGATTTCTGGTGTTCAACTTACCGAAGTGCTATAAGAGTGTTCTGTGTTTATAAGGGCAAAATGTTATTTTAAAATATTTTAAAAGTCCTATTTGTTTAAATTCCACATGTGTTTTCCAGAACGCTTTCTAACATACAGAAAAAAAAAAAAAGGTGGAGATTTTTGTGGAAATCGCTGGAAAAGTTCTTTTTAATTGCTGACCCAATAGGTTTATAGAAAGTTTCTAACTAGTGTAATGCTAGAACAGATATATTAGAATAGCATGCATGGTTTGAAGTTGTCTTTGTATAAAGTACAAAGTAACCATCATTTGATTTCTGAAGAGTTTATATTGCAATAAACATAGAAATCTTGTTGAAGTTTGATCAGCTCAAGATTGCTATTTTCTTGTTGCTGTTGCTTCTGGAAGGGCATTAATCCAGATATTTGGGGAAGCAAATAAAATTTCTTTCTAATGGTATATAAGTTCAGCTGATGAGACAGGAGAATGAGACTATATATAAGTGATTGCATAGTGTGTAATCCAATTATGCATGGTTGCCCAGGGATTCTATAAGAGTGAGCACGATCTTCACTCTTTAAAAAGTTGATCATATCTGTTGTTTGGGAACTCATACGTATTTAAATGAAAGAGTACTTTCATATGGAGGACCCTGAATATATGTATGAATCTCAGGCCCCCCAACCAGTGCAATATGCCATATTTTCATTCCAGTGATTCTTTTAGTTGGACAAAAATAAAGTTACCAAGGGGGCAGATGTCATAATCTTGATTGTCCATTACCTTTTATACATGAAACAAGGTGATTGCACAATATAAGCCATGCCTGGTAACATCTCGCAGGTTGCAAATTTCTGGTTTCTCATTGATTTACCAGACCTTCTGACTCACAGGTTCAGATAAATAGAGATATAATACATATATAAAATAGTATCACTGATCCCTGGTGATGTACTGATTAGAATGCAGTATTGCAGGCTAACTTTGCCCACAGCCTGGAGTTCGAGCCTGATGATGTTCAAGGTTAACTCCACCTCCCATCTGTCTGAGGTTGGTAAAATGAGGACCCAGATGGTTGGGAGAAATATGCTGACATTGTAAACCACCCAGAAAGTGCTGTAAAGTGCTAGGGGGCAGTATGCAAGTCTAAGTGTTGTTTCTGTTGCTAGTGCTATAACTCACCTTTCAGTAAAGGTGGCCCAGTGTAATTCTGAAATGAAATCCATGTAGACGAATGCTTATGTTGCATTGTAAGGATATGTGAATGCACAATTTGATTCATTTTGCCCCATGAATGAAATAGGGATGGGAAAAGGAAAGCACTGTTGGAGACAATTTTCAAAATCCACACCTGCCCTTATATAGAAATAACTACTTTAATACATTTAAGGTAAAATACACAATATTTCATTGGTCAGCGTGGTAGTTTTCTTGGTTTTATGTAGCAGATACTGAAATATTCTAAACTGTTAATATTGACATGCTATAATTTAGTCATTTTATAATAGACTATTTGTTCTAAAAAAACAAATAGTTTTTTTCATTTATTTAGTGTCATTTATCATATCTATGGAGATTCTCAATCATCTAAGTCATGGTTGTCCCAAAGGTATTTTCTCAAAAGACAACTGGACTTTCCTGTTGTTGTTTTTTTTCCTGGAAAACATTTTGTTTCTCATCTAAGAAGCTTCTTCAGAACTGAAGATGAGAAGTGAAATATTTTCAATGCAAAAAACCCAAGAGGCCGGTTTCCTTTGGGAAAGCACCTTGTGCCATTTATTACTTCATAGAAAACTTCACGAAGGCCTATGAAATATGCATGAGTTCTGAAACCCATGTTTTTGTAAAGGCAGTTGAATGGCAATTTCTAATAGATTTTATAGAATGAGTTCAATCATAGGGGCATGATGGCTCAGTGGTTAAAGATACTGAGCTTGTCAGCTGGAAGGCTGACAGCCTGAGTTTGAGACCCAAGCTCTGCATGTTGGGGTGAGTTTCCATCCTTGCCTCAGCTTCTGTCTGCTTAGTTTGAAAATATGCAAATGTCAGTAGATAAATAGGTACCACTTCAGTGGGAAGGTAACAGTGGTCTGTGCACTTCAGCGTATAGTCATGCTGGCCAAATGAACTTTGGACAATGCTGGGTCCCTTGGCTAAGAAATGGAGATGAGCACCAGCCCTTAGAATCAGACACAACTGAACAGAAGAAACCTTTATGGTTTAGGTTCCATATGGACCTTCTAATTCTGAACTATTGATAGAAAGATGTCTCATCTGTGACTTACTGTGATAGAATCTGTTGTAATGGCTGGAGATTGGATTGTCTCAGTGATAGCACTCAGTCTTCTATTGTGAGATGAGATTTCTGCTTACCTTACCTTTGTTGACCAGTTCATCAATGACAAAAAGTTGAAGCAGCCAATCAAAAGTTACAATGAGAACATTCATGAGGCTTGCAATAGGCTACAACTCCACAAAAATATTGAACTTTACTGTTATATAAGAAACAGACAGAATGAGACAGCATTTCTTTGAAGAAGAAACATATTGTACGTCCTTGCAGTTGACTTTAAGCAGAATCACATTTCTTATCTTCCTGGTTTTGTATTCATTTCACTGATATCTCTGATTTGGTAAGTTTAACTGGACATGGGACTATCTTTATGTTGTGAGTACAGTTCTCCATGATTCGAAGGATAAATATTATATTTTGCTGGAAAGCAATGTATATATTATTTACCGGTGAAATGTGAATATCATTTTCATTAAAATTGAATGTTCTAGTATGTCAAATACTGTATGTACAGAGCTCAGGAAGAAAGGAAAATAATCTAATAGCTGATAAAAATTCTGGAATTTTCAAATTTTTCATATGTTACTTTTTGTGTGTGCAGATAATAAAGTTACTCAGAATACTAAAAAGTGGCTGAACTCATTAAATATTTTATGAAAGGAATAAATTGTTATATATCATATATTTTATATCTGATATAATTTCTACTTTACTGGAGTGTAACCAAGTATAAAAATGCCTGGCAAAAGAGAAATGGAATAGCCCGATGCAATCAATATGGTAGTAGGTTAGCCTCTACTTCCCTATGTATGTGTTGGTACAGTTTCAAACAGCAAGAGGTTACATATAATCAGCCTGCATGTGAAAATCCAAATACTGGGAGAATATGTATACTATGTTTGTTACAACAAATTATATAACATGGAAGAAAACATTCTAGATCTTACTAGGTGAAAATTTGATACATTTAACAGGAACAAATGGATTTTTGCACATTTATACTTGGGCAACAGTTGGGATGAAATTTCAGTTTTTACAATTTTCATGAACTTGCTGACTTCAGTCTAAGATTTTGATATTATACAGCAGGGGTGTCCAACTTGATTTCATTGAGGGCCATATCAGGGTTGTGTTTGTCCTTTGGGGGGGCAGGGTGTGTGTGGCCAGGGTGAGCGTGGCCAGCTTGACATCACTTGCATCGGTGCAGGTGGTGACCTGAGTACTCTGCCAGCGAAAATGGGCTCCTGAGCTCTGTTTCTGGTTGTGACAGCCTCCTGTAATCTTCTGCCAGGGAAAATGGAGCTTGGGCATCTCTCCTGAGCTCCATTTTTGCTAGCAGAGGGACTGTGGGCTGGTCCCTCACTGTTTCCAAGGTGGCCCCATGGGCCACATCTAAGTATCCTGTGGGCCTGATTTGGTCTGCAGGCCTTTAATTTGACTCCTCCCCTGTTATACAGGATTGTGCTAAGAGATGATGCAGCTACAAATAGTGGTTTGTTTGTTGTAACAGTTCAGTACCTAGTTTATTTATTCAGAATTTAGTCCCATCTAGTTCTAAATTAATGTATATATAAATTAAAGACATCATGAAACAACTATTTTCAGTTATACACAAATCTAAATACTACTGAGAATGTCCAGACCATCTGTAATTTTATTATTTTGTTCCTTAGAATCACCATTAGAAAAGAAATGAGACGCAAACTGAATAAGCAAAATAAATTTAGTAGTTTTGACTCCATGGGCCTTTGGGACTAATTCAGTTGTTTCTGAATTATTTCCTTGCTTACAGCTTGGTTCATTTTCATTTTTCAGTGCATAATTAAAAGCAGAAGATGGAACAATCTCTTCCTAACAAAGAAAACTTGCACATATTTCTTAGTACAGGAAATCCAGATGTATTTCAGTATAATCTAGATGGGGTGAAGGAGCACAGCCCTATTTCTATTAAGTGATCAGCTGTTTTCCTGACTGCTCCCATTTCCAATTCCTTTTCTAAAAGGGATTAACCAGCACAGTGTATTTTCTGTCATTTATCTGTTTTGTTCCTTTTGGATTCATCTTGTAGTCTCTGAGAAACTATCTATATATTCCTATTTTACAAAGGTGCTTCTTTACTTGAAGGTCTTCCAGAAGACATTGTTTTGAAACTATCCTCCTTCTGAGGAACTTTTGAATTCAAGCCATAAGAAGGACATTTGTCATCAATCATGATCATCTTAAAAGATTCTGTACTTAAACCAAGATGTCTGAATCGTGGTTTTAAGAAATGGGTGGGGAACATGGAAGGGTCTAGGATAATTCACTGCAGGCAACTTGCTACGGAACAGGAGTTACATCATTATTGAAGAAATGGTGGAATAGAATCATTAAGGAAACTGCAAAAGGACGTACAAAATAAAATGTGAACGACAAAAATCAAAATAATGTTAAAATTACTTTAAATAATTAAATTGAATTGTTGAATTGTTCCGTGGTGAATTGTCCCATGGCAAGTTGGGCATGGTGAGTTGTCCCATTCTGACATGAAAGATGCCATATACAAAACAATTTTCAGCTGATTTAATATTTAAATATTCAGACAGCATTAAAATAAAGTTCTGAGTTACTGAAGGCACACATGAAATATCTTTCAAGCTTCATATGCATAGCTTCTTTAAATGTAATTTTGATAAATTTTATGCTATACACAGTTACCTTTCTGAATCAGAAGCACACAGTCTTTACCTAGGTTAAGATGCTAGGTGTTAACTGAAGCGAACATCATGTTTTTGACTTAAGGAGAAAGATGCCCAGGGGTGGGATTCAAAAATCCCAGCAACCACTTCCCTGTCCAGTTGTTGAGTAGGAGTAGCCATGGCTACTCCTACCTGAACTTCTGGGAGGGCCATTTTTTGCCTTCCTAAAGGTCCGGAGGCTTTCCTGGAGGCCCTCCGAAAGCCATGAACAGGCCTGTTTCTGGATTTCCAGTACTTCCGGGAGGGCTGTTTTTCACAATCCGGAGGCTTTTCTCGGGCCTATGGGAGGGCAAAAACAGTCTCCTCCAGGTGCTGGAGGCCCTCCGGAAGCCAGAAACTGGCCAGTTTCCAGACTTCCAGTTCTTCTAGAAGGCCCATTCCCCCCTCCCGGACCCTCTGTGCAGACCCTGCACTTTACCTGCATCAATAATGGGCTTCATGGATGGGCAGGCCTGGGTGGGAGGGGCCAGTCGGTCAGTTCAAATACTGGTTCAGCAAGCCAGATGCAAATTTAACATCCGGTGAACTGGTCTGAACCAGTAAAATACCACCCCTGAAGATGCCCTAAAGTTTGCTTATGTAGAGTAACATTTAGAAATGCACAATTGTTATAATTATTTTTGACCCATCTTAATGAAACTGAAATTAAAATAAATAAGCACCTGGACATCTGATTGGGCTGACGCATACTGATAAGTTGCTTAATAATCTATAGTAGCATATGTTAGGGTGATGCTTGAATTTACTAATTTATATCTACATTTCAATTTAAAATATAAATTAGAATATGCCATGCAAAAGTGTCTTCTTTTGCTCTTTCTTCCTGTCCCTTTTTAAGTGAAAGGCACTATTTCATGAAATTGTAAAAAAGTATACATTATTTTGATTAAAATTGAAAAGCAGGAAATATAAACTGAGTCATCTGTACATGTTATTAGAGGAATAGTGGGCTGCATATCCCATGAATTGCTTTGGCTGCATTTGACCAGTGTTTCCTAACTAGAATGGGGAAGAATAGGCAGGGGTCGGATTCTACTGGTTCGGAATGGTTTGCCGCACCTCAGCTGTTTTAGTCCCAGGGGCTGCAATAGGTTAGTAAATGGGCTTTTTAAAATGTAGAGCATGTGTGTGCGCTCTCCAAAGCAGTTGTTACACCAGTTGAATCGCACTATTGAGAATAGGGCAATAAGAATACCATCAAAACTGATTTTTCATTAAAAAAACAACAACCCCATAGCATGGCAAGAAACTGATGCATTTCCAGCCTTCTCTTCAGTAACAAAAGTGTGGCATAACTTTTGTTGACAGTCTTGAAGATAGGAGTGTGTGCTCTGTTGAAAGAACTATACTATAGTGATTAAGTTAAAAATATAAGGAATAAATTGGTGGTGTGGTGGCTCAGCAGTTAAGATGCTAGGTGTTAACTGAAGCGAACCTGGCTGAAGCCATCTTGTGCTGCTTCATAGTTGCCAGGAAGCCTAGGAGAGGAAAGAGAGGGGGAAAGTAGATAGCCCAGCTAACAGTCAAAACAAGTTTTCCTGTGGGAACCAAGGTCCTTGTGACAGGTAGTGAGTGAAGGAGAGGAGGAGCCTACCAGCTGTATTCATTGGACAATGTGACTGGTGACACCTGGGGGGGGGGATTTTACTCTTTTAATTAGGTGAAAACTGCGTCAATCTTTAGAGTTGGTTTTCACTGGCTGTGCCAATACGATGTATCCAATAAATATGTACTTTGAGGAATCTACCTGCCCTGGAATTCTGCTTTCAATGAGTGTGTTAATCAGAATGCTGACACTGGGCTTATCAGCTGGAAACCTGACAGCCTAGGTTTGAACCAAAGATCCATGCAATGGGGTGGGCTCCTGCCAAACTAGGATTTTAAAGTATAAAAATTGCAAGAAGATAAATAGGTACCAATTTGATGGGAATGATGTATCCAATAAACATGTACTTTGAGGAATCTACCTGCCTCAGAATTCTGCTTTCAATGAGTGCGTTAACAGCACTGTGTGATTTACCTATTAGACTTCAAAATGGAAGAGGAGACCATGAAGAGTACTATGACATCCTGGGCGCAGAATTTTGGTTATAACATAGACTTAGAAGAATGGGAGAAATTATGGAATGTAAATCACAAGCTAACAATATCTTCATCATACAAAGAAAACCTGTATAAAGTGTTTTACCAATGGTATCTGGCTCCAATGAGATTGGCAAAAATTTACCCCATTTTAAGTTCAAAATGCTGGAAATGCCAACAAGTTGACGGTACCTTCTACCATATGTGGTGGTTATGCCCTGAGGCATTCTGGATCAAAATCAAAAATTGGCTATGGGAGATTATGGGTTATCAAATTAAACTCAGACCAGAAACTTTCATCTTAAGAACCATCAAAGACCAACATCCAAAAAAAATAAAATATTTAATATTACATATTTTAACAGATGCCAGAACAGCCTATGCACAAATGTAGAAAACTCCCAATACCCTCAATGAAGAATTAGTGCACCAAAAAATAATGGAAAGCGCTGAAATGAATATGTTCACACTAAATTTGAAAGATAAAGAAGATTCTGAATATTTTTTAATTTGGCACAAATGGTACAATTGGATAACAAATAGAAATAAGATGTGAAAACTAATTTGTAAGAGACCTCAAGAAAACGAATTGTATATACGTAGAGTATATAAGAATATAATTATGGATAAAGATATTAATTAGTTATTGGCAAATGTATATGTAATGTATTAAGATTTATAAGATAATTTTTTTTATAGATGTCAGAAATGCTGTTGAAAATATGATTTGCGCTGTAATGATGGAAATACAATAAAATATTTTTTTTAAAAAAAGCAGGACTGTGTGATGTCATGCTGGCCACATGGCTACGGAAATGTCTTTGGAGAGCCCTGGCTTAATGCTCTTGAAACAGAGATGAACATTGCCCCCTCTAACCACCAACAACTAATGGAATAAAGTGTGCAGGATTCGCTTACTAAGAATAAAATATCTGGCCTGTATCATGGGAAATTTGCCAAATTTTGTGGGCAACTGGAAGAAGGAATCTTTTTCAGACACTGTGTAAGAAGTAATGAAAACTTTCCTATGAAAGATTAATCCATATTATGCCAACCTGTAGTATTTGAGATGTTGAACTCATGTCTTCACTACAGGCCATGTTTCCTAGAAATTTGGCAAGTTGAGCCACATCTAGTGCGTCACTGGTTTATCTTTTGTGCTATTCTATATTGTGGCTTGTTTTATTTTGACTTAGCATTTTTCATGAACTGAGCTTTTGTTATTTGTAGATCATGCTTTATGATTAGGGCATGTATGAACCCAGTCAATAGTAAAGTAAATGATGTCATAGCTCAGTGTATGAACCTGATAATTTTCAAATAAATTCCTCATAGTACTTATGTCAACAAGACAACATTTAGGGAAAGTTTGTATTTACAGTAGTTTGAATTGTTCTATTAATGACTTAATACTTTAATTGTTCTGTTAATACTTTAATTGTTCTATTAATGACTTAGGGGATGTGGTGGCTCAGTGGCAGACACTGAGCTTGTTGACCAGAAAGGTCGGCGGTTGGGCAGTTCAAATCCCTAGTGCCATGAAATGGAGTGAGCTCCTGCTATTTGTCCCAGCTTCTTCCAACCTAACAGTTTGAAAGCACGTAAAAAATACAAGTAGAAAAATAGGAACCACTTTGGTGGAAGGTAACAGCATTCCGTGCACCTTCAGCATTTAGTCATGCCGGCCACATGACCACAGAGATGTCTTCAGACAGTGCTCGCTCTTTGGCATTGTAATGGAGATGAGCACCGCCCCCTAGAGCCAGAAACGACTAGCACGTATGTGTGAGGGGAACCTTTACCTTTTATTAATGACTTGGTAAACTTCAAATTGATTGCTAAATGAAATAGCAATAAATCTGTTTATTATGCAAAGGAGATAGTAGCTCTTTGAATGAAAAAAGAAAAGTAACGCACTATTTAAATTGCATACTCAGCTCATGGATTTGAAGTTGTTGTGGAAATAATTGAATTATGCAAATGCTTGTTTATTCTCATCATTTCTGCTTTTCTTAACTTTCCATTTTCTTATAGACTTCTCTGTAATTGCTCAATTGTTTTGGAAATATTGTAAGTCATCCATATCCTTAACTATAATGCCATTATGAGATATGGTAGTATCAGGTTGGAGATACTATTTAATTGTATCTTATACTAAACAAATAAAGTATAATGAGAGCACCCACTAAAGTGCCTTAAAACCTACCATAATAATTTCAGACAAAATTTAAAAGTTTTTGTTTTCCAAGTTTTTCCTAGTACTCCTGCTTAGTTTACCTGCTCAACAAGCTGTTTTAATGGGGAAGAATTGTGCAAATTGTTTTGAATACCAGAATATCAGGACATTGAAATTGTAGCAGTATAAAAATGAAGTTTTTGATGTAGGTTAATAAGCTGCTCTGTTTTAAATTATATTGTTGATATTATGAATTATAAATGGTGAAGGCATAAAATTTTAGTCTTGTTTCATGACTAAGGAGACCTTTGAATAATTGAATCACTGTCTGGGTGAGTTCATGGAGGAATATTTGTTGGAAAATGTGGTAATAGCCTGAACTCCAGTTTTCACAATTACATCATCCTTCTTCTTAATAATCCAGGTCAAATATACACGCTTAGAGTGTATACTGCTAAGGAAAGACTTTTTAAAAGCAAGCTTTGTATTTTGCTTCTTATGTTTGGATCCGTTTGTGAGAATATACTTAAAACTTTTTGGATAGTGCAATTAGGCTTGAATGTGACTTTTGTTTAAAAATTTCAAAGAGATCAGAATGTGTGGGCTACAAGAGTCATACCCTGTGTGTTTTAGGAAAATATGGACCTCCCAACACTTAGGGAGACTTAGAATGATCTAGAATCAATGGTTGGCACTGACTCTTAAATGCAAGTATTTAGTGTTTGGACACATATGAGAAACACCAGCATAAGTCTGGCAAATGCATCTAGTTCTGTAAAATATAAACTATCAGTATGTAGGTTCAAACGTTCTTCCTTCTTTTTATGACAAGTAGCAAAAATACAGATTGTGTATTTTTTTGTCAAGTAAGACCTGATCTTCAAACAAACCTAAGCTAAAGCTTTTCCAGGTGAGTTGTGCTATCAAGCAAGGAGATCAATGATCACTCCTTCAGACTGTGTTGATTAGAAGGACTTGTATCTTTAACTATTGTTATGCCATTTTTATGTGTAAGACATCCTGAGGTACCATGGTGAACATTTAATGATAAATAAGAAAAACCATTAACATTCAAAGCCTAAAATGACAAATGGAGAAACATGTTCAGATAATGAAGAACTGGGAAAAGCAATATGGGAATGAAGTCTCAGGGGGAAGAGTGTCCCAACAAGTTTGTAACATATGGTAAATCCATATAACTGGAGACTGTAGCGCAGGGGTGTCAAACTCAAGGCCCAGGGGCCTGAAAACTGCAAAGAACCAGCCCAAGGTGCCTCTGCCAATGAAAACAGAACTTGTGTGGATCCTCCAAGCACCATTTTTGCTGGCAGAGGGCAGTAGGGGGCTGTCGCGGCTGAAAATGGAGCCTGGGGAGGCACATGTGGTCCCCCTGAGCTCTGTTTTCAAGAGGCTGTCACGGCCGAAAATGGAACTCGCAAGCCCGTTTTCTCTGGCTTAGCACACGGGCCCCCACAGATGTCCTGACATGAGTAGTATTGAGCTGGCCATGCTTCCTGGCCCCCAAGGTCCAACACCCTTATGCTGCCCTCAATGAAATTGAGTTTGACACCCCTCTGTAGTGCAAGCTGAGACTGATTCTCAGCTTGTCTATGAGAGATATTGTCAATATCTCTCACAGACAAGGAGACAATTTTTCCTCAAAAGCTTTGTCTCAAGTAGTTCAATACCTCAGATGCTTTATTTTCTGTTTTTTTTTTTTTAGAGGAAGAACACACTCCCATAAGATCAACTTCTTGATCTTTGATTTTATATTCAAAGGTGAAATGAGGATGATTTCAGAGGATGACTTCTTGATGCTTTTTCACAAGTTTAAAAAAATTTATTCTCAGTGGAATCTTTTGTGAAAGAGGGATTAGATTTTGAATTGACAGATGGGGCCTACTATAGATGTAGAGGCAGGATCTTGTAATGGCAAAAGGCGTTTTATTTGTATTACATTTATACAACTGTCTGTTAACATCTTTTTTTGCTTTGGCTGACTCAAGTAAGATATTAGCTGCTCAGATCACTGAGAACAATTGCTTTGCATAAACTCCTGGCTTAAGGATCTTGTCCGAAATGTTTTATATGTGAGGTTTGCATGCAGTCATGTAGTGCATGGATATATTATCTGAAAATTACATCAATTTTAAGTACATCTCATAATTTCATTACTATGTATTGTTTCTTCTAATTTATGGGTTTTTTTGATTATATTATGCTCGAGAGCCCCTTACAGAATTTGAAAAGCAGAAAAATATAATTAACAAAAGTTCATTATATAAAAGTTGTCTTCCAGTATGAAAGCTCAAATACCATGATAGGTAATAGGGAGAAAATACATGTTGGAAAATGATCTGATACTTACACAAATTTTACATTGAAGACTCATAGCTTCAATTTGGAAGGTTGTCCTGTAACTTAAGTCCTCTTTCTCTCTCATTCCAACAAATTAAACATTCATAGGTCACATGGTGAAAATTATCTTGTATTTCACAAACCCTACCAATTACAAAATAGAAACTGCTTTTAGAAAATAATGCTTATTTATAAACCAATGCACACATACAAGGAGAATGTGGAACTAAAACTTGAATTATGGATATTTAGCTAGTAAATTTTGATGGAGCAATATTTGAGGACTTTTCTTTCATTTGATGTCAACTAAAACGTCTAGAAATTGAGGTTCAGTTCACATATATTGCCCTAAGCCATACTAAGATTTGCTTCGATTTGGCTTTGAGTGATTCATAAATTTAATTATATTTTATTAAGTTTACTGCTTTGTGTGAATACAGTTCATGTTACCATAATACACACATTAAACCAACCAGCTGTATCCTGGATAATATTGATACATATATCTATAATTCTGAGAAGAAATAAACTTAAAAAAATTAACTTATGGTTTTTATAAACTGTTATTTTTAGAAGAGACTGGATTCCACGACAATATCAGCATCAAAGAGTGCTTCAAATACAACTTTAAAGTTACACTTTTTCCTTTCTTCTTTTATATTGTGACATTTTCAATTAACTATCAGATCTCTTCAGGGATTTTTTTTTTTTTAAAGAGTATTATTTTTGAGACTCCCTTAAGTGAAGGTGTGTCAGATTCATCTTGTTATTTTAAAAGTTTATTTTAAAGGTTTGTTTGATCCATTACAGAAGATTGTAAGTAATTTATTGTTGTAGTGGGTTCTTTATTTGTGTTACATTTTTTCACAGCTACCTTACTTAACAAGCCAAACCTAACTATTTTTTTTGGATTTTCTCTCTCTTAATTTGTGTATTTTATCATTCATTAAGAACCTTAATAACTTTGTATAACGTGATGCTGGACCAAATCCAGCGGAACTGAAATCCCATTGTTTTAATACATATAAATTAAGCAAATGCTTTATCTTTCATTGAATCAATAATGAATTCTGTTTGATTTATTCCATTAGCAGGAAATGGTACATGAGTCTGGGTATGACTAAGGCTGGTAACCTAGTTTAGCCTTTTCTGTAGTATTAAAAAGCCATATAAATGCCTCTTTTCTCCAGTGCTGTCATTGGCTATGGAAGTCAATACCTTTGGGCTCATTTGGGGAGGATTATAACAAATGGAATCTTTCAAATTGAATGAAAAAGAAGTAAATGCAATGAAAACAAAGAAATAGGATAAGTGGTGTGTCCATGGGAATGATAAATAAAATGAAGAAGGTTCTTCCAACCACTGATAAATGCATGCAGGGAAATAGATGTGTAGGCTTATTTATGAATTAAAAGGGAATAATGTTTGTTAGGAAATATAAATTGGTATCATCTAGGTTGCTGTAGGAATCTATAGGTTGGTGATGGTTGCATGTCAGCTCCAGTAAATTGTGATGACAATAGAACCCAAAATAAATGTTTGGGAAAAATGTGCAACTTAAATGTGTTCAATAGGTTATTTTTTATTTTGTTTTTTTGAATAGGTGGATAGAAATAAGGAAAAAATAACATTTAAAAAGTGATCAACCATTTTGTAGATTCAACAATACAAAGGAAGGATCATTTAGATAAGAATTTAATTTGAAAAAAATCTTTTAAATGTCTGATATTTGTTTTTCTTTGCACAGGTAAGAAATTAAGAGTAATATAAAAATACGATGTACTTGTTTTAATGAAAGATGAAAGAATTGTGAAGGATATAAGAGTCAGGAGGAAGTTCTGAAAACAATCTTGGGAAAATAGGTATGGAAGAAGAAAAGAAGTGGACCCCCCCCTGCAATAAATCCAGGAGGACGAAGTATGAATCCTTTATAAAAAAGGATTAGAAGATATGAATGCTAATGGACACTAGGAAAGAGAACATAAAAGCTTCTTGGAATAGAGCAGTGATGACAAACCTTTTTGGCACTGAATGCACTTTGGGCACATGTGCATACCCAATATGCAACACTCACCCTCATGCATGCACACACTTCCATACATGTACCCTGTACATGCATCCTGCCATGCATGCGCCGCAGAGACCCGAAGACCAGCTGGCTGGTGGGAGGTGTGCATGCATGTGCGGCGGAGCTGGGGCAATGGCACACATCCCATAGAGAGGGTTCTGCATGCCACCTGTGGTATGCATGTCATATAGGTTCACCACCACAGATACAGGATGTCCTGCTTGAGCAGGAGGTTGGATTAGGAGACCTTCAAGGTCCCTTCAAACTCTAAAATTCTATATTCTGTCAGTGATGGCTAACCTTTTTCTCGTCGTGTGCCATAGTGCAATGCACGCATGACCTTCTGTCCCCTGCGCATGTACGCATGACCTGCATGCACACTGCGTGGCTCTGCATGCATGTGTGACCCCCCCACACCGCATGCCCTGCACATGTGTGCATGACCTCTCCCCATGCTGTGCCCCTCTGTGCATACATGCGCATCTGCACGTGCAACTTCCTCATGCATGCATGGTATATACCCGACAACCAGCTGGCTGGCAGGGCGCACACACGCATGCTCAGTGGGTCTGTTCCGGCCGACCTCTCGTGGACTGGCAGAGGCTCTGCATGCCACTTCTGGCACACGTGCCATCACGGGAATAGAGTGACAATAATCCAGATTTGCCACAGAAGATTGTGGAAATACAACAATTCGAAATATGAAAAAGGAATGATAAAGTGAACGAGTCTGTGGATGATAAAAATGCATATAATAGAATTATAGCTTCAAAAATTATGAAAAAATATATACTAAGATGGATATATAATAAAAACTTGCAAAAATATGTAATCTGATAGAGTAAAAGTTATTAAGAGACATAGAAAATGTGGAGTGATTGAAATGGAAATTATTTTGGAAGTGGATAAAGTGTACTGAGCAAGGAGGAAAAAAAGGGTTTGGACCATTATTTCAGAAAAAGAAGGGTTTGGACCTTTATTTATGCAAAACTTCCTTCAATAGCATGATGTCCTTTTTATTATTGATGTTGACTAAGTTGTTAAAACAGCCAGTGAAACATAAACTATGCTGTGTAGGGTACCTTTGGCTTCAACTCTTAGCCTTTGTTACATCTCATTTCTCTGTCTTGGGTGTCTTCGCTGTGGCACATTTGTATTTAGTTTTGATTTCATCACTTGCTTTTGGCATATTTAGCTTAGTGAGCAAGGTTTTTTTTTGTCAAATTTGTATGTCAAAAGCGCAAAAGGTGGAATACAAGGAATGTAACCAAGACAGCTGGTGGCCTGTGCTGTTGACAGAAGGAAAGATATTGCCAGCCAGGTTGCTGACTTATTAATAAGGCTAGCATCCTTTTCCAGGATAGAAGATTTTTGATGTGGTTTTCAAATTAATTGGCTTGTGTTTGTGTGTGTGTGTGTGTTACATGAGCTGACATCTTTGGAAACCAGGAGAAGCTACAGATACTGAAAGCTACACCTTTCTTCAGAAAGGTCATGCTTCATGTGCAATTAGTCAGACGTACAATCCCAATTTTGAAGCAATATGACCACTGCTATACTTTGTCTCTTCCTGAGACAGAAATGCAATTTCGCTTCTTTTGATATTCTTGATTTTCATTCCATGTTTTAAAACCCCATCAATATGAAATAAATAAATCCTATTTAAATTGAGGGTTAAAGCCCTGCATACGTCTTCTGTATCTTGACAAATCAGTAGATCTCCTTCTGTTAGAGGTAGCCTTCTCTTACTTAAATGGGACAAAAGACAAGCTTTATATTTTCTGAAGTGTCACCTTTTAATTCTGTAGCAACAGCAGCAGTTGGGATATGAATAATAATACTGTCATCCCTACACATAGGTTTAAAAAAAAGGATTAAACTTGCACTTCATCTTGAAAAGTACATCATGGTTTGATATAGGCAGGCATTCCAGTTGAGGGGGTCCCACTAGTCTTATTCAATAAAATTGTGCTATAGTAATTTAAAGTAATAAAGTAATTCGCTCTTCTGATTAGCTGTAATAATCTAATTAAGCATTTTCTGTTACTTCCCCCTGACAAGAAAATATATACAGTGGAAACTCGGGTCGTGACCGTAATCTGTTCCAGGACTTCAGTCATAACCCAGTGCTGCGAGAGAGCCCAGCCCCTCCCTTGATTCGTCCGGAGAGGGTAAGACATACTTCTGTATTTATTTTGGGCTTTCAGAGACACCTTTCAGTCTGTCAAGTATCTTCGCCAAAGTTGGGGTCTCTCCCAGGGGCTGGCTTTTATATCTTAGTACAGACTCAGCTAAATGACATCATAGGAAGGAGTCAACCCATCCTGGGCTCTCTCGCAGCATAGATAGAAAGGGCGTTCACAAGAACTTCTACCAACGCCCATTCTATTGTGTCATGGGCCAGATCATGATGTATTGAGATGTTTTTTGCCTCTGCGGAGCTGGGGTGGGCGTGGTCTGCATGTGATATATCTGGCCCACAGGCTGTCTGTTTGACAGGCCTGTGGTAGAGGTTTGGATGAGAACAAGAGCTTGGGTTCAACTCTGGTAAGACTGAGTGGCTTTGAGTATTGGGGCCACCTAGATCTAGAATTTACCAGTTTGGGGTTGCATTTTCCCAGACAGATTCGTGTATAATCTGGGAGTTTTTCTGGACTCATTATTCCTGTTCAAAGAGCAGGTGGCAGTCCTGCTGTGGGGAATCTTTGCATAGCTTTGAATTCTGCACCAGTTGCACCTATTATCTGGAGGCTTTATGGTCAGCCCCTCTTGCCCTGGTCAATTCTCATATGAATCACCATAATGCATGCTGCATGGGATTGCCACTGAAGAATATTCAGAAACTCCAATTGGTGCACAAGACAGTGGAATGGGCAGTTATATGTCTACCTATATCTGCAGAGGTTACACCTCTGCGAGCGCATTGGTTACCAATTTTTATTTATTAAATTTATTGATTGCCCATCTTACCATAGGAAAGATGTGCTTCTGGGTTCATTTCTAAATGCTGGTCATAACTTATAAAGCTTTACATGGCATAGGTCTGTGCAATTTGAGTGACCGTCTCTCCCTAGTGACATTTATCTGTTCCATCAGATCCAGGAGAAGAGGATTGTTGTAGGTTCTGTCTCCTAAAAAATGTTATCTCATGGTACGTAGCAGCAGTAGCTGCTGCTGCTCCTGCAGCTGGCCTACAGAAAATCATTCCAGAGCCTTACCCTTGCCAGTCAAAGAAAATTTTAATATGAGGATATCTATTTATCTGCATGTGTGCACACAAAAAGGACAATGAGAATAATACTCATTGGGGAGGATTTTATTTGGAAAGGGGAAAATCATAGTATTAGTGTGTGTTTTCAGTACAATTTTCAACCTATTGCTATTTTCATACTTTCTTCCAGTTTGGTTGTTTTAAAAACTGGCTCTATACCTGTGCTTTGCTACAAAACTATGTGGTTGGACTTAGTTTTTGGGGAGGAAAATAAGGGGAAAAATTTTGCCTCTGCCTACCAGCATCCATCAGTATTTATCTGGCTAGCATCCTGTCAGTGTGAGAGAGTTGAAGGCTGTTTAGAAACTGAAGAAGTATTTGCTGTGTGAGGAAGAAGGAGACAGCAAGGAGCCTGGGCATGGCTTAGCTCAACTGTTCTGTTTGGTGCTGCATGGTGCTATGAAACTGAAACTGAAAGTCCTCTCCTTTGCTTGTGTTTTGCATTTGGAACAGATTTCTTTTCAGAGGGGGAGGGGGAGTAGAACTCCTTAGCATCAGAGCGTGTTAATAATAATATATGAAATACTAATGCTCTGATGGTCATTTTGAAAAATCGTTTCTTAGTGAACACCTAGAAGCCAAGAGGAACATATGGTTCTGAAGATTTTGTGATGATGCATGAGTGGTATTTCTCTCTCTCTCACACAGACACACAGACACAGACACACGTGTATGTGTATGTGTGCGCACGCATTCATTTCTAGGTACATATGTACAAACTTCTCAGCATCTCTACAATAAACTTTTCTTTATGATTTTCCCAGTTTAACATCTCTCATAGTTATATGTATTAAAATAAAAAGTATATGAATGTTAGTCATAAATTAAATGTATCTTCACGGAAAAGTTGATACTGTTAGAACAAACAAAATTTCCTAGTGTCAACCTTCACTTCCCAAACAGCTTGCATAAATTCACAGCCAACTTGTTGGCACATTTAGCAACCCATTCTGTGGTGGCCCAATTCAGAAGCAAATAGCAAACAAATGTACCTAGGTGTTTAAAGCAAATACAGAAACATTAATTTAAAGGTGTTCTTTTTCCTTGTGACAATTAAGTGAAAATCCCTCAATTCTTCCCATTTAGGAAGTCCCTTCTGGCCCTCTCCAGCTGTCATAGTGTGAAATTCTTGTCAGAAATCTGTTTGCAAAAAGATTAACTGTGATTTGATGAAAATTTCTCTTCCCCCTATATTTAGAATTATATACCCAAAAAACCTAGACAAGAATGCAAAGCACACATTTAATGAAATACATGATTAGATGTACTCTTTATGAAAAGAAACCATGCTTTCCTTAATCCTGAATTGGAGTTCCTTTGTTAAGAAATCCAGTTTATATATGTGTTTAAGTTTGAAAATAATTGCCAAAATTGTGAACATTTTCCTTTAGCAAATAAGGTATTCGGAACTTGGCCTTTATTTAAAAATCCGATTGGCAATATTCATATGAAAATCTTTCCTGAACTTTTGATATCCCTAGTAAAAAAAATCCTAATGTATAATATTATTCTTATTTCTTAATGTGAACAATAAAAATGAATTTCATTGCAGTAATTTCATTCAAATAAAGGACAAGGTCTTTCTAACAAAATTCTTTGCAACAGTGAGTCTCTGATATATGTCTGATATATGGTACAGCATATAACCATCTATCTAATGCCTACCAGCTACTTTTGCTCATGAAAGGCTCTTAATATCTATTTAAACAATTTTAAAATTACCAAAACAATATGTGAAAGGAGACAGATGTATAAATTTCAACAGCTGTTGTCTTTGGCTGAAGTTTCTTAGACAAGACAAAAATGTACTTTTCCTTTCCTTGGCTAATATCTGCCTTCCTTTGATGAGCTCACCTTTAAAAGTTGGTTTTAAAACTTATCTTTAGAATCCAATATTATGTCTTGTGAATGAAGCAAGATATTTTTTTAAAACAATAAATGAAGGCTACCTTTTCACTATTCTTTTCAACTTAGCATTTGTGAGTTTCTGCGCCCCCTTTTCTAAAAGTTCACGGGTTTTGAATTTGTTTCCAAATTATAATAATAAAGAGTGTACTCAGCATTTTTGTTTTATTAATTCTAATTTGAGAGTAGCCGTGTTCTTGCCGATATGTGTGAAAATCCTGGAAGAATGCAATTTGTTGTTGTGTATTATTGTATCTTAAGGTTTGTGCTGTACAGCTGCTGTATAGATTATCTTTAAGGGCCAAGATTCAGCATCACCTCTAAGAGCACTCATGGAAGCAGATCTTCTTGTTCCATGTGTAGATCTTTGATCATTTCCAAGAAGTGGAACTCATACCACAAAACTCATACCACTTCTTGGAAAGATCAAAGATCTACACGTGGAACAAGAAGATCTGCTTGTAAGTTTCGACGTGGTTTCACTATTCACTCAAGTCCCGATAAAAGAAACTCTTGAAATCATCAAAAATAAATACCAACCAGCTAAACACCTCATGGAACTAACAGAACACTGCTTAACCAACACATATTTCATATGCAAAGGACAAAGATACAAGCAAATTGAAGGAGCCCCTATGGGATCACCACTGTCACCTGTCATTGCAAACCTGTTCATGGAAAAATTCAAATCCAGAGCCCTGGCTAATGCCACCCACAAACCCAAATTATGGTTAAGATACATCAATGACACATTTGTGATTTGGCCCCATGGAAAAGAAAACCTAAACAATTTCCTAAGCACACACCCCAAAATCAAGTTCACCATGGAAACGGAAACAAACAAACAACTACCATTCCTAGATGTACTAATCTATAAAAAAACAGATGGCACACTAGGACACACCATATACCAGAAGAAAACACACACCAACCACTACCTCAACACCCAATCTCACCACCACCCAGCACAACTATAATGATGTGGGAAAATACTCGAACAAAGCTGAATACCATACATGTAAGTACCTGCGAAAACTTAAGAAAACATATACTATATATTATATATACAGTATATACTATGTATATACTGTATATATATAGTGATCTTTTTTTAATTGAAGTTTCCTTATTGTTGTGGGTAATTTGTCTTAGTAACCGACCCAGATTGGATCCTGCAACATTATCCTGAGACACATATATTCCCCTTCATTGGTGATTGTCAACATTAAAGTGTGAAAATATATCAGGTTGATAGGTTCCTTCTGAAATTTTTTCCTGAGTTCTAGAAGTGGTTTGCTTTGTGAAATAGAGGTCTGTTGGCAGTAAATTCAACCAAAAATCCACTGGGGAGGTTGCCATTTTTAATTGTAAGGAAGAAAAGTGTTCCTTGAAAGCCATCAAGCATTGTCTCAATTGAGTTTTTTCTCTCTGTATTTCTATACTTGTGAGTATCAGCTAGCTTTAAAGAGAATTGTGGGTTAAGCCTACTATGATAGTGATTTCGTACTCTCTTGTTTAACTTTTTATCAGTGCATTTGTACATGTGTCTGAAATATTTATTGCAATACAAATTCCCAATGGTATAACATATTTGAGGAAACAGAATCTTTTGGTCTTACACATTTAATACTACTGGGAACAAAGACCTTGAATAAGATGTATTAAAAAAAACTAAGTATCGCAGAATTGCAATTTCAATTCTTTAATTTTTTTAATTTGAAATTTTGCAATTTCAAAAACTTTAAAGGAAGTGTCCTAGGAAGTAAAATATGCTTCTTGTCAGGTGGCCATCTGTATGTTCAACACAATTTTAATTTATATAACATGTTGTCCTTGTATTTCAATCTTAAAGTATAGTGGTATCCCTTTCTTGCTCTTATTCTAATAATAATAAAAAATCAACACACCAACCTATTTGAAAGTTAATTTCTATAAGTGTATATTTTTAAAAAGTTTGCAAAATTGTTTTATTCGGCATTCTTAAGAGGTGTTCTTTGATCCCAGTGTCTTCCGAGTGATGTTTGGCAGTACAGATAAGGCATAGAAAGACAAAGATGAAAATGTTTATGAAATACTTTCGGTCTGGGGAGACTGTCAGTTCCTTAGGAATGTGTCTGTGGAACTGGAGTTGGCAAGACATCACTGCTCTTTTAGTTGAATTAAGACTCCGAATTTTGCTTCCATGTTACTGAGAAATATATTAGGTGATAATATTAAACACTGTACGTGTTGTTCTTCCCTATATCTGGTTTTAATTTCTTTCATTCCTTAAAGACTGGATTTTTTTTAAAAAAATGAACAAACAACAACTTGTGAGAAGAGAGAGATTATAAGATTGCTCATCCTAATGATGAGCCCTCATGCCCTGTTTTCATGCAGTTAAGTAAATCAAAATTAAATCTGCAAAAGAATAGTTGGATTCAATCTATTTTTGAGGAGGGAAGGTTTACCGTTGTGGTTGAATCAATCTATCAACAATGTTTAGGTTTATCTGCCTTGTGATTGGTTCATTGTGGATCTTCCAAAACAGGTTGGTTGGTTTTGAGGAAGTAGGCTTTGCAGTGTTAGTAATATCTGTCTTGGAGAACTCATTCAGGCTTTGGAATGTTTTTCCTAATTCAGCTCCCCTTTGTCAGCATTTCTTAGTTTAGTAGCAGTAGTAATCCCCTACCCATCAACTAAAAGAACAAAACAAAAACAAAGCTAGATTAACTATTAGTTTCTTATCCTAGGTGATATAGTGACATTTAAAATCACCTCTGAACAACCATTGCCATTGTTAGGGATAACATTGTTTGCCCTAACTGGTTTAGGTAAAATAATAACTAAGTAATCATAGTTTGTTAGTTAAAGTGTCTGCAACTTTAACTATGGGAAAGTAATTAAGGGAGTGGTTGTGAAAGCACTTTAAAAGAAGCAAGACTGCAGCTTGCTCTCTCTCTGGCTTTGATGATCCCTGATTACTGCTTGGAATCAAGACTGCTTTGCTCGAACGGGAGAGATAAACAAAGGACTGATTTGTAAGTGAACTGACATAGGATATTCTACATGGACTTTGCTAACTGAATATCCCTGAATGGACTGACTAAATGATACATAACTATTGGACTGTTATTTTGACTATGCTATGAACTCATAATGGAATAAACTATATTTTTGATAGCACAAGCGTATCTGTTATTTTTACTGTATGTTAATAAACATACAAGCTTAGCTCACTCATTTATCTGTGTGCCTATCTGACTAACGCTGCACATTCTGTTTAGCTTGTCTCCCTAACCCTGGTTGGGGAAACCAGGCTTAACAGCCATTGTATCTTTCACAGTTTTATGCTTACAGGAAGCTTGAAGATGAAGTTAATTTGGAAATATATATTGGTGGCTGAATTGTTAACATAACTTAACCATTCAAGAATTTCATCATCATTTCTAGAGAGGTTTTTGAGTTACTAAGAAGATAAAGGTGGAATTAATGCTTTAATTTCATTCTTAGTAATATGACACAGCATACCTGATTTACCAGTAGCAGATCTGTAATACTATATCAGATATAACAAGTTGTACTATACTATAGGAAAAATCCTCAGTACATCTGAAATGCTAGCTATATGAAATCAAACTTTTCTGGTATTGAAGTTGGTAACATTTACATTATAAGTGAAATCACTTTCTTGGCACACTGAATTTCAACTCACTGAAAATTAAATTACAATATAATTAGGCATCATTTCATTGCAGCTTCTATATATCAGATTAAAAAAAGAAATATATCCAGAAGTTAAAGGTAAAAATTAAAAATATCTGCTTGTAATAACATGTAAAAATTGTAACTTTAAACACATTTTTAAACATTATGTTTCAAATATGGGAATTTTGACTAAAGAACAATGGGTTAACATTGGTGCCATTCTCTACAAAAGAAAAAAGGTCTTATTTAATATTGTGTCTGTTCCTAATCATGTTTTCTTCTGGCATTTTCATACATTTACCTCCCACTTGCTAGGAATATTGTAAAACAGTTGGTTTATGATTATTATTTTTACTATTCCCAAAATTCACAAAGAAAAGATTGAAGTGAAACCCAAATTTAATTTAATAAGGGGATGGACATTTAATATCTCTTCTCTGAGACTTGTATTCTCAGAGTATATTCACAACTGAGAAATCATTGAAAGAAGTCAATTCAACACAAAATGCACATTTTCCAGAAATTACAATATTGTAGAGCGCTCATTTGACTGGCAAATGGCTGTTCTCCGTAGAACTGCTGCGAGCATCCAGAGAGTGGGAGGTGCTCCAGTCTTCACTTCTCACAGGCTGAGCTGAAATTGAGGAACGCCCTCCTCCTCCACGTGACTCCTCCATGCGTTCCCCCCAGTTTTAGCTCAGCCTTCGAGAAGACAGGCAGCTTTCTTCGTTACTTGGCCGTTTCAGGTGTCGTTAATAATGATTCAGGTTTGATTTTTCCTTTCCTCTCCCTGCAAGAGTAGTGCGGTCCCAAATTTAGTTTTTGGAGTGATTTCGCTCCCAGGAGGGAAGTGAGGGGTTTGGAGTCTTTCACCCCCCCTCCTCTTCTATCCTCTGCCATTCCAAGCGCGCTGGGCTCAGCCGCTTGGCTCTGCGCTGTACTTTTAAAAAGCGCAATTGCGTCTTCCCCCCTAGAACGCCTCAGAGGAGGCAGCGCTTCCTCTCCCAGCTCCTTTCTTCTCCTGCTTGAAGTTGCGGTGGGCTGGTACGCTTCTGAGCTGTGCGCTCTGAGCCGGGCGGCCATTTTGGGCGCGCCTTGTGGCCGGCGCCATTTTGTTTTACTGATCAAGTAAGGCCTTTTCTTTTGGGATTTAAGTGTGAGCTGTGAGGCCTTTGTAGGCCCTTTAGCGGGATCGTCAGGCCGCGTGGAGCCTTTGATTTTACTGAGAGAGCACTGTGGCCCCATGCCCTGTTCTCTCTCTTAGATTTAATATTGTTGGCTTTCTTCCTTGGCCCGCAGCTAGTTCAGAAGTGCAGGCACGTACTCTCCATGTTGTTGGGGGGCTGCCTACAGAGGCCCCTTTTTTCTTGTCTTGCCTTTTGCAAATTGCTTGGCCTCAGCCTTCATTTGGTCTATTTGGAATTAAATTATTGTTTTTGCTGTACCTTCTTGGGTCTATTTGGTTTTCCTTACTTGAACCTGACCCCTTTTTTTGTAGTTAAATGCCAGTGTATATATTCAGGTTTTTTAATTTAGCTTGCTGGAATTTTTTCTGTTTTTTATTGCATAAGGTTAAAAAAAAAAAAAAAAAAGAGAAAGGAGATTTTTTTTTGAATAGATAATAGCTAGCTCTAGAATAAAATTTCTTCAAAAAGGGGGATGTGACCCAATTTTAGGAAAACCGGTTTACGTTTATAGGCCGAACTCCTAGGCGTGCCAACCGCCATTTTTCTTCCAATACCATGGCAGAGGCTAATCCTACTGGCTCTTCTCTGAAGGCCAAGTCTAAGATGCACTACCTTCGCAAAAGGGACAAGGATTCTTCCAGTGCTTCTCAAAGAGATGCCTTACGACGTCATAAGGCCCTAGAAAGGAAGTTTAGCAAGCGGGCTAAAGAGTCACACTCTATAACACCAGCCTTTTCCTTCTACCCCCCCCCCCCCAGCCAACCCTTTTCCTCTAGGGGTGGTACTTCCACCCGAGGCCTCCAGCCCTCTCGTGTACCAGAGGCGGCCTTTACGCCAACCGCTGCAGGCCTACGCTCTGAGGATCTTGCTCCAATCATTGTACCTGAGAACATCAGGGAATGGATGCAGTCTGCCATCCGTCAAGGCATAGCTGAAGGAATGCAGCAGCTCGCTAGACCGGATTCCCGAGGGAGGACTCCCGAGGCTGAGTCTTTATCCGGGAGATCTCCTTCTGCACCAGCGTCACAGCATGGTCAGGTACCTCCTCACGTGGATGTTCCATTCCCAGAGGGGGAGGATACCCAAGAAGAAGAGGGAGTGGGCCTTGAACCGTTCGGAGAGTACGAAGGTTCTGATAGAGGTTCCTTACAGTATTCGGAACCCTTTCTGGAGGGGGACCTAATGGAGGGAGAAATGTCAGAAGATGAGGGTCTTTCTCCTGAACAACCTGCTGTTGTGGGTCTTTTTAAACCCCTTTTATTTAAGTCCTTGCTATTTAAGGCAAAGAACATTTCAGGTCTAGCCTCTCAGCCTCCTTCTGAACCCCCTCCATTGAGTCCAGAAGGTCCTGATGACCTTATGTTCAGACAGCCGACAGTGGCAGCAGACATTCTTCCGCTCCCCCCCAATCTTCTCAGATCTGGTTGCAAAGCAGTTCGCCTCGGTGGGTCCTTCTCCGGCCCCTTCTAGTCAGGACAAGAGGTTGTTTACCCTGGATTCGGATTTCTCAGCTATGTTAGACACCCAAGAAGTAGATGATCCGATTGTAAGGCTTGCTTCCTCTTCCAATCCTACCGATGCACTAGAGGCACTGAAGCCAGAGGATAAGCGAGCGAAGATGGCGCTCCGGCGGGCTCACACCGCTGATGCCTGGGCTATCCAGTCAGCCACGGCCGCTTCCTTTTTCACCCGATCCTCCATCAGGTGGCTCAGACAGCTGAAGCAACACATTTCCCCAGCTGATACCAGAGCCCATCAAGATATTGCAAAGATCATGGCAGTGGCGGAATTTGCAGCCGACGCTACCTTTCATTCGGTTAAGTTCTCATCCCAAGCTATTTCTTCCCATGTTTCTGCCAGACGATTGCTTTGGCTTCGACACTGGCAGGCTGATATTAAAAATAAGTCTAAGTTGGCTTCAGCCCCCATAGTAAAAGGGAAATTATTCGGGCCCGCTCTGGAGCCATTGCTCCTGGAAACCCAAAATAAGAAAGAGTTTCTGCCTTTACTTTTTCGTAGGCAGGAAGCCAAGAGTTCCCGGTCCTTTCGGAGGGGCTCCTTTCGTCCCTCCTTCCAGTCATCATTCTCTCCTAGATTTCAGGGCTCCCCCTCATTCCGGCCATCCTACCAGGACCGGGGCGACTCAGGAGACAGAGGCAAGAGAGGGGGCAGCTACAGAAGGCCCTTCAGGGGTTCCAGGAGTAGAGCGGCCCGCCGACCCAGGTAGCATTGCAGGTTTTCTTACCACAGGCGGCCGCCTCAGGCATTTTGCCAACAAGTGGGAGGAATCCACCTCTGATACTTGGGTTACAAATTTAGTGCGCTTTGGCTTGACCCTGCTGTTTCTCTCTCCTCCCCCCGAACATTTCAGGGTTTCACCCATTTCTAGGAATCCTACTAAACGGGCTCTTATGGCTTCTGCCATCAAACATCTCTCTGATATTAGGGCTATTCAACCTGTACCCCCATCCCAATAGGGAAGGGGTTTCTATTCACTTTTATTCTTGGTGCCTAAACATTCTGGGGGATGGAGACCCATTTTAGATCTTAAGAGGTTAAATCGTTTTTATTGTACGCCATAAATTCAAAATGCAGACTCTGCAGTCGATTTTACAGGGCATCAGAGAAGGAGACTGGCTTACATCAATTGACCTTTCCGAGGCTTATCTCCATATTCCCATTCATTCCTCGTATTCTAAATATCTCAGATTTTGTTATAATAATCAGCATTTCCAGTATGTAGCCCTCCCCTTTGGTCTAGCCTCAGCTCCGAGATCTTTCACTAGGGTGTTGGCGGCTATTGCAGCTCACTTTAGACAAATTCCCATCTGGATCCACTGTTACCTTGACGATATCCTGGTTGTATCCCCTTCCCGACATCAAGTCGAGAGCGATACTAGCGCTATCCTCTCGGTACTTCAGTCCCACGGATTCTTAGTAAACTGGGAGAAGAGTCAGCTTACCCCCTCCACTAGTATATCCCATCTAGGGACTGTGATTGACTCTGTTGAAGGAAGGGTCTTTCTCTCTCAGGAGAGACTTATTAGTATCCGCACCACTATCAAGGATATCCGGCGGACCGGGAAAGCATCGTTGCTCAATTTATCCAAATTGCTAGGGAAGCTAGTTTCCTGTATTTCCATTATTCCATGGGCTCGCTTGCATTCCAGATCTTTGCAATGGTTCCTCCTGCCGTATCAGCGTTCAGGAAGGAGCACGTCAAGGTTTATTGTGGGGGTCCCGCCGAGAGTTCTCGCCTCCCTCCTGTGGTGGATGCGACCATCTGTCAACAGAGGTCAGTTATTCCAGGAACCTCGAAGGGTTGTTCTCACGACAGACGCAGGTCTTTCCGGATGGGGGGCCCATCTGCAATCTCTCTCAGCATAGGGAGTTTGGACTCATGCGGAGCGAAGTCGGAGCATCAGCTGGTTGGAGCTTCGTGCAGTGTACCTGGCTCTGCAAACATTCCTTCATCGGGTAAGGGGGCGCCATGTCCTGGTCCTAATGGACAATACTACAACCAAGGCCCACATCAATCGGCAAGGGGGCACCCATTCCCTCCTTCTCATGAGAGAGGCCGAGCGACTGTGTCGATGGGCAGAAACGCACCTCTTATCCATCAGAGCGGAGCGCATCTCTGGGACCTCCAACGTCCAGGCGGACTGGCTCAGCAGGGCAACACTGGATCAGGCAGAGTGGCGCCTGCACCCACATCTGTTCGGAGAAGCAGCAGCCAAGTTCGGTCAGCCCCTAGTAGACCTTTTTGTGTCTCCGCTCAACGCGCAAACACCGAGGTTCTTCTCCCATTATCCCTCCAGTGGAGCAGAGAATCACGATGCCTTGCGTTGCCCGTGGCCTCCCGGGCTACTGTACGCCTTTCCTCCGTTTCCATTGATCCCCAGGGTGATTCGAAAATTGATAGCCGAGAAAGCAGAGATCCTCATGGTGGCACCTTATTGGCCCAGGAGGCCGTGGTTTGCGGACCTCCGCAATCTGTCAGTATCTCCGCCATGGAGGATTCCGTTGGATCAGATTTCGCTGTCGCAAGGCCCGCTGCTCCATCCAGAGCCACAGTGGCTACAGTTGGCTGTTTGGAAGTTGAGCAGGAAAGGATGATTGAGGAAGGCTTATCAGCCCAGGTCATTAACACCATTTTGGCGGTTAGAAGGCCTTCTACTACTCGCATTTATGAAGCTACCTGGAAAAGTTTCTGTAACTGGTGCCACAAATCATTCATCGACCCACGCTCTCCTTCAGTTGCACAGATCCTGGCCTTTTTACAAGATGGCCTAGATGGAGGCTTATCACCTAACACCTTAAGGAGGCAGGTAGCGGCGCTCTCAATGGTGGTTGCTGGCGGTCCTTTCGGTCCCCTTTCCCACCATCCTCAAATCAAGGCTTTTCTTAAAGGGGCTTCTAATTTGCGCCCATCAGTAGTGCACAGGTACCCGACATGGGACCTTAATAAAGTTCTCCTGGCCTTGACTAGATCTCCTTTTGAGCCTCTCAGGGAGGCGTCACTTCAATTTCTTACATTTAAAACAGTTTTTCTGTTGGCTATTACTTCGGCTTGAAGGATATCTGAAATTGCAGAAAAGATCTGTGCATTTTTCATTCAGATCGGGTGGTTCTGAGACCAGACCCAGCATTTATGCCGAAGATTAATTCACCGTTCCACAGGGCACAGGAGTTGGTCCTGCCTAATTTTTGTCCGAAGCCTCTGCGCGAGCAAGAGAGGCAGTGGCATACCCTTGATGTTCAAAGGGCTTTGCGTATTTACATTTCTCGTATGCAGTCCATCAGGAAGGCAGAGTCTCTATTTTTGTCCTTTCAGCCAAAGACACTAGGCTGTAAAGTTTCTCCATCCACGGTAGGCAGATGGATTTGGGCTACCATATCCAAGGCCTATTTAGTTCAAGCTATTCCAGTTCCCAGTGGGGTTACCGCTCACTCCACCAGAAGTGCAGCTACCTCGGCAGCCTGGGCTACTCAGGCGTCTATTCTTGATATTTGCCGGGTAGCCACCTGGACTTCCCCATCTCCCTTTATAAGACATTATAAGATTGATGTTTACGCCTCAGCTGAAGCATCTTTTGGCAGGCGAGTCTTGCAGCAAGTGGTGAGAGATCCTGGGGAAGTTCCAATCCAGACGGACTCCCACCCGTAGGACACACTGGCTTTGGTATGTCCCACTCTCTGGATGCTCGCAGCAGTTCTACGGAGAATGGGTGTTGGTTCTTACCTGATACGCCTCTTCTCGTGGAATTGCGTAGAGCATCCAGCCCCACCCTGTTGGCCCGTCTGTAAAGGGGGAAAACTTGTTTCGGCCAATGATTTCTAATGTTGTAGTTCATGTTGTTTAATACTTAAGAGTAGAGGGTTGTTTTTGTCCTCTCGTCTTCGATAAAACTGGGGGGAACGCATGGAGGAGTCACGTGGAGGAGGAGGGCGTTCCTCAATTTCAGCTCAGCCTGTGAGAAGTGAAGACTGGAGCACCTCCCACTCTCTGGATGCTCTACGCAGTTCCACGAGAAGAGGCGTATCAGGTAAGAACCAACGCCCATTTTCACATTTTTGTATTACTTTTCAATTTAAGTTGCAAGGGTTTTTTTAGAATGAAACCTGTAGTTTTGAGAACTAGTATAAATAATAATGTTCTAGTTATATTTAACCATTCCTTCTGAGCTTCCACTGGTGATGTCCCATTATTATTAAGTTTCATCTGTTTGTAGATAAACAGTGCGTGTGGTTGGCTATATGACTGTAAAAAAAAGCAAATGAAATTTCAGGCTGTACCCTGTTTCTCCAACAATATGGCCTCCCCTAATAGGAAGTCCCAGCATGTTTTATAGGCATGAAATGAAATTAAGCCCCTCCCCCCAAATTAAGGCTTATATTAAAACATGTGAAATGGTGGGGAATGGTGGGGGGGCTTGGCGTTAGGAAGTACTTTTGTTGCACACCCAGATATGGTGCTGCCTGCGTTGACCCCGATATGAAGTGCCCCACCAATGCTGAGGTCAACATCCAAGCCATCGCTGCCCACCAAAATGCAAGGCAGGAGGGAATTAAGTCACCCCCGAAAAGACGGCCTAGCCATTTTTTCGGGGCTCAAAAAAAATAAGACCCGGCCTTATATGAGAAACACAGTATTAGTAAAAGTCACACTTTAAGAAAATTCTGAGTCATTGGAACAGTTTCTGGAAATTGGAACAGATTCAAGAGTCCTAGGAACAGGAAAAGGCAGTAAGGATGATGAAGCTGATTGCAATCCTCAAATATCTAAGGGGAATATAATATAGAAAGAGGTCAAGATTTCTCATTCAAAATTCCAGGATATGGAATAATGGAATTATATTATAAGATGCCAGATGAAATGGAGTGTTAGAAAGCAAATGCCTGTCACTATGATCAGTTTGACATTGGAACTAATCTATAGCAGGGATCACCTATTCCATTGAGAAGCGGACTGCAAAAATGTTGGATGAGCACATGAGTAGGTGAAATTCCATTTGCACTAGCATTAAAACCACCCCTTCCTCCTTACCACTTCCCGGCTGTAGTCTGCGGAACTGGAAAGGTTGGGGACCATGGATTGCATGGTGAACTTTCCTTCTTTGATAGGCTGAAGCTACTATAACTGACAGTACAGATGAACTGCAAGCTTTAATGATAAAAGTTGAGCATAGTAAGAAAATGGAACTACAATTAAATATAAAGACCAAATTAATGACGAGCAGTCCTCACAATTGACAATGAATTGGTGGATAGAGTTTGCTGTTTAGGATTGATATGGCAGTAAAGAAGTAAAGAAATCAACAGCTAAAAAATAAGTCACAGACAAGCTCTTGGTAGCGTAGCAATGAAAAGATATTCAGGTGCCATGATTCAATAATCTGTATCTATAAAATTCAAAAATGTATATGCAGCGATTTTCTTGGTGACACTGAATGAGATATGAAAATTGAATTTGAAAACAGGATAGAAAGATGCTTTTCAGCTTGAGTGTTGAAGAATGTGTTGAAGTGACCAGGCTGTAACTAATGTGTTTTGGACATATTATTAGTACAAACATCCAGCTTTCTTGGAAAGTCTATAATATTGGAAAAAGTAGAAAGAAAGAGAGGACAACCAGCAGTAGTTATGGGTACAATATTGAGTTCAAGGAGCAGATCGCGTGCAGATAACCTTGACTTGGAGAGATATAACAGTCAGTCTTCACATAGCAGGATACGCAGAGATGGGCTGCTGCCGGTTTGGACTGGTTCTCCCATACCGGTAGTTCCAACCATCGGCTGGGCCTGCCAACCCACCCCGGTGCTATCCCGTCCTATATATCTCACTCTCTTGCCCCGCCCACGTAGCCCAGCTGATTTCCGCACCTCACCTCTACTCACTGTGGCTGCCCAAGAATGTGCTGGAAGCTGCACGCATGAAATCGCTGTGTGTTTGAAAAGCTGCACACAAACGTGCTCACATTTTCACTTCTGCACTAGGCAAACTGGTTGTTACACTATGTGAAGCCCACCTCTGAGGATATGGAAGTCAAGCATTAAGTGTTACGAGTAGTTGACCAAATGTATTTGTTGTAAGCAAGATTCCACATACTTGAGGGAAGTATGGGCTTGAAATTGTAATTTAAAATTTCCATCCTTATGTTCCTTGCTGGACTCAGTAGGATATTGCTGCTTCAATTCCTAATTAGGTAATTACCCAATTTGTAGTTGGGTAATTACTTTATTAGGAAGTATCAAAATGGCACAAGAGTATAAGGATTTGATTCTCCAGAGCCCTTCACACACAGCATATTAAGAAGTATAGTTTGAAGAAGAAATTCATGAAGTTACAAAGTTCAATAATTAGGCTATTTTTTTTCAGTCATTTTCAGAATGAAGACTGGATCTATTTGTTCATGGCAGGTGTCAGTGGTATCAGGCTACACATTCATGGTGGGTTTTTTTTGAAACAGACTATTCCAATTTTGATTTTTGTATATGACTAAGCAGATTGTACGAAGCTTGATTTCTTAAGCAGAACTGGAAATTCATATTAAAAGACTTGCCTGCTTTGCCCTCAAATTACAGGCATGACTGTTCAGTGTGTGAGAATAATCAATGGCTGTTTAGTGTGATATAATCAAATCTGTCATCCCTTAAAAGAGATGTTTTTACTTTGACCTTTGCTTTTTTGATCCTTGGGTAGACTTTTATATGAAGAATGGAACTCTTGCTGGAGGCATTCACAAGTGTAATCCACAATGCTTCAGCTCTGAACGCTGTTCAGTATGCTCCAGCAGGCAATCATTCTCCTTACAATGAGATATTATATTGTGATTTTTCTGGCAGCTGTGACTATACCCTTTTAATTTCCCAGACCTGGGAGCACATCTGTTTCTAAGTGTGGCTGAGCTAGAGGTAATCCTATATATAAGCTGTTCATTGGACCACCCAAGTGGCTGTTCCAGAAAATAAAATACACTTAGGATCACCTATTTGCCCCTCCTTTCCCCATTTTTACACACCTTCCATCTTTATTGGTATCTGGAGATAGTTTGATATATTTTAATTTTTTTAGCAGAATCCTCAAGTGTGTTTTAATTTTGCAGAGGTTTTAATTATAGTGCATTGTTAGGAAAATTAACTCCTGTTCAACTATGCCCCCTTTGGAAGGGTAATAGGCTTTTAAAAAAGAAATTATGTCAATGATTTGGTTATCAGGAATTCCATTCAGTTCATTTAGGAGTGGTAGTAGTGCTACTTCTAATGGCCTAGATTTAATCATGGTTAAAAAAAAAAAAACGCTTGTTGAAACAAGCGTTTCCAAAGCCTAATTTGAAGAGTTCATTTTTGTGTAAAAGGGCTTAATTTTCAACTTTATTATACTGTGTGGGTGATACTGATACAATGACTATATCTCATCGCTGAAACCTTCAGGTGGAAAGCTATTTCTATAAAACATACCAAAGGAAATATAGGTAGTCCTCAACTTATGTATGACCAAATTTTTGTTGCTAACAAAAAAAGACACATTTGTTAAATGACTTTTGCTCCATTTTACGATTTCTGTGATTACAATTATTAAGTGAATCACTGTAGTTGTTAAGATGTAACAAGGTTATTAAATGAATATGACTTTCCCATTGACCACCCTTGTCAGAAGGTGACAAAAGGTGATCATATGACCCTGGGACATTGCAACCATCATAAATATGAGTCAATTGCCAAGCAGTCAAATTTTGATCATGTGACCAAGGGGACGCTGCAAGAGTGGTGTGAAAAACAGACACGTCCGTTTTTTTAGTGCTGTTGTAACTTTGAATGCTATCGAAGACTACCTGTAAATACTTTAGATTAGGAAACCAGTGGCTGTTACTGTACTACATATCTCCCAGGTAATCAAGGTAACCTGGCCAATAGCAATAGCAACATTACTTAGACTTATATACCACTTTAAAGAGCTTTATAGTGCTCTCTAAGCGGTTTACCGAGTCAGCATATTGCCCCTAACACTCTGGGTCTTCATTTTACCAACCTTATTAGAATGGAAGGTGAGTCAACCTTGAGTTGGTTGGGATTGAACTCCTGGCAGTTGGCAGAACTTGCTTGCAATACTGCATTCTAATCACGCTACCATGGCTCTTGCAAATATAGGTATCTGAAGAAGGACCAATGGGAACAAATGATAAAATGTGAATCATGTCACAGATTCTGTGACATTGTCTTCTGCTTTCACGTGTGAATCCATAAAGGGAGGAGCTTGTGATGTGACATCATGATGCACGTTTCATCACTTTGGTTGCTGTGGGTGCCTGTGTAAAGATCAATGTGGAAAACTGTGGCTCACCAACATTTCATGTAGATTCACCATTGATACCTGAGTGATCAATGCGATTTAAACCCATCAGCTAGCAATTAAATTTACTAGTATTTAATGGAGGAAAAACTTGGAGAAATCTAGCAACAAAGCCTGTTGGCCTAGGCATTTCTTATTCTTCTATACTTCTACTCTTCTACTGTTGGGAAAACTGTATGAATATGAAGAAGCATTTGATTCAGTGACATATAATTTGCTGATTCCTAGCCTAGCAATTTTTATGTTCTTTTTACACATTACACATTACACAATCAAATTCTGCCATTCTGTTGCTTTTTCTTTCTGTGGACACAATTTGAAAGAAGTAGTTTTCAGTAGTAGTTTGGGTAAAAATATATTGTTGTTCAATTGTGAAGCATGAGGGGAAGTTATTTTTGTTTTGCAGGTTAATGTTTAGTAATGAAATCACTTGTACTGGACTTATCCAGCTAGAAAAAGATGGTTGCCATGTACCTTGTCAGGACACAGGAGAAAAATTGAGATTTGGAAACCAGGAACAAATCAAAGCAAGCAAGAAGATGAAGCTTTCAAAATAGAGCATTCTCAAAGAAAGGGGAAAGGTCAGTTCATGCGCAAAAGTTAGCAAAGGTTCAATATACAAAGGTGACCTGAGGTGATCTCATCAGGCAGCCTTAAAGGTTAAAGGCAAAAAGCAGAATTAATGGATAAATTGAAGGCAAGCTAGGGCAAGGCACCAAAAGCTGTATTTCATTAGAAAAAAAAAAGTGTATGAATGTATGAATCCTTCGCATTGGCAGAAAAAGTGGACTTACTAAATCATATCAGTGACAATATATGAGGAGTTAGAAGTGGTCGAAGTTTGTCCTTTTGTAGAAAGGCTCCATGTGGGATGAATAAGGGCTTGGATGTTCTTCATAATTTCCCTTTTATAAGAGCAGCGGGGAAGTCAGTTTGACATGGCATTGTTCTGCAGAATTATTCTGTTGTGTTTGTTCATAGTTAAGGTTTGAAATGTACTTTTGATTTCTGGATGGCTTCCCTTTTTGGATCACTGGAAACAGTCATTGAGCAGTGCCTTGGCCACCGACCCAATTTGAAAGCAGAGCTTTTCTCTGCTTGATAATCTGTGGAAGTTTAATGTGCATGCAAAGATGAGCAGGACTTAACATGTGTAGTAACCTAAATTAGGGTTGGCAACATGGTCATTTCAATGAAGCAGTTGCTAAGTGAAAGTGTGATCATCCTTCTGATAATACTTCATCTTTCCTTCAGTTTATAGAGCTGTGAAGGTATATGTGAAGATTGGTTCACATCACTGTTGTAGCTGCTGTAGCTGCTGAACAAGGCAGTCGCTAAATAAGGGCCACATATATTTTATGCATCTTCTACTGGTTAATAGAGAGCAGATCTTTGTAATGCATTCCTTTTCTTTCTACAGAGGCCAGGGGAAGATTCTTCTAGGAAAGGATTTCTGGTTTGGATAAATCTCTAGTTCTTACAATAATTTCCCTATAAATAAATTTATTTTTTTTAGTACTCTTATATGCTACCTATCTCATTTAGAGATTTAACTTTATATCTCTTGTAAACAACTTCTAAAAATCTTGCTAAGAAAACTGCAGGGGATTCTCCAACATTCTCCAATAATTGGACACAATTGAAAAGAAAAATATGTGTATATGATAAAAATATAAATGTCTTTGTAAACTAATTGCAAAGAAAAGAAGGAAGAAGGGGATTTTGGAGTTGGTTGGAATGATATCATTGGCTTTACAAATTCTATTTGTTAAACACATATAATATTCATTAAAATCAGTGTATGTCGAATCACCCTATTCATATTGCACTTCTAGATCAGTGTATAATTTCATAATTTATTATAGTTATCTGAAAATTTATTTCTAGTTAAAGTTGGAGGACTTTATATTACATTTTATACTGCATTGTTCTAACAGCTTTAAGAGGCTCTGTACATAAGTAAACATTTCATATGTATACACTTAAAAAAATGTGAGTAATGTGATGAGAGAATTAAATTATGTTGATTGGATAAAATAAATTTCAGCTGTAAATAGTTGTTAAGGTCAGAAATGTCAGGATGTTGATTCGCAATGGAATACTTCGGGATTACAAAGACCAACTGATACAAAAAAATATAGAGTTCACTAGGAATACAAACATACACACACTGTTGCCGAGAAGTTAATGAGAGCTTATGTCAGTACATTTGGAAAACACTGATATTGTATATTAATTTTATTCTCAGTGATGATGGGTTTTTTAATGATTAATGCTTGTGCATTTATATATGTTATGTAAATACCCCCCCCCTTTTTTTTTTTACAATCCTGCAATCCCTTAATTCTGGATAGAATCAGGGTGACTGGATGGACCTGAGGATTTACTGGCCAGATGCCCTTCCTGACACCAGACAGAGTTGGTGACAGATATTTTTTTTCCTTGTACCCTAGGAGAAAAACTTCTGCCACTACCTAGGATTGAACTCTCAACCTTCTGAGTACAAGATGAGTGTCATCACCACTAGGTCACCCTGCTGTTGCTGTGTGTGTTTGGGGAGGCAAATGTTGACTGGTCACAAATCTTATTAGTTGCATCCCAACTTTTAACTCATCTGGATGAATCCTTAAGTTAATGACTAATACCTTTATATTTAGAGAAGTGAACCATACAAGTGTCTGCAGATTCTGTCCATGATAAATAATTTATACAGGTGTATATGTGTTTGAAGATGTGGAACAAGACTACCTGCATACCAAACATTTGTGTTTTTTTTTAGTAGAAGAACTATTTCAGAACAGGTTGTGCTTATGCAAAGAATTGTCCTTTATTGTAGTTAGATATTGAAAAGATAATAATTGGAGTTTGACTGTTTCACATTTTATCTTCCAACCTCTTGTTTCCTCTAACTCTTAATGTAAAGATGCCTTTTCATTTTTTTCCATCATAGGTATGATGTAACTGCTTGAAGCAATACATATCTCTCATACCTATGCCTATTTCTGTAAATTCTGTATTCTTAACTCCATATAGGATTCGGACCACAACTCCCTAGAATTCCCAGCTGTCTCCTATATCATGTAGAAGGAACATCTGAATTACAGTTCCCTACACCATTTAGAAATGGTGTTCAGAAATTTTCTTCACTTAATTAAATTGATGTAATTAAACACATATCAACAGTTTCACACATGCTTACTAAATCAACCATGGTTGGCTAGGTTTACACAATTCATTATACACCACACATTAAGAAAACCTTTTTCCGGTACACCAAGGTTAAGCATTTAACTATATATCACAGTTTATAGACCAGTGCTGGGTTTACACAACGCAATTAAACTCAGTTTGTCTTGACCATGACCGTATTTTGGAATGTAATCTTGTAAGCTAGTATTTAAACATTTTCAAAGTTCTTGGGTAGATATTATTTCCTAACTGATCAGGAAAGCATAAATTAGCCACCTTAGAAAAGAGAATTTTATAGCTCAAGGGATACAGGATTAGATTTGGAACAATTATATTCAAATTTCCAATCCCTGTTCAGTTGTCAATCTGTCAAAGGCCAGGCATTTCCATTCTTACTCTAATACATTATATCAATTCCAAAAAAATAAACAGGGAAAAGATGAGATGTCTTAAGGCCCTTAAAAAAAGTACACTAAAAGAACAATAAAAAGAATGAAAGGAAGTTAATGGGTCGATACAAGTACATTTGGTTTTGTCCTTGAATTTAGTTACTTATTTACATGTATTTAAAATCACCATGCCCAGTAGTGTTCTTCAGTGTTTTCAACAGGACAGCATAAAATTAGAATATACCTTGCTAGCTTCCTTCTTCTGTAAATAAATCATTTTGATAATAACATGATTTCTTTGTAAAAATTTAAGTATTAGTAGAGAGAGGTTTTAGATATGAAAACTTGGGCCTTATTTTTTTATAAGAAGCGAGGATTCTTTTTCTCTCTCACTGGACTTCCTTTCTTCAAACAGTTTTTATCAGACCAGGTCAATTCGTGTGTATGTGTGTGTGAGAGAGTAACATCTTTACGGAAGGCCAGGTAACTGGAAACCCACCTCACCTCTGGGTGATGCATATTCCTCACAATGGGAGCATTCCTTTAAAAATGAGCAGGTTGCTTCTAAATGTTAACAGTGCATTTTGGGATGAAATGAAATTGCAAATGGTTTGCTAGAAAATTGCATAACATTCTCAGGCTGAACATGGGATGTACTATTCATGTATGAACATCTCTCCAAGCTGCTAACAGATTTTGTATTTTGTTATTCCCCCCACTCCCAGGTAGTCTGTACACTGAAAAAAATTGTAGACTGTGCCTGGGTTAGTGTTAACAAGAGAGATAAATGACATCTATTGACTTTACTGTTTATTGTATGTCAAAACACTAATGGGAAGAAAACAACAAGCCTATTTTACACATCTGTGCTTTCTATCTTAACTGTTAGTTGTATTTTGTTTAATGGAAATTTCTTTGAACAAAGTCTGAAAGAATTGAACTTCATTTTAATCCTTGTCATTGATATAACAATGTCCATTGGTTAATTTATGTATTTATTATCCCATGTGTCATATAGGTTAACCTGCCAGAAAGCATTTTTAAAGGCATTGCCAGCATTGACATGAAAATTTTCATTTAGAGAATGATTACATTTCCTTTTCAGGGATTTTAAACAACAGGTTAAGTTATTGTACAGAGAAAAGCAACTGAAGAGGAATTATTCAAAGGAACAGAAAGCAACAAGAGAAGAATTCAGTGTGGTACCAGTGGTGTCACCCTTTAATGCTCAAGGCACCATCCCTTTAATGCTTGTTATGTTTCCCATATCAACTAATATAAATTGGGTTTTTAAAGGCTGTTTTACTTTAATAATCAAATGGGAAGCTAGCATATTGTTGCCCTCTCCCCCCAAAATCTGCATGATCTTTAATTTCTAGAACTTCCTCTGATCCTAGCATAGACCTAATAGGCATTCTCAGCAAATGGAAAGGATTATTGTTAGAACCATTTCAGCTTAATAGGATTGGCTCACCCAACATACTTCAACAGAAAGGGACCTTTTGAGCACCCAGCTGGTCAAGGAAGCCTTTTCTGCTGTGGCCCTCATCCTTTGGAACATCTTGCCACTGGGAGTAAGGCCCATCTCCACTGTTGGCCTTCTGGAACAATCTTAAAAGTTGGCTTTGCTTGTTGGCTTGAGGTGCTTTACATTGGAAGTAACTGGAGAGATCACTTGTGCTCTTGATTCTTAATTTTATCTAATTCTTGTTAATTTTGATGTTTTTATGATTTTTACTATATTGTAAAAGTCGTGTTGGATAGAAAGATGGGCAAATATAAATTTATTAAATAGATAGCTTAGATAAATTATGAGTGCCTGGTTTGGGATTCAACAGGGACCAATAACTAATACTAGGTAGGACAAGAAAGATTAGTAGAGATTAGCAAGCCACTTTTTAGTACTATAGATAAATATATGTGACTGACCATACCCACTCTAGTTAACTATTTTGTGATTTATTGGATCCCTTACCATCCATGTCTTTGTGATGCTACTAAAACATGCAGTCAAAATTTTAAATGTGCCCATAAATTTTAAAAAAATATTGGGAGAACTCTGATCTAATAATGCAGTAATAAATGGAGCAATATGGTCATCTTTACTGTCTCAGGGTAAAGAATATGTGTTCATTGAATGTAAATAATAAATCAGTATGATTTATGACTTTCCACATCTGCTGTTATGGATCTATAATGAAAAGGAAGTAATTTAACTGGTCTTAAATTTCAGTGTTTTTTTAACTGGTAAGTACTAGTTTGCTAAGTAGTTTTATTAAACGCTGATCCCTTCATCATTAATCAATCTCATTTAAAAAAAACAACAACAACCTGTTACAGATAACAAATTATAAGGTTACATCATTTCTACTTGTGTTCTGTTGCCTGTTGGCTGCACCAGGTTAATTTATAATTGCAAGTTGTTTAAAAATAAGATCAAGTTAAATCTTAATCCTGGTATTTCCTGCTAAATAATTAGGGAATGCAAAAATAATCCCAATGAAAAAGCTGATTATTAATATAATGTAAATAATTACTGCCTTGTGCCTTGGAAAAAACCAATAAAGTCCAGTTGCCTTTTGAAAAGCACCTTGAAACAATCTTCATAGACATTTAGACTCACTTAGATTTCATTTACTACCTGGATGTAAATATTGTAAATACATGCTGATAACGAAGATGGAAAGTTAAGTTTCATTGTATCGTGTACAGGTAAGCCTTAACTTACAACAATTCATTTAGTAACAACAGCACTGAAAAAAGTGACTTATGACTGTTTTTCACACTTGCGACCTTTGTTGCAGCCCCATAATCACATGATCAAAATTCAGATGCTTGGGAATTGGTTCATACTTATGACCGTTGCTGTGTCCCAAGGTCATGTGATCACCTTTTGATGAGCAAAATCAATGGAGAAGCCAGATTCATTTGACAACCATAGTACTAACTTATCAATTGCAGTCACTCACTTAACAACTATGGCAAGAAATGTTGTAAAATGGGAAAAACTTGCTTAACAAATGTCTCACTTAACAACAGAATATTTGGGTACCAATTGTGGTCGTAAGTCGAGGACTAACTGTACTTGTATAAATCACATAAATGAAACCAGTGTTTTTCAAATAATCTGTAGACTTTTGCTTTCTCTCTCTTTTTAAATTTTTTTACATAGGATGGGGTACTGTAGACACTTAACCTTTCACGGTTGTTGCTATAATAGCTATTCCCAGGAGGTTTCCATGGCTATCTGTGCAACAGGTTTTTCAATTAAATAATATTGATTCAGTCAACCTGTATGAGACTCAATAGGAAGAAGATTTAAGAGATGGTTTCCCATATAATGCTGTTTAACTATAACTATATGCCTAAGGATTAAAACACTAATTTTATATGTTTGTCTTTTTGTTGAGTAATTAGACATGGAATGTCTACATCAGGAAAAAAAATTCTTGAATAGCCTGGAGACCAGTTGAAGGAAGAACTTGAAAATCAATCAATCTATCTATGTATCTATCTATGTATCTATGTGTATGTGAATGTGTATATAGGTACAGACACACATTTTAGCAACTTGAAAAGGAAACACCCCAGTATAAGAAATACAGACTATCCTGTAACTTTAGAAAAAGTGTTGAGAGTAGGAGTTTATTCTCCATATAGTATAATAAACTCAAAAAAGGCCCTTGTGGGAAGGAGTGATACCTTGCCAATATTGTAACCTTGATAATAGGATATTTTAAGTCTATATATTTGCTTATACCGTGTTTCTCCAACAATACGGCCTCCACCAATAGGAAGGCCCAGCATGATTTCTAGGCATGAGGTGAAATTAAGCCCCGCCCCCCCAAATTAAGGCCTATTTAAACCATGCATTTCCCCGCCATTTCTGACATCCTTTGTTAGAACTACATGAGGTGAAGAGAAATGGGAGGGAAGGACAGGGGGTTGGGAATAAAACTTGTCTTTAGGAGCGCCCTGCAGGTAGCCTAGGCTAGAATACCCCGATCTACTACCGATAGAACATCAGCCGATAGAAGCTCCCTGAAGGCAGTGTCACCAGCTGCTTTGATTGGCTGGTAGAAGCAGGCTTGGGGTGAGTGCCCACACACACACCCCTCGCCACAAGGCTGTTTCTATCAGCCAATGAAAGCTCCCTAAAGGCAGTCACCAGCTGCTTCAGGGTGCGGCATGACTGCCCGTGTCCCCTCACCAGGAGGCAGTGTTTTTCGAGTGATGGAAGCTCCCCAAGGGTAGTCACGAGCCATTTTGATCAGCCGGTAGAAGCGGCCTTGGGGCAAGCGCCCACGCCCGGCCTCCCCTCACCGCGAGGCCGTTTCTATCGGCTGATGATAGCTCCCCGAAGGCAGAGCTTTGGGGTGAGGTGTGGCTGCCCGTGTCCCCTCACCATGAGGCAGTGTCTTTTGGGTGATGGAAGCTCCCCAAGGGCAGTCAGCAGCCACTTCAATCGGCTGAAAGAAGTGGCCTCGGGACGAGTACCCACGCACACAACCCTCACCCCGAGGCCACTTCTAGTGGCCGATTGAAGTGGCTGGTGATTGCCCTTGGGGCGCTTCCATCTCCCAAAAGACACTGCCTCATGGTGAAGGGATGCGGGCAGCCACGCCTCCCCCTGAAGTGCCCAATTTGGGAAGCTTTTGTCAGCCAATAGAAATGGCCTCATGGAGAGGTAGGTGCACATGGGGCGCTCTAGGTGGGGGAGGAAATTAAGTCACCCCCGAAAAGACAGCGAGCCATTTTTTCGGAGGTCAAAAAAAAAAAAAAAAGGCCTGGCCTTATTTTGTGAGAAACACGGTACTTCTGGCATGACGGCAGGTTTTGCTCCTGTATGTGTTTTTCTTACCTTTAAATTATATATATTTATTTGTTTTAATAATTTTATTGAATTTACCCAAGTGTAAAATACAGATGAAAATGAAAATAGTAAGAAAATAGGGCAGGGAAAGACAGAAATAAAGAAGTATAGGATAAAAAGCAGGTGGGGGGGAGAGAAAAATATTGACTTCTTACATGGAGGGATGCTATCAAAGAGCTGTCAGATTGTTACCATATTTTTCTCACTATAAGACGCACCTGACCATAAAATGCACCAAGGTTTAGAGGAGGAAAACAAGAAAAAAAGATCAGGCGGAGCCTGTGAGGACCACAGATAGTGTCGTCTCATGTGCAGCTCTACCTATTGACACTTGCACTACATAAAAGAGACAAAAAGAGTGGGCAGTAACAAAGACAGTGACAAAGAGGTGGGGTTCAACACTAAAAGGACTCTGCTACTGCGGTCCGGCTGCTATTCACCAAAGAACTGGCACCATAATGCAATATTTGCACCATAAGGTGCACAGACATTTTCACCCACTTTTTTTGGGTGGGGAAGTATGTCTTATGGAGCGAAAAATTCAGTAATTTTTTTATTATACTTGCATGATCCTAAACAATGGTTCTGTTTTGGTATTTGCTTAATATTCATTGGCATTGCCTGTTTAGGACATCGTACTAGAACGGACAAGATTAATTCATTTTCCTTTGTTAATGATGCCTTACATGTTTTCCGATTGCTACAGGATGTAGAAAAATGATGTGTAACACTGACAACATTTAACTGCTGTATAACATTAGATCTTTTACTATTCTTAAAGGAGGAAGATGGGTGAAATTAGTTGCAGTGAACTGTAACTCTTCAACTGGTAAATAGTACACTAAATTATCTTTCTCCCCATCTTTAAATGAAAATAAATTGGCAAGCCTGTGGTCTGCGGTCCGTTGGGCATCATTTCTAAAACATTATGCGAAGCAAGCAGAACAAATTTTGAAGGTAGCAAAATTAACTCGATAATAATTAACTTTGAAGCACATGTAGTTGTTTAGTGTATTTGGAGTGGTTCCTGTAGGTCCTCTAAATTAGGAATGGTGTGGGTAATACCAAAACTTCTGATAAACCTTTTTCAGTGAGTTACCAAAAAAATTGCAAGTGTTTCTGTTTGTTTAACAGAGTTGCTTGGGAGGTGGACATAAAATTATCTATATATAAAAGTGAAATGCCACTCATGCATCATCACAAAATCTTCAGAACCATAAAGCCTACAAACTTGAAATTTGGCATATTATGTTCCTCCTGGCTTTTAGGTGCTCACTAAGAAATGATTTTTCATAATTACCATCAGAGCATTAGTATTTCATATATTATTATTAACACGCTCTGATGCTAAAAAGTTCTACTCCCCCTCCCCACCTGAAAAGAAATCTGTTCCAAATGCAAAACACAAGCAGAGGAGAGGACTTTCAGTTTCAGTTTCACAGCACCATGCAGCACCAAACAGAACAGTTGAGCTAAGCCATGCCCAGGCTCCTTGCTGTCTCCTTTCTCACACAGCAGATAGTGTTTCAGTTTCCAAACAACCCTCAAGTCTTTCACAGATTGACAGGACGCTAGCCAGATGAATACCTATGGATGCTGGTAGGCAGAGGCAGAATTTTCCCCTTTTATTTTCCTCCCCCAAAACTAAGCCCGACCACATAGTTTCATAGCGAAGCACAGGTATCAAGCTAGTGACTGAATATATAAAGGAACAAATTAACGCTGAGGAGAGAGATGTATCTGCATTTTCTCCTTAGAGTTGCGAGGATCATCCAGAGAGTGGGTGGTGCTTCAGTCTCTGCAGTTGTAGGCTGAGCTTAATTTTGAGGAACGCTTCACCCACCATCACGTGGCTCTAGCGCAGTATTCCACAGTTTTGCTCAGCCTCTTCTGAGACTAGGCAGTGAATTGTTTTTCTCCTTGGCCGTTCCAAGAATTCCCTTTGCTGATTAATCGCTCCAATTCCTTTCAGGTTGTATTGTTTTTTCTATTTAATCCCTTAGCCCTGCGCAGTGGTCTGGACTTCCAAATTCCCCTGGGAAGCGTGGTTTGCTCGCCCCAGTGGGTGGCAAGGGGAGGGCGAGCAGTGTTCTCACGCTACCCCCCCACTCCCTCCGGAGTTGTTATTTAGTTCCTTTCGCTCCGTTCTCCTCCCCCCACCGAACGCCGCTTTTTTTGCTTGCTTTTGACTACCGGAGGAGAGTTTTCTTCCTCTCCCCTCCTGTCCTCCTCACTGCGGACCTTATTTGTCCCTGGGGAGCCTTCCTTTCTTTCGTTGCTGAGAGGCCCTGTTGCCTTCGTTGCAGGCAGCTGCCATTTTAAGCGCCACCTCATGGTCGGCGCCATTTTTTTTTGAGTTTTCCCTTTACTAACGCTGCGGTATGTGTTTTTGTAGCCAGTAGCAGGACCCATAGGCCTGCTCAGAGCCCGAACTCACTCCTCACTTCAACATTTTCGGGTGGAAGCCAATTCCCTTCTCAGTCAGGGAGGAGGAGGAGGCGGAAGGGAGTTCGAACCCATTCAGGGAGGAGGAGGAGGAGTCCCATCTTCTTTCCCTCAGGGCAGATCATATTTTGAGTGTATCAAACACCCATGTGGACTGGTTGAGCAGGGCCACCATAGACCAGTTGGAGTGGCGCCTCCACCCATCACTGTTCAGGGAGGTGGCATCCATCTTTGGCCTGCCAGTGGTGGACCTATTCGCCTCCCCCCTCAATACCCAACTCCCAAGGTTTTTCTCAAGATTCCCATCCCCAGGGGCAGAGAACCACAACGCCCTACGGTGCCCGTGGCCCACGGGACTCCTTTACGCCTTCCCCCCTGCCACTGGTGCCCATAGTCCTTCAAAGGGTGCTTCACAAGAATGTGGAACTGCTTGTTGTAGCACCTTCTTGGCCCCAGCGCCCTTGGTTTGCGGACCTACGCAGCCTATCAGTGGCCCCTCCCTGGAGGATCCCAGCAGACAAAATCTCCCTCTCTCAGGGCCCTCTTCTCCACCCAGACTCCTGATGGCTCCAACTAGCCGTCTGGAGGTTGAGCGGGAACGTTTAAAGAAGGAGAACCTCTCCCTCAAGGTCATTGACACCATCCTTGCAGCCAGGCGGCCCTCAACCATAAGAATTTACGATGCCACCTGGTCCATTTTCCGCAGATGGTGTGTCAGGCTTCATATTGACCCAGTCGCCCCTTTTATTGCCCAAGTCCTTGATTTTTTGCAGGAAGGCCTTAGCAAGGGACTGTCACCCAATACCTTAAGACGACAGGTGGCAGCCTTGTCTACAGTTATCTCCTGTAAAAAAGCCGGATCCCTCTCTCACCATCCCTGTATTCGGGCCTTTCTGAAGGGGGTCACCAACTTACACCCTCTGACCCTCCACCGATACCCAACCTGAGACTTCAACAAGGTCCTTACTTCACTCACCAAACCGCCCTTTGAACCCCTTAGGGTGGTCTCCCTGCAGTACCTATCTTACAAGGTAGTCTTCCTCGTGGCGATCACATCAGCCTGTAGGATCTCAGAGATCGCGGCTCTGTCCACCAGGAAAGACCTTTGTGTTTTCCATCCTGATAGAGTGGTCCTCCGGCTTGACCCTTCATTCTTACCCAAAATCAATTCGGTTTTCCACAGGGCACAAGAACTTATCCTACCTAATTTTTGCCCCAGGCCTACTCAGGAAAGGGAGAGGCAATGGCACGCTCTGGACTTCAGATGTGCCTTGCGAGTTTACATTAAACGCACGGAGGCCTTCCGTAAATCTGAAGCCTTGTTCATATCCTTCCAACCTAAATCACAAGGGCTCAAGGTTCCTCCAACCACCATAGGCCATTGGATAAGGGCGACTATTGCTAAAGCATACCAGGCTCAGGCCCTTCCGGTGCCCAGGGGTATCACGACGCACTCCACTAGGAGTGCGGCAACTTCAGCTGCCTGGGCTACCCAGGCTCCAATAATCGACATTTGCCAGGCAGCAACGTGGGCCTCCCCATCACCCTTCATTAGGCACTACAAGATCGACAGGTATGCCTCGGCCGAGGCTTCTTTCGGTAGAAGGGTTCTTCAAAGGGTTCTTAGGGAACCCGAGGGGACTACAGACCAGACGGTGCCCCTCCCGTAGGACAGGCTCAGCTTTGGTATGTCCTACTCTCTGGATGATCCGAGCAGCCCTAAGGAGAATGGGCATTGGTTCTTACCTGACACGCCATTTCTCTTTGAGCTGTGAGGATCATCCAGCCCCACCCTTATCTTTACCGTCTGGTAGGGTCTTGTTTCGGCCAATGAACTATTAGCTTGTTAGGATGAGAGCACGGCTTTTGTTTCCTCTCGTCTACACAAAACTGGGGAACGCTATGCTGGAGCCACGTGATGGTGGGAGGAACGTTCCTCAAAATTAAGCTCAGCCTACAACTGCAGAAACTGAAGCACTACCCACTCTCTGGATGATCCTCGCAGCTCAAAGAGAAATGGCGTGTCAGGTAAGAACCAACGCCCATTTTCATATATGTTGTTTACTCACTTTTGAGGGGCAAACCTCTTTCATTGGTTACCTTTTAGGTATTCTTTACTCCTTGATTCATTTTGTCCTTTTTTTAAAAAAGGGACCAAGATTAGATCTTTTCCAGTTTTGTGTCATTTCCCTTGTATTCCAGAAGTTTTTAAAGAATACTTCAACGGTTCTGAGATCATATCTACCAGTTGCTTTAGCGTCCTGGTCCAGAACTTTAAATTCAAAGCAACTAGCTGTTCTTTCTTATTCTGATCTGCATTTATCTGCTAATCCATCCATAGCATTTGACAGTTTTGTCTATCTTTTCTTTTTTTGCAAAAAGGCCAGTGCAAAATAGGAATTAAGCAGTTGCTGTCACCATCTTGCCGTTTTCTTCAGCTAGCATACCAGACATTTCTTGAATATTCTCTTTCACACAAAGTTTTGTGGGACATGTATTGAAAGCTTCAGTTCATTCTGAGCCTTAGCTTTCCTGAATTCAACCTTATTTGGATTTGGATTACTTCCAGATATTCTATTTAGTTATATGCCACCTTTAAAAAAACCTTATTTTTTTTTTGTTTCTCAGTGATCTATTTATACAATCATACATACACAGTCATAAATTACAAACTTTATCATTTTTTCTAAAAAAAATCCTACATAATTAACAAAACAATAAAGCTAAATATAATAAATAAATATAAATATAATAAAGCTAAAAAAGAGAGAGAAAAATCCTATGTTATGTTTTATACTTATTAATAGTTAATAATTGGTATTATTGTTATATCAATGAATACACTAATAAGCTGAGTAAAAAAATATTATTGGAATTTATAATCTCTGCCGTATTTTGAAGGATCCTTTGAATACTGGGAAATATTCTAAATCCCATTGATCTATGTATTTCTAACAACATTCTATGTATTTCTAACAACTTTCCTTCACATCTGGATAATATTATTTCCAAGTTCTCAACATGATATTTTTAGATTATGTAACCCCCTTCACTTACAGTTTTTGATGAACAATCAGGTTGCAGAGTTTGGGTATATAGTTCAACTAGACCAAAACTAGACATCATGATAATTGTGATTGTAATTTGGATATTCTACATTCTTATGAATCCTGGTAGGCAGGAAGTTTATATAATTCTTCTGCTTTGGAATAATAATTCTTTGAAATGACTTGAAGTTTTAGCTTACTGTTATGTGTGCCACAATATTTTGAAATATGTCTGTTTTAGTAATCAGTGTCTTATGTATATTTGCTTTTATTTTTTTTAACCAAGAAGCAGACTTATTATCTAGAATTGCTACAATGATGTCTAATTGATTAGGCTTGGTCAATATTTGCATAAGGGCCAATTTGTTTAGATTTGTTTAAAAACAATGCATTAATTTTATTTTTTAGAGCATACAATGAAGTAATGAAGTGCATTCTTATCTTAAATTGTGGATATTATAAGCAATAATCAGATCACTTATGCTTTTATCTTTACTGCTAAAGTGCTTGGGCAGTGGAGATAAGGTAATTCTGCTACATTTGTTGAATTGAAAAAAAATCACAAGATGAAAATTTCATTTAGGGATTGCATTTTGTTCACTCTTTCCTTTTTTCTAATGCTTCAAAACCCGTAGGAGCAAGATCAAAATCAAACATTGGCAACTTTCAGATCCCTGGACTTCAACTGCCAGAATTACTGCCTGGGGAATTCTGGGAGTTGAAGTCCAAACACTAGTGTAGATCCTAGAATCCCTATTTAGCTTGGCTACTGGCAACACTTCCTGAACGTGACAATACATATTTCAACTACTGCATTTCCGTATCAAGGAGTTCATTGTGGTTCTCCTTCTAGCCTAGAGATTTGGAAATACTTCCCAATCATCTTAAATTATATTCAATTTTTATGCACTGTTTTTGTCATCATTCCATCAATGGCTGTCTTGGTATTGTAGCTGAAGTGTGAATTTTATTTATTTTCAAATTTGTATATCTTGTAGTCTCACCATAAGTGTCTCTGAATGTTGTACAATAATTAAATAAATAAAATATATAAAAATAACATATATAAACATATTTAAAATACATATTGAAAAAGTAACAATATAAAAACAAATATATAAATTTTATTGTGGAAGGCCAGCCAATTGGCTGAATTACTCTCTGAACTTTTTGTTATTCTGCTCTTTGTAAATAAGGAGAATAAAAATTATTTTTTCTTAATTTACAATTTATGGCTTATTTTGGAACAGTAGAACAGGATCCGGAACTTAGATGGTACCCCAAAATTTTCTGATCTCTGATGAAGTTTTATAAATTGGTTACATTCAACAGACCCAGTATAAAAGCCATTTCATTTAAGCAATACAGAAAAGAATTACACCATCAATATTCAACACTGGTTAACTATTAACAATACATTCAAAATAATCCAGCCATTCCTAATTACATTTCTAACTGTGTTTTTATTTGATTTTCACTACCAGAAAGTTTCAGTTTGGGATCTGTCAGACAAGAACAGCATAGATCTACCTGATAATAATTTTTAATTTAAGACAGATTAAACCTTGAAAACATTCTCTAGCAATTTGCCTTTTTGCTGTCTTATGAACAAAATCTTTGTGCAATAGAGAACTTTTGCAAATCTTCATGAAGTTGTATGTGATAGTATGACATTTAATTTAGCCTTTGTAAAAAGGTAAGATTATTTAGATAAGGAACCATCTGGAAGACATAGTTAAAATGATGCCTAACTTCTGTATGAGCAAAATGATTTAGCTTTGCTGATTGGCTCCAGTTCACAAAGTAGACAAAATACAATGATACCTTGGTACTCAACTGCTTTGAAACACATCCAATTTGATATTCAATGCATTTGATGCAAAAAATGTGTCCCAGTGTTCATTTTTGTTTGGTACTTGATGTACTAATTCAAACTTGTTTTGTTGGATAGTTTGGGACCCACTATACTATTCTTTATGGGAAAATTTGTTTGGTATTGATCGTTTTTGGTACTCTTTGTGTCTCCTGGAACCAATTAATGATGAGTACCAAGGTACCACTGTGATAAAAAATGAAGAAGCTAAAGTGGAATTTAGAATTCAAACAGACAAAATACCTGCCATGTAACACCCTGGACTTAATAATTGTCACTAAGAAAGACAACAAAGTCTGGATAGTGAACACTGGAAACAGCAAAATAGAAGAGAAAGAACTGGGGAAAAAAATCACAAAATGCAAAGATTGGCAAATAGAACAACGTTCCAAGTAATGCACCCATTGAAAGCAGAACTCTGAGGCAGGTAGATTTCCCAAAGAACAGTTTATTGGATACACCATTATTGGAATGAAAACTGACTCTGAAAGTTCCCACAGTTTTCACCTAATTAAAAAGTGAAAGTTCCCCTCTCCCGCCAGTCATCAGTCACATTGTCCAATAGACATGCAGACTGGTTGCTCGGTTACTCCACTCTTCCTCTTCCCCATCACCTGTTTAAATGTCCTTGGTTCCTACAGGAAAACTTTTTGTTTTGACTAAAAGCCCCACCTAATTATTTTTCCCCTCCCTATCTTGGGCAGCCCTGATCCCTGAGTTGACAGTCCTTTGGAAAGACTACAGAGGTGGATAAAAATGCCATATTTAGTTTAAATATCTTGGGTGTGTGACCACCTATAATAATAATAGTAATGATTAGATTCTGTGAATTGGGTTTTTTCCCCATTTGGTGATTGAAAATTCTGATGTGGAAAATAGAAGTGGGAATTTTAGAAAAAATATTAAACATTTCTCTCATTACAGTAGAATTGAGAGGGTGTAACTTAACCCCTTTCCACCTTGTGCTCAGTTAAAATAGTCATTAAAATTAGAGTTAGTTATTATAGGAGATAATTTTTGCTGTCAAGAACGAGAGGTGGTTACTCCTTTTATTTATTTTTTTAAATTGATGTTTAGACAAAAGAAAAGAAAACCAAAATCTGGTATTGTTTTCCAGAGATGCATTGTGCCTTTCTCCTACACCCTCATACCTAGCCACTCCCGTCCAAGTGTCTTGTGTATTGTAACACACACTTTTTTTTTGATACACACATTCTTACTCATTTTGATGTGTAATGGGAAACATTTCATAAACTACCTGGAGAACTGTCTTCAACTTGTAACACTTTGCTTGTAATTTGCTGCACTCTCAGAAGTTTAATGATAGATTCTTATCATTTCAAATGTTTTTTTGAAGTCTATCGATTTTAAGTAATTTCCTTAATTACCTTAATGCTACCTCCGTAATTATTCCAATATGTTCCTCTTTATCCGAATTTGTCTGGTGGGGCATGTAATTGGCATAGCAGGATAAAGACCAATTTGCTTTATTAGCTTGCCTTGATTTTGCTTCTGCGGGATTATTCGCAGAGGATTAAGTTTTAAAGGCTGGCATTTTCTTTTCTTTTCAAATGTTCTTTGGTAAGGCGGGCCTAAAAGCAAAACTCTTAATAACACCAAGGTTCACTGGGAACTCCCTGCAAAATGTATCTATCTGCCTTCTGTGATTTTGAATAGGATAGGGTTAATAAAGAGGCTTTAATCATTATTGTTTTGTTGCTACAAATTTCTGATTTTACCCGAGCTTCTCTAATATTTGACTGTAGGGAAATTTGGAGGAATTCAGGCTACCTAGGTGGTTAATGAACTAATTTGTTCTTGGTGTTAGGACTTGAAAGCTCAAGCGGTTGCACTTTTCCTGTTAGTGATGCTACGACTAATACTCCTGCCTCTTTGTTCTATTAGAGAATTAGAAGTTCCTTCAACAGAGAAAATCATTTCAAAGAAAGTCTTGAGTACAGTGAATGAAAGGTTCCTGTATTTGGTTCGTTATGAAATAGCCAAGAGTGAAATAGCAGTTGTGGCTTCTTCAGTACAAGTGCCCCTTGACTTATGACAACAGTTGAGCCTAAAATTTATGTTGCTAAGTGAGACATTTGTTAAGACCCATTTTGACCACCTTCCTTGCCACAGTTGTTAAGTGAATCACGGCTTAATCACACAGTTATTAAGTAAGTAATACGGTTGTTACATGAATCTGTCTTCCCGACTGAGTTTGCTTGTGAGAAGGTTGCAAAAGGGGATCACGTGACTCCCAGGACAACCATCAGAAAACATCTGAACTTTGATCACTTGACTGAGAGGATACTGCAATGGTTCTAAGTGTTTAAAATGGTCATAAGTCTCTTTTTTCAGTGCTGTTGTAACTTCGAATGGTCACTAAATGAACTGTTGTAAGTAGAAGACTACCTGTCGTGGTGGTATGAGCACTGTTAAGAAGGAGCCTTGCTCTGGAGAAATGGGTAGATAATTTTTGGAGAAGACATTAGAAAAATTCAATTAACCAATTTCCCTGGAGAATTTTGAATTTTGAAACCCTATTTGCTTTCAGGTATAGCCTCTATAATTACCATAGCTTCTATAACTACTGTAAGCTGATGGACATAGTTGGATTTCATTTTTATCTCCTTTCTTATTCCTCAGAACTAAATATACTACAAAAACAAAAATAATATTGTATCCTGAAAATCCTGTGTATAAGTAGGCTGAAGTTTCTCCCTCTGTTTCCGATTTTATCATATTTCCTAGAGTGCATGAGGGGTATTGTCCAATAATTTGATATGGTTTTTTCACCAATTTTGCATAGCTTGTTACCCACAATAGCTGCTCTAGTTCCCATTATTTAGGAGATTCTCCCCCAAACCATTTGGAAAAGTTTTTCAAAAGAATGAAGATGATTGAGGGAAAGTAAATGTAAAATATTTATAATAATATGCAGTAGTATTCCAGACAAAGAAAAAGACTTACTTAATATCACCTTGATATTGCACTTCACTTTTCTTATAGCAAAGTATGGATTAATTGTTGTAATAAACAAAAGAGAGATAAATGGATAATGTGTGACATCATTTCATCATTGCGAAAGATGGATGGCATTTATGGATTTAATTTATACTTCACTTTTTATTTAGGAATGGAAAGCAGCATGCATAACTTCCTTTACATTTTTTCACAGCAAGATAGGTTATGTCCAGAATCACCCAGGGTTTTTATTATGATAGAACATGGATTCAAACTTGGGTCTGCCCAGTTTTAATCCATTTTTACCACAATATCATACAGGCTCTGAAAACTACTGGTTCAGAATTATTTTCTCACAGGAATCTTTTGTGGGTTCTTACTTTAACACAGGGCTGTCAAACTTGCAGGCCGGATGCGTCACACTGGCCAAGCCCACGTCTGGTTTAGCAAAGGGGAAAAAAGTCATAACATGTCACATGACACTGCTGTGATGACATGAATTTGACACCCCTGCACACATCAGAAATCTCTTAAATTTCTTATTTGGAGCACTCCATCCTAATGTGATAACCATTAACCAGGTGCGTTGGAATTCTGAGTATTATAGCTGTATTAGAAAAGGCTAAGTGAAGAAGCATTTGTGCAAGATCCTTATCTTTCCTTAAATAGAATTTCAATTAGCCCTTCATAAAGCACATATTATGCTTAGTGGTCTGTTTAAAATCCCTAGCACCTTCTGTCAGGATTACCTATCTAATTTCTCATATGTTTTTTTTTAAGAAGGAAAAAAACCGGCTTTAATGTTTATTTAAATAAAGATCGATGGCTTAGCTGGCAGTTGTGCTGCGGAGTACACAATAGGTTCAGTGTTCATTATGTATGCATTGGTGTTCTTCACAGATTACTTTAGAGCTGACTCATAATCTTGTGAACTCCCTTTCTTGTTTTAAGAGTTGTGATGCCATCCAGACATGACTTAAATGTTTGCCTTCATATTAACTTTCCTCAGATCTATCTACCTATTTACCTGTCTGTCTGTATCTGATTGGCAAAAATGCCAATTGCCACTTGATGGCAGTAGAAACTTACAGAAGCCTCTTACTCTTCCCTGCCTTCTGGTGTTCATTCAAATTGCTGCAGTCCAACCCAACAAATAAAGGCTAAACCACTTAAAAGATCTAAGCAAACAAATCCTATGTCCCAAACACACATTGTTATTTTCCAATCTCAATACAGAATACAAAGAATCCTCTTCCTCTTTTTTAATTTAAAAATTTGGGGAACTGTGGAGTTTGGCAAGCACTCACATTTCAAGTCTCAACATTAAATAGTGCTTGATGCTGAGAATCTTCTTTTTTGCGAAAATATTTTATAATTTCTTTTCAGCAGGATAAGTTTGCTCCTGATTCAGAACTTTTGGAATCCTACATGTCTGCCTGACAAATGTTCTTTTTTTGTAATTTTGTCAAGCAATTTTCTTCTCATTTGCTGTGACCATTTATTTGACAGGGAAGTAATGACAGAGAATAGGGCATATGACTTTCTGAATACAATGGATGGATTGCTGCAGATCGAAGATTAGCGATTATAATCTGGAAATTTCTTTCAGAGCAAAAACATACTGTCTGGGTTCAGGCATTATTCTAAAACTATTTAACCTTGAATTATTGAACAAGTCCTATTGGCTGAGTTTATGAAACACTTTAAACTATAAACCATAGTTTAAAAGCAGACACTTTAAACCAGAGCTGTCTTACTCACGGCCTGGGGCTGAATGCATCATGCGCTGGCCATGCCCATGCCCGGTTTAGCAAAAGGGAAAAAAGTCCTGATACATCACATCACATGACACCACCGTGATAATGCAAGCTTGACACCCCTGCTTTAAACCAAAACTCTGAAAAACATCTTTTGGCTCAATGCAATGTGCGATCCCAGCCAGCATGTCAGCATTCTGAAATGTCAGCATTCATAGAAACTTCATAATCATGATATCCTCCTAGTTTATGAGAGGAAACTTCTTAAAAGAGTAGGGAACATCCAACACTATGTTCATCCTGTTACCCCTAAGATAAGATGAAAGCAGTTTTTGGTAGCTTCCTAAAAACCCCTGGAGTTAATGCAGCAAGAGAATAGTGTAACATTAAATATAAATATATAGATGTGTAGATGAAACGGAATAGAATTTTGCAATGAAATGAAGTATAATTCTTGACAGGTATTCCTCATTTAGTGATTGTCTCATACGGCGACTGTTCACCATTACAACTAATTCAACCAATCCTTTCCTAAAGCAAAGGAAAGCTGAAGTAAAATCATAAAGACAGTCACAGGTTGACTTAATGAACACTTTGCTTAACAATTGAGTTTCCAGGTCCCAATTGTGGCTGCTTGTATAAATAGTTATGTAGAGTAATCCAGTAGCTGCTAGAATGGGAACTAACTGCATTCAGAAGGATAGTAACATTTATTACCTGGTCAGTTGGCCAGATGCTTAGATTGCATTTGGCATTTTTATCCAGCTATTTGGATCTTTCCCTTTGTTAAGTAGATGTTATTTGATGATATTAAAGTTATTGTTGCAGAATGTAACCTTTTCCAAGTAAAGCTGCCTTTGCAATTGGCTGATGATGAATAATAATATTGTTACCTCAAAATGAAAAATAGCAGAAATAGTCTGTCTTAGGGATGGAAGACCATTTTTCAAAAGCTGACAGAGGGATATGAGTGCATGCACAACAAACAGTAATTACTTCCCATTTGGTGTTCCAAATTAACTCCATATGGAAGCAGCATTCATGCTTTGATGCTTCAGCATGTGTTTGTTTACATATTCATTCAAGTTTTCACACTAAATCTTAGGATATATTCTTTGTCTCTTTACCTTTGTTTACCACATCTGAAATGGGACAAAAGAAGAACAAGAAAGACTTTTTATTATTCTCCATAATGAAGAGGTTTGGTTACCAGATTGCCACTAATCTAAAGGAGGTAAATTTTGCAGAATTTGAGTTTTTTTTCTCTTGATGTCACATTGGAGTTTGATGTTAGATTGTTAGCTTTAAGCATACGAATATATACTATTAAGTGGCTTCACTGTGTATTTCTGTATGAATCTTTGAAATATAATACTGAATCTCTGAACCCAGAATAATAACATGGAATACATATTTATAATGTACCTTAAAGCATATAAAATAGGGAAAAAATCTTTCTCTCCATTTTATGTTTTAAGGTATATTATAAACATTATTTTCCCCTCCCTGAAACTTTAATTTGGTTCTTTTTGTTTTGTTTTTTGTTTTGTTCCATTGTACATTTTGTGATTTACAGAAAAGTTGTTGCGTGTATGTGTACACAAAATCTTTGATCATTGTTTGAGAATTATACCATACCTTTTTTGAATGTTATTTCATTTTGAAAAAGAAAAAAAAAAGGTACCCAGAATCACCATTTGTCAGTAAACCTCCTTGGACATTCTTGAAAGGGGAATGGGTGGGATATTAAACAAATTGGGTTGGAAATTCCACAGTGTATAATTTGTAACTAAAATATATTTTGGTCAACCAGTGAAATGTTCATTATTGTGATGCAATATAATAAAATATGATCTATAGTTTCAGGATCAGTACCATTACTGGGTAAAATCTTTTGAGTGATGAGAATTTTTTGAAATCTACCATATAGCATATTTGATGGCAACATATTTAATTGGCTTTTGAAAGGCTACTCTGCATTTACTTAATTATAAGCTATTCAAATATTAAATTATGGCTGTAAAAAACAAGGCTTTTAATGGCAAATTAGTGAGACTGATATCCCACTTTTTAGCAGCAACCATGGACTAAAGCTATTAGGAATCCATACTCCACAAATAGTTGCAGTATCTAAAGTACAATTTGACTCAGGCTATTGTGGAAATTTGGAGGAAATGTGATACTTGAAGGTGTAGGTACATATAGCACTGAGGGGAACCAGTTAAAGTACTATATAAAGAGTCACTGAAATAGTGATTTATATACTTTATAAATATATGTTATATGATACACAATCTGCATTTTTTAATTGGCTGTTTCAACAGAGGCCTTTTAGGGGAATGGAAATTGATTTCTTATTAGCGTATTGTTCCAATGTATAGTTTAGAGCCACTACTGGAATCATTGGTAAAGTTCCCTATACAATGTAGATGAAATAATATTGACTGATATTTGAGATAATAACCTAAAAGAAGTCCTGCATACTGACTATATGGTGGAAAGCTGGAAACTAAGTTAAGCTTTGCTATTTACAGATGAGAGTTCCAGACATATTTTGCACAGATTTAGAAATTTACCAGTGAACACTAAAAGTCATCTTATTAATGATTGATTAATAGTAGCAAACATATATTTCCTTTTGAACTGGAACTCAGCTCATCCACTGTAGATTATAGTTTTAATTGGAAAAAAGATCACCTGCATATTTCTGCAAAACACAGTTTTTCTTTAGCAGCATGTTTAGGCCTGAGATCTTAGATGTCTGGAATCAGATGTTCAGGATGTAGTTCCTGACATGGTGATTATTGGAATATATATATAAAAAAGAATTTTCTTTACAATGGTCCTTTCTAGGGAAATCACTAACTGATATGATGGAAGTTTGGTTTGTCTCAGAGAAGAGGAAAGAGAATGTGAGGCCCTGATGGAAAGTATATTTAGGTCTTGGGAAAACAGAAAAAATAAAATAAAACCCACCTTGAGTTGTAGTAGAAACTAGCCTTGAAAACTTTTCAAGATTCCCAAAGCAAAATGAAAAAAATAGCTATAATAATTTCTGTTTTCTATTTCTCTTTTCCCTGAGAAATGTTTCACTTATTGTTTATTCCCATGCACATGTTGTGATGCATTCAAAGTCTAAAATGCCAAAAATAACAACTTGAATTGGAGTTGGATTGGAAAGCAGAAAAAATAATGGTTTGCTTGTTCAATATTTCTCAATGATTTGGAAGAGAACATTGGGTTAAGTTCGATTATCTTCACTGGATCCAGGCAAACAATTCCAAATCAATTTATTATAAAGATTTCTTATACTTAAACTGGAATAAGCCTTTTTCTTTCAGAAAATTAATGTTGACACATTAACTGCATTTGTCAGATGGAGTTGTAGTGGAAGTTTCGTGCGGTTAGCTTTATTTCTCCACCACAGTGTTGGATGTACATATACTCTCTCATATTCAGTGTAATGATTTATTACCATTTTTTTTAATGAGCAACTGTAGAAGGTGAATGATTGGCATTTTTAAATGTGGATGGATATTACGTGAGCGTGAACTGGCTGAAAAGGGAAAGCCGGAGCGGCAGGAGTAGAAATAAAATACCATATGAAGAAGAGTACAATCAAGGCTATGTTTCAAAAGCAAGTCTACCTCAGAATGTTTGACAGGATATTCACAGCAACAGGGGTCACAGCAACCCCTCCTCCATTTTTTTCCTTCCTGAGCACCAGGGAAGCCTTCTGGAAGCAAAAACACCCTCCCAGGAAGTTTCCCTGAGGCCCAGAAGGCCCCAAAATGGAGCGTGGGGGGCGTGCTGCCGACCTTATCCATCCTGGTAGGATGGCTAGAGGTCCTTAGGGAAAGATGTTCCTGTAGATCAGGGGTCTCCAACCTTGGCAATTTTAGGACTTGTAGACTTCAATTCCCATAATTCTAATCTGGCTTTGGACCATATAGGAATGAATTCAGGAACTCCTATGTTTAATGGTGATTGAAACAAAGTTTTTGTTCTTAGTCGATAAATGAAAATATGGAGTGGAGAGGAACCCCAACAAAAAATATTGTAAACCTTCCTCTTCTCAAGGCTAATTTGAATGGATAGTTTTTACTAATCCCCAAAATTATTATCAGGCAACAGTCATTTATATAAATCTGCTTTTGTGTATAATATTCTGCATATAAAACAAATATAGCAATGTTGGATGACAAGAAATCTAAAACTGGAAAAGCATTTCTTGGGGTAAACCAAACTCGGTTGCAAGATTTCACATTTTCTAGTTGTCTGTGAGGTTGGATACAAGTATAAAATGCAAAGGCATGAGGTGCAAAGAGACAAATGTCCAGAACAAGTTGAAATATGACATTGCAGCCATGAGTTTTGCTTTTGGATACTTTTAAATTTGATCTTAAGGCCCCTGGTAAATTGATTTAATTAGGCTTCCAATTTTCCTATTAGGGAAATTAAGAAGAATTTTCTAGTGTTGCCCTAATTTTGGGTCTGGTCCCAAGATATATTTGAAGTTCAGTTTCTTTCTTATATTTCATAACAAAGATTAATGTAAGATTCAGAAGCCACTATAACAAATACTCAAAGTTTTAATTTGAAGTTTTAATTTTGAACAAAATTATCAGTTTCATTAAATATATGTTCAATATTTTTATGTTTCAGCATAAAAATAATTATGCAAATATACTTAGACATTTTATTTTAAGGCAAATATAGATAGAACTAAAATCTAAATAGAACTATATCAGCAAAAGTATATAATGTCATAAATGTCTGAAAATGTGAAAGTATTTGAGAAAAATAAGTTTAATGTTAGGGGCTGAATACCTCTGTTCCTCCATAGAAATACCTTTTTCCTTCACAAGTAGCCCCTGGTAATGCAATAAATAGATTTAGTGTCAAGGAAAATGACTGTGAATGTATTTTTATATGATGCATTTTTCTTAGCTTCAAAACAACTGCATGATCTTTTTATTGGGAATCTTACCTGATATATATAGTAAAGATTTGAAATATCTGATTGTAAATGTATTAACAGCGGCCAGGATTGTATTTGCTAAAAACTGGAAGAATGAGAAAATACCATTACAGGAAGAAATTATTAAGAAAATATTGGAATGTGCTGAAATGAGTAGATTGACATTTGAAATCAGAGAGCAAGAGGATAAACAATTCTATGAAATTTGGGATCTTTTTTATAAATGGCTAGATGATAAAATACGATAATAGAATATCTTAGATAGTAAGAAATATCTTTATCTTGTTATTTTGCTATTACTTTGTTAATCGATATTATATTTATAAAGGTTTTTTTTTTTAGGATTGATTTGGTATAATTATATGATTAGTTGAATAATTTGGTTAAAGTATTGTTAGCTCATAAAGCATGAATGATTAAAAGTATAGTCTTTTTGTTTAGTGATTATAGGATATATAAGTTTGGATTGATAATATGAGTTGTTATGTAACATAATTGTAACTGGGACTACAAAATGAATGCACAAAAATGATGAACCAACTGATACACTGTATGTAAATATGAGAGGTGTATGTTTTAATGTTTTGTTTGTCTTGTCTGTTTGTAGAAAATTAATAAAAAAAATTTTTTTCAAAAAAAAAAAAAAACAACTGCATGTGTACATGGAATAAAATTCTTTTAAAAAACCCAAAAGATGGAACAATCTGTATAAAGGCATAGGGTACTACTCAGGTTGCTTTCTGTCTTTTAAACAAACTAAATATAATGACCTATTTATTATTTTAGTTTAGAATTTTTAACTGGATATTCCTTGAGTGTTTTTATTTGCTCTGGTCTCTGTTGTTTGACTGTAATAAACTTGATTTGCTTTGCTTTGAACTTCCTTGTGGGAAAATTGTTTGAGAAAGTATTATTTTTTAGAGGCTTTATTTTTTTTAAATATATACATGTTCTAAATAGTGACTCTATTGTGAATAATTGGTGCAAATATAATCAGTGTGGATTCAGACTTGTACACTGAAAGGAAACACTGATTCAGAAGTCAAGATATCTCTATGCAAAATATATTAAGTGTTGTAGTTGTTACTTTATTATACACATATACAGTATAGTCGAGATATATTCATGTAAAATATATTAAGTGTTGTTATTTTGTTATACACATATACAATATAGTCAAGATATACATGAAAAAATGTATTAAGTATTGTAGTTGTTATTTTGTTATACATGTATACATTATATATATCGTATATATACAGATAGTCTTTCTGTCTTTTAGAATTCACATGGAAAATAAGATGTTGGAAACCATCATTTTCTAAAAATGGAACACCAGGAAAATTTCTTTGCCACTCTTCTCTGATCTCTTTTATACCATCTATCATGTGCTAGCTTTTAACCTTTAGAGGTGTAAAGTTAGAGTATTATAGTCAGAAAATAATTGCACCATGTGTGAGGCTGATCATCTGGGTTAGTTCTCAGACAATTGGGAAAGAGATGTAGGCATTTAAAGCAGACTTCCTGGGCTTGTGATTAATGTTTGCTCATTAGCTCTGCTTATTAACTGGAGTCAATAACTTTCTTAATTTAGAAGGCAGCTTGACAAATCTTGATCCAATCTAGGCCACATCAAAGAAGCCCTTAGGCAGAAAGCAACCATGATATGAAAGGCTGAAGGATCTTGGAGATTTGTGAAGGAAGAATTTAGAAACACAAAGTCAAAATTGTTTTGCCTTTCCAAGCGAATATTGAGATAATTCAGAATCATCTAATTATGGGAGATCATAATTATTTATATTGAATAATTAAATATATTAAAATTTATAAACAAAATGAAGCATATTTAAATTCCACCTGATTCCCAGCAGCTCTGGGCAGTTTGCAGTTGTTAACATTTAAAAACAAAAAATAGCACAAGACAAATGAACAAAAGTGGCTAAGAAAAGCATGTTAATGCCATACCAACTGACCTCATCATATTGGCACATTATACTGGCACATATTTATTATCCCTGTACTCATAACAGAGCGCACAGAACAACACACTTTCCAGCCCACCATTGTTTCATGACATGGTACTTTGAAGAACAGATTATGGGGCAGCTCAATATTCCCTCCCTCCTCCAAGGACAATTTCTGTGTGTGTTAATTAAGAAAAGAAATATTGCCCATTCAAAATCTTCACCATTAAGTGTGGTGGTATTTAAGCCAGAGAAATATACAGTTCTTTGCTACAGTTCATGATATTACAAGAAATGCTATATTTGTTTAAACAGGAAAAGTAATTTTAAAAGCAATGTGGCTAGGTACATTTTGTGCATTTTAGTTACCAAATTGTAACCTAAAAAAATAATTTTTAAAAATATTACTTTGTCAAGAAATAAAAGTTTTGACCTTTAGGTGACTGTAGTATTGTGTCACTGGTTACACAAAGGTCTATAATGTCCCTAAATCTTTTCTTTGGTACTTATTTAATTTTGCTCATTGAAGCATTTGACATTGAAGATGGAAGGCATCAACTTTGGGGTTCAGGGACTCTGGCTATCAAAGGATTTTTTGTTAGTGTATGAAGAGGGCTCCTGCTGCAGGAAATGTTGTGACAAGGCCAGACATTTGTTCCTTTCTTTGATTCCTTTCGTTTGAATTAGTTCAGTCTTCTGTTTATGCAAAGAACAATATGTTATATGTATGCAGCTGGGTTAATTTTCTTGTTTGCTAGGTTACCTACATCCTACCTTTCTACCTTAAAAATGAAGGAATTCAGTGCAATTTTTAATATAAAATATGTGTGTGTGTGTGTGTGTGTGTGTGAAGCCTGATGATGGCAGATGAGATTCTGCCGAAATGTTGCTACAACTTTAAAAGCACAACTACAATGACGTGGGAAAATACCTGAACAAAGCTGAATAAAATACATACATACATACACACACACACACACACACACACACATACACATATATATGTGAAATACAACTCATGCATCATCACAAAATCTTCAGAACTGTAATGCCTACAAACTTGAAATTTGGCATGTATGTCCCTCTTGGCTTCTAGGTGCTCACTAAGAAAGGATTTTTTGAAAAGACCATCCGAGCATTAGTATTTCCTATATTATTATTAACACGCTCTGATGCTAAGGAGTTCTATTCCCCCTCCCCACCTGAAAAGAAATCTCTTCTAAATGCAAAACATAAGCAGAGGAGAGGAGTTTCAGTTTTCCTTTCACAGCTGCAAGCAGCTTCAGTACAGAACAGTTCAGCTAAGCCACGCCCGGGCTCCTTGCTGTCTCCATCTTACTCACACAGCAAATACTGTTTCGGTTTCCACACAGCCCTCTCACACACTGACAGAAGGCTAGACAGATGATGCTGGTAGGCAGAGGCAGAACTTTTTCCCCTTATTTTCTTCACCAAAAACTAAGCCTGACCACATCATTTCATAGTGAAGCACGGATATCGAGCTAGTAGAAGAGAATATTAGTATTTCAGGGGTGAACTGTGAGCTTGTTGCTCTGAGCTTGGTTGTTTTCTTGTAGATGTTTCATCATCAAACTAGGTAACAATCAGTGCTAGTAGCGGGTGGGGTTTGCTTTAATTTTATATACTAATGGCTTGCCCTGTCAGTGTTGGTGGGAGTGGTCTTGGTGGTTCTTTGATTGGGCTACTGTTTCCTGTTAGCTTGTTTGGCAGTTCCTTTATTGGATTATTGTTTGCTTCTTGATTGTTTGTCTAATGCAGGGGTCTCCAACCTTGGCTCCTGGAAGCCTGGCGGACTTCAACTCCCAGAATTCCACAGCCAGCTGGCTGTGGAACTCTGGGAGTTGAAGTCCGCCAGGCTTCCAGGAGCCAAGGTTGGAGACCCCTGGTCTAATGTTAATTTTGGTGTAACCTCTGCTCATCTAAGTGTTGATTATTGGTGTTTTTAATCTTCTTGTTTTATTTTTAGCTTTTTGATTGTCTTTTTTGAATGATATGTAGATGTTGTTTACTTCTGTGTGCCTATTGATGATAGATTTGTCTGAGTGTTAGGCTTCCAGGAATTGTATAGCGTTTTTGTACTTGACTTGGTCTAGTTCTTAGTCTACTGTAGTTAAAACTATGGCTAAGTTTGATAATGTTTTGTGAAATTAAGGATTCTTAAGCAGTCTTCTGCTAGTTGGTGATCATGGACTCACTCTGCTAGCATTAAATTACATCAGATTATATTTTTTGGCATAAAAGTTTTATGATGAGTGTTTGCTAGAAATTTCAGTTGAAAGTTTTTAAAGGCTCTTTCACATACTGTTTTCTATTGATTCAAACATGTTTGTAAGTTAAAACAATGCTGTAAACATAGGTGCTCATTGAAATGGCATTATAAGCATGTTGTGGTCAAGTACCTCCTATTTTTGTGTAAGTATGATGAACAAATTGTCAGAATAGGGCAATGTCTATGATCTTCTTCAAGCTCCAGGTGAGCTGAGACATCCATAACTTTCATGCTGGAGAAGAATGTTTAATTTTTTTTAACTCACAGCACATGAAATGCTTTGTATGGGTATATGATAATTTTTTCCAAATAGTTGAGTCTCACTACAAGTTACCCATTTACAAAAGAAATTCAGAGTGATTTCCATGAGTTGAAATTCAATCTGATGCACATGTGTGATCATAGGAAATCTGGTGACAATCTTTCTGAAAGTCTTAATCATAGAGAGATTACAAAATAATATTTCAAGCCTCATTCCTCTTTCTCTTTAAAGTTATTTTTTTCAGATCAGTGCAGATCACCAAACTGAGAAGACTGAGCAGCAAAGAAATAGGCCAGTGAAACTGCACTAAAAATATAATCAGTCCAAATCTTGAGAATTAGTTTAGTGTAAAATTAACATAAATTAAAAAATTAAGTAAAATGATACCATGATTAACTTGGCCTGAACAATTAACGTGACCTGATACAATGATTAATGTGGCCTGAACATGACATGATGTTGCTTACATGATGTACTTGATATTGTACCTCCAAACTACTAGAAGTATCAGATAGAACTCCAGCTCTGCCCCTATTTTAAGGCATGGAAATTGAAATGTGAAACCTCATGTGATTTATGCACCTAAAGAACATATTTGGAACATTTTAAAGGATGAGCTTGCTTTAGTACTTAATAGTGTTCCATACCTCATTAATCAGCTGGCATAAGAGAAAGTGTGGTTTTGTAGGTTTATATGCTTTGAATAAATGGGTAATTGAACAAAAGTTTAAGCCATCGGTTTTGATGTAGACCTGATCTTCAGTGCCAAAATCAAATGTTTCATTTTTTTTAAAATTAATAATTGCGATGCTACTGGTGCCAAGAAAAGAAAACCTTAACCTTTCTTTTATATCATGGTTTTGACATTTAGCTGGAATGTGCTATTGAAGGCAGGATGAATTTTCACTGCTTCTCTACTGTTACTAAGATGATCATAGAATCTAACAATTATAGAATTGGAAAGGACAACAGGATAATCTTAATTCAGTGGCCCCCAACTTTTCGGGCACAGGGACTGGTTCCCTGGAGGGCATTTTTTCAGTAGACTGGGTAGGTGTGGTTTTGTGTATTGCCTGAAACCTGTCTGTGCACAGATAGAGCTTTGCTTGCTTGTGCGGCCCGATTCCAGATAAGCCATAGATTGGTGCCAGTTCATGGCTTGGTGGTTGGGGACCTCTGATTTGTCCAACTTTCTGCAGTGGACATGACGCACACTCAGGAGGTTGCTTTTTAGCCTCTTAAAAACTTGAAAGAAGAAAGAGTAATCTCTGTAGGTAGAGTATTTGTCAATGTTGTATAAACATAATTATACAACATTGTATAATTAGGAAGATTTTCCCGATACTTAAATGATATTTAGTTTGCTGCATCTTATACCTAATATTCCTGGTCCTTGTTGTTCTAACTGTGGAAAATAGTACTTGAGCATCTCTACACACCCCTCCTGCAAATATGCAAAACCAATTTTCTTGATTTTGTCCTAACCAATTTGGAATCAAATCAACCTAATTTGACAATTCAATTCAGACTCCAATATTGGATCAATTTTTTGAATTTTTTGAAATATCAGACTAAATCAGTCATTAATTCAGAACATTACGCACACACTATACTCTGTGGTAACTATCCATATAAACATACCTGTGCATTACAATTGGATTAATAGGATCTTTCGGATGTCCATCTGTGATGGATTTTGGGGTTGTTGGGCTTTACGAGCGATTGTGCTTAAACTGAAAATGTTTCAATTTTACCAGGAGAAAATTAGTGTCTCCTTGCAAACATTGAAGTTTGAGCAACATCTTAGCAATTTCCATAGGAAATTTGTCTTATGTTTTAAGTACTGAAACTGATCACTTTTTTAAAAACATCATTTTTGTAATTGCTTTTTAAAAATTAGTATTACAAACTAATTTGGAAGAAAGTTATGGAAATCTAGACAGCATGTTAAAAAGCAGAGACATCACCTTGCCAAGAAAAATGCGTATAGTAAAGGCTATAGTTTTCCCAGTTGCAATGTATGGCTATGAAAGCTGGACCATAAGAAAGGCTGAGCGCCAAAGAATGGAGGCCTTTGAACTATGGTGCTTGAGAAGAGTCTGTGAGTCCCTTGGACTGCAAGGTGATCCAACCAGTCAGTCCTAAAGGAGATCAACCCTGGCTGCTCTTTAGAAGGCCAGATCCTGAGGATGAAACTCAAATACTTTGGCCACCTAATGAGAAGGAAGGACTCACTGGAGAAGAGCTGAATGCTGGGAAAGATTGAGGGCAAAAGAAGAAGGAGACAGCAGAGAATGAGGTGGTTGGATGGAGTCACTGGAGCAGTTGGCGTGAGCTTAAATGGACTCCAGAAGATGGTAGAGGACTGGAAGGCCTGGAGGAACATTGTTCATGGGGTTGCAATGGGTTGGACATGATTTTACAACTAACAACAACATTACAAACTAATTTAATTTTGTTTCCTATGATTTATTGTACAGCAGCATCAGAAAGGTGATGTAAAAGTTAAACTAACAACTAAATTCAGTATTTCTGAAAATGTAATTTGTATTGTGTAGTGTATTTATTTATTTGTCATATTTATATAGACACCAGTTTCACAATCAAGGGACTTAGTTAATAAGTAGAAATAAAAATGAAGTGCAATAAATGTTAATATGATTCTTTATGGAATATATGTATGTATGTATGTATATTTATATTTGATGGGTTTTAGGTATGTCTATGATTTGCAAATAAGAGAGACTTTGTGTATATACACTGCTCAAAAAAATAAAGGGAACACAAAAATAAGACATCCTAGATCTGAATGAATGAAATATTCTTATTAAATACTTGGTTCATTACATAGTTAAGTGTGCTGACAACAAAATGACACAAAAATTATCAATGGAAATCAAATTTAGCAATCCATGAAGGTCTGGATTTGGAGTTACACTCAAAATTAAAGTGGAAAGAAACACTACAGGCTGATCCAACTTTGATGTAATGTCCTTAAAACAAGTCAAAATGAGGCTCAGTAGTGTGTGTGGCCTCCATGTGCCTGTATGTTCTCCATCGAACTGCTGCGAGCATCCAGAGAGTGGGAGGTGCTCCAGTCTCATGTCATACAGGCTGAGCTATAATTGGAGGAACGCCCTCCTCCTCCGCGTGACTCCTGCTGGCGTTCCCCCAGTTTTAGCTCAGCCTTCGACAGACAGGCAGCTATTTTTCGTGTCTTGGCCGTTTCAGATTTCTTGTTTAGTATTGGTGTATCAGGTTTGCCTTTCTTTCAATCCTTGTTCCTTGCCTAATTGTGTGGTCCCAATTTTCTGTCGAGTGAGTTTTTAGCCGTTGGGGGGAGTTAGGGAGAGTCAGAGCTTTTTCCCCCCCTCCTCCCTCTCCCTCTGCCAGCCTTTAAGTTGCGCTCCCAGGAGTGGCCCTTCGTTCTGCTTTATTTATTTATTTGTTGCATCTTCCCCCCACCAACACAATTAGAGGAAGCTCTGCTTCTTCTCCCAGCTCTTTTTCTCGTTTTTTTCCTGTTTAAGGGCTGGTGTGTCCCTGGACTATTAGCGCCACTATGGGCAGCCATTTTAGGTGCGCCTCATGGTCGGCGCCATTTTGACTGACCAATTAAAGTTGCGTGGTGCTGGTAGGCCCTCAGCGTGAAAGGACGCGTGGAGCCTGATTTTACTGAGGATACTGTGGCTCCGGGCCCTGTTATTCTCCACTGCCTTCCTGTACTTAGTTGGTTCCGTTTTTGATTGCCCGCAACTTATCCAGGGACGCAGGCATGTACCTTCCAAGTTCGCTGGGAGGCTGCCTTAGGAGGCCTTCTCAAACCCCTGTTTTTTTGCCTGTGTATATTTCAATTGTGTATATATATATATATGGGTTATTGTTCCTTTCTCTGGCCTCAGTGTTGGATTTGGCTTCCCCTCTTCCAGCTGTTATTTAGCTAATTGTTTATTGGGCTTTTCTTTCAATTTAGTTATTTTCGGGCTCCGCCCACCTTTATAAAAAAAATAATAATTAAAAAATATAATAAATATTAGAATACAAAATTGCCTTGATTATTCTTGTGCTGTTACTAGTAGGTAGATAGTTAGGGGAATTTTTCCCTTCTCCTTTCCAAAAGGGGGACGTGGCCCAACCTCAGGAAAACCGGCTAGAGCGATAGGCCGAACTCCTGGGCGCACCAACCACCTCTCATATATTCTTGGTATCATGGCAGAGGGAAATCCGTGTGGGCCTTCCTTAAAGGCCAAGTCCAAGACCCACTATTTGCGTGCAAAGGACAAGGATTCCTCCAGTGCCTCCCAAAGGGATGCCTTGAGGCATCATAAGGCTCTGGAAAAAGAATTTAGCAAACGTTCAAAGGACTTGCCTTCTGTAGCCCCTGTTCCTCCCCTACTTCTGTGCATTCTCCTCCACCCAGACAGTCTTCCCCCTCCAGGTGTAATTCAACACGGAGTCTCCATTCTCCTCACGCCCCCCCGAGGCCACTTTTACACCAATCCCAGATAGTATCAAGGAGTGGATGCAGCTCGCCATCCGTCAAGGGATCGCTGAAGGCATGCAGCAGCTCTCAAGGACGGAGCCTCAGGGGATGGCACCCGGAATTACATCTGCGCCCACTAGACCTTTCGCCGGGTCGACTTCCCAGCCGGGACAGGTACCTTTCCAATTGGAAGTTCCAGGTCTGGAGGGTGTGGAGGCCCTGGTGGAGGAGGAAGGGGACTTTCAGTCTGTAGAAGAAGAAGAAGGTTCCGATAGAGGGTCACTGCATTATTCAGAGCCCCTATTTACACTAGACCCCATGGAGGAGGAAATGTCTGAAGACGAAGGCATTTCCCCTGAGCAACCGGCTATGATGGGCCTGTTCAAACCTCAGTTGTTTAAATCTTTATTATTTAAAGCTAAAAACATTTCAGGTCTTCTTTCTCCATCTGCTTCTGAGCCACCTCCAGCTCCCCTGGGGGGTCAAGAAGACTTCATATTCACTCATCCGGTCATTGAGACTGAGATAATTCCTACCCCCCCAATATTCTCCAATCTCGTAGCAAGACAACTGGCATCGACAGGCCCCTCTCCTACCCCTTCTAACCAGGATAAGAGGCTATTCAATCTCGATCCGGAATTCTCAGCCTTGCTGGCTACTCCAGAGGTAGATGACCCTCTCATTAGATTGGCTTCTTCTTCTTCCAATCCCACTGATGCCCTGGAGGCACTTAAACCTGAAGATAAGCGTATGGAATTGGCGCTCCGCCGGGTGCTTCAGTCAGATGCCTGGGCCATAGCTGCCTAAAAAAACCCGCTCTTCCATAAGGTGGCTTAAACAACTAAAACAACATGTCCCCGCTTCCAACACCAGAGCCCTGCAGGACATCGCCAAGCTCATGGCCGTGGCTGAATTTGCGGCCAATGCCACAAATTCCGTGAAGTTCTCGGCCCGGGCCATTTCCTCACACGTGGCGGCCTGTCGGCTGCTCTGGCTACGTCAATGGCACGCAGATGTCAGGAATAAATCCAAGCTAGCCTCAGCTCCCATCTCGGGAGGGAAGCTTTTCGGCCCTGCCTTAGACCCGTTATTGATGGAGACGCGTAATAAGAAGAAATTTCTACCGTCCCTTTTTCGTAAACCAGAAGCCAGACGGTCCCAGCCATTTCAGAGGGGCTCCTTTCGTCCCTTCATCCAACATTCCTTCTCCCCTAGATATCAGGCCTCGTCGTCCTTTCGGCCGGCCTATCAAGACAGAAGCGACTCAGGTGATAGAGGCAGGAGGGGAGGAAGCTACAGGAGGCCCTTCAGAGGTTCAGGAAATAGGGCGTCCTGGAGACCCAGATAGATCTCCCACCTCCTATCCCATTGGTGGTCGCCTTAGACGTTTTGCTCACCAGTGGGAAACATCCACTTCGGATATTTGGGCCAGAGACACCGTTAGATTTGGTCTTTCTCTCCAGTTTCATTCTTCACCACCGGATCATTTTATGGTTTCTCCCCTCTCCAGGGACCCGACCAAGCGGGAGCTCATGTCATCAGCTATCAAACATCTCGCAGACATTAGGGCAATCCAGCCTGTACCTGCCTCACAGCGGGGTGAGGGGCTCTATTCCCTCCTCTTTCTAGTCCTAAGCATTCTGGAGGCTGGAGGTCCATTTTGGATTTGAAGAGGCTTTTCGGTATATTGTCCGACACAAATTTAAAATGCATACCCTTCAATCCATTTTGCAGAGCATTAGAAAGGGAGACTGGATGACTTCAGTAGATCTATCCGAGGCTTATCTCCATATCCCTATCCTCCCCTCGCATTCAAAATACTTGAGGTTTTGTTATAATAATCAGCATTTTCAGTACGTGGCCCTTCCCTTTGGTCTTGTTTCAGCCCCAAGGACATTTATTAAGGTGTTAGCAGCTCTAGCGGCTCACCTCAGGCATTTTCCAATCCGGCTTCATTGTTACCTGGATGACATTTTGATTGTTTCGCCCAGCCAAACTCAGGCTACACATGACACTGCCACCACCCTTTCGGTGCTGCAGGCTCACAGTTTTCTTGTTAACTGGGAAAAGAGTCAACTTGTCCCTTCCACCCGTATTACCCATTTAGGAGCTGTCATTGATTCGGTGATGGAGAAGGTTTTCCTTTCTCACGATAGATTCGTTAGCATACAAACTTTTGTCAAGTCCATTAGGCGGTCTGGTAAGAAGGCCTCTTTACTTGATTTATCCAAGCTACTGGGGAAACTTGTTTCCTGTATATCTATTATTCCATGGGCACGTTTGCATTCTAGATCATTGCAGTGGTTCCTTTTGCCGTATCAACGCTCCGGTCAGAGCAATTCCAACATCGTGGTGAAGGTCCCTCCAAGAGTCCTCACCTCTCTTCTGTGGTGGAAAAGACCTTCTATCAACAGGGGCCATCTTTTCAAGGAACCTCCAAGAGTCACGCTCACTACAGATGCAAGTCTCTCCGGATGGGGAGCCCATCTGCACTCCCTTTCAGCCCAGGGCGTTTGGTCGGCCACCGAGCAACATTGCAGCATCAATTGGCTGGAGCTCCACGCGGTGTACTTGGCCCTGAAGGCTTTCCTCCCTCAGGTACAAAGGAATCACATACTGATTCTAACCGACAACACCACAACCAAGGCGCATATCAATCGTCAAGGGGGCACTCATTCTCTTCGTTTCATGCGAGAGGCAGAGCGGTTATGTCAATGGTCAGAAACAAACCTTCTATCCATCAGAGCGGAACACATTTCGGGAGTCTCCAATGTTCGTGCAGATTGGCTCAGCAGAGCCACGTTGGACCAAGCGGAATGGCGCCTTCATCCTCTTCTGTTCAAGCAGGCAGCATCGTTCTTCGGCATGCCTCTGATAGACCTATTCACATCTCCGCACAATGCCCAGACACCAAGATTTTTCTCTCGCTACCCCACCAACGGAGCGGAGAATTACAATGCCCTGCATTGCCCCTGGCCTTCCAGTCTTCTGTATACCTTTCCTCCTCTTCTTTTGATCCCAAGGGTGATTCGGAAATTGGTTCTAGAGAGGGCAGAGATTCTCCTAGTGGCCCCGTATTGGCCCAGGAGGCTGTGGTTTGCAGACCTTCGCGATCTATCAGTGGCCCCACCATGGAAGATTCCACGGGACAAGATCTCCCTGTCCCAGGGCCCTCTCCTCCATCCGGATCCGCAGTGGCTTCAGTTGGCCGTCTGGAGATTGAGTGAGAAAAGCTAAGATCGGAGGGTCTATCGGCCCAGGTCATCACTACCATCATGGCAGCGAGACGCCATTCGCATTTATAATGCAACCTAGGACTGTTTTTCCAAATGGTGTCGTCAATCTTCTATCGACCCGCTCTCTCCTTCCGTTGCTCAGGTTCTGGCCTTTCTGCAAGATGGCCTAGACAGGGGTCTTTCCCCTAACAATCTGAGAAGACAGGTTTCGGCTCTTTCGACGGTGGTTTCCGGTGACTCGTCTGCGCCACTATCCCACCATCCTCATATCAGAGCCTTTCTCAAGGGGACTTCTAACCTGCGCCCCCCAATGGTTCACAGATACCCGACTTGGGACGTTAATAAAGTCCTTATGGCACTGACCAAATCTCCCTTCGAGCCTCTCAGGGAAATGTCCCTTCAGTATCTCACACTTAAAGTGGTCTTTCTCATAGCAATAACTTCAGCTAGAAGGATATCTGAAATTGCAGCTCTATCCGTCAGAAAGGACCTGTGCGTTTTCCATCCGTATCGAGTGATTTTACGGCCTGATCCTGTCTTTATGCCTAAAATCAATTCGGCCTTTCACAGAGCACAGGAATTGGTCTTGCCTAATTTTTGTCCAAAGCCCGTGCAGGAGAAGGAACGGCAGTGGCACACCCTCGATGTGCGCAGAGCTCTCCGTATATACATCCATCGAACTCAGCCTATCAGAAAGTCTGAGTCTCTTTTCCTCTCCTTTCAGCCAAAGACAATAGGATGCAAAGTCTCCCTGTCTACTGTAGGTCACTGGATTAGGGCTACCATTTCTAAGGCCTATCTGGCTCAAGCCCTACCGGTTCCTAGTGGGGTGACCGCTCACTCTACCAGGAGTGCGGCTACTTCAGTAGCCTGGGCTACTCAAGCTTCCATTCATGACATCTGTAGGGTGGCCACTTGGGCCTCTCCATCTCCATTTATCCGACACTATAGAATTGACACTTATGCCTCCGCTGAGGCTTCCTTTGGTAGGCGAGTCCTTCAACAGGTGGCGAGAGAGCCAGAGGAAATTCCAATCCAGATGGAGTCCCGCCTGTAGGACAACATGCTTTGGTATGTCCCACTCTCTGGATGCTCGCAGCAGTTTGACAGAGAATGGGCGTTGGTTCTTACCTGATACGCTCTTCTCATTGAACTGCGTAGAGCATCCAGCCCCACCCTTTTTATTCCATCTGGTAGGGCATTCTGTTTCAGCTAATGATACTGTTTATGGTTGTTGCAAGTTGTTTCTTTCCAGTTCCGTTAGAGGATTGTTACTGTCCTCTCGTCTTCGTAAAACTGGGGGAACGCCAGCAGGAGTCACGTGGAGGAGGAGGGCATTCCTCCAATTATAGCTCAGCCTGTATGACACGAGACTGGAGCACCTCCCACTCTCTGGATGCTCTACGCAGTTCAACGAGAAGAGGCGTATCAGGTAAGAACCAATGCCCAATCTCCCTACAACAGCTGAGCATGCTCCTGATGAGGTGGCGGATGGTCTCCTGAGGGATCTCCTCTCACACCTCGACTAAAGCATCCCCCAACTCCTGGATAGTCTGTGGTGCAATGTGGCATTGGTGGAATGGAGCGAGACATGATGTCCTAGATGTGCTCAATTGTATTTAGGTCTGGGGAACGGACGGGCCAGTCCATAGCATCAATGCCTTTGTCTTGCAGGAACTGCTGACACACTCCAGCCACATGAGGTCTAGCATAGTCTAGCATGGTCTCACAAGGGGTCTGAGGATCTGATCTCGGTACCTAATGGCAGTCAGGCTACCTCTGGCGAGCACATGGAGGGCTGTGCGGCCCCCTAAAGAAATGCCACCCCACACCATTACTGACCCACTGGCAAATTGGTCATGCTGGAGGATGTTGCAGGCAGCAGAATGTTCTCCACAGCATCTCAAGACCCTGTCACATCTGTCACGTGCTCACTATGAGCCTGCTTTCACCTGTGAAGAGCACAGGGCTCCAGTGGTGAATTTGCCAATCTTGGTGTTCTCTGCCAAATGCCAACACCATCCTGCATGGTGTTGGGCTGTAAGCACAGCCCCCACCTGTGGATGTCAGGCCCTTATACCAACCTCATTGAGTCTGTTTCTGACCGTTTGAGCAGCCACATGCACATTTGTGGCCCACTGGAGGTCATTTTACAGGGCTCTGGCAGTGCTCCTCCTGTCCCTCCTTGTACAAAGGAGGTAGCGGTCCTGATGCTGGATTGTTGCCCTCCTACGGCCTCCTCCATGTCTCCTGATGTACTGGCCTGTCTCCTGGAGCACCTCAATGCTCTGGACACTATGCTGACAGACACAGCAAACCTTCTTGCCACAGCTCGCATTGATGTGCCATCCTGGATGAGCTGCACTACCTGAGCCCCTTGTGTGGGTTGTAGACTCCGTCTCATGCTACCACTAGAATGAAAGTACCGCCAGCATTCAAAAGTGACCAAACCATCAGCCAGAAAGCATAGGAACTGAGAAGTGGTCTGTGGTCACTACCTGCAGAACCACTCCTTTATTGGGGATGTCTTTCTAACTGCCTATGCTTCCCACCTATTGTCTATTCCATTTGCACAACAGCATGTGAAATTGATTGTCAATCAGTGTTGCTACCTAAGTGGACAGTTTGATTTCAAAGAAGTGTGATTGACTTGGAGTTACATTGTGTTGTTTAAGTGTTCCCTTTATTTTTTTGAGCAGTGTATATGTGAGAAGCATAGAATGACGGTGACACAGAAGTATGTGTCCATTTTAGCCAATAAAGTAACATTACAAGAAGAATTTTTCCAAAATTATTTGCAAAGCACGCAGATCTTTAGAAATAATTTTTCTACAGCAAAATGCTCCTCTGCATTGATAGACATTTGAGTAATGCAATCAACTAAGCAGGCCCAATTTAATAGGTCTATTTCCCATACTCCCAAGAATTTATAGGCACTGACCTCTATTTCACAAACTCATCCAGGTTTTTGATAGGATGTCATCTTATGGCAAGATTATTTTTTTCCAAATGGGAAATTTCAACATTAGAAGCTTAAAATCAATTACCGAAGGATTCCAAAGAAATTCTCCATTGCTCTGAGAAATAAGATAGGAAGACACCTGTCTTTTTTTCTGGAAAAGTTTTTAAGGAAATGGGAAGACAAGCTTAAGCAGATCATGAATCAAACCAGTCTGCTAGGTCCTGATTAAGACAGGTGCTGCAAAAGGCTTACAAATGTTTTTGTATCGTTATCCTACTTAGACAAAGATCTGAATGCTTCTATTCTTCATACAGAGAAAAGCATGGACAACTGTGTTACCAAAAATATAGTGAATCGGTGAAACAACCCATACTATACATAAGATTCAACCGCTAGAATTTTTACATGGATTTACAGTTAAGTTATGCCATAATCAACATTACTATGCAAGCCATTCAGAAGATCAAACCTGCCTTTATTAAGCAGATGAAACATTTTTTCTTCTACTAGGTAGAATATGTGCAAATTAACCTGGCACCTTCCGACACTGACTACATTACTTATGATTCCCAGCTAATATTATTACCAGAACTGTGGACTGAAAATGTATGGGAAACATTGTACAGCTATCTGCAAACAGTAGATTGTGAGAGAGGCCAGCAGGGGAGACTTTTACAGGTTTGTGCAGAATTTTTAAAAATGCTGGGTGAGCCAACTCATCTTGTTCCTATTCACAAAGTAAAATAATGTAGTGTTTTCTAATCATAAGGTATAGAAGAATGAAATATATATTTTGAGGTGTCCAGCACATCTTCAATACATTTTCAGCAATAAATAGTAAAGCTTAGTTCAACTATTTCCATAAATTCTTTGAATGAGATCTCAGTATGGCAACTCAGCATTCTTTCGCATTAAAGCTATCATAAAACACTGAACAGCTGCTAAAACCCTTCAAAGTAAGGTTTAGCCTGAATAAATGAAGTTTATAAGGAAAATAATACCAAAGAATGCATGTAGATATTGAGCATTATCTACCATAGAATGCCAGTTTTCTGTTAATTTTTATATGTTTTCAACATTGCACAATGTCAGGAATTGGACAACCCATAAATTTATAAAACAATATAATCCAACTTCTGTTTTGAATAAATAGAATTAGTTTTGGTTACCATATAAAAAAGATATTGAGACTCTGAAAAGAGTGCAAAAAAGAGAAACAAAGATGATTAGGGGCAATGGTGGGTTGCTGTCGGTTCAGACTGGCTTGCCATACTGCTGGTAGTTATGACCACTGGTTGGGCCCGTCCACCTGCCCAGGTACTATCCCATCCTATATATCTCACAGTTTTGCTCACATATCCCGCCCTTGCAGCCCAGCTGTTCTCCGTAGAACTGCTGCGAGCATCCAGAGAGTGGGAGGTGCACCAGTCTTCACTTCTCACAGGCTGAGCTGAAATTGAGGAACGCCCTCCTCCTCCACGTGACTCCTCCATGCGTTCCCCCAGTTTTAGCTCAGCCTTCGAGAAAGACAGGCAGCTTTTCTTCCATTCCTTGGCCGTTTCAGGTGTTGTTGGTATTTGCTTCAGGTTTGATTTCCTTTTTCCTCCTCCCTGCAGAGTGTAGTGCCGGCTCCAAATTTAGTTTTACGGAGCGATTTCGCTCTCAGGAGGGAGGTAAGGGGTTTGGAGACTTTTCGCCCCCCCCACCCCTCCTCATTCTTCCTCTGCTGTTCCAAGCGCGCTGGGCTCAGCCGCTTGGCTCCGCGCTATATATTTAGCGCGCAATTGCGTCTTCCCCCCTAGAACGCCTCAGAGGAGGCAGCACTTCCTCTCTCAGCTCCTTTTCTCCTATTGAATGAAGTTGCGGTGGGCTGGTGTGCTTCTGAACTGTGTGCTCTGAGCCGGGCGGCCATTTTGGGCACGCCTCGTGGCAGGCGCCATTTGGTTTTTCTAATCAAGTAAGGCTTATTGTTTTGGAATCAAGGGTGAGCTGTGAGGCCTTTGCAGGCCCTTAGCGGGACTGTCAGGCCGTGTGGAGCCTCTGTTTTTACTGGGAGGGCACTGTGGCTCCGTGCTCTGTTGTCCCTCTTAGGTTAGATATTGTTGGCTTTCTTCCTTGGCCCGCAGCTAGTTCAGAGGCGCAGGCACGTACTCCCCATTGTTGTTGGGGGGCTGCCTACAGAGGCCCCTTTTGTCTTGCCTTTTATATATTTGCTTGGCCTCAGCATTCATTTGGTCCATTTGGAATTTAGGTTTTTTTGCTGTTATTTCTTGGGTCTGTTTTGGGTCTTCCTTACTTGAACCCGACCCTCAATTGTATATAATTGTTAGTGTATATATTCAGGGTTTTTATTTATAACCTTGGGTAGATTTTTTTCTTTCCTTTTTATTGCATAGAGTTAAAAAAAAAAAAAGAGATCTTTGAATAGATAGATAGTTAGTTTAAATAATCACTGTTCTAGAATAAAATTTCTTTCAGAAAGGGGGACATGACCCAATCTTAGGAAAACCGGTTTACGTAAGTAGGCCGAACTCCTAGGCGTGCCAACCACCATTTTCCTTTTTCAATACTATGGCAGAGGCTAATCCTACTGACTCTTCTCTGAAGCCCAAATCAAAGATGCACTACCTTCACAAAAGGGACAAGGAATCTTCCAATGCTTCTCAAAGAGATGCTTTACGGCGTCATAAGGCCCTAGAAAGGGAGTTTAGCAAGCTGGCTAAAGAGTCATACTCTATAACACCTGCCTTTCCTTCTACGCCCCCCCTGCCAAGCCAATCCTCTTCCTCCAGGGGCGGTACCTCCACCCGAGGCCGCCAGCCCTCCCGTGTGCCAGAGGCGACCTTTACGCCGACCGCTGCAGGCCTACGTTCTGGAGATCCTATTCCAAACATTATACCTGAGGACATTAGGGAATGGATGCAGTCTGCCATTCGTCAAGGAATAGTTGAAGGAATGCAGCAGCTGTCTAGACCAGACTCCCGAGGGAGGACTCCCGAGGCTGAATCTTTATCTGGAAAATCTCTCTCTGCACCAGCGTCTCAACATGGTCAGGTACCTCCTCACATGGATGCCCCATTCCCGGAGGGGGAGGATACCCAAGAAGAAGAGGTAGTGGGCCTTGAACCGTTCGGAGAGTACAAAGGTTCTGATAGAAGTTCCTTGCAGTATTCTGAACCTTTTCTGGAGGCAGATCTAATGGAGGGAGAAATGTTGGAAGATGAGGGTCTTTCCCCCAAGCAGCCTGCTGTTGTGGGTCTTTTTAAACCCCATTTATTTAAGTCCTTATTATTTAAGGCAAAGAACGTTTCAGGTCTGACCTCTCAGTCTCCCTCTGACCCCCCCCTCCATTGAGCCCAGAAGGTCCTGATGACCTTATGTTCAGACAGCCGGCGGTGGCAGCGGACATTATTCCGCCCCCCCCAATCTTCTCGGATCTGGTTGCAAAGCAGTTCGCCTTGGTGGGTCCTTCTCCGGCCCCTTCTAGTCAGGACAAGAGGTTGTTTACCCTGGATCCGGATTTCTCCGCTATGTTAGACACACCGGAAGTAGATGATCCGATTGTAAGACTTGCCTCCTCTTCCAATCCTACCGATGCGCTGGAGGCACTGAAGCCGGAGGATAGGCGAGCGGAGATGGCGCTCTGGCGGGCTCACACCGCTGATGCTTGGGCTATCCAGTCAGCCACGGCCGCTTCCTTCTTCACCCGGTCCTCCATCAGGTGGCTCAGGCAGCTGAAGCAACACATCCCCCCAGCTGACACCAGAGCCCATCAAGATATCGCAAAAATCACGGCGGCGGCGGAATTTGCAGCCGACGCCACCTTTCATTCGGTTAAGTTCTCATCCCGGGCTATATCTTCCCACGTATCTGCCAGACGATTGCTTTGGCTTCGACACTGGCAGGCTGATATTAAAAATAAGTCTAAGTTGGCTTCAGCCCCCATATCAAAAGGGAAATTGTTCGGGCCCACTCTCGAACCATTGCTTCTGGAAACTCGAAATAAGAAAAAGTTTCTGCCTTCACTTTTTCGAAGGCAGGAAGCCAAGGGTTCCCAGTCCTTTCGGAGGGGCTCCTTTCGTCCCCCTTTCCAGTCATCATTCACTCCTAGGTTTCAGGGCTCCCTCTCATTCCAGTCGTCTTACCAGGACCGGGGTGACTCAGGAGACAGAAGCAGGAGAGGGGGCAGTTACAGAAGGCTCTTTAGGGGTTCCGGGAGTAGGGCGGCCCGCCGACCCAGGTAGCATTGCAGGTTTTCCTACCATAGGCGGCCGCCTCAGGCATTTTGCCGGCAAGTGGGAGGAATCCACCTCAGACACTTGGGTTAGAAATTCAGTGCGCTTTGGCTTGACCCTGCAGTTTCTTACTCCCCCCCCCGAGCATTTCAGGGTTTCACCCATCTCTGGGAATCCTGCTAAGCGGGCCTTTATGGCTTCCGCCATCAAACATCTATCTGATATTAGGGCCATCCAACCTGTACCCCCCTCCCAACAGGGAAGGGGTTTCTATTCCCTTTTATTTTTGGTGCCTAAACATTCCGAGGATTGGAGACCCATTTTAGATCATTTTATCGTACACCATAAGTTCAAAATGCAGACTCTACAGTCTATTTTACAGGGCATCAGAGAAGGGGACTGGCTTACGTCAGTTGACCTTTCCAAGGCTTATCTCCATATTCCCATTCATTCCTCATATTCCAAATACCTCAGATTTTGCTTTTATAATCAGCATTTCCAGTATGTAGCCCTTCCCTTTGGTCTCGCCTCAGCTCCGAGATCTTTCACTAAGGTGTTAGCAGCTCTTGCAGCTCACCTTAGACAAATTCCTATCCGGATCCACTGTTACCTTGACGATATCCTGGTTGTATCCCCTTCCCGACATGAGGCCAAGAGCGATACTAGCACTACCCTCTCGGTACTTCAGTCCCACGGGTTCTTAGTGAACTGGGAGAAGAGTCAGCTTACCCCCTCCACTCGTATATCCCATCTAGGGGCTGTGATTGACTCTGTTGAAGGGAGGGTTTTCCTCTCTCAGGAGAGACTTATCACTATCCGCACTACTATCAGGGATATCCGGCGAACTGGGAGAACATCTTTGCTCAATTTATCCAAGCTGCTCGGGAAGCTAGTTTCTTGTATTTCCATTATTCCATGGGCTCGCTTGCATTCCAGATCTTTGCAATGGTTCCTCCTGCCGTATCAGCGTTCAGGAAGGAGCACATCAAGGTTTGTAGTGAAGATCCCACTGAAGGTTCTTGCCTCCCTCCTATGGTGGACACGACCATCTGTCAACAGAGGACAGCTATTCAAAAAGCCTCAAAGTGTTATTCTCACGACAGATGCAAGTCTTTCTGGATGGGGGGTCCACCTGCAGTCTCTCTCGGCACAGGGAGTTTGGACTCATGCGGAGCGAAGTCGGAGCATCAACTGGTTAGAGCTTCGCGCAGTGTACCTGGCCCTGCGAACATTCCTTCATCGAGTGAGAGGGCGCCATGTCCTGGTCCTAACGGACAATACTACAACCAAGGCCCACATCAATCGGCAAGGGGGCACCCATTCCATCTTTCTCATGAGAGAGGCCGAGCGACTGTGTCGATGGGCAGAGGCGCATCTTTCGTCCATCAGAGCAGAGCACATCTCCGTCCAGAGCACATCGCCTCCAACATCCAGGCAGACTGGCTCAGCAGAGCAACACTGGATCAGGCAGAGTGGCGTCTGCACCCACACCTTTTCAGAGAAGCAGCAGCCAGGTTCGGTCAGCCCCTAGTAGACCTTTTTGCACCTCCGCTCAACGCGCAAACACCAAGGTTCTTCTCCCATTATCCCTCCAGCGGAGCAGAGAATCACGATGCCTTGCGTTGCCCGTGGCCTTCCCTCCGCTTCCGTTGATCCCCAGGGTGATTCGAAAATTGTTAGCCAAGAGAGCAGAAATCCTCATGGTGGCATCATATTGGCCCAGGAGGTCGTGGTTTGCAGACCTCCGCAATCTGTTGGTATCTCCACTGTGGAGGATCCCGTTAGATCAGATTTCGCTGTCACAAGGCCCGCTGCTTCATCCAGAGCCACAGTGGCTACAGTTGGCCGTTTGGAGATTGAGCGGGAAAGGATGATTGAGGAAGGCTTATCAGCCCAGGTCATTAACACCATTTTGGCGGCTAGAAGGCCTTCTACCACTCGCATTTATGATGCGACCTGGAACAGTTTCTGAAACTGGTGCCACAAATCATTCATCGATCCACGCTCTCCTTCAGTGGCGCAGATCCTGGCCTTTTTACAAGATGGCCTAGATGGAGGTTTATCACCTAACACCTTAAGGAGGCAGGTAGCGGCGCTCTCAATGGTGGTTGCTGGCGGTCCTTTCGGTCCCCTTTCCCACCATCCTCGAATCAAGGCCTTTCTTAAAGGGGCTTCTAATTTGCGCCCGTCAGTAGTGCACAGGTACCCGACATGGGACCTTAATAAAGTTCTCCTGGCCTTGACTAGATCTCCCTTTGAGCCTCTCAGAGAGGCGTCACTTCAATTTCTTACATTTAAAACAGTATTTCTAGTGGCTATTACTTCGGCTAGAAGGATATCTGAAATTGCAGCTCTATCCATAAGAAAAGACCTGTGTATTTTTCATTCAGATCGGGTGGTTCTGAGACCAGACCCAGCATTTATGCCAAAGATCAATTCAGCATTCCACAGGGCACAGGAGTTGGTCCTGCCTAATTTCTGTTCGAAGCCTCTGTGTGAGCAAGAGAGGCAGTGGCACACCCTTGATGTTCGAAGGGCTTTGCGTATTTACATTTCTCGCACGCAGTCCATCAGGAAGACAGAGTCTCTATTTTTGTCCTTTCAGCCAAAGACGCTAGGCTATAAGGTCTCTCTGTTCACGGTAGGCAGATGGATTAGGGCTACCATATCCAAGGGCTATTTAGTTCAAGCTATTCCAGTTCCCAGTGGGGTTACCGCTCACTCCACCAGAAGTGCAGCTACTTCGGCAGCCTGGGCTACTCAGGCGTCTATTCTTGATATTTGCCGGGCGGCCACCTGGGCTTCCCCATCTCCCTTTATAAGACATTATAAGATTGATGTTTACGCCTCAGCTGAGGCATCTTTTGGCAGGCGAGTCTTGCAGCAAGTGGTGAGAGATCCTGGGGAAGTTCCAATCCAGACGGACTCTCACCCGTAGGACAGACTTGCTTTGGTATGTCCCACTCTCTGGATGCTCGCAGCAGTTCTACGGAGAATGGGCGTTGGTTCTTACCTGATACGCCTCTTCTCGTGGAACTGAGTAGAGCATCCAGCCCCACTCTAATCGGTCCATCTGTAGGGGGGGAAGCCTGTTTTGGCCAATGATTTCTAGTGTTGTAGTTCAAGTTGTATAATACTTAAGATTAGAAGGTTGTTGTTGTCCTCTCGTCTTCGTTAAAACTGGGGGAACGCATGGAGGAGTCACATGGAGGAGGAGGGTGTTCCTCAGTTTCAGCTCAGCCTGTGAGAAGTGAAGACTGGAGCACCTCCCACTCTCTGGATGCTCTACGCAGTTCCACGAGAAGAGGCGTATCAGGTAAGAACCAACGCCCACTTTCCACTCCTTATCTGATCTACCCACCCTGGCTGCCACGCGCAGGAAATTTTCCGTGGTTTTACAGTGGTGCGGAAGTGTGTTTGGTGAGCATGCACGCAAGCGCGCGAAGGGTCATGCATGGAAGCCCTCACATTTTCAGGGAACCAATTGTTAAAGTATGTGCAGCCCACTCTGATTAGGGGCTACAGGTTAAAAACATATGGTTACAGGAATTGGGTATATCTAGTGAAAAGAAGGGCTGATAGCAAGCAGTGTTTCAATATTTGTGGAGCTGCCACAAAGAAGAGGGGGCAACCTATTCTCCAAAGCAGCTGAAGACAGGACAGGAAGTAGTGGATGGAAATTAATCAAGGAGAGAAGCAACTTAGAACTAAGGATAAATTTCCCAACAGTGAGAACAATTAACCAGTGGAACAGCTTGCCTCCAGAAGTTGTGAATGCTCCATTGTGAATGCTCCAGTTGTGAATGCTCCACTGGAACTTTTTAAAAAGATGTTGGATAACCATTTGTCTGGAGTGGTATAAGGGGTCTTCTGATTGAGCAGAAGTTGGACTAGAAGATCTATAAGGTCCCTTCCACCTCCGTTATTCTGTTTTAAAGTGTAAGAACATATAAACTTTCCAAATGGAAATAACATTTTCTCCAAATCCTGAGATTTATTACAAATGCTGAAACAAATATTATCCTTTGGTTAAAAGTTCTCTCCCATACTGGCAGTAGTATTTCTCACATTTTCATTGCAATGTATTAAATGGACTGAAGTAGGAGTTTAGCTGAAAGCAGAATGTTTTTCAATATTTTACTTGTGGCAACTGTGACCTCACTGTACAGGAATTGATTACCCAAAATTAAATGTTGAAAAAAAAAAAACTGTTTCTTAAAGTAATCTTGTAGGATTACTGAGAGTTGGAAGAATTGTGTAATCTCATGATATTTCAGCATTTTCATGATCCAGAGAAAACATCTGCCTTCCTATTAAACTATGAATAGCAGTAATCTTTGATGATGGCCTATATTAATTATGAATTATTAATGGTATTTAAAAATATTTGTCAAGGTTGTCTTTGCACCACACTACAACGACACATTTATGCAGAATAGAACATCCTTTCCTTTCATGACACCCACTAAATGTGTTAGAATTGCCATTTATTTGGAATCCTACAAATTATAATCCTAACACATTTAAAAACACCATCTTGGAAGAAGTCAGTGAATGATTATTAGCTCTTTTGAACTTCCTAGACCTGCCAATCTCTTTCTTTCTTCCAACCACTTTCCTGATTGATTGCTTTTGCTCACATATGGTAAAGGAACTAGAAATATTCTTAGTCTAAGAGTCTGGAGAGATTTCCTGCTCTTTAGTATGTCATATCATTTCAATAATCTTGCAAGTGTTAATTGACTCCCAGTTGTGTATTCTCTAGCTAGGAATCCTATTTACATCTACTTATCATTTCCTGTCTCTTGACGGCTGATGTATGATGGTTGAGAGGAGACCTAAGGGAAATATAGCTTCTCTTCTGGATATTAACCTCAGCTGTACTAGATGTAATGTGATAATTGATACAGATTTTCCTCATGCTTTACGAGGAAAGAATTTTGCTGACTGACAGAAGAATTATATTACTCCTCAAAACAGATTCTGTAGAATTACTTTTATTGCATCAATACAGTTTCAATTCAGTTGTAGCTTGATTTCTTGCCATTGTGCTCAAGGAGAATTTACTAATTGGTCAATTTCTTTATCGCCAGACCCAGTCTTCAGACTTGCAGAGTTCCTATGCTTAAAGAACTAAGCAAGAATAGCTTTGAGAGAGTTCATTTTTTTCTTACTCTCCTGTAATACTCACCAGATGTGTTTGTCATTATTTTCTTTTTTTTTTAACCAAGTTTTATTAGTTTTACAAAAACCATACACAAACAGTCAAGGCATAACAACTTAAAAAATCTTTTCTAAAAAAAACCAATAGAACATACAAAATAATTTCAAATTGTAATATAGATATTTACATTATCTGTTTAACTTCATATCTTATCCCAACTTCTCCTTTTCATTCTAATTATCCAAATTATATTTCTTGCTAATTAAAATTTTATTACCTTTCATAAACATACAAAACATTGAACATAGGAAAAAAAAAACCCTAAAACATCTTTTCTGAAGGCTGCTTGATCCTGGGTTGAGACTCTTCACATAGACACAAATTCAAACATCATATTCACTTTATGTATCCTTCCATATCTTATTACCATTTTCAATTTTCTATATAGCTTCTTCCCTCTTTTATCTCTCTTAATTCTATTTTATTTATCTTATCTCAATTCAGTTCATAATACTTATCATTCTTTGTCTGTTCTATTTCCAGCTATCCATTCATCTTTTTTCTTTTAATATACTTCTCCTGTACACTGATTGGAGTGACGCCTTTAACTCATTGCCCTAACTTTCCATATCATTAAAAAAAACACCTAATCATATTTATTAATACTCATTTATATCTTAAGCATTTTACTCTAGATACACATATGAAAACACAATCTTATGTACCTTCCAGAATCCCTTTTTTTTCAATTAGATTCACCCATTGTCTCTAAATAAGCTTTGTTTCTTTAAATCTTGCTTCCCACCATTAAGGCTTCTCCCCCCCCCTTTCTCTCTTGCTTATTCTTCTCCTTGCCCTTTTTACCCCTTTATCTCTCCTCCTCCCTTTTCTTATTCCCTTTCTGTTGTTTTCTAACCTTGCATCCACCTTTCATCTCATTTTTCCTCTTTTTTGGTTGTTTTTTCAAACCTTAAAATCCCCTTTTTCTTATCCTCTTTCTCCTTCTCCCCAGAAAAAAACCATTGTTCATCAAAGATGGCTTTTTCTTCCTCTTCTTCTTTGTCCCAGTCATCCTGCTGTGTAGTCAACTTTTCATAAAGGCATACCACCATTTCTAAAAATTGAAATAGAGTGCCCAAAGTATCTTTTCCATCTTGTTCTTCCTTTTTATATTTTTTATATTCAGTTTTTAGTTCATCCACAAGCGATGCCATCATGAAGAGAGAAACTTTTTCCAAAACAACCACCCAAGTATTTTTAATCAAAAATAATTCCAAAAAGATTCCAAAAGTTAACACTTTTTTTTTCTTTGTTCTCCTTGTCTTTCTGGGGTTACTGTTTAATCAAAGAGGTCCAATTATAATATATCTTTCTTTAGAATTCTAGGCAATCTCCTCCTTTTTCAACTTCTGCTCCAATTTTTTTCCTCTCCCTTCCCACTTACAACAACAATTTTTTTTTAAATGATCATAAATCCATACCTCCAATAAGGGTTTTCCGATTTCTTAAATTATTAAATCCAGTATCCAAAAGGTCTTTTGTCCCTTGGCTTTAACTTTCAAAATAATTCACCTTCAGTGCCCAAATAAATTTCAAATCTTCATCTGCTGTTTCACTAGGGTGGGAGAGTGAAGAAAAAAAAAAGTTTCTTCCCTTTAACAGCTTTCTCCGCCGCTTTCCGATTTTCTTAGGTATACAATGTATCTTCCAGCAGTTCAAACGATTCAGCTCCAGAGTGTTTAAGAGTTGTTGATTGATCCAGCTCAACCAGCACTTTCACTTTCCCTGATTCCTCCAGCGTAATCTTACCCGGTTGCAGACTTCTTCGTGGTGGCCATTACTGACCGCCGCTCCACCACCTCAGGAAAAAGGGGTTTTTCTGGATGAGGAGGGGGTCTGCGACACCCCCAACCCCCTGTCCGGCTCCCCTCTCTCTTCGGCTGCCTCTGCAGGGCAGCCATATCCCCCTGACCCATTTGAATCGGGGGCACCTCGGCAGCAAGCGCAGCAGGAATCGTGGACAATCGCAAATTCCTGCTGTCACCGAAGCCACGCGGAACCGGAAACCTGTCATTATTTTCTTTATTTGTTGACAGGGTGGATAAAAATCAATTATTTCTCCCATGAGCTGTTCAGAGCATCCAGAAGTGGGAGGTGCTTCAGTCTCTTCTGGAAAGGCTGGGCTTAAAACTCCAGGATGCTTCTCCAAATCTGAGGATCTAATATTCTCACAACCGGCTAATGAGGCGTAAACTATTCCTGTCCCTTGTATGTTTGCTGAATTAGTACAAAATCAATGGGCATCAGCAGCATCATACCTAGCCCCAACAGGGTACGATAAACAATATTATAATTTGGCACCAGAGTTTTCAAATTTTCTCAAAATTTGAGAGGTGGATGAGCCCATTGTGGCACTGGCCTCTTCTTCAACTTTTCCCAACGAGGCCGAGGAAGCCCTGAGACCGGAAGAAAAGAGAGCACAGTTGGCACTCCTTAGGGCATACGTTTCTGACACCTGGGCCATTAGGGCAGCTACAGCGGCATCCTTTTTTACACGGTCCTCCCTACGATGGCTCTTCCACCTGAGGGATATATTGTTGGCGTCAAATGTCAGAGCCCACCAGGACATAGCTAAAATTATTGCAGGAGCAGAATTCTCTGCCGATGCCACATTTAATGCAGTCAAATTCTCGTCTAGGGCCATAGCATCTCACGTATCAGCATGGAGACTGCTATGACTCAGACATTGGCAGGCGGATACCAAGCATAAATGCAAGTTGGCATCAGCACCAATATCGGGGGATAAATTATTTGGCAGTGTCGTGGAGCCCCTCCTTATAGAGAATAGAAACAAAAAAAAAGTGCTTCCCCCTCTCTTTCGGAGGTCTGAAAACAGAACGCCCCAGTTGTTTTGAAGGGATTCCTTTCGGCCCTACTATCAAGGCCCATACGTTCCCAGATCTCAGAGAATATCAGGCTACAGACCCAGTTTTAGACAGGATAGGTCTGAATCTTCCTATAGAGATCAGTGGGGAGGCCAAAACAGAAGAAACCCTAGAGGCACCAGAGGCTGATTTTTTCATCGCCCCAAGTGAGTCCGCAACAGCAGTTCCCATTGGAGGACGGCTAAAATTGTTTGCTGATCAATGGGACAGCTCCACCTCTGATGCGTGGGTCAAGGACACTATTAGGTTTGGTTTGGCGCTAGAGTTTCAATCCTCCCTCCCGAACTTTTTCATTAGGAGCCCTAGGTCCATGGACCCCATTAAGAGAGCGTTGATGCAGGAGGCTATCAATCATCTTCTACATATTCGGGCCATTAGAGAGGTCCCATCTGAACAGCGAGGTCACGGCTGTTACTCTCTATTGTTTGTGGTCCCAAAGAGTTCGGGGGGCTGGAGGGCAATTCTGGAACTCAAATGTCTGAACAGATCATTGGTTTATCAAAAATTCAAGATGACTACTCTCCAGTCCATTCTGCTCAGCATCAGAGAGAACGATGTCCTGACCTCTATAGATCTCACAGAGGCTTATCTACATATACCAATTGGACCTGCTCACTACAAATATCTTAGATTCTGCTATTGTGATTGGCACTATGAATATATCGCCCTACCATTTGGTCTGGCTTCAGCCCCTAGGACTTTTACCAAGGTCCTCACAGCTTTGGCTGCCTCACTCAGGATCAAATCTATTTGCCTACAATGTTATCTGGATGATATGTTAATTTTGTCATCTTCCAGACATCAAGCAAAATTGGATACCAAGATTACTCTGGAGACCCTTCACGGTCATGGCTTTTCCATAAATTGGGATAAAAGCCATTTGATCCCCTCAACTAGGTTAGTTCATTTAGGGGCAGTGATAAATACCATGGAGGGCAAGGTCTTTCTCTTTCAGGACAGGTTAAACAGTATCCAGTCTTTGGACAGAGAGATCAGAACCTTAAAGAGGGTTTCCCTGGCAGTTCTGTCTCAACTGTTAAGGAAACTGATTTCTTGTATTTCCATTATGCCTTGGGCTTGATTCCATTCTAGAGAGCTGCAATGGTTCCTGCTACCTTTCCAGCAATCTGGAAGAGCCACTTCCAACATCCGGATAAAAGTACTGCACAATGTTCTCCGATTGCTCCGCTGGTGGTCGGAAAAAATGATAAACAAGGGGTGTCCTTTCAAAGAAACTTACAGGGCAATGATCACAATCGATGCCAGCCTGGTAGGATGGGGAGTCACTTCCAATTCCATACTGCGCAGGGAATTTGGACTATTTCCGAACAATCACAAAGCATCAACCTGTTGGAGCTGCGAGCAATTCACCTGGCCTTACGCAGTTTTCTACCCCTTTTCCAATCATGCCACATTCTGCTCTTGACAGACAATATCACAACCAAAGCCCACGTAAACAGATAGGGGGGTACCCATTCCAAACTTCTGATGCTGGAGATGGCCAAGTTGTTCAAGTGGGCCGAGGCCAATCTGTTTTCGCTCAAGGCAGAACACGTAGCAGGGGCCTTAAACACACAAGCGGACTGGCTCAGCAGGGCCACGATAGATCAGGCAGAGTGGCGCCTACGCCCGTCTGTCTTCCAGGAAGCAGTGCGGAGGTTTGGGCAACCGGTGATCAATCTATTTGCCTCTCCTCTCAACGCCCAATTGCCCTGGTTTGTTTCAAGGTACCTGACTCAGGGGACGGAGGCCGTCAATGCCCTGCGTTGTCAGTGGCCTCCCGGACTTCTATATGCATTTCCTCCACTTCCAGTAATACCCAGGTTGATCCAGAAATTATTGGAGGAACAAGCGGAATTGATATTGGTCTCCCCTTACAGGTCCAGGTGAACGTGGTTCGCAGGCTTACAGGACCTGTCGAGAGAACAACCTTGGAAAATTCCATTGTCGAAGGTTTTCCTCTCCCAAGGGCCGATACTTTACCCGAACCCACAATGGCTCAGTCTAGCCATATGGAGGTTGAGTGGAGCCGTTTAAGGGCCCAACAGATTTCAGAGGATGCTATTGCCATCATTCAAGCATTCAAATGGTCCTCAACAAATTGTATATATGAGGCCACGTGGTCTGCCTTCTGTTGCTGGTGCCAGGGGTCTAAGATCGACCCAACTGCCCCACCAATAGGACAATTATTGGACTTTTTACAGGAGGGGTTGACCAAGGGCCTATCTCCAAATACTTTACACAGACAGGTGGTGGCTTTATGCTCGGTGATAGCCTGGGGTGACCTCCGGTCCATAGCGCACCATCCACATGTCCGCAGCTTTCTTAAGGGTGCTGCAAACTTACGACCTCCTGTAATTCACCGCTATCCCACCTGGGACCTCAACAAGGTGTTAACCACACTTACAACTGTCCTGTTTGAGCCTTTAAGAACCACTAGTCTTAAATTCCTGACATATAAGGTGGCCTTCCTAATTGCAATCACATCAGCAAGGAGGATTTCCGAATTGGCGGCATTGTCAATGAGAAAGGACCTGCGCGTGTTTCATGTGGATAAAGTGATTCTCTGATTGGATCCATCATTCACTCCTAAAGTAAATTCAGCCTTCCACAGAGCACAGGAGTTGGTGCTTCCAAATTTTTGTCCAAAACCATCTCATAGACTGGAGCATCAATGGCATCGACTTGACATTCAAAGGGCCTTAAGCATCTATCTAGACCGCACAGTGGCATTTTCAAAATCTGAGGCTCTATTCCTATCCTTCAACCCATCCACTTTAGGGCAAAAGGTGTCGACGACCATCGGTAGATGGTTGAGAGCCACCATAGCTAAAAGTTACAAATGCCAGTCCATCTCAGTTCCTAAGGGCATTATAGCCCACTCAACAAGGAGTGCAGCAATATCAGCAGCATGGGCCACACGGGCTTCCATAGACAAAATTTGCAGAGCGGCAACTTGGGCTTCACCATCTCCCTTTGTCAGAAATTATAAAATTGATGTCTATGTCTCAGCAGACGCTTCATTTGGCAGAAGAGTCCTGCAGAAGGTCCACAGAGTTTAGGAGTAGATTTCGATCCAGACGGAGTCCCTCCCTAAGGAAAGGCCAAGCTTTGGTATGTCCCACTTCTGGATGCTCTGAACAGCTCATGGGAGAAAGGGCGTTGGTACTTACCTGATACGCCCGTTCTCTGTGAGCTGTGAAGAGCATCCAGCCCCACTCATTTCTTTCCGTCTGGTGGGTTCCGTTCCAGTCAGGGATGTAGATTAGGTGATGAGTCCCAGACTTTGGCACTCAGTCTTCGCAAAACTGGGGGACGCTGAGGAGGTGTCCCGTGGAGGAGGAGGAGCATCCCGGAGTTTTAAGCCCAGCCTTTCCAGAAGAGACTGAAGCACCTCCCACTTCTGGATGCTCTTCACAGCTCACAGAGAAAGGGAGTATCAGGTAAGTACCAATGCCCTTTTTTAAAAATGAAAAAAAATAGGATTTTTAATTTTTTAAAAATCAAATTTATTTTAATTAGATTTTTATCTAAATATAGTTTTCTATTTAAGATACATTAACAATTTAGTTTATTCAGCAACGGAGCTTAGTTATGTAGCATGAGGCTGTATATTCTGCAATATTGAGACTTGTTGGTAAGTCAACAGCAGGTCAGAGGAGGAGCTGCTGCAGGACAGAGATGACAGTTGCTCTTAAGAAATTATGATTTAAATCAAGTTAACTTAAATCAAGCCTTTTTACTAATGATTTAAATCCTGATTTAAATGGACTTGATATAAATCAAATCCACCCTATTTGTTGAACACCTGTAAACTGAAATGAAACTGGAAAGGTAAAGAGCCTTCAATACATTTTCAAATTCATAAAGATGTATATAAATTAAAAAAAAACATTTATTTTAACAGCAATAAATAGGATTGCTTTTCAAACCAACCTTAGACTCTTGCTTGATGTAAGCAAAGTGCAAACGTTGTTTCATAAATTGAAACAATGCACTTTTATAACAAATAAGCAGGATCAGGAATTCAAAGGTTAGAATTTTCAAACTGGGCAAATAAATTAATTCTATCTGAATTAAGCATTTTTATGACCAGTATTTAACTCATTTTCATTGGAACGGAGATGGATAATTCAATTTAAAAACCTCCTTAGAAGCTTCCTGAATTGCTATAAACACATAGTACATGCATGCATGTGTTGTTAAAAGTTAAGATTGGCCTTTTTTTTTTCTTATTGGATAATGAATGCCAAGCCACTCATTTAGCAGTTATGAGACCTCCAGCTTTGCATATGTATTACTATCTGGTTACAAGCAGAGTTTTATTAAATGAAACTACTAAACCATGACAATTGCCTTCTCTCCAATGGTAATCTTTTAAAGGGAACTATTCTTCATTGCCCTGAGCTGTAATGCAGATGGTGGAATATGTGAACACATATTGTTCAAGAGATTGAATAGCTTGACTGTCTGATACATTTTAATCAATTCCAGATTTTTTTCCATGACATCATTGCTATAACATACTTTCCTGGCAAGTATGAACAGCTGTTTAGATGTTTTATGTTACAGAATGTGGCAGCTTTTCTGACAGTGAGATAATAGAAGGCTAGCTTTTAACTAGGCAAAATGATGAGTCAGAATATTTTGAACAGGTTCTGCAATTTTTAAAAAGGATATTATTATAAGGAGCATCTCTTAAATGCATTACAGGTTACTAAATTGCAGGTTCAACTGACATATTAAAATTTATTCTGTATAAGTCTCTCAACTGTTTTTGAAATTAAATGCAACTTGGAAGATTTTATATATAGTACAACAAGTGGTATTGTATCAGAGATGTTCCAAAAATTTTATCTAATTTAAGTTGTGTGTTTTGTTTACACTTTTGTGTAATGGTCATCAAATCCAACATGATGACTATAGGAATGTTACATTCTTCCTAGGGCTAAGACATTGACTGGCCAAAGATCACCCAACTGATTTTCAGGACAAGAATTTATGGCCTCTTATTTTCTAATCCAGTGTATTTAACTATTACATCAATTGGCTCTGTTTTAAAACTCTATAATTCTTATATTGGATGGCATTCATCTGAAATGTTATAGGGGTTGGATTTGATGACTGCCAGCTCTGTTATTCTATTATTCTTTTACATTTCTTTCTCCTAAAAATAGGTTTGAGATTTGACTATCAGTGACTTTCTATGTCTTAATGTTCATTCCCTACATAATTACATGTGTATAAAGCAGAACCTCCAAACTTGGCAACTTTAAGACTTATGGACTTCAAGTCCCAGAATTTTCCAGCCAGTATAGCTGGAATCCACAAGTCTTAAAGTTGCCAAGTTTGGGAACCTCTGGTGTTAAGAATACTGGGACTCTTCATTGATGTCTCTATATCTATAATGCGATGGCAAGTTGCAATAGGTCACAACAGCAAAGCCCATGTTTCTACAGCTTTTGCATTGGTAAATCCAGTGTTTTTCTGAAACCATTTTTCTGGAAGAGGAAGACAAGTATTAACAAATCCTTTATACTATTATAATTTTTAAGATCATATTTTCCTTTGTGGCTCTCTTACTTTCATATTTCAGAGCAGCTACCTTAACCTCTTTAACTACTTGATTAATCCTAGTAATGTCATAGTCATTGCCAAGCTCCTTTATTCGATATATCCCTTACCAGATTAAGAAAACACATAGAATGACGGCAGATAACATATGCTAAATGTCAATAATCACTGGCATGATCAGATGTGTGTGATTTAAACTCAAAAATTGAGGATTTAAATCCAAGACTGATTTTGGAGAAGCCTACAAGAGATATTATTGGGTAGAAACAAAAATAGTGCATTGATATTAGTCTTCTGGGGTTTTTTAAAGGTCTTCCATATGTTTGTAATTCATAATGCAATTAGTGTAAAAACGGCTCTGAATTAGTTTAATTTTATTGTGAACTATACCATATAAATTCATAAATGGAAAAGTTATTAACTTTGAGTATACTGTGACTCAACAATCTGCTATGCCATGGTACCTATTTAATAGCTATCAGCTTTTGTTTTAACCAAACTTTATTGTTTTAACAGAAATGCAGTCTTTTGGGTTTGGTCTGTATAATAAATAATTATAGAAAGATGATTTCTAGTACAGGTTTTTGTTTATGAGACATTACCACAGAAGTTTAAGGGCCAATGCAACTGTTCATTAAAAAAGAAGGTGGAAGAGAGAAATATTCCTTCTAAAGACTACATTTAAATAAGGTTTTTCCCTCCAGATGCTACTTTTGCAGTCCCTTTTCAGGGATTTTCAGCGTATATTTTTATTCATAAAGATAACTTGTAGTTTTTATTTACTGATTAATTTGTGAAAAAAATAACATTTATATAACATTACTGCAGGCAAATTTTCTCCAAGCAAAGAATTCAACATTTCAACACATGATCCTGAGAGATTGTTCATTTATTAATATATGTTAGGATGCAGGTAATCATTTTGGGTTTGGACATATCAATAATATCCATTGTTGCAATCATGAATTGTTATGATTTGTTTTGTGCTCTATTTTAGCTTATAAAAACAAAGCTTACAGAGAAAAATAAATTCTTAAAGTGCATCAATTTATTTTACAAGAAGCCCATACAAATTATTGATGTCTTTTAGAAGTTGTTGTTCTGTGGTTGACTTTTATTGATTAGGATTTTGTTGCACTGAAGAAAAAGTTGGGATACAAACTTACGAGTAAATTTTCAGTGGCTTGTTTTCCTGCCTTTATTTTTCAGCATTTTAATGTGTATGCCATGAGTGAGGACTCATTATGCAAACTATCATATTTCTTCCCCACAAAAGACCTAACTGGAAAATAAGCCTTAGCATGGTTTTTTTAAAGTCCCAGTTAAGATTGTCAGCCAGATGGACACATTTAGTATGTCTGTTGCAACACACGACAGACGTATTGAATTATAAAATAAGGTATCACCTGAAAATAAGCTTTTATTAATTTGGTCCCTTTGTCAAAGAATGCAATAAGATTAGTCTGGCACGATCTGTTTTTGACAAACCCATGCTGCCTTTTGGTTATTACTTTGTTTGCTTCTAGCTGATTCGTTGCTTATCTTTTCTAGAATCTTCTCTGGTATTGAGGTCAGGTTGATAGGCATGTAGTTTCCTGGATCTATTTTTTTTTCTCCTTTTTTTGAAGATGAGAACTGTACAAGTAGTTTCCAGTCCTCTGGCAGTTCCCTGGTGCTCCAGGATCTTTGAAAGATATAGTTCAATGGTTCTGAGATCATGTCTGCCAGTTTCTTCAGAACCTTGTGGTGTAGTCCATCAGGTCCTGGTGATTTAAACTTGTCTAGGATGCACAGGTGCTAACTTAAACCATTTTCTTCCCTATTTTAACCTGTGTTTCTAATCTGTTTTTTGTGGTGCTGTTTTTGATAGGCTGGACTGTTTTTTCCCTTTGTGTGAAGATAAATGCAAAAATCAAACTAAATAGTTCTGCTTTCTCTTTGTTGCTTGTCACCTCCTTGCTATTTTCTCTCACCAAATACTTTGAATTTACAATTGTGCAACATAAATGAATTCTCCTGTCAAACTGAATTCATATGATCCCACCACCAAACTAAATTACAATGCCTCTGAGTTTGTTTTATGATGATTGCATTACTTGGAACCTGACATCTCCATTCCCTTATTATGCTTGAAGGACTGATATTGCAGCATTGGAAAGAAAAATATATGGCCCATTTCACTCAATGGAGTTTGGACCTGATTGCATTTGCCGCCTATGAATGTATTGTTTATAGTAGGGAGTTCCCAACCCCTGGGCTTTTACACCCAGTGCTGGGCCGCAGCCTGCTTGAAACTGGGCTACAGAAATGGTGGGTAAGCACATGTGATAGTGCATTTGTGAAAGTGGTGTTAAGGATACACACCCTAGCAGAACGTACAATGGCAGTCTAGCAGGCAGGCAAATATGTGAGATAAACGTTGTTGTAGATTACACTCAGTAAAACAGATACACTGTGCCAATTAAATAGTTTTTTATTCCAGCAAGAGTTATAGCATAGTCAAACAATCCATATGTCATACACTAGTTCAGTTCATCTGGGGATTAATCAGTTTCAAAGTCCAGTGTCAAAAAAGAGGTCAGTAAACTTACAAATAATCAGTCCAGTAATATATCTCTTTTGCAGTTAGAGATATGAAGAAAATCAAACCTCTTTTCTTCTCTTAGCAATAGCAGGGAAAAACACGCAGTTATCACCATCAATCCAACATTGTCAGCAATCCAGTAAAAGCCAGCAGACAGTGAGCTCTCTTGCTTCCTCTTCTGGTGATTTTACAACTGCACCCAAAATACATATTTTAACAGTTAAAGTGATACATACACTTAAACTCACTAACATAGTTTATATATATTATTTTTTACCCAAACTAAGTTAACTAACCAATATTATTCCTAACAAGTGGCGCACAAGAAATCATCTGGTCTCCTCCCGCCACATCCGCTGGTTCACCAAGTTGAAAAAGTTGCAGACCACTGGTCTATAGACATAGATTTTATATAGATCAAGGATTTAAATTTTAAGATGGTTTTTCTCCTGCTCTCCTTTGAGTCAGTGAATTATTGATACTTCTTTTACTTTGTGAAACTTTATTCACTCTTACGTTTCTGCTTGAGGTGAGTTGCCATAGTTCCCACTTCAGCTGTTACAAACACCTTTCTGTCCTGTAAAACATCCTTGTCGTCCACCATCCCCATACAACAGTTTATACATTGCTTTTTGTTCTTTTGTTCTCAATGGTCTCTTTTAGAGGAGTTGCTGCCATTCAGCTACAACATCTTCCAGTTTTGCCCCTTCTTTTCAAACCAGAGTCTTCTTGTTTTGCAATTCAATTTTCTTGAATTAACTCTAAATGAGTAGACCACTTAACATGCTGCTTTTGTAATGACTTACTTTGCTATTCAATCAACATTGATTCAGCATCCATTCACTCCAAAGCAGAATTGCTCTCCCTTTTCATTCTACTACATGCAACTATTTCCTCTCGTGTACACAATGCTCACTTCCACATTATAATATGTGCAATTGACTGTTCTTACACAATGCCATTTTCAGTTTTTGAACAACTATCACATAATAAATACTTCCAGCAGTCACAATTGATAAAATTTGTTGAGCTAGTTCTTCATTTTTAGCAACATTCTTCCCATATACAGGTAGCCTTCGACATACAACCACAACTGAGCCCAAAATTTTGGTTGCTAGGTGAGACAGTTGTTAAGGGAGTTTTGCCCCATTTACAACCTATCTTGTCACAGTTAGTAAGTGAATCACTGCAGTGGTTAAGTTAATAAGATAGTTGTTAATGAATCTGGCATCCTCATTTGCTTGACCTGGAACAGGAACTGGAACAGGAACAGAAATGGAACAGGAACAAGAGCTTCGGTGGTGCAGTGGTTAGAGTGCAGTACTGCAGGCTACGTCTGTTGACTGCCGCCTGCCTGCAATTTGGCAGATCGAATCCCACCAAGCTCAAGGTTGACTCAGCCTTCCATCCTTCTGAGGTAGGTAAAATGAGGACCCAGATTGTTGGGGGCAATAGGTTGACTCTGTAAAACTGCTTAGAGAGGGCTATAAAGCACTATAAAGTGGTATATATGTGTAAGTGCTATTGCTATTTTCATTATTTCACAGATAAAACTTCAGAATCTTTTTTGGTTTAGTGGCCAAGAGGGATCCATGTCTTGCACTAGATTTCATATAATCTGCGAGAAGTTAATTTTCTGGGTTACTAGAACTTGTTGCTATTGAGAACTGTGAAGAGAAAGTGTTTCCATGCATTTTTTTTTTTTTGGGGGGGGAGTAAAACTATCGTAGTTCTTGGAAGAAAACATTCATAGCTGACCAATATATTCACAAGGATCAAATCTTGAGACCGAAAAGATGGTGTAAGCTTTTCAGTTCACGTAAGCTTTTGAGTTCTCTGTTGGTTAGGTATCTAAAGAATAGAGAGGAAGGAAAGATGGAATTTTATATATACCTTTAGCCATGTTTGTTCTGTACCTTCATTTGCATCTTGAAACCCCGCGTTTTGATTGTTCAAAGTGCGGGGTGATCTGATTGGTTTAGCGAGCCACGCTAATTGGCCCGCTAAGAATCTCCCGCGATTGGTGGATACGAATCACGGGAGATTCAAAGCGGTGCATAGGCTCTTGGACAAGGCGGCTACCTGGACTTGGGGGAAACGCGAGGAAGCCGCCTTCAGGAAAACCAAGGACCTGCTCACCACGGATGCCGTCCTCATCCAATACAATGAGACCCTACCACTCGCCGTTACATGCGACGCCTCACCCTTCGGTGTCGGCGCCATCCTCAGCCACACAATGCCGGATGCAAGAGAAGCACCCATCACTTTCTTCTCGAGGACACTCACCAAACCGGAGCGGAACTATAGCCAGCTGGACAAGGAGGCCCTAGCCATCGTCGCAGCAGTGAAGAGGTTCCACGAGTACCTCTATGGCCGCACCTTCACAATCATCACGGACCACAAACCGTTGCTGGGCATCCTGGCAGGGAACCGGGCCACCCCGAACATTTTATCTCCCAGGATGACAAGGTGGTCCGAATTCCTTGCCGCCTACAGCTACCGGCTCACACATCGACCCGGTAAGACTATCAGACATGCAGATGCTTTGAGCCGCTCGCCACTACCCGATCTAGACACTGACCCAGCACCCACGACGAGCACCCTCAGCATAGAGACTCTGCCCGATCTACCCATAACTGCGTCAGACATTGCCCGAGAAACCAATAAAGACAAACGTCTGGCATGGGTGTTACATTGGGTAGAGAAAGAGTGGCCGGAGCATTCAAAATATTCCGGAACCAGCAAACGGAACTCTCGCTGCAAACAGAGTGTGTACGGTGGGGGGACATGGTGGTTATCCCGGAAAAACTGCAAGGGAAGGTATTGGGTTTGTTACACGAGGGGCACCCGGGCATAGTTAGAACGAAAGCCCTGGCCAGAAGTTACGCTTGGTGGCCAGGGATGGATAAGCAAATCGAGGCCTGGGTGGCAAGGTGTCAACGCTGCCAAGAAACCAGACAGAGCCCTCCCGTGGCAACGATCCTGGAATGGGAAACCCCCAGGGGACCCTGATCTAGGGTCCACATAGACTTTGCTGGTCCCACCAAGGGACATACATTCCTAGTAACCGTAGATGCTTACTCCAACTGGCTGGAGGTAAGCAACATGAAATCCACCACCACAGAGGCCGTAACCAAGGAACTTTGCAAATTATTCGCAACCCACGGCCTCCTGGATGTCATCATGTCGGACAACGGGCCCCAATTCACCTCGCTGGAATTTGAAAAATTCCTAGCGGAACGGGGCATACGACACGCACTACAACTCCGGCGCATCCGGCGGCGAACAGAAGGGCTGAACGGATGGTTCAATTCACGAAAAACCATCCAGAAAATTTAACACGGGGAAATCCAAGACAAAATAAATAAAATGCTTTTTATCCAGCATATAACCCCGAACACAACAACGAACAAAAGCCCGGCAGAGCTACTAATGGGGAGGAAAATAAGGTCCCCACTCGACAGACTACACCCCACATACAACCCGGAAAAACCCCCAAACTCCTCCAGCAAGCACCGGTCTTTTGCGCCAGGTGACGCTGTCTATGCACAAAATCTAACGGGAGACCCAATATGGGTACCAGCAACCATAACCCAAATGACAGGTCCCCGCTCGTACCGGCTGCAAACAACTGACGGACGAGCGTGGAAACGCCACATCGATCAAATAAGATCGAGAACGGCCATAAGAAACACAACCGACACGCAACCAGACACAGAAAATCCCCTTAACACAAGCCAAGAGGGGAGGGAATACCCCGGGAACCAAAACCCAGAAGGAAACCAACCATACTCACCAGTAAGCAACCAGCTCGAAGCCTCACCAGGGAGAAGCAGCCAGGCCAGCTCGATCAGACCAGAAAGACCGGGCGGGAGCGGCGAAAACCACAGCTCAACCAGCCCGGGTAGACCGGGAGGGAGCTGCGACAAGCGGCCCAGCAAGGCCTACCAGGTGGTTCCATCTACGAGCCTGAGAGACACAGAGAACCCGACCGAACCGGCTGGGAGCCAACCAACGACTGACCTGCGCAGGTCCAGTAGGCAAGTGCGGAGCCCCACCTACTTACAGGACTACATTACATAGGACCAAACCAAGAGGGGAGGGGTGTTCTGTACCTTCATTTGCATTCTTGAAACCCTGCGTTTTGATTGGTCAAAGCGTGGGGTGATCTGATTGGTTTAGCGAGCCGTGCTGATTGGCCCGCTAAGAATCTCCCGTGATTGGTGGATATGAATCGCGGGAGATTCAAAGCGGTGCCATTGGCCACGGCTGCCATGGCTTGAGAATAAAAAGCCGCAAGTTTTCCCTTGGAGCCAGATCGGTTCAGGGGGCTAAATAAAGAGCTGAAACCACAGTCACTGCCTCCTGGTCTCCTTGCTGCACGGATACGACAATGTTGACTTTGGCATTATACATCCATTCGATTTTATGAGCCTAATTAATAATATATATATGTGAAGTTGGGAAGAGAAGGAAAATAACTAGTTTCCTCCACCTCCTCTGCTTTCTTGGTCTCCCCTCTCCCCTGTTCCCCCACAGAGTTTCCTTTCTTCAGAGGAGTCTCATAATTAGTCTTGTGTGCCTGATCTGAATCTTCATGAAAAGTCCTATAGCCTCTGTCAAACTGGCAGCAAAGTGGTATTTTCCAGCCTGGCGGAAAGTGGCAGGTAGGGAAGCTAATTCATGCCTTTGTCTGAACAGCTGAGAGACTTGGCTATCGAGTCATTCTGAGGTATACAATAACACAGACCAGTCTCATGTGCAAATGAAGGAATGAGTGAGAGCCTGGAAGTAATCTTTATAGACCTATGTAGCAATTTTGGAAAGGAGGAGAGACACCTATATATGAACTAATGGAATCAACAGCAACAATGGACTTAATTTTAACTTGGATTTGGATCAGGGCTTTATACTTCGTCTGTTTATTGTGCTTAAATCTATGTTTTTTTCCTCTTAGGTTCAAAGGGCTTCTTGTGGTTAAGAAGAACAGTCTTCCAGCAACACAGTGAATACTGACTAAAGGAAAGATTGTGAAGGTATGTAACCGCTTTTTATTTTGTTGTTTGTTTTCACTTCTTCATCTGTAATGAGGACTGATTACATGCCACTGTTTGAATCAGCAAAGCTGCCTTTGTAGGTTTATGGTGTACTGCCATTCATGGGATTACTGTATGAAAACTGTTGGTTGAAAACTGTTTTCTTAATGCCTACAGTTTTATAGCTTCTGCTTTCAAGAACCAGTTGTCATTCTTTTGCATATGTACTGGGTGTATCTGGATGGAATAGAACAGATGTGTCAAACTTGGTTTCATTGAGGGCGGCATCAGGTTCTGTTGACCTCCGGGGGAGTGGCTAGGGTTGGCGTGGCCAGCTCGACATTACTCATTGAGGCTCCGTTTTTGGCTGTGATGGCCTCCTGCAGCCCTCTGCTTGTGAAAATGGAGGGGGGGGGGCAGAGGGCTGCAGGAGGTTGTGGGGCCAAAAATGGAGCCAACATGGCCCCTGAGCTCAATTTTTCCTGGCAGAGAGCTGCATTGTGATTGAAAACACGTGATCCTCCCTAGCTCCATTTTTGCTGGCAGAGATACCATGGGCTGGTCCTTCGCTGTTTCCAGGGCGATCCTGTGGGCCAGATCTTTTGCAGGCCTTGAGTTTAATACCCCTGGAATGGGACAACTCACCACGGTCAACCCACCACAGCCAATTCATTGTGGCCAAATCATTGCCGCCAACTTGCTGCGGTACAACTTGCCATGACACAACACACTGTGAGACAATTCAACAATTTAAATTATTAAAATAATTAGGAAATTATTTAAATGTTTGTCATTCACATTTAATTTTGTTGCCACTTTTGCATCCTTTCTTAATGATTCTGTTCCACCATTTCTTTGACATTAGTGTAACTCTTGTCCCATGGGGAGTTGTGCTGTGGCGAGTTACTATGGTGAGCTGACCCATCACTATATCAGTTTCTATATCTTTTTTCAAATATTAGGGTTTTTGTTTTAAATCAGATGTTATGTAGCTGCGGATAATGTTCAAAATGCCACTATTTTATTTCCTCTCAAGATGTATTCTTTCTATCTAAATTTCAGTGAACTTGACAGGCAAAAAAAAAAAAACCTTCAAAAGAGTGAAGTATTATATCATTCACTTGCATGTATTTTTATTTTGCGTGACCCAACTATTTGCCAGTGTGGTTCATAATTGATTAAGATTAAATTGAATTTAAACAAATGTGTATGCATGACTTGGATCATTTCTGGGTCTGGTGTTATCAATAATGCTAATATAAATTGACCCTAAATGATGGGAAGAATAGTCCAGTTATAGTAATTTTGTAAGAAGAAAAGAATCTGGTTTCATTTGACAGTAAGGAATATACTTTCTGTAGGAAGGCTTATATCAAAAGATTAGGCTAAAAAAATTCATGTGTACATTTCACAGTGGGAGAAAAGCCACTTCATTGTGTGAATGTTTTAGACTACATGTTTGGATAGCCTGTCATTGTGAATTATTATTAGTTATAGGTAGCCCTCGACTTAAGCACAATTGAGCCCAAAATTTCAGTTAAGTGAAATATTGGTTAAGTGAGTTTGTTCCGTTTTGCAAACTTTCTTGCCAAGTTGTTAAGTGAATCACTGAAGTTTTTTTTTTTATAACAAACTTTATTAATTTTTTTTAACACACACAAACAAAACATAGGATGTAGTAACATAAAATATCTTTTCTAGAAGAAACAAATAAACCATCTTATTTAAAAAGAAGATAATTCCAAATTATCACACTTCTATATATATATTAATCTTATCTAATCAACTTCATATCTTTTCAAAACTTTTCTTTATTACTCCCTTTCGTTCTATTTAGTCATATTTCTTCTGTCTTAAAAATATATACTCATTGAATATATTTTCATTAGTATTCTTCCACATCCTGTCAAACTTAAACACATTACACAAAACATAAATACATAAAACTTCTTTTTGGAAGGCGGCTTACCCCAAGTTAACTCTTTTTATACAGACATCAATCAAAATTTATACTCACTTAATATACTATCTCATATCTTATTTAACATTCTCTATTTTCCATATATTTTCTCTCTCCTACTCATTCTTTTAATTCTATTTTATTTATTCCATCTCAATTAAATAATTATATTTGCATTTTTGGTCTGTTTTCTTTCAATCACCTACTTATCCTTTCTATCTAATACAATATTTCTCCTGTAAACCCAGATTAAAGTATAACAACTTTTTATTTCCCCCCTAAATAACACTTAAAATAATACATATTTTCCGTGCTGATTCTGCTCCGTACATTTAAAGTATTACATTTCAAAATAGTAAAACAAACAAATAATACTGAGTTTAATAAGTAATAATAAAACTAAAAACAAATAAAAAAAGAAATATTAAATTTATAATATAGTAAAAGCAATGTTTCATAAGAAATTAAATTCTATTATTAATTCTTAAACAATAAAAATACTATTTCATACTGTTATGAAATTAAGAAATTAAACTCTATAATTAAATCATGACTTCGCTTTAATACATTTTTAAATCATATAATATTCTAATTTTCTAGTTCAACTTCAAATACTAATGTCTACAATACATTTTTATGTACTTTTACAGAATCATTTTTAAAAAAAGATTATCTCACCCCTTATCTCTGAAAAAAAAAACATTTTTTGCATCTTGTTTAAAGCCTTTATGACTTCTCTTTCCTTTCCCCCTTTCTTTCTTCTCCATTCTAACTTTTTGACCCCCCCCCATCTCTCCAATTTCACTCTCTTAATCTTCCCTCTCTGTTGTATTTCTCTTTTCTGTTGCTTTCTGACAACATATTGCTTTTTCATCTCCTTTTTCTTTTTCTTGGTTGCTTTTTTAAGTTCTAAGTTCATCTTTTCCTTGCCCCCCTTCTGCTTTTCTTCCTCCACTAAGTGCGTCTGTCCACTAAAGATGGCTTCTTCTCCTTCATCCTGTAGTATTTCTTGGTAAGTAGAAATCGCCATTTCCAAAAAGTGAAAGATAGATCCAAACGAGCCCTTATCTTCGTTTTTCAGTTTTTGAAATTCCATTTGTAGTCAAAAGACAATGCCATTCTTTCTTCCTTTCTCCTTCAACGCAACCCCAATGTCTTTAGTCCCTTTTTTAAAAAACAAAATTTCACAAAGATCTCAAAGTCACAAAGCAAACCAAATCAATTTTAAGTTGTTGTTTTTTTTTAAATCCAGTGTCCAGAAATCCTTCATCCCTTGGCTTTAAATTTCAAATTGAGTTACCTTCCGTGCCCAAGTGGATTTTCCAGATCTCCGTCTGCTATTTCTATGGGGAGGGAGAGTTAAGAGAAAAAAAAATTCCCCTTAACAGCTTTAACTGCAGCTTTCCAGTCTTCTTTGGGAAACAATGTATCCTCAGACAATTCAAACAGTTCAGTTTCCAGAGTAATTAAGAGTTGTTATTGTCTCGGCTCAGCCAAATTTTCCTCCTGCAACCTCCAGCACAAATCTTACCCGGCTGCAGGCTTCTTTGTGACGGCCATCACTGACCGCCGCTCCACCGCCTTGGGAAAAAGGGGTTTTTCCGGCTGGGGAGGGAGTCTGCGACACCCCAAACCCCTGTCCGGATCCCCTCTCTTTTCGGCTGCCTCTACAGGGCAGCCATATCCCCCAGACCCATTTGGATCGGGGGCACCTTGGCAGCAAGCACAGCAGGAATTGCAGACAAGCAAATTCCTGCTGCTGCTGAAGCCACGCAAAACCGGAAGTCCCCTGAATCACTGAAGTTGATAAGTTAGTAACAGGGTTGTGAAGTGGGTCTGACTTTCTCATTGACTTTGCTTGTCAGAAGGTCATAAAAAGTGATCACATGAATCTGCTACACAGCGACAGTCATAAACATGAATCAGTTGCCAAATGTCTGAATTTTGATCGCATGACTATGAGGATGTTGCAAAGGTCATAACTGTGAAAAATGGTGATAAGTCACATTTTTCAGTGCCATTGATCGGTCACTAAACAAACTGTTGTAAGTCAAGGACTACCTGTATATTGTATTTCTGTTATTAAGTGGCGGATTTTTTTTTGCCCTTTTGTCTCAGATGTTAAATAAATTGGCTGATTTTGTTTACATGTGTGTCCTAAAGCCGAGCTACATATAGCAGCTATATGAAGCTAATGATCTTATTACAATCTGCAGGCATCATATGATTTTTGTTTCCATGTGAAAAGTTTGCATTCCAGATCTTTTCTTGTCAAGGTGTCACAGAACTGTCTGGGTTAGTCATTCAACTACTTCGCACCATATCGGCAGAGATGGTAGGGATGATTTGAATCAGTTGGTCCTGCCCATGCCCACCTGCCCGCCTTCTTCCTTTTAAAGACTGAGTCCCACCAAGCCACACCCACAGAGCAGATAGGGAAAATTTTTGAATTTCACCCTGGGTCTGGGTGAGTTTGGATCAGTCAGTGTGTATTTCTCAGACTGCAGGAAGAAGTCAGTAGCAAACCACTTCTGAAAATGTTGTGAAGAAAACTATACAGAGGTCTTCAGGTAGTTGTCAGGAGTCAAGAATCAGTAGATCTACCCCCAAAATCTGGAAGACCTTCATGCCAAACACACATTCATCTTTCTCCTAATTAATTGGACTGGTTTTCTCTTTGTGTGGACCCCATTGGAATTATGTAAACGTTGGGATAATTCTTGATGGAACAGATTTAAAAATTGATGAATTTTATCCAGGACCTGTCAGGAATGCATAGTCCTGGGGGTTTGTTTGGAATATAAGTCACCTAACATTTGGGTTGGAAATATATAAACCAGGATAGACATTTTAATACTGTCTCTTTAAGGGAATGCTAAAACTGTAATTGGGTGTGGTTCCTCAAATGGCCATAAGATGGAGCTAGAAACCTGGGTTGTTCTGTTCTGTTGTTGAGAGAGTTGCCATTAATGCATTTCCCTATTGACTGTTGCTGATCATCATTATTCTTGATTTGATGTAAGTCATTTACTGAACTGTTTTTAATACTGGACTTTGTTATTTGGATTATCCCTGGACTGAAAACTAACTGCTTTAACTGTGAATGACTTGGACTGCTTGTTGGACTTTGCTTAACCGTTTACTGGAAGTAAAAACCTACATTTTACTAAACACTCTATCCATATGCTGGTTGTGTGTTATTCGTCACCACTCTCACTACGTCTCCCTGTGTGCACTCATTTTCCTAATGGGGAATTACTCAACAGGGTTAAAAAAGAATGACTTCACCATTCACTTATTACAAAGAGACTGTTTTATCACCTCTGCATGGTTAAATCGGTGCATGTATTAGTTGAATCTTTAGTTGGGCTCACACATAGCAACAGCCATTTGCAGTGTTTTTTTGGGGAGTGTCTTCCTAATAGTTGTCAGATCCAACTGAATTAAAATAGTGAAAGAATCAAATCTAACTTTCCTGCTTTGATTTTTTTTTTTTTAAATCCAAATATGCACTAGCAACTGACAAGTGTTTGGGGATCTCATTTAAAAATATTTAAACTTATTTATTTATTTAAATTAAATTAAATATATAAAAATATATATTTAAAAATGAAAAAGAAGTGTAGAAGTGAAACCTTTAATTTGAGGTTTCATTTTGAGGTATTTCCAAACTTCTATTTTATGAAAATGGCAAAAATGTATAGGAGAAAGTAGGAGGAGTTATTCTGTTCAAGAGGCATCCCAACTCATACCAAAATCAGGATGACAAATAATGATGCTGCAAATATCCTTTTGAGACAGTCACTTTGATTTGTGAAGATAAGTTGCCCCTTGAGAATAACCATTTCATTTAGCAGAGATCTACTTATGTTTCTGTATCCTTTATGGCCCAGATCAAGTTACCATAAACCCTGATGTTTAAAAACTTCTTCCCTGCCCTGAAGGTCAGCATATCCTTCACTTAGTGCCAAAGCATTGAAGCAGGGCCTGCTTTTGTTGAGGACTGAAATATATCAGTGAGTGGTGGTTATTTATTACATATCTCCCTGCTTCCAGAAGTGTAAAGTATAAAGTATGACTTTTAATTAACAAGCCCATTGTCCCTGTGCCTTGACGTGGAAAATTACATATCAGTTTCTGTACTGGTTAGCTGATGATGCTATCATTCCCAGTGACAATGTATAATCACTTTCTTCATTTTCCATCATCTGTTTTTGGGCGTTTCCCATACATTGTTAATTAGCAAACTGTAACAAATGACCAAAGATGATTTTATGTAAGAAGTGACCAAATTCTATCACATGCTGTTGGGCTGCAATCAATTACCAGCCCATTGATGTTTGCTAATCTTTTGAAATGCGATTTCCATGTTTATATTCTGCTAGTAAATCGAGTTTGGCAAGTCAAATATGTTGGCAAAGTCAAATAAGCTGGAGAAGCAAAGCGACCTGAATTCTGTTGGAAGCTTTTGAAGGCTGCTTCACTTTGTAATGAGATTCATTATAATGGGGAAAAATATCTGGCTAATTATTAATAGGGAGCCTTTGAGGAATTGTGGTTTATAAACTCTTTTTTGGTGCCAACTAAAGAAATATGGTAGCTGCTAATATTTAGCTACTAAATCCCTAAGACAGGAGGGGAAAAGGAAGAAAAATGGAACTACAAGCATGTGAAGAATTGAAAGAAGGTATTTAGGTGGAGTTGGTCTCATTCTTTCTTAAGTTTGTGTTTTACAGAGAAATAACATTCATGAATGCTACAGCGAGATTCATATGAGAAAATTAACCAAGCATACCAAAAATCTACGGAGGTGCTATCTAGAGCTATTGGTTGTACATTAGATGACAGCAAATCTACTGCCTTTCAGATGAGCTAATACTGGTATACATTTTTGAGGGATGAGGGCACTTTCCCTCATGGACCTTGGCAGCTATATGGACAAATCTTAGCAATTATTTGGGAAGTGGTTTATCTTTGCTTTCTTCCTAGGCTAAGAGAAAGTGGCTGGCACAAAATTATTGAATTTGTTTCCATCGCTAAGACAGGACTAGACTCCCAATCATCCTATTTTTATTACAGCACCTTTAACCATTAAATTAAACTGGCTGATCTTTTTTTAAAAAAAAAATTCTAAGAAATACAGTCCAAACACGTTTCCAGGTGTAGATTAGGTAGAATTCATCAGAAGGAAGATCGGAGAATCTTTAATAATATGTGGGAATAACCTTGGAAGCTGCTTACTTACTTCCAAGAGGTAGGGAGACAGCATAGTCTACAGGTAGATAATGGGATGGACAAGAGGCTTAGAAAATACCTCCCTAATTTCTTAGGGTGAAAAGGAAACTGGAAATTGGAATGTCAGACTTGCAAGAATCTGTTAATATGGCCTTAACAGTAAAGTAGAATTAACTTATCTGATGGTGTTTCTTGTCTGATCCACCTAATCAGGCTGACAATCTTTCAAGTGGGCAGTCAGTGAGTCTTAAGGACTCATTGCTTCAAGAACAATAATAGTAAAGCGCTCTTTTTATAACCCTGTAATCCATTAATTTTGAGTCATAAATTTCAAAGTCATTATTTTTGAAACAGAACCAAGTTCAGATAATCTCCTTTAATAAAATCTTACACAATTTCACTAAGAAAGTGATGTCTACTGTCTACTTATAGTTAAACAACATGCCTTAAAATTTTCAAGGTTGAGAAACACTGACATAGTGGTTGAAAGCAAAATGTAAGACCGAATCAGTTATTTTGAATTTGTGGTATATTTGAGCTTCTTTTTTAATAATCAATCATGCACATTCAGACCCACCCACATTATGTTTAAGCAGCCTATTTGTGACCTTAAATAAATTGTAAATACACCACCTCGTGGCTGGAATTAGATAAGTAAAATAATTAAGTAAAGATACAGATTTGATCCTAGAATCCTTTTTCCTGCAGTTTTGGTTTTTTTATTCTATATATGTAACATTCTATTGTACCTAGAGGGTTGAAATGAATATTGCATATATTTGAATATTGTATATATTAGAGGGGGTGACAAGTGTTAGTGTGTTTCAAATAACATTATTCTAGTTCTTAAGGTATATAATCAATTTATATATTTATAATCAATTATTTTAAAATGGTGGAGATTTTGCTTTTTTTACTCCTATTTTATATTTATTTTTCTGAATTGTGATATCCACAAGCTTATGAGAAATTAAGATGTTTACCATTGCAGAAATAAGCATCTGAGTTAAGATGATTTAAACATCTCCAATAGCAAATTAAATTAAACCTTTGTGTGCTGGTGATTTAGGGTTGGGTGTTCATCCCAATGTCTTCCACAAATTAAATTAATGATACATTTAGATATTTTGTTGCTATGCCTTGGAAATGATGTTTCTGGATTTTACATTTCTAAAATGAGATGATGCCAATACAGTGACAGTATTCTTTATCTCAAATTTTGTGTCTTTATAAAAAATAATAATCAAAGGTGACTGTTTTCCTTCAAGTAAATGTTAATGGCTAATTTATTTTTCACTTAGTGCTATAGGAAAACAAGTCCCGTTTTATCCATTGTCCAGGTTCTCTCCGCTTTTAAAATTAACTAGACATTATGTGACTCACTGGGTCATTATTTCCATAAATGTTAATTTTTCATCCTCAGAAGAGTCCCAGGGAAGCCTCTACCTCAGGGGTGTCAAACTCAAGGCTCTTGGGGTGCTTAGATCTGGCCCACAGAGCTGCTCTGGAAACAGCAAAGGACCGGCGCACGGTGCCTCTGCCAGAGAAAATGCCCCCCCAAGCTCTGTTTTCGCTGGGAGAGGGGTTAGCAAAGCAAACTAAAGACAAAACAAAAGAAGAAATGTTTCCCCTTTTCTATTTGAGCATGCAAGAAAGGAGAAAGAAAAAGAGAAAGAGGAAAGGCAAAGAAAAAGAAGGAAAGATGGGATGAGAGCAAAGAAGGAAAAATAAGGAAAGAGGGAAAGGAAGAAGAAAGAATAAGGGGAGGAAAAAGAAAAGGAAGGAGGGAGGGAGATAACGAGAGAGAGGGAAGTCCTGCCTTAGTACTTGGCCATCACAGGTGCCCCAACATGAGTGATGATGAGCTGGCCATGCCTACCCTGGCCCCCTGAAGTCAAACACAACCCTGATGTGGCCCTCAATGAAATCGAATTTGACACCCCTACTCTACCTTCTCCTCCTTGCCTGACCTATGGAACAAAAGGAGTGGTAGATCATGAGGAAAACTGCACCTCTGATCCCTATCCTAGTATGTCACCAAGGGAGGAAGAGCGCTCACCTGTAACTGGTGTTCCCAGCCAACCCAACTTATCCAGTAGCATCTCAGTCACTGCCTCATTCTTCCCTCATTAACCACTGTCATTAAGAGATTAGAAATTTCATCTTTAGATACAATGCAGACAATGTCCACTCACCCAGTTAGGTGCAGGGACCAGAGGAAGATGGCAAAGAAGGCAAAGATTCCATCTTCCCTTGCATTACACATCTTGTGGGTTTTGGAGAAGTGTAGTCAGAAGGCATGGTGATGCTTCAGCAACCCCAGTAATCCCAAATTTCATTGCCATGGCATTCTCTATCTCAAAGTTATCTCATTTGAATTACCTTGGTTTAATCACTGTTACCCTATAGCTGGCAATTCACCCAATGGAAGGTTACTAACAATTAGATATGACAAGTTTTAGTAGTATACAGATATAATTCAGATTGTGTGTTCCAGAAAATCAGATCACAGTAGGATTCAGTTATTGATGTCATGTACAGTATACTCAAGTCCATAAGAAACATTAACTCTGTTCATGGATGTTTGCTAAGGTCTTCTTCTTCTTCTTCTTTTTTTTTTGATAGAGTTAGTACTAAGTTCTTTTTCAATATGGGTAGTATTGACTTCTTTTCTACCTTCCCGAATAAAGCTATTAAACCACTCTCAATATAATTATAGTGCTTTTAGTTTTCAGGGATATATTGTCTATGTCAACAAATCTCAATATACATTTCAAAATGTTCTAAAATTCCATGCCACTTACAAACGCTGATCATGTAGCCACACACAGTTTTAAACACACTAGATCAGGAAAGGCTTGAATTCCAGTTGGAACTGGAACTTAGATACCTTGAACTTTCAAAAGTACAGGATATATTTTTTCTGCTTGTCTGCCAGTGGCTATTTATGCTGGAAGTGCAGTACAGTATTCTTGTTTTAAAATCAAGACTGTCATAAATCAGAGTTAATAAATGAACCTAATACTTACAGACTAAATCAGTCCCTTGGTAGTTCACATACTTAGTAATATGCTGTTCAGAAGGATGATAAAATGACACCACAAATTTTGATAACCCTCCCGGCCCCACTGTTTTCTGTTTTACTGTAGAAACCAACAAAGGTTGCAAGGCATCTGATTGGGTAGCTGGTCCAAGTAGAGTTTTTTTTTTATCATCTTACATTTATTGGTTTTATTGATGGTTGTAACAGTAAAATAGTGTAGACAAGCAGTGCAGTTGTATGACAAACATAGTTTTATAACACCATTTCAAAAGTTTTGTTATTGGTGTTAGTAACATTTTAGATAACATTTTCTGAAAATATCTTTTATCCCATAATTGTTTTCAGTTTTTTTCAATACACACACACGCACAAAAACACTTTAAACTCTTCTGTGTGGGCTCTTTTTTGTTTAGCTTGTGGGAGTTGTGTAATCACATTGGTGGAAGATTTGAGTATAATGGGAAATGAGCTCTGAGTGATTTAATTTCAAATGCCAGTATCAACACTAGTACCCAACTGCTGGGCCAGATGAAACACCTGGAAGTCCGTAGCAAGAAATTGGAGGTAACTCAAACTGGCTTTCCATGGGATTGGATACATTTTCCTGAGGCTCGAGTACACTTTTGAAATATGCTTTAGAAGCAGTTCAGTAAGAGAAATGTCATATTAAGTGTTTTTATGGGACTGGAATATGGTTCTGAATTTTGATGAAATCCATTACATTACTCTTTCTTATGCCACTTCAAAAGAAAGACCCTAGCAGCCAACTCAGATTAGACTGTTGGAATGTATTATTCATGGATCTGTCTTAGAAGCCTTCTTTAAAATTGAACTCAGCCCAATTCCTGCACAACTTCTGCTGACTTCATGGACATGTATTCTTGGCAGCATTTAGCAGTATTGACTTCTTCTGGTTAGTCAAAAGCATAGTGCTAAAATTTTGATTGAAATGGAAATAAACGAACTTTTAGCCTTGAGATTTGATAACTAGAACTGTTTATGCCTATAGAAGTACTGCGTGCTATGTTTTACTCTAGTTCAAAGAAGTGGACCTTTTATGAACATGAAAACATTCATTACTGTACATGTTTCTTTTTGACTTCTAGGTCAGGGGTGTCAAACTCAATTTCATTGAGGGCTACGTCAGGGCTGTAGTTGACCTCGGTGGTGGGGGCAGTTGGGCATGGCAACCGGGTGTGTGTGGCCAATGGGGGGGGCATGGCCAGCTTGATGCCACTCACTGGGTGTGGCTGACTGGGTGGGCATGGCCAACTTGATGCCACTCCCCAAACTGCTGGCATGTTTCCTATTTGCACTGGGTAGACTGGGCCAAAGCCATGCTGGGCTAATGCTTCCTCTTTGCATCAGGTAGATTGGGCCGAAGTGACACAGCTGGCTCCCTTACAGGTTCTGGCCCATGGGCCTTGTGTTTGACATCCTTGTCCTAGGGGAATTCCTTTAGAAGAATCCCAGTGAGACAAATGGAATTATGCTATTGTGTTCTTTGATTTTTTGGATTAACGTTTAGGGCTTCATCTACCCCAATTGTTATAATTCAGGGGAGTAGTGACAGGCATTTCGGTTAATAGTAATTTTATGAAATGGTATGTGTAAAATACATAAATGCCGATTCTATTCAGTTCCATGGACTGAAAAACAGTGTTAATAAGTGCTGGGAACCTAGTTTTGCTGCTTTACAATAGAGCATTATAGATAAAAAATAAAATTAGATTCCAAGATTTTGCTTCACCATACAAGAGATTATTATATGGAAGCCTGTAAATAAGATACATTGTTATATTGATAGGGAACATTTTTCATGTCTTAGATGCTGGCAGTCAAAAAAATTGTCCCAACTTGCCACTGGATGAATTGAATATGCAATTTATGCAAAATGTAGAATTGAAGATTCAGCTTTTTTGGAATGAAATAGAATGAGGATGAAGGTTTGTTCTCCGAGCTTCATAAACAGAAAAACACTGACAGGGACATTCCCTAAACTCCACTGAAGATGTTACCTATCCTAATAACAAACCTTTGGAAACCCAACCCACAAGCTCGGAGAACGAACTTTCACCCTCATTCTACACTTGAGCTACAAATATTCACCACTATTGCATGAAAAAGAATGTGTGTGTCTGTGTGTGTGTGACACACACACACACACACACACACATACACACACACACACATATATATATTTGTTTGTTTTCTTAAGTTTTCGCGGGTACTTACATGTATGGCATTCAGCTTTGTTCGGGTATTTTCCCACGTCATTGTAGTTGTGCTTTTAAAGTTGTAGCAACGTTTCAGCAGAATCTCATCTGGCATCATCAGGCTTCTGTATAGTGTGTGTGTGTGTGTGTGTAAGTTAAAATAATATAATTATATAATGCCAAGATTTCTGTAATTTGTTTTAGCAATTCATATGGCAATACTCAGATTTAAGTTTACATGAACTGAGCATATAACAAAGCTATAATTGAGCTCATTTGGGCCTCATGGGTTACTATTACAGAAATAAATATTGATTTTACTGCAAGAAAAACACTTTTTTTTTTTTTTTAAGAAAAGTAGAACCTGGTGGGGGACACTGCTTTTTTTCTTCATTTTTTGTCCAGAATCACTAAATCATTCAATCTCTCAATACTTTGAAGATATTCAGTTGGGCTAATTTTGACTATTCTTGAACAGATGAACTATCTGTCTGAAAAGCTTTGAATCTGTTTTTAATACATTCATTCAATCAATTTTATAATACTACTGGAAAAGAGACATAACTATACAGTTGTAAAGATACGCTTCTTCAAACACAAATAATACTATTTATTTTCTGATAAATATAATATTTCAGACTCCCAACCCCCATTTCAAACATTTTATATATAAAAGAACATGGATCAAATTATTACTGCTTATAGAAAGCAGTTTGCAGTGTTGGTTCTTCTATTGTGGGTTTAAAAAAATCTACCAAACTTGACTCAAGTTGTTTCTGTGAAAACTGTGAGTACTTTATTATGATTCATTTATAATATAACTCATATAAATAAATGTACAGCTCATTTTGTAAGGCCTTTTATCTTGTAAAAAATGTGTATAAGAAAAACAAATGTTACTGTTAATGTATAGGTTGTCCTTGACTTACAGCCACACTTGAGGCCAACATTTCTATTGTTAAGTGAGTTGTGTGTCATTTTAAGACCTTTCTCGCCACAGTTGTTAAGCTAATAACTGCAGTTGTTTAGTTAGTAACACAATTGTTAAGTGAATCTGAATTCCCCATTGACATTGCTTGCCAGAAGATCACAAAAGACCCCAGACACTGCAACAGTCAAAAATACATGCCAGCTGCCAAGCATCTGAATTTTGTTCACATTATCATGGGGATGCTGTGTGAAGAACGGTCATATATCATTTTTTTTTGAGTAATTTTGAATAGTCACTAAATGAATGGTTGTTAGTTAAGGACTACCTTTAGAGGGAAAATCCCAAATTTGTTTCATAGATGAAACTGAGTGGATGGTAATGGGAACCAGTTTAACTTGGCACTTACTTGAATTGAACAATATCGTTGCATTATTATTGTTGTTATCTATTCACTATAATTTAAAATCACGGATGACGGGTTTTTTTTAGCTAGCATTGGCCTTCAAATATTCAAGTTATTCCCAAGAATCTAGGAAACTGTCATAATGTTTATGTGCAGTATATGCATAAATGGCATAGTATATATGCAGATGTAACCAGAATGGACTTTGGCAATTGACTGATGACAATTTTGTCAATACACAGATTTTCTAAGCATTGTTCAAAGAGTTTTTGGAATGGCCCTCAGTTTGTTGTTAACTACTGGTATAGTCATGGCTGGTTTATGCCATAATCTTTCAATTTCAAATTTTAAAATCTTAATACTTTATGTTTTTCTCCAATTCTTTTTGTTCTATTCTATTATACCCTGATATTGTTACATCTGTTATTCACATTTTCTTCTTTTCAACCACAGTTAAATCTTGTTATTAGCTGAGACTTTATCAGTTTGTATTCAGAAATCCCACAGTATTTTAACCTTACTATGGTTCATTAGCCAAACATTTAGACTAGATTTGGCATTATTATCCACCCAATCTCATTATTATTAATAAGAGGATATCCTTAATCCATCTAAATGAACACTATTTGCTCTGATAGTTCTTCCAATGGTCAGTTTTATTTCTGTTTCAATCCATACATTGCAGTACAAGTCACCACAATTAAGCTAAGGGTCTAAATTTTTAGCTGTATTCTACTATACCCACGATACTTTGATCTTGTGCAACATAAATGATGTAGATCAAGGGCCACCAACCTTTCAGACTTCAGGGACCCCTAAATTCATAATTTTAAATCCTGTAGGCCACTAATATGAATTTTTTAAAAAGATAAATAGTATTTAGTGCAATGTAAAAAATGCAAATAAAGTTTGTGTGGACCACCAAAATTTTCTCATGGACCATTGATTGGGACCATCTAGACAGACATTAGTAGCATTCAAAGGACAATACAGTTTGGGTAGGGCTGAAAGAGAAGAAAGAAAGAGAAGATTTATAGTGTGAGAATATTTTGTTTTATCTTCTGTTGTCACTGGATGTCAGCAACAGTAGATAGATTAGAGCAGATAATCAACTCCACAGGAAGATAATAATAAGAAAATCATGCCAGTCTGATTGTGCTATAGCCACTCCCCAGTCTTATATTCCAGTGAATCAGGAATAGGCCTGAGTCACTTCTGAATGATAATGTTAATCTTTTTATTGGTCAGAAATAATGGGAATATTGGTTCGATGCACACATGTTAGGTTATCAGTGAAATGTTCTTTAACTGATATTTTGCAAAACGAATCACCTTTGGGGCAGCTGTTATTATCTTTTCAGGAGAAAAAGGCAAACCATTAACTCTGTACTTAACTAGGGAAATATAAGCAAGACTTGGCTTTCTTTAACATCTGTTGCATGACCTCCAGGAAATGATGAGGTGAGTTTTGAAGCTTGGCTAGAAGATTGTTCAAATCATGCTAATAATTATCTTTGAAAGAAGTTTTGTGTTTCATGGCTGCATCAGCAAATATGCGCTTTACAATAAAGCAGTCTGTAAGAATTTGAGAACATGTTTCATCCAGAGGTTAACCGTTATTTAAGCTTCGTGACGTTTATACCATATTGACTAATGAAGTATCTTTCTTGCATGGGAGAAAATGTGAGAAGATTTCTTTATATGGGTGGTTGCAACCTGATTGCTGTGTACACAATGGGCTCCTAAAATCATATAGGAAAATATTATATATTTATATAATGTAATATAATATTTTATATATATATGTGTGTGTGTGCGTGTGTGTGTGTGTGTGTATGTATGTATGTATGTATATATATGCTTATTAATAATATATATATTATATTATATAAATTGTGCTTCTCGAAGTAATGTGAGCTTGCAGCTGCTTGGCAGCCAAACCCCGAACCAATGAGAACACACCCCCACCCAATCAGTACACAGCCAAGCCCCACCCAATCAAGTCACACCCCCACTAGCAGTTAAAAGGAAGAAGCAGCTGCAAGTTCACATTACTCCGAGAAGCACAAAGCTGAAGACACAAGCCTGAAGATGATGAATGAGACTTCATCGAAACGTCGCCTAGCTACTTCCAATTTTACGTGGGAGAAAACCCGAATAACCAAAGATCCACATAAAAATACCCGCAAAAACCGCAGAAAACAAATATACACACATACACACACACACACACACACACACACACACACATATATGTTTTCTTAAGTTTTCACGGGTACTTAAGCTGAATACCACATATATATCTGTGTGTGTGTGTGTGTGTGTGTATGTGTGTGTGGTATTCAGCTTTGTTCGGGTGAGTAGGACCTCGTTGAAACGTCACCAAGATACTGTTAGGAATAACAAGGTTACCTAACTTAGTTTGGGTAAAATAATGTATGTAAACTATGATAGTAAGTTAAAGTGTGTGTCACTTTAAACAGCAAAGCATGTAATTTTGGGTGCAGCTGTAAAATCGCCATAAGAGGGAGCAAGAGAGCTTACTGTATTGCTGGCTTACTGAATTGCTTGCTGACAATGATGGATTGATGACAATGATGGCTTTTGCTGAAGGAAGAAAGGGGGTTTAAACTTCTTCATATCTCTACTGTGAGAAGATTTATTACTGGATTGATATTTGTAAGTTTATTGACCTCTTTTTCGACACTGGACTTTGCAACTGAATAATCCCTGGACGGACTGAACTAGTGAATGATATATGGACTACAAAAATGTTTATCTCAAATATTTTGCCTGCCTGCCTGCCTGCCGTGCAGATTCTGCTAGGGTGTATCCCTGGTTATGGGCCCAGGCTGCACAGTCAGACTAACCAGGATATAACAGGCTTATATAAAGTGAGAGTTAGTGTAGTTACACAATACTGTAAACAGACAGCTGTGTTTTATTAATTATAGTTTAATATCCAGAGAAAGATGGTACAAGTCAATTTACAAAGTTTGTCTCTAATATCCAAACTGGATGGAACAAACTATGTTTCATGGTCTATGAAATGCAGCCTACTTCTACGCAGAGAAGGTTTGTGGAGTATAATTCAAAACCCACCAGAGGTAGAGGCTTGGGATCCGGAGGATGAGAATGATGCCCAGAAAATACAAGAATATCAACTGAAGAATAAGCAAGCTCTCTGTATAATAGGACTGACACTCTGTGACCAGCAGCTTGTCCATATTCGTGGAGAAGAAACAGCTGCGAAAGGTTGGGAGAATTTAAAGAAGATTTATGTTCGAGACAGTGTAGGAGCACATATAAATCTTACACGAAAGCTGTTCAGAACACATCTTCAAAAGAATGGAGACATGCTGACTCATTTAAACACTATGAAGAGAATTTTTCAGGAACTTCATGAAAAAGAACTTATCTTCACAGAACTGCATCAGGTTTATATAATTTTGTCTTTGTTAAATGAGAGCTATGATGACTACGTAACTTCACTAGAAGTACTGCCAAAAGATAACCTCACATTAACTGACATTACTGGCAGATTAATTGAAGAAGCCAGGAGAAGGCTTGAAAGGGATCAACTCAGAAGGGAACAACCTCAAGAAGATAAAGAATCTTCGACAGCCTATACAATTAGAAAATGTTTTAATTGTGGAGGAAAAGGACATTTGGCTAGATTCTGCAAGAAAGGAAAACGCCACAATGTCAGCCAGAATGCTAAAAGGCATCAAAAGGATAAAAAATGCATAGAGTTAGCCATGTATAACAACGAAACTGAATAATAATTTATGGGTTGTAGATAGTGGAGCATCGCACTGCATAACGAAAGATAAAAGATTTATTAAGATGTCCACGAGTTCACAGCAGATATCGTTAGCTAATGGCTGGAAACTGAAAGCAAAAGGTGAAGGTATTGCACATTGTTCTTGCATAAAAGAAAATATAAAAATGTTATATGTACCACAACTTAAGTTTAATTTGCTTTCGGTTAGAGTTTTGGTTAAACTAGGTTATGTAGTTACCTTTAAGGGAGAAAACTGCATAATAGAAAAGGAAGGTAAAAAAGTGACTGCAATTTTAAAAGGTGAATTGTATGTGTTAAATGATAATCAGTTAGAGGTAGCTAACACAGTGTATAATAACGTTAAACCTCATGATGAATGCATACATTTGTTACACAGACGTTTAGGGCATATAAATTTTAAAATGCTTAAGCAAATGGTTGAACTGTCTAAAGGTATAAAACTGAAGCCTTGCAGTAAGTATTTGCACTGCAATGCTTGTAGTCAAGAAAAGAGCAAGGTAATACCAGCAAATAGAATTAATGGATTTAAAACTACAGAGCCTCTAGAGGTCGTTTTTGCTGATATTATAGGTCCTAAAAAACCAAGTGTGGGAAGTGCTCGTTATATACTAAGTATAATGGATCATTATTCTAGATATGGTTTCTGTTATTTAATGAAGAGTAAAACGGAAACATATCAAAATTTCTTTAATTGGTTGAAGTTTGCAGAAAGAAAAACTAAAAGGAAACTACTAACTCTTGTAACAGATAATGGTACGGAATTTATAAATAATAGATTCCAAAATAGACTGAAGATGGCAAGTGTTGAACATAAAAAGTCTGCACCATATAGGCCACAACATAATTCCTTTATAGAAAGACGAGGCCAAACAATACAAGCAATGGCTTGTACTATGTTGTCAGATTCAGGATTACCTGAAACTTTGTGGGAAGAAGCAATAATGTGTGCAAATCATATATTGAATAATGTTGTTAACTCAACAACAGGTGAATTACCATTCACACGGTGGCATAGTAGAAAACCTGACCTAAGCTACATGCACACATTTGGAGCACCAGCATGGGTGCATATTCCCACACAACTGAGAAATAAGGGGCAACATAGGGCTAAAAAGTTATTCTTTGTAGGTTATGAATCTAATCACAAATCATACAGATTCTCCTTAGAGCTGTGAGGATCGTCCAGATAGTGGGTGGAGCTTCAGTCTCTGCTGTTGTAGGCTGAGCTTAATTTCTGAGGAATGCTCCCTCCTTCCATCACGTGGCTCGCCACCTCGTTCCCCAGTTTATGCTCAGCCTCTTGCAGAATAGGCAGTGTTTTCAAAGTACTCTTGGCCGTCTCAGCAAAGCCTTATTTTGATTCATTACCTTTCTTCTTATCAGGTTGTATTTGGTTTAATTTTCTCTTTTAGCCCTGCGCAGTAGTTGGATTCTAAATCCCCCTGGGAAGCCTTCCCTAGCCCCAGGGGGTGCCAGGGGGAAGGCTAGCAAACTTTCCAAGCTACCCCCCCACCCCTCCCGATTGCCTTCTGCCGTTTTTTTCCTTTCGTTCTGCCATTGATTTAAACGCTCTCTAGAGGAAACTAAGAGTCAGATTTACTCCGTTCCCCCCCTCCCCCCCACCGAACGCTGCTGCTCGAAGGTTGTTTGCCTCTTCCTTCCTTGTCCTCCTCCTGGGGACCTTAGATTGCCCCTGGGGAGTTTTTCTTGCCGCTGCTGAGGAGACCTGTAAGCCCATGTCACAGGCGGCTGCCATTTTAAGCACCGCCTCGTGGCCGGGTGCCATTTTGTTCTTCTCCACCTTATCTCTCCGATCACTGCAGCATGCCGTATTCAAGCAGCAGGACCCATAGGCCTGCTCACAGTCAATTAAAGTTGTGAACTTTGCCTTTTTTTGCTGTAGAGGTTGTTGAGGGCTTCTCCCACAGTCTGCCTTAGCTGGCGCGGCTTACCTTACTCCACTTCCACCCAGTCCTGCCTGGGAAGGCAGTCTGGCATAGGCCTAGCCTTCGCCTTAAAGCCTCTGGCGTTCCTAGATTGATCGGACCAGCCTTTAAGACTAGAGGATAACAGAAGCAAAGAAGGAGGTTCTCACTTCAATAAATTTAAAAATAAATAAATATATATATAAATAAAGAAAGAAAGAAAGAAAGAAAGAAAGAAATTGAAATGAAATGAAATGATGAAATGAAATAAATAAATGAAATGAAATGAAATGAGATAAATAAAAAAGGGGGGGCGTAAAAATATTTCCCAGGGCTCCCGGCCTTGTTGTAGGTTGACCCCGGCGTGTCAACCGGCTTATATTGATCCTTATCATCTTAAAGAGCAATAATATGGAAGAAATATAAAAGGCGAGGCGTACAAGAATTCTCCAGGGCTCCCGGCCTTGTTGTAGGTCGACCCCTCTCATGTCAACTGCCTCATATTGATCCTTATCATTTTAAAGAGCAATAATATGGGAGAAATATAAAAGGGGGGGGGGCATACAAGAATTCTCCAGGGCTCCTGGCCTTGTTGTAAGTCGACCCCCTAGGCGTGCCAACCGCCTCATATTGATCCTTATTTTACTCAATTATCTTAAAATGGCAGAAGGCAATCCTTCCAGAGGTCTCCTTTGAAAGCCAAATCAAAACCCACCACCTTTGCAAGCAGGCTAGGGATTCCTCCAAAACCTCCCAGAGGGACACTTTAAGTCGCCACAAGGCGCTGGAAAAGGAAACCGATAAATGCAAAGAGAACCAGTTGGTCTAGCGGTTGGGGCACCACTCTAGAAACCAGGAGACCTTGAGTTCAAGTCCTGCCCCCAGGCAGGCAGGCTCAGTGCCTCCTGTATTACCACCTTCCACTCCTCCTACCTCTACTAACAAAACAACCCCCCTTTAGTCCATTCCTCCCTATCCAGGCGCAGGGTCACCAAGTTCCTGGAACACTGGCCAGACAAACACCAGAGGCTACCTTCGCAGCCGCCGGCCTACGCCAGAAGGAACACTCATACAGGAGGTTCCAGAGCAACTGAGATCCCGGAGGGAGCTAGCTATCTGCCAAGGAATCACGGAAGGACTCCAGCATATAGTTAGGCCAGGCCTACATCCACTGGCCACCATATCTGAACCTCATTCTGTAAGATCACTCCCACTCAAGTCGGCACCACTTCAGGATCAGGTACACCCTCAGGGGGAGGTTTCCCATTCAGTAGAGAGGAGGAGTCTTGACTTGGGATCCTTGCATTATAAGGAATCTTTTTCCTGACATGGATCCTTCAGAGGCTCAGAATCCGAGGATGAAGGTCTCCCCCAACCAACCCCCCCTTATACGGCTATTGTAACCCCAATTATTCAAGTCCCTCCTGTTCAGAGTCAGGAGTATCTTGGGATTAAGGAATCAGAACCCCTCTGATCCCTCCCTCCCCCCCGCTCTGGAAGGTACGGAGGACTCCATTTTAAACAGCCAGTGGGGGAAGCTGAGGTCATCCCAACTCATCTCATCTTCTTTGAACTGGGGTCCAATCAGTTGGCCTCCTCGGTGGCACCCCCTGCCCCTTCGGCCCACGATAGAGAAATATTCAATCTGGTTCCAGATCTCCTCCTCTCTTTGGGCACCCCGGAGGTTGAGGAGCCTATCGTAGGTCTGGCCGCTTCCTCCACCCTCAGCAACCCCTTAGAGGCCCTGAGATTGGAGGACAAACAAGCTGAACTGGCCGTTTTGCGCCGAGTTCACCAGGCAGCTGCTTGGGGCTATAGGATCAGTCACGGTCACCTCCTTCCTTACCAAGTCATCCATTCGCTCACTTCTCCAACTAAGCAGCTTGCCCCAGCCTCCAATGTCCGAGATAATCTGGACATAGCCAGATTAAGGCCGCCGTTGAGTTCTCGGCCGATGCCACCTCCCACTCGGCCAAGTTTCCCGCCCGGGCTATTTCCTCCCATCTCTCTGCCTGCCGTCTGCTCTGGCTAAGGCATTGTCAAGTAGACCTCAAAAGTAAAGTAGATTTGGCTTCTGCTCCCCTCAGGGAAATAAATGGGTTGGCCCATTCTCGAATCCCCTTCTAGTCGAAGGGAGAGAAAAAAAAAATTCCTTCCTTCCTTCTCCCGAAAAACCAGAACCAAGATCCCCACAGCTCTTTCGGAGAGCTCCCTTCACCCTCTTTTTTTCAGCCTTCCTTTTCCAGGTACCTAAGGCCCCTCCCCCTGGGTCGGGCCAGCCTCAGGACAGATCCGAATCCTCCGATAGAAACAAAGGGACGGCATCTCAAAAGGGGCCCTTTCGTAGCTCTGGCAGCAGACCACCCAGGTGCTCCAGATAGGCCACCTGACCCCCTCACTTCGGACGCCTGGACTAGGGCACCACCAGGCTTGCCCTTTCCCTCGAATCCTATCTATTCCCCCTGACTTCTTCATGCCATGCGCACTCTCCAAGAACCACACTAAGCGCAGCCTCATGAATTCAGCATTTTGGCATCTACTTGACATACAGTTCATCCAGCCCATCCCTCAGTTTCAAGGAGGACAGGGACCCTAGGGGGGAATGGAGTGTGATTCTAGATTTAAAGAGGTGGTTTAATTGCAAATTCAAAATCAACAAGTTGCTACCCATCCTACTGGGAGTTAGAGAGGGAGACTGGTTGTCATCCATTGACCTCTCAGAGGCATACCTACACATTCCAATCTGCCCTTTTCATTACAAATAGCTGCGTGTGTGTGTTACAATAACTTCCACTTTCAATCATGGCTCTCCCATTTTAGTGGGTTTCTGCCCCCAGAACTAGGGATCAGCAGTGATGGATACTTAAATTACCCGAACCTCTACCCAGGAACAGGGTCCCTTGCCAATTGGAAGAATAGCCAATTCTCCTCCTCCACCAGGATAGCTCACCTGGGGACGGTAATCGACACTGTGACGGGGAAGGTGTCCCTATCTCCCAGAAAATCCTCAGCATCAAAATTCTGTCAGAAGCATCAGACGCCTTAAGAGGGTTTCCTTTCTAGAACTATCTCAGTTACTGGGTGAAATGATATCTTATATTCCATTATTCCCTGGGCCCGTTTACTCTCCATATCCCCCCAGTAGTTCCTGCTCCCATACCAAAGAACCGGGTCAGCTCTCAAAGGGCTCCACCAAGGGTGCTCATGTCCCTCCTCGGGCGGACCAACTCGTCCATTAACAAGGGCTGCCTCCTCAAGGAACCCCCAAGCCTTACCATTGCCATAGACGCCAGTCTGTCCGGAGAGGGCGCTCACCTTCAGTCCCTTACAGCTCAGGGCAGATGGTCAGCAACAGAGAATCTGTGCAACATAAACTGGGAGGAGCTTCACGCCGTCCACCTGGCACTCTGCAGCTTCCTTCCCCAAGTACTTGGCCGCCACATCCTCATCCTCACCGACAACATCCCAACCAAAGCTCACTCCAACAAACGGGGGCACTCAATCCTCACTCTTAAGGAGGGAGGCCGAGCACTTCTGTCGGAGGGCCGAGTCTCTTCCTTTTTCCCTCAGGACAGATCACACCGCAGGTGTCCCCAACACCAGAGCAGACTGGGTTAGCAAGGCCACCATAGTCCAGTCGGAGTGGCATCCCCTCCCTTATCTGTTCTCGGAGGCGGCATCCATTTCGGTCCACCAGTAGTGGACCTATTTGCTTCCCACCTCAATTCCCAACTCCAAAGGTTCGTTGCAACATTCCCATCCCCAGGGGCGGAGAACCACATTGCCCTACGGTGTCCAGGCCCACGGGTCCTCTTTACGCATTTTATACTCTGGTGTTGGTGCCCATAGTCCTCAGAAGGTACTTCAAGAGAAAGCGGAATTGCTCCTGGTAGCAGCCCCGTAGTTCTTGTTTTGTGGACCTCTGCAGCTTATCAGTGCCCCCTCCCCGGAGCAGCCCAGCAGACAGAATCTCCCTGTCTCAGGGTCCTCTTCTCCACCCGAACCCCCAATGGCTCGTTTGAAGAGGGAAAACTTCCCCAACAGGATCATTGATACCAAGTACTTGACTTTCTCCTGGTGGGTCTCAGCAAGGGGCTGTTCCCCTACACATTAGGACGTCAGGCAGCAGCCTTACCTACAGTCATCTCCCGTAAAGAGGCCTCCCTCTCCATCCCCTCCCTCTCCATCCCCGTATTCGGGCCCTTTGAAAAGGGGTCTCACATTTACGTCCTTCGTCCCCCCACCGATACCCAACCTGGGACCTCAACAGGATCCTTACCTCCCTCACAAAACTGCCCTTCAAACCCTTAGGAGAGTTTCTCTTCAGTTTTCTATCATACAAGGTAGTTCCTCGTAGCGATCACATTACCCCTTAGGATGCCAGAGATTGCTGCGCTGTCCATTTGGAAGGACCCGTGTGTATTCCTTCCCGACCGGGTGGCCCTCCAGCTTGACCCTTCATTCTTGCCCAAGATCAATTCGGTTTTCACAGGGCTCGGGAATTTATCCTCCCTCTCTTTTGCCCCAGGCCAACGCAGGAAAAAGAGAGACTATGCTACTTTCGGGTCGTCAGACGTGACTGGTGGACTTGCATTATACGCACTGAGGCCTTTCATAAGCCCAAGGCCTTGTCTCTATCCTTCCAACCTAAATCACAAGGGCTCAAGGTTTCTCCAACCACCATAGGCCGTTGGATAAGGTCGACCGTGGCCAAAGTCGTACCAGGCTCAGCCCCTTCAGGTGCCCAGGGATATCACGGCTCACTCCACTAGGAGTAGGGCAACCTCAGCTGCCTGGACTACCCAGGCCCCAATAATCAACATTTGCCAGGCAGCAATGTGGGCCTCCCCATCGCCCTTCATTAGGCATTACAGAATTGACACATATGCCTCAGCAGAGGCTTCCTTCGGCAGAAGGGTCCTTCAGAGGGTACTCAGAGAACCCGAAGAGTCTACAGACCAGGCGGTGCCCCTCCCGTAGGACAGGACCCAGCTTTGGTATGTCCCACTATCTGGACGATTCAAGCAACTCTAAGGAGAATGGGCGTTGGTTCTTACCTGACACGCCACTTCTCTGAGAGCTGCAAGGATCGTCCAGCCCCTCCCTTTCTTTCTTTCACCGTCTGGTGGGGTCTTGTTTCGGCCAATGCACTTATAAGTCTAGTAAGATGAGAGCACGAATTCCTGTTTCCTCTTGTCTTCGCATAAACTGGGGAACAAGGTGGCGAGCCACGTGATGGAAGGAGGGGGCGTTCCTCAGAAATTAAGCTCAGCCTACAACAGCAGAGACTGAAGCTTCACCCACTATCTGGACGATCCTCACAGCTCTCAGAGAAATGGTAAGAACCATGGTCAGGTAAGAACCAACGCCCATTCTGGGAAAAAGATACATCTAGCGTTTACTGTAGTGCTAGTGCACAATTCCTTGAATATGTAGGATGGGAAAAACTGGAACAAGATTCAAGCAAGGATGTAATCATAGAAACCTACAAAAGATCAAAACAACATATCAGTAATAAGAAAAGTACAATTAAAGAGGAAGTACAGGAAGAGCACATAGGACCAGAAGAGGAAGAAATAGGTGAACAGGAAGAAATAGATAACCAGGAACAGGTAGTACATGAAAGTCCACCTGTAAGCCCTGTAATACCTAGACGTTCAACATGTGAAACCAGACCACCTGACAGGTACCAAGCAAGTGCAGTTTGCCAAGTTAGTAAAGTTCCAACTACTGTTGAAAAACTTAGAATGTATCCTGCAAAGGATCAAGAAAATTGGCATAGAGCAATGGAGAAGGAATTAAATTCATTGAAACAAATGGAAGTTTATGAAAATGTTAAATTACCTCCAGGTGAAAAGTCCATTGGCTGTAAATGGATATTTAAATTAAAAACAGGTAAAAATGGGACTGTTTCCCATAAGGCTAGTTTGGTAGCTTAAGGATTTAATCAAAACTGCATGTGATTATGATGAAGTATTTGCACCGAGTCTAAAGGCAACAACCTTGAGAGCAGCTTTAGTGTGGGCAGCTAAGAAGAACTATATTATAAATCCCTTAGATGTAGAAACTGCCTATCTGCATGCACCATTGCAGCACGCTATATACCTAAAGAAACCTGTAGGAATTAAGGATGATGAAACAAATAATGACTGTTGGAAGCTTAAAAAGAGTCTCTATGGATTAAAACAATCTGGTTACGAATGGAACCAATATATTGTTAAGGAGTTAAACAATATAGGATTTAAAGCAGGTTTAGCTGATCCATGTGTACTTAAGAGAGAGACAAATGGAATAGTGTCATTATTATTGTTGTTTACAGATGATATTGCATTAATTACAAAAACTAATAATGAAGCTACTGAAATAATATCATTATTAAGTAAGAGGATAAAATTAAAGCAATTAGGAGAAATAAAACAGTATCTCAGATTGACAATAAATAAAACCAAAGGTGGCTATAAGATATCTCAAGAGGATAAGATTTATCAATTACTAAAAGCATACAAGATGGAACTTTGTAAGCCGGCAAAAACTCCAATGAGTAAGGAATTTGGCCACACTGATGCTCAAAGTCCAAAATTCGATAAGACCATTTATCAATCACTAATTGGTAGTTTATGATACATTAGTAATTGGTCAAGGCCAGACATTGCCTATAGCATTAATCAATTGGCAAGATTCAATGCTGAACCCACTAAACAACACTGGCAAGTGACAAAACGTATATTAAGATATCTTAAAAGGACAATGCACTATGCATTGTATTTAGAGCCAAAAGATGATCTGATTTTAAGTGCATATGCTGATGCAAGTTTTGCAACAGACATAAACACTAGGAAATCAACTTCAGGTATGGCTATACTGTTAGAAAAGCACTGATTGGTTGGAGGTCAATTAGACAGCAACACATAAGTATGTCCACAATGGAAGCAGAATTTTCATGTCTATCTTTATTATGTACTGATTTAATTCTGTATAAACAGTTGCTATTAGATATGGGAATAACTGTTAATGATTCCATTGTAGTATATGAGGACAATCAAGCAGCCATACGGTTGGCTACAAATATTGCTGTGAAAACGAGATCTAAACATACAGATCTTAGATATCTGAATGTAAGACAATCTGTAAAAAATGGTTTGATAAGATTGGAATATTGTATGACTGAAGAAAATATTGCTGATCAGTTTACAAAAGCCCAAGGTTCAGTCAAACACAAAGAAAGTTGTGATGACTATGGTTTAAGGATGTGTGTATGTATATATATATATATATATATATATATATATATATATATATATATATATATATATGTGTGTGTGTGTGTGTGTGTGTGTGTGTGTGTGTGTGTGTGTGTGTGTGTGTGTATGTATGTATGTATGTATATATATATATATATATATATATATATATATATATATATATATATATATGTATGTCTGGCATTCAGCGTTGTTCGGGTATTTTCCCACGTGGTGCTTTTAAAGTTGTAGCAACGTTTCAGCAGAATCTCATCTGCCATCATCAGACTTCTGTATGGTGTTGTCTTGAGTCAGACTTTTACAGTGGTTTCAGATTTAAATTTGGGGCAGCTAACCGCTACCTCAACGCCCAATCCCACCACCACCCAGCACAGATAAAAACACACTAACCGCTACCTCAACGCCCAATCCCACCACCCCCCAGCACAGATAAACTCCGTGGCTAAAACACTAATTACTAGAACCAAACGCCTGGCAGACAAGACACACATTAAGACTGAACTATGCACCCTGACTAAAATATTGACAGCCAACGGCTTCCACAAAAGCAAAATCACCAACTTGATCCACAAAAGCACACTGAGACACAATAGAGACCCAGAAGATGAACAGACCCATGGAACAGCTGTCCTGCCCTACATAAGAGGCACTACAGACAAAATTAGTAAGATTCTATACAGACACCACATCAAGACTGCCTTCAAAACAGACAGAAAAATAGCAGCCATCCTCAGGAACCCCAAAGACAAAATTGACCTGGAAAACCAAGGCATATATGAAGTCCCCTGTGCATCATGCCCGGCCACATACATTGGACAGACCAATAGAAGAATAAGCACCCGCCTGGATGAACACAAAAATGCAGTCAAAAAGCTGGAACACACTTCCTCACTTGTCCAACACATGGAAGCCACAGGTCATAACATCAACTTCAATGGCACCAAAACCCTAGCCATCATAGAAAATCCCAGCCACAGAATCATCAGAGAAGCCATAGAGATTGAAAAAAGACCAGAAAGCATGAACAGAAGAGATGATTCCACCAGGCTGTCAATCATTTGGAAGCCTGCACTCACAAACAAAAAAATCTCCACACCACAAGCCAGGCAAACACCTGGGCACAAACAGATCCCCCCTGATACCTCCAGCTCAAACACACCCCAACCAGGCACCCAGATGAAACCCAGCTTCCTAACTAATGATAGCCGTCCATTTACCCGAAGCCAAGCTGCACTAAAGGCCTCCAATAAAGTAACACAATATTGCCAGCCAATCAAGATACAAAAAGAGCCCCCCCCCAAAAAAACAGACAGAAGATATTAGTAGTAGAACACAGCACACTCCAAGACCAATAAACACAGACCAAGACTCTCAACCAATCAGGAGGAAGAAAAAACCATTCTGACACAGCAATAGGCTGCCCCAAATTTAAATCTGAAACCACTGTAAAAGTCTGACTCAAGACAACACCATACAGAAGCCTGATGATGGCAGATGAGATTCTGCTGAAACGTTGCTACAACTTTAAAAGCACCACATGGGAAAATACCCGAACAACGCTGAATGCCAGACATGTAAGTACCCGCGAAAACTTAAGAAAGCATTCATCTGCCATCATCAGGCTTCTGTATGGTGTTTGTGAGTCAGACTTTTACAGTGGTTTCAGATTTAAATTTGGGGCAGCCTATTGCTGTGTCAGAATGGTTTTTTCTTCCTCCTGATTGGTTGAGAGTCTTGGTCTGTGTTTATTGGTCTTGGAGTTTGCTGTGTTCTGCTACTAGTATCTTCTGTCTGTTTTTTTTGGGGGGGGGCTCTTTTTGTATCTTGATTGGCTGGCAACATTGTGTTACTTTATTGGAGGCCTTTAGTGCAGCTTGGCTTCGGGTAAATGGACGGCTATCATTTGTTAGGAAGCTGGGTTTCATCTGGGTGCCTGGTTGGGGTGTGTTTGAGCTGGAGGTATCAGGGGGGATCTGTTTGTGCCCAGGTGTTTCCCTGGCTTGTGGTGTGGAGATTTGTTTGTTTGTGAGTGCAGGCTTCCAAATGATTGACAGCCTGGTGGAATCATCTCTTCTGTTCATGCTTTCTGGTCTTTTTTCAATCTCTATGGCTTCTCTGATGATTCTGTGGCTGGGATTTTCTATGGTGGCTAGGGTTTTGGTGCCATTGAAGTTGATGTTATGACCTGTGGCTTCCATGTGTTGGACAAGTGAGGAAGTGTGTTCCAGCTTTTTGACTGCATTTTTGTGTTCATCTAGGCGGGTGCTTATTCTTCTATTGGTCTGTCCAATGTATGTGGCCGGGCATGATGCACAGGGGACTTCATATATGCCTTGGTTTTCCAGGTCAATTTTGTCTTTGGGGTTCCTGAGGATGGCTGCTATTTTTCTGTCTGTTTTGAAGGCAGTCTTGATGTGGTGTCTGTATAAAATCTTACTAATTTTGTCTGTAATGCCTCTTATGTAGGGCAGGACAGCTGTTCCATGGGTCTGTTCATCTTCTGGGTCTCTATTATGTCTCAGTGTGTTTTTGTGGATCAAGTTGGTGATTTTACTTTTGTGGAAGCCGTTGGCTGTCAATATTTTAGTCAGGGTGCATAGTTCAGTCTTAATGTGTGTCTTGTCTGCCAGGCGTTTGGTTCTAGTAATTAGTGTTTTAGCCACGGAGTTTATCTGTGCTGGGTGGTGGTGGGATTGGGCATTGAGGTAGCGGTTGGTGTGTGTTTTCTTCTGGTATATGGTGTGTCCTAGTGTGCCATCTGTTTTCTTGTAGATTAGTACATCTAGGAATGGTAGTTGTTTGTTTGTTTCTGTTTCCATGGTGAACTTGATTTTGGGGTGTGCGCTGTTTAGGTGTGTTAGGAAATTGTTTAGGTTTTCTTGTCCATGGGGCCAAATCACAAATGTGTCATCTATATATCTTAACCATAGTTTGGGTTTGAGTATGGCATTAGCCAGGGCTCTGGATTCGAATTCTTCCATGAACAGGTTTGCAATGGCAGGTGACAGTGGTGATCCCATGGGGGCTCCTTCAATTTGTTTGTATCTTTGTCCTTTGTATATGAAATATGTGTTGGTTAAGCAGTGTTCTGTTAGTTCCATGAGGTGTTTAGCTGGTTGGTATTTATTTTTGATGATTTCGAGGGTCTTTTTTATCGGGACTTGAGTGAATAGTGAAACCACGTCAAAACTTACAAGCAGATCTTCTTGCTCCACGTGTAGATCTTTGATCATTTCCAAGAAGTGGTATGCATTTTGTACATGAGAAGCTGCTGTTTCAGCATGGGGCTGTAGCTCTTTTGCTAGGTGTTTAGCCAGGTTTTGTAGTGGTGCTCCTCTGGAGCTGACTATGGGTCTGAGGGGTATGCCTTCTTTGTGTATTTTTGGGAGGCCGTATAGTTTGGGGCATCTGGAAGATTTCTCTCTGGGTATGATCGTGTGTTGGATCTCTTTGCTTATGTGGCTGGTTATAATTTTCTTCTTGGTTAATTTTTCCAGATATGTGGTTGGGTCTGTGTTTATGGGTTTGTATATGGAGTCTTGGAGTAGGTCTGTCAACTTAGTTTCATAGTCTTTTCTGTCCATTACTACAGTGGCATTCCCTTTATCTGCTGGGAGGATGATTATGCTGCTGTCTCTTTTCAGGGCTTGTAGCGCTTTAATTTCATTTTGCTGTAAGTTGCTTTTGGGTGGTTTGCTTGTGCATAGAATGTTGGTAACTTGGTGTCTTATTTTATCAGCTTCATCTGTATTTAATTTAGTTAGGCTGGATTCTACTGCACATATGATGGATTCTGTGGGGATTTTTTGGGGTGCTATAGCATAATTGAATCCTTTGGTTAGGACTTCTGTTTCTGTTTTGGTGAGTTCTCTGTTGAAAACATTGTACACTAATTGTTTCAGGTGTTGTTGTGAGTTGTTGGGGGTTTTCTTGTCATGTTCTAATTTCTTTAATTTTTTCAAGAGCTTTTCCTGTTTGTAAATGTTTGCAGATTCAGCTCTCCAAGTTGTAAGTTGTTTTATCTTGTCCCAAAGTAGAGGGTGGATTTTGCTGCTCAATTCCAGGTGTAGTGCTAGCAAATCTTTGTTTAACTGATCTAATTGGAATCTCTTACTGTGGAGCTCGTTCCTTAGTAGAGCCATTTCAGTTCTTTTCAGGATACGTTTAGTGGCTACTGTGCTTTGATGAAATGTTAATTTGAAGCAGGTTGGTGTAGTATTTTTTTTTTTGAAACAAATTTTTATTAATTTTAAAGATAAAACAACACATCATTAACCATTAAATACATAAACACATAAAACCTCTTAACATTGTAAATCCTTACAAGTCAAACAAAACATTATTTTTATACAGCATAATTCCAATTTATCCCATCTCCATATGGACACACAAATATCTTTCAGCAAATTTCTCATTATTTCTCTTTACTCCTATTCAATTTCATTTCTCTTCCATATTTATCCATTTTATAGTCATCATATTCTTTTCTTTCTGGCTTGTTTAAATTATTCTCGTCTAACATTCCTCCAAGGTTTTATTGATTCTTTTTTCCTTTTTTTTTTATAAAAAACAAATTTTGTTAGTTTTACCATAAACACAATACACAAACATACAAACACAAAACATAAACAAAACTAAAAGATCTTTTCTGAAGGTTGTCTGTTCCCGGGTTAAAACTCTTTACACAGACACAAATTCAAACATCATATTCAACCCATATCTCCTTCCATATCTTATTATCATTTTCTTTTTTATATATATATATAAAAACCATTTTTATCAGTTTTATAAAAACAATGCACAAAGAATCAAGGCATAGCAGCTTATAAATTCTTTTCTAAGAAAAAATAATAAAAAAAGACCAATAAGGCATAACATTTCCAGATTATAATATCAATATTTCATATAATATTAACTTCATATCTTGTCCCTACTTTTCTTTTCCATCCAAATTATTTATTAATTAAAATTTTATTGCCTTTTATCAATATACAAAATCCAAAAAAAAACAACATATATATCCTTCCATATCTTATTACCATTTTCAACAACATTCTTTGTCTGTTCTATTTCCAATTATCCATTCATCTTTTTTTTCTTCTACTATACTTCTCCTGTACACCAATTGGAGTAACATCTATAACTCATTACCCTAACTTAGAAATACTACATATAGCAATCTTTCTTGGGATTCTGTTTAAAAGATTCTAAAATTACATAATAAATTTTATATTCTAAATATACATATAAAAACACACTCTTATATACCCTCCAGAATCCCTCTTTTAATCTAAATTAAATTCACCCAATGTCTCTAAATAAACTTTTTTTCTTTAAGTCTTGCTTCCCCCCATTAAGGCTTCTCCTCCCCCCCTTTCTCTCTTGCTTATTCTTCTCCTTGCCCTTTCTACCCCTTTGCTTTTTCTCTTCGCTTTTCTTGCTCCTTTTCCTTTGCTTTCTAACCTTGCCTCCATCTTTTCGCTCATTTTTCTCTCTTTTGGTTGTTTTTATAATTCTTAAAATCCCCTTTTTCTTATCCTTTTTCTCCTCCTCTCCGGAAGGGACCCATTGTTCATCAAAGATGGCTTCTTCTTCCTCTTCTTCCTTGTCCCAGTCCTTCTGCTGCGTAATCAACTTTTCAACAGAACATAACGCCATTTCTAAGAATTGAAACAAAGCGCCCAAAGTATCTTCTTTTTTATATTTTTGATATTCAATCTCTAGTTCATCCACAGACGATGCCATTATAAAAAGGGAAACTTTTTCCAAAACAACCACAAGTATTTTTAATCAAAGACAATCAAAAGCAATTAAAAAAAAAGTTCCAAAAGTTAATACTTTTCTTCCTTCTTCTCTTTCTCTTTCTGAATTAATTTTTAATCAAAGAGGTCCTATTACGATATATCTTCTTTTGGGATCCACAAAGACGTTCTAGACAATCTCCTCCTTTTTCAGCTTCTGCTCCAATTTTTTTTCTCCCTTCCCACTTGCAATGACAATTTTAAATAATCAAAAAAACCATACCTCCAGCAGAGATTTTCCAATTTCTTAAATTTTTCAATGTCCAAAAATCCCTTTGTCTCTTAGCTTCAGCTTTCAAAGCAATCCACTTTCAATGTCTAATATATCCAAATATTTCTGCTTTTTCCGTGGGGTGGGAGAGTAAAAAAAAAAAAAAGTTCCCTTTAACAGCTTCTCCGCCGCTTTTCGCTCTTCTTAGGGATACAATGTATCCTCCAGCAATTCAAGCAGCTCAATTCCAGGCAATTTAAAAGGTGTTACTTGACCCGGCTCAGACAGAACTTTCACTCTTCACACTTCCTCCAGCACAGTTCTTACCCGGTTGCTGGCTTCTTCATGGCGGCCATTGCTGACCGCCGCTCCACCGCCTTGGGAAAAAGGGGTTTTCCCGGAGAAGGGGGGGGTCTGCGATACCCCCACCTCCCTATCCGACTCCCCTCTCTCTTCAGCTGTCCCTGCAGGGCAGCCATATCCCCCTGACCCATCTGGATCGGGGGTACCTCGACGGCTAGCACAGCAGGAATCGCGAGCTGTCGCGAATTCCTGCTGCCCCGAAGCCACGCAAACCGGAAGTTTCCAGGTTGGTGTAGTATTGTTGTCTCTGCAGCTGCGTAGGAATTGGAAGTCACATAGTATTACTGCTCTTTTAATTTCCAGTTTCTCGTAGGTTTTGATCTGGTTGTTTATTCCCTCCCCGTAGAGGTTTGATACAAGTGACACTTCCTCACTTGTCCAACACATGGAAGCCACAGGTCATAACATCAACTTCAATGGCACCAAAACCCTAGCCACCATAGAAAATCCCAGCCACAGAATCATCAGAGAAGCCATAGAGATTGAAAAAAGACCAGAAAGCATGAACAGAAGAGATGATTCCACCAGGCTGTCAATCATTTGGAAGCCTGCACTCACAAACAAACAAATCTCCACACCACAAGCCAGGCAAACACCTGGGCACAAACAGATCCCCCCTGATACCTCCAGCTCAAACACACCCCAACCAGGCACCCAGATGAAACCCAGCTTCCTAACTAATGATAGCCGTCCATTTACCCGAAGCCAAGCTGCACTAAAGGCCTCCAATAAAGTAACACAATGTTGCCAGCCAATCAAGATACAAAAAGAGCCCCCCCCCAAAAAAACAGACAGAAGATACTAGTAGCAGAACACAGCAAACTCCAAGACCAATAAACACAGACCAAGACTCTCAACCAATCAGGAGGAAGAAAAAACCATTCTGACACAGCAATAGGCTGCCCCAAATTTAAATCTGAAACCACTGTAAAAGTCTGACTCACAAACACCATACAGAAGCCTGATGATGGCAGATGAGATTCTGCTGAAACGTTGCTACAACTTTAAAAGCACCACGTGGGAAAATACCCGAACAAAGCTGAATGCCAGACATGTATACATATACATATACATATATATAATATATTACCCAAAAGGGGAGCATGTTAGGAATAACAAGGTTACCTAACTTAGTTTGGGTAAAATAATATATATAAACTATGATAGTAAGTTAAAGTATGTGCCGCTTTAAACAGCAAAGCATGTAATTTTGGGTGCGGCTGTAAAACCGCCATAAGATGGAGCAAGAGAGCTTACTGTATTGCTGGCTTACTGAATTGCTTGCTGACAATGATGGATTGATGGTTCTACTGCTGTTGCTTTTGCTGAAGGAAGAAAGGGGGTTTAAACTTCTTCATATCTCTACTGTGAGAAGATTTATTACTGGACTGATATTTATAAGTTTACTGACCTCTTTTTCGACACTGGACTTTGCAACTGAATAATCCCTGGACGGACTGAACTAGTGAATGATATATGGACTGTTTGATTATGAAAAAACTCTTACTGGAATAAACTATTTAACTGGCACAGTGTATCTGTTTTACTGAGTGTAAGCTACAGAAACGTTTATCTCAAATATTTTGCCTGCCTGACTGCCGTGCAGATTCTGCTAGGGTGTATCCCTAACAGATACTCTCAATCTTACATGGGATAAGACCCGAACATGCCAAAACCTGCATACCTGTACCTGTGAAAATCTATGAAAACACACACACACACGTAATCAGTCAGGTGTATACATGTGTATAATTTTCTTCTGTATTAACAAAACTGTATATAGCTATAGGACATTAGATATCACACACTATCTCAGTGGTGGCTAACCCTTTTGGGCTCCCATGCTGAAAATTGTGCATGCACTCACACGCTCATCTGCCAGCACCCAGAAGGCAATGCATGTGCCCCCCACGCCCCCTGTGTATGCATGTGGGACCCCCACATGTGCCACATATCTCTGCGCATGCATGCGTGATCCTCCTGTGCACGCCATGCATCTGCATGCACGCATGTCTCCCATGCCCCCAGGCATGCGCACCATATACCCAACAATCAGCTGTTGGGTGGGCCGCGCATGCACATGTGCAGTAGGGCTCTTCCGGGCAACCTCTCGTGTGCCAGCAAAAGTGGTTCTGCGTGCTATTGCTGGCACACATGCCATAGGTTTGCCATCATGGCACTATCTGATCAACTCACCAAATTCCAGTTTGCTTAATAATTTTCTCATACTTTTCATTTCTTCGTTAGCTGTGATTCAGCTCTTGCAATGACTCTTTGAGGCTTTAGTTGTCATGATTTTTAGATGAGAGACTTACCCTAATCAGCTCCTAAGTTCTAGAACAGAGGTTGACAATGTTTTTGTCTGTAAAGCCCAGGAGCTATTATGTGATGGATTATGAGAACATTTATAGTCGCAGATGAGCAAATCATGGGCAAATTTATAGTAGAAAATTGGACTCAGCAAGTGAAGACCCCTGCTCATTTAAATGTCTTGCTGAGCAACAGCAGTGTTGGACTCAATTGTGGTCAAATCTTGAGGATTATCTGTACTACCCAGAATTTCATTATTGCATTGGGGGGTGTGTGTGTGTGCATGCGTATATACATAAATATTCTAAATAAGTAGTACAGTAAAGCTTGAGCATTCAGAAAGTTGGTTTATTTGAAAAGTCACCTAAAATAGATTTAAAACTAGCACGTAATTGAAATACATATTTTTATTTGGGTTTTTACAAAGGATAAACCATAATACAAATAAAACATCTTTTTTTGAAAATAGCATGGTCCCAGGTTATCACTTCTTCATACAGACACAAACTCAATTTCATGCTCATTTTTCTGTTCCATTCCATATCTTATTCCTGTTTTACATTTTGTATATAGTTTTCCCCCTCTTTTAATTTTCTCAACTTTATTTTGATTATCTCATCTCAATTCATTACATTATACTTTTGTCTGTCCTGTTTCTGTCCTCATTAAACAAATTTTCCCCTGTAGTTACTAATTGGAGTATAACACCTTTATATCTTTTAATTTTATCCATTCAACTCTTATTTAAGCTTCAATGTATACCTTTAAGATCATAACATTCAATATAATACATAACTTCCAATCGAATTCTGCTTGGTACATTCTTAAAATACACACTATATTCTTAAGAAAAGGTTTTATATATATATATATATATGGATCTTTGGGTTTTCTCTCGCGTAAGATTGGAAGTATCTAGGCAACGTTTTGATGAAGTCTCATTCATCATCTTCAGGCTTGTGTCTTCGGCTCTGTGCTTCTCAGAGTGATGTGAGCTTGCAGCTGCTTCTTTTAACTGCTCGTGGGGGTGTGACTTGATTGGGTGAGGGCTTGGCTGTGTTCTGATTGGATGTGTGTGTGTTCTGATTGGTTGGGGGTTTGGCTGTGTTCTGATTGGTTGGGGGGGTTGGCCGTGTTCTGATTGGCTGGAGACATGTTCTGTTCAGGTGGGGGCTTGGTTGTGTTCAGGTTAGTCTTAGTTGCTGGGGGATTTGAGCTGGTGAGCTGTGATCCTGCTGTTTGGCTTCGCGTTCGTGGTCGTGCTGCATCTTCATGGTGGGGGTCAGTTCACTTCATGTATTGCTCAGAGGGGTTTGAAGTGGGTAGTGATGTAGCTGCAGTGCGGCTTCTGGTCCGTGGTCATGTCTCATCTTCTGTGTGGGTGTGAGTCTGCTCTCATGGGTGTGGGTCTGGTGTCAGACAAAATCAGCAAGATCCTCCAAAAACACAACATTAAGACAGCATTCTGCACAAACAGAAAGATATCCACCATCCTAAGAAACCCTAAGGACAAAATCGAGTTAGAAAATCAAGGAGTATACGAAATCCCTTACACTGCCTGTCCCACCACATACATTGGACAAACTAACAGAAGAATAAGTGCACACATTGAAGAACATGAGAACTCAATCAAAAAGGAAGAACCGACCACTTCCCTGGTCCAACACCTCAAAGCCACAGGACATGAGATTGACTTTAAAAATACCAGAACTATCGTCAAAACCAAACACTTCAGCAGCAGAATAATCAGAGAAGCCATAGAGATAGAAAAACACCCACACAGCATGAATAAACGAGATGATACCTCCCACCTACAAGCCATTTGGAAACCCGCCCTCATGAACAGACGAGTACCTAACATGAAGAATGACACCAGACCCATACCCCTGAGAGCCACACAAGATGCCACCACCACACTTTCATGTAGAAAGCAGACTCACACCCACACAGAAGATGAGACACGACCACGGACCAGAAGCCGCACTGCAGCTGCTCACCAGCTCAAATCCCCCAGCAACTAAGACTAACCAGAGCACAACCAAGCCCCCAACTGAACAGAACATGCCTCCAGCCAATCAGAACACAGCCAACCCCCAACCAATCAGAACACAGCCAAACCCCCAACCAATCAGAACACCCCCCCCACCCAATCAGAACACAGCCAAGCCTCCACCCAATCAAGTCACATCCCCACTAGCAGTTAAAAGGAAGAAGCAGCTGCAAGCTCACATCACTCTGAGAAGCACAGAGCTGAAGATCAAGCCTGAAGATGATGAATGAGACTTCATCGAAACGTTGCCTAGATACTTCCAATCTTACGCAGGAGAAATCCCGAATAACCAAAGATCCACATACTACCTGCGAGAACCTCAGAAAACATGTATATGTATATGTATATGTATATGTATATATGTATATATATACTCATTCCATTCCAATTCAGTTCTATCATTAATATTCATTAAAATATTCATTAACAACTTCATTAATAATAGTTAAAATGTTACCATCCTAATTTAATTCTCTCATTCATTTTATTTCATATATTTATTAACAAACATTCCACTAGATTACGATAAATATTTTATCCATCATTTTAATCATATTTTCTAAAATTATTTCTATTTGTAATATAACAATACTATCTTATGTACCTTTGCAGAATCTCTTTTACAATTAAGTTTTCACCCATTGTCTCTAAACAGGTTTATACTTTCAATTCTTATACCTTTTCTTTGTTTCTCTATATCTTGTTTCTGTTCTTTATAACTTCTTTTCCTTTCCTTCTTCTCCCTCTTCTTCTTCCTTCCCTTTTTACCTCCTTATCTCTCTACTTCAAATTCTCTCTTCTGTAATCCCCTCTTCTGTTGCTTTCTAATATTATACTTATTTTTCAAACTATTCTTTTTTTTGGTTGTTTTTTCAAATCTTAAACTTTTCATTCTCTTTCCCCCCTTTCCCTTTCTTCCCCCACATAAAATTACTTGTTCATTAAAGATGGCTTCTTCTTTGTCCCAATCTTCTTGTTCTGCAAGCATTTCTTGTTGTTTCTCATAGTTCCAGATCTCCATTTTTAAGAGTTGAAATACAAAGCCAAAAGAACCTCTCCCTTCTTGTGCATCTTCTTTATACTTTTTAAGTTCCATTTTCAGTGCTTCTAAAAGTGGTACCATTTTAAACATTTTTAAACAACCACCCAATTGATTTTAGTCATTTAAATGCAATAACCAAAAATCCAAAGATCACCAAGTAATCCAAGTAATCCAAAGAATGTTTCTTCTTGCTTCTTTTTTCCACTTTCTCTTCCTGGGGTTCTATTATTTTGTTGCCAGGTTTCAATTCAAATGTATCTTTTAGGAATCTTGTTGAGATTTCACTGTAAATTCCTTTTAATTCCAGGCAGTCTCCTCTATTTTTCCAGATCCTGCCCTTTTATTCTTTTTCTCTCCTTTCCTGCTTTTAAAAGCTTTTAAGTATCCAGAAATCTTTATTATCCCTTTGACATTTTATTTTCAGCTTAAATTCCTATCGATATCAAAGTGATTTTTTTTTTCAATTTCTTGCTTACATCTCTTAGCTGTCAGTATAAGGAAAGAAAAAAAAAAAACCAAGTCCTTTCCCTTTCCTCTCTCCTTCGCTGCTTCAAAATCTTTGGGAGCAATGTTATTTTTTTATATTTTAAATTCCAGGGTACCTTAAGGTGTTGCTTTTCTGGTTTAACCCGGCCAACTGAAACTTTCTCTTCTTATCTTCCTCCTTCACATTCTTTTCCAGTCGAGTTCTTTCAGGTGGCCATTTCTGACCACCACTGAAACCGCCTTCGGGAAAGGGAGTAATGGCCAGCTGAGGAGGAGAGATGTGGCTCTCCTCAACCTTGCTGGCAATCTCCCCCCTCTTCACCATTTCTACGGGATGGCTTAGCCCCAAAACCAGCCGGCTCAGGGTGCTCCAGCTGCGAGCACGGATCAAAACCATGCACGATCACAGTTTCAGTCTGCCAGCGAAGACCCTCAAACTGGAAGTCCTCATAATTGAAATACATATTTCTGCATTTGGCATATGTGTGTCTTGGGGTAAAGGTAGCCCTAAACTATGGAATTAGAGTCATGGTGGCATGTTAGTGGAACTTCATTGCCCTTTGGGCTTCCTTTGTTCTTTTTCTCATCATATTGTTCTATGTTTGGAAATCAAAATCCCATGTGCAATTGGAAACCTGAAAAGCTGATTAAATGCAGAGAATGGCTGAATAAATAAATATATCACCAAAGACAAATGTTTGTTCAGCATTTTATATAGCCTTGGGAAAGGAGAAAATGTTTGTGGGACATGACATGAGTAGAGAGTGAAATGTCAGTTGAGTCTAAAGTACTAATGATTTAATCAGTCATTATTTGATGAGTCACATAGCTGCTAGAGGACAAGGAGAATAACTATGTCCTGTAATCGTTCTGTTAGTTCTCATTTGAAAGACAAATAAATCAAATTGAGAAAGTGTCAAAATGTATATGTGTTATTTACCAGAAAGGAGCACAGCTTGAAGGATATATATGTTTGTGCTGCTTCTATCATCTACACTGTTTCAATTTATGGATGCTTACTCTAAGAGTAATCCTGGTGATTTCCCCAGAAAATGTATTAAGATATCGCACTTGTATATACATTTATGTATTCTCAAAAATTGTTAAGCTTGGTATATATTAAAAGATGTTATAATTACCAATAAAATTAGTTTGTAAAATAAGCTATTGCATTTAAAAAAAAACACTAGATGTTTGTATATTAATCAGTTTGTCTGAAACAGAAACCAGAAGGATGGACAGACAGAAATACCTACTACCTTATTTCTTTTTAGAACAAGGGTAATTTTTTTTACTGACAAAAAAAGCAACATGATGAAATATTGGAAGGAGTAGAGATGGGAGAAGAGATAACTAGGAAAGAAGGAAGGAAGGAAGGACTTTGCACCTTCATGACCGCAGTTACCAATTACTTTCTCATCAGGAAAAGCCTCTTTTGGGATATTTAGGAAAATTGCTAAGTATCCGAATTTTGGTCACGTGACCATATGCATGCTGCAATGGTCATGTTTGTTTATTCATGTCAGAAGCATCACAATTAAAATAATTGTGCCTGCTATAGGACATAAAATTTAAAATATAAATACCAGATTAAAATTTGTATAAATTAAACAGATCTTAAGCTGCCTGGGAAAGCCAAGGGAAATCATCAAAACCATTAAATAGCGAAAGTTGGAATATTTTGGACATGTGATGCAAGACCCGGAAAAATACAGCATACTTGGCTTAATCCTCCAGGGAAAGATTGAAGGCAAATGAGGTTCCAGGCAGAAGAAGAACATCATGGCTTCAAAATCTAAGAGACTGGTTTGGAAAAAACTCAGCAGCACTTTTTTATGTGGCTGTTGATAAAAATAGGATCTCCAACATGGATCGCCAATGTCCCATGACGGATGTGGCACAAGAAGAAGAAACGGATCTTCCCAGGAAATAGTTGTATGAAAAATAGTCACATTTCAGTGCTGTTGTTCCTTTAACTGAATGTTTGTAGGTTGCGGACTACCTGTAGAAAGGGAAAGGGAGAAGGTGAAATTATTAAATGCAGAGGAATTTAATTGCCTTGGATGAATGCAATTAATTACATTTAAATTACCTTTCATTACAAATTAGCTTCTATTCTCCTCTTGCCCAATATTCTGGAGCCTTAATTTCAATCATGCCACTCGAAGGCGAGATTTCCGGTTCAAATGCACAATGCAGATCATTTTCTCTGCTTTTCTTTAGCTGAGAAGCCTATAGAAAATGTCTTTTCTTTTTACCCAAACCACACAGAAGTTTCTGTTTTATCCTCCTTGGAATTGCAAGCAAGAGAGGCAAAACTGACAATGGAAATATGTCACGCCACAAGATGCTTTCAAAACTCTGAAACCCTGAAGCTTTTATTTAAAGCCCCCTCTCCTGAAATAATGGCAGCAAATGCTTTTGTGCTCAATGTGAACTGGTTGCCCTTGAACTATGTTTACTGACCCCTCCCTGCTTTTTCTGTTAATTGGTACCTCAGATTCAATACAAATTAGTGAGGTTGCAGAGGGCAGGTGATGCCATTCTGTTTTGATAATCCTTGTCAGCAGCATCTGTATAATCTCTTTGTTCAATTAAAACAAATGTGGGCTCACAAACTTTGATAGGTTATTGCTGTTGGTTTAATTCACAGGTTAAAAAGCCCCATTATGGAATTGTCACAGCGAGCAGGGACACATTACCACTCTTTGTTTGCCAAAATTGGTATGAAAATATTCAAATCCCTAATATGCATAACTTAGATTAGGAATGCAGCTTTCACTCTGGTCTTAAAATTCATCAAGGGAATCTTTATGAACGCTCTTGAAGCAATAAAAAAATAAAAGTGTGGAAGGTGGGAGAGAAATAATGGAAAATCATTGGGCAATCTTAACCTCTATGACATGGGTGTCAAACTTGCCATGTCACATTGTGGTCATGTGATGTTTCATGACTTTTCCCCATTTGCAGAGTTGGGATGGGCATGGCCTGTGCGTGACACATCCGTCCTGCGGGTTGCCAATTTGTCACCCTAGGAAAACCATCATAATATGCATTTCTGTCTTGAGTTTTTCAATTTCTTCTCTTGTTCTAGTTGCATCCAAAGTAGAGCATTTGTATAGTAGTTCTCAACTTACGACCACAATTGACCCAAAAATTTCTGTTCCTAAAGGAGACATTTGTTAAGTGAGTTTTGCTCAATTTTATGACCTTTCTTGCCACATTTGTTAAGTGAATTGGCGTATTTGTTAAGTTAGTGACACAGCTATTAACTGAATCTGGCTTCCCCATTGACTTTGTTTGTCCAAAGGCCAAACAATGATTACATAACCCCGGGATACTGCAACTTATTTATATTTATGACACACATATTTATATTTACCTCGGGGACCTGGGGTGGACGTGGCCAAGGAGGATGTGGCCAGCTTGACATTATTCAAGTTGGTAGCACCTGTGGTGGCCCAAGTGCTTTTCCAGGGCTCCCGAGCTCTGTTTTCAACTACAATGGCCTCCTGCAACCCTCTGCCAGCAAAAACAGAGCTTGGGAAAACCGACTGTGGCCCACCCTAGCTCCATTTTTACTGGCAGAGGCACTTGAGATGTTTCCTGTTTCACTGTTTCCAGGGTTGGCCCCCCATGGGCCGGATGTAAGAATCCTAAGATCCCGCCGCCAGGCCTTGAGTTTGACACCCCTCCTCTATATGAAAGATAGACATAATGACTGCTTTCCTTCTCCTTCACAGAAGTGTAATCACTGTTGCCGGTTTCCATCCCATAATTTTGTGGGAAAGGGATAGTGCATTTAAAACCTAATTGTCTCTATAGCCATTTCATACAGCGCCCGTAAGTACAGCTCATGCTCCTGAGAAGATATCATTCAAGGTCTTAGAGCTTCTAAAATAAAGCTTCGGTAGTGGGTAAGTTTGATACAGGTAATCCACAAGCATTCTTAAGCAAGGCAGGTTGTTAAGTGACTTTTCCATTTTACAACTTTTTTTTTTTTGCCAGAGTTGTTAAGCAAATCACTGAAACTGTTAAATAAAACATGCGTTCATTAAGTGAATCTGACTTCCCCTTTGCTTGTTGGAAACCGACAGGGACAGTTATAAGTTGTGATCTCCTGACTCCGGGGACAGTGCAATTGTCATAAATATATGGCAGTTGCCAGACACCCAAATTTTGGTTATGGGACATGGGGATGCTGCAACAGTCATAAGTGGTCATGTCTCTCATTTCAGTGAAGTAATTTTGAATGGCCACTAAATGAATGATTGTAAATCACGGACTACTTGTAGTAAGAAAAGGTATCTGAGCCTTGGTAGTCAAATAGATGTGTGTTTCTTATCACTTTAGCAAATCAGAGAGAAATTTTAAGTGCTGGCATTCCCATTTTATAAAAATATAAAACCAAAAACAGCTTAATTTTGTATATTAATATTTTTTGTTTGGGTGCTGAAGATTCACTGATTTTCTCTTCCCATTGTGTGCAACTGGAATACAGCTACTCTCTTAGACATAATTTGAGCAGAAAATTATATCTAGAATTCTCCGTAACAATGGATTATCTCCATTTTTCTCCATGTGCCAGAACCAGTTGTACTATCTTTTGAATAATCGTTATTTTGCTTCCTCTTTGAATTGCAAATCAGAATTTATATCAGCCCATAACAAAAAGAAAAAAACAGCAAACGGCAAAAACACAAATATTTCAGGGGATGCAGTATCTAGCAGTGTTTCCAGCCACAAGAACTTACTCTATAAGTCCTTGAAAGCTTTTCAGCTGGCAAATCCTTTCTGGAGAATCAAAAGGACAAGTGACCTTTTAGTCACCTTCCTGTCTCAAATGCATTACTTGAGGATGCCCTCCAAATTGATACTGGCGAAAGATACAGGTCTCCGAGGAGTTGTAAGTGAATTTAAATTTCCTCATCTGACCTCTCTTTTTCTGTTGTAGATTCCTTCTCCAAAAATACAAATCTCGTATTTGAATGTACTTCATGTATAGAATAAAAAGGTTTTGAAAAGCTTGAAAATGGTATTGTAATTGGCATGACTTAAATAAATGCTGGCTGAGTAAAAGGAAGCTGAATATTTCAGACACAACATAGAAGTATGTGAGAATCTACTACTAAATTTACAACAAGTTTATCATTTTCCTGATGCAGTTTGCTGCACTGATGCTTTGAATTTTACAAGGTCTAACATGCAGTCAAAAACATAACATTACTTAGTTTAAGTTTTTGCTGGATGTGTTTGAATTTGGTGACAATTTTAAACGACAACATTCTGATTTGGTAATAAATGCCCACTAGCTCCATTGCCAAGCCATTTCTTTTTAAATTGGGCAATCAGCATTGGAATTTTTGTCATATTTGACTGAATGGTTCTTTTATTGATATGTCTGAAAGATCAGGGAAATTTAATCCTTTTCTTACATTTATATCTGACAAACTTCCTATATTTGATGCCCCTAAAGATGTTGGATTTCAGTTCCCAGCAAGCCTTGTTGGTGGCATCACAGTGGACTAACTGGTCTATTTGTGATTTAGTCTTATTATAATAATAATAATTGTTTTAATTTTTAAATACTCTGTAGTGTGATTGTGATGTGATGTTTGGGGCAGTGTGCTGGAGTAGCTTTCAAATTTCATTGTATTTGTGTAATGCAATGACAATAACTGTCTATTCTATTCTATTCTATTCTATTCTATTCTATTCTATTCTATTCTATTCTATTCTATTCTATTCTATTCTATTCTATTCTATTCATTTTTAACATCATCTGTTTTTCCTACCAGTTACCATACCTGTTGGACCATTTTTCTTCTGAAAATTTATGGAGATCTTTTTTTTCCTTTTCCTTATATTCTTGACATTTGTTGGGAATTTATGGAGGTAAGCTAGATTCTAGGAACCATAGGGAAAAATAACTTTGGTTCTGTCCTCTCTTAAGAGTTCTGGACATCTTATTCTATTACCCCTTCAACGGGGGCACTGCCAACACAAATCAAATTTACTGATTAGGAAAACAAAGAGTTTTTTTAAAATATCCAACTTGTGCACAAAAAGGCTCAATATCTTGGCAAACATACACTGATAGGAATGAACAAAAGAAGGGTCAAAAAACCAGCCAGACTTGCAAGTTTCTGTTACTGTAACTCAGGGCTGTCAAACTCCCTGCCTGCAGGCCAGATGCATCACATGCTGGCCACGCCCACACCTGGTTTAGCAAAGGGGGAAAAAGTCCCAGTACATCACATGACACTGCTGTGACGACGTGAATTTGACACCCCTGCTGTAACTTTACAGTGAAAGTAGTATTTTAAAAATTTACTTCCTAGTCTAGTCTACTTTGAAGGAGTAACATCATTGCTTTCTCAGCTGATTACTAGTAGACTTTCAAATGGAATAAAGGGTTTGGTTGACATCTATAAAGCCTTTTATAGCCTATGATCTGGATACTCACCTCATTGGTAGGTTTGGTTGGCCCCAACCCTATAGATCAGGGCTGTCAAACTCGTGGCCTGGATGTGTCATGCGCTGGCCACGCCCATGCCCGGTTTAGTGAAGAGGGAAAAAAGTCGCAATACATCATGTGATGACGCTGTGATGACTCGAGTTTGACACCCCTGCTGAAGTTTGTATAAAGCCACCCCCTCCCCCACAGTCTTATAGCTAGAACTGTAGTAGGACTCTGAAATAGCATGGTGGTTGGCTGGAAATGTTTGTTTAATTAACTTCCTTGATGCATGCTATGTATTGTACTGTTACATTTCTGCCTTGTATTGTTACTTGTTATTCTTAGTTCATGTTTCAATCCTATTGGGTAAGTAGCCTAGAGTCATCTAGGCCAGGGGTCGCCAACCTTTTGGACCTCAGGGACCACCAAACTCATAATTTTAAATCCCAGGGACCACTAACTGGTTCTGTGGGCATGGCCTAATTTGTGGGTGTGGCTTGGTGATCATGTGACTGGCTGGACATGGTTTGTATATAAATATTGATTTTTTATATATAAAAAAGCAACTTTTAAATCAGGCAAAACAGGCGGGCAGATTGAGTTGCTCACAGAATCACAGATTCATTCAGAAATCTATCTATCTGCCATCAGCTAGCTCAGTCTTTCAAATTTTCTTGCCGTGAGTCTGCACTGAACTTGCTTGCAAGCAAACCTTCAGTTCTAAGAGAGGTTCGTTTGTGCTTAAAAGCAGAGCCAAAGATCTAAATCCAACCATTTCCCGCTCCCTAACTAATCTAGATCTTCCGGCACAGAAGAACACCTCATGGTTAGAAAAAAGAAAAATAGCAATTTGGTAGGCAAGTTTGCTGGGTAAGGAGTGAGTGGGCAGGAGGGTTTCCGCAGGCCATGTGCGCTGCGCAACCTTGTATTTCTGCGCAGCCTGGATTAATTGCTTTGGGCGGGATGCTCTGGGGGTGAGATTTCTCTGTGGCTCACCAAAATTTTCTCATGATCCACCAGTGGGCCGCGGCCCTCCGGTTGGCAACTGCTGATCGAGGCATAGAAATTGATAAATAAAACAGCAGTCCCTATGGCTGGTTTTCCTTCCTAATCTGAAAAAAGTCTGTGACTAGAAAAAGTTTGAGATTTGATTGAAATATGGGAAGCCAAGGAAATTACAGTCAGCTGGACAAGCAATGATGATGTTTATTTATGTATTTATTGTTATCTCGGTTTTATTATTTTTACTAATAACTCAAGGCAGCTAACATATGTAATGCTGCTCCTCCTTTCCTCACAATCCTGTAAAGTGGATTAGGTAGGCGAAGAGAGAGTGATTGGTCCAAAGTCACCCAGCTGGCTTTCATGGTTAAGGTATGACTTGAACTCAGAGTCTCCCATTTTCTAGCCTAGTGCCTTAAACATTAGACCAAGCTGGTCTATATCGGTTTATATACTGCTTGATGTAACCAGGGTCTTCATGTATGCAGAGCTCTATAATCCACCCAAGAAAATATTACTGCATTTTTTCTTCCCCAAAAAAGTACAAGAGTAATTGTATTTCCAACAATGAATGCTGTTTTAAATGAATAATAAATTTCTGGTATCAAAGTGTCTAAGCAAAGATATCTCACTTGATTTGGCTTATTTCATTAACTGTGATAAAGAGGGAGGACAAATACATGTTCTGCATTCAAAAGGTCTGGCTGTCAAAATAGGCCTAGGATGGACTTCAGTCAGAAATCCTAGAAAGTCTTTTTAGGTGGATTAATGTTCTAATTTGATAAGTGACAATTACAAATATTCTTGTCCTCCCATGTATATAAGATATGACAATAAAATTATCTTCTAATCCTGGAGTATTGCATCTGCATTTACTTATGATCTCATTCTGAATTTTGAGATAGTTAACTGTTCATTGTCTATTTTTATTTCTCTGGAAATCAAAAATGAACATTTTTCCCCCCAAGATTTAAAGAGGAGCAAGATGTTCACTCAGAAATGTCCTGGGAAATTGCTTGAACTTCTGGGACTTATCAAGAAAATAGTGTTCAGTGTGATCTCTTAATATGAGATTAAAGTAAATAAAAATGATGTGGGAGGATGTAATTTGAGGAGCAGTTCCAGGTGTGGTAGGTAGGAAAATCTGGAAATTTATACACAGCTGAGAATATAATCCCTAGAGAATTTTAAATGGAAGAGTATGTTTTGTTTATTAGCTATGCGTTTATAATTTGGAAATGGTTCTGCTAAAATGTACAAACTGTGAGACCAGTTTTATTTAAAAGAAAATGGAATTAGGTTACCTAAATCCAGACAGCTGGGTACATTTAATTTAGAACCCAATTTCTTTGAAAATTCATTATGGCATGGATTTCTTGATTCTCTTGCTAATATCTTTTATTGGTGTACAAGAGAGGGGTTTCCCCATTTTACTGTAAAGGATGACTATGAAGATATTCTGTGCTTACAGGTAGTGAATACAAATAGTCCTTGACTTACGACCACAATGGAGTCCAAAATTGCTGTTGCTAAGCAAGCTGGCTATTAAGTGAGTTTTGCTTCATTTTACAACCTTTTTGGCCACAGTTGTTAAGCGAATTACAGCAGTTGCTAAGTTAGTAACACGGTTGTTAAGTGAATCTGGCTTCTCATTGACTTTGCTCATCAGAAGGTCACAAAAGGTGATCACATGACCCCTGGAAACTGCAGCCATTATAAATACATGGCAGTTGCCAAGTGTCTGAATTTTGATCATGTGACCACCGGAATGCTGCAATGGCTGTGTGAAAAATGATCATAAATCACTTTTGAAAGTGCCACTGTAACTTTGAATGGTCACTAAATGAATGGTTGTACGTCAAGGACTACCTGTATTTGTAAAGTGCCACAGCTTGAATGACCCTTTTAATTAAAGAATGTTAGTCTAGACCATGGGTGTCAAACTTGCCCTGTCACGTCATCATGTAATGTATCACAATGTTTTTTCTCTTTGCAGAGTTGGGTTGGGCGTGGCCTGTGCATGACGCATCCGGGCCCCCTGTTTGGCATCCCTGGCCTAGAGTATGTCATTAGTGAATTTATTCTAGGAATATATATTGGAAAATGAGGCAAGTGAAGTATATAGAAGAATAGGGAAATTTTAGGGAGGGCCACTAGTATAGATCAAGATATGGTTCATACCAAGTAACAGAGAAACATTATGATCCATCAGCTCACTGAATGCAGCATGTGCTGATTTTAAGTCAGAATTTCATTCTGTCCATCAAAAACAATCTACAATAAAATCTGGAAGATTCTGAAGCTGACCATTGCCTGCTACTTTTGATTATATGTTATTAAAAATTAGATGTAATCTGGAAAGACATTTCACAACTATTCTGCTAGCTCTTGAAAGGAAGCTAAGGAAGGCTGTAATTCTATTTTTTTCCTACTATTCAACTGTTATATAAATAATTTAGTCACCAATAATCTGTTTTTATACCTTTTTAAGACAAAGAAAAGACTTGTCGCATAAATGATGCAAATACTTCCTCCAAAAGGAAGAATCACGAGGGCCCTAACACAATCAATATTAACACAGAAGTTGAATATTAATTGTTGAAAAGCTGAAATTAGAAATTTGGAAGTAGAGGCAGCTTTGATATCATTGTGAATCCCTGTCCATTGTTGTGGTAGAATGTGCAAGATTCCAAACATGGAATGTTGATGGTCTTGTATCAAAGTAGCACTGTGGAGAAGATCTTTTTTCATTGCCAGATGCATAGAGACATACATAAATATTTTATCTTCTTGATATGCTGTCAAGACTACCAGAGCATGCTGATCATGAAGATTTGCAAATGGTGTGGATATTACAATCCCTTTTAACAGGCAGAGTTCTTCCTTTTTGTGTTGTAATGTAGAAAAACTGATCAGGAAATGACTTTTAAAAAAAGAGAGCAAATTATTAGATTATATTATGTAAAGTTTGCATGTTATAAATTATAGTTCAATATCGATCAGATGGGTATCTGATTGATATTAAAAATATCTTTTTTAATTTTTATTATCTCACATTTTTATCTTTTATAGATTTTATTCTATCACATATATGTGTTAGCAGCATTGGAATGACACTGTAGAATTTAGAATTGTAGTCTTTTATATCACGTCATTAAAATTAAACTTATTTATTGCAGTAATATCTGCAGTTGTATTTTATATTGGCTTTTGAATGAACGAAAGATTGTTATTTTTATTAAATATAGAACAGCTGTGCTTTTTGCAGTATTTCCAAAATGGACAATACCGTAGTATTTTCTGTTTTTCAGATTTGAAAAACTGAAAAGTCAAATAGATTATTTTAGTTGTATTGGGGAACTTCTTTTTAAATAAGCCTTGCTTTATAATCTTTATGATCTCTTATTGTTAATTGCCCTATGTACTGTAAGTTGATGCGTAAATCAAGAGATTGTTGTGAAACATGTTTCTGGTTATTGATGGGTCGTCATGTGTCCCATTGAATCTGAACTGATGGTTGTGCCTTGCAGTGATAGTATTTATCCTTGACCAATTGTGTAGCAGTGATAGTATTTATCCTTGACAACTAATTATTTATTTGTTTAGCTTCTGTTGTAGTTTTTAATAGTGAGTTTTGCCTTACAACAGGGGTGTCAAACTCAATTTAATGGAGGACCGAATCTGGGTTGTGTTTGACCTTGGGGGGGTGGCAGGGGGTATGGCCAGCTCAAAATTATTTGTGTCAGGTGTGCCTGTGGTGGCCCAAGTAAAAAACAGGCTCCTGACCTCAGTTTTCTGCTGCAACAGCCTCCTACATCCCTCTGCCAGTGAAAATGGAGCTCCCCCAAGCTCCATTTTCACAGGCAGAGGCACCACAGGCTGGTGATCCTGCAGGCTGGATCTAAGCACCCCATGGGCCGGATCCAGTTCCTCGGGCCTTGAGTTTGACAACCCCTGCCTTATAATTTCTCTTTATGTTCTCAATGTTCATTCAAGTTGACTCTTTTACATAATGAAATTTATTAGCCCCTGCATTTCAAATTCCAAACATTTGTGACCAAATTCTACTAATTTGGAAATTTTGAGTGACAATCCATATCTTACTATGAATATTAGCAAAATATTACAAGAAGATGTTTTGAGATTATGCTATATTGTTATAGGATCTGTCAGAGGAATGCTAATGCATTTGCTGGGAATACAATTTTAAGGTCCCCGGTTTATTATTATTATTTTAAATGCTCTATATTTCATTTGATTATCAAAACTTGAAAACTTTCAACTGTTTGAGTAAGATTTCTGGAAAGATTTCAGGTAAGCAAACTGAAATGATAGACTGTAGGCATGGAAGTGGCTTGGTGACTTTTGGCCAGTTTCTCTATCAAGTCTAGACTAGGAAGTAAACAACGACAGCAACAACAACAAACTGCCTATCAAATTGTACTGGATTAGTGTGATAGATCAGAGCCCATGACCATCAATCAACAAAGAATATTTTATGATACAAATTTAAGCTGATAATGATGGATAATGTATGTATCATATGTATGTACATGCCATCAGGAAAGGATGCTCAGATCACACACACAGACATACAAAAACATTGCTGAACCCTATTAACTATTAAGTGATATGGAACGTTGATGCTCTTGTATCAAGTCTGCACTACTATTACTGTTAATATTCTCATCACTCCTTATCACCTATCCCCTCCCACTTGTGACTGTATGACTAACTTTGTTGCTTGTGTCCTTATGATTTATATTGACTATTTCCTAGTATGACTTGATTGCTTATTGTACCCTATGACTATCATTAAGTGTCATACCTTATGACTCTTGACTCTTGACGAATGTACACTGCTTAAAAAAATAAAGGGAACACTTAAACAACACAATGTAACTCCAAGTCAAGCACACTTCTGTGAAATCAAACTGTCCACTTAGGTAGCAACACTGATTGACAATCAGTTTCGCATGCTGTTGTGCAAATGGAATAGACAACAGGTGGAAAGCATAGGCAGTTAGCAAGATATCCCCAATAAAGGAGTGGTTCTGCAGGTGGTGACCACAGACCACTTCTCATTTCCTATGCTTTCTGGCTGATGGTTTGGTCACTATTGAATGCTGGCAGTACTTTCACTCTAGTGGATAGCATAAGATGGAGTCTACAACCCACACAAGTGGCTCAGATAGTACAGCTCATCCAAGATGGCACATCAATGCGAGCTGTGACGAGAAGGTTTGCTGTGTCTGTCAGCGTAGTGTCCAGAGCATTGAGGCGCTAGCAGGAGACAGGCCAGTACATCAGGAGACATGGAGGAGGCCGTAGGAGGGCAATGATCCAGCATCAGGACCGCTACCTCTGCCTTTGTGCAAGGAAGGTCAGGAGGAGCACTGCCAGAGCCCTGTAAAATGACCTCCAGTGGGCCACAAATGTGCATGTGGCTGCTCAAACAGACTCCATGAGGGTGGTATGAGGGCCTGACATCCACAGTTGGGGGTTGTGTTTACAGCCCAACACCATGCAGGATGTTTGGCATTTGCCAGAGAACACCAAGTTTGGCAAATTTGCCATTGGTGCCCTATGCTCTTCACAGATGAAAGCAGGTTCACACTGGGCACATGTGACAGATGTGACAGGATCTGGAGAAGCCATGGAAAACGTAATGCTGCTTGAAACATCCTCCAGCATGACTGGTTTGCCAGTGGGTCAGTAATGGTGGTGGGGTGGCATTTCTTTAGGGGGCTGCACAGCCCTCCATGTGCTCACCAGAGGTAGCCTGACTGCCATAAGGTACTGAGATGAGATCCTCAGACCCCTTGTGAGCCATATGCTGATGCTGTTGGCCCTGGGTTCCTCCTAATACACGACAATGCTAGACCTCATGTGTCTGGAGTGTTCCTGCAAAATGAAGGCATTGATGATATGGACTGGCTCGCCCGTTCTCCAGACGTGAATCCAACTGAGCACATCTGGGACATCATGTCTCGCTCCATCCACCAACACCACGTTGCACCACAGACTGTCCAGGAGTTGGGGGATACTTTATTCCAGGTGTGGGAGGAGATCCCTCAGTAGACCATCCACCACCTCATCAGGAGCATGCCCAGGCATTGTCGAGAGGTCACATAGGCACGTGGAGGCCACACACAATACTGAGCCACATTTTGACTTGTTTTAAGGTCATTACATCAAAGTTGGATTAGCCTGTAGTGTTTTTTCCACTTTAATTTTGAGTGTAACTCCAAATGCAGACCTTCATGGATTGCTAAATTTGATTTCCGTTGATAATTTATGTGTGAGTTTGTTGTTAGCACATTCAGCTATGTAATGAACAAAGTATTCAATAGGAATATTTCCTTCATTCAGATCTAGGATGTCTTATTTTTGTGTTCCCTTTATTTTTTTGAGCAGTGTATCTTTTCTTTTATGTATACTGAGAGTATTTACACCAAGACAAATTCCCTGTGTGTCCAATCACCCTTGGCCAATAAAGTATTCTATTCTATTCTATTCTATTCTATTCTATTCTATTCTATTCTATTCTATTCTATTCTATTCTATTCTATTCTATTCTAGGTAGGACTGTGGAGAAAATGTTTCTGCATAAAATTTTATATTAATATTGTGAGCTCAGAACTTGCAAGTCAGGTTTCATATCAGACATATGAAACCGCTTTCTCTTAATCCACTTATAGAAAAATATGGACAATAATACTTTTGTGCTATATAATGTGGCGGTGTTTGCTGCTTGGCAGTGTGTGCATGTCAGAATTGTTTTAAATCTTTCCATCTAAGAATGAAAGCAATGAATGTGAAGTACTTTTCAGCTCCAGTGCACTTTTGTTTATGTAGCCAAGGAAACTATATGTGTATAGCTTATAAAATCTATGTGGACATTCTTTGCAGAGTTGACTGAGAAACATGGAGCTCTACTCCAACTCAGCTTGATGGCAGCAAGTTAGGGATGGGTGGTTTCCATAATTAGGATAGCACTAGTTAATTAAACTAGATCAAAAGGTGGCAAGGTCCACCCTTTTTCATGTGGTGTGTATGCGGTCCTGTGGATTACAGCTCTTGCACATCTTTTCTGTTGGAAAAAAAACATTCTTTGTTCAGAGAGATTTTTTGGGGGGAGTAATAAGCATATGTTAAAATGTTAATTAAACCAAATACCTTACAGAATAGGATACAAATAGAACTTTAAGCACATTTTATGATTAGTTTGAGGTTGCTTTTCAGTCCATTTAATAGATTTGTCTTCATTTTCTTTATTAACGTGTTCAAATTGGTGAGTGCAGCTGACATTGTAGGCATTGTAGGCAACATGATGTCCTGAAGCCAAAGATTCGAAGGAGAGTCAAGGTTTGTAAAAATATCAATAGATATTTAAAAAGTAAAAGTAAAAAAGCCTACTTCTTTGAGTAGCCATCTTATATTGAGATTGGTGGAAAGCATGGGAAAAGTGGCAAATCCAGAATTCTTGAATTTAAATATTCAAGAATCTATATATTTGGTTTTAATTTTTTCCGTTGTTACTGGTCACTCATGTTTATTTAGGTTCTCTGAGCTGAACGGCAAAAGGTTTTCTTTAAAGGTTGAAATGATTCATATATCTCGTGTAGGTTTTGGGAGACAATATGGGACAAGGAATCTTTAGGCTTACCCACTTTTCTTCAGGTCAGGTGTCCAAAATTTCTGTTGCTAAGTGAGACATTTATTGAGTTTTGTCCCATTTTATGACCTTTCTTGCCACATATGTTAAATGAATCACTGCAGTTCATTAAATTAGTAACTCACTTGTTAACCGAATGAGGCTTCCCCAGACTTTGCTTGTCAGAAGGACGCAAAAGGGGATAACTTAACCTTGGGACACAGCAAAGCCCATAAATATGAACTAGTTAGCAAGCATCTGAATTTTGATCACATGATCATGGGGGTGCTGAAAAGCTTATAACTGTAAAACACAGTCATAAGTCATACTTTTCAGTGCCGTTGTAACTTTGAACAGTCACTTGGCGAACTTTTGTAAGTTGAGGACCACCTGTATTGAGGCCCTTTGTGATACATTATCTCTAGATATTTTAGCAGTGGCAAATCTATTTAATTTTGCAAGTAAGGATGTCAACATTACTTTGTTGATTATCATTAATCTAATCATTAGTCAAATCTCAAACCATGACCTTCTAAATCTAAAATTCTCTTATTTCTTAACAACATCCATTCCTTCATCTAAACCAACCAGCAGACAGCAAAATTCAATTTAAAACCACGCAGTTCCATTCCTATTCTTATCTTTGCAACTGGGATAATATTTAAGTGGTACATCAATTGTCAAGGCAGTTATTGTCTGAAATAAGATTACTGCAAACAACTCATTCATTTGCACTGCACAAATTCTTCTCAACAATGACAACTGTAATTTCCTCCATCTTAATAAATCCTTTAGGAATTTGTGCCATATGTGTTTTTGTAGAGTTCATTTTTCTTTTGCAAAACATATTCACAATGTTTATAATAAGTTGATAATCATAATTTTCCACTTAGTGTTCTGTGTTCATAATTTTTAATTCCATGATTAAAGCAACAGTAAACTAAATAGAACATTTTAATACACCATCAGATTTGATACAGCTGCAAATATGTCCTTATACATGGATTTCAGTTCTTAATTTTTCAACTTTTCTGAAGACTTTAGATTTCAGTAACTATGATAAAGATTCATTTGCTTCAGTGCCACTTTTTAAATATTTTGTATAATTGAGTGATGTAGCTTTTCCAGTTTTGTATAATTGTGCATCTCAAAACTCTTCTAATTTAAGAAGAAAAAACCTTGTAGAACTATCTTTTTTTCTTTCCTAGTGTTTTTTCATAAGTGTAGGGTTTATTATTTTCAGATTAACACATTTTCATAAAACAACTGGGTAGGAAGTGTATTTGGTTACTTGCATCTTAAGGCAAACCAAATGTTTATGAGTTTCACAGTCGTAGCATGAATTCAGTAGCTTGCTGACACCATAAAATTCTCTGGTAAACATATTCTTTGGTTGCTTCCTTTTTTAAAAAAAAAATAACTTGAACACTATTTGTAAACTATCAGAAAAAGTTCTTTATTGAGTGCCTTTGATACAAAAATGCCAAGTCATATGCAAGAACCTCAAGACCTCAGTATGATCTATCAAGTTTGTGATTGTTTCTAGCATTCAGTAACACAATATCTGCTTTATGATATGATTTAGCTTGGTTTATTATGTTGTAATTTCCACCCGTTTGTAGGCCTACTGTGAATACCAGTGAAGACCCTTTAAAAAATTTTCAGTGCTTTTAAATATATTTGAACACACTTTTTGAGGTAACCAATATTTTGATATAATTTATATTTATGGTGCTTTAAAAATGTTCTGATCTAGACTGTCCTATTGGCATTTATAATCTCTCTAAAAAATAGCTGATGATTTAGATTTTCATAATGCAAAGAGCAGTATGTTGTTTAGAAAACTTACAATGGTCACACAAGAAGCAAATAAGTAAAAAAAAACAAAAACCAACAACATACGATTGAAATGAAATAGAAGCCCCTCCTACCTTGAAACATGCATTTCAGAGATTGCTAATAGTTGGGCCCCAATTTTTGAGAAAAAGCAGGTTTTCATGGCCTTCTGGAAAGCCAGCAAGATATTAAAAATAAAGATATATGAAGATGTTAGACCTAAATAAGTGAAAATTGTATGTTTATACATACAATTTAATATGTCCATCAACCCTGTTTAATTTTAAGAGTACAGTCTGATCAAAATTAAGCCTACTGAGAGGCACTCACTGAAAGGAGAATGACAACTTTGGAAAATTAAGCTATTGTACTTATAAAATTAAGGTTGCCCTTGTCTCAACCTTAAATTAGGAATGGGGAAAATAGACATCTTCCTAAATGAATAAGATCAATAACTGTTATATTGAATTTGAATTTCCTGTTAACATTTTAATGGAATCCTAGAAGAACACTTCACTTAAAACAAATACTGGACAAGATATTATAGATTAAGTAAGAAAACAATATTGCAGCTTTGTTAGTTTATTTTAAAGCAGTATCAATTAAGAATCCAACAACATCTGAAGGACAAGCAGCTTGTTACAAGATAAACTTGTAGGGCACAGTGAACTGAACTATGATCCTTGAAAGCAAGCAGTGACTAATGATAAAGGATTTACACATCATACCTTGGAGGAGGTGGGAGTGTATCTTCTCAAGATTACATTTGATTACATTTGCCATCTTAAATAGAACTCCTTTGGAATAATCATTTTGAAAATACTGACATTCATTGCCCAGTAATGAAATCAATTGCGATTACATTGTAAATACTGCAAAATAAGGACATGCTATCAATATTCCAATATTTGATGAGCTGCCACAAAGAAGAGGGGGTCAATGTATTTTCCAAAGCACCAGAAGGCAGGACAAGAAACAATGGATGGAAACTAATCAAGGAGAGAAGCAACCTGGAATTAAGGAGAAATTTCTTAACAGTGCAACATCTTGCCTTCAGAAATTGTAGGTGTTTCATCTCTGGAGGTTTTTAAGAAAAGAGTGGACAGCTATCTATCTGAAAAGATATAGGGTTTCCTGCTTGAGCAGGGGGTTAGACTAGAAGACCTCGAAGGTCCCTTCCAGCTCTAATTTTGATTGATTTGATTGAGTGATCCAAATTGTGAATAGGATGCAAATGGCATATTGAATAGATGTTTAATGGATTTTTTTCTTCTTTTTGAATTTGTAAATTGTATTTTTTAAAGGCAAGTGAAATAAAAGTGGAGCTAAGATACCATAGGAAATGTTTGCCTCAAAAGCTGTGTCTATAAAGAAGACCCCAAAAGGTGAACCAGGAAAGAAAGCAGCAAGGGAGACCCATGCTTGCTGGTTTGTTGGGTGGGCTGCGGAACGTGTGAGCATTTGCTGGGGCTGCGTTGGGGAGGATTTGGGGTAGTGGAGTGGGGAGAGAAAGCAATTGGGCAAAGGTATGCTGGCTGGGGTGGGCCGGGGCCACTGGGATTTTCCAGTTTTCAACCTTTCTGGGATTACTTGCTTCCCTCAAGGCAGAGGGGTGTAGGAAGGCTTTAAAGGAGATAAATGGGAGGGCGGAAGATAGGCAGGTAGGAAGTAATTGAAGTGCCCATGCAGTGGTAAGCCCATGCAGTTGCCAAGTGCCAAAATTTGACCATGTGACCTTCGAGGTGCTGCAATGGCCATAGGAAGGATCAAAAGTGTATTTTTCAGTGCCATCTCTGAACAAATGGTCATAAATTGAGGAGTACCTAGTACCAAATCTTTTTCTCCCTCCCCTAATATTTTTTCACTTTGTCCTTATTATATATATATTTTAATCCAGTCAGAATAATTTTTAAACACAAAATTTACACCACGTGCTCCCAAGCTGAGGAAGATTGCCATCCAAACAAGAAAGTGTTAGGAAGGATTGAAGGAGATTATTGTAAGACTGTTTCTCACAAAAAGACTTTAGACATTTTTTAAATTCCGGTGATCCAAGAGGCTGCACTCTCTGAGGAAGAATGGGAAAATGGAAGCCAAGAGCAGAGGAAAGAGTTTTATTTTGAATTGGAAACAATAACTTTAAAAAAACACCAAAAAACAGAATTACTGTTTGTATAAGGCAAAGATCAGTGGGATTGCGCCTAGCGAAGACAATGAACTTTAAAACATCCAGTTCACTCAGGTTGGAGTATATATGTGTGCATGATTTTATTTGGGGTGTATATGTGAAAAAGTGCAGATACCCAACCCACACTTTTCCTTCGGCTATAAAAACAAAAATAAAACGAAATTGGACCCTGCCAGTAGAATTCCATAAGCTTCTTATGGTTCAGCTGACTTGTTTACCCTGCCAAGGAGGCCAGGTATTTTATCGGTTCATGTCGGAAATATCTGTATATATTATTTTGGATAAAGAGTAGAATCATATGTAACATTAAAGGTAAAAGTTCACCTTGCACATTCATGCTAGTCGTTTCCGGCTCTAGGGTGGTGCTGCTCATCTCCCTTACAAAGCCAAAGAGCCTGTCTCCCTGGTCATGTGGCCAACATGACTAAACACCGATGGTGCAATGAACGCTGTTACCTTTCCACCAAAGTGGTCTACTTGCATTTTTCTACTTGAATTTTTACATGCTTTCGAACTGCTAGGTTGGCAGAAGCTGGGACAAGTAACGGGAGCTCACTCCATTATGCAGTGCTAGGGATTCGAACCACCAAACTGCTGACCTTTCTGATCGATAAGCTCAGCGTCTAAGCAACTGAGCCACTGCGTCCCTGTTTATGCGACATTCGGATAATTTTAATAGAGTCATCTTCTTCAGTAGCATTGCTATCATTTTGCAAATTATTTAAATCCCTTAAACATGAAATTCATAACCATAAGAGATGTGTGGGGTATTTGTGTGAAAAAGTCCAGATACCAACCCACACTTTTCTTTGGCTGCTCCTATTTGCTGAGCATGCAAATGTTTACAAAGAACTAATCCTTGGACTGAAAAGTATTCATCTTCCTAGTTATATAGTTTGAGATCCTTAAACTTCCTTGCTCCTTCTTCCTTGCTTCATCCTTCCTCTCTCTCTAAACCCCTGTCTCAGAATATTAATGCAGAAGATAATTGGGTTCAGTTTTGGATTCTCTAGATGGCTTATTGCGAGTGCTAATCCTCACAGGGACATCTGAGAAAGTGCAGGGTCAGCCATGGCCTTTGATCTGGATTATGGAATTTGAAAAAAGAAAAAGAAAAAAAGACTTTTGCAGTCATGCAAATCATCGTCATTTGATTCCTACAATGGGTGCTGATGAATTGGCATTTCTCTCCCCCCCCCCAGCTTTGTGTGGGATTGCCATTTTTAAAACTCTCAGTATTGGCAATTGTTGCCCTCACAACATCTCGAGGATATCATATTGCAGAAACCTGCCTTATTGTTTAAAAAAAACCCTACTGTTGATACTCAATGGAATGGATAGGACTTTCTGGGTTGTCTGATATCTAAAGCATTCTAGTGGTGGAATACTTAGTGGTGTTAATTCTTTTTTCCCCTAATCAAAAGAAGTAATTCTCTCTTTTTTTGCCTTAAGAGAAACTCACTGATGCTTTTTACTGAAAGTCCGTGAGAACGGTACTAAAGCGTCTTTTGCCATTCTGTTCTTTGACTTTTTCTTAGCTAACTTGTCTTAAGACATTTGTTGTCTGCAGTAAACTGGTGAGAATTTGTTGAATAAAATTTTGTGTGGGGGCGGGGGGAAACAGACAATTGGACCTAAGTCTAGTGTGACACAACTTTAAACTTTATTAAGCTGTCTTGGATTCTTCTTTCCTCTCCAAAGTTAAATGGAAGAAAGGTTTTTTTGGAGGGAGGGGCTGAGTTGACAATTGGACCTAAGTCTACCGTGACACAACTTTAAACTTTATTAAGTCTGCCTTGGACTCTTCTTTCCTGCTTTGGCAGTCGCCCTGCTGTGAGCTTGATTGATGTAGAAAACATCTGAGGGACTTTTGTTTCCCTGCTTGTTCTTCGTGAGTGCATAATGTGTGAATACTCAAATAAGGTCAGCCCTTATCCCATGTAATCTAGGCCTGAAAGCAGATCGAGAGTGACAGTCATACCCCATAAGTGAGAACACAAATCATCCTTTGTAGACTTTAGAAAAGTTGTGAGGTGTTTTTTCTTCTTCTTCTCTCTTCCCCCTTCTCCTTCCATCTTGGAGATGGGTGGGAGGGAAATGACCCAACTTCTTTCTGAAAAGAAAGAGAATACATGCTTGGAATGTAATACTGCTCATTCAAGTGAGATCTGGGGGGACAGGAGGGGATTTTTTTTTTTTGGTAACAAAGTATTAGTCTTTTCATTGGAAGGTTCAAAAAATGTTACAGTTTTGGGTTGTTCCTGTCCAGCGACATGGAATACTGCAAATGGGGATCGGAGTAGGGAAATTCTTTCTCCATTTGAAGTTGGGGAAAGGAAAGTTTATTGAATTTTCTTTCAGAATGGGAAAAAAAACCCACCTTGAGTGGGTTTTTATTGTTGTTTTGGTTAAGCAACCAACATATTGCTAAGTTTTTGAATATTGACGTTTTGTGATCCTATGTAATGCATCTTGGGGGAAAAAGTCATTTCCATTGGACCTGGCTTGATTTTAAATCAAAGCCAGGCATGGATAAGGACAGCAAAACTATCCTGATATCCCTGACGCAAGTTGACATATAAAACAGCCAGCTCTTTTTATATCTTCTTTTAGGACCTGGTGATTTGGTCATTGATTGAGACAGTGATTTAAATTCGAATTGGGTAAATATTTCTATTTGGAGAAGGGAAAGTTTGAATGCAAATTGGAGCTGGGATCATCATTATCATCATCATTATTATTGTTCATTGTCAAGTCGGCCAAATTTTTAGACTGTATTGGCATTTTTGTTGGCTTTTTTGTCTTTCTTATCAACAGTAGTTAAATCTGGGGTGTTATGTGGCAGGTGCCCGTCTATTATTATTATTATTATTATTATTATTATTATTATTATTGATAAGGTTTATCATTATTATTCTAAACTTTTATTCATTAAACATGAAAATTACTGTCCTCATCATCCATTGTACAGTCACTATCCAATATTAGTAGATATAGGCAGGTAGTGCATTTGGCATTTTTGTTATTATCAAATTTATGTGCCGCCCATCTCGTGGCTTAAGGCTCATATTACATTATGCCATGGTTTGTTGAAATATACCTTAAAGAAAATGTCACAATTGTTTGTATTGGCACCATATCTTAAATCAAATAAAAGAAACCATATTAAGACCATATTAGATAAAATGTCAGGGAAATACATTTTTTTTAATATATACAGAATCTCATTTCACTTGGTTTTTCTTTTATTCAATATGCTTTGCATATTCAAAGTCAGGAAAAGTAACTCTGGATGTTTGAACAACCACTATCTAACCAGGCTAGTGGATATAAACAGGTAGTCCTCAACTTACGACCACAATTGAGATCAAAAGTTACATTGCTAAATGGGAAATTTGCTAAGTGTGTTTTGCCCCATTTTATGACTTTTCTTGCCACATTTGTTAAGTGAATTGCTGCAGTTTGTTAAATTAGTAACACGGTTGTTAAGTGAATCTGGTTTCCCCATTGAGTTTGCTTATCAGAAGGTCGCAAAAGTGGATCACATGATCCCAGGACACTAAATAAATGTGAGGCAGTTGTCAAGCATCCCCATGGCGATGCTTCAACGGTGATAAGTGTGAAAAATAGTCATAAGTCGCTGTTTTCAGTGCTGTTTGAATAGTTGCGAAGTGAACTCTTGTAAAACAAGGGCTACCTGTACTGGAATATTTTTTACGTACTAATCATTTTCTTTCCAATTTTACTTTTCCTTCAGGAGCAAAAAATAGCATATTTACTATCCCCTCCCCTTATATTTCCAATAACTAAGCCTATTTGGGGGTTGGGCTGGGCTAACAGTGATTGGCTTGGTGTCAGGCCAATCCAATGAGTTCTGTAACTCAAAGTGGATTAGAAAATGGGTGTCCCCACTTTAATTTAACATCTTAACTCTGCATCACTGTCTCCTCTAACCAATAAAACTGTTTTTTTTTCCCCCGTGAAACAATCTAACATTAAAAAACAAACAAACCCAAAAGCAATTATTAACATGTACAGAATTTCTTATTATTTCCATATCACCTAAAGAACAGTAATATTCAGCTCTTGGTTTATGCCCGTGATGGCGAACCTATGGCACGCATGCCGGAAGTGGCACACAGAGCCATTTCTACCAGCATGTGAGCTGTCGCCTGGAACGGATCCACAGCGTATGCACGCACACCTCCTGCCAGCCAGCTGATTGTCAGGTATCTGCCGTGCATGTGCGCGGGGAGACATGCATGCATATTCAGGGGGTGTAGTGCATGCGCAGAGGCACATGGCACAAGGGCATTGTAAATGCAAGCACAGGGCGTGGTGGGGTCAAGCACGCATTGCATTATGGGTGTAGGCATGCACATGCGTGCAGTTTTGGCATGCAGTGACGAAAAGGTTAGCCATCCCTGGTTTATGCCATTTTTAATGCTGTCAGATCTTTCCAATACAAGAAAATACACTATAGGGTAATTAGAAATAGGAAGGTACAATTACACCACTATTAGGATTAAAAAGCATGGAAACAATGTTGATTTTTCATTTATATATAATTTTAAAGAGTTTTATTGATGAAAGCTCCCTGCAGAATTTAATATTTTCCCTAGCAATATGTAATTAAATAATAGAATATAGAATATATCAAATGAAAAAAAATATATGAAAACTAAGAAGTCTTCTTATACATCTGGCATAATTAGAGTAATTCCACATGCTATTTATTTTGAAATGTGGTGCTGTTATTGTAGAGGGCCCCAAGTGTTTATTTAGATGAACTCTGACTTCCCAATTGTCTCAAAAAATAAAATGAAATAAAATTGGATCCTCCCAATAGAATTCCTTTAAGCTTCTTACAGTTCAGCCAACTTGTTTACCCTGCCAAGGAGGCAAGGTATTTTATTGGTATCTTGTCAGAACCATCTGTATATATTATTTTGGATGAAGGGTAGAATCATATGTAACATTAGGATAATTTTAATAGTCATCTTCTTCAGTAGATTGCTATTGTGGGGTGGGGCCTTGAAAAACCACCAAAGATTTGATATTAATCCAAGGAAAACAGCTTTATTGTAGCATTTCTGCAGAAATGGGTTCTGCCCTGGCAGGTGGGAGGAACCTAGAGCAAAGTTTGCATTCTATTTTATACCCTGACCTACCGCCCCATCCGAGGATGGCTTGGTTTACAATCTACCTATTGAATTTCAGTATACAATTCATCACTAAATATGGGACATCAGGAAGTTAGATGCTGCCTAACACGTACATATTTTCCCAGATTTTCCCAGAGCACAACGTGTGATTGTTCAATGTTTCAATTCTCCCTCTTGCAGTAGAAAAGTATCAAAATCACAGTTTTGAAGTTTGAGTCACAATTACACAATACACAATGGATTTTATTCATGTTTTCCTCTTACATTTCCTCCCTTTTCTGCTTACATTCTTGACTCAAACTCACGCAACAGATCCCCAGCCTCTTTCAGAGCCATCTCCTTCTGAAACATCATCAGAGGTTCTTCCTCCTGCTTCCCGGATCTTGAACCTAAAGTTTTCCCTAATCTTCCACACATTGCTATTACACCAGGGAAACACTGAACACAACAACACAACATCACACAGCATATAATAATTAATATAATTCCCATGATTGTAGATCTCAACCAAGCAGTCCTGGGAAGCCAAGACCATAATGCCCCCCACAAATCTGGAAATGAGGAATCACCTCTTTGTAATAATGAATTAGAACGAATGCGTTCCTCCATCGTTTGCACTGTTTTTGTAATATTAGGTTGGAAATCATGGATATATACACAGCAATGGGAATGAATCAAAGCACACACACACCCTTTTGCAGCTAATACAATGTCTAATGCATATCTATTTTGCAAAGCCACTTTTCTAACTTCAGAAAATTCCGTGTTGAGCATTTTGATTGTCTTGATAGTATCATTAAACATGGCTACTGTAAAGTTATTCAGAATATGTAAATCTCTATAATTCATGGCTACTCCCAACAGTGCCACCATTCCCCGTGCTATCTGAATTTTCAACCTTTCCCCCAGCGTTAGTCCTGAACTGATTTCTCCTTTGTTCCGAATCCGTTCCTGGGGTAAGGTATTCAATTTATATATTACTGGTATCATGTATCCCATGGTACAAATCCCACTCCAATGTGGTGGCATTTCTCTATACGCATGTTTCCCATACAACACCCACCTAAAATTTTTCATGGCATATGTTTGATTCGAAGTCCGAGTCCAATTGATTATATCTTCAAAATACATACACAACTGGTATTGGTCGTGATTAAAATAACTCAATTGATGATGAGTGTTAGAATAACTGTGGTTACTACAAGATAAAGGCATATCAAAAGTTTTGTTGCATTTTTCCCAATCACCCAAATCCACTCCTTTGGATACATTTCTCTTGAAACACACATATGCTTTTTTCTCTCAAATGGACAAATACCTTCCCGGATAGGTTTCTTTTCATAGGAGCCTGTTCAAATTTATTTCCCTTTGGTCTCAAATCCTGTTGACTTAGTGGGATTGCATGTAATGTTAAACCCTCCCCTGTCTTCCCTGGCATGCATGCACATCCAGCAGTTAGTTATGTTCAATGCTTGTGATTCCTTCTTCAAATCCTTCATGTATGTATTGTCTTCCCATAAATCTGTCCCCAAGTCTCCAGCTGGTCCAATATATGGAATCTGTCCTGATGCAATCATCAGTACTATCATCAAGGTGGTTAGCTCAGTCCAGGGTCCAATCTTCTTAATCTTTTTAAGGTGAGCTTCAGCAGCTGGCCGTCCACTGGAACTGCCCTCCACGTAGAATTTGGATCTGGTGCCTTCTTGACTCTGCTGTAATGCGTCCAGCCTCCTTCTCGAGTGCGAACTGCAGATTCAGTTGTCAACAGCACCTGGTATGGGCCTTTCCAGCTAGGTTGCAGCTTCTCACTTCTCCAAGTCTTTATCAGGACCCAATCTCCAGTTTCATAGGGGTGTTGGCTTTCTGCAAGTGGTGGTCATTGTGCCAACAATCCCTGTTTATGAAGAGAAAACAAAGACCTGGACAGTGTCTGCAAATATTTTCTCAGAAACAAATCTTTAAATTCAGGTATAGGATTTCCCAGTTTGACCAGGTAGGGTCGCCCCATTAACATTTCAAACGGGGAGACCCCTATGTTTTTCCTTGGGCATGTTCTGATTCTAAGGAGTGCCAAGGGCAGATTCTTTGTCCAAGGCAATCCATTTTCCAACTGAAGCTTGGTCAGATGTTTCTTCAACTTGCCATTAGCTCTCTCCACTTTTGCACTGCCAAGGGGTATGCAAATTCCATTTTACCCCAACAGCTCCCATCACAGATTGCAACACTTTTTGTGTAAAATGTGTCCCCCTGTCAGAATCAATAGCTTCCATCATCCCATATCGTGGAATGGTTTGTTCTAATAGGATCTTGGTTACTGTGGATGCTGTGGCTCTAGTCGGATAGGTCTCTACCCATCCTGTCAATTGATCTTTAATCACCAATAAGTATTTCCAACAGATACTCTGGGCTAGTGTCCACATCTTTGGGCTCTAAAAATGTGGTTTTACAGCCATCACCAATGCTTCCATTCCACAGTGTCTTTCCTCATGTACCTTCTCCAGAATTCCTCTCATTACATTCACGGGAACCACCCTCACCCCCTCTGAAGTTCTCCACTCATCCTCAGTTCTTTTTCCAAATCATCTTTCTCTTTTCCCTCAGGTTTCCAATCCTCATCCTCTTCCATTTCTAGCAAGGGAATTAATGCCATTACCAGTTTTATTTCCCCCTGCAGCTTTTTTTGTCCATTTGTCTGCCCACCTGTTTCCAACTGTTAAGCCTGGTTTCCCCAACCAGGGTTAAGGAGACAAGCTAAACAGAATGTGCGGCGTTAGTCAGATAGGCACACAGATAAATGAGTGAGATATGTTGGTATGTTTGTTAACATACAGTAAAAATAACAGGTACGCTTGTGCTATCAAAAATATAGTTTATTACATTATGAGTTCATAGCATAGTCAAAATAACAGTCCAATAGTCATGTATCATTAAGTCAGTCCATTCAGGGATATTCAGTTAGCAAAGTCCGTGCAGAATATCCAACTGTCAGTTCACTTACAAATCAGTCCTTTGTCTCTCTCCCGTTCGAGTAACGCAGTCTTGAGTCCATGCAGTAATTAGGGATCATCAAAGTCAGAGAGAGCAAGCTGACGTTCTTGCTTCTTTTAAAGTGCTTTCACAACCACTCCCTTAATTACATTCCTATATTTAAAGTTGCAGACACTTTAACTTATAAACCATGATAACATATTTATTATTTTACCTAAACCAGTTAGGGTAAACAATGTTATCCCTAACACCAACTACCTCTGGGGTATCCCCTTTCTGATAAGCATTCACATGTACTATTGACACTTGATTTTGCAGTTGCAGGGCCTCTAAAACCTGTTCCACAAGCTGTAATGGTTCAACTTGTTTCCCATCAGCCCTGATAAAACCCCTCTCCTGCCAGATCTTACCAAAGGTATGGACCACACCCCAGGCATATTTGGAATCCGTCCAAATTGTCACATCAATTCCTTCAGCCAATTCCAAGGCTCTCTTCAAAGCAACTGCAAATCCTGACTTCCTCTTTCCTTCCTTAACCCTACTTGATCCATCCACAAACCATCTCTCCCCTCCTTTCAAAGGAGTTTCTTCCAGATCCTCCCTCACTTTTGTCATCAGATCTACTTGCAACAAACAGTCATGATCCTCAGCTTCCCACTCCTGTCTTCTTCCTTCTAAAAATTCTGCTGGATTCAAATTCCTGTCTGTCCCAATCACTACATCAGAGCTGGTTCTCAAAATGGTCTCATATTTGAGAATCCGTCCCTCTGTCATCCAAGTTGTTGCCAACTGACTTAGCACAGAAATAACCTGGTGGGGTGAATGCCCTACAAGCCCCCCCCCAAAGGTTAACTTCCTGCTCTCTACCACCAACATAGCTGTAGCAGCCACAGCCTGCACACACACCGGCCATCCTCTCACCACCGGCTCCAGAGTTTTGCTCAGAAAAGTGATGGGCTGGTATTGCCCCCCCCCTTTCTTCTGCGCCAACACTCCTAGTCCCGTTCTCTGAGCTGCTGATACATACAGATGAAATGGAAGCTTCAAATTGGGCAAAGCCAAAACCGATGCGGATGACAATGCCGTCTTTAAAACTTCCCATCTCTCATCATCTCCCTCTAACCATTCTATACTCTCTCCTTTTCCTACTAGCTTCCTGTGCAAGAATTGGGCTAACACAATGTATTGGTCCACCCAAACTCTGCAATCCAAGAGCTTTATTTCACCTTCTTTTCCACAGACTGGATCTTTTCCATTGAAACTGTCAATCCCTGCTCCTTCAGCCAATTTAGCAAAGCTACAGATGTTGCTCTGACTTCTCCCTCTTTCTCTCCAGTCAGCAACAAATCATCCACATATTGAATCAACATAAAAGACACTAACTTTCCAAAGCCTGTCCAAATCTTCCACTCTCAGGATCATTCCATTCAAATGCAAACAGGTCTCTACTTCCCTCCTCAAGGGGGCATGCCCAGAAGGCATCCTTCAGATCAACCCCTCTCTCCCCCTTCTACTCATTGAATATTGTGGGGTCCAAAGCTTTGTCTCCCCAGGCTGCACTTGAATCTTAATCAGCTGAATGTTCATTCACCCTGCCTTCTCTCCTCCTGCCCAGATCTCATCCGAAATTGCCCTCTCATCTTCCACAGTCATCTTCCACATCCTTACTCCCTTCCTGGTATCCCATAACTGGAAACCAAACTCAGGCAACAGATCTCTCCTTAGCAAATTCACTCCAGCAGCCTCAGTCACCACTTCATTCATTTCCAGTCTGATTTGTTCAAACACCCTCACATCCTGTGATTTTCCACTCACCCCCACTACTTTTATCATTTTCCTTGATCTATGTGCGCCCTTTATCGGGTCACACACAGAAGTCCGGCTTGCGCCGGTATCTATCAGAAACAGCTGCTCCTGATGGTCAGGACCCACTGAAATGTTTACCAATGGGTCCCCGCAGGTCCTCTTAAAGGAGCCGGAACAACTCTAATCATACAATGCATAACTCATCTCTTCCTGGTTGGTAGGACACTCACGCGCAAAGTGTCCTTCCTTCCCATATCTAAAGCAACTCCTATCCATTCCAGGCTGTCTCATTCCCATCCCTCTGAAACCTCTTCCTCTGAAACTTCCTTGCATTCCGCCTCGCCTTCTCTCACCCTGGCCTCCCATTGCCCGCCTTACACAATCCACACTTTTCTTCACCTCATTCTTAGCTGCAGCCTGCACAGCTGCAACCATCATCTGTGACTTCTGTCTGGTTTTTACAGTGTCTCTCTAGTTCTAACTGTTCGACCACCTCATGAGCATTCTCATGAAGTTTTGGAAGAGTCTTTTTCAATTCTCACAACTCGGCTGGTTTTATGGGGGCAGCCACAAAGACTGTCACCGGGTTGCCTGCAGCATTGATCCCATTAGGAACTTCCCAAAGAGGAAATGCATCCACTTCAGGTTTTTCTCTGAAGGGAAAATTTTGAACACTTCTCTTCTCAACTGTTCCACTTCTTTTCTCAGTCGCAGATAGGGAGGTGGCTGAGGAGGGGGTTGTGCCACCAGCAATGGTGGTGGTGCCATAGGAACATTGGTGGGTGCGTTATTCAAATTAGGATTTGCGGGCAGCGGACTCTGCAGCCAATCATCCGTCTCACTCTCATTGTCTTTTTGTTGAGACATGTATTGTCTCAACAAAATGGACATGGAGGGACGGGACTTCAAATTTCACATGAAACCATACATCTATGTATGCAATTTGAGTGGTCATTTTGTGTTGGAGAATATAGTCTCTCAATTTGGTTATCCAATAGGTACTGGTTTCCCCCTCAGGACTCCAGTGATATGGAAATTTAGGATCAATCAGAGGATATTTTGGCCATCGGTCTCGACAAAGATAAATCATGTTTTTCTTTTCGAGATGTCTGGTGAATTCCTTTAGATTCGGGGAGAACCTACTGCTGGAGTAGCTGTCCCAGGGGCGAATCTACCAGAATTGATTTCCTGCCATTGTCAGTTTTTCCCTGTCCCAGACAGGCTTCTTCCTGGTCTCCAAGACCCTTGCTTTGTCTGTTTCCCACCTCTACTCTTCCAGACTTCCAGAGTCTTGACTCACCAGTCCAGTCCTCCAGCAGACGCTGGATTCTCCCAGAGAGTTTAAGGACCTCTTTTCTTTTTCTGACTGCAAATGAAAGGAACAAAGTTTTACCTGATCACTCCAGACCTCTGAGGTAGTGGATGTGTGGGCGTCCCCAACTCAGGCTTTCCTCTATTCTCTTTTCAATAGTCCCAGACTATCAGCCAGCAAAACACTGTTTCCAAGGATCGTCTGGATTTCCAGTCGCCTCTGGAGCCGACCAGAATTCGGGGAGGAGGCACCTCTCAATGGGAGGTCATGGCCACTACTCACCTAGTCCCCGGCTTCCGGAAGACCACTGTTGAGGCTCCTGGCTTGGCTCGCCAAATTGTGGGGTGGGGGCTTGAAAAACCACCAAAGATTCGATATTAATCCAAGGAAAACAGCTTTATTGTAGCATTTCTGCAGAAACGGGTTCCTGCCCTGGCAGGTGGGAGGAACCCAGAGCAAAGTTTGCATTCTATTTTATACCCTGACCTACCGCCCCATCCGAGGATGGCTTGGTTTACAATCTACCTATTGAATTTCAGTATACAATTCATCACCAAATATGGGACATCAGGAAGTTAGATGCTGCCTAACACATACATATTTTCCCAGATTTTCCCAGAGCACAACGTGTGATTGTTCAATTTTTCAATTCTCCCTTTTGCAGTAGAAAAATATCAAAATCGCAGTTTTGAAGTTTGAGTCACAATTACACAATACACAATGGGTTTTATTCATGTTTTCCTCTTACACTATCATTTTGCAAATTGTTAAATATCCCTTAAACATGAAACTTGTAACCATAAGAGATGTTGCCTCCTTAAATCAGATTTCCTACCAATGTTATTTATGCCTTAAACTTTAGATCACTGAAGTTTAGCAGAGTAAGTTACTAAGTAAGTTGTAATTTAGGAACAAATGCATCATATGCTTTTATCCAGATGGATGTCTTGCCCCTTTCCTCCCCCACCAAAAAAGTTTGTCAGTGGTTGATAAAAGCCACCTTTTTGCAAACTTTCTACAATGACGAATATTTTTGAAAAAAAAAATGGAAGTGGCTTTGAAACAAAGCAGACACACATTCAAAATACATTAAGAACTGTAATAGAATCACTTTTGTGACATGAAAAATGTTGCAAGATAGGACACAGATTTGTGGAAGGTGACTGAGAAAACAGTCACCTTTTCTAGTATCTCCAGATAAAATCACACCTCTTCAAAAAACAAAAAATGGATCAACACGAGGAATAGCTGTACGTATGCAGTGTATTGCTTTTTCTGGTTTGTTCCAAATTTTCAATTTAAAATTTGCATGACCTTTATAGAATTAAGTATGTACCGCCTTTCCAGAAAGTTATTATTGTGTGAATTGTGAGTCCTGATCATATGAACCGAGCCTTGAATGAATGAACTAATTACTTCTATAATTAATGTTTACAGAATTCTGTTCCCGGTTTTCTTTAAAATCATATATACTGCTCAAAAGGATAAAGGGAACACTTAAACAACACAATGTAATTCCAAGTCAATCACACTTCTGTGAAATCAAACTCCACTTTGGTAGCAACACTGATTGACAATCAGTTTCACATGATGTTGTGCAAATGGAATAGACAACAGGTGGAAAGCACAGACTAAAGTTAGCAAGACATCCCCAATAAAGGAGTGGTTCTGCAGGTGGTGACCACAGACCACTTCTCAGTTCCTATGCTTTCTGGCTGATGGTTTGGTCACTATTGAATGCTGACGGTGCTTTCACTCTAGTGGAAGCATGAGACGGAGTCTACAACCCACACGAGTGGCTCAGGTAGTGCAGTTCATCCAGGATGGCACATCAATGCGAGATGTGACAAGGAGGTTTGCTGTGTCTGTCAGCGTAGTGTCCAGAGCATGGAGGCGCTACCAGGAGACAGGCCAGTACATCAGGAGATGTGGAGGAGGCCGTAGGAGGGCAACAACCCAGCATCAGGACTGCTACCTCCGCCTTTGTGCAAGGGGAGACAGGAGGAGCACTGCCAGAGCCCTGCAAAATGACGTCCAGCGGGCCACAAATGTACATGTGGCTGTTCAAACGGTCAGAAACAACTCCATGAAGGTGGTATGAGGGCCCAACGTCCACAGGTGGGGGTTGTGCTTACAGCCCAATACCATGCAGGATGTTTGGCATTTGCCAGAGAACACCAAGATTGGCAAATTCGCCACTGGCACCCTGTGCTCTTCACAGATATAAGCAGGTTCATACTGAGCACGTGACAGACATGACAGGGTCTGGAGACGCCGTGGAGAACGTTCTGCTGCCTGCAACATTCCCCAGCATGACCGGTTTGGCAGTGGGTCAGTAATGGTGTGGGGTGGCATTTCTTTAGGGGGCCACACAGCCGTCCATTTGCTCACCAGAGGTAGCCTGACTGCCATTAGGTACTGAGATGAGATCCTCAGACCCCTTGTGAGACCATATGCTGGTGAGGTTGGCCCTGGGTTCCTCCTAATGTAAGACAATGGCAGACCTCATATGGCTGGAGTGTGTCAGCAGTTCCTGCAAGACGAAGGCATTGATGCTATGGACTGGCCCGCCCATTCCCCAGGCCTGAATCCAATTGAGCACATCTGGGACATCATGTCTTGCTCCATCCACCAACATCACGTTGCACCACAGACTGTCCAGGAGTTGGGGGATGCTTTAGTCCAGGTGTGGGAGGAGATCCCTAGGAAACCATCCACCACCTCATCAGGAGCATGCCCAGGCATTGTAGGGAGGTCATACAGGCACGTGGAGGCCACACACACTACTGAGCCACATTTTGACTTGTTTTAAGGACATTACATCAAAGTTGGATCAACCTGTAGTGTTTTTTTCCACTTTAATTTTGAGTGTAACTCCAAATCCAGACCTCCATGGATTGCTACATTTGATTTCCATTGATATTTTTTTGTGATTTTGTTGTCAGCACATTCAACTATGTAATGAACAAAGTATTTCATAAGAATATTTCCTTCATTCAGATCTAGGATGTCTTACTTTTGAGTTCCCTTTATTTTTTTTGAGCAGTATAGTATTCAGTAATTGATGAATGGCATATAAACCAAATAATACTTGAGGTTTGAACCAGACAAATCTATTTTCTCTTTCATAGATTTGAATCCTATACCATAATACAGGATGTTTTTTTTTAAAAAAAGCAAATAGATGACTCAATATTTATGATCTATGTTCTCAGCATATGCAATAGCATATAATCTAAGTGTTAAGCTAGTATTATATAACTGAATGAACAGATATGACATATACGATTAACTGTGTTCTTTCTGCGATGTAGAATTTTCCTGAAGACATATTGGCAGAAATCTAGTTTAGGATGAAATGTAAACATAAAGATAAAAGTTTCTTCTGTCTGATCATCTCCAACTCCAGGGCTAGTGCTCATCTCCATTTCTTAGCCGATGGATCCAGCATTGTTTGAAGACATTTCTGTGGCTTCCATGGCCAGTAAGCCAAAGGTGCACTGAACCCTGTTACTTTCCCATCAAAGTAGTACCTGTTTATCTACTTGCATTTGCATGCTTTGAAACTGCTAAGTGGCCAAGAGCTTGGGGCCAGTAATGGAACCTCAACCTCTTGTTAACTTGAGCTATTAGCTTTCCAACTGACAAGCTCAGTGTCTTTAACTGCTTATCTATCACAGCCCCCTAGTTTAGGATGAAATGTAGTATGGTCAAAAGAACTTCAGTGCTTTTAAATTTAAGAAGGTGTCAAAAAGCTTTTGAACCAGTTTAAATGCTGGACAGAATTTCCTCACAGCAATGGACCTGCCTTTCACAACAAGTGTGAAAAAGATCAGTTGTTTTCTCCAAAATTAAACAGAAGCTATGCAGGCAGACTTCAATTCAAACCATTCCTTTGGTGACCATTTGAAATTACAATAATATGGGGGAAAGTGACTTATGGGTGATTCTCACCCATTGCAGCAGCTATGATCACCACCTGCTTGGCAACCAGCATGTATTTATGATGGTTTGAGAATCCCAGGGTCATGTGATTGCCATTTCCCAGTCAACAAGCAAAATCAACGAGGAAAGTTGAACCCACTTAATGATCACAATGATTCACTTAAACAACTGCAGTGATTCACATAACAACCACGCCCCCCCAAAAATTGTAAACTTGATCACAACTCGCTTAAGAATTGCCTTGCTTAGCAATTGCAATTCTAGTCCCAATTTATGTCATAAGTCAAGGACCACCTGTACTTTCCCAAAATCAAATTTAAAAAGTGTATAGATGTCAAATCTGCAGAATGGAGGGGTATTTTTTTTTATTTTTTATTTTTTGAGAAAGAGAGATAATGTTAAAGCATGAATTCTTGTATAGGATTGAACTGAAGTTTGGAACAAGTATGAACTACCTCAAGTAGAGACTATGTACTAAATGCCAATTTATTTTCTTGATGTTTCATGTTTTTTACAAGCAGTAAAATAGTAAGGTTTTTTTTTCTTGTAATCCTTGATCGAAGGAGCATTGCTAGGCCTCCTTAGCAATGCTCTCCATAGAAATAGAGGGGAAAGTTTGTGTTTTAACACTGTGCAGCAGAAGAACACTAAACTAATTATCCCAAAGGCAACTGGACTTTCTGGTTTTTCTTTGAAGACGTTTTGCTTCTCATCCAAGAACCTTCTTCAGAGCTGAATAAGGACTTGACCTGGATGACTGAGAAGCTCCATGGACACTAAACTAATTACAATAACTAAACTAATGGATCTAGATGAAAGATAGGATTTAATTTATTTATTAGTTTTATAACACTTTTCTACAAGTTCTCAAAGATAACTAAATAGGGGGAGTTCTTTCTTGTGATCCCCATGGCAGCCACCTTGGACATGGACATGTCTGCAGGTGGGGTCACAGGAGTTTGAGGTAGGGCAAGTGACAAAAACAGCAACGGTGCAGTGTCACATGTACAAAAGGGAGTGAGCTTGTATTGGGATGGAGCTTGAGTTTCTGTCATTGAGAGATAAGCATTTGATCCTGTAGATCAGGGGTATCAAACTTGATTTCATTGAGGGCTGCTTCAGGGTTATGTTTGACCTCGGGGGGGGGGGTCTGAGGTGGGTGTGGCCTGTGTGGGCATGGCCAGCTCAACATAACTCGTGTTGGGGGCAACTTTAGTAGTCCAAGTCTTCTGCCAGCAAAAACAGGGTCCTCAGCTCCGTTTTTGGCTGCAACAGCCTCTTGCAACATTCTGCCAGGGTGCCATCCTCCCAAGCTCCATTTTCGCTGGCAGAGGCATCTGTTTTCAGGGCTGCATCTAAGCACACCACAGGACAGATATGGCCCTCGGGCCTCAGGTTTGACACTCCTGCTGTAGATATTTATGCATATAAGTTTTGTTGGGATAAACAAGAGGGGGGATTGGCCTCTTAGTATCATACATGGATAAAGGTGGCTTTGAATCTGGGTCTTTCCATCCTAATCCAATACTTTAAGTACAGATCCCTTTACCAAAGGATAAACTCCCGCTGATAGAATTTGCTTCTCAGTGAACACATACAGGGTTTTGTGGTGAGATTGGGTTACTTGTATAGGAGAGTAACAGCCTGTTGACCTCAGGGGGCTTCAAGGTGGTTTAGAGACTTATAAAGAACAGTGCAAGATTTGATTGATCTATTTATTTATTTATTTATTTATTTATTTATTTATTTATTTATTTATTTATTTATTTATTTTAGATTTGTCAATCGCTTACAAGATAATAGGTATAAGTATATACATAGTTATGAATACATGAAATAGGTACATATAAGAAAAATAAAAGAAACAATAGGATAGGGATGGTAGGCACATTGTTGTGCTTATGCACACCCCCTACCTCTTAGGAAAGGGTTGAGGTCAATAGGAGACAGTCTAAGGTTAAAATTTTTGGGGTTTGGGGAAGAAACCACAGAGTCAGGTAGAGTATTCCAGACATTGACCACTCTGTTGCTGAAGTCGTATTTCTTGCAATCAAGTTTGGTGCGGTTAACCTTGAGTTTGTATCTATTGTGTGCTCTTGTGTTGTTATGGTTGAAGCTGAAGTATTCATTGACAGGTAAGTCATTGCAATGTATGATTTTATATACCATACTTAGATCAGACTGAAGAGGGCGTAATTCAAGATTTTCTAGGTCTAGAATTTCAAGTCTGGTGGCATAAGGTATTCTACAATGAGTAGAGGAGTGGAGAACTCTTCTTGTGAAATATTTCTGGACTTTCTCAACTGTGTTAATATCAGATACATAATGTGAGTTCCAGATTGATGAGCTGTATTCGGGTATTGGTCTAGCAAATGTTTTGAATGCTCTAGTTCGTAGTGTGATATTACCAAAGAAAAAGCTACGTAGGATTAGGTTAACAACTCTTAATGCCTTTTTGGCTATGTAGTTACAGTGGGCTCTAGCACTTAGATCATTAGAGATGAGTATTCCAAGGTCCTTTACAGAGCTTGGATCATCAACAAGGTCTTGACTATTCAGCCTGTATTTTATTTTCTGATTTTTTTTGCCAATATGTAGGACAGAGCATTTATTTGTTGAGATTTGAAGTTGCCATTTGTTTGACCATTCTGATACATAGTCAAGGTCTTTTTGAAGGGTAGCAATATTGTCTGTGGTATTGAACAGCTTTACATCATCAGCGAAGAGAACGCAGTTGCTCTTAATGTGATCACAGAGATCATTTATGTAGAGTATGAAGATAGTTGGTCCTAGAACACTGCCTTGGGGGACACCACTATTGACAGGTACAGAATTTGATAGGACACTCCCAATTTTGACCATTTGTTGTCTGTTTGACAGGAATGCTTCTATCCAGTTATGCAGTTGTCTAGAGATACCATAAGATTTTAGTTTTAGGAGTAGTTTGTCATGTACCACTGAATCAAAGGCTTTACAGAAGTCTATGTAGATTGAGTCTATTGTTTTGCCCTGATTGAGTTGTGTAGTCCATATGTTTTTGCAGTGTAAGAGTTGCAGATTACAGGATAGTTTTTTCTGAAACAAATTATTTATTAGAGAGTAGGTTGTTTGTTTCTAATTGGAGGACAATGGATTGGTTAATAATTGATTCCATGACTTTACAGGTGATGCAGCATAAAGAGATTAGTTTGTAATTTTCAACTAGGCTGGGGTCTCCCTTTTTGAAGATGGGAATGACTGTGGCTTGTGACCATAATTTTAGCAAGGAGCTGGTCCTGAAAGATTTTTCAAAGATTATGCTTAAAGGTTAAGCTATGACAGTGGATAGCTTTTTTAAGAAGTAGGCACGTATTCCATCCGGTCCAATAGATAGAGATGATTTTAGATTGCGTAGTGCTTTTTCAACATTGTCTTCTGTAAAACCAATATGTGTTAGATCTGTAGTTCTCTGTGGTTTGGCTAGGAAATACTGGGCATGATCCATTGCTGTTTACAAATACTGAGCCAAAGAATGTGTTAAAGATGTTGGCTTTATCATTTTTCCTTTTTTAAATAATTTTTCCTTTTGGGAGCTGTTAAAAAAGGGCAATTGCCAGTGTAATACATTCAGTGAAACAATATTTTTTAAAAAATATATAGTTACATTTGTGGATAAAATCAAGTTATTTTTGTTTCTGGATAATCTATGGCAGACTTACTGGTATACAACCTTCTAGAAAGTATGTGTTAGATTTTTGAAGCAGCATGGCTTTGTTTTGTGAACATGAGTGTTAAATTGACAAGGGAGCTGAGATTCTTTCTCATTTGTTCTTGAGTTTCTCTCTCTTTCTCCCTCCCTCCTTCCCTCCCTTCCCCTCCCTCCTCCCTCCCTTCTGTCTCTCTCTCTCTCTTTCTCTTCCCTCTCTCCTGTTTTGCTGCAACTTCTAAGTTTACATGAATTCCCTGTGTGGGCAGCAATCAGTCCATGCTCCTGTCTCAGGAATCCAGTCCTGCTTGGAGTCCTGCTGCCCTTTTGTTGTCCTTCCTGCAAGGGTGATCAGTTGAGGACTATGTGGTGACAGAACCAGTTTGTAACAGGCTTGTCTTTCAACTTCTCTTCTTTAGGCTCTGCTGGCACAACTCATCTGAATTGCTGAGAGGCGGGAGCACGAGAGCTCTCTGCGAACTAAGCGAGGGAAAAAAAGAAGAGAACTGCAAGCTGCCGCCGCTGCAATGAACTGGCTAGATGAAACGAATTGGCAACTTCACATTTCCTTCCTTGTGCTGCTCTCCATTCACACGAAGGGTAGGAAGATAATGCTGTGCAATTTATCTCAGATAGGGTGCTGAAACGTCTTGCACTAAAAAGTGCAACTTAGGCAGAATCTCTGAACTTCTTGGGTTATTTTTTTTTTAAAAAAGATTTGTGTTCAAGGTTCCACAAGGTAAATGGTTTATAGTGTTGCGCCTTGAAAGGCTTAATTTAGAAATAGATGGATGTTATAACTTGCCAGGCCTCTCCTTTGTTTTTCTGCCTTTTAAAAATACTGCTTTGTGGTTCTTTGAATAATATTTCAAATGGAATGATGTGGTGCTCCAGAAAGCCTTTTCAAAATCAGTAGAAAGTGCTGCTTAATGTTGCCATTTTAAAAGAGTTATTGGAAGGAATTAAAAAGGCAATATTAAGAGATTTGGGCTCTTAGCATTTTAAAGATATAGTAGCTAATTAATGCAAATGACACTTGAGGGGCAGCAAACTTTTTTTTTTCTCTCAGAGGCACTGAAAAATGACTGAAAAGGAAGAAAGATAATTTAATGACCTCTTCTGGGGTCAAATGTTTGATGTTCTTCAAAAATCTAGAAAGATACATAACAGAAGAAAGAAAACAGACTTATTTAAATAAATTATATTAGCAATTAGTACATTTCTATGAAGTCAGTTATATACACAGCTGTGAAACTACTCTAGTCAAAAATAGAACCCTATTAATTTGAACAATATTGTTCAGCTAAACTTAACTGTTGGTTGAGAAATTAATTTTCAAAGCTTTATGTAACTTACAGTGGTATACGTTCTTTTAACCTATTGAAATCAATTAATTTGAACATATCCAGCTCTCACAGTTGTCTGGTAGCAAACCAGTGTGTTAAATATACCACTTTGGATTATGCTTATCTTACATGCTCTTTGAGGATACATCACCTGTATTTACATACAATCCTGCAATATGGTGACATAGTTTTTACATTTTACTTGTAGCATTATCTGCCTGGTATTCAACATAAGGAGGAATAATTTTCTATATTCACCAAGGAGCTGCTTATGGAAGATAAATCCAGCTTTCATAAAGCTTTTAGCCCATTCTTGGTCCTCTATCCCGCCAATGTTTCACCATTTACCTGTGGCCCCCTTTTTACCTTATTTTTCTCCTGTGTTTTCCCCCTTTTCCCCCATTCCGGTGAAAAAGACCAGCATTTACACACTTAATGTAATGTATTACTTGAGTAAAGTGAGCCTTGGGACAGTAACTGCTGTGTATCCTGGCTTCGACAAGATGGTATTTGCAGTATAATACATTTTAATGTTTGGTGGTCCCCATGGTACTTGCCATGCCTCCCATTAGATACTTTTCACTTGTGTCCCTCTTGAAATATCCTTGTTTTCCCATGTTATTGAGGAAGTTCAAGGGTGACTTTTGAAGAATTAAAGACTTAAACAGATTTTGGATCGTTTATATTTCATATTCCCAGATGGCATGCAGCTCTTCCCACCTTAAAATGCAGATTCTTAATAGTTTGGCTGATTCTCAAGGGAAATAGATCTGTACTGAGATATGAACATCTGTAAGGGTGTGGAGAGATTTATGCAGGAAACCTGCAGTGAACCACTGAAAGACTAATACAGAAAATGTTTCCATCCAAAGGAACTGAATATTGTTTTTTGATTAGAATATTAAAAATGGGAAACATGAGCAAAACTTAAACAAATATGAATACAGAATCTGAACTAAAAATGGTTTCTTTCTTTTCCTTTCCTGAGTCTGTGCACAAAACATATATACAGATCTTACTTTCATCTCTACTTCAATTATTAATATTACACATGTATTTTACAGGGAAGTAAGGCTATGGAATCCATATCCATTATTCAGATTCTCCAGAGAGCAGGTCACTTCTACATTTCTCATATGAAGATAACTATTTCCAGGTTTAAAAAAATAAAAGCAGAAAGATTATTCTCTTTGCATATTTAGTCAAATGATATTTTATGCCATGTAGAAAAATACCACTTGGTACTTACAGAGCCCAAATTATTATTTTCAGAAACATTTGTATATCTCATCCTAGAACGGGAGGTTGTTTAGCATCTCAAAATGGATGATCTTGTTTATCTCCAACAAGATTAAAAATCACTTGGTGTACATTTTGCCCAAGGCCAAACTAAACAAGAAACTAAATGTATATGGATTTTCCTTGAAATCAGATAGAGTGGAAATGGTAGAGACTATCTATTGGTGTTTGTCCTTCGCAGAATTTTCCCAACTGAAATGGATATCTCTGAGCTTCTGTTGGTTTCATTAAAGAAAATATGCACAGTTGTAACTTTTCCGTAACAAATCAAATAATACTTTAGTTGAGTTTTAATTATATTGGGAAAATAAAAGAAGAGGGAAGAGCTTAATAGATTCTAATCCAGTTATGATTCATTCAGACATCTTCCTGTACCTAAAATGTTTGGGAGATCTATTCATATATCTCCAGCATCTTAGTGGTTTAGCAAAAGACTACCATTGTAAAAGGAAGAATTTTGTTTTTAAAAGTTCTGTTTCTTTTATTGATAAGTAAAGAATAAGGAAACCATCCATTTATATTGCAGGTAGCTAAAATAAGAGATATTTAAATAAAACCAAGATATGGTAGCTCAATTTCAGTTTATGTCATCATGAGAATTTGCCTTACTCAAAAGTTGCCTTGTTTCTTTATTCCCTTACCATTTTCAGTATAACTTTTGGGGAAAAAAGTTTTGAAAATTCTTGAATCATTTAGAATGTTAATCAATAACAGTTCTAAATTCAGAGGGGAGCTTCATGAATACAGAAGATTGGGGTTATGCCTGGAAAGCAGATATAGACATAATTTGTAGTTAGCATTTATTTATTTGTATCCCATTTTCATTATTTTTACAAATAATGAAAAAGTGATGAACATATCAAACATATATTCTTTTTATTTTCCTCACAACAGCTCTGTAAGGTGGGATTGGGCTGAAAGGAAATGACTGGCCCAAAGTCACCCAGCTGGTTTTCATGGCTAAGGCAGGACTAGAATTCATGTTCTTCTGCTTTCTAGCCAGGTGCCTTAACCATTAGACAAAACTTGTCTCTCAGTTAGGCACACAGCTACGTTTTGCACACTCATTAATTCACAAAAATAATTTATGAAGTGGAACTTAGAAGTAAATACAATTTGGTGCCCTTAGGCATGAAAAAATCCTAAATTTCAGGTTATGAAGTCAGAACTGATTTTAAATAAGTTGGAAAAGGCTCTGAGAATATAATGATGAGCTTGTGGATAAGCTATTTAGTTCAGTTGGGTTGTTGAAGACATAGTCATATAACTTAACGGGTTTCTTCCTGCTCTCTTTCGCCATAAGTTGAAGAAGTGTTAAGAGACAGGTTACTGCTTTAGTACTTTTTAAGCTACGTGCAAACTTACTTCTGAAGTGAATTTCGGAGTGGGTAATTAGTAGCACTCTCTCTTAGAAATGTGTTGTTGTTGTTCACAGTTGCTGCACTTTATCTCACTTTTTCCTGTTTACCCAGATGCTTTTCTACAAAGCAAAGACAGTTTGGTTTGATGCTAGTTAAAGGGGTCACAGAGTTTACCGTGGCACATCTATTTTAGCCATCTTTAAAATCACTCCCAAAATAGGTCACATAATTAAAAGTACGGATGGCAATTATTTTTAAATATATATTCACAAAGAAAACCTGTACACCCAGTAAAATTAAATTAGTATATATTGTAAGGTAGAAAAAAAAAATCTTAGATCGATTAAGATTGTTGATGTTTGGAAATGGTAAGGGTCAAAATGAATTTTGCATGTGACTTGAGGTGTTTTTTCATTCCTTAAAATATTTAAAATAGTGGGTTCTTGTCCCACTCAATTTTAAAAGACATCTGTTATCATGCCATATAAATCTGATTTAGCCCTTCAGCCAAGGGAAGCTGCTCATCTCTGTTCCGGAGCAACCATAAATTATTCTGAGTATCTCCATGACAAGAGTTAATTTGACTTTTAAAATGGTTTTAAAACACACTTTGCTGATTCTCATCTGTTGCATACGGTTACATAAACTAATTCAGCTACATAAAGAATTATTTAAGCAAAATATGACTCTTAATTTTGTTCAGGTAAACTCAGTGGACATAAAAGAAAATAAAAATTGCCTGGATTTGCATTATGAAAACCCTATTCTGGGCTGTGTTTTGGGGTGGGTGATAAATTAAAAGGATCCAGTGTCTTACAGCTGTTCCTTCCCTAAATTTACTATTCCTGAGTAATTCTATCTGGAAATGTAAAAAATAATTCTTCAAACTAAGCATACTTTTTATTTAATAACTTGAAAGATAGTTCTCTATATTGTGAGTGTCCAAATTTATTGGAACTGCTAGTGGAAAATTTTGGGAGTTGTAACTCAAATATTACTAAGACTTGCTAAATTTGGGTAGGCAATTTGAAACTCTGGGCTAAGTAGATATAAAGATGTATATCATGAGAAAAGGTCAGGTTAGAGCAATATTGAGAGTTCCATGAACTGTGCTTTAGGGATTCAGAATATGCTATATTAAATTAAAATTTCCCGTTTTACATCTAAATCAGGTATCTTTTGTTTAATAGTAGTTAACAAACTGGGATAGTAAAAAATATGTCACAGGTTTACTAATTAATCTGGCTTGTTATCCCGGTATGAACTTAGAGTTCCTTTATTTATCCACAAGGAATCCTTCCTAAATATAAATTGAACTAAAAATCCTTGGCAAAATTCACTTAGCAAATAATGGGAGAGGCTAAAAAGGAATGTTTGTTTTACTACTCATTGTGGCTCAGTTACTCATGATACTGTAAAGTTTCAAACAGTGGCCAAAATCATGCTAATAATTTGTTGCTTTATGGCAGATTCTTTAATAATATTTCATTTAGTGTACAATGATCCTAGATATTAAATTGCAAATGTAGTGGACATCTCATTAGTTGGGATAGACAGGTTATTCCCAAAAAGGTGTTTTTAACATTTAGAACTAGTAAATTATCTTGGAAAGACAATGGGTTTACTCTATTTATTTAAAAACTAATTCTACCAAAGTATAATATGAAATTTATTCTATAGCACTTCTGGTTTTATTCTCAACTATACACTCATATAGCAGTTTTAATGCTCAGCATTAAGTATATTCAATAAATATGGTAGTTTTAATGCACAGAATAGGTGTTGTGGTGGCTCAGCGGTTATGAAGCTAGGCTTGTTGGCTGGAAAGGTGGAATCCCAGGTTTGAGACCCAAGTGCCACACGATGGGGTGAACACCCATCCTTGCCCATGTTCCTGCCAACTTAGCAATTCGAAAGCATGCAAATGTGAATAGATAAATAGGTACTTCAGTAGGAAGGTAACAGTGCTCCATGACATCATGCTGGCCACATGACTACAGAAATGTCTTTGGATAGCACCGGCTAAATGGCCTTGAAACTGAGATAAACATCACTCCCTTTAGTTGACAATGACTAGCAGAATAAAATCCTCAGGGACTCGTTTACCTCCTCCTTATGATAGATCTTGGCAAATGTATCTATTATCTTTTGGAGAAATTTCCCAAAACTTGTTATTGTTTTACATTGCTTTTTCCTTTTTTGCTGTGACAAGAAAGTAGTATTCTAATACAACTTCCTAATTAGGGTGTGCTTTTTCACATTTTGCCATAGGTCAGAGCTATTAATATTTTATAATAATTATGTTTATTACTTACAGCATACTGCCCATAACATGATAGTGTACAAAAATGAAGGCAACAGGTCCATAAATGCAAATCTATAATCTAATATTTCAGGCTGCCTCATTTTAACTGCCTGGCAACATTTGACAAATTTATTACTATATTTTTATAATCACTTCTAAAGGATTGTGTTAAGTGGATACTTTAAACTGATTTATTTGGAGTTAAATGGAAGCTGGTCTCATTATATTATCTCAAAAACTTATCTTCCTTTCTCAGTTGTGGTGTTCTACAACACTCCAATAAATATGTTGTTTTCTGTAAGATTGATGTCATGTTGGTGTATTACTTGAAAAGAATGTAAATTATCCTAAAACCTCAAACATTTAACTTTCTTGCGGTGGAAGAAGCTAACACTTTAGTCAGTCCCTCCAGTCTTTGGCAGCTACTGCATATCCTGTAGAGAAAATATTTAGAAGGTTAAAGCTGTGATATATTTTGTATATCTCAACTCATGGAGATAATAATCCCAGGCGGCCTAGGGTCAGCAGAACAGAAGGAAATCAGTAGCATCTGAAGGGAAGTTTCAAGGTAGCGTAACCACAGTGAGATATCTCTCTCCACTCATTATTTTCCCCTGAACTTTGTTTCTCCAAGCTGTTCTTTTAGGTTATATGTGGCTTCCTGGGAGAGGACATCATTGGGGAGGAAAGAAATCAGGATCTTATGTACTAATCCTTTTTTTTTTTTTGCTCATCTGTATATCTTAGCCTGCTTTCATCCTCAAATCACTTTTCTACATTGGTTAAAATGGTTATTACATTCATGTATTTGAAGGTGTTTCTCGTGGCCAGTCTCGGTGTGATATAGCTCAGTTCTGAAAAAGTACGATATGAGATACAGATATTGTGTTTCCTTGAAAATGCAACCTACCCTGAAAGTAAGTCCTAGCTTCATTTTTACATGTGTGCCCAATATAAGCCCTAATTAAGGCCCAAAATAAGTCCTAATTAAGATCTCACCCACCCAGCGTGCACAGGTAAAAATAAAGCTAGGCTGGGGATGTGGGAATGGAGCTATCCTACTACTTACCTTTAGACAGTTGCAGCCAGGTCTTGCACACTGCAACACCTCATGGCTGCCAACTCTCACGCAATCAGCGTGAGACTCACGCAATTCAACCAATTTTGACTGTCTCACTCTGATAAACGAAATCTCACGCTAAACCCCCAAAATGGAATGTACAAAAATAAATATATCTCTACATTCTCTGATATTCCGAATATCGATATGCCCAAGCCCAAAGTTTCGAGAAGTGAAGCCTCCGATCCTGGGCGGCTTCAGAGGGCGAACAGAGCATGTGCGAGAGGACGTTGCCCGCATTGATTTCTGTACTGGGGTGAGGAGAGAATTCCACGCTGCAGGAAGCGGTTGCTCCTTTCCGCTCTAGGATGTCACAACTCTCTGGGCTTAACCCTTGCGCTGCACTCTGCTCTGGCAGGCGGAGATGAGAGAGACGAACTCTCTATCCCCCATGAAGTACGACTACAGGGCATCCCTGGGCCTTTCTCGAGAGCTGAGCTCCCATCCCCTCCCCGCACCCGTCTGGTCTCAAGGCCGCTGGGATTGGGGTGCAAAGGCGCGTCCCTCTCCGGCCTCCCTCTCGCAAGGGGAGCTGCCGTGGCTGGCCTCTTGCGCGCCTCGGCTTCTCTCGCTCCCCAGCCTGATGGGAAGTCCCTGGAGAGGGAGGGGGAAGAGGGGGGGAGGGCTCCTTCCCGGGTACATTGTGTCCCTCCCCCCGCCCTTTGCACCTAGATATGCGCCCCCCCCAGCCTCCCCTGGGTCCAAGAGGCTGCAAGAGGGTCTGGCAGGGAGGAGCCTCTCCAGGAAGGGGGTCCCGCCAGAGGGCAGGCTGGAGCGGGGTGGGGGGGGCTCGCAAGGAGGGGGGGTTCCTGTCCCCTCCGAGCCCCAATCGCAGCCGGTGCAGGAGTTTCTCTCTTTTTAGGCTTCTTTCCCCACTTGATGCCAGGAACGTTTGGATGCTCTTTGGGAGCCCCTGGGAAGGAATCTCGCCTTGAGGGGTCTCCCCACAAATGCCAAGCAAAGGGGGGGGAGTGGCCACTGTCCTCTCCTCTCCTCCCCCAGACAATCCAGGACTTCCCTGCAGGGGAGCAGCTGATGGCAGCATTGCTGGGGGTCCCATGCACAGACTGGGAGGGGGGCGTTTGGGGAGTGAAGGACACCAGCCTCCCCCCCCCATTCTGTGTGTGTGTGTGTGTGTGTGTGTCCATCTGCCTGCCTGGCCCTTTCCGACCCTTCAGCTGGACTGTGAGGCTGGTGGGTCCAAGACTCAGCCTGGATCCCCCTCCCCTCCGCAGGTGGGAGGCCCAGAGGGTGGGAGAGGGCTGGGAAGGGCCGTTTCTGCCCAGCTCCAAGGCCGGGAACCCTGGCAAGGCCCCCTCCACCCCCGGGGCCATGTGAGGGAGGCTTCTGTGGCCCTGAAGAGGCAGCCTGGAGGGGCCGGATCCCAGGCACTTGGGACGCCCCTCTCAGCCAGGGACCCTGGAGGAGGAGGAGAGCCGGAGCAGCCCAAAGGGACGGAGCAGATGGGCAGAGGCCCAAGAATGTGGACCCTTTCCGGCCAAGATGGTCAGTGAACTGCATTATTAATATCTTACAAATCCGGTTCAAGTACATTGGTGCTGCTTGCATGTATGTATGTATGTATATGTCCAAATCATGACTAAAGTATGCATCAGATTGCACCATTTAAAATGTAAAATTGTCAAAGCTCCCTACCGTGGAAGGGGGGACACCCCCCTTCCACACCATCCCCCCCTCGGTCGCTCCGCTCCCTCGCAGTGTCTCACTCCGAACTATCACTCAAGGTTGGCAGCCCTGACACCTGCCTTGTCGGCTCATTTCTTCTGCAGCTGGCAAGGCTTTCCTGAAGGCCTCTGTAGTGGATAACAGAGTTCTGAAACGGTTCAGAGCTCTGTTATTGACTATATAGAGGCTTTCAGGAAAGCTTTGCAGGCCTTTCTGGCCACAGAAGTTCTTGAAGGCCTCTGACAGCGAAAAGGAGGCCGGGGGCAATGCACGCAAGTGACATGAATTAGTGGACGACATCCCCCCCCAAAAAAGACATGCCTTTTTGGGTGGCAAAAAAAATATAAGACGGTCTTATTTTCGTGGAAACGTGGATAGTCCTGGATTTTTAACCCACTTGGTCCTGGAATTTTGATTGCTCAGTGATGTAATCATTAAGCAAGTCATCATTGACTCAATTTTACAACTATTTTTACTACAGTTGTTAAGCAAATCACATGGTCATTAAGTAAACACAACTTTTCACATTGCTTTTATTTTTTGGATGCTAGTGGGACAGTTGTAATTTGCGATCGGATGACTGTAGGATGGACTCTGTAATCATTGTAAATGTGAGCCACTTACCAAGCCCCTAAATTGCTATTGTGTGAACATAGGGCTGGTGCAGTGGTCATAAGTTTGGGAAAAGGTTGTGGGTCACATTTTAGGATCATTATAAATGTAACTCATTTGTAAATGAGTGTTTGTAAATCAAGGACTACTTACAATATCTCTTTAGTGCCTTTTGCGAATATATTTGAGTTTTAATCACAAAATAGATCAATAGTCTTTGATCCTAATAAAAAAAAAATTATTACTTCTTTTAAATTAAAACAAAACAAAACAATGCACATTGTTTTGGACATGGATAATTCAATCAAATACTACTTTTAAAAAATAGCATTCATTCAGATTTTAAAATTTTTAATCCCTTGCAAAAAGCCAGCAGAATTGGGGCCATCTGAATCTGGAGGGGGAGGGAAATGAGTTCCCCAGGGAAGGGCCAGTGACAGAGAAAACACAAGATCTCATAAGGTCTCCTAAATCTCATAAGGTGGCACAATTTAATAGATGGGTGCTGGAACATTTCTAGTATGATGAACAGAGACAATCAAAAATGGGTCCTGGAGGTAATCCTATCCCTTTTGGGCTTTTATAGCCAACAACCAACATCTTGAATGGGGGCCTATTGGAAGCTAATCAGCTTGTGTGTCACAGATGATACACCAGTGCATTGTGGAACACCCAAAATTGTCCCTACTGCTCCATTTTGTAGCTTCTGTGCTCTTCAAGGAGATGTGTTTGTTTTCTTGGGAAGTAGGAGTGAAGTTGCCTTGGCAGTTAGGTTTTCAAACTGTTTGGTAAAATTCTGTAATGTATAAACTTTGAACATTAGACCAGATTTGTTTTTTGTTTTTTTGTTTTTTTTATAATTCAGTGCATTTGAATGCAGGAAAAGCAGTTCCCCCTTTCTGTGCAAGCTTAAAATCACTCTTTCTGGACAATTACTTTTTCTTTGTATCTCCTTCTTCTGCCTCATTTAGCCTACCTAAACCATATATTGCACAAACCTCTAATATTTTAGCCAAGCCAATTGGGATTTGTTTATTTAGGTTTACTCTGAGGCAACATCTGATTTTTGCTAGTAAAACTGCTGTAATTTGTTTTTGGGGTGACTTTGCAATACTTCTGTAAAGCAAAGCAAAACACATAGTGACAAACTGAGATGTAGCTGGAAATTCCTATAATTTGGCATAATCCATCCTGAATTCCAGCTTCATGTTTTAAAATAATTTGTTGGTTATTTATCCAATGACTAGCATGAGTTTTGAAAATGGGGTTTTACAGAATGCCATTTGTGATATGCATCAACCTCAAAACTCTACAATTTAAAGATACAGAGCAAAATAGTGTGTTTGGAGAGTGGACTAAATGAAGCCTGGGGACAATAAATAAACTTAATCAAAAAAGGAATGTTTGTGGTCAGAAGAACAAATCTTTGGAAGCAGAGCCCTGAGAGCATCCAAGTAGTTGAAATACATTTAAAGTTTATACGACAAAGTATGCACCATACCTTGTTTGTGTGATGAAATTTGATAACAAGTCTGTGAATTTCTTTGACTTGTCTGCTGGTACCAACTGTAAGGATGGAAGTAAAACCAATATAAACATCAGAAAAAAAAGAGCCTGATACCTATCTCTGTTATACTGAGTTGAGGATGAACCTCCTAATATACAGTACTTTTAGTATATTAGTATTAATATACTTATTTCTCATTTAGAGAAAAAAGTGCATCTGTGTAATTCTGTTTTTTACAATTTCAACTTGTATCCCACACTTTTTGACATGTGGTAAATGTGCAGTCCCTGATGCTCTTGAGTTTGGTTATTTGGTTGCACAAGTGGTAAATGATTCCTTAAAAAAAAAAAGAACATAGAGTGTAAGGACTGTAACAGCCACTAAGTAGGACAGGCAGGAAGAAGACTAGCAGAGTGCTAGGAATCAGGAGACTCCGTGAAAACTCCTTAATAACCCAACACAATGACAGACTCCACCATAGTTTCAATTGGAAACACTGAACATACTGGACCAAGCTAAATCCAAAAATGCTATGGATTTCCTGGAAGCTTGGCATTCAGACAAATAAGTGATCAATGGACTCATAGAGATAAACTACATTTATGGGCAGTTCAATACAGGCAATAAAAAAAAGTTACAAAAGGGACAAAAAGACCAGCATCTAATAGCCAGATAAGCAGGGATTGTACTAGACAAATAATCAAGCAGAAAACAATACCCTAATTAAGGAATTACCAAGGAGAAAATCGCACCACCAACAACATTGGCAGGGCAAGCTACTATACCAAATTCCACATTTACTGGCACTGATGATGTTACCTAGTCTAGTATTAAAACATCTGCAAACAAACAACCAAGACAACACAGTCCCCAGCCTGAGCTACATATGTTTTTTTCCTGTTGAATAGCAGTCAATGCTGAATGCAAAGAAATTACATTCCCTATACGAATTACAAATAATAGAAACAAATTGAGATGTTGATTCACCAGGAAGTATTCCCTCCCTCCCAGGAAAGATTTAAGGGACTGTATTAAAATGAATGCTTTGATTTGTTATCTGGGTATTTTGCTTCGCAAATTCCTGACATGTAAGCCACATGTAAAGAAATAATATTCACGATAGTCGTATAAGTGTTGTACAACCTGTATCTTCAATAGAGTCAACTTAATTGAGCTTAGGTTGTTTGAAAACTGAACACTATCATAACGAGTTAGCTATGAAAGATGAATTTCCCATTTCCACAAAGACTTAAGTTGTTTCCCACCTACAATTTGGGGAAACCTGGAGCTACTCAGCTTCTATTTCATGCTTTGATTTTTGAAATTATCTAAGCATTTATTCTTACACAAATTACGTACTTTATGCTCTTTCTCAGGCAACACGGAAGCTACAGCCCATCTTTCACTGCCTAGGACAGGGCTCTCAAACTTTCCCCCTTTGCTAAAAGACACATCTGGCCTGTGGGCCACGAGTTTGACACCCCTGGCCTAGGATGAAGTAAGAAACATCTACAGGAATATATCATTTTCATCCATGATTATTACATGATTCATCCATGATTATTATTACATTGATAATTTTGACTTTCAGAAGTAGCTGTGGAAGTTACTGGAGGACAAAATAGTTTGACTTGAATCTGAACAACTTAACCTTTAAAATTATTTTAGTCATAATTTTAGTAGGAGCAGGATGTTACATTCTGTGCAAGTTTTGCAACATATGAATAACTTCAAATGCAACAATGTAAGTGGAAAATAATACATGTATAAAGTTATTTTGTTCTTTTTTAAAAAAATCCATTTGTGTAACTTTTTCCATTTTAATAGTTATGTTAAAATAGGTAGTTTATATGCATATCTTCCCTCTTAATTTGTAAAACTCCAGGAAGCATTTTCTTCCTCTTTGTTATTAAAGTCTCTTTCTGCCTATCAGATATTTAAACTGAATTCTAATATTGCAATATTAATTCTATCCCATTTAATAACATAAGTATAATTAGTTCCATTTTTCTATGAGAAATATACACTTGTGCATGTTGACACATTGTTTTAAAAATTAAATCTCTTCCCCCTAGAGCTTGCAAATCTTTCAAATTCTGTGCTTTAACTTATAGTGGCTGTATATATCTTAGCTGCAGCTTTTGAATGAATACGCACTGGCTTTGCGGTTGAGCTTTTAAATCCCATGTTCAATAAGTGAAGTGCTTTAAAGAGCTAATTAAAGATGTGGTACAATTGCTATATAACATTTTGTCTTTACAAGGCTATTAGTGAAAATGACAAGATTTACCTTTCACTCTTAGTATCTTGGATAGAAGGGTGAGAGTACTGAAAAAAAAGTCACTGGTTTTGAATGTTTTGCTAAGCAGTGCAACAGAAAAGGAAAAAAAAATAAAGGGCAAAATATTCACTGCAGTTGCCTTAATTGATTAACAAATATTTTGCTTCCTGAATATTTTTGAGCGTATCTCATAGATTTTTGGCTGTTATTTCATATTTCTCAAGATGGCTATATGATACAGTCATTCTGAAATTATCTTTGGGTTCAGTTTGAAGGGATCTATCATAATCACCAAAAGTTTTACAGGAACCAAAACTCTTGAAAGAAAAATTCTTTTCCATTGTACATAAGATATCCTCTTATGCTTTTGGTCAATAGCTGAGTCTTATATGGGACCGTTTCAATTTTTAATATGTGCATCAAGTCTGCACAGTCTTTTCTTTTTTTTAGCTAAAGGCTCTATCTACTTGGTCTTTGGATGAACTGCTTGGGTCCACATTACAGAAAGAAGATATTGTTTCATTCAGTAAAATATCACCTTAGTTAATTTTTTTAACACAAATTTAATATAATTAATCCCATGCAATTGATTTTCTACATCAGTAATTAGGGGATAGTCCTTGAATTTCCTACAAGACTTCTGATAACCAAATTAAAAGCTTTTTGATGATATAATGTATGGGCCTTCCAATTACACACCTATTATCCCACATGCTCCCAAGCGTTGTTTTAGAGATTAAATCAAAAGCATTGAATGGCTGGTAAGTATCTCAGAAATGTGACATTTTATGAATTACTAATCATTGTGACTCCATAATTTTTTAGAATATAATACTCAACAGGTTAATTACTGCTTTTGAAGAATCAAAAGGCAATTTATAGAGAAATTTGGTGTGAACTTTGGGACCTCTTTAGGCATGACTAGAGACATGACATCTAAGGTTTCAGTTTTACTGGTGCTTTTGATAGGAATCATCATCTTGTAGACAGGTGTTGAGAAGTACATACTTGGAAAGTACCCCAATACAATTGCTTATAAAATTGGCACTGTTGTGTATATCACCTTTTACAAGTCTACTTTTAAAAGTTGTCTGTATGTTTACTAATCAGACCTCACCTAGCTTATCACTGTAATTATAAGTACAGATTCTTGGATTTGCTATAAAGATTTACACTTATTCCAATTCATCCTTTAATAATAGAGTTCAGGATTACTTCTTATTTCTGTATTCATCTCTATGAAGAAGATTAGTAGAGCAGAATGTTCTTAGGTGTATGCATATTTCATAACTATATTAGAATTGCTTGCTCTGATATATGTAGCAGAAGTGGAAAATTCTTTTATTTCACTAGCCTAAGAAAATGAAAGTTAAGAAAATGGGGATTAAAACTATCTTGCTTATCTGCATTAGCAGAATTTATAAAATCTTAATCATCCCTTCTTTTTTGTTCTTTTCCTCATTTCATTGCCCCCTAATTTATTATATTTTATAGTAATTTAAAATTATCCATAACATTTTACAGTTAGCCACTTGGGGTAGAGGAGAGAATGCAAGTTCAAAATGTGCAAACTAAATTGAAGGTTCTTGAAAACATTTCCAAAAGCAGCAGCAACATCTTGGTGCCAAGTTGAGATGAGTTGTTCTTTCCACAGATCATCTACGTCCTTCCCAAAGAATAATGCTGAATCCATCGTCTTCTTTGAAAATATGCAGAATTATTGTTAAACTATGTTTGTTAGGATTGTTGTTGCTGAAATTCTTTTTGACACAGACCATAGTAGTATTGAAAGCATTTTAGAAATGCTTAAAATGCAAGCATTTGTTTCTTTTCCCATCTTGCATTAGAGAAAAAAAATGAATATTTTGAAGTGGAAAAGTCTGCTGTTATAATAAGAGAAATGGATACAGAATAGAATATACAATAGAATATTCTTTAATGGTCAAGTGTGATTGGACACACAAGGAATTTGTCTCTGTTGCATAAGCTCTCAGTGTACACACAAACAATAAAATAATATACCGTATATACTCGAGTATAAGTCAACCCAAATATAAGCCGAGGCACCTAATTTTACCACAAAAAACTGGGAAAACTTATTGACTCGAGTATAAGCCGAGGGTGGGAAATGCAGCAGCTACTGGTAAATTTCAAAAATAAAAATAGATATTAATAAAATTACATTAATTGAGGCATCAGTAGATTAAATGTTTTTGAATATTTATTTCAAAGAAAAACAGATTAATCAATTTGGGAAATGATTTCACTATCATGAAAGGTTTAATTGATTCACTAACCCAAAAGAAGATGACGATGACAGTGGGAGGCAGGAGTCACTCTCTCCCTTGCAAGAAAAAAGCAAGAGCCATTTTTATGATCTCTCTCTCTCTCTCTCCCCGTAATACAGTCAAGCCCTTTCCAGCACGCGCGATCTGCCCCCGCCGCTTTGCACCTTGCAAATGCAAAATCCCGGGGGTTTTGCATTTGCAAGGTGCAAAGCGGCGGGGGTGGATCCCGCGTGCTGGAAAGGGCTTGACTGTATTACGGGGAGAGAGAGAGAGATCATAAGAACGGCTCTTGCTTTTTTCTTTCAAGGGAGAGAGTGACTCCTGCCTCCCACTGTCATCGACATCTTCTTTTGGGTTAGTGAATCAATTAATTTGGGAAATGATCTCACTATTATGAAAGTCAGTGTTCTCTGCCAGTGGGGCATTTGGAAGAAAATGCCCCGCGGCATATCCACGCGCGTGTAAGGGGAATCAGAAATCCCCGCGTTCAATGCCTAGCACAGCAGAAGAGAAAACGCAGCTGTGAGCAAATACTAGGAAAACCTGATTGATCAGAAGGAAGGAGGCAAAAGAGGGAGGGGTGGTGGTGGACGGAGGTCCCACTGGTATTTGTGAAACACTTGGTCGGCAGCGCTTAAAGTCAACGTCCTCGCTCCCACCTACCCAAAGCCACGAAGTCCCCCAATTGCGCAGCCCAGAATCGCCCTCCCCTTGGGGCAGAAACGACGCCTGGTATTTCCCGAGATGAAGCTCCGCCGTGCAATGAAAGCACCCTGGCTCTAGGCTCGCGGGTTCAGAAAACAACGCGAGGCGAGGTCGCTTCGGCTCCCCTCAGCTTCGTTTCCTAGCTACTTTCAGTCCGCTCGGGAGGAGGGGGAGGAGGTGGTGGCGTCAGTTTGTGTTGTTTTCTGAGCTCTAGGCCACCACCTCCTCCCCCTCCTCCCGAGCGGACTGAAAGCAGCTAGGAAACGAAGCTCAGCGGAGCCGAAGCGACCTCACCTTGCGTTGTTTTCTGAGCCTAGAGCCAGGGCGCTTTCATTGCACGGTGGAGCTTCTTGTCTCGGGAAACACCGGGCGTCGTTGCTGCCCCCTGAGGGGAGGGCAATTCTGGGCTGCGCGATTGGGGGACTTCATCGCTTTGGGTGGGTGGGTGGATGGGAGCGAGGATGGACGGAGTCCATGAAGTGGGGCTTGCCTGCAGGAAAGCGGCTGCCCAGCTCCAGAGCTCCACACCATTTTTTTTTTCAGAGGGGAATCTGGCTCGAGTATAAGCCGAGGGCAGTTTTTTCAGCACAAAGAATGGGCTGAAAAACTTGGCTTATACTCGAGTATATACGGTAATGATATCAATAGTAGATACCAATAGTAGAAGGCAATAGGGCAGAGATGGTATTCAGCAGTTCTGACCAGTGCTGGAGAACGAGTAGCGAAAATTTTGAGTAGTTCAGAAAACTGGCCAATACCACATCTGACTGCCCCTGCCCCCATCTATTTTCTTCCTCCTGAGTCCCAGCTGATCAGCTGGGTCTTTTTTTATTGCCCTGCACAGGAGAAGGAAGCTGGAAAGCAGATTAGTGAAGTAGGGAGGGAATGGAATTTTGCAGTAACCTTCCCTCTGGAGTGGGGAGGGAATGGAGATTTTACAGTATCCTTCCCCTGCCACTCCACCAAGCCATGCCCACCAAGCCATGCCACTTCCACAAAGCCACACCCACAGAACTGTTAGTAAAAAAAATTGAATCCCACCACTGTAATAGGAAACATGGGAAGGATAATAGTAATAGCAATTTTTGAGGTATCTTTTATTTGCTGTGCTATTTCTCTTAATGTCTGCTTTGCCTTTTTCATTCTTCCTTTGGAATGCTCATGAAATTTAGAATTGTGTGTAATTTGCCATACTTTTTTAGGATGTAGCTTGCTGTAATTATCTCCTCCTGAATTCTGAGGGTTTTAGGCTCACAATTCAGGAATACACAAGATTAGGGAAAGATAGTTTGGAATATTTTAATGTTTTTTTTTTCCAGGATTCATGGGAATTATGGTGATGTGGGTTCCATGTATCATCCTATTTCATTGCCTGTACCTTGGACTTAAATAGACATAAATCTGTTATGATGAATTGCCTTGTAATGTGAATTTTAGATAATCAGGTTATCATATGATGAGTGCAATCATTAACTACTAATATATTGATTTCTTAAAAAAATAGAAAGATATATTCCTATACATTGGCCTATTGGAAATGGTTTGTTAATGGTCATCACATTTTGACCTATTGTTGATGGGCAAATCACATATAAAGACTGTATGGTTCTATCAGATTTAATGAGCTCCTTATGATCCATTCTTTTTGAGCATGTCATAATAATGAACTTGCATCTAGATTGTGATGTAATCAGAAAGTACTTAACTGCATTTTAGTTTCTCTTAAGACTATTGTCCTTCTGACCAGCATTGTCTGTGGCCTAAAGCAAAACTTATCCCTGTAGCTGTTTATAATCACGATATTGTGGTGTCATGTTTCTCTTCATCAGTGTAGAAAGATATAGCAAGTCACCTGCTACAGATACATTTTTTTTCCATGGGTAAAATAGTTTTATCTTAAATCAAGAGCTCCTAGCTTGGTTCTGACATGACAGTTTTCTTAGAGAGGATGCAGTTTATTACTGTGCATTATCTATCCCTAGAGAAGGACTGCTTTATGCACGCAAAGGATGTGCAATTTATCATTTGGAGGCCATGGTTTTGGTATCCAAGGTGAGTTATTGTTAAGCTTGTGTGTTGATCGCACACAGCTCAGCATTTAATCTTATAAAAAGTCATGATCTCAAATATTTCATAATTGTACCATTTGCAGAATGGCAGGCAGCCAACAAAGCTCTGACTAGTTGTTTCTATCCATCCCCTTGTCTGTCTAACAATGTGTGCTGGGTTTTGTCTTGTAGACATTACACAGTCCTGTGTCAAGGAAACCTACTTTATATTTAGACCTGCAATAAATTACCTTTGGAAAAGGACCAAGCTGGTCAGTTGTATTTCTATGCACGCAGGCGGTATATTGTGGTTTTTTTTTGGATATGATGTTTTCTCTTTATTTTCACCTGTTTAATATTGAAACTTTAAAAGAAAATTTAAACAAAGCTTATGCTAAAGAATGTTGGTTCTTCTATTTCATGCATTTATATTTTTCCCTTCAACTTTACTTTCTGTTATTATGATAAGATAAAAAATTGGGAGGTGGGAGGAGAGACTTTTTAAGTAGTCAGATTTTGTCTTTGTTTGGCAAGAAATAGATACTAGAGCATGATAAGGGAATATGGCCCTGAAATGTGAAAATCACATTCTTACATCCTTGCTTACTTCTGTCCTCAAAAATATCTCTGTCCTGCTGATTAATTTAAAAAGATATATAATATCTATCAATTTATAAAATAGTCAAGAGGCTTACAGAACATCTACCAAGAGAGGGAACATAATATCTGCCCCAAAAGAAACATGTATGATTCCTCTCTAGGAAAGGTAGACCTTCTGCATAAGGCATGGCAAGCTAAGGCATTTCTGAATGATGGCAACCATGGCTAAGACTGAAGACTGATAAGTAGATTGATGGGGGGGGGGGCTTCAAAATTTTTAGCAAAGGGTTCTCTGGTTGCTTGGTGGGTGTGGGCTAGTCGGCCTCCTGCACCACAGTGGGGGGGGGGGCGGTTTCCCTCCCCAGGCTCCGGAGGCTTTTCTCAAGCCTCCAGGGGGGCAAAAACAGCCTCCCTGGGCTCCAGTGGCTCTCTGTAAGACAGAAACGGGCCAATTTACAGCCTTCCCGAACTTCCGGGAGGCCTGTTTTTTTCCCTCCCTGAGCCTCCGTGTATGCCCTGCACTTAACTGCATCCAAAATGGGCTGCATGGAGACTCCTGGGAGGGGAGAGGGAGGTGGGGCCATACAGGAGTAGGATTCTCCAAACTGCACAGAATCTTAGCTCTCCCAAACCTTGCAAATCCCCCTCAACCCACCCCTGGATTGATCCCACAGAAACTCTGATCTCGCATAATAGATAAGGAGAAGATGGGTGATTGCCCACATCTGTTCCAGATGGCTACTCCATATGAGAATACAGGATAGCTGGTTTGAGTGCTGAGAGACAAGGGAACCACCATGCTTTCAATTGGAGTAGAACCAGTTGAGATAGAAAACCAGTAGAATTTTGCTGTTGTCCTGAGAATAGTGGTATAGTTCAGGTGTGTATGCTTAAGCATATTGACATCATCTTAAATCACAGGACTTATTACAATTCTATGATAGGTGATTTCCTTAGGAGGCTTTTTTTTTTGAGCCAAAGAGATTTAGCATTATTTTGCCCAGAAGCATTTTAAGATAATACCTTCTATCTATCTTCCTTGAAAGAGTAGGGAGTTGATAAACTAAATTTTAGCTCTTGCGAGAATATAGGAACACAAAATGTTCTGGTGTTTGCTCTGATAGTGATAAGTAAAATGTATTTGAGTGACTCTTAATGAAATTAAATCGCACAAGTTCTTATCTTGCCTGTGACTCACTGGGATCAGGATATGGATAGTAGAGAATCTACTGGCTTTGCCAGCCAGATTAATAATATCCATCTTCTGAAGTACTGCTTGGAGCACGAATAATGTTGGCATATTTTGTCTTGCTAATAATTGTGCTACAAATTTGTGCACTAAATCTAAATGCATTAAAATAGTAAAGAGTCTATTGCTAAGCAGATCTGCAATTTTTTTTGGGTAGCTTATCAACATAAATATAAGTTTAATTTGACAGCAGTTTTGGGAAGAAAGGTTTTATAAAAATCAGAATCCATAGAAAAACAAAGAATAACCAAAGTAGGGTTGTTTGTGTGCAATTCTGTTTATGCTTGTATGTGCTTATGCATATGTGTGAGTAGGGTAAGGAGGGATATTGTCAACCCTGAAGTGAACTTGGCTGAAGCCATCTTGAGGCTTCAGGGTTGCCACACAATGATGGGAGGTGGAAAATAGTTAGAGAGGGTTTTGCAGCCAAAAGAAAAAAAGTTTTCCTGTGGGAACCAAGAACATTCTCACAGGTGGCTGGTCAGGGGAGGAGCAAGTAACCAAGCGACTGGCCAGCACTTGGATTGGACACTGTGATCAGTGACTTGGTGGGAAAGGGGAAGCTTTTACTTTTAATCAGGTGAGAGCCACAGGAAATTTCAGAGTTGGCTTCCAATAAACTGTTCTTTGAGGAACTCGTGTGCCTGGGAGTTTTGTTTTCTATGGGTGCATTACTTAGAACACTGACAGATATTTTTTCTCGATGATAGAAAACCATTTGGGCATATTAAAACCCAAATAAACCCAAGTAAATGGCCTCTAGCTTCTTCAGTGACATCACCAGAGAATGTAAGCTGGAATTTGTAGCCCAATGATCACAAACATCTGATATAACACTATGTTTTTCAAGTATATAAATAACAACTAATGGATATCTGTAACTTTTTGGAAGTTTCAGGTATCCAGATGAATATTAAAATGCTACAGTACCATAGAAGGGAAAGAACTACATCCATATTTAGATTACTTACCACTGCTGAAGCACTGATTTTTACAATTAACTGAAAATGAAGTTAATGGCATAGCATTTGTTTATGTGGTGCTTATTCTATTGCTATTATGTGCAATATATTTGTACATAAACTGTTGTAATAAGAAACTTGGTTGATGTGGCATGTTTTTCCCTCTTATGTGTCAATCGTTTATATTTCTTTTCAACTTTATATGAATACATGCAAAGTTCCTAGAAGTTTAAAAGCAGTGTGAAGATAGAAGAATAAATATGTATGTATGTATTGTTTAATTCACATCTGCCATGAATAGTATTTGGAAATGGCTTCCCTCCACCCAATTAATCACTTTCCCATAACACCAGATCCTTTAATTCCAGCCCATCTTTCTTTCCCTTTTAACTTTTAGCCATTATCCATGTGCACAGTACAATAATAGCATTTAACAAGTAAAATCACTCATATATATTTATTAAAGAGGAAACCATTTTCATGGTGCACATGATTAATCAGAGAAGGTTGCAATGAGGACCAATAAATGCAATTTCATGCAAATTCAGTTACTCTGTACAGACCATAAGAATAATGATGTTTGTTTAATTAAAAGAACAAAATCTAATACCTGTATGAGAGTAGATAAATGGTTGTGCTCAGGAGCTGTCCAGAGCTATTTTGTGGGATTAAAAAATAGCTGAAAAGTTACCCCTATAAAAATTCATTTTATAACAACATCAGTGATGTAAATAGGAAAAAAATATCAAGAGTTATTATTGATCCTATAGCTGATGTCCTTTTAACCACATTAGCACATGACTCTTCCATTCTTCAGTTATTTTCCTTTTTCAATGAAAGACAGCAAATGAAAGAAGTCTGAAGAGCTTCCAGACATGTAACTCCCACTCTTTCAACCTTTAACCTCCTTTAACCTCAAACTATCCACTATTTACCTCATCCCATTCCTAAGAGGTCTGTAAGGGGCGTGCATAAGTGCACAATCATACCTACTGTTCCTGTCCTATTGTCCCCATTTATTCGTACCTATTTCCTGTATTCTTACTCATGTTTATACTTATACCTGTTATCTTGTAAGTGATCGACAAAACAAATAAATAAATAAAATAAATGTATAGAGTACACAATTATTCATGACATTCCCAAAATGTTTGGGAGGGTTAAAGTCTGCTAGACTTAGGAGGTTCAGGAGCTACCTCTTTAGGGTTTAGAGTTTTGCATAAAAATGCTTTCCTTGGGAATATTCTGATGACAGACATCTTTCAACACCCTTACCAGCTTTTATAACTGGTGACAACACTCACAAACCAACTAGTGTTCTGAACTATGCCACATGTCAGCCATGATGGGCATAATGGTTGCAACACATCTCTGAACCATTGCATGCACACCTGTCTTAGTACCCTCTGGAATTCAAATTTTGGTTGTGAAAATGAACTTTACCATTCTCAGTATTACCATTTGAGAGAAACTGTGTATAGACCCAGTTATGTCTTCCAGCTTGATCATTTTCAGGTTCTCATATAATATTGATAAGAGGTTTATTTTTCTGGAAATAGAAGCTTGGCCAATAGGCTATGTCATGTAAGACACCATATATAGATCAGTCTGAAGGATTCCATTAAAGCTTCTTTAGATGATCACATTGGGGGATGGGGTAGATAACATCTGATTTGTTATAAACCTGAAATTCAAGATCTTCATCAAGCGATGTAGTAATTAAAAATTAGTTGGGCAAAGTGACTTTCTCCCTCTTTTCCTATCTCTCAGACAGAGAGATATGCTCCAGGTGTGCATAAGTTTTCTCAATATTTTCTGCCTTTTGTCTCCAATGCCATTTGCTTGAGATGAGTGGTTATATATTTTGAATAAAAATAAACAAATAAATGCCATTTATGGAAGAGGTATTTGGGCATGGGAGAAAAAAAGAAGGACCTATATTAATTAGCAATCTATGTTGGTGGCAGTTATCTTAAATGGGCACAATTCATGCAAAAGTTATTCTTGGTTAAGCCTGCATTGTTTTAAGTGGAGGGCACAGTGAAATCTTGAGCTTTCTGTATTTGGTATATTTATTGTGTATGCTCTTGAGAAGTGGGGAACACCTAATCCCAACAGTATTTATCTCAGGAGTTTTTTCTCCCTCTGACAGTATAAATCAAACCGAGATGCTCTTCAGTTAAAAACATTCAGCTTCCTTTCCTGAGTGTTTCTTCTGTGGGAGTGTAAGAAATATTTGAAATATAAGCAAAACAAAGTGCAGGAAGGTTTTTGGAATCTAGTCAGAAAAAGAAATTTACAGCAAGAGCTTCTGTAGTTTACTTCTCTTCAGAATGCTGGATTGAACTGTGGCACCAGAAGCTGGAAGAATGAAACATGCCTCAGTAACAAGAATAAGAATAACAATCCCTCTGCTTCTTTTTGGGATGATACATTTGCTTTTATAAAGATTTGTATTTGTTCGGATAAAAGCAAAGGCTTCTGCAAATATTCTGCTTTCGGTTCAGTTGGTTCTGAGTGTGACCAGATTATTTTGTTTTCTGTCACTACTTACTTTGCTTTTACTTATGAGTGTTGAAAATGCCATCTTAATAGAAGATTGTTATTATAACAGCATTAAAAACTAACCAGATAACTCTGCATTTGTTCTGTTTATGGGTCACAAAGGACATTTTGAGTTTGTAAAACAAAGGGAGACCAGTAATTTTTTTTTTTTAAACAAAACCTTTGGGGATGGGTAGTCTTTGATGCAAACATGTTTCATGCATGAAACATTCAAAGAGCATTTTTCTGCTCATTTCACTTTCTTTAACTTTGGGAAAACACACATATTTCTTACATGTTGAATTTCGGTTTTCAGCTCTCAGAATTCCTGTTGGGTATGACCAATTTTTAATATTAAGGCTTTAGAGTGGCATGTCCAAATATTTTCATAATATTAAGCAATTTTGCTAGAGAAAGATCCTTCACAAGTTTCAGAGTAGAAGTTATCTTCTACTGATGCAGATTACTTACTTTCAAACTAAATACTGTGTTTCTCCAGCAATATGACCTCCCCCAATAGGAAGACCCAGCATGTTTTCTAGGCATAAAATGAAATTAAGCCCCTCCCCCCAAATTTAGGCCTATTTTAAAACATGTGAAATGGGGGGAAGGGTGGGGGGACTTGCCGTTAGGAGCGCCCCGCGGGCAGCAATTCCTCGCCACCAGCTGCTCCTAATGGGCGATCATGGCAGAGTGTGGAGAGCTCCCTACTCCTGCCAAGCACCTTTGCTGGAGACCCAAGACCTTCAGCGCCAGCCGCTGTTGATTTCCCTTCTGCCCATGCTGCCGCCGCATTTGGAGCTGCCACTTCCACATTTGGAGCACCACTGCTGTTTGGAGCACCGCTGTCATTTGGAGCTGCCGCTGCATTTGGAGCTGCCGCTTTCACGTTTGGAGCGCTGCCGCTGTTTGGAGCACTGCTGCTGTTTGGAGCTGCCGCTTCTGCATTTAGAGTTGCTGCTGCATTTGGAACTGCCGCTTCCGCGTTTGGAGCACTGCCGCTGTTTGTAGCACCACTGCCATTTGGAGTGCCGCCGCCATTCCAAACACGGCGGCATCTCCATACATGGAAGTGGCAGCTCCAAATGTGACAGCGGTGCTCCAAATGGCAGCAGCACTCCAAATGGCAGCAGCACTCCAAACATGGAAGCGGCAGCTCCAAACGTGGCGGTGGAATGGGCAGAAGGGAAAGCAACAGCGGCGGGTGCCAAAGGTCTTGGGTCTGCAGCAAAGGTGTTTGGTGGGAGTAGGGAGCTCTCTGTGCTTCGCCATGATCCCCCGTTAGGAGCGGCTGGTGGCGAGGTTGTCCGCGGGGTGCTCTAAATGAGGATGTAAGGGGGGGGGATTAAGTCACCCCTGAAAAGACGGCCTAGCCGTTTTTTCAGGGCTCAAAAAAATATAAGACCCGGCCTTATTTTATGAGAAACACAGTAGTATTGTTATTAGTTGCACTTTTTAAAGGTGCTGAGCAGGTTTTTGGGTCATTCCCTGGAGATGTTAGGATTTAATCCAGGATTTAATTCTTCATGTATGCATGCAAAAGAAAGAAAAATAAAAGATAAAGATAATTCTTCTGCACTGAGCCAAGTTGGTACTCATAGAATAAGAGATGAAGTCAGTAAAAGTTGGTGCTTCCGGTTTTTTTCTATATCCAGGTAGTCCTTGTTTATAGACTCCTTTGTTTAATAACTGCTCAAAATTATGACAGTATTTTTTAAAAAAAGTTGTTCTGACTCAGTTCCCCAAACAGAACAAACTGTCTGGTGTGAACTCAAAAGATTCCTTTATTAGGAATGCCAGCAGTCCTGACAAAAAAATTATCTCACCCATCCATCTGTCTGGAAGATAAAGAGTTGTCTGCCACACCTATTCATCTCCACCCCCTGACTTTTATCCCCAGAACTAGGATGGGGGCCTCACTGGCAGCGATGGCTCTACCTTCCCCAGGATCGGGCCATGGCTTTCCACTGCTCTTCCCCTTCTCTTCCTTCTGCACAGCCACACACCAGGCACTGAACCCAGCTGTTCCTCTTCTTCATCAACCACCTCTAGACCTGGGGGCTGTTGACTCTCCATCTGAGAGCTGATGATGGCCCAGACTCAATCTCTCTCTCTCTCTCTCTCTCTCTCTCTCTCTCTGCCAGCTCCATTCCCTCTTCCCCCTTGGAGGGACCAGATTGCCCTGATGCTGACTCTGACTCCTACACCTCCTCCTCTTCCTCTGATTCTGTTGTTGGCGGGCTGGTGGTCGACAGGCCACAACAAAAGCTTTTATGGCCAATGCATGCATTTACAACCATTGCTGTGTGTTATGGTCACCATTTGAATGTTTCACATCTGGCAAGCAGAGTTAATAGAGTAGGTGGAAATAAAACCATAAATTGCAGTCACATCTTATTTCACTTAATAACCAAAAGGGATGTGAGGTTGTAAGTCTGTTCCAATTGTGATGTTTCACTTCATGACCAAAGAGAAAATGAGGTGGTAAGCCCATTGCAGTCTCATGATTAGCAACCCCAGCACTTAGCAGTGGAGTTTCCAGTCACAATTGCGGTTGCTAAACAAGGACTACCATATTGCTTGGTACGAAGATTGGTAATTGTTTTTCCGTGAAAGATATTGTGTAGGAGAGGAAGAGTTAAGATTTAAAAATCCCTAATATGAGCAGTAAGATTCTAATATCAAATAACTTTGCAGTTGTGTTTCCTTTATTAATTTTCTTCTAAAGTAAATTGACTGAAATGAGTTTACCTTTGTATAACTGATTGGTTAAATATGATTGCAAAACCTAGTTTCATAATTATGATGATTCTAAACCTGTTACCAGCTACAGTGAAGAGTGGGGATGCCAGTTTTTCTCACTGCAGATCAGTTTGAATGAATCTCTTTGATGTTGTCATCACAGTCCTTTTTGAAAATATTCCAGAATCCCACACAATTTAGTTAGGATCCATTGTGCTTTCCACACATTTTTTTGAATTGTCACACCTGTTATTTCAAGCATGTTTATATAAAACTTAAAAATATTTCAGTGCAAATATCAACCAGAAATGCCGTAATCCAGATAAACATATTTTATAAAAGGAAATTTATGTTTTCGATTTCACAAACTTAATTACCGTAGAATGAATCTTAGTAACTGATTTGCCCATTTGCTAATGAATACTTTAAAGACACGTAGAATAAATGTTAGCATTCATTCCTCTGCCAGGAGAGAAACAGAAAAGTATCAGCTGCAATAAAAAGTATTTTCATTTGAGTAAAATACAACGTAATATAAACCTAAGAGGTACTAATCTTTAGCATAGTTAGTTCATTTGAGTTTGCCAACTGTTTTTATTGCAGCAAATGAATATTAGCATTCAGATAGCAGTTCTACTAAGTTCATTAAAAGAATCTAAATACATTTGGGTAAAAAGTGAAAGAATATGTTTCTTGTAGGAACTATCTTAATAGTCTTTTATTATTTTTTCTTCTGAATTTAATCTACACAGAATAATAGGCAGTTAAACTTCATTTTCAGAGTCTCTCGCATAATTACTGTGGGGAATATATGAAAGTGCATGGTTCATATTTATAAATTATTTGTGGTGCTTCAGGAATTGTGAAATGCTCCAGATAAAATTCAGGAAAAAATTATTTAGGAATATGCATAACATGAACGCTACACTTAAAATATCCATCAACTCTGGAAACAAATCCAACGGCTTTAAAGGCATCACAGACAGTTGCTACTTTCATGTGCCAATGTGCTCTAAAGAAAATTTTCTGAAATGTTGTATGGCTCTTCTCGTCTTTTTTTTTTCTCTGTTTCTTCTTTAATACAAAAATCTACGAATATCTTTCATGCTCTTCACTTCTTACGTGCTAAGTTTTTTTTAAATGTAATTTTAAAAAGTAATTTTTCAAAGCCACCTTTTATTCATGTGACTGTGTATGTGTTTTCATTTGTATTTTTAGCTTATCATAAATAGATGTCGAATAGAAAGGCACACAGGGGTGCAAAGTCCCAGTTCATAAAAAGAGTCCTGAGAATACCATGTTCCTTCATATTTTTTCTTTGAAACCTCCCAACCTGCACTTCTCTTTGTTGTTCTTACCTTCCAATATTCTGTAAAGTCTTTACAGAAAGAACTTCCTGTTGGAATCATAGATTAATTTTTCCTCAGAATATTCATTTCTCCCAATTCATTTTTTCTATTATTAAAGCTTACTTTGAGATATGTTTATGAAGAGTAGGATGCAGATAATGAGGCTGTATCTCTGTAGCAGATGCCCTCAAACTGTTTTGAATCCATTTGGGGGTTGAGAATAAATTAGAGTTCTTAATTGGGAGGATTACACATGCAAGGATCACTGTTACTTCTGCTCTGCTTGGACAGGTATCCCTGTCCAAGTCTGGTTTTGTGTGTATAACCTTAGACCACTGTACAGTATGTCTCATTCTGGCTGAGCCATTGTGCAGGACTGACAGGCAAGACTAGCAAAATGCATCGATAAACAGAAATTAAAATATTATATGCAATCAATAAAACAAGGATTGTACATAGAACAATACTGGACCTCTGAAAAGTATAAGCATGCATATGTACTCAGTATTGGTTTGGGACCCTTTTGCAGCAATTACTGCCTCAATGCAGCGTGGCATGGAAGCTATCAGCCTGTGGCAGTGCTGAGGTGTTACGGAAGGCAAGGATGCTTCAATAGCGGCCTTTAACTTTTCTGCATTGTTTGGTCTCATGTCTCTCATCTTTCTCTTGGCAATGCCCCATAGATTTTCTTTTTTTTTTTTTGAAAAAGTTTTTATTAATTTTCTACAAACAAACAAGACAAACAAAACATAAAAACATCAACTCTTATATGTACATCCAGTGTGTCAGTTGGTTCATCATTTTTGTGCATTCATTCTGTAGTCTCAATTACAATTATATTACATAACAACTCATATTGTCAATCCAAACTTATATATCCTAATATCACTAAAAAAAGAAGTTTTTGACTATATTTTTAATCATTCATGCTTAATGAGCTAACAATACTTTAAACCAGTTTACTCTATAACAAATCATCTAGTCATATCAAATCAATCCTAAAAAATCCTTTATAAATATAATATCAAATAGCAAAATAATAGCAAAATAAAGATATTCCTTACTATCTAGCATTCTAAATATTCTATTATCGTATTTTATCATCTAGCCATTTATAAAAAAGATCCCAAATTTCGTAAAATTGTTTATCCTCTTGCTCTCTAATTTCAAATGTCAATCTGCTCATCTCAGCACATTCCAATATTTTCTTAATAATTTCTTCCTGTAATGGTATTTTCTCATTCTTCCAATTTTTAGCAAATACAATCCTGGCCGCTGTTAATACATTTACAATCAGGTATTTCAAATCTTTACTATATATATCAGGTAAAATTCCCAGTAAGAAGATCTCTGGTTTCAAATCTATATGTTTCTTTATCATTTTTTCCAACCACATGCGAATTATAGTCCAATATTTTCTAGCATCCTCACAAGTCCACCACATATGGTAATACGAGCCGGGTATCTGATGACATTTCCAGCATTTTTCAGATTTGTTCTTAAACATTCTTGCTATTCTTGTCGGAGGAAAGTGCCACCTGTAAAACATCTTATACAAGTTTTCTTTATATGCTGTTGACATTGTCATTTTATAATTTTGAGACCACAATTTCTGCCATTTCTCTAAATCAATCCCATATCCAAAATTCTTCCCCCAAACAATCATAGTTTCTTTGACTTGTTCTTCCTCTAATTTCATTCCCAGTAAATAACCATATAGTTTTTTAATCACCTTCTCATCAGTACCCATCAAGATCTTATCTAAATCAGTCTGTTTATCATAAAATCCCTCCGTTTTAGAATCTTCATCATACCTTGAGTGTATTTGTGCATATGAAAACCAATTCATCCTTTTACCTTGTTCCTCTAAGTTTTGGATCGATTTAAGTTCACCCTTTTCATCCAAAAGTTCCCCATATCTAACTGTTTGTTCCTTCTTGTAGATTATAGGATAGGAAAATGCTTCAATGGTCGATAACCAAACTGGAATTTTCAAATAACATTGTCTTTTTATCTTCTCCCAATTTAACCACAAAGACTCCCGTACATAATGTCTTCTAAAATAACCCTGTGTTTTAGTTCCCTTATACCATAAAAAAGCATGCCAACCCAACAGCAAGTCATGCCCTTCTAATGTCAACAACCTATGTTTCCTTAATGTTATCCATTCTTTGACCCACATCAAACTTGCAGCTTGATAATACAATTCCCAATTAGGCAGACCAAAACCTCCTCTAATTCTAGCATCTTGCAAAAGCTTTAGCTTTATTCTCGCTTTTTTACCTTGCCATATAAACTTCAACATAATTTTATTTAAATCTTCAAAATAGTCTTTTCCAAGCCTAATTGGTATTGTTTGAAACAAAAATAAAATTCTAGGTAAGATATTCATCTTAATTGTTGAAATTCTCCCTATTAATGACAATTGCAAGTTTTCCCACTTCTTCAAATCTGTAGTTATCTGTTGTTTAAGTTTAATATAATTATTCTCCTTTAATGTGCTACATCTTGTTGTCAAATATATCCCCAGATACTTAACCTTATTTGTAACTTGAATTTTCAAAAGATCTGCCAATTCTTCTCTCTGTCTCAATAGCATATTCTTTGTCAAAATCTTTGTTTTGTCTTTATTTATTTTCAAACCAGCCACCTCTCCATATGCCTCTATCCTTTCCAGTAACTTTGGAGCTGTTTCTAGCGGATCTTCCAAAATAAAAGCTAAGTCATCAGCAAAAGCTTGTAGCTTAAATTCTTCCTTCTTAATTTTCATTCCTTTTATGCTTTTATCATCCCTAATATTTCTATTCAACACTTCCAAGGTCAACACAAATAGCAAAGGAGATAGGGGGCATCCTTGTCTTGTGCCTTTCCTTATATTAATAAAATCTGTAAGTTCCCCCTCCATCATTACCCTTGCTGTCTGTTTATTATATATAGCTTCTATTGCTTGAATAAATTTTTTAGCGAAACCCATCTGCTCCAATAATAATAACATAAATCTCCAGTTCACGTTATCAAATGCTTTTTGAGCATCTAGGAATATCAAAGCCATTTGCTTTTCAGGATGAGCCTCATAGTATTCCAAGGTGTCCAGGATTACTCTCATATTGTCTCTAATTTGTCTCTTTGGCAGAAATCCATTTTGATCTGAGTGAATAAAATTATTTAAATATTTTTTAAGTCTTTCTGCTAATATTGAAGCAAAGATTTTATAGTCTGCATTCAATAAAGAAATAGGTCTATAATTCTTAATTTGCAATGGGTCAGTCTCTTCCTTTGGTATGAGTGTAATATAAGCCTCTGACCATATTTTAGGTATCATCTTTTTTAACATAACTTCATTCATAACTTCTAACAATGGGATGCTCAATAATTCTTGAAATGTTTTATAAAATTCTACTGGAAGCCCATCTGGACCCGGAGCTTTCTCATTATTTTGTCTCTTAAATGCTTCATTTAGTTCCATCATTGTTATATTGCTTTCTAGCATTTCTTCAGTCTCTTTAGGTATCTTTGGTAAATTAGCTTCCTGTAAATACTGTTTGACTTTTTCTTCATCAATATTTTCCTGTTTATATAATTGCCCATAAAAATCTCGAATAATTTCTTTTTTCTCCTTATTCCCATAACAAACTTGGCCTTGTTCATCTATTAACTTCAATATTTTTCTTGATTCCTTCTCTTTTCTCAATTTATATGCTAGCCATCTACCTGGTTTATTTGCATCTTCAAAATAATTCTGTTTAGAATTTCTAATTTTCTGTGCCAGTTCTTCTTTCTCTATTAATTCCATTTTATGTTTGATTACATCCAGCTTCAATTTAATATCCTTTTTCTGTGGCATTTTCTGTAATTCTTTTTCAAGAATTTTATACTCATCTTCCAAGGCCTTAGAAGCTTGCCTTTTCCTAATATTCTTTTTTCTTGTATAATCTATTATCAAACCTCTAGCGTATGCCTTCATTGTGTCCCACACATTTTGCGTTGAAGTATCTTCTTTTTTATTTTCTCTGAAGAAAAAAGCCAATTCCTTCTCCATCCATTGTGTAAAATCTTTCTCCTTTAAAATAGTATTATTTAATGTCCATCTCGATCTTTTTTTTTGTCCCTTCCATTTAATTGTCATTGGGCTATGATCTGCCCAGGTACTTGTTTCAATATTTGTTTCTTTAATATTAGATATTAGTTCTGTTGAGATCCAAATCATATATAATCTGGACCATGATAAATGTCTATTTGAATAAAAAGTATATTGTTTAGCTTTAACATTTCTTTCTCTCCAAATATCTTTTAAAGTTAATTCATCTGTCATTTTAAAAAAGGACCTTGGGAGAGCCTTTCTATTTTGCTTTGTTGTTGTTGCTATATAGTCCAGTTTATTGTCGACAATTCCATTAAAATCTCCCATCATAATTATATTAACATAGTCCAGTCCAATTATTTTCATATGTAGCTTTTTATAAAACTCTTCTTGTTTATCATTCGGAGCATAAATTGCAATCAAGAGTATTTTTATATTATTGTCCATTATTTCTACCATTAGTACTCTTCCATCTTCATCCGTGTAAATCAATTTTGCTGGAATAGCCTCTTTAATGTATAAAACCACACCTCTTTTCTTATATTGAGTCAAAGAGGTAAATATTTTCCCTAATTTTGGCTGTAATAACAATTGTTCATGTTGTTTTTTAATGTGAACTTCTTGTAAACAAATTATATCAAATTTTAATTTCTCTAATTTATGAAAAGTTTTCCTTCTTTTAACAGCCGAATTAAGTCCATTTATATTCATTGTAATCAGTTTTTTTTCCTCTATGATTATGCTTTATATTTAGGTCTAACAGCTCTCGTGGATCTCACTTCACGCTGTTCTTTATTATCCATCTGTCCCCCTGCTGCTCCTTTCTCTTTTTCAGTCTCCAGTTGTTCATCTTGAAACTCAATTGATAAAGCCTCTTTCTCTGCTTCCTCTCTTCTTCCTCCAAAGAATTCTGCATGAAAAAGTTCTGCTTTCTCAATTGAATCAATTCTATATCTTTGCTCTTGCCACCCAAACACTAGTCCTTCTGGAATCAGCCATCTATAATTCACTTCATTTTCCAATAGTATTTTGGTCAGAAATCGATATTCTCTTCTCATCTCTCTCACTCTTCTGGGTATTTGTTTTAAAACCACAACCTCTTTACCCTTGTATTTCAGTGTTTTCTCTCTTACTACTTGTAATATTTGCGTTTTAATGGATTTTTTGGTAAATCTAATATGGACTTCCCTGGGTAATTTATTTCTCATCGCATATCTTGTATAGACTCGATATATCTCATCTATTCCATCCATCATCTTTTCCTCTGTAATTTCCAAAACATCTGCCAAAATTTCTATCATTACTGCTGCCAAATTTTCTCCTTTTTCCTCTTCTATATTTTGAAATCTGAGGTAAAATTCTGACCTTTCCATCTCCCACCTCAACATCCCACCTTTTTCTTGTTCAACCGCTGTTAGTCTGCTGTCAATATTTCCAATCTTCTTCTCTCTTTGTTTTCCTTCTTCCTCAATTTTTTGGAATCTCTCCTCATACTTAACCATCATTTGTTTAATATTTTCCACTTTTTCATCAGTCTTCTCTATTCTTTGTTCAATATTTTCTGCTCTTTGTTCAATATTTTCTGCTCTTTGTTCAATCTTTTCTATTCTTTGTTCAATATTTTCTGTTCTTTGTTCAATATTTCCTGTTCTTTGTTCAATGATATCTGATTTTGTCTTGAGATCTTGGATTCCTTGCATAATCATCTGTAAAGTTATTTTTTCTTGTTCCTTATCTTGCTTCAACATTGTCTGAATTAAACGTTGTCCTCCAACTTGTGGGGAAGCAGAGGTAGAAGCAGAAATGCCAGATGGTATTGGTTTCCTGCTCATTTCAATGTTTCCAAAACTTCAAATTCTTCTTGACTTTTAATCCAACTGGTAGAGCAGCCAATTATAATCCAAAATGGAGAACTCCAATAGTAAAAAACACGAAACCAAAGAAGAAAAAGGAAAAAAGGAAGAAGAAAGATCTTCAGGTTCTTCTAGACCCTAATCCAATTACGAGATAGTCCACCATAAAAAAGGAAAAAATAGAAAGGAGAAAACAAACACATCCAAAAATAATAATATTGATTAAGAGCAAAAGAAAAAGGAAAAAAGAAAAAGCAAAAAGAGAAAAAACAAAAAAAACCAAAAAGTTCCTTCAGATTCTTCACACCTTAATCCAATTAAAAAGTCTCAATAATCCAAAAAAAAAAAAAAAAAACAACCTCAACAACAAAGTAGTCCAAAAACATAAATATGAAAAGCAAAAAAGTCCCAATAAAAAAGAAAAGAAAAATAAAGAAGAAAAAACTCTGAGGCTTTCCCTTTAAAATAAAAGGCAAAAATAAAAATATTACTAAAATTAAAATTTAGAAGAAGGCTAGCGAATGGGGTATATATAAGAAAACACACTGCACTTTGTTATTTATCCAAGGCTCTTGTTATGACTCTCTTCTCCAGCAGCTTCAAAGTCAAACCTCAAGTATTGTTGATAACAGTCCAGGAAAGCACCTGCAATAATATTTTGCTGTGCTCTCCCTCTATCTTATCACATTAAAAAGTCCTTGAGATGAGGTCTTTTTGCAATTCTCTCCAATTCACATAAAGATACTTTCAAGCCTCTAGTTGGCAGTGTTACAAAGTTTCTTAATGCTCCTTCTCCCCGCCCGCCAGAAAAAAGGAATAATATATACGGAAAAAAAAGAAAAAATAGCCAAAGGGAGCCTCTATCCTAAAGAAAGTTAAAAAATCAAAGGAAGCATAAAATCAAAGGGAGCATAAAAATATATATAAGAGAAAATTCAATCCGGTTACCTACAAAGTCACAGTAAAATCTTTCCCAAAAAGTATAAAGAAAAAAGAAAAAAAAAACCAAGCCTCAATTTGACATCACTTTAAAAAAAAACGCCGCTCAAAACAATTTCAGTCAAAAAAAAATCTCACAGCTTTCTTCTTTATATCGGATGAACTTTCCAACCTTAGCGAATTTACAGCACAAAAAAGTTTTTCTCACCCAGCCGACACACTTCACTCCAATCACTTTCTTTCCGGAGCTGTCCCGACTTCAGCAGCTATGGAGGCTGCCTCTCTGCCGCCAGCAAAAGGGCTTCTTCCGGATCAAACCAGAGATTTTGCGATATCTCTGGGATCCTGGAACAATGCCCTTCACGATCACCGTCTCTACGGGACGGTTTAGGTCCGTTAGGACCGACCAGGGGCGAAAATATCGGCTACGATCTCAGAGCCCCGAGATCGCAGCTATATCGCCGGAACGAAGCTCCGCCTTCTCACCGCCCCATAGATTTTCTATGAGGTTTAGGTCAGGTGAGTTTGCTGGGCAATCAAGTAATCCCACGGTCAAGGTGCTTTTAGCAGTGTGGGCAGGTGCCAAGTCCTGCTGGAAAATGAATTCAGCATCCCCATAAAGCTCGTCTGCGGAAGGAAGCATGAAGTGCTCCAAAATCTCCTGGTAGACGGCTGCATTGACCCTGGACTTAATGAAGCACAGTGGACCAACACCAGCAGATGACATGGTTCCCCAATCAACACAGACTGTGGAAACTTCACAGTGGACTTCAAGCATTTTGCAGTTTGTGCCTCTCCATTCTTCCTTCAGACTCTGGGTCCTTGGTTTCCAAATAAGATGCAAAAGTTGCTCTCATCAGAAAAGAGGACTTTGGAACACTGAGCAGCGGACCAGTTCTGTTTTTCTTTAGCCCAGGTAAGATGCTTCTGACATTGTTTGTTGTTCAGGAGCGCCTGGAGAAGAGGAATATGACATTTGAAGCCCATGTCCAGGATCCGTCTGTGTGTGGTGGCTCTTGATGCACTGACTCCAGCCTCAGTCCACTCCTTGTGAAAGTCCCCAACACTTTTGAATGGCCTTTTCCTGACAATCCTCTCCAGGCTGCAGTCATCCCTGCTGCTTGTGCACCTTTTTCTTTCACATTTTCCCTTCCACATAACTTTCTATTAATATGTTTTGATACAGCATTTTGGGAACATCCAGCTTCTTTTGCAATTACCTTTTGAGGCTTTCCCTCCTTATGGAGGGTGTCAATGATGTTTTTTTTGCACAACCGTCAGGTCAGCAGTCTTTCCCGTGATCATGATTCCTACTGAACCAGACTGAGAGACCATTTAAAGGCTCAGGCACCCTTTGCAGGTGTTAATGGCTTAATTAGCTGATTAGAGTGAGACACTTTGAGCCTAGAATATTGAACCTTTTCACATTCTAATTTTCTGAGATTGTGGATTTGGGGTTTTCATGAGCTGTAAGGCATAATCATCTCAATTATGACAAATCACCTCTTGAGCTATCTTGCTTTGCATGTAATAAATCTATCACATATTAGTTTCACCTTTTCAGTTGCATTACTGGAATAAATGAACTTTTGCACGATATTCTAATTTTTCAAGTTTAACCTGTACACTATTTCAAATCATAAATCGACTAGCAGGGATTGAAAGCAGTCAAACAATCAAGCAGAAATACCCTAATCAAGGGCCACCAAGGAAAAAGCCACACTCCCAACAACCCTGCAAGTCAAGCTACCTGTATCTAAATAAAAAGTAAACTCCACACTCACATGGATTGATAATGTTACCTAGTCAGATAATGGTATGTTTGCCAGCAAACAGCAAAGCTCAGAGAGCGCCAAGGGCACAGAAAATAGTATAAACTGAAGCTACCATATTTTTCTACAATACAAGAATGGCAAGGGGCAAGTTGTAAAAAGGGATATAAAATGTTACTGGTCTGCCATAAAGCCAACTAGGTGTATTGTGTGAAGAAAACAGTTTGTTTCTATCTCTGCAGGAGAAAACATAAAGGAAGGTGAAAATACCTAAACTGTAATTATCACTAAAGTACAATTATTTATCCTTTGCTTAAAGGAATAACAGTTAATGTAAATAGGACTTCTGGGAATGGGTGGAAAGGTATTAAGCATACTATTTTATTAGGATACACACCTTGTTAAACTACATTATCTCAATCACTAAGGATCTGGCTTTCCATCTACCATCCTACTTGTGAATATCAGATGTGGCTCACTGCATTCATCTAATATTGTTTTGTTATAGCTACTTAATACTAATCCTTGTTTCTGCTTGATTCATTTTTTTAAAAATGAGTAAATCATCAATAGAAGCAATACTAGTACTTTCCACCCTACAGAAAAGAAATCCCTGTGTTCTCAAGGGAAAGAATTACCTCTAGCATTTGTGTGTATGTTGATAGCGCAGGCATTCATAAGTGGGGAAAATAATTGAACACAGACAAAAGGAGATTTTGGTTAGCTCCGTGGATTACATGAAGTGACAATCATGTGTGATGACCAAAATATGTAGAATGACTTGGTTAGGATTTTTTTGATTTTCTCTTCCAGGTGCTCTTGTGATATGTGACTTGCACATTTAAAAAAAAATATTTTGGACTTGGTTTTACAGATTCATACATATTTTGTATTCAAAATACTGTAGATGAGAGTTCTTCAACCTAGTTCCCTCCAGGAGTATCAGCATATAATTTTTAATTCATCACAACCTAATCTGTGCTTAAAGGACAATAAATTGAGATTTAGTGCCAGGTACACTACTTTCACAAGCTAGAATTAAACTTAGGTCATTTTAGCAAATACGTGTGTTTGCAGCATTTGTTTAGGGAAAGAAGTTGTCGTTCTATGTCATAATGAGAAGACACTAGGACTTTAGATACATTTGTGATTTATATACCAGTGTGTTTCAAGGTACTAGGATGTTACCATAATGTAAATTGAAATAATAAATGAGTCAATAGGGAAATATTTTTAAAAGAGATTGTGCATTGCATGTCTGGAAGAACTGACAGAAAAGAGCATAAAAACCCTTTAGTTGAACAATCTCCACATTTCCAGGCTTTGGACAATCTAGGGAAAGGAGGAGGGATGGCATATAAAGACTTTGTAAGAAGTCAGCAGCATTAGTGTAATATTCCTTTAGGGAGGCTTGTGTAATGCTCAGAGGAATGTGTGGGTAGTGGTATCAGATTCCAGACAACCTGAGTTGTTTTCAGTTAGTGACATAATTCACACCTGGGTATTCTCACTTCTGGCCTGCCATTGTAACACCTGACACTTGTAATGGGAGAGTAGATCTTGTGCAAGCTTTGGGTTCTTTGTTGATGGAGAAATAAGAATTATAATTTGATTCATTTCAACTGATAATACTGCAGTCTTTTTCCAGGCTGGGGTGTATGCATGTATGTGTGGCTGTCTGTCTGTCTGTCTTCCAGATTAATTTCAATTTCAGCTTTCAGAGTTCCCACAAAAAGTGATATTGAGAACATAACCAGTAGGAGAAATACAATTTCAGCAGTCATGTATTCCTTGCATGAAGCAGAGTAATGATCACCTTGAAACAGCCAGTTGGAATAAAAAAGGGATTTAATGAGATGATAAATTTGGACATAGTCCAACATTTAGCACAGTTTTGCAGAATTATACAACTTATACTTCTCCAAATGCTGGATACAAATAATTCCAGTGAGCATGAATCATGTTGAAATTTAAAATGCTGATATATAGGCATATGGATTGAATAGCTTTAAAAGCAACAGCAAAGCAATACGTTCAAAGGGAGAATCCAGACAAACTGAGACAAAATATATTAAAAAATCTTTTTTACTGGGTTTGCTCTAAATTCATTGAAAGGAAGTAAAGTGATGCATGGAAGCATCATGAAATTTAAATTAAAGCATACATAGTGTCTGAATTGATGATGAAAGTGATCCTCAACAGAAACATCAGTTCAGTCCATTGATTAGGCCGTATTCTAATATTTTTTACATAGAGTCAGAGTAGCTTTACAACAATCCATCTCCAAACTATACAGATTCAAATTAACTTAATTTGGACATGTGTGAGAACCTACATCCCATCTGTGATTGAAAGATGGAAGAGAAGAAGAAAAAAAGATGAATTCAATTACAGCAACAGTGACAGCAGCATCTAAAACAGCAGTCAAACTCAAGGCCTGTGGGCCAGATCTGGGTGCTTAAATCTGGCCTGTGGGCCGGCCTGGAGATAGCAAAGACTAGCCCATGATGCCTCTGGCAGCCAAAACAGGGTGCAGGAGGCCCTGTTTGGGCACCCCTGTGCCCTGTTTTGGAAGGCAAAGTACTGCAGGAGGCCATCCAGGATGAAAATGGAGGGGGGGGGGATGAAAATGGGGTGCTGGCAGATGCTGCAGGAGGCTTCTGTCCCATCCCCCTTCGGCTGGCCCATGGAAGAAAACTACAATGCTGATCTGGCCCTTGAAGAAATCCAGTTTGTTTACCCCTGATCTAAAGGATGAAATTGAGAATACATCCACCTGGGGAAACTGGTGTACTTGCTAAGAGTCAACACTGACTTAAGATATGCATTCAGTTTCTAAAAGAACCTCTATGAAAGACTGAAAAGAACGCAACCTAAATGATCATAACTACAAGAAAATGAATTTCTATTAAAAATGATAAATATGAAGATAATTGAATGAAATCACTCAGTTTGCTGTATTCTTTAGAGCTGTTCATTGTGTCTGTCTCAGTCCAGTCTACCTGACAGAGTTGTTATTACAGGAATAAATTTAGGCAAAACCCTCATTTTGACCTAATAGAGAACAGGGGAGATATAAGTATAGTAAACAATAAATACAATACATTTTTTTTTGTTTTTTATATTTTGAATGCAAAATATTTAATATTGGATGCTATTGATTATGGAAGAGCTGGTATACCTTATTTATTTTCTATAAGAAAGAACTACATTTAACCTTGAGAACAAAGGGATCTGACAAAAAATACGTGAATTGTAAGGTATCACAGTTGTGATCACAAGCTTAGTATGGAAAGGCTATATTATTAATTTACTTGTTTTCCTAAGTTTATAGATTTTTACACACTATCCAAAGAAAATACACCATTGAGTACCCAATTGTGCTAGAAAAGCAGGAAAAAAAGCTTTGACACAGAGTTTCATATTTCAAAGAAATAGGAGTTGTGTTATTCAATTTTTTCCAGGATCTTGACTGTGTGGTCTATATTCTCTAAATTCCCTTATTTTGGATTGGTTTTCATAAGATCTCAAAATTTAAAGTTTGCCCATGAACCTAAAATATCCCAATGGGTCTTATATATGTATATGGAAAATACCCTCATGCTACATGAAGTAGCTGCAGAATAGCACTTAGACTTATATACTAATTCATAGTACTTTACAGCCCTCTCTAAGTGGTTTACAGAGTAAGCATATTGCCCCCAGTTATCCGGGCTCTCATTTTACCAACCTCAGAAGGAAAGAAGGCTGAGTCAAACTTTAGCCTGTCAGGATTGAACTCTTGGCAATGGCAGAGTCAGCCTGCAATACTGTATTATAACCACTGCACCACTGTAGGTTTTATATGTGAATGTGAATATAGCACAATCTTAAAAACATAGAAATAACATGGTATGGAAAGTTAAATCAGTACTTGAGATGAATAGAGAAGCCAAAAGAGATGAGTGACAAGGCAGATGACTGATGTAATATGCTCTTTTGTTTCATGACTCCACTTAATTTCTTTATCATAAAGTGAAAATGTTGCATTAAAAAAGCTACAATAGACTTTTGCATAATACATAGTATATGCAATTAAAAAGACTAGGATTTTTGAAAGCAAAAGCTTTGCATTCTAAATCACAGTTTAAAAACAAAGTCATAGCACCCAGCAAAGTTATCTTTTAACATTTTAGACTCTGATAGGCAGGTCTGATTGTAGCATACTTTAAGTGTCCTTGGCGTATCTTGTTACTTAATACTTACTTTGTGATTTAGTCTTTTGAATTGTGCCTTCCACTGTAGATTTTCTGAATGAATTGTCATGACAAATGGACCTTTTTTGGGTACAGCAGCTTAGTTATTTACTTACCTAGGTATTATTTATCTCCGGCGAGACTGCATCAGTTAAAAACGCATTATTTACACTGTTTTTTAAACTTACTACTGTGGAATGACAACAGTAACTCTAATTTTTGCACTCTTGAATAGAATGACTCCTGTTTATGCTAAAAAATGTAGATAGGTAGCTCTCAAAACACTGCAGTGTAAAATTGCTCCTGAGGTAAAAAAGAATAAAAATAATCGACATATTATCTTTGAGACTCTGCTAGTCATAACTACTGATCTGCTGGCTTGCAACATGGAAGAAATCAGAATAAGCACTTCATACAGTATGTGGATAGTTTGAATATTTAGGAGTTTCACTGTTTTGCCTTTATTAGAACAGAATGTGATAAATACTATCTTAACCTATAACTTACTGTAAATTGAACGATAAACTGTAAAGGAGATATTTTAAAATAATGTGAGGTATTATTCATCATAACTATGTAAATAATTTGCAACAAAGATCTAAAAAGGACTCCACCTCCATGTTGGCTGCCCTCTTGGTTTCTTGGACTTTTATTTTTCTGAATTTTTAATTGTTTTGAATAATCTTGTTATCTTTTTATTATATTGTAAATATAATAATATGCTTAATGCATACACATGTAAAAGTGTGTGTGTGTGTGTGTGTGTGTGTGTGAATAGTGTAATTCATGAAGGGGCGTGGTCTAGTGCAGCAGTCCTCAACCTTTGGGGCACCAGGGACCAGTTCCATGGAGCGAAGTTTTTCCATGGACTGGAGGAAGGGGGCATGGTTTTGCATACTGTCTGCATCCTGCAGATGGAGTTTCACTTTGTGTGACCCAGTTTCTGGGCACGACCAGGAATTGGGACCCCTGGACTAGCAGTTAAAATGCTGGGTTTATCAACCATAAGATTGGCAGTTCAAAAATCCAAGCATTGGTTGATGCCATGAGCACCCATTTTTGCTCCAGCTCCTAGCAACATAGCAGTTCAAAAGCACGCAAATATAAGTAGATAAATAGGTACGACTCCAGTGGGAAGGTAACAGCGTTCAGTGTGCCTTGGCATACAATCATGCCAGCCATATGATCATGGAACAATGCTGGCTCCCTTGGGTCAGAAACATCTCCTAGAGTTGGACATGACTGGAGAGGGGAAACCTTCACCTTTTTGTAACACAAGAAAAACATTATTTTCTGCATCATAGCTGGGACAACCTTTCTAAACCTTTCATAGTTTATGTATCAGTTAAGAGCTTTAAGGATGTATTTATTTTTCTTTCCTAATGAAATGGAGAGCTTACATTTATTATGGAATCTGTGTAGAACATCTATGCATCATTTGTAAAGCCGTTATACATTATAATGTTCACTTATTGCTGACATATTTATAAAATAAAGTACATTGGCAACCTAATTGCAGACAGCTGTAAAACAAATAAAACGCACCATATAACTAAGTTTAGTAGCATAAATTAAAGAAAACCTCAGAATGAAAACAAGGTTTGCCTAATAGTTGAAAAATATTGTGCTTGGTGTGAAACGATTTAAAATATATGGCAAGCATTCTAGAGATGGCACACCATTATGGGAGGTGTTATTTATGATGTCTTCAGAGGAAGGCACTTGGTAAAAGATTCTTTATTCCTTGTAATCCAAATAATTTCTCTTAGTATTTTCAAGAGCAAATATTTTGAATTCTTTAGCCAGTAAAACTGCGAAGATGGCTTCTAGATGACTATAACAAGTGTTTCAGAGGTGGTATTCAGCAGGTTCTGATCAGTTCTGGAGAACCAGTAGTGGAAATTTTGAGTAGTTTGGAGAACCGGCAAATACCACTTCTGACTGCCCCATCTATTCTTTGTTTCCGGTGTCCCAGTTGATTGGCTGGGTCTTCTTTGGTTGCCCTGCACAGGACAACGGAGCCTGAAAGCAGGTTAATGGGGTGGGGAGGGAATGGAGATTTTGTAGTATCCTTCCCCTGCCATGCCCACCAAGCCATGCCACTCCCACCAAGCTACACCCAGAGAACCAATGGAGGAGGAGGAGGAGGAGGATATTTGGGTCTTTCCTTGAAGATCACTTGGAAGATTCAACTATTGCAGGTTGCATCTTTTTTCTAATTCGCAGAGCTGGGGTGGGCGTGGCCTGTGTGTGATGCATTCAATTCAGGGGCCACCAGTTTGACACTGCTGCTCTATATATTCCCACAGTATATTCTTTTTCTTTCAGCTTTCTTTTGTCATTTAGACAGTTTCACATGATAGAGGAGTTAGCTGATGAGGTTAGAAGACCTCATCCCTGTCCCGTTATCTCTTAGTTCTGGTTTCAGTTTAGTTTTCAAATCTTGACCTGTGTAGTTTTAATATTTTAGAATTATTTTTCTACTTGTTTTACCAGTTGTAAGCTGTCCAGATTTGCTCTATAGGGAAGATGGGAGGCTGAAAAATTTAATAAATAAAATAATTAACATAAAAATCACACATGCAGCTCTTTGCCTAGTCAAACAGGTTTCTGCTTGCCAACTGTGCAATCAAAGAGAATAGAAGCTGGGGAGAGAACAGCTGAGATGGATTAAGCACCCAAGCCTGGGCTGCATTTCTTAACTGGTGAATAATTGATCACAGGTGCAGGCTTAACCTAACATAAGGTGCTCTGTTTTGTTAATGGAAACTCCGCAGCAGTACAGTAGTTTTACTGTCTGGTCACATGATTCTCATTGGGGATGGAGATTTGGCAAGGTTGTAACAAGCCAAAGTAAAATGAATATAAATAGGCATGGTCTATACCAGGAGTGTCCAACCTTGGCAACTTTAAGACTTGTGGACTTCAACTTCCACAGTTCTTCAGCCAGTTTTGCTGGGAGGTGAAGTCCACAAGTCTTAAAGTTGCCTAGATTGGAGATCCCTGGTCTATACTATAGATTTTTTTTCTTAACAATATACACAGGAAGAGGTTTTTTGAAAATAATTATATATTCTTGATATATTAGTATATATCATAGTATATTCTGGAGAAAGGAGAAAGATGGTTAGAAGTATTTTATTAAAAAATACCGTGTTTCTCCAACAATACGACCTCCCTCAATAGGAAGAGCCAGCATGTTTTCTAGGCATAAAATGAAATTAAGCCCCTCCCCCAAATTTAGGCCTATTTTAAAACATGCAAAATGGGGGGAAGGGGGGGGACTTGCCGTTAGGAGTGCCCCATGGGCAGCAATTCCTCGCCACCAGCTGCTCCTAATGGGCGATCATGGCAGAGTGCGGAGAGCTCCCTACTCCTACCAAGCACCTTTGTGGCAGACCCAAGACCTTCAGCACCCGCCGCTGTTGATTTCCCTTCTGCCCATGCCACCGCCGCATTTGGAGCTGCCACTTCCATGTTTGGAGCTGCCGCTTCTGCATTTGGAGCTGCCGCTTCCACGTTTGGAGTGGTGCCGCTGTTTGGGGCACTGCCGCATTTGGAGCTGCCACCGCGTTTGGAACTGCCGCTTCCAGGTTTGGAACCCCACCACTGTTTGGAGCACTGCTGCTGTTTGGAGTTGCCATGTCCGCATTTGGAGCTGCTGCCGTGTTTGGAGCTTCCGCTTCCGCGTTTGGAGCACTGCCGCTGTTTGGAGCACCACTGCCATTTGGAATGCCGCCGCCACTCCAAACACGGCAGCAGGTCCAAACACAGAAGTGGCAGCTCCAAACATGATGACAGTGCTCCAAATGGCGGTGGCACTCCAAATGGCAGCGACACTTCAAACACGGAAGTGGTAGCTCCAAACGTGGTGGCAGTGCTCCAAATGGCAGCGGGACTTCAAATGGCAGCAGCACTCCAAACATGGAAGCTGCAGCTCCAAACGTGGCAGCAGCATGGGCAGAAGGGAAAGCAACAGCAGCCGGTGCCAAAGGTCTTGGGTCTGCAGCAAAGGTGTTTGGTGGGAGTAGGGAACTCTCTGCGCTTTGCCATGATCCCCCGGCTGGTGGCAAGGCTGCCCGCAGGATGCTCTAGATGAGGATGCAAGGGGGGGAATTAAGTCACCCCCCAAAAGACGGCCTAGCCTTTTTTTCAGGGCTCAAAAAAATGTAAGACCCGGCCTTATTTTATGAGAAACATGGTAGTCATGGTGGTATTATCAGGGGAGAGCAGTGATTTCACTTGAAGCAAACTTTTGCAGCACCCAAGAAAACTTGACTGTTTTCAGAAGCTAACCTCTTGGGAGGTTCTTTAAAATGGCTATCCATTTCTGTGCCTGGTAAGAAGTAACCAAGGAGGATAAAAATCAATGATTTTTTTAAAAAAAGATTAAAAAATTTTTTTTTAAATTTTAATTGGATTTTTTTTATTTTTACAAATTTATTTTAATAAGATGCTTTTGGAGTACAAATTTATCTAAAGATAGTTTTCTATTTAAGATACATTAATTTAGTTTATTCAGCATAAAATGGAGCTTCGTCATGTAGCATGAAGCTGTATATTCTGCAATATTGGGACTCTCGGTGAATCAATAGCAGGTCAGAGGCGGAGCTGCTATGGGACAGAGATGACAGTTGCTCTTTAAAAATTATGATTTAAATCAAGCCTTTTTACTAGTGATTTAAATCATGATTTAAATTGTGATTTAAACCGACTTGATTTAAATCAAATCCACCTTGGATGTGAGAATGGCTGAATGCTCATTTTTGACTGCATCTTTTTGCATCAGTCGCTGTCCTGGTCAAGGCTTTCTCATTATCAGAGAAAGTCAGGCTTCAATCAAAAGTTGTATTGATGGCAGATAATAGGCTGTAGACAACCTAAGTGCTAGGTAAGCCAATCAGGGGCCAAAGCCATAATAAATCACCAAGAACAGGTTATTGGAGTGAAAGGAGTCAGCACCATTACAAGATAAGTTGGTCAAAGTTTTTTTAAAGCATTTCAGACATAGTGAGATGCCAGTCACAAGATTCTTACCATTTGTGTAAGGTATCTTTAGATCCCCGTCATTGTTTTAAATATACTTCAACTGTCCCCATTTACACACACACACACAAAAGTTGAGAGAGGTCTTATAAATTAGCAAAAGCAATAGCACTTGTACTTATATAGCAATAGCACTTAGACTTATATACTGCTTTACAGTGCTTTGCAACCCTCTCTAAGCAGTTTACAGAGTCAGCCTATTGCCCCCGACAATCTGGGTCCTCCTTTTATCGACCTCAGAAGGATGGAAGGCTGAGTCAACCTTGAGCCTGGTGGGATTTGAACTGCCAAAACTGCTGGCAGCCAGCAGAAGTAGCCTGCAGTACTGCATTGTGCCACCATGGCTCTTCCTCTGGATTATATTGTCCAACCTTCTGCTCAAGACAGGAATTTGTTAGCACGGCAGAGCTGATAGATAACCATTAACCTTCAGTAGCAACACCTCCAGTGGAAATGTCCCCTTACTCCTAAAGTAATCCTTTCCATTGTTGAACATGTTTTACCACTAGGAAATTTTTCCTGATGTTCAATGAAAATGTATTATCTCTAAATTTAAATTCAGTATTCATTACAGTACTTGAACAAGTCTGACTATTCTACCTTTTCTTACATGCATCAACTCTTTAGATCAGTGTTTCTCAACTTTGGCATATTTAAAATGTGTGGACTTCAATTCTCAGGGTTCCCCAGTCAGCCATATGAATGGGGAATTCTGGAAGTTGAAATCCACAAAACTTTAAGTTGCTATTGTTGAGAAACACTGCTTTAGATACCTGGAAACAGCTATCCCATCTTCTTCAGTTTTCTCTTCTCCAGATTAAACATACCTCCAACCAAATGTCTTTGTAGATTCTCAGTCATCCAGGTCTTGGTTGTCCGAAAGGTGCTTTTTCAAGAGGCAACTGACTTTCTTGGTTTTTCCAAGAAGCTTCCAAGAGAAGCGAAACGTCTTCAAAGAAAAACCAGAAAGTCCAGTTGCCTCTTGAAAACGTACCTTTGGGATGCATATCATGTAAGTTTTTCAACCATATCATTTAAGTTTTAGTTTGGTCACTCTCCTTTGAACATGTTCTAGTTTGTCAATTTCGTTTCTAATATCTGATGTTCAGACCTATATGTACTAGCTTCCATTTCACACTCTCTACCAGCCTCCAAGATTTGTCTCCTGGTACATAGTGTTCTCCAGAAGAAGCTAAAATACTGTTGATTTGCAGTAATCTGGTGTTTCCATCAGACAAAAGCAGTGCTGCTGGTTTTCTAGGGATAAAATAAACCAAGTACTTAGAGCACAGGAAACCTGATGTCACTTCAGTAATTTCTTTATAGGATTGATGAGATCCTGTGTTTAGATAAATGTAGGATATCTGATTCCAGTTCTTTCTTTCTCCTTGTAGTGTGGAAAAGTGCAGAAGTAATAACAAAAGCCACTTCTACTTCTTTGTGTTTGGATTCTTTATGTCTGAACAGTCCTTGTGACCGAGAGCTTCAGTTAAATTGCCATGTTTTATAGATAAAACATTTGTTTCATATTTTAATTCAAATTTCTGAGATTTCCTTCTCCAAAGTCTGCATATAAGCATTTACATACATCCATGCAAACAGGATTTTATAGATTGAAAAGCAAGTAAAAAGGTCTGGCATGTGTTTCTTTTATTTCTGTCTAGAGCCAAGTATTATGAACTTGTTAGTTGACACAGCACTTTTTTCTATGGCTTTAGAGTTCTTCTTACAATGTTACCTCTTTTCTGAGCTTGTTGGCTGTCTGCCAAAAGAGCAAAGAGATCCCAGTGAATTCCTGTTCGAATGTTAGGAAGCTAGGGTGCTTCCAGCATAACCAAATTTAACAGCTGCTCTGAATTTCTGGAAAGCAGAAACATTTGTACAGTTTGGGAGTGAATTTGCAGATTATAGTTGGGTGAAAACTCATTGTTGTTTCTTGTAATCATTAAGATTAGCCATTATAACAGGCTCCACATTAAGCCAGTGGATTTAGGCTCTCTCCTTCGGATCCTGCTTTTCTGTCTTGTCAAAAAAATTGCAAATCCTGTTTCCTTACATTGAAATTAATAGCCTGTTGTCCTATCGTGAAAAGAATCCTCACAAGCAAAACCAGAAAACTGGGGACGATATTAAAACAAACCATCATAATCGGTGAAGCACATCACACAGAAAAATGTTAACACAATAAGGGCTCTGTTATTAAATTAATTATCTGGAAAATTATTCATGCAAGTTTATATCTACCTCCTGAATGTAAGGATGTAAGGATGTAAGAATGTAAGGATGTAAGGATGGATGAACGTCAGTGGAAATTGCCTTAATAAAGTAAACTCAGAGTATGTTTTTCTAGTAGCTACTCTTCTTTAGACTTTAGAAAGTGTCTAACATACGTTGTCTTTGTTTCTTTGTTTTTTTGCAAGAGCTATTTTAGTTTAGTAGCCAAGTCTGAATTAAATAAGAGTCTGGATTATAGATTATTTCTACAGTCAGTGACCTGTCTCTGCTAAATCCTAAATAGTGATTTAACTCTTAAAAATTGATTAGTTTGGGTTCCTAAATGCTTGTGGTGATTGTGTGTGAGAGATAGTTATGTACAAGATAGATTGAATTTGCTTGTTCTGTAAATTTCAGAAAAGTGAGAAAATATTCACATTTTTTAAAAAGACATGTACATGCTGGCCTTTTTAATTCTTCAATATTATTATTATTTTAATTTTTTAAAAAATTTCACTTTGCCAGATGTCTGAAACTTCTGCCTAGAACATTTGTAAAAAGTCAGTCTTCTGTCCATGAATAACAATGTTAGTCACAATCCAAGTTTTGTGCTTATTTGCTGAAAATTGAGCTTTAGTTTTAAAAGGCTCTGTTCCACTGACCCAAAAAGCTAACATCTGTTGATGTTAAATTGTCCTTTGTAGTTTGGAATTTAAAATGCCCTAATCATGCAAAAATTAATCTTTTGCGGGTTATTGTGTGTGAGAAAGCTTATCTAAAACAAAATTCTAAAAAATTCTTAGAGAGCCAAAATAACTGAAGTTATTTATCCTTATAAGAAATCTGCTTGTATAAGTTTGTTAAGTAAATACATTTTTCAATATATAAAACAAGATTTTTAAATTTGTAGCTATTAATATATTCTGCTCTACACTGGGTTAAAGAGCTTTTAAAAAACTCCATCTGTTATATGTATTGATGTGAGACTCTACAAAAATTCTTAAATATTGCTCAGATATTTAGAAAGTTAAATTCAAATATTTTGAAAGCAAAACCTTGGACCCCCAATCAGGAATTAGTTTTATAAGTAGTGGCTTGAAGAAAGGTAAAATCAATATGCTAATGCAGGCAGCCCTCGATTGGGAGCCACAACTCGGTTGTTAAGCAAAGTAGTGACTAAGTGAAGCAGCGGTTGGGCTTACAATCTTAAATTTTCCTTTGCTTTACAGACCTGCAAAGGTCATGAAGGCAAGGTTTGGTTTTTTATCTCTGTGGTAACTAGAAATGATCACTAAACAGGGCAGTTGCTAAATGTGGATTGTCTGCATTTCACCTTGAAGATGTTTGTATCTTAAGACAATATATGTAGTCAACCATTGCCTTAAGTTTAGAAATACTGTTATCTTGTTCACCTGCTTTAGGTTTAATGCTGCATAGTTTCTTCAATAATTTGGTAGATCACAGTGCAGTTCCTGGTTGCAAAAGTCCCAGAATACCTTCCCTCAGACCAGGGGTCTACAAACTTGTCAGCTTTAAGACTTGTGGACTTCAACTCCCAGAATTCCTTCTCCAGTCATGTTAACTCAGGAATTCTGGGAGTTGAAGTCCACAAGCCTTAAACTTTTGCCAAGTTGGAAGACCCTTGCCTCAGAGTGTGAGACAGGGCAACCAATTATAGGAGGGAGCATACTGCTTCTGCTCCGGCGTTCAAATCCCAAGAGGGTATGGCTAGCTGATGAGAACTAAATAACTTGGAATAGATCTATACTAGTCTTCCTTTATTTCTTTGTTGGTAAACATAAATTCAAAACCTTCCCTCAGAGCTAGCTACAGACTTTGAAATGCAAACTTGGAACCTTTGCAGCTTCTCCTTTACAGCAATGGATGGATCAGGTAGTGTATTGGAATAAAGAACTATTTACATTTTTTAAAAAAATATTTATGCATTTTTCTTTAACATACATAAGTGCTTAATGAACAGTGTACTGTCTGAATTTAGTTATACATAATAATAGTAATAATAATATTATTTACTTGTACATAGTGGTATTCTTCCAACTTCTAATTTCTACCTCTACTATCTAACCATTGGTAAAACAAATCCCATCTTGAAAAATATTCTGTATCTTCTTTATTCTTTATCTTTAATGTTAACCTATCCATTTCTGCACAATCTAATATTTTTTAAATGATATTTTCATCTGTAGGAGTTTCCTCATTTTTCCAGTGTTATGCAAATACAATTCTCGCTGCTGTCAAAACATGTAGTATTAAATATATTGTCCTATTTAAAAACTATTTAAATTTAATTCACTTTCTCGCAACAGAGAATTTTTGTTTTACATAACTAAAAATATCTCTGCACTCAGCTTTAAGAATTTGGGCAGTGCAAACAATACTGTATGGAAAAGCCCTTAATATCATAAATATCAAGGATGCCAGAGTCAAACATGGGAAGGGATCTGTAATAGGAATGTTTCTCAAATATAGATAGATTATAATGATGGGTAGTAAATTTTATATAATCAAAAGTAAAGAAAATAAAAATTTAAAATAAGTGATCTTGTTGCTATGAATTAGAAAAAGTTACAATATTTCAACAGTGAATACATCTGTCATTTATGTGTGTGAGTCCTTTATGACCTGCATCTTCCAGAACTCTGGAGTGCCGACTCAAAATTCTTAGTCTTATTTGCATTGCTGTTGTTTTCTTTTCATGTGTAGCAAACTTTCTAGACAGCAGGCCCTTGAGGAATTCTGGGAAAGGAAATATCGATGCTAGGAAAGAAGATGGAGGAAGCACAGCAGCTGCTCCTACCCAGAAGAAGCTCTGGTGTCACTGTCATCACTACTGTCCCGAAAATTCAAAAAACAACACCTGCAGGTTGGTGGAGAAATCTTCACACACTGTGCAATTTACATACTTTGCTGCGCCCATGATTTAACTTGGTATCATGCCCATTTGACTTAAATGCTTTTAAAAGATTAAACCAAATAATGAAAATGCATTTGTAAATGATGGTTAGTTTTTCTACCCAAATAAATACTGAGATTTTAGGATCAGTAAATATCAGTTACTAAAGAAAGGGATCACCTGGTAAGGAAAATTTTGTCTAACTGTTGTTTAACTTATGCTCCTGCTTAACATATATGATGGAGGCTTTTATATAGGTTCTTTTTTTTTCTCCTTCTAAGCTCATTTTCCTATTATGGTAATCTTTCTGGATAATGCATTTTACATTACAGAAATATTATAGTCTTGGCAGAAAAAGAAGACAAATGTCTTTCCATATGGTGTTGATTCTATTAACCTTTTAAACTTTATGTTTGATATTTGGAGTTAATTCTGATTAATACAAGAGAAAATATAAAGTATATTTGTTCTGTGCCAACACATTTTCCTACAAGTCTTAGGCCTAGAGAAACCCAAATCATACATACTACACTGATTTAAGGTGAATGGCTTTTGATAGAATAAAAAGGCAAAATGTACAAGTACATTTTAGACTGATGTAGTTATGTTTTTCATTCAGTTAATATGAAGGTTGAATGGATTTCAAGTTGTGCTTCCTTCCTTTTCTAACAATATAGTTGCTGTCTGGGTTACTTAAAAAGAAACTACCCAATTCTTTGGTTTTTTTTTTTTTTTTAAAAAAAGTCTATTGTTAGAATTAAATCAAGGAACAAAGTTCATAGCTTGCAAATATAGTTTACTCAATATTCTTTATAGGCAGAATTTAAAACATAGTATTTCTTTTTACAGAATATGTGTTTGTACATGTCAGCACTCAGTTCTTTCAAAAGAAATTAGGATGTCTGTATTGTTGAATGTGACAATGACTTTTATAAACTCACTTTTTAGGCACTTTTTAAAAAGTGTTCCTGCTGTTTCTAACTTTCTTAAGAAGTTGCCGGTCTTTCTGACATAGAAAATGTAACTTTAGTTATTCCTTTTGTGCCACTTCATGCAGATAAGGTCTATACGGTGAAGAATGCAAACATGAAACATCTAACTGCAAATATTTACTTGAGTGCATAACACGTCTACCTATCTGTCCAAGTGCCACCTAGTGAGAGCTGGCAATTTGTATCATACTTGGAGAATTTCACAAGAAGGGGACGAGATTTGTTTAAAGCATTTAATTTTGGCTCAGAATGAAACTCACAGACTCTAGTATATTTTTAAGGCCGTGGTGTTGGGTTTCTCTGTTACCTTGAATCACCACAAAGAATATGTAAATACTGTCAACCTACCTGCAGGAAGAGATGGCTGAGTGCACAGGTGGATGGATTAACAAGGACCTTTTACTGGGAGAGGTGAAAGCTATTGAAAGCATTTCCTAAACCCGGGCTTGTAAAGGTTATGTTAACCTTCAGCCTTTGCAAACACTAACTGTCATCATGTAAACGTCCTGCACCTGGGAAGTTCCAAACACACATTTATTTTCCTAGCCCTTTAGGAACAACTTTCTTCAATAAAACCTTGGATGTTATCAGTGGTGGGCTGCAACTAGTTTAACCACTGGTTTTGTGAGCATGCACAATGTTCAAAAAACACCAATTTGAATATCTACAGCTTACCTTCTAGGGCAGCCCCGGTAAGTAGAACAGCGGAGGCGTGGAAATCTACTATGTCATGTGAATCCGCTGAGCTGAAAAAGATGGAAATATAGGACAGGAAAGGGTGGGTACGGAGGGGCGGGGCCAGTTGAACTACTGGTTCACTAGAACTGGTCCGAACTGGTAGCAGCCCCACCACTGGATGTTATCAAAGCACTCACACATCTATTTAAAAGCATTGAATTGTGAACGTTAGCAGCCAAGTGGATGCTCATTTTAGAGAGATGACCATATTTAAAAACAACCATGACCTTTATTTGAGGTGCTGAATTTGAGACATCTTCTTAAAGTTGTATGCCATTGATGCTTATAAAAAGTAGTCAACAACTCTCCTCACAAAGTTAAGCGTGCTTTTCATATTGAATAAGCTGTACATTATGTTAATTTTTAAAAAATGGACAGGAAAGGGAATTTAGGAAATGTTTAAGCACCCCTATAATTATAAAGGCACTTTTGAGAAGGAAAAAAATATGCTTGTCAATTTTGAAATCTAGCAAGTTTTGTCCTCATAATAAGAAAGAACAGTTGTATAATTTATTTCTGTCCAAAATGTTTTAGTCATTATCCTTCTTTTGTTGAAAACAATCTAAATATTAAAATACCTTGCTTATAATCCTCACTTAATGGTTACCATTGGGAGCAGCAACTTTATCGCTAAGCAATTGTTAAGTGAAACCTCATGTGGCAATTTCAAATCTAATAAACCCAAAGCTTCTCTTTCTTTAGCATCTTGCAGATTTATATCTAATTCTTGGGTTTTTTTTTCCCTTGCCATATAAATGTAGAAATATCCTTTTGCCATTGTTGAAATGGACTGTTGGTGATTAATAGTGGTAAACTCTGAAATAAAATCAACATCTTTGGTAAAATATTCGTCTTATTTACATAGATTCTGCCCAATGAAGATAATTGCAAGTTATCTCATCTTTAATATCATTTCACACAGCTGCAAAATTGTTTTGAAACAATTTAGATTTTATATTTGTCAATGTAACCCCAAAAATTTTAACCTTTTTCTCTACCTTGAACTCTCAGGGTTTTTTTACATGCACAGAATAAAGAATGTATCTGTCCTATTGGTTTCTTTATCTATACTATGCAGAATACATATGACCCAGTACTAAACTGTATATAAGTTATATCATGCACAAGTGCTTCTTTCATATGGATTTTGTAGCCTTCAAAGTGGCTACAAACCTTTCAATTGTGAAATCTATTTACCATAGATTGCACTATTGTAACTTGGGCGTATTGATTTAGTAGATTTATTGTACTTTAAGAGAGTAATTCCTTGTGCCAAATAAATATATAGACAGTGTTGTAAGGGCTTCTCAGTTTAGAAGGATTATGTCTAATCCAAAAACAAGTTTTAAACTGAATTTAGGTCTTATGAAAAGACTTCTGAGATAAATAGTATAAATATTTCTTCAGGGCATACTGTAGTTCCATTTAAATGTAATCACTAACAAATTAAACTTCTTTTACCTGAGGTAATATATATATATATATTTCTAAAAATTAAAGCAAGGTTGTTTAACATCTTATACAGGTGAAATTCAAAAAATTAGAATATCGTGCAAAAGTTCATTTATGTCAGTTATGCAACTTAAAAGGTGAAACTAATATATGAGATAGACTCATTACATGCAAAGTAAGACAGTTCAAGCTGTGATTTGTCATAATTGAGATGATTAGGGCTTACAGCTCATGAAAACCCCGGATCCACAATCTCAGAAAATTAGAATATTGTGAAAAGGTTCAATATTCTTGGCTCAAAGTGTCTCACTCTAATCAGCTAATTAATCCATTAACACCTGCAAAGGGTGCCTGAGCCTTTAAATGGTCTCTCAGTCTGGTTCAGTAGGAATTACAATCATGGGAAAGACTGCTGACCTGACGGTTGTGCAGAAAACCATCATTGACACCCTCCATAAGGAGGGAAAGCCTCAAAAGGTAATTGCAAACTAACTTGGATGTTCCCAAAGTGCTGTATCAAAGCACATTAATAGAAAGTTATGTGAAAGGGAAAAGTGTGGAAGAGAAAGGTGCACAAGCAGCAGGGATGATTGCAGCCTGGAGAGGATTGTCAGGAAAAGGCCATTCAAAAGTGTTGGGGACTTTCACAAGGAGTGGACTGAGGCTGGAGTCAGTGCATCAAGAGCCACCACACACAGACGGATCCTGGACATGGGCTTCAAATGTCATAGTCCTCTTGTCAAGCCGCTCCTGAACAACAAACAATGTCAGAAGCATCTTACCTGGGCTAAAGAAAAACAAAACTGGTCTGTTGCTCAGTAGTCCAAAGTCCTCTTTTCTGATGAGAGCAACTTTTGCATCTCATTTGGAAACCAAGGACCCAGAGTGTGGAGGAAGAATGGAGTGGCACACACTGCAAGATGCTTGAAATTCAGTGTGAAGTTTCCACGGTTTGTGTTGATTTGGGGAACCATGTCATCTGCTGGTGTTGGTCCACTGTGCTTCATTAAGTCCAGGGTCAATGCAGCCGTCTACCAGGAGATTTTGGAGCACTCCATGCTTCCTTCCGCAGACGAGCTTTATGGGGATGCTGAATTCATTTTCCAGCAGGACTTGGCACCTGCCCACACTGCTAAAAGCACCTTGACCGTGGGATTACTTGATTGCCCAGCAAACTCACCTGACCTGAACCTCATAGAAAATCTATGGGGCATTGCCAAGAGAAAGATGACAGACATGAGACCGAACAATGCAGAAGAGCTGATGGCTCTATTGAAGCATCCTGGTCTTCCTTAACACCTCAGCAGTGCCACAGGCTGATAGCTTTCATGCCACACCACATTGAGGCAGTAATTGCTGCAAAAGGGGCCGAAACCAAGTACTGAGTACATATGCAGGCTTATACTTTTCAGAGGTCCGATATTGTTCTATGTACAATCCTTGTTTTATTGATTGCATTAAATAGTCTAATTTTCTGAGATTGTGGATTTGGGGTTTTCATGAGCTGTAAGCCATAATCATCACAATTTTGACAAATCACGGTTTGAACTATCTTGCTTTGCATGTAATGAGTCTATCTCATATATTAGTTTCACTTTTAAGTTCCATTACTGAAATAAATGAACTTTTGCACGATATTCTAATTTTTCAAGTTTCACCTGTAGTTACAAATTATTATATCATATCCAGGATCTATGTGGTATGTTTGAAGAATATGTATATATTGAAATATTTGGTATTTAAAGCCTGTATCAGTAGTAGTGTATCTGTTGCATGTGGCTAAAATTTCAGTAGCTTGCAACAGCTGCCCACTTTGGGTTCTGCCTCACTCAATCCCAAAGAATCCTATGAAAAAGAGACTGGACAGTTTTCAAAATAAGTCTGCAGGAGGATGAAGTTTCAGTTTGCTTGATGAGGTCAATGCAAAAAAGAACAGTGAGCTTTGAAAATCTTTGCTTGAAGTAGGAAACCAGTTGGTGGGGAAAAAAAAGGAGAAAAGGCATGGGGTGGGGGGAAGGGAAGAAGAAAGCAAAAACAGATGGCAGAGAGAACAACAGGAGAGAACAAAAGAAAAAAGTTGGATTGAATAGAGAGAAATGACAATAATTGTATTGTTTCAGGGTTCTGAATGTTACTCAAACTGATTCAATTGAAAAGGTTCTTTTTACTATCTCAGTGTGGAGAAGAATAATATATGTTTTCCTCTGGATTGGAATTGAAAATCCTTTGGAAGTTTTTCAAAGAATTACCTTCCAAGTTCTTTATTCTTGATCAATATTTAAGATATTGCAACTTGTAGAATAGAAACTGGATAATGATATTGGTTAAACAGCTACAAAATTTCTGGACTATGTCCCCCCGCTTTTTTTTTTTTTTTTACATTTAGTAAACACCTTAGTTAAAAACCACACCTTGGGTTAGGAAATCTTTAATTAAAACTTCTGTTTTCAGAGTCTGTCGGTAATTCTATTACATGTTTTATTATTTTCCCCCCAGCTGTTTGTTTTGGCTATTAAAAATTACTATTGAAAGGGACTATGTATCTGATACTACATGTGTTAACAGCAGCCAGAATTGTATTTGCACAAAATTGGAAAGGTGTGGAGATCCCTACAGAAGAGACAATAATAATAAAAAAAAAATACTAGAATATGCAGAAATGGGTAAATTAACACTTGAAATTAAAGAGAAGGAAGATACGGAATATTTTGAAATATGAGATTTGTTTTATCAATGGTTAACCAACAGAATCAGAAGTTAGAATATTTAAAATTGTAAGAGAAGGATTAATTTTACTATGAGGGCTTATTATGATATGTTTAGTATTAATATAAATTAGTATTAATAAGTATTAATATTATGTCAAGAAAATGCTATTATTATATGACTACTACTAATGAACATTATTACTATGATTATGATTGCTAAAATTAACTGTAACCAGACAACACACTGTTTGTATAGACATTGAAACTGTTGCTCTTTCTTTATATAGCAAAAATTAAAAAAATACTTTAAAAAACCACTATTGACCATCGAACACAACACACTTCATTTCTGCTTTTTTAATTGTTCCATGCAAGACTGTAAAGTAGTAATAAAACGGTTTCCATTCAGACTTGATTGTAGACTTGATATGAGCATGTATACATCCATGCTAAAATATGCCAGCATTTTTTTAAAAATCAGGAACATTTGAGTTCAGCTGGTAAGTCATAATGAAGTTTTTCTTTTTTGGGTTATTCATCTTGTCTTTGTTTTCATATTGTAGATTGTTGGAAACTTTTTTTTATCTCAGTTTCCTTGTTTTGACTTTGTAGAGTATCCTATTTTTTTAATAAGATTAGAATGTCTATACAAAAATTGGGCTCCCGAGGAAGGGAAGTGCCTGGGTTGGTATTTATTTGCTTTCATTTCATGGATCCCTGATTAATACTTGAACTGGCTCAGTTAGAGCCTTTTTCTAATGTAATTAAATGTTGCATCTTTCATCCTGAATTCCAGCACAATCATAACAACATATTAAAAATCAGACTGTTTGTCAAAGAAACAGTGGTGCTACTTCCTCACATTTGGAAGCAGGAAACAGTATTGTAGCACTGTTGTATAAAACATACTGCAAGCTTAACATAAACTGAAAAAAATCATCCACCAAAAAGATGTTTTAAAAAATGATTGTCGGGGCCCCATGTAGTTTGCATAATTGTACAGTCTGTTGTAACCCAAGCGTTTTGGCTCTCCAGCCATCGCTTTTGCTTTGTGATAGGAAGCTCTGGCTGAAATGTGCTATGTTGTTCAATTCTTCCTTAGCAAATTGAATCCGTCTAGATTGTAAAGCTGATTTTCCTTGCTCTGATAAGTTGGCTGTGGTTTTTTGCAATGTGCTCAGCCAAAGTTAAGGATGATGCGAACAAACCATAGCAAGACACAGCTCATGCATTCCTCCAGCCTCTTTCTGATCCATTTTCCTGGCAGTCCCCAGAGCAGTAGGAATGAGGAGAAGTCACTGACAGAAAACTCATAATAACAGTTTGTCAAATAATTGAATATAATAATAATCATTAGAAGTCAACAAATGCTGCACAGGCCTTGCTTACTCTGTTCTAATCAAACACCAGTGGAAAATAACTCTCAAATACCAGAAGTACCAGATTTTTGGAGAAAAAGCTATTTTCTGCAAAGAATGGCTAGCCACAGAGCATCACACAGTTTGGCTTTTAATAAATGTTTACTGCACTTGATTTAATGATTTCCAGGTTCAGATGCTTCATGAATTATGAACAACACTTATGAGAATCATGAATATTAAAGGCTAAATGAAATATCTTTCTTTTTTTCTTGTATTCAGCACGGATGGCTATTGCTTTGCGATGGTGGAAGATGAAGATACTGGAGGACAGAGTTTTACTACTGGCTGCATAGGTTTAGAAGGTTCTGACTTCCAATGCCGAGTAAGAAAATGTTGTGAACTCAACCTTTCAGAATCGGTCTGGATATTGTCGGGAATTAAAATATTAATGTTCTTCATTATTTTTACAAGGTCAAAGAAACAAATTGAGAATATTATTGCCATTAATATGAACAACAGAAATATTCTGTTTGACAGAAACACAACCACAGCCAACTTATCCATGCTAAGAAAAGACCAGCTCAGAATTGTAAAAGTAGAAGCAGCCACAGTTATTAAGCAAATCACTGCAGTTGTTCAGTTGGTAACATGGTTGTTAAATAAATCTCCTCATTGACTTTGCTTGTCAGAGGGTTGCAAAAGGCAATGAAGATATCACAACCGTCGTGCATACATGCCAGTTGCCAAGCATCTGAATTTTGGTCATGCAACCACAGGATTTGTAAATTTGAAAAATTTGTAAATTTGAAAAATGGTCATAAGTCACAATTTTTCAGCGCTGTTTTAACCTCAGTCACTAAGCAAATAGACCTTAACTTATGTCCACAATTGGAACTGGAATTTCTATCCTAAGTTGTTGCAGTGGTAATTCAAGTTGGACCCAGTTTACAACAATTTTTGTCGATCGTTAAACATATCCAACTTCTCCAATTGCTGGAAATTGGCAAAAAAAAGGTAGCAAATCACAAGCAGATAACTGCATCTAGCTGCAAATGCCAAATTTGTCATTAGTAAGGTCTTCACTAAATTGGGGCCCTTGGTTTTTAATGGAAACTCAAATCCTAATGGTTTTTTTTAACACTTCCTCATAAGTTTTAGGAATTAAATTGCACATGTAAAAAAGATACAAAGGAGTTTGATAATGATAAGCTACCTGAGTTATACATTGCATCCATGTTGAAATAGGTGCACTCTTAAGTTTTTAAGACAAACACTTTGAACTGTTTGCATGCACACATGTCTCCTTATAGTTGAAAATTGTCATGAACTGTTTTATATAAAAGTTATCTATAATTATTACAGGACACTCCATTGTCTCAACCAAGAAGATTAATTGCATGCTGCACAGATCAGGATTTCTGTAATAAAGATCTTCACCCTACTCTACCACCATTAGAACATCCAGGTAATAAAGATTACTAATCCTAATATCTTAATACATATCCATTTTTGAAAAAGACTATGTAAGCTTGTCAAGGATGATACGACAATGTAAGCTTTTTGTATGGTGCCCTTTTTCATTCAACCTAAGATGATTTTCTAAATCGTTCGCTCCTCTGAAATCAGGAAAACTTATCTAATAATATAGCCTTAAAATGCAGAAGTGAATTACCTAGATGCTTGTTTCTATTTAACTAGATGACTGGTTTATATGTAGCAATGTACTCCATATGGTTAAAATGACTTCATTTTAAGAAAATGTTTTTCCTTGAAGACTATGTGAAATTTCATTTGTGCAGTATATCTACTTAGTGAACCCATTCGTCTTTAGATTCTCTTTGTTTAAGCACTTAAGCACTCAATGAGTTCCACGCAATTAAAGACCATGTAGTAATTAAGTTGATGTTCAGTTCAGTCAATTTATTATTTATTTATTATAAATATTATAATAAATATACTTATAAATATTATTAAGAGCTGCGGTAGTACAATGGTTGGAATGCAGTACTGCAGGCTACTTCTGCTGATCACCAGCTGTCAGCAGTTGAGCAGTTCGGGTCTCATCAAGTTCAAGGTTGACTCATCCTTCCATTCTTTTGAGGTGGGTAAAATGAGGACTGATTGTTGGGGGCAATATGCGGATTCTGTAACTGCTTAGAGAGGTCTGCAAAGCACTGTGGAGCAGTATATAAGTCTTATTGATATTGCTATTATTTATTATGATGGCAATATTCCAATATCTCAGGAGTTGCCACAAAGAAGAGGGGGTCAATCTATTCTCCAAAGCACCTGAAGTCAGAACAAGAAGTAATGGATGGAAACTAATCAAGGAGAGAAGCAACCTAGAACTAAGAAGATATTTCCTGACAGTTAATTAGTGGAATTATAAATGCTTCAACACTGGAAGTTTTTAAGAAGAGATTGGACAATTATTTGTCTGAAATGATATAGAGTTTCTTGCCTGAGCAAAGGTTAGACTAGAAGACCTGGTTGAAATAACATAAATATATATCTGTGTAACAGGAGCTTGACCTTACATGCTGCTGAGCAAAATTTAGCCACTGTAATAAAAGGCAATTAAAAATTTGTGAGCAGCTTCAGAGCAGAGTCAGAACAATCAAGATATCTGCTGATAAGAAGGAGGATAAACCTGGTTCAAATGTTTCTATGAAAGGAGCAACAAAGAACATATTCTGTGGCTTCTACCTATCCACAATCACAGAAGCAGACAACTGATGCCACAGGTCTTTAGCCCATTGTGTTCTTTATGAAGTGATAATTTTTTTTCAAGAAGTCTACAATGTGCTGAGAAGTAATGCCAATGGCACTTAGACTTATACACCCCTTCACTGGGCTTTACAGCCCTCTCTAAGTGGTTTACAGAGTCAGCATATTTTCCCCAACAATCTGATCCTTATTTTACTGACCTTGGAAAGATGGAAGGCAGAGTCAACCTTGTGAGAATCGAACTGCTGAACTGCTGGCAGTCAGCAGTCAGCAGAAGTACCCTACAGTATTGCATTCTAACCACTGTGCCACCATGGCTCAAATAAGAAGGACAACTGAAAATCTTACTAAATTTCTGAACTGTTTTGATTTATCAATTGTCAGTTGTCCAAAATTCTCTTAATTCATTATTCTGAAAATCAAGAATTTAAACCTCCAGCTCAATATTTTTCTTTAACAGGAAACAACCTATGCAAAATCATTTTCCAAACACAATCATTTTTCAGTTGTCATGTGAAAAAGAGATGTTTCTGATTCAAAAAGCTTATAACCCAGGGTCATATCTCAAGGGAAGGCACAGTCTAAAGAAATCCTCTAGTAGTAGGTTCCTTAAACTACAAATTAACTGAGATACAGAAGAGATCATAGGAAAAGTAAAGGTGCCGTACTTTGCAAGGGCTTTTCCTTGTGCTATCATTTTCTAAATATGAAGGAAATGTGTATACATGGATAGGTCAGAGTGAAAGCTAACCAAACACAAAGGCAAAAAAACAAAGTCTTAATTTACTGGAAACAAGATAAAAACAGAACATTCATCCCCACTCAATGTTCCAGGTTTTAAACAGCTTTCCTACGCAGTAAAATGTCCTTGTAAGAACAAGAAGACCATACCCTGGTTAGGCAGGATGCTTATTAGACAAGCAGGAAAAACAGTTAATTCCCATTATAATGTTGCAAAGAATAAAAATATTGGATATGAAAAAAGCAAGTTTCAGGCAGAACAGATTTTTAAAAAAATGTCTTTACTGATTTTATGCTCTTGCAAACAGAAATAGTGGTGCCACTATGTCTGGCTCTTAGGCTAGCGATGAAATAAGTGGGGACATGAAATTGAGTTTGATAGGCTTTCATTGCAGACTTTCACTGCAACCGTAGTAAACCTAAACATGCTTCTAGTTTGTGAATGAAGAAAATTAGTTGGAAAATATTAGGTATTTCTGAAATGCAGAGAGATCTCCTTAGATACATTTTTTTTTTTACAGGAGATTGCATAGAATCTATCTTGGAAATATTCAAACTGTCTTCACGGCAAACAGAAGACATTTCTCTGAATGTAAAGCTTATAACTGTAGCAAGGACTAAACAAACCAGTGAATAAACTGGTTCTTCAGAACACCTTTGGAAAAGAGAGGACATGAGATGACCCACATTGCTGCTACTCTCTCCACATGGCTGCTTCCCAAACCCCAGACCATGACCCACTACTGGGACGTGGCTTATTTGGAATTGGGCCAGTGAGTAACGGGCCAGTGTGCATGTACACTCACCTGACTTGTGGAACAGTGTCCAGTTGTACACACATGCAGCTTAACTCATTCAAGCTATAGGACAGGGGTGTCCAACCTTGGCAACTTTAAGCTTGTGGATTTCAACTCCCAGAATTCCTCAGCCAGAAAAGCAAATTCTGAGAGTTGAGGTCCACAAGACTTAAAGTTGCCAAAAGTTGGAATTTTGCGACATTTTTTTTTTTTTTAGCTATGGACATTAAAGTATTTTTTCATATCCTTCATAAAAGCAATTTCAAAATCACCAGCCTTGTTTGGTCTCTACACTACTAGTAGATACTATAAAATGAAAACATTAAACCTGATGCAAACCGGAGATAGATTCCTTGTCTGCCTCTCACTTCAGAGGCAAACCAGAAAGGAAATGTTGTTCAGGGGCCAAAATAGACGATGAAATCAGAGCTTGGAAGTAAACGTGCTTAATAAGAAAGCTAAGAGTCCCCCAGGCACCTCCTTGTTGTATCATGCTGGTAGATCCGAAATACAATAGCCATATTCCAGGGCCGATCAATAAGGATAGAGGACGTGCAGCTTATGGTGTGATTTCTCTTCATCTTGTCTTGCTATATAGAACACCGAAAGAGCTCCTCTTACTCTCAAACAACCAGATGCATGCTGGATCAGTTTGCAGTTCACAGATAAAGAAATGTATACTTGAAATGGAGACCATAATCTCCTCTTATATTTGTGATGGTGGCTATTAGAGATATATACTGCAAATCACAGTAAATCTTGTTGCTGCTACTATATTAATTGGATAGTATTTCAGTATGAAATATGTTAGTATTTCATTTCTTTAGGGAATATTTTTTAAATTGAATATATTATTTCCTCCTAACTTTCCCACATCTCAACATTTCCTAATAAAAATGCAATTTCCTTGAATTTTCATAGTTGCTAATAACAATTACACCGGAAACATTTACTAATGTCATGATTTATTGTGTGGATGTTCTGAGGCTGGCTTAGATGTTTTTTTCTGATGTAAATGTAACTTTCATAAAAACATGCTTCTAATTTCTAACCTGAGTTTTGACCAGTCCTTTATGAGTGCTAACTATCTCTGGAGTCCTGATGTCTATTTGCAGACTCATATTAGCCCTGGAAATCCCACTGCTGATGTGTTTGATTTTTCTTTGTTAAATTTCTATGCCACTAAATTTGTGTAGAGTCAAATGTTAATGGTGGTTGAAAGTTGGAATAGACTATTTGTAAATTTTAACTTTTAATTTCCTACTCCATCCTCCTCATTTTTTTAGAGATAAGTTGCCTATCTCACAATATGTGTAGTTGATAATTGTACCATATTATGATGGTAACAATTGCAGATCCATGGAAGTGAGTATCAAACTGGAGTATCAAACTGGTGGCCCGCCAGCGGATGCATCTCGCGCATGCCATGTCTACCTCAACTCCGTAAAGGGAAATAAATGTCACAATAGGTCACATGATGGCAGTGTGACACTGTGAATTTGACATCTGTGCAGTAAAGTATTTTACCATGGATACTTTACATCACTTCTGCATTTGCTACCATCACAGAATTGTCCAATACCCAAACTATTAAAAAGAAGAATGGGAGTAATTACCAACCAAATCTGGATTTAAAATGATTCAGACTATTATAAAACTGGGTGAATTCAAAAAATTCAGGACAGGCATATTCTTTGAATTTGATTTTGTTCCAGCTCCTGTTCTGGATAGCAGTAGTTAATGCGAGAAACTTTATAAGTCACATCTGGGTGCTGCAATTTTTAATGTCACCATGGTCTTAATTTTATCTTTCCCTCCTGCTTGCTGTTCACAAATATGTGCAAACTGAAGTTCTCATTATCTCTTGATTGATAAAGGCTTTTGTTTTCTTCTTTAAGTTTTTTCAAAGGGAAATGTTCACCAGAAGGCTCTGCTAATTTCAGTGATTGTCTGTAGCATACTCTTGGTATGCATCATCATATTCTGTTACTTCAGGTATGTCTGGAAAAGAAAATTATACTTTTATCCTTGACTGTTTCTTTATAGCACAATTTGACATGAAAGATCATTTTAATGTGTTCTAATTTCTTGCGTTTTTTTATGAAGATTGAGAGAACAATTTGGTTTTAATAGTACTTTTGACACAGCTTTGACAGTCAGAATGAAAATGTACAAAAACTGAGCCTGTATGTATGAGATAAATGGAAAGTGGGTTTGTGAATAAAGTAAAACAAGCGTGGTATATTAGAAAACATCATAAATGCTGGTTTAAATTATTGAGCATTGAGATTTTTAGGATTTGAGGTGAGGTTATAATTCCAAAAGTATTTGATATTCAGGCATAGATTGAAATGTCTAAAATATTCAGATTTATCTGTTAAACATGACTAGACATCAAATTGTATTTTTTTTTCTGGTTAATGATGAACTTTAAAAGTTTCATTACTTCTTCGGGTTGTGCCAGGGTTGAAAGAATTGTTTTGTGAATTAGGCTCACGGAAATAACACTCCAGTATACAGTGTGTTATTCTCAAAGGCATCATTAACTTTTCTATATATTTATTTGTTGACATGCCTAGAGGCATATATCCCATTATATATGGGGTGGTTTGAGACTGACTTAAGTGCATGTATGACACACATTGGGACATCCTGGTTAAACTTTGCTTCTTTTCTTGAGTATATGCCACTGCTCCTCATGGTCATGGGAAACATATTTGGATTTAAGAAGGTGGTGGGCAGATGTGCCACATTTGCCCATAGGTAATTTAGATCATCCTTTTTGAATTTGGATCATTGTACATTCTTAATGCTTAAGTCTCTGTGATTTCTGCTTTTTCTTTCTTTCTGAGTAACACAGTGTCTTAGAAAAAGAGGCCTGCCTTGCTTGCTTGCTTCCTTCCTTCCTTCCTTCCTTCCTTCCTTCCTTCCTTCCTTCCTTCCTTCCTTCCTTCCTTCCCTCCCTCCCTCCCTCCCTCCCTCCCTCTCTCCCCATGGTTTATAAAACTCACAGAGAAAGTACATCTATCCAAGAGACAAAACCCTTATGAAATTTTGTATGTACCGTTATATGTATGTGTATAATTAGCATCATTCCCAAATTATCTTGGTAAGGTAGTGACAAATAAAGTAGCATAAACCATGTTGGATATTATCAAGAAGGTTATGTTTTCTGAACAGATTTTTCTCAACTTGGGGACCCTCAGGACATGTGGACTTCACTTCCCCAGCTAGCACAACCATTGCTGATAATTTGGGGAGCTAAATTGCTCACATCTGGAAGATACACAAATTAGGCAAAGCTATTGGCCTGCAGAATTAAATGGCAGATTTTTTTTTACCAGTTTTAATATTTAATTATTATGTTCCTCCAGACAACTCTACACCAACATAGCATGAAAATAAAGCACTTTCATTCATAGGGAAAATAACTGACCAAACTTTCTTTGAAATACACAGTTTTCTTCCTTTGATTTATTTAGGATGGATTGCCATTTGGCTCTTCCATTCATAAAAGTATTTCCTGCAGCTCCACTGCATGTGATTTTATTACATTGCATGGCATACCTTGGCACCTTTTCTTTTTTTCCTGTCATTTTATTCCTTTTCTATCAAGTTTCTGAGATACTTTATGTAACATATAAACTTGCTTTTACTTTATGTACTTTTCATGACCACTCATGAAAGGACCAGTTGGTGTGAAAAATGTACTAAGAAAATAGGGAAAATAGTGCAGGAATTGGGACAGCTGACTTAACAATGAGGGCTTGCTTATTATGCGCAGAACACACTCAGAGAGCTTTTTATTTTACATTCTCCCAGCTGCATGGCAGCATACGTTTTTCAATTTCATTGCAAGGATGGTTGTGATTTCACCCAGGCTGCTAATAGTACTGAGTAATTTTAGCCTCCTTTCCTTCAGATAGGAGGCGGTTCAGGAGTTAACGTTTGCCATATGCTTGTCCCTGTTTATTACAGAAGTAATAGATTTTTGCTCATTGTTAAATGTAATCAGATAGTTATAATGTATATGTATATAATGAGTATGTATATAATGATAATAATGAGAAGGGTACAAATTTACAGAGAGACAAACAATGTCACCAAGGTCTTAAAATACTGAATTATTCATAGCATTTAACTATGGAAAAATGGTAGCAAACAAGGGTAGAAACATTACCTTTTGCTTGCTTTCATGACCAACCAGTATTGGTAGCATCACCTGTAGTTATTCTTATATATACACCTGCAGGTATAAAAGACTAGAAAGGAGACGGCGACCTCCTCCTTACAGCATTGGACTTGAACAAGATGAGACATATATTCCACCAGGAGAATCCTTGAAAGACCTCATTGAGCAGTCACAGAGCTCAGGAAGTGGTTCAGGGCTCCCTCTATTGGTAAGAAAAGAGTACTGAGATCATAATTATAATGGTCAATCTATAATATAAGAATTGTCACCATTTGCACAATTTGTTTGCATCGTACCTCAACTAAAGAAAATAACAGCATTAGTGTTTCATGAAAAATATAGGGCAAAATCTATAGGCTGCAGGTGAACAGCTAAGAAGATTTCAATTATGTAGGTTTTCCGTTCTTGCTTTTGTTTTATTATTTGGATTGGATTTTGTCTATTTTTAAAATTACAGAATCTTCATTTTAATTTTGTGTTTTTAAACTTCATTTTCATTTCAAAACAAGTTGAAATAATTTTAATCTTATAAATGAGCTTTGTCCTTCACTTTCCAACTGAATATTCACAACTTGAATGAATATTTAGGATGAACTTGCTATAAAAACACTGGAGGTGCATCTTTAGGTAGAGAACTTTAGACTAGGAATTCTGGGAGTTGAAGTCCAGACATCTTAAGGTTGCTAAAATTGAGAAATATTTGGTTAAGGAATTGACTAAGACCAGGAAAATCCAATTGCATGTGTGTACTTAATCATAGAAGTCCACTAGATATCTGAGTGTCATTTGTTAGTGAACACAACTGAAAGTATATTTTGTCCTGATTTTGACCTACTGAAGATATTTGTTGGCCACAGAGAGAAAAGAAACCTGTACTAGATAAAGGAAGACCTGCAAGACCAGAACAAAGACCTAATGCTATTAACTCAAGAAGAAATATAAATTATTGAAAATGGTTCCAACCTTTGAAAATTTTCAAAAATGGTGTCTGGTTGGAAGTAGGCATAATGCCAACATTTTATGTCTCTTAACAGGTACAGAGGACTATAGCGAAACAGATTCAGATGGTGAAGCAGATTGGCAAAGGTCGCTATGGGGAGGTTTGGATGGGAAAGTGGAGAGGAGAAAAAGTGGCTGTCAAAGTTTTCTTCACCACCGAGGAAGCCAGCTGGTTTCGAGAGACAGAAATCTATCAGACTGTCCTGATGAGGCATGAAAATATTTTGGGTGAGTGACATAGCTAAATGTAATCTCTGCATTGTCCAATCTTGTCTCCCCTGAGGTGAAGTTGGCATCATTCCTTTTAATCTCTTGAATTTATTAACACTTCTTCTCTACTTTTTACTTCGGCAAAAGTTCTTTTTTTATATATTTTTTTTATATTTTGATTGTTCATAATTATAAATATTTTTAGTAATTTAATAATGCGAGGGGCTGAGCCTCCATTACTTGCCCCAGTTCTTGCTCATCTAGCAGCTTGAAAACATACACATGTGAGTAGATAAATAGGTATCATTTCAGTGGGAAGGTAACAAGGCTCCTTTGGCATACAGTTAAGCTGGCCATATGATCCCGGAAGTGTCTTTGGGCGATGCTCCCTCAATTAAGATATGGAGATGAGCACTGCCCCCTAGAGGTGGGCATGATTGGATAGGCGAAACCTTTACTTTTACCTTTTAGAAAAGTCTTGTCTTAATTTTGTCTTGCAGGATTTATTGCTGCAGATATTAAAGGTACTGGATCTTGGACACAACTTTATCTTATCACTGATTATCATGAAAATGGATCTCTCTATGATTATCTAAAATCTACTACCTTGGATACAAAAGCAATGCTTAAACTGGCATATTCCTCTATCAGTGGATTGTGTCACTTGCATACCGAGATTTTTAGCACCCAAGGCAAACCGGCAATTGCTCACAGGGATCTCAAAAGTAAAAACATTCTGGTGAAGAAAAACGGAACTTGCTGTGTAGCAGATCTTGGTCTGGCGGTTAAATTCATTAGGTGGGTAAAATACAGCATATCTTAAGGAAGCTGAGTCTGTTAAACATTTTTAAAGGGAAAAGTGGGGGGGGAGTTATACAGATCCTTGAAATGAACATCAGGTGGAAATGCTGTTCATCCTCTCTAGCAGCCAAGCTGTTGTGGTAGGAGTGAACAATTTTGAGGAGTTGAATACCGCAGCTAAAGTTGCGGCCTGTTGGCTGCAGGCCCCTCCCATAGCCAAATCAGAGGAGAAGGAGGTGTGGGAGTAAGGGTCAGCATCAAACTGAGAGCTCTGAGGGAAAAGGGGGAATGGAGCTTTCAGAGAGGCAGAGGCAGAGTCTGGGCTGTCCATCAGCCCTCAGATGCAGAGTCCACAGCTTCCGGGTTTGGAGGTGGCTGATGAGGAAGAGGATGAACAGCTGGGCCCAGTGCCTCACGTGCAGATGCGCAGAAGGGAGAGGAGAGAAGAGCAGTGGAAATCTATGGGCTGATCCTTGGGACAGAAGAAGCCACCATTGCTAATGAAGCCCTACCCTAGCTCTGGGGATAAAAGGCAGGGGGCAGAGATGCATAGATGCGGTAGACAACTATTGGTCTCCCTGTGGACAGATTGTTAGCCTGCTCTGTGTGTGTGAGAGAGGGGGAGGTGACTGAGAGACAGAGAGGGACTGAGACTGAGAGAGTGACAGAGATTTTTTGCTGGGACTGCTGGGCTCCTAATAAAGGAAACATTTATTTTACTACAGAGGGTTAGTCCTATTTGAGAGCCGGGTCAGAACAGCTAAGTTTGCTACCATTTCAGAAAGCCACTGGAAGCTCTCCTATAATCATATTACCCACTAGAAGGAGTAGAGGGGGAGGCTGTGTGAATTTTGTGGCGTGATGCAAATAAACCAGTTTCAACTAATATGTTTTCAAACGGAAGACTGTCTTTTTCAATAGTTTGAATTATACTGCCACAGCACAGGTGCCTTTAAGATAGGACCACACTTGGAATACTGCATCCTAGATGTTGGGACTTTGGAAAAAGTGCCAAGAAGGGCAACTAAGACCATCCAAGGCTTGGAGACTAAAACATATGAAGAATGGTCGCAAGATTTGGATTTGGCTAGTCTAGAGAAAAGAAGGACTAGGGGTGACAGGATAGCAGTATTCCAGTATGAAAAAAGGCTGCCACAAAGATGAGAGGGTCAACCTGTTCTCCAAAGCACCAGAAGGCAAGAAAAGAAATAATGGACCTGGAAGTACGGAGAAACTTCCTAATATGAGGACAATTAACCAGTGGAATGGCTTGCCTTCAGAAGTTGTAAGGCTTCATCACTGGAAGTCTTTAAGAAGAGCCACTTGTTTGAAATGGTATAGGGCAGGGGTCTCCAACCTTGGCTCCTGGAAGCCTGGCGGACTTCAACTCCCAGAGTTCCACAGCCAGCAAAGCTGGCTGTGGAATTCTGGGAGTTGAAGTCCGCCAGGCTTCCAGGAGCCAAGGTTGGAGACCCCTGGTATAGGGTCTCCTGTTTGAGCAGGGGCTAAACTAGAAGATCTCCAGGGTCCCTTCCAGCTTGATTCTGATGGTGATGTAGAGACACATTAATATAAATTGTTCCATTCTTAAACATCATTTTTGTTAACTATGTATCTTATATCCACAGTATATCTTCTTTAAGATCATGAATAGTAATTCTTAAGCTTTTTTGTTACCCTCCACGAAGGCATTAGCGTCTGAGGCATCTTAAGACACTTGTAAGAGAAATATAATTGTAATTCTCAGCATCAGAATTCCAATTTATTGCCAGAAAACTCTCAGAAAAGTCTCCAGCATCCTCTGCTGAATTCTGAATTTTGCAGTTTAATGCTTAATGTAACATTTGGTAGGGATTGTGTTTTAAAATGAGCATTTGGTTAAGACTTGACAAGCTTTCTCTGTCAGAATAATTTCCATTGAGACTATCTGTTAATTCTGACTTGCCTAGATTTAATTTGAAAAGGAGTGGGTGTTTCTCTCTTAAGAGCAGTTTTGGTTTTCAAAGAGAAATTGCTTGCATACTTAATTTCCGTATCTCTCTCTCCCTCCCTCCCCCCCGCCCACTCTCCATCTTCCAGTGATACAAATGAAGTGGATATCCCACCAAACACCAGAGTAGGAACAAAACGCTACATGCCTCCAGAAGTGCTGGATGAAAGTTTGAATCGAAATCACTTTCAGTCATATATTATGGCTGACATGTACAGCTTTGGGCTCATCCTTTGGGAAATAGCAAGGAGATGTGTTTCTGGAGGTAAATATTTTAGGCATGGCTGCCTGCCTGCCTTTAACATCATATTATCGTCTTTTAGCATCTACAAAGTTCGTGTTGGAATGTATTACCTGTGGTCCTCAACTTACGACCGCAACTAGGAACAGAACGTCCACTTCTAAGCAAGCTGGTTGTTAAACGAGTCATACCTGACTTTTACGACCTTATTTGCCCCAGTTGTAAAGTGAAATCACTTCAGTGGTTAAGTTAATCATGTGTTCGTTAAGCAAGTCCATCTTCCTCCATTGACTTAATTGTTAGAAGTTGGCTGGGAAGATCACAAAAGATCATTTACATGATGCTGAGATGCTGCAATAATCATAAATGCATGCCAGCTGCCAAGAGGCCAAATTTTGATTACATGACTGTGGGGATCCCAAGTACAAGGACCACTCATAAATCACTTTTTTCAGTGACATTGAGTGCTAAATAAATGGTTTGTAACCCCAGGACTACCTGTAGTTAGAATTTTAAGGTGCCATAAAATTTATTTTTTCTGCAACCCGTTAACCCAAACTATTCTCCAGAAAATGTTTGAGTGTGTGTGTGTTTTTTTTTTTAATAACAGAGAAGAAGAATTATAATAGCTTTTTAAAAAATAATTGGTGGCACTACACTAAGTCCCTTTGTACTCTTGGGACTTATTATTCCTTTTCTGGAAGGTCTTACTTAGCCTATAAAGATTTATTCTCTATTTTAATAGACTCTTTTAAAGATGCAATATTTCATAATTGTAATGGGAATTTGGAGTTCATTTATGGGAACTGTTGTGGATATAAAAATTACTGCTAAAGCAAGAGCACAGCTGTTGTTTGAGCAAAAATACAATGAGGTTGATTTTGCTTAGGTACCATGATTAGCAAGGAATTTAGTTAGATTTAAGAGCAAAAATATAGAAAATACAGGTGTTAACTTCACTTTAGAAGGACTGGAAGTGTGTAGAATTTTCCTGATAGAAAATTAATTCTGGATTCAGGAAGATTTGGAATGCTAACCCTAATTTTTTTTTTACTTTATTGTATTCTTCGTCTTAAGACTGTTTAACATTTCAATGTTTGTAAAGTGAAATTGGCATATTGTAGTACCCATTTTAAAGGGGCATAGCATGCAGATCTATTCTAATAATCTGAAGTCATCTAAAAGAGGAAATTGGACATTTTGGTACTACTTCCGATTACTAAATAATCAAAGGAGAGCTTAATCTTGGAAAAGACCAGGTTCTAATTTTCTTTCTAAAGTTTTCGTCATGAGACTTATAAACCCATTACTGGAAAAAGGGCCTTCAGCTTTAACAATAGCACTTAGATTTATATACTGTCCATCAGTGCTTTATAGCATTCTCTGGGTGGTTTACAAATGTGAGATATTTCCGCAAACAATTTGGGTCCTAAATTTACTGACATCGGAAGGATGGAAGGCTGAGTCAACCGTGACACCTGTCAGGATCAAACTCCAAACTATGGGCAGAGTTTGCCTGCAATCCTACATTCTAATCACCAGGGCTTTGATGAGGGATGATCAGGGAGAGAGGAAGACAGCCCATCCCCGAGAGTTCCCAGAATTTATATTTCATGTAGGTGTAGTCTGCTTTAGTTTGTCAAGATTATATCTGTAGGTGTGAATTGATAAACAAATCTGCTTCGAAGAATCACTAAGTGTCTGTTGATTTCTGAAGCCCATCAAATTTTCTACAATAAATTCTCTTTCATCATATTGATCAGAATAAAATATAGCTTGATTTTTTTTTCCTGCTGCTATCGATATCTGAGTTGAGTTTAGTTAAATTTGTAAGTTCTTAATCCCACAGGAATGTTCAATTGGACGTAACTTATATATTTGCCAAATGGTTTCCTTGCTAGGTATTTTTGAGGAATACCAGCTTCCTTATCATGACCTTGTTTCCAGTGATCCTTCATATGAAGACATGAGGGAAATAGTATGCATCAAAAGATTACGGCCTTCATTTCCCAATAGATGGAGCAGTGATGAGGTAAGGAGATCATCTTCAAAAATAGGAAGGTTGTTTTATCCCAATTCTGTGTGATTTTTTTTAAAATTTGAATCACATGCTTAAAAAGAAGAAAAGGAATACCTAAATGTTAAGGCATTATTCTTACTTTAGGGTAAAGTATTTTCTTTTCAATTCATCCATTACAAGTAGGCCTCGACTTACAACTACAATCGAACCCAAAATTTAGGTTGCTGAGACATTTGTTAAGTGAATTTTGCCCCATTTTACAAGTTTTCTTGCCACAGTTGTTAAGTGAATTGGTGCAGCTGTTAAGTTAGCAACACAGTCATTAAATAAATCAGGCTTCCCCACTGACTTCACTTGACAGGGAGGTTGAAAAAGGGGATCACGTGACCCTGAGACATTACAACCATTATAAATATGAGTCAGTTGCCAAGTGCCTGAATTTTGATCATGGGGATGCTGCAATGGTCGTAAGTGTGAAAAAAGATCATAAGTCACTTTTTTTCAGTGCTGTTGAAATTTAGAATGGTCACTAAATGAACTGTTATAAGTCAAGGACTACCTGTACTGAATGCTTTTGAAAATTATTTAATAAAATATAGGCACAAAAAAGAGATTCTAACCCTAATAATGGAAACCCAGAGGTGTAGCTTAGAGTGAGAAATTGAAAAAAAAAATATTCTAGGAAAAGGAAGAAGAAAAGCCACTTTTAAAGCATTGATGGATTGTTGAGTAGGAGTCAGGTTGAACTTAAGAGCACTGAATAAAAAATAATTGTAACTTTTATACTCTAGGCTGTTTCAGTGGTTTGACATATTTGCTTGAAATATTGTAATAGTTTGTTCTCATGAACAAAGCAACCATCCAACCAACCCATTTCTAGGCATGGCTACCTTTTAAGTACACTGGTTGACTAGATCCATCTAATTCTTCAACTTCAGTGTGTGAGGAAATCTTAACCCTATGAATTCCTAACTAGGATGGCCAAAATTTGCATGAAAAGGAGTGGAGATGGATTGATAAGTGGGAAGACAAGAATATGGGCTGGATAATTACTGATCATATAATATGATATATGATCCAGAGAGAGGGAATTGAGAGATTTGTGTTTTTTTCTATGCCCTTTATATTTTCCCAGATACAGTCCTACTAAATTCTTTGTAGAATATGTAGTCCCCAAAGTGCTTTTTCAGGAGGCAACTGAACTTACTTGTTTTTTCTTTGAAGAAGTTTCACTTCTCATCCAAGAAGCTTCTTCAGCTCTGACAGGATAGTGGGGAATGGAAGGATTTATAATCTTTGCAGACAGCTGGTCTAAGCACTTGGAGGCTTATCTGTGTCCTCAGGATCACCTGAGTAGTGTTTCTGGTTCCTGTAGTCTGCAGTTTTTTTCCTCTGGAAATCCATTCTTAACTCTCATACCATTCAAAAGGTGTTCATCCCAAATTGTATAGCTCACTACTCAGGTGGCCTTGAGGACACAGATAAACCTCCTAGTGCTTCAACGACCCTATAAAAGGATGCAAATGACCAGCTTTCTGCAAGGAGTATAAATCCTTTCATTCTCTACCATCCATCCAGTCAGAGCTGAAGAAGCTTCTTGGATGAGAAGCAAAAAAAGGTCTTCAAAGAGAAAACAAGAAAGTCCTCAAAAATTTTTGTTGGGACAACCATGACCTGGATGACTGAGAATCTCTACAGACTTTGTAGAATATGGATCCGTATAAATTATTTTTACAAACTGGCTAAACAGCATAGTAGCCCTGCTATAGATAGTCTGGGGATGCTGTGAGTCTTCTGCTCCTTGTTTGTAAATTAATATGGGAAATTGCTTTTCTGAAGCTGATTTGCTGATATTTTCCTTTAGGGGAAGGAGGGAGAAAGTAGTCTGTACACTTTCCACTGAGAATTTATAATGAAGCAAAATTGTGTTTTGGAATCAGTAGACTAGTAATTGATGTATTGCAGACAAATCTGCCGACAGTTATGGCGATGCTATGCAGAGGTCATTAATCTTGTTAAGTGGTACAGTGTAATGCTATTATTGTAGGAGACAGCTGTGATTTGGGAATAGCAGTCTTCACTTAAGTATTCTGCAATTAGATTTAAAAAGACTTAAAAATGGCAAGAGTTGTAAACAATCTTGAGTGAGTGATGGTGGGGGCATACACAAAATGGGCTTTTTAAAAAAAGTGTGTGCACGGGGGGGGGATAAGAGTAAATTGCAGAAATTCCACAGAGATGTTTGTTTACTACATTTGCTGACTACTTTGTAATCTTCAGCAACCTAACCAGAAATTCAGGTTTAAAATAACACAAAACTGAGTAGTGATGTTACATAAGTTGCAGGCCTCTTCTTGTAAATTCAAACCAATCCCAGAAATGTCTTCCTATCCCCAACATTTTAAGAGATCCGATGCTATTGAATTCATATTGGAAGAGCAGGTGCAGGATATTTGTGCTAAGAACACTTGTCTTAGAAAGTTTTGGTGTAATCTTCACAGACTGCTCTTCAATGCAAAAAGAAAAAATCATCAAATGCTTCAAGAACAAACATATTGTTTGAATGTTATTAATCCCATTGATCTAGTCTCATTTTAAAGGAGAGTGGGATTCTCTCAGAGGCCAAGTCTCAACAGAATATACACAAAGAATCTAGTAACATCTACATAATCAGAACAAAGAGCAAAATAATGTGACTTTTTCATATAAGCTTCCTTGCTCAAATGAATTCTTTGATTTTTCAATAATATTGAAGAGGTCTGTCTATAAGGCCAAATAGGTAATATTGGCTTATGAAATATTCTTGATATGTGTGTGTGAGAGAGTGAGTGCAAAAGAGAGAGATAGAATGCTTGTCTAGAGATGTAAATATATGTATACCTATTTCTTTTTCACAGTGCTTACGACAAATGAGAAAATTAATGAATGAATGCTGGGCTCATAACCCTGCTTCCCGGCTCACAGCCCTGCGAGTTAAGAAAACACTTGCCAAAATGTCAGAGTCACAGGACATTAAGCTTTGATTCAGCTAACTAAAGCTGAAAAAATGGACTTTCCTTCTGTGTTTCAAAGAGACAGGAAGAAGAATGACATGCCTTCAGTAATATGAACCTTGAATACAGATTTTGGCAAAGCATTTTGCATACTGGGGCAGAAACCTTTCCAAGGGAAAGAAATGTGGTTCAGTCAAGACCGACCAGACAAGAAGACTTTTAGTTTCCTTGGAGATTAATGCAAGAAAATATATCGATAATTGTTTCTAGACTATGAATGCTACTTTCTATGAAAGCCTTTATTATTAATATTGTTATTAATATTTGAAGTTTTTAATTTTCATGGGAATGAACCATTGCAGTTGCAAAGTTCAAGGAAAGAATTATTTTCTACACAAAAAAATACAAAATTGCATCCAAAGTCCTACTAATAGAAAAAAATTTGTTGCACTCTTAAAATGACCCAAACCCAATTTTAAATTGTAATGCAGGATGCATGCTATACCTGGGGGGGAAAAACGGCTAAGCCATGATTTGCAACCAAGCAGTGCCTTGAATAAAGAAGATATTGTCATGCAGTTCCTTGTGTGTAACTTTTAACATTTTACATTCATGAAACTTGCAGGAACATGTCATCAAAACAAATTTCTCTTGGCCAATTCTAAATTGTCATTCCTGTAGAAACATGGGCTTTGGTCATAACCATAGGGTGTATCCTTCTATTCATGGAAATATGGGAGTGATATCAGCACATAATTATTCACTTAATGAGACTTATGCAAGTTATTCTGACAGAGGACTGTGCCTTTGGGGTCTTTTTGACTAATTTTTTGGCCTTTTTACACTCAGTGTTTTGAAAAAAAATGTCTTAGAGAACATTTGTTAAAGGTTGAACTTGTGTATTCTCACTAGTATTTCAACGGTAAATGAAGGTGTTCCCAAAATTGCATTAAAAACCTTTTGCCTTAAGGTAATTGAGTTAAAATAAACTGTGTTGATAGAAATGTTTCTAGAGAAAAATTAAGGTACTTTTATTTATTTATTTTTATATAAATAAATTGGACAATGCTATATCTCTAACCATTATCCCATAATTTAGGTGGAAAAGGACAATGTTATTTAAGACTTTCAGCCAAAATGCAAAACTCTGCATATTTCAGATTTCCTGCAGTACTTTCTCTCAATTTTGCATTTTTAAATTTTGCTAGTTTCAGTATTTCGTAGAAATGAACACGGATGTCAGCCTGTTTTAATCTTGTTTCAGTCTTTGTTACACTTTCTACCTTTTGATGAACTATCTTAAATTTGAATTGCTTATTTAAAGAAATTCACAAAATAGTAATAAGAGCTATAAATGGGATACATATAAGAAACACACATCTTTTTGACTTGGTTATATGCCCCCCCTCCAAATATTTCTAAACTGTTCTAGACAGTGAGATAGGAGCATGTAAATTTTAATAAACGTTTCTAATATTTATAATAATCTGATTTATCTGAGGAGTAATTTTAAATGATAGAACCATAGTTGTTTACTGGGTTTTCAGAACAGATGGGGGAAATACAGATTTGAGGACTTGAGATTTTCTGCTGTGCCTTTCACAGAGAAAAATTTAAAACTGGGAAGTACCATGCATTTCTTCATTCTAAAAGCAATGTATAGAACATTTTTGTCTCTATGAAAAAGGACATTTGGCTTCTATAAATTAACCATTAGCTTAATGGAAGCTGAGAATGTAAAGCTCTAAAGAATCTTCTACATGGTTTCAACGAAGAGATACAACCAATTTAAGCTCTGACTACATCATACAGGGTTTAAACTTGTGCAATTAAATTGCAGATCTCCAAGATATTATTTCATTCCCCAGAAATATAAATTCTTCAATTTCATTTGGACATATCCCTGTACTTTATATATGTTAATAACATGTAGAAAATACTCAATTTCAAAACAAATATTAAGGAAATATTATATATTAAGGAAACCTATTGGCCCCTAAACAATATTTATAGTCAAATTGTATTATTTTCATAGTTTCCATATGCAGTTACTCTGTACCACTTGGTCTTGATTGGCAAACTACTGGAATTTGCAGGTGTTATTTAGAAATTTTGGAATAAATGTCCAGACTGGTTGGAGCTTTCAAGAAGCCATTGGATGCCTGAATTATGAAGTCAAGTCCTCTCAGGGCTCAAAGAAAGTTCTTTAAGCCCTGCTCTCAAAATGTTTTTAAAAGTCTCAAAATCTGTAAATCATTTCACTGCTAACCTTAAAGCTGATTAAAAAAAAAAAAAATCTGTTTTTGAAAGAAATGGTTTTCAAGTGATATTTTCCTCAAGTTCAATATTTGTGTGATTTACATCTGTCCAGATGCCTGGATTTAAATATATATGTGGTTGTATCTCACACTGTTGGGAATTGGAATAAATCCACCATGCATATTAAATGTAAGGTGTGTTATACAATAGCCAATAAATAGCTGCAAATAAAACTTTTATTTATGAAAACACAATATGTGATACTGTGATCTGAAAACAAAAAGGACATGAAAAGATACAATAATTTTTCTTTGTTTTGCTCCAAAAGTGAATTGCACAGTCAGAATCAGGCATGAATGATTCAAAATGCTGTTCATAATGGATATTTTATTTAAGGACCTTCTATATTTCATGACTACAAATTTATATCAGGCTAAAGGGGAGAATGCTAAGACACAATTCTTTTCTCCAAAGAATACCAAGTTTAAAAAAATGTCCAGAAAGTTGTATGACTACCAAGTTACATTGAGAGGATAGGAAGTTTGAGATCAATAATGATTTAATGTTTGTTGATGCAGCTCAAGGAAGGTTGATGGTGTGATTTTTTTAAAATGATACTATTTGTGTTCTTATGAGAACCAATGCCTTATTTTATCTGTAAATACTGCAATTATAAAACACACAGAAACACAGGGAACAGGCCTGGGTTGTGATTGTTCATAATGTTGTCTTTCATTTTAACATTCCCCAAATAAAATGTTTTCAATACCTCATTAAAAAAACAATGTCTTTTCAAACAGCTAGTTTCCTTACAACTTTTATCAATATTTGCCATTCTCCCATTCATAAGCAGTCAGAAAACGGACCAAAATGTTTTAGTCTTCCTTTTAGAATAGAATAACAGAGCTGAAAAGGACCTTGGAGGTCTTCTAGTCCAACCTTCAGCTTAGGCAGGATATTCCACACCACTTCAGACAAATTGTTATGCAAACTTTTCTTAAAAACTTCCAGTGTTTAAGTGTCTTATTAGTAAACTATAAAAACAGTACTTTGGGGAAAATATCACAATACATCAAGGAATTTTGCCTTCCATATAAGAGAGCCAAGCTGAAAAATTATTGCACGATGGAGAAACATTTGGAAACATGTAGGATTAATTCTACAGTAGGAGTATATTCCTTGTTGCTGGCCAGATTGCTAGAGATTACTAGTTGTATCAATTGTAGTTATCATGAAAGTTGTTCATTCTGTTCCATAATTTATACTCCTCATGTTTAAAATACAATAGAATTGTTGCTACAGGACAATAGGAAAAAGTATAAAGTTTTCCAGTCTTCTGAAAGTTTTAAAAACTTAGTGGTGGACGATCTTTTCTGCACCCTGTTCAATGTGGTTTCCTCTGCCTTTAAACTTCTATTTGAACCTAAACATGATGCTTATTTAGACCTGACTTTTATAATGACTCCAATATGAAAGTGTTGAACCAGCAAAATGCTGTGGACATTGTCTATTTAAACTTCAGCAGGGCAATTGACAAAGTAGACCACAACTTTTCTTGGTAAACTAAAAAAACGTGGGAGAGACAGCATCACTACCAGATGGATTTGTAACTGGCTGTTAAACTGTAGTATTTGGTGGCATCACATCTACATGGAGGGAAGTAAGCAGTGGGTACCACAAGGTTCCGTCTTAGGGTCAGTACTTTTCAATATGTTCATAAATTACTTCAATGAAGGGGAACTCATTAAAATTTCAATATGTTCATAAATTACTTCGATGAGGGGATAGAAGGAGAACTCATTAAATTTGCAGCTGGTAGGAATAGCCAACACACCAGAAGACAAGCTCAGGATCCAAAAAGAGCTTGACAGATTTGAACAATGGGCGCTGTACAACAACATGAAATTTAATATGGAAATAAAATAACATTTTACACCTAGGCAGGAAAAACCAAAGGCACTAATACAGAATAGGCAAAATCTGGTACAAAAACAGTAACTGAGAAGGATCTTGGAGTCCTAGTGGACAATCACTTAAACATGAGCCAATTGACGGCAGCCAAAAAAGCTAATATAATCTTTGGTTGTATAAACAGATGTATGGAAACAAAATTACGTGAAGTATTGGTACTGCTTCATAAAGTCTTAGTAAGGCCACACCTGGAACACTGCACCCAGTTTTGGTCACCACATTACAAAAAAGATGTTGAGACTTTGGAAAAAGTGCAAAGAAGAGCAACTAAGATGATGAAAGGCTTAGAGACAAAAACACGAAGAACGGTTTCAGGATTTGGGTATGGCCAGCCTAGAGAAAAGGACTAAGGGTGACGTGACATAGCAGTATTCCAATACTTGAGGTGCTGCCACAACGAAGGGAGGGGGGGTGTCAACTTATTTTCCAAATCACCAGAAGGCAGAACAATAAACTGGATGGAAACTAATCAAAGAGAGAAGCAATCTGGAATTAAGGAGAAACTTCCTAACAGTGAGGACAATTAACCAGTGGAACAGCTTGCCACCAGAAATTGGAGGGTTTCTTCACTGGATGTTTTTAAGAAAAGACTGGGTTGTCACTTGTCTGAAATGGTATAGGGACTCCTGCTTGAGCAGTGGTTGGACTTCCAGGTCTATTCTGATTCAGGTGTTTATAGGAGGAACAATTAACAAAACTGAAATTTAAACCAGCCAAAGTAGGGAAGCTGCTGGAAAATTTCAATTTATCAGTGATACCTTTACTACATAGCTCCATAGGTTTCCAAATTGATTCTAGGCCTAATTATATTCTTTCCTCTACTTGCAAATTAAGGTGGATACCGTGTAGAAAAATCTGAATTTGTATAATTATTTAAAACAAGGCGACAGTGTTCAGCTTTTATTTGGGTAGGCAAAACATTCACCTTTTGAAAATACTTTTTATGTGTGTGTTTTAATTGATTTATGCTTTTTACAACCTGATTTTCATTGTTTGGTATTTTATTGCTGTTGTAGGGAGAGAATGTACTTCATCATTAGCCTTGCTGGAATGGAATCATTTGAAATGTTTTCACAAAATTTGTTGGCAGTGGGATTTGCTATAATTAGGCAGATATATTTATTTGTGAAGTTACTTTGTATCAAAAAGTAAATTAATATGTTTGCAATGAGTAAACATTGTTTTTTGATAGTTGTGAAAAGCTGAAGTTGTGAAAGAAAACATATAGTGCGGAGTCCTTAAAATATTGAGAACTCCTCACTTTATATTTCTCATTGCTACTGTTATTCATTTTCTCTCTGTGTTACTTGCCCTATGCACAAGGCAATTGTTAAGATTAGCATAGACAACCCATGATCTATTGGGTCATCCTTGCTTCCAGATGTAACATATTAGGCTGGCATTATTTCCCATTTCCTCGTGACCTTCAGCAGAGCTCCACTGAACCCACCTCCTTCTTCTCTGACCTGCAGAACTGCCTACCACTTTACTGGAAGAGGGGAAACAAAGGTCGTCATGGACCACAAGAACTACAACCCTGTTCTTTATAGCAACTTTAAGCCTGGTGCACTACAACTCCCAGAATTCCTCAGACTTTTTACTGAGGGATTCTGGGAGTTGAAGTCCACCAGGCTTAAAGTTGTCAAGGTTGGAGACCCCTGCCCTATACCCAAATACCCCTTCCAGGGAAGAAGAGACCTTGCCAGTTGACCTCAGTTTCAAAGCAGACAATTGCTACTCACCCATTAGATCTTGTTGCTAGCTGATTGGGGGGCGGGGCGGGGGGGTAGATGTCAGAGGGAAGTAGCAAATAGGGTGGAGAATCTATCCTTCCCATCTTCCTTTATGCCTCACAACCTCCAGGTTTCAAGGAAGTGTAGCTGGAAATCCCAATCATATGACTGTGGCTAATCGCAGGGATGCCAGCAGCCACAACTTGAACAGAACTAGTATGAAGATACTTGAAATTTCAATCCCATGGGCATCATAGGTCTCAGATTTTGGAACTATTATTTAAATTAGTAATAATTGATTCAAAAATTGTAATAGTTGATTCAAAAATTGTTGCCCTGTGATGTAACATTTCACCCAACTAAATGTTACAAACCCATAAACAGGAGAATTTTAGTATAGGGAAAATATTTTCTTGCATTTTAGCCAATAAAAATAAACGTATTCATCCAACCACTATGAAATTTAGTACACACGATAAAAGACATAATTATAACTATTTGTCCAGATTGGATAATATGTGAGGAAAAGGGATTAGTTTATGAAGTGCTGGAATATGTGTGGATGAAGAAACAGAAATTGATTTTATTTTGTCACTAGAATAACTTACAGATTCCCATTTTTAATTTTGCAATTTGGGAAACTTGAAAAGTGATTCCTGATCAGTGTTAAATTGGCAGAGCAGGAAGGCTTATTTTAATAAGCATGAACCATAGGCAGAAATGCAGAGTTCAAGATTTACTTTAAAAATTGTAGGTTGTCATTAGAAAATATGTTTTCCAATGCACTTTTTTTTGATAATGAAGTTGTAAAAGTATGGTTTCTTGATTACTGATTCATTGTACTTATTATTTAAATTGCTTATTAGTCTTACACTGTATGGAGGAAAGAATAGTTAGGATTAATATAAAATAAAAAAATGGCTGCTGTTTAAAGACAATTTTTATTTTTTTGAATTTGATTGATCTATTATGAACGGTGTGATGACCTAGTGGTGAAGATGCTTGCCTCCCATTTGGAAGGTTGAGAGTTCAATACTAGGTAGATGTTTCTCAGAGCACAAAAAAACCCCAAACTTCTACTGTGAACTCTATGTGGTGCAGGAAGGGCATCCGGCCAGTAAATGTTCACCTCCATCCAGTCTCCCTGACTCTGCCCCAAATTAAGAAATTACAGAGTCGTAAAAAGGGAGTTATTGATTCAATATATGCCATGAAGTCCTTGTTGACTCTTACACATAGATTTTCTGTTTTTTAGAATAAAAACATTTAGATGGGAACCCAAGAGGTACACAAATTGGTTGAGATATTTAGAGATTTATTTATTCAATAAGAAGCCCTATAGAATTAAATAGTTTAGTTTGATTTATTAAACTTACATTGAATTATAACCTGGAAAAGCTAGTTCATTCTTTCTTTAGGAACCTATTGCAGCCTTGATAAAACTGTAATTGTACTCTGACATGACCCTACAGAAACACGACTTCAATGCAGTGAATGCGTTTCTTTGAATCATTAAAAATGAAAAAAAAATATAGTTAGACTTATGTTACCCCTTGTAATAAAGTAAATGTTTAAGGTCCGTAAAGGAGCCTAGAGTAGAGATGAAAGGTAAACCTTATCTACCTATCATCTTGTTTAGTAACTTTCAAGTTACAATAGTATTTAAAAAAAAGCTTTGTGATCACTTTTACAAACACCACAATGTTCTGTGGTGATCAGAACGCCATTCTTGTGCTTCGCAACCAGCTTGTGACAAGAAGAATTAGTAGAGAAGACAAGTGTAAAATTGTACGGTCTTAGAATGTTCTGTTGAATGACCAAAGGGGATGTGAAGTCATAAGTCTGATTTTTCCACTTAATGACAGTAGCACTTAGCATCAGATTTGCTGGTCTCCGTTGTGGTTGCTGGCCCCTTTTAACTTGCCATGTGCACTGACCCTGTGGAGATGTAGGAAAAAAGAGGAGATCTCTTACATCAGCCACCTTTCAGTTTTGAATTTGGAATTGCAGATTCATTTTGAAGAGGAAGATCTAAAAATAAGAATAGTTCAACAGCAAACCAGCCAGTGGTGGGATTCCATTTTTTTTACTACTGGTTCTCTGGCTGTGGCTTGGTGGGCGTGGTGTGGCTTGATGGGTGTGGCTTGGCAGGCATGGCAGGGGAAGGTTACTGCAAATCCCATTCCCTCCCCACCCACTAACCTGCTTTCCAGTTCCATTCTCCTGTGCAGGGCAACAAAAGAAGACCCGGCTGATCAGCTGGGACTCAGGAGGCAGAGAATAGATGGGGGAACTGGTCAGAACCTGCTGAATTACCCCCTCTGAAACCAGCAAAGTCTCTTTCCTCAGGGAAGGAATCGTGAGACAGATAACAAATTATGCATTTCTGTCTCCAATTTTTCTCTTTATGGAATAACTACATGCTATTACATGGAAGCAAGGCAATAACTTAAGAGTGTTGTTATCATTGACTTATTAACTCCCATTCCAATTCTTGTCTGGGTTTTTAGTGGCCTTTATTATGTTTTAGTGTGTTTTATGAAGATATTTTTCCTTAGTACTGGTTATCCGATCATTGAAGTGTTCATTTTAGCACAATTCCTTCTTCTTAGTTACCATATGGATTGGGGTTTTGCAATGATTCAAGTCACAAGGTCCCAATTTCTCTGTCCAATCTGAAAGCCCCCCAAGGAAAATATAAGAATACCAGCCCATCATTAATTGCTCTAAAGACTTACCTTTAATTTGTTTAAATCTTGTATATGATGAAATTTTAATGTTCTCCTTTGAACACCCAATATTTGTGCCTTTTTACAAGGCATGAAGTCTTTGGCCATGGCATGACATGTCAGAAAAAACAATTCATGAGGCAAATGGATTCATTTGTGAATTGTGGCTTGCAAAGCAATTAGCATCTTGAAATATGTATATTTTCAGTACATTTTTATGTGTCATTCTCTGGAGTTACTCTGTTGAGGTGGAGGCATAGATGTGAATGTGAACAAGTTGTGTTATAATACTGGGAAACACAAACTGCTTTCGCACAAACAAGGCAGACCGAAAATGCTTTTACTAAATGAAAAGACACACATAGTTTTGTTTTCACTTGCTTATAAATATAATTTATAACCTGTTTAAAAATTCTTTCTTACACTTTGTACATGTCAGGCTGACAGCATAAATGCAGGCATTTACAAACAGAGGGCTGAAGGAAAAAGGGAGAAAGGGACAGAGGCACACTCTGAACTAGTAAACTACACCTCCACTGTACAGCAATACAGAGAATGCAATGGCTAGCACTTTGCTCTGTTAGTCATAGTAATTCTTTAGAAAAAGAATTGCATAGAAGATACAGCAATAAGGGAGACCAAAATTAAACCAAACCCGTTCCCTTAAACTGGTTCAACAAAACAAATACAAGACCAAAATCTACTCCTAGCATAAACCTAAAGGAAATATTCTTGCGGTTCAGCTGCGAGATGCAAAAAGTTAAGAAACAAGATTCTCTCTCAAATTGTATGTTGAAGTATATTGTCTCCTCTTTCCTCTCCTGCTATAGCAGGCATGTCTTAGCCCAGGTTTAAACCAGTATCAAGTGTCTGCTTTCATTCTGTTACTGCTCAGTAATAGATGGAAAGAGCACCTCAGTAAGATGTAGATGCTCTAATATCAGCCCCAAGAGAATCATATTTCTTACCAATGATTATGTTCAGTGTCCACTCACAGAATGAGGGGTTAGAAGGTGATGTATTGTGGTAGTGATGGTAATTATTTTAGAAGGGATAATCAGCAAAGGCCACAAAGGGGGAATAAAAATGAACATCAGGCATTCTTGCTTCATTCTACCTTGTCTACTTAATTCGGTTATTGTTTCTTTTTTTTTGTTCCTCCTGGGTTTATTTTAGTTAATTTGTTGAAACACACATATGGAAGCCAACAGGCTATACAAGCTCAACTAAATTTTTCCAGTCCAGCAAAAGACATTTATCTGAATCTCAGCAGGCCCAAATGGAACTGCCAAAAAAGTGAAATTTTAATTAAAATCAAAACTATCAGATAAGGACACCATAAAGATCATAACCTTATCTAACAAAGCTTACATCAATCACACAATCTGTACTTTATAAAAAGAAGATAAGAAAGAGGAGTTGAGGAATTAATATATTTGTCAGTTAAAATCAAGAGTAAAACCACAATATACATTTTCACTGTTGTCACAGAGGGTTCAATTCATTTTTTTCCAGTAAGATACATCCAGCTGTCTTGATCTTTTTCAAAGACACAATTAAGAGAATTAAACTGTAATAGCAGCAAAGTCACAAACTGCCACATTTTAAAAATACTTCCATGAAGAAACAGCCTAGTAGCATATTGTGATCAGATCAGACTAAAGTTCAAGGTCTGTAACCAATAATGCAAAGTGTAATACTGATATTTTCCCCTACTTTAGATAGTCTGAACCATTGATCTTCAACCAATGGCTTTGAGTGAGGCCTATTTAACCAAATAAGGAATAAAGTCCACGAGGAGCAACATTCAGCCATTAAAAATTGATGGTTTTGTATGGACTTAACCTCCCTTTGTCTAAAAAGCTATCCAACTAATTTAATAGGAGGAAATGACCATACATCTTAAATATGCCTATACTGTCACCACTTGAATTACAAGGAACAACTAGGGGGCTATGTAAACAGCTATTACCTGAAGATCATGGGAAAATAAGGTTAATCATCATCACACACATACACACACACACACTAATTGTATATGAATGACCTGTGCTTTTAAGTTTTTATGCCCTTTTATCGTTGCTAAAGAGGGATGTACTGAAATGACATGCCACAATCACCAGTATGGTTGCTATTCCTATTTTAGTATTCCATTTTGGAGATGAGTTCATGTTCTATGAAATAAATTCCATTTCAACCTTGCCCTGAGTTTTAGGGCAAGGACTAAGCTACTTCTGTCCAGGAAGAAAGATAAAAATGGGTCTTTCACTAATCATTATCCCATAAACCAAAAGCAACAGGCCTTAAAATGGAATTGACATTGACAAGGGTACAGATGCAGAACATAAAAATCAACAGGTTTGCTTCAAGGTTTCCAGTTACATTGTGTGATGGACACAACTGTTATCCACACTTCTACCATTGGCTTATAATTTTGTCCTGGATCTATTTACTCAAATAATTGCTGTAATGCTTATGTGTATAATGTGATCGGTTGCAGCACTGCTTGTCTTCTTAAATACATTACTCACTGGGCATATACTGTATTTGCCTGTTCGGACTGATATCTTCATCCACACAATGTAATATACGGAGGAAAGGTAAGTAGGTAAAGCAGCCTCCCAGAAAACAAGCTACTGGACTCAAGCTGTAGATTTCTTAAAGCCATTATATAACATAGGTAGTAATTACTTTCAAGAAAGATACATTGATTATATTTGCCATCCAGAGATGCTGGTCATGATATTGAGGATCAGAGAAAGAAATCCTCAAAAATTTGTGAAAGTCTGCTTATCCTAAATCTAAGGGGAAAAAAGAATGCATTTTCTACAAAAGTCTTGAATGTTTTACATTTATTGTTGCTGGTTTATAAAAATCATAATTAAGGGAATAGTATACTTAAAATTTTATACTGCAGTTGATGAGTCAAAGAATTATTTATCTCTGTCTTTCAACCAATAAGACAGACAATGTTGTTCATGCCAGACAAGGAATTGAGGCTGCAACCACTGGCATGCTTAGAGCTCTCTAACAGTAGCACAATTCAGTTTTTTTTTCCAAAGGTGCTTTTTCAAGAGGCAACTGGATTTTCTAACTTTTTTTTGAAGACGTTTCCTTTCTCATCCAAGAAGCTTCTTCAGCTCTGACTGGATGGTGGAGAATGGAAGGATCTATACTCCTTGCAGACAGCTGGTCATTTGCATAAAACACCCAGACACAATCTGAGCAACGTGGTATATCCAATACAATGCAGTGAAACATGTACATTGGGGAAACAAAACAACCACTTCATAAAGGCATGGCACAACATAACAAACCCATCAGAATTAGATTCAATAGTCTATCTGTATTAAAAGACAAAGGCTAATCTTTGAAGACACATTTTGGACAGAGATGACTGCTGGTTGAGAGGGGTCAAAAATATCATCTATGTCAAAATTGAACAACCCTTTCAACAGAGGGGGATAGATATGACATCATCTACCTCCAGTCTACAATACAGTCCTTTCAACAGTTTCAAGAAGGCTCCACTTCCATTTGTACCACTCAGGTGACTCTGATGACACATATAAACCTCCAGGTGGCCTTAATGTCTCACTAAAAAAATGCAAATGACCAGCTGTCTACAAGGAGTATAAATCCTTCCATTTCCCATCATCCTATCAGAACTGAAGAAGCTTCTTGGATGAGAAGGGAAATGTTTTCAAAGAAAAACCAGAAAGTCCAGTTATCTCTTGAAAAGCATCTTTCAGACAACCATGACCTGGATGACTGAGAATCTCAATAGACAACTCAATTTTTTAGCTGTTGCACAACACATATATAATCATTGGAAAATGCTTCTGTGTGAGTCTTTGATATTACAACAAAAGCAATAGCTCACAAGGAAAGGTAATGGTAAATATAGGAAAGATGTAGTCCCAACTAAGAGATGTTCATGGGGACCATGGTTCTGTTATCTATGAAACTAGTTCAAGGCAGACATTCTAACATTATCTCAGTATTTGCACAGTCACTCCATGGATTGGTTAACACAATATATTCGATGCCGATAGTGAATTAAATCACAGCTTGCATATTTGCTAGAATATAGGCTGAATTCAAGGAACATATTGGACTATAGTCTAACATATTCAAATTTAGCATGTTACATGAATGCAGCAGCTATATCTTTTAACTGATCTAGACAAGTGTACTATGCAAACAAAGTCCATATGAGAGATTCCTCCTCCTCAAGACTGAATTGAGATATGCAAGTTTTCCTCCGTTCAAGCAAGGAATGCAAAGCTACATAATTATATCTTGATCATAATCCAATGGTAAAATCCAATTCAATCAATTGTGCAGAATTATGATTTCTGCACCAACCAAGAAAGGAAATTACCACTAAGCATTCCAATAATATTTGAAAATGAGTTAAGTTCATACATTCTAGCAATATGAATATATAATTCACTTCATATGAATATTTTGAGAATCACTTTCTTAAGAAAAGAATGACAAAAAATTAGCAAAACATAACAAAAAAACAAACCATCAATCACCCTTAAATGCTTTTTCATTATAGGACTTTAAAAAAAAGAAAAAACCTAAAAAGTTTTAAATATATTTAGTTACCTTTATATAACTGTATAGGTATAGTATTTATATATTTTACTTCTATCACTAGCATTTTATATATCACTGTGAGGACCTGTATACACAATACCTATATATTGTATATACCTGTATGCACAACAGACACATCTGCAGAATTCTACAAAGGCGAGAAAACTTAAAAATACCCAAAGTCTCTAGAACCTTAAGTGGGAAGTTCTGGCAGATAGTCCTGATTTTTTTTCTCTAGGTCTCAAAAGAACATGTATCTCATAAATGCCATTTTGAAGACCTTACTACTAGATCTCAATATATTTTTTTAAAAAGCCCCAAGGATAACAAAATTATATTTAATGCTAAGACAAAAACTGGCTTTTCTAAAACTCATTTAGATGGTATACTAAGCCACTAGATGGCAGTAGGCTCAAGCATATTCAAACTTAGACTCTGTTTTCTTTTACAAATTCCACCATTCTTTTTGCTCCCATAAACTTATTTTTTCAGGAATGTTTTCTATTGAAATATGAAGTGTGTGTCAAGCTGCAACTTGGGGATTAACTCTATGTACTTTAAACTACGGACAACCTGAAGGTTGTTTGGCCATACTCATCTAACTGCACATGCCTTAATTCAGAACAGTCTAAGTTTATTTTCCAGAATTGCTTTACAGTAACTTAAAAACCTTTGATCAATATCAGAACAGCTGTGACAGTAGGTGTATTTCCTAATTTGCTGTGCACTGATGGAATGTAAGTATAAACACTCACATAAATACACATACTTCCCTATAATCATGGGCTTTCTATACACACTTCAGCCAGACACATTTTTCAAAATGGTCTGAAAAGGGCTACTTTTAAGTAGGAATGCATCTCATCTTGTCTTTTCTCAATTTACAAATAGTGTGTCTATGCATGTGTATATTTATTATTCATTGCATCCACTGCATCTAAAGCTGACAGCAGAAAATGACTTTTCAGACATTGTATCGTGGTAAAAGTTTGTGTGGTACTATTATTTTAAAAAATATTTATTTTAAAAAATATTTAAAAAATAAAAATGCAAAAACGTAATAGATCTTGATAGAATTGGTTAAAATGTGTCAGTTTTATTTTTCATTTGAGGTTTCAGCTAATAGGCATCATCTTGCCAAGTCTAAACAAGGTCCAATTAAAAAAAATTAGACCAGATAAGTATTTGTATGTTTTAAAATGATGGCTTCCCTTTTAATAAACTCTCTGGTTTCTTAGATGGAATCTCTAGGCACAGAGAGAAAAACTGTGGTTCCATCAGCCTCCTTTAGATACCCACTTTTCTTCTGCCACCTGTATGGTATTAGACTTACCCCATTTCACTTGATAGCTATTTTTTGCATGGGTACTTTAAAAAAAAATCACAGATAATTTATTAGTGAATATATTTGACAGGATTATTAGATAGTGAATGCGAAACCAAAACTAAATAGATGACAGAGATAGACAGACAGATAGAAAAAATGTCTGATAGAGATGGATGATGGATAGAGATGGAGACTATATAGATATAGCTAAGATAGCGAAGAGATAGATGATAGATATAGATGACAGATGGATGGATAGATAGGCAGATAATAGATATAGATGCCATAGATGGATAAATATAGATAGATGATAGATAGATATGAGAGAGAGAGAGACAGAGAGAGACAGAGAGAGGTGTGCGAGTGTGTGTGAAAGGGATTATTAGGAGTGAGATCATCTAAATTCAGTGGTTGTTGAAGAGCCAGAACCAGATTAAACACAAGGAGGCAACTGTACCAGATCAAAAGTTACTTTTAAAGCCCAACTAGGATGTTCCATGACCAAAATATTAATTGACTTTGATCAAAACCTGTTCACTGCTTCTTATTACTGAAAGATGAATGTCTGAGTTTCCTAACGGAATGGTCTATGAATGGTGCTCTGTGTTTAATAAACGCATAGTCACTGGATGGATAATAAAACTCTGTGGAAATGTCAAAATGAAGAAAAGGTCAGACAAAATTCACCTTCCCTGCTAACCAACAGTATTTCCATGGTTACTTTCAGAAATGCAGATTGGAGAACCTTCACAGGAAATATTACAAGCCCATGCATGCCTTATACAGAATCTTAAGCAAGTGAAGATGGTAAAATAACATTTTTAAAAAAAAAAAAATGGAAAGGGAGAAAAATGAAAGGGAAAGTTATAAACAAAATGCCATGATATTGTTTTTGTAACTGAAAAATGTACCAAAGTTCCTTATGAGCCTGGACAATTTCCAGTTTCATTTGCTGACAGGTCATCAAAACCTATCCAAGACACCACACATGTAGAACAGGACCCAACTCAAGTACTTTAAACTCAAAAACCCATAGATGTTTCTATTCTTAACAATAAATCTGAAACACACAATGAAATTATTGTGTCCTTTAGCGCCAAACTTTGCAGTTACTTGCATGAAATACTTTTTCATCTTTGGATAAAAACCAGTATCTGAAGGAGCACTTCTCTCTAAAAGAATAGCAATAAGGAGCGATATACATAGAACAGATAGTTAACATTCAGGCATAGAAAATTAATCCCACGGACAGGCATGAAGTTTTGATGGCTTTACAGCAAAGAGAAAAGGCATCTAACATCAAAACTACTAAATAAACAGGAGTAACGTGCAGTTTTTCTTGCAAAACATCTTGTTTATGTATAAAACAATCCATCTAGGCTGAACTCTCTTGATCAAGATGAATGCATTGTTACCCATCTGTCAAAGAAAACTTGTCAGGAGAAAGTGTATTGCATGATAGTAATTCATGGACCACTTCACTGACATTGAGGGTTGGCGGTGAGGGACAGAGCCCCAGGGCCAGGACAGTGAGGGGAAGAATTTCCCTCTTAAAGGGATTAGAAGGCCTAAGGCAGCCATCATCAACTTCCAAGGAGGGTGCTCAAATGTTTAATGCTGTAGATAATTTTGGTAAACAAAAATACTACTATTAAAAGAAATATAACGTTATTTGTACTAGATACTATTCAGTTATGGTCATCATACAAGTAACTTTTTTCTTTTTCTCTTTTAGGGAGGGTAGTTCTTCTCAAAACACACCAAACTGAGTACCTGCAACTCACTCACCCACTCATTCACTCACGCTTTAAAGATGAAGGCAGGGCATATTGTAAGCTGGGGGAGGGAGAGGGAATCCCTGCAGAGTTGAAGTCACCAAGGGACACACAAGCTACCTTGGTGAAGGTAGAGAGGGAAGATGCATACCTGATCAGCTTTCAGATTGTTTTCTTGCCAGATGCACAAGTTTCAAATTCTGTCTTAACTCATTCTAGGAAACAGAATAGGTAGGTTATTTTAAGACATCTAATGGGCAAATCTGCAGTTATGAAATTGTCTGAAATGTGTGTTGGAGATTGATTTATCAGAAAATAGCCACAACCCTGCTTTGTCCACAGCTTGGTGTAGAATGGCTTTCAACGAAAGAAGAAAAACAATATATCAAAAGATAGCCATGGACAGTCATTTCCATCCTGCTGCCCAGGATTTGATGTAAACAACGTTCATAGAAACTGGGATTGTTAAGAAAGTTTATCCATATATCTGGATAGCAATAAAAAGCGTTTCCTAGGAAACTGTAAAATCCTGCACTAAGCAGTGTACAGCCAAGCTGAGAGGAATGTTAGGTTGAATTATACTATAAAGGTAACAACTTTGCATGATTTCTTTCAAATCCTGTGATAATATACAAAAAGGATGCACGTGAAAAGGCAGGATTCTGTGTCTTCTCCCTCTGGAATGCCTCTGGATATGAGACACATTGGTTTGGGGTGCTTGGTTTGTGTTGGTCACAGCTGATGTGATGGTTAACATTCCTTCATTCTCATTCCAAGGTCAGTTCAGTACTTTTCTTCTGCTACCAATGAAACAACTGTCTCATGTCTTCCCATCTCTTCAAGGACGGTGGCCAGCATGCTCAAATTTCCATCGGGAAAATTTTGGGCTTCCCAAAGGTCTAAGATCACACCGGTGGGACTCGATTTTGTTGCAAAATAATTGAGGTACCTGCAGTGAGAAATCAACTGCTATTAAAACTGTGCTCTTTGCTATATATTTTTTGCTTATATATCAATGTAATTTACATGGAGCAAAATATAAAATATTTTACATTTTGCTCCATGTAAAAGAGCATTATTAGGGATGGTTTCTAATCTCATCAGAGATTGGAGTGTATAGTAGATGGAGTAACTTTATCAGTATCATTGCCAGGAAGTTACTATGCAGTCATTTATATATGGGGAAAATCAACAAAATGCTGCAAAGACAAGATATAGGATTGGTACACATAGTTGTCTAATAGGTAACAGGATCAGATGGATATGTTATTGCTGTTGCTTCTTCCCACCTCTACCAAAGCATCACTTTGCCATGTTTTGATATGGGTTGGTGATTAAGATGATTAGGTTGATATTCAAGTTTATCGTTTCTAACCTCTGAACATTCTCAGGGGGCTCAAGATTTCATGACCATGACAACCAAGGACTAACCTCAAATCTTCACCAGCCTGACACACATTAGGAGGCACATTATTTATACCCCAGGACACTTGAAGTTATCTGTTAGTGCAGGGATATAAGAACTATGCCCTTATTAACGACTTTCTCATGCATGATTATGGAGTTGACTAAGGGTACAAACTTTCGAGAGAGATTGGTCAATTGGATCTCTTCAGGCATTTGATGGTTCTAGAGTTTCATAGTGGTACTTGTGGAGTTTCCCAGTGAGTATGGACACTGGGACAGAGGACAGATGGAGCCCTCTGGTATTCTAGGACAGTGTGTCTAATTACTTTATCCTTATCTTTAATGTTACATGAAGCTGTAGGGAAAATTCATGTAATATATAGGTTACGTATCTATCTATCTATCCCAGATATCTGGTTGATGCAGCTTAAATCTTGTTCTCTTACCTAGAGACTGGATGGAGAGAAACAAATTGAGACTCAGCCCTACTAAATGGATTAAAAGGTAGGATACTATCTGCTTTAGCTTGAGACAGGATTGTGCATGTCCAGAAAGAGTTGTGTGCAATCTGGAGCTGATCCTTGACTGTCATCTTCTGCTGGACAGCAGCTTGAAGCAATGGCTAGGAAGACCTTTGCAATCTTTGGGCAAGGGGACCAGCTGCAATGTTCCTGGAGTGAACATTGCAAGCTGGTTCACTTACTTATGCCCTTGTCTCCTCATGAATAGATTGGTTTTGAAAACCATCCATGAACTAAAACTGGTACAAAATACAGAGGTCTACATATTAATTGGGAAACTTGTATTATAATGTAATACGATAGCAAGATTCAGGAATTTCGTTGGATGTTGTGTTCTGAATGCAATTCAAGGTAAATTTTGATGATCACCTTTAAAAATCTACCTGGTTTTGTGGCTCATCTACTTTTGAGAACTCCAAGTTGAATCTACCCATCCAAAATCATGCCTGCAGAAGTGCATGTTTAGTAATCCTACCCTTGTAAGGAACCACAAATGGGAATTCAGAGGGAAGGGTAGTCTTGGTGGGAACTCCATCCCATTTCTGTCACCATAAGGAAGAACCATACCCCGATTCTTAATATTTACAATGGTTCTAAAAACTTGACTTTTAAGATGTATATTTGGGGGCCGATAAGATAAAAATTATGTACCTGATTAAGATGAATACTTGATGTTATGTATTTATTTTGAATGTATGCCAGTATTATTTATTATTATTGTATCTGATATGTCTGTTAATTTTGAAATTATTGTAATACATTAAAATATATATAGTATGTTATATATAAGTGAGAATCATATAAGTGAAGGATACAGAAGCATTTGTAATTAATTAGCATATCAAATAAGCCACCTGGAACACAGGCATTATTTCTGCATGTCCTTCTGCTGTCTCTAGGTATAACCATGTTAATAAGAACAGTGTGTCCTTCTTCCCTTCAACTGTCATTTATTAGCAATCTACAGTATTATGTTCTTCCCTACTGTTTGATCTGTAGCTCCATTATAATAGTGGTCACTCCAAGAGTGACATGCATTAAAGAAGAAAATGAACCTTCTTTTTTAATGGATTTTTTTTTCCTGATCAGTAGAACAGTATAATTAAAATGTACTAGAGGCTATCAGTGAACCTTCAATTGTCACATGCTACACATATTAAAGAACACATAACTTAATTAGAACTTTTACAGCGTGCTTTCTACTCTGGTTTGTGTTTATGGGAATGTGCAGAGAAGAGAAAAATACCAAAATAATGCCCAGGAGCATTATTTTAACATATTAATGTTACTGTTTTGGATGAAAAGATTTGATCATTTGGTATACCAAGCCCTCAGCTACAATTTGGATGGGTTCTCCAGCATTGATTGAGACAATTATTCCCACAAACCAAAGTTGTCAAACTTGATTTCACTGAGGGCTGCATCAGGGTTATATTTGACCTTGGGGGACCATGGTGGCTGTGGCCAGCTTAACTTCACTTGTATTAGAGGTCCCTGTGGTGGCCCAAGCACTCTGCTAGTGAAAATAGGCTCCCAAGCTCCATTTTCAGCTGTGACAGTTTCCTGTAACCTCTACCAGTAAAAATGGAGCTCAGGAGGGCCGCAGACGGCCCTCCCGAGCTCCGTTTTGCAGGCAGAGGCACTGTGAGCTGGTCTTTCACTGTTTCAAAGGCAGCCCCACAGGCCAGATCTAAGAACCCCAGGGCTGGATTCAGCCCCCAGGCCTTGAGTTTGACACCCTGCTATAGACCATAAGCCATTATATGACTTACTCCTATGCAATATCCATGGTTTTATTGGCACAAACCTCTCTGGAAGGAACTTTCTGAAGAGCAGATTTTAATTCTCCCTTACTAATTTCAGAAGTATCAGCAATGCACTATTAGCACATATGAAAAGGTAACTCAACTAATGTCAACTTTACGTTGACAATATATTTGCTTACCTGTCCAATTTTAGTTTGTGGGCCAACATCCTCCAATCGTGGCCTCTTGTTTGAGGAGCATCTAGGCTACTGCAAAGCTTCTGACGAATAGGAAGAGGGATGCTGAATGCACAGGGTCCTACTATGGTTGTAATGGTGCTTGCTGGATCCATAAATGGATATTCAATGCCAGTAGGTTCCTGCATATATGAAAAGTAGAAAATATGGCCACACAATAAGCGAGGAGACAGAATTAGATTAACAAAGAAACATTCTTTGGGTTCTATAGAACCTTTTGGGTTCTATAAGATGTAATATAATGGCTATGAATCTTTGGAAGTTCTACTTTTATATTGCTTTTCTACTACCTTTTACTAGAAAGGAAACATAAAATACTTTAAAATAAACTTTTAAAATTACTAATGTCTTCAGTTGAGCCATAGCATCCAGGGAATTTCACCACTATCTGTTCCCTATATGGTATCATAATAACTTAATAAATTAAGCATAATCTTAATGTTAGGAAACAGCCTGCGACACAGTCATATAGTTCTCTACAATCTGGTGGTTGTAACAATGAATGTTTATTAACATCCCAGTGGAATCATAATGGGGCATTCATGTAACAATGAATAAATTAAATAAAGTTGCTGTTTGGCTTTCATATACCAGTTTCCAATTTACTTGCTTACTTTTTTTTTATTTAAAAGATTATCTGGAACAAATTGAGCACTACATTCTTTCCTCTGCTTATATAGTCATATATATAATAGAACACTGATTTTTTAAAGTTGCAATTGATAATTAATATACCAAGAATGACTTGCTGTATTTTCCCCATTCTTTAGTTGAATATCTTTGAGTAAATTTACTCAAAGATATTTTACTAGTGCTGATTTTACTTTACTAGTTGTTGCCAACTATAGGAAGTGGTGTTCATCTCCGTTTCAAGGCCATCGAGCCAGTGCTGTCCAGAGACATTTCTATGGTCATGTGGCCAGCATGACATCAAGGAATGCTATTACCTTCCCACCAAAGTGGTACCTATTTATCTATTTGCATTTGCACGCTTTCAAACTGCTAGGCTATCAGGACCTGAGGCAAGGACGGGAGCTCACACAGTTATGTGGCACTAGGGTCTTGAATGCAAGCTGTCGGCTTTACAGCTGACAAGCCCAGTGTCTTAACCTCTAAGCCACCACGCTGCCCATATCCTTGAATGCCACAAGCAAATCATACCATGTGTTGCACTTGAGAGAATTCCACTGTGGTGCTGCTAGAGAACAATCCTCAGCCAAAAGACGCTGATGGCTATCAATGATGCATGTAAAGAGCTTAAGGTTCTATTTCTGTTTGTTTAGGTAGGTTTTTCAGAGTTAGCAAAAGTCCTCTCTTTAAATCTGTAAAGTTAATATCAGTCATTGCCATAGTCCCAAATCAGATAGATGAAGACTCTAGCCTATTATATAACAATTCCTTCAGTCCTAGGAATCACCCATTTTTCTTCCAGACAAAAGGTAAGCATCAACAAATGTGAGAAAAGGCCAAGTCAGATCATACTTCAGATAGAATATGTTAACATATGAATAGTTTACTATGGTATTTTAAAAGTTCAGGGAGAATGGTGCAAAAATATTTTTCTGCATAACTGAAATATTTTACTCCTACCATCACCACTGTATTTTTACAGATAGTTCTTGTTCATAAAAGATAAAATTCACAAGTCTTTTTAAAAAGTAAGACATTTCTGCAACAGGAAATGTCATAATAAAATGAAGATTTGAAATCCATTGGTAATACTATATCAAGAAACCAAATTGCTCCCCCCCCCCAAATGAAATACAAATAATAATGTAAACACAACCCTGGGAATCCTGGTAGCACTGAAAATGCTCACATAACTCATGGACACATAATATGTAATATTCCAAATCAATTTCCAAAGTGTCATCATCTCCATTTAGAGATAATTAAGAGTAAAACACTATCATCACCATCTCCTCAATCTTTATAATACAGCCCTACTATGCTGTTGCTTTTTTTACTTCTTTTCTTGAGAATAGTACTATACTTCTTGGAAAATGTTGTGTATGTACCATAGTTAATAAAGTATGAGCTTGAGGTAAAGTGCAGGGTTCTGGCCTTGCACTTCTGATTGGCTCTTAGGCGGCCAGATCGGATTGGTTAGTTCTTAGGAATCCAATTGGCCCTTAACAGAGGATTATTATTGGTTTAAAGTGCTAGCGTTCATAGCTCGCTATTGGACAATTCTCACAAAGGTTGCCTATAGAAGGCAGGGTTCACTGTTATTGTTTTGAGAAGTCACTATGCAATAAAGAGCTGAAAGTTCACATTCAAAGACTGTCTCCATTTACTCCAACCCATGTTCAAGTACTTAACACTGGTGACGAAGGTGGGATTTGGAGATGTCTGAACCTAAGAAGTCAGGAAGCAATACCAAGCACGTGAAAGACGACACCAACAACGGAATCATGTCCAGCGGCATCGTGCCACCCGCTCTGTTCGATCCAAACCAAGAGGATTGGGAATCCTACATGGATCGCTTCCAAATGTTTCTTGAGACAAATAATTTGAAGGACGCCACACCAGCAAAAAAGCGGGCACTGTTCCTGACGCACTGCGGCCCAACTGTTTTTAAAATGGCAAAAGCACTCACCAAACCTCGAGAAGTGAAAGCCATGAGCTGGGACGATCTCGAACCCATCCTGAGAGACCATTACGCGCCAGCCCTGCCTACACTCGTGAGACGCCACGAGTTTTATCAGAGGAAAGAGCAAAAAGGAGAGAGCGTGGCCGATTTCGTGGCGGACCTCCAGAATTTAGGGGGCCTCTGCGGGTTCACCGATTTAGAAGAAGCACTAAGAGATCGAGTAATTCTGGGATTAGATGCACTAGGCATGCAGAGCAAGCTGATGGCGAAAGGCGACATCAGCCTTGCTGACGCCATTGACGAAGCCATGGCTGCGGAGGTGACAAAAAAGTCGGCTGCACAATTACGGCGGAGCCGCACTCCGGCAACACAACCGACCGGCAAAATCTCACCCAACTCAGAAGGGCAGCTTCTAATGACGCACCACGAGGACCTCTCTTCGTCGTCAGACAGCGACGAAGAAGGGGTCTATTGACTGCGGTCCAACTGGGATCCTCGCCCTAAGCCCTTACGCCCTTGTGCTGGCTGTGGAGCAAACCATGCCAGGGCTGAATGCAAATTCCGCGACGCACTCTGCCATGAGTGCGGGAAATGAGGCCACATCAGCCGGGTCTGCCGCAGCTTACCAGGACCCAGCCAGGCCTCAAAAGGGGCCAACTATCGCCAATCGACAGGAAACTGTCCTGTAAGGCGAGAACCAGTAAACCACTCCTACAGAAATTGAGCTTTGCAAAAAGAAGAGGCTCACCATACTGTCACTATAGGTCACGCCTCAGTTTTGGACACTAAGAAAATTCGAGTCATGGTAGCCATCGAGAACCAGCCTTGCCACATGGAGGTCGACTCAGGATCGTCCCTCTCGATGGTGTCTTGGAAGACACTCAAGCAACTTATCCCCACAATCCAACGCCAAGACCTCCAATTTCAACGCCTCATCCTCAAGGACTACCAAGGAAATCGAATCCCTGCGGTCGGGTCCTGCCGAGTCCGAGTCTCCTTCAAAAAGCATACAGCTTACTTACCTCTAACGATCATCGACAGAGATAGGCCTAGTCTATTAGGCCTCCAATGGTTCGCGTCACTAGGCATCGAGGTGGCCGGCGTGAACCGAGTCGGTGGTTGTGAGTGGGAGGAAGACCTTGTTTCTGAGTTCAGCGACGTCTTCGCGGACCGTTTAGGCGAGTATAAGGGAACCCCAATCTCATTTAGTTTAGATCCAAAAGTAGCCTCAATTCGCTTGAAGCTCCGTCGAGTTCCATTCGCTCTTAAAGCTAAGATCGACGAACAACTCGACAAGCTAATTGCTCAAGGGGTGTTGAAGCCCATCGATCACTCTCCATGGGAAACCCCTATTGTAACACCCATTAAGCCAGACGGGTCAATCTGAATTTGTGGGGACTACCGGGCCACTTTAAACCACGCCCTACAGCAGAATGCGTATCCAGTTCCGGTGGTGCAGCACCTCCTCCATTCCTTGGGGGGTGGAAAGGTTTTCGCTAAATTAGATTTAGCTCAAGCTTATCAACAACCAGCAGTGGATGAAAAGACGGCCCAAGCCCAAACAATTGTAATGCACAGAGGTGCTTTTAAATGTACTCGATTGCAATTTGGGGTTAGAGTGGCCCCGGGGATATTCCAAAGCCTCATGGAAAGGTTGTTACAGGGAATCAAGGGCGTGGTTCCGTATTTTGATGACGTATTAATTGCAGCCCCTACCAAAAAAATCTTGCAGGATCGTTTGAAATGTGTTCTTAAAAAATTCCAAGAGGCAGGACTTAAGGTGAAAAAAAATAAATGTCACTTATATACTGACAGTGTTGAGATTCTAGGGTATCGGATTGATAGCCAGGGCATCCACCCTACCAAAAGTAAATTAAAGGCGATAAAAAATGCCCCCAGGCCATGTAACAAGGCCGATCTCCAGGCATTCTTAGGCCTCATTAATTTCTATAATGTATTATTACCGCACAAGGCGACTGTTGCTGAACCATTACACCGGTTATTAGATAAAAAAGCATTGTGGGTATGGGGTTACCGGGAAGAACAAGCGTTCCGGAATGTTAAAAAATTGCTCACATCTGACTCTGTTCTTATGCAGTATAACGAGACTTTACCATTAGTTATAACCTGCGATGCCTCGCCCTTCGGGGTGGGCGCCATTTTGAGTCATGTACTGCCTAATGGGAATGAAGCCCCTGTTGCATACTTTTCGAAGACTCTCTCACATGCAGAACGGAACGTTGGACAAATTGATAAAGAAGCTCTCACAATTGTTTCAGCTGTAAAGAAATTTCATGAATATGTGTATGGAAGGACATTCACCATTATAACTGACCACAAACCGTTGCTAAGGATAATAGCCGGGGACAAGCCAACCCCCTACATATTATCCTCTAGAATGACCCGATGGTCAGAATTCCTAGCTGCTTATAATTATCGCCTTCAATATCGACTGGGGAAAGCCATTCCCCACGCCGACACATTAAGCCGAGCACCGCTTCCAGAGACTCTCGACGATCCGGCACCAATGGCAACCACGTTGCAGATCGAAACACTCAACTCGCCGCCTATGACCACCCAAGACATCGCGAGAGAAACCAAACGAGACCACACCCTAGCTCGAGTCCTAGGCTGGGTAGAACGCGGATGGCCATTGGACCAAGTCCCAGATGACTTCGCGCTGTTTAAAGCAAGACAGACTGAACTTTTTCCCCAAAAAGGCTGTGTCATCTGGGGTGATAGAGTCGTTGTTCCAGAACGACTCCGGAAGACGCTGCTACAAATTCTGCACGAGGGCCACCCCGGCATCGTGCGGATGAAAGCACTTGCACAAAGCTACGCATGGTGGCTGGGCATGGACCGGCAAATCGAGCAGTGGGTCAAAGCATGTACCAATTGCCAACAAGCCAGCAACGCCCCACCAAAAGCCATGCCTACTGAATGGGAGACGCCACGTGGACCCTGGTCCAGAATCCACCTGGATTTCGCGGGGCCAACCAAAGGATATACCTTCCTGCTGACAGTCGACGCATACTCCAATTGGTTAGAAATTCATCGTATGACGGCCACAACTTCTGAGGCAGTGATTAAGATCCTAAATAGACTCTTTGCAACCCACGGATTGCCTGATGTCCTGGTGTCCGATAACGGGCCACAGTTCACGGCATTGATGTTCGACCGCGGCATCCATGCGCTCACCTCGCCTGCGCACTCTGCGACCAATGGCCGAGCGGAACGCATGGTCCAATTTGTTAAAAAGACTTTGCAAAAAATGGACTATGACAATATCGATGACAAAGTCAATCAAATTCTCTTTTTGCAACACATAACTCCACATAGCATCACCGGCAGAACTGCCGCAGAACTACTGATGGGACGAAGACTCCGTTCCCACCTCGACCGGTTGCACCCTGCTTACGAACCGGAAAAGCCAATAGGATCCAGTGGTCGCTGTCGCACTTTCCAGGTAGGAGACCGCATTTACGCACGGAACTTATCAGGCCATCCGTTATGGATAGAGGCAACGGTAGTGCGAGTGACCGGCCCCAAATCCTATGTAGTGAAATGCTGTGACAATAGACTGTGGAAACGGCATATCGACCAATTACGGTCACGAATCACAACGGCCAGTCAACAACTCCCTCATGACCAAACCGAGGGGGGGGGAGGTACAGAAGAAGATGATGTTCCAGGGAACCTGCTCGAAGGGAGCGATGAATCAAGTGAGACTCAGGAAATGGATTAGGAAGGAGAATTGTTTGCACCGCAAGAAATTGCATCTGAGCAAGAAGCAGAGACACTGCCAAACAACAATCTACCTCAACAGGATTGCAATCAACCAGTCCAATGAAAATCCGAAAGACTTAAAAGACAACCGTCCTATTTAAAGGACTATATAACTACACCGTAATTAAGAAGCCAGGGGGAAGGGGTGTTGTGTATGTACCATAGTTAATAAAGTATGAGCTTGAGGTAAAGTGCAGGGTTCTGGCCCTGCCTTCTGATTGGCTGTTGGGCGGCCAGATCGGATTGGTTAGTTCTTAGGAATCCGATTGGCCCTTAACAGAGGATTATTATTGGTTTAAAGTGCTAGCGTTCATAGCTCGCTATTGGACAATTCTCACAAAGGTTGCCTATATAAGGCAGGGTTCACTGTTATTGTTTTGAGAAGTCACTATGCAATAAAGAGCTGAAAGTTCACATTCAAAGACTGTCTCCATTTACTCCAACCCATGTCCAAGTACTTAACAGAAAACAAGATGATGTATAAGCCCAGCAGAAGCATGTTTTCAAAAATTGTAGTAATACATATGTAGCATGCATACACAGACACAGACACAGGCACACACACTCAAATACCCATTTACAAGAAAACCTTACATGACATTTGCAGGAGATGAAACCAATAAAAACGTATTGTTTCAGGATATTCTATCTCTAGCAAAGCAAAGGTTATGTTGTTGGTAAACTACTAAATAATAAAAAGGAATCTGCTTTAAATGTCAGTTTCTTTATATTTCATCTACAGGTTTGAGTACAGCAGTATTCCAGAACTCATTTCAATCAATAAAACCAATGTTAGACCTTGTCAGTGTCACAGTATAATCAACATTTGAGAATGTGAATAAATTTCACCTGTGTAGTGGATGAAGCCTGACATAGGTGGATGTAGTTGGATCCAAATGATTGCTCACAGACTATATTCTATACATTAGAATTGCTAGGGTAATTTTTCCAAACAAACGACAGCAAGAACTTCAGGGACATAGAAAAGGGTTGAGCATCTATTTTACAGATGCTATAACAATAAAGACTGATTCTATATCCCTACTTGGACTCAAATCCATAGTAGAGAAAAAAGACAAGAGCCACAGAAACACAGCGGTTAGAGTGCCATGCTGCAGGCTACTTCTGCTGCCTGCGAGCTCCCTGTAATTTGGCAGTTCAAATCTCACCAGACTCAAGGTTGACTCAGGCTTTCATCCTTCCAAGGTGGGTAAAATGAGGACGCAGATTATTGGGGGATCTGTAATAGTTTAGTTTAGTTTATTGTCATTGCACCTCGTACAATGAAATCAAATCTTCAGTGCACATCATGACCATGACCATGACCATGAAAATAAACACAAACACACATCCTTCACCCTCCACATATTGAACCCCTGACACAGCACCAATACTGCACTATACAGCAGAATTCAAAAGAGCTACTGCTCTGGGATAGAAGGTGTTTCTCAGACTATTTGTCCTTGTTTTTATTATTCTGTACCATCTGCCAGATGGCAATAGTACAAAAAAAGGGTTCCCAGGATGAGATGGATCTTTGAGAATGTTTTGAACTTTCTTAAGGCAGTGGGAGCTATAAAGTTCTTCCAAAGAGAGGAGAGGGCAACCAATGATCCTCTGGGACATTAACACTTTAGAGTGCTGTCCTATCTGCCACTGTGCAATTGGCAAACCATACAGAGGTGCAGTAAGTTAAAATACTCTCTATGGTGCAGCAATAGAAGGTCATCAGCATTTTTTCATTCAGTTGTTGTTTCCTGAGAAGTCTCAGGAATAATAATATAATCTCTGCTGGGCCCTTTTGACCAGTGCTGCAATGTGGGCACCTCAGGTCAGGTCCTCTTTTATGGTAACACCTAGAAACTTAAAACTGGCCATTTGCTCCACTCGGTCTCCATTGATAAGCAAGGGCTGGATGTCTGATCTGTTCCTTCTATAGTCCACTTAGAGAGGGCTGCAAAGCACTGTAAAGCAGTATATAAGTTTAAGTGATATTGCTATTTACTGACTCATAGGCATTTTGCACACTCTCAGCCAAATTTGTCATGTGGGTGCTACTGACTTTACAAAGTAGGAATTTATGTACTTAACAGTGCCAGGCTGCTGGGTTATAGTGTCTAGAGCAGTGTTTTGCAACCTTGGCAATTTTAAGAGAGATAGACTTTAACTTCCAGAATCCTTCATCCAGCCATGATGAATTCTTGGGAATTGAAATCCACGCCTCCTAAAGTTGCCAGGATTGAGAAACACTAGCATAGACTTTAAAGGGGCCAAATCAAAAAGTAAGAAAAAGGCCAACCCTGAAAAGTCAACATTCATTTTCTGGTTTCCTAGCACATTCTTCTTCTCTTCTGCAAAGGACTCAAAGTATCCACTAGATTATAATGAAAATTGGGGCCAGATGTCACTTCCAATCCTCTGATTTTGTCATTTTAAAAATTATTTAACACTTAACAGAATAACACAGTTATTCTGCTTAGGCAGGTTATTCAGAGTTATTAGAGTTATTCTGCTTGGGCAGGAAATTCTATACTGTTTCAGATTAATTGTTGTCCAATCTTTTCTTCAAATCTTCCTGTGTTGGAGCATTCACAACTTCTGGAGGCAAGCTGAATTCCTACCTACCCTAACCCATTGTGCAATATGACCAGTTTTATGAATTACAAGAGGTCAGTAGGAAATTCAGAACTTGAGCACAAGTGATAAAGTTACACACTGGGCCATGAAAATTTTTGTAGTACATTGAAGTATTGATCAGCAACTATCAACTTTCTTTTATTTCCCAAAATGTTATTATGATCAGTACATCCAAAAATCAGAACTCTGAATTTATAGATAAAGTGATAAACTGAGTGAAGGTATTCATTCTCCAATCTCTCAAAAGCCATCTAATTGTCTCAATGACAATTTTGCAATACTGAGAACAAGGACTGGAAATGTGCTCCCCCTTGAGCTGATACTATTATCTCAATGTTATACTAAAAGAAAACAAAGGACAAACAGACAGACAGATAGACACTCACAAGCCAAGTAGATTGGTGCTTTACATATGGCTTTATATATGGCATTCCAACGAGAAGGTGAAAACTTATCAGAATTGTGTAAGTTTCATCCCTGCTTAGTTGCTAGAATTACTGAGGAGAAGGGAAACTATCAAGTCAGTATTTCTCTTACAAGGCAGAGCAACTAAAATTAGAAAGATGGGTTTGGAAATCACTCTGCTTAGTAAGAAAATGGGTCAGACCGAGGTTCCATGAAGCTCCAGTATTTCCAGGTGAATGGCAAATTCATTTCATAGGAACAGAAGGAAATTTTCTCTACTACTAAACAGGGGTTATGATATTGGAATGACCAAAAAGACTTTTTAAAATGCCTTTTCTCCCAAGGTGCTAAAGCAAAGTTAATGGCAAATGATATCTTTATCCTTTACCTTGGTTATTCTACATTATTGGGCAGCTGTGTACATGGAGAAGATGGAAGGGTTCCTGTTAAAGCAGAGGTGTCCAATCTTGTCAACTTTAAAACTTGTGGACTTCAACTCTCAAAATTCCCTACCAAGCATGAATGGCTGCAGAATTGTGGGAGTTGAAGACCACATATCTCAAAGTTGACAAGTTGGACACCTGTATTTTAGAGTGACAAAAAGGGGCATAGACAGCTGTGAAGAAATATATCATGACTTCACGACATAACCACGACTTGCATACTTGTGTCAGATGTGGGAGAGAAAGTAGATAAGACTCAAGTTTGCTCCGTGTCATCACTGTGGACATGTCATAATTTAGACACAATCCTTGTTTCATGTAGAAATCTAAGAGGAGAGCGATTAAAATGCTCTGATTTTAATCAAAAACAGAAAAGGACATGAGAATTGGTAAAACATTTCAAAATATATTTTGAAATGGCTTTTTTATTCATTCATTCATCAAATTAGCATCAGTATTTTTTAAAATATTGGTCCTTCATTCAACAAAAAATAACAAAACATTGACGCTTATTTGACTTTAGCAGTGCATTTGGATGTCTGGGCTTCATGTGGAAGTGACGCGGTAGCAATAGGAAAGGACTGTCTCAATAATGTAATACAATGAATGCATTGGTGCAAAAATCAGTTACTACTTTTTGAAAGGTGAACTTTATCAACAAGACAACTATATAATGTAATATAGATTTTCTGAGGTGAAAATGAGTCTGTCATAGTGGTTGGAAGCAGTAACTGAAAGGAACTGTAAAGTTTGTGCTTTCCCAACTGGAAACTTAATCTTCAAATCCTGACATTCCCTTCATGCCCCCAGTGAGTGTTTTGGTGGAGTGAGGCAAATAGTAACTTTTACTCCTTTTCAAGTACTTGAATACAATTATGATAAAGAAGAAAATGATACAACTTTGTATGCCCTATAACAGGGGTATCAAACTCATGGCCTGTGGGCCAGATGCATCATGTGCTGGCCCTGCCTCTACCCAGTTTAGTGAAGGAGAAAAAAGTCCCAGTGTATCACATGACATCACTGCTGTGATGACACGCGTTTGATACCCCTGCCCTATAATATATAACCAGTCTTCTAGTCTAATGTACTGATACATAATAGCTTTTTCAGGATGATTAAGAAAAAAAATGAAGTTGAGCCATTCCGTGGATTTCTTTTAACTGTTTGAGAAAGAAATATTATATATAAATATGGTAAATATAGAGCTGTGGAATTGCAGTATTGCAGGCTAGCTCTGCCAACTGCCAGCAGTTCAGTCCTGACCAGCTCAAGGTTGACTCAGCCTTCCATCCTTCCGAGGTTGGTAATATGAGGACCCAGATTGTTGGGGACAATATGCTGACTCTGTAAAGCACTTAGAGAGGGCTGTAAAGCACTATATAAGTCTACGTGCTATTACTATCGCTAAATAGATCCTCAGCAGAAGTCAGAAGATAGGATAGATGATCAGATGAAAATTAACCTGACTTTGTGATCTGACTATATCAAATTTTAACTTAATACTATCTAACAGGGCCTTCTGAAGAATTAATTCTTATCATAGTTAATATTAGACCCACTTTTTTCATAAATATTCTAATATTTACATCAATACTTAGGGAATGACTATATGATCAGATTTGATTAGTTATTGCTTTACAATATTTCATAACAACTTTTAACTTCTTGAGACTTTTCTAGCATGAGGATTTGTTTCAATTACACTGATTTCAATGTTATAATTTTCAAGAATTATATTCACTGATTAGAATTTTAATACATTTAAATACACACATAAAGGTCATTGGTCACTGGACCAGATAATGGATTTAAAAAATATAACTAAAGATATAAATTCATAAAATTCATGGGACAATAATGAAATGAGTTGGAGGATGGTAGCTCATTATTTCTGGTTTTTACCAAAAGTTCACTTGACTAAAAGATAATTGCAGATGACCAAAAAAGTTATGTGATTTTTGATGGAGAAGAGAGGAAAGGATAGAATAGAATACTTTATTGGCTAAGTATGATTGTCTTTGGCCAAAGAATTCAACTTTGGTGCAGAAGCTCTCAGTGTACATATAAACAATGAAGTAATATAATCCTAAAATACCAAAAGGAGAAAGTAGTAGAAAAGATGAGAAGGGTAATAGTAATACAGACATACTGCATGGGTAAATATCCTTAGACATAGGACAGTACTGTGGTTATTAGGTGTTCAGCAGAGTGATGGCTCAAGGGAAAAACCTGTCTTTGTGTCTAGTTGTTTGACATGCAACACCCAATAGTGGCATCCTGAGCTAAGGAGTTGAAACAGTTTATGTCCAGGATGTGAAGGGTCTGTAGATATTTTCTCAGCTCTCTTTCTGACTGGTGCAGTATAGATGTCCTCAATGGAAGGTAGGCTAGTTGCAGTTATTTTTTCTGCAGCCCTAACTATCCATTGAAGATCCATTGAATCATGAAATAAACCTTACCAAATCTCCCATAAAGTCTTTACACTGATGCCATTGTCCCCTTTGAGGAAAAAAATGCCCACAAAAGGGGGATTTTCTTAATCTTTTCATTTGCTTCTCTGTCTGATCCTTTTTTTTTCTTTATGCACCAGCCCTGACAGACAGAGGCAGCATTTATCAAAAGGACCGCTAGGTCTTTTCCTATCCTGAATTTCTGTTCCTCCAGTTGCTGGAGTTGTGCACTTATTGAATGACATAGACCTGCTGGGCTCAGAAATAAAAACACCATCCAAAGCCAGCAGGGGTGGAGCTGTGTGGCTCAGAGATATGGCCAGCAGAACGAAACTGATGGCTGGTTGCTATGGTGCTGAGACACCAGAATCATTCCTTATTAATGTCAGTGAGGTCTTTCTTTGGAGTTGTTTTTAACTGAAAAGGCTTGTGAAAGTCAGAAAGAGAGTACCAATTGTCGTGTCCGCAAAAGAAAGCTCAGAGTCCGTGACTATCATTCAAGCTCTTTATTAAACTGTTGTGAACCGAACCGGCGAAAAGGAAAAAGCCCGCGGCTTTTATCCTTTTCGCTGCAGAGGCCGCGGCCAATGGCAGCAATTCAAGTCTCCCGCTCTTGGAGCGAGCCAATCGCGGGAGACTTCAATCGGGCCAATCAGCGCGGCTCGCCTGGCCAATCAGAAATCCCCGCGCCTTAGCCAATCAAGGCGCGGGGATTTCGAGTATTCAAATTCAGGACAGAACACCCCTCCCCTCTTGGTATGGTCCATCACGTAGCGTAGTCACACAGGTAGGCGGGGCTCCGTCTAGTCCTAGTTGACCTGCGCAACTCAGTTTCAAGCTGTACCTCGGCCGGAGCGGTCATCTTTTTGGCTGCTCCTCCCTCTGTGTGAACCGGCTGGATGATCGGGCCGGTTCGTTCTCCGTGGCTCCCGCCTGGGCCTACCGGGTCGGTTGAGCTGCGGGTTTCGCCGCTCCCGCTTGGTTTCTCCGAGTCGGTTGAGCTGGCCAGGTGGTTCTTCTCCGGAGGGGACTCGCGATGGCTGCGTTCCGGTGAGTATTTTTGGATTTTTTCTTGCGCTATTTTATTTGGGTGTTCCCTCCCCCCTTGGTTCGAGTCTTGGGGGTTGAGGTCTGTTGCCGTACGTGACCGGAGCTGGTCGATGTGTCGTTTCCAGGCTCGCCCGTCGGTGGTTTGGAGCCGGTACGACCGTGGACCGGTGATTTGAGTGATGACGGCTGGGATCCATAGGGGGTCCCCCGTCAGATTTTTGGCGTAAACTAAGTCACCGGGGGCAAATGTCCGGTATTTGGAGCTGGAGTCTGGGGGCCGCTCCGGGTTGTAAGTCGGGTGCAACCTGTCGAGTGGGGACCTCAGCTTCCTGCCCATTAACAGTTCGGCTGGGCTCTTGTTGGTAGTGGTGTTAGGGGTGATGTGTTGTATGAAGAGGAGTTTGTTGATTTTGTCGTTGATCTCCCCGTGGTCCATTTTCCGGAGGGTTTTTTTAGTAAACTGGACCATCCGTTCCGCTCTACCGTTCGCCGCCGGATGCGCCGGTGCCGTTAATGCGTGGCGGATGCCCCTCTCCGCCAAAAACCTTTCAAACTCGAGGGAAGTAAACTGGGGCCCGTTATCTGAGACGACGACGTCTGGGAGGCCGTGCGTGGAAAACAGTTTACACAGTTCTTTGATGACAGCCTCCGTGGTAGTGGATTTCATATCGCTTACTTCCAACCAATTGGAGTAAGCGTCGACTGTGATCAAAAAAGTATGCCCATTTGTTGGACCCGCAAAGTCTAAATGGATTCTGGACCAGGGCCCCCTTGGTATTTCCCAGTCCTGGATGGGTGCTGCGGGTGGGCTGGGTCTGGTCTCCTGGCATCGATGGCATTTGGCGACCCATTGCTCAATCTGTTTGTCCATCCCCGGCCACCAAGCGTAACTCCTGGCCAGGGCTTTAGTCCTGACGATGCCAGGATGACCCTCATGCAGCATCTCTAAGACCCTCCCTTGCAATCTGTCCGGGATGACTACCCTGTCACCCCACAAGATACATCCCTTAAGAAGTGAAAGTTCAGTCTGGCGGTTTCTGAACGTTTTAATGGATTCGTCATTGTCCCTTTCAGGCCAGCCTTTTTCTAGCCAATGTAGGATTCGCGCCAGACGCTTATCCCTAACAGTCTCTCTGGCAATGTCCGATGCGGTAATGGGTAGGTTCTCAATGCTAAGGGTGTTTGTTGTTGGTGCTGGGTCAGGATCAGAGTCTGGTAAGGGGGAACGGCTTAAAGCGTCCGCGTTCGAAATTTTCTTACCTGGCTTGTGTAACAGTTCGTAGCTGTAGGCTGCCAGGAACTCGGACCACCTTGTCATCCGGGGTGATAAAATGTTCAGGGTGGCTCGGTTTCCGGCGAGGATTCCCAGCAATGGCTTATGGTCTGTCACAATGGTGAACGGGCGGCCATATAGGTATTCGTGGAAACGCTTAACGGCGGCAACTATAGCCAAGGCTTCTTTGTCCAGCTGGCTATAGTTCCACTCTGGTTTAGTCAGAGTCCTGGAGAAAAAAGCGATGGGTGCTTCCCTTTTGTCGGGGAGGGTATGGCTGAGGACAGCGCCAACGCCGAAAGGTGATGCGTCGCAAGTGACAGCTAAGGGCAAGGTTTCGCTGAATTGAATCAGGACGGCGTCGGAGGTGAGGAGGTCTTTGGTTTTTTGAAAGGCGGTTTGCTCTCGTCTCCCCCAAGTCCAGGTTGCCGCCTTATCCAGGAGTCTATGCAAAGTCTCCGCCGCCGTAGCCTTTTGGGGTAGGAAAACATTATAAAAATTCAGCAACCCTAAGAACGCTTGTAGTTCCGTTTTAGACTTTGGGGTAGGGGCTTCTTTGATGGCTTTCACTTTTTTAATTGTAGGGTGAATGCCATGCCGGTCTAGCAGGTAGCCCAAAAATTCCACTTGCTTTGTGCATAGTTGGCATTTTTCTCGTTTAACTTTAAGTCCTGTCACTTTAAATTTTGTTAAGACCTGTCTGAGTCGGTTTTCTAATTCGGCTTCGTTTGGCGCCGCTACTAATACGTCATCAAAATAGGGCACCACCCCCTCGATGCCCTGTAGCAAACGTTCCATCAGGCTTTGAAAGATGCCTGGTGCCACGCTGACTCCGAATTGGAGTCGGTTACACTTGAAGGCCCCCCGATGGGTCACGATGGTCTGGGCTTCCGCCGTTTTCTCATCTACTGGTAGCTGCTGATATGCCTGGGCGAGATCGAGCTTGGCAAAGACCTTGCCCCCTCCCAGTGAGTGCAGCAGATGTTGCACGATTGGGACTGGGTAGGCGCTTTGTTGTAATGCGCCATTTAGGGTGGCCTTATAGTCCCCGCAAATTCTCACGGACCCGTCTGGTTTTACTGGGGTCACTATAGGGGTTTCCCATCGGGCATGGTCTATCGGCTGTAACACCCCCTGTTCGACGAGCTTGTTGATCTGCTCGTCAATTTTAGGCTTCAGGGCGAATGGTACCCTCCTAGGTTTAAGCCGCTTGGGGGGAACCTTCGGGTCTAGGTCAAATGAAATAAGGGGCCCCTGGTACTTGCCCAAGCTTCCATCGAAAACTTCCTGGAACTCCTGGGCTAGCCGCTGTTCCCAACCGTCGTCGGCGACGTGGTTGACTCCTGTCAGCGCGATGTCAAGCGGGGCGAACCATTGTAAGCCCAGTAGGCTTGGGCGGTCGCGATCGACGATGGTGAGTGGCAGTTGTTCGGTGCGGCCCTTGTAGGTTACATTGAAGCTCTTGGTGCCCACTACCGGGACGCGGTTCCCTTGGTAGTCTTTTATGATGATTTTCTGGGTATGAATGTTCCTCTTATGGAGTGTGGGTATGAGCCGCTTAATCTCGCGCCATGCAATCATGGAGAGGTAGGACCCGGAGTCCACTTCCATCTTGCATGTCTGGCCCTCAATATGGACTTCAACGTGTACCTTTCTGGCGCCGTCGGAGATGGCATGGCCGATGGTCACCGTCTGGTGTGTTTCTTCTTTTCGCCGACTGTCGCCGCCTCTTGAAGATCGCTGGGTACGGTCCCACCGACCGTCCGGTTGGCGCTCTCTGGTCTTGGGTGGGGGGCTTTCCTTCTTCCGGTCGTGCTGTTCCCATCTGGGCGGGCTGCGGGTCTTCTTTTGGCGGCAAACTCGAGCGATGTGACCCCGTCGTTCACAATGCCTACAAATAGAGTCAAAAAATCGGCATTCTGACCTGGGGTGGTCGCTGCCTCACCCGGCACAGTTGGTCCTCGACCTATGACTTCTTCGATTCCGCTGGTCGCCGCGTCCCGTCTGCACGCGATGTATGTCCTCCTCGTCTTCCGACGTGCTGGAGGCTGACTGGAATTCTCCGTAGTGTGCGGTTGATTCACTTCTAGGGTCGGCCGACCTTGCCGGGTTGTTATTTCCGCCCTTTGCGTCAGATCTTCACATGCTGTCAGCAGACGAGCGGGTTGCCTCTGCGGCTGCGGCTGCGGTGAGGGCGTCTGCTAGGCTGATGTCGCCCTTGGCCATAAGCCGGCTCTGGAGTGTAGGGTCCCATAGGCCGAGCACGAATCGGTCTCTTATGAGGCTGTTTAGACCTTCAAACTCGCAGAGTCCTCCTAGGTGCCGCAGCTCAGCGACGAAGTCGCTCAATTTCTCGTCTGGTTTCTGATTTCGGCGGTAAAACTCGTTGCGCCGTATCAGGATGGGGACCTCGGGGGCGTAATGGCGCCACAGTATAGGCTCGAGGACGTCCCAGTCCATGGCGGTTGCGTCTGCCGGCTTGGCCAATGCTTTGGCCATCTGGAAGACCTCTGGTCTGCAGTGAGTAAGGAAGACGGCGCGTTTTAGCGGGCCCGGGGCGTCCTTCATTCCGGCGCATTCCAAGTACATTCGGAACCGGTCTGAGTACGATTCCCAGTCTTCGTTGGCGGGGTTGAAGGGGGCGGGCGGTGCGATCTTCGCCATCTCTTTACTGGAACTGGCTCTTGTTGGACACGGGGTTCGGTTCAGGGTCGGGATCCCACCTTCGTCGCCAGTGTCGTGTCCGCAAAAGAAAGCTCAGAGTCCGTGACTATCATTCAAGCTCTTTATTAAACTGTTGTGAACTGAACCGGCGAAAAGGAAAAAGCCCGCGGCTTTTATCCTTTTCGCTGCGGCGGCCGCGGCCAATGGCAGCAATTCAAGTCTCCCGCTCTTGGAGCGAGCCAATCACGGGAGACTTCAATCGGGCCAATCAGCGCGGCTCGCCTGGCCAATCAGAAATCCCCGCGCCTTAGCCAATCAAAGCGCGGGGATTTCGAGTATTCAAATTCAGGACAGAACACCAATTCTGCCACAGCATGAAGCAGTAGAAAGGCCAAGGAAGTGATTTTAAGGCTAACACTTCATTCTGGGAGATAGAAACAAAGAGGAAAGGTTTCGGTCTAATGAATTTTTGTTCCCGATTATATAGCAACAATGGCAGAACTTAAAACACTTTCAAAATAAAATTACATTTTAATAAGGGTTGCCCTGCTTTTATCCCATTTATGCTCCTAGGCAGACCCATTCCACTGCTCAGGCTTGACTCCTGATTAAAATTCCCAAAACAAATTTGATTGTCCATGGTCATTCCTACTGCTCAACTTAATATTATGGCATTTTTGTTGATTATGCTAGATCTTCATAAGACAAATCTGAATTGCAATAGTGGAAAATAGTGGAAAATAGTGGAAAATTTGAACGTTACCACAATATGGATGACAGTGACCAAGCTATCTCTATATAGGAGAAGCTGCAAATGGCAGAAATTGCTTCATATCAGAAATGCCAACTAAACATCTAAATTTAACATCTCTGTTGTGCTGAAAACTAGGCTCTTCATGGGAGAAGGGAAGCTATATTACAGAACAACTGTCTTTCAGCCTTAGATAAACCCTAGTTTCTTTCTTGCCAATATTATCTTTCCTTTTCATATGTGTTCATTACATAAAAGATTTCCAGACAAAGCCATCCTTCTGTCATGTTGCTCGATGGTTTTATTTCATTAACTTCAATGAAACAATAATACCCTTCAATTCAGTGGTGGTATTCAGCCGGTTCGGACTGGTCCTGGCATACTGGTAATGGAAATTGTGAGTAGTTCAGAGAACCAGCACATACCACCTCTGGCTGGCCCCGCCCACCCACCCTTACCCTTTCCTATCCTTGTTTTTTCCCTTGTTTTTTTTAGATTCGTGTGGCAGAGCATATTGCTGCACCTCAGGTGAGCTAAAAACAGCTCACCTCACTAGCGGTGAGAGGGCGTTTTATGACTGCTGCATACATGCATGAAGCGCTCTCTCATAGAACTGGTAGGAAAAAATGTGGAATCCCACAACTACTTCAATCCTAGTTGGTCAGATCAAGAACTTTTGCATATTCTCAGTTTCTACGCTATTTTTTGGTCTGTAGACAATGAATATCTTCCTCTGAGGATTTACCCAGTTGTGAGAAAAGTGAGAGTGCAGAGATGCCTCACCTCAGACACCACACAGTTGAGTTGGAATATCTGTCCTTCTCCTTCCACCTGCCGTATGCAGAGTTTGCATACCAACTCCAGCGTGTTCAGGCTGAACCTTTCCAGGGTGAAGGTGCAACGCAAATTTCTTTGACATCCACTCCAGATATGGTAAAAGGGAATTTCCTGGAGAAGAAATAACACCGATAATAAAAATAAATTTCTGATTTTTCCCTTAGTCCAATCTGTGCTGGATGTAAATTTCACATGACTAGGTTAGTGTAACAATTGATGAAATATAGTTAAGAGTAGAATGAAAGAAATGAAAAAGTAATATTTCCATAACAAAATGCATAATTAAGGTAAGTATATATTTAACGTGTTTGTTCTCTAGACAAATATGCTCCAGATATTTAACCATAGTTTGGGACTTCTGGGAACATTCTTTCAAATGGTATCTGAGAGTCTACAACAAGAAAAAGTTTCTAATTTAGACTTAATTTAATGCCAAATGACTGGGTTTTCTGTAACAGATACTTATTAAATTCCACTACTGCATTTTTGTAAATTCCTGAAAAGATTTCTATCATTATATAATATCTGCATTATAAAAGGAGTTAATTCTTGGAATTAACAATAATGAAGCCAGGTAGGCAGGTAGATCAATTCCAGCTATGTTGTAGTTTTTCAATTTTCCTTACTTTATACTATCAAATATTTCTCCATTGTTTCTGTAATCATTATTTCAATAATCAACTTCAGATTTTATTTATTTTTATCCCACCTTATTACTTTATAACTAATGCAAGGCAGCAAACATACATTATACTCCTACGTCTTCTATTTTCTCCATGACAAAAAACCTGTGAAGTAGTTTGGGCTAAGACAATGATTGGCCCAAAGTCACCCATCTGGCTTCCATGCCTAAGGTGGGACTGGAACTCACAGTTTCCTGGTTTATAGGCCAGCATTCTGACCACTCACCAGACTGGCTCTCTCACCTAAAGGTAACTTTCAAGATCTGTGCAAAGGTAATGATACACCTTTCAATAATTATTATGAGGACAACACATAAGAATAGCTCTGTAGAACCAGGCCAAGAGACATTTTGCTTCTCATTAGCCGACTAGACTTTGGGATACTTGCATATAGGAGTCTGAGTCTGAAGTACTCTCAAACAACAGATAATAGTGAGCCATGAAGACTAATACTATAGTACTTGGCAGATTTGTCTTCTATTGGTTTTCCCTATTTATTTTTTAAATAAAACTACCTAAGTTTGTGGCTATCAACACATCTTGTAATGAATGGATCTGGTAATGAATTCCATGGGTTAATTATACGTGGTTCAGTCATATAGCCTATTAGCCCACTAGTTCTTTTTCACATACAGCTCACAACTCCTTAGTGTGCATATGACATTAGTGATACTTTTGCCTCAAAATGCATCACTTTACACTTACTTAAATGAAACAGATATGCTGTTAGGTTGACCCTTTGTCCAGTTTAAAGAGATCCCATTGCTACCAGGTTGATGTTTTCAATGAACCTGGTGTGTTCACTGTGTATTCCTTATCAACATCCTTTATGAGCATTTAAAAATATAAATCCCAATACATACCAACAATGCAAATAGAATCATTTAACCAAACAATGTAGTAGCAGGTGTTCAACATTCATTTATCCTTATCAAGTATTCAGCAATTTCAGAGATCCTGTATTCCCACTCGACTTTGAAATACTGGATGATGCTTAATATTGCAAGAGGGCTGATGAATTCTCCTAGAATTTGGCAATTCTTACCTGGTATTTTGCTAGTAGTTTACTCTTCCATAGGGAGTGAGTAATATCATGAATAGATAAGCGAAGATTATGAGTGCTACTCTTAAAATGTAAAGCCTTTGGGTCCTCCAATAATCGTCCACCCATTTGCCTCTCCAACTGTAGCACTTCCTGAATGTTGGAAGAAAGACAAAGTACATTTGGCATGGCATTAAAAGAGTCATTGATAACATATAAATTAAAACAAAAGTTGTACAACCCTGTTCTGTTATATGAACTCAAGATCACATAAATTAGTCATTCATTCATTCATTTTTTCATAGCGTCCACTTAGCCTAGTGACTTTGGATGGCTTACAATTCTAAAACAATTTTTTAAAAAAAATTAAAAAAAACCTCACAAAATTAATTCATGTAAACAGCAGCAGTGATGATTAATCAACTAATAATAAAACCAAGTAATGGTGCCCTAAACACATTTGGAATTCCAAGCCCAGCTACATAGACAACTTTTTAAAACTTTGCAAAAATTTAACAGAATTGGAGCCATTCTACTCTCCGAGGGGAGATTCTGTAAGGGCTAGAGCAGAAAAATCTCTGAAACTATGTTATTGGCTATGGTACTGTGTTTTATAGATGAAAGGAGATTTGAACCCAGATCTCATTGCTGTAAGTTGGGTCTTCTTTTCTGTATACTTTTCAGTATATAACTGAAGAGTTATATACTTATAATGACTCCTAAATAGGTTATGAATTGATCAGCACAGGGAAAACATTTTGCAAAAGGAAAGACTTCCTTGCTCAGTGCAAGGAAGACATCTGTTATACGAAGCAGTTGTAGGGCAAGCCAGAACCTGGTAAACATAAAAGATAAGGACTAACTATGGCCCTATTCTGATTCAAACAGGAAATACCTGTAGAGGTGGTATTCAGCCGGTTCGGACTGGTTCCGATGTACCGGTAGCAGAAATTTTGAATAGTTTGGAGAACCAGCAAATACCTCTGGCTGGCCCCACCTATCCACCCTGCCCTTTCCTGTCTTGTATTCCCTTGGCTTTTTAGCTCAGCTGATTCGGATGGCAGAGCGAATTGCCACGCCTCAGCTGAGTGAAAAAGCAGCTCACCTCACTAGCACTGACACAGAGGGCGGTTTTTGAGTGCTACACGAAGCGCGTTCAAACTGGTAGGAAAAAATATGCAATCCCACCACTGAATCCTTGATATAAGGACGAATTGTACTGTATATTTACTATGATTTTGCAAAATGATCCTGCAAATCAAAATTAATGTAATTTCTATTTGAATGTTTATTAGACTAAAAGGGATCTTTTTTCTGTACAAGGCTGAACATCTTACATTGCCAGTAATAATCCAAAGCAGAGGAAGACTCCCATCCTTCCTAATGAAATCATAATTAGAGGAGCAATGCTGCACTTCATAAACAAAGGTAAAAAGGGACTTTAGGGCACATGTGTAACATCTGTCACAACTCCTGGAACTAGACTCATCTTTTTCTGGCATGGCTGTGGAGTTGCAGTCCTGTTAATTAATTGATTGGACTTTGCAAATCACATCCATAGTTTTCCCCCATGTGAGCATGCATACTCTGCACACATAAAAGATAGAAAATATGTCTTTTCTTCAACATACAAGATCATTATGATGATCATGCTCACAAACTATTTAGCATAACTGAGAAGGCTGTTGTCTCCAACTAACCTGACAATTCTTAAAGTCAAAATGGTGTTTGCATTTAAATGGGAGGGGGACCTAATTAGAAAGCTTTTAGAATTACATTCTGCCAGTCAGTTTTAGCTTATTCCAAGAACACCTTAATTATCTTGTGAAGATGCCTAAAAACCAAAGCGGCAATAATAATTTGATTGCTATCAATGTTAATTATACCCAAATTATATTCCTGAGTTGCGAGAAGGAAAATTCATTGTATCTCCTTATGGTAGTTCACTGATATATTCCTTATGCCACCTCTATATTGTTGCACATAATTAAGATTCACTTAAACAAGAAAATTTAATAACACTACAATCATTATTATCTGGTATTCCTACTCAATTTTTCAAAGCAATTCAGTACAGACTTGAAAGGAAGATGGATATGAATATACAGTATTTCTAGTTTCATGTTACTAGCAAGGGAACAAACATTTTAAGGTTTCCTTGCTTTCCCTGCCAAACATGGAAAAGTTGACATTAGGGATTTTTTGTGAGCGAATAAGGAAATGGATAACGGAAAGAATAAAGTTTTTTCTTGGTTAATGAATTGGATTACATGTAGAAAGAGTTAGATTCATGTCCTGTTTGAACCATTATCGTTGACTAGGTAACACTACTAATAATTATGTAATAATAATAAGCAAATTTAGGGAACGCAGTGGCTCAGTGGCTAAGATGCTGAGCTTATCAATCAGAAAGGTTGACAGTTCGGCGGTTCAAATACCTATCACCATGTAATGGAGTGAGCCCCCTTTTACTTGTTCTAGCTACTGCCAACCTAGCAGTTCAAAAGCATGTAAAAATGCAAATAGTAAAACAGGGACCACTTTGGTGGGAAAATAACAGTGTCCCATGCACCTTCAGCATTTAGTCATGCCAGCCACATGACCATCTTAAGACAGTGCTGGCTCTTTGGCTCTGTAATGGAGATGAGCACCGCCTCCTAGACCCGGAAACATGTGCGAGGGGAACCTTTAACTTTACCTAATAAGCAACTTTACGTGAAATAGCTTGCATCCTGAGACAATACCTTTATATCACCAATATCTTCCTATCCCAGATTCGTGGGAAGGACTCAGTAGTGTCAGACTTGATTAAAATGCCAAATCCACTCTGAACATCCGAGTGACTATGCAACCAATATAACACAATAAACAAGATGTTGAGATTTTAGAAAGAGTGCAGAGAACAGCAACAAAGATGATTGGGGAACTGGAGCCTAAAACATATGAAGAACGGTTGCTGGGACTGGGTATGTCTAGTTCAATGAAAAGAAGGACCAGGGGTGACATGACAGCAGTGTTCTAGTATCTCAGGAGCTGCCACAAAGAAGAAACATTCAAGCTATTCTCCAAAGCACCTGATGACAGGACAAGAAGCAATGGATAGAAACTAATCAAGGAGAGAAGTAACGTAGAACTAAGGAGAAATTTCCTGACAGTGAGAGCAATTAATCAGTGGAAAAACTTGCCTCCAGAAGTTGTGAATGCTGCAACACTGGAAGTTTTTAAGAAGAGATTGAATAACTATTTGTCTGAAGATGTGTAGGGTTTGCTGCCTAAGTAGGGGGGGTTGGACTAGAAGACTTCCAAGGTCCCTTCCAAGTCTGTTATTATTCTATTCTATAGTGCTTTAAAAGAAAACTAAACTTCAAAACAACTTGTTTTAACTTACTCAAAAGAAACATGCAGTGTTATAAGATTCAGAGGGCTGATTTAATCTGAATGCCTTACAGTGTGTGTATGGTGCCTTGTTATTTTTTGTCATGACACATGTTTGACATAAAACTAGAAAAAGTAGGCAAGCGTACTGCAAACTTCTTTTAAGACACCTATCCTTACTTTAATCTAGTGTTACAGTACTAAAAACAGCTATAAATGGACCTGCTGTTTGGATACAAGTTCATGGAAGTTGGCTTGAATGTCTCCTTGGTGCTATGCACAACACTCATGGAATGTACGATGTGTAACTTGCCAAATGCTTCATAATGCTTCTGTTGTCCTGCCTAGTCAAATGTATGGCAAAGTATGATGGGAGCATTCAGCTCAGTTCCAGGATAAGGCTATATAAGTAGGCATGGGATTTATTTAGTCAGACTGGAATACATTAACTTGTATATTATTATACATTACACTCTTTTGTATATTAACCAATACAACATTTAAAAAATAGGATGTGTATCTATGTTAAGTACCCAGGATTCCTAAAAACTATTTGGCTCCATGGAAACCCAAAAACTTTGTAAGACCTTCACAGACTTCCTTGCATAAGCCAGCAAGTGAGTTGCCTCTATTAGTAATTCTCAGAAGACATTTGTTTGCACATAAAAAGTCTGGCGAGTATGAGACAACGCCGACCGATTCTGTGGGCCAAAATGGGCAGATAAGAAAAAATAATTTATCTCTGCGAGACTAAAAGTGTGACATTGCTTGGAACTTAATCCCCTTTTAATGAGCTTGAGATGCAAGCGATAATATTCTAATGAATAAAATGCAGTAATTTTTTAACCATCAGATACTGTCCAAAGAAACCACATGTGGTCCAGAAAAGTTTTGCCAGTGTGTATTCTATTGCTATGCGCAAAACGTAGTCATAAAACCGATAGTAAAACCAATTGAATCTCACTCCTGACTACTACCACTATCAGTAGTGGTGCAATAGAAATAACAACAGTAATAATTTGTTCTATTCTATAAATGGCATTGCCAATGGCCGCTGGAGTCATATGGATTTGCAAGCCATGCACAACAATCTGATTTTAGGAAGACTTTGTGGATATATTTACTAAAGCCTTATGTAAGCCCTTAAGAAAAACACACTACAAATAAAGACCCGGATATCAATAATGTTGTGCTTAATGATGGAGAGTATAACTGCACCATAGATTCCAACTTCAAAAGAGGTGACAAGCTGTATCTCTTGGTATGGTAACCCTGCTGTGAATTAGTTGCATTCACATGAATGGATAAGATTGTGTGTAGGAATACAGAAAGCACCAACATTGGATCATTTATGTTACAAATTTTTAGTGCAAACACTGCAGCCAAAGTTATCTAGCTAAGCAATACAACAGCAGGATTACATTAAAAACCTGGAGGTTCTTTTATCATTATAAAGTATTTACAAAGAGGCATTTATATGTTTTGTTCCTCTGGGGAGCTGGCACTTTGCATCAAAAATACATGAACCAGCAATTAAATTTTTGAGCACCTTATGGCCTTTTAATAATGCAAACATCGTGGAATCCAGATTACATTGCAGGTAAACAAAAGAATAAGGCATTCTGGGAAAAGAATTAGTTTATAGTGTGAGGAAAATGATGATGAAAAGGTCATTGTTACAATTTAATCTGCATTTTTTTGGTCTTAATCATGCTCATCTTTTGTTATAAAACAGATTGGTGGACATTGGCAAGCAAACAATGGTAAAGTCCAAAAGTAAATATTAAAGCAATATAATGATGGCAATAGCACTTAAACTTATATATCGCTTCATAGTGCTTTTACATCCCTCTCTAATCGGTTTACAGAATCAGCCTATTGCCTTCAACAATCTGGGTCCTCATTTTACTGCCCTCGAAAGGATGGAAGGCTGAGCCAACCTTGAGCCTGGTGAGATTCAAACAGCTGGCAGTCAGCAGAAGTAGTACTGCATTCTAACCATTGTGCCACCACAGCTTTTGGTGGCAAAATATAATAATAACAGTAATAGCAATGACAAGAAAGAGAGATGATATCCAAAATGAAAATTACTTTGAGGGCATCTTGGGTGTCATCCAGACAGTAGACACGGATGTTGTATTCCAAGGATGAACAGATCAGTGGCCCAAATATGGCCAACTTCAGACGTTTTGTGGCTGCTTTGGTGACTGATTGCCCTACTAAGGCATAGGTGCTAAGAGTTTCTGTGAGGATATGGCATGCCTCTGGATCCAACTGGATATAACATGGAGTAGTGAAGTTTTCTTCTCCAACTGCTACTACATCCTGAAAAGATCAAAGACAATCAAATAAGAACAATTTAAAAGCTTGGACAATGTCAACAACAGTACATCAATGCATACTATTCAGGCAATAGTATTGCTTTTCCAGTTACAATACCATGGAGACATGTAAAATATTTGGAGAAATCTGAGAGTAATTGATATCAAGCAGTGTGTTTCAGGAAATAGAATTCAAATAAATCAGGGATATATAGTAGCTTTCAAAATACTTGCTCACTTATTTACTCTATATTTACTATTATTTTATATAATATGTTTTATTAATATTTCAAGTATGGGTATCCCCAATTTATTTTGATTTTCAGAAGCAAATTAAATTATTTTATGTTTGAAGCATTTAGCCCTTTTCTATGCAATGATTCCAATCCGGACTTTTAATAAAAGCATACATACATATTTCATTAAAGAAAAATATTTACCCAATAAGTTGCAAACGTATCATGACATAAACATTACAAATATATAATAATTTTAACATGGAGAGAAATAAAGGTGGAAATTGACATTTGCCAAAGATGGCATAGGCAGAACCATATGCATCAACAAATCTGTATGAGGACAATGGGCAAAAATTAGAGAGAAAAAGAAAAAGAATTATAATTAGAGGTTCAGCACTAGGTCACATAAAAGATACTTGTAAATATTAGTGTCATCCCCCCCCCCCCTCCATCGGAGTCTGAATCTGCAGGGGAGGATGAGATGGAAAAGAACTGACAAGAGGGTCTTGGGGGAAATTGGGGAAGGGCAGAGTCAGTCCAGGCATGGCTTTTCGAAATTAGTGAGGCCTGAAAACAGGGAGGAACAGAGTTCAGACGAGGGGCAAGAACCACTCCTACTGGCTTGGAGAGTGCAGAGAAGGAGGAATCAGCTCAGATGGAGCAGGCCATTCATGAGGAGAGAACCCCACCCAGCTTCACCAGTCACATTGTGACTCTGTGGGGTGGGTCATTTGTCGGAACAAATGCTGAGGTCCTGAAGAGTTGTGTGCTGAAGTTTGAATGTGCCAAGGAACCTTGCATTCCTGTGTGATGTTCTGAACTGATTATCTGGATATTTTGCTCCCTGAATTACTTGCTTTGCTCTTCTTTTACCAAATATATTTAGGATTTATTGCCGTGTAATTGCAACCAGAGACTGCTTGAGGTTTGTGTGATGGGGGTTTATTATCACCCTGCTTGTCAGTAACGTGGAAGCATTTGGGGGAGATTTGGAGCACAAAAGGGACAGTTTGAACTGTCAGCTCTTCCTGTTATCTCTGTGCCGTACCCTGGGTCATCACATTTGGGAAGATACTTACTTCCCTTTTTGAGTAAGGCGTTGAAAGGAAGACGAACTGCTTAGAGAATTTGGAAATTTAGACACCCAATGACAGCTGCCACATATGCAGTGATAATGGGAAAGATCACTGAAACATCAATTCATGAACATTTTCCCCATTGCCTCAAAGTAAGGTACCTAGTAATCTTGAGCTTATAAATGAATCAGTAGGTTCAACGATTCATGAATTGGGGAAAGATTTAAAATTAAGGATAAGGTGATATTGCATGTGTGTAAAATGACCCCGCCCATCCTGAGAAATAGGAAGAAACAGGTAATCAGGAATGAGATCTTAGCAACCATTGCTATAAAACAGTTGTGTTGGCACTTTCAAAACTCATCTGCCTTGAGGAGTGCTCAATAGAATGAAAGAAAATCAGAATAAGGAGAGAATAAGCATATAGATGTTAAAACTTACAGTGCAAGAAAAGTTGAGAGTTCATTCATGAGTATTCCTTGTTCTCAGTGCTGCTATGTTGATCTTGGAAGGTAAGAGGGAGCAGAAACCACACCAAACAAAGTTGAGACATGTTTTAGTTCCAAATTTCCCAAAGCATTGATGGACTCCCATTGGGAGTCTGATTGGGAGTCCACCAATGCTTTGGAAAATTTGGGGCTAAAACACATCTCAACTCAATTTGTTTGGTGTGGTTTCTCTTCCCCTTTAGCTTCCAGGATCAACACAGCAGCACTGTGAACAAGGAATACTCATCATTTCATGAATTTATGGAAAGAATCAATGTGATATATGAATGAACAGTATGATTCCTTGAAGAAAAATATAAAGTAAAGTAGTCTTCACAACTATTTTACAATGCACAGATTAGTGTGTGGGGATTGGCAAGCTTAACTGTCAAAGGTAGAATAAGTGACGATAAGAAAAGTGGTTGGATCCAGAAGAAATGTTATCAGAATAAATGATTAATTATGATGTAAGTATGAAGCTATCTTTGGAAATAAGGTCACATCTGGATATAGCACAACTATGTCACCCTGGCATTGCAGATAAGAAGATTCAGGCTAAAACACATATAGGTTACTAGCTGTCCAAAAAGAAGCACAAACTACCAAAACCACAAATTGAAAATAAGCAAACTAATATTGGTAGTAGCCAGAGATTTAAACAATAAGTTTGTTACAAAAAGTCCTGGTAAACTCCAGGATTAAAAAGATTGCGACATTAAGTGGATAGAAAACAAGGAATATCTATCAACAGGAGAAAGACTGAAAGAAATAGCTGAGAAGGAAACTTTGATTAGAGAGAGAGAGAGAGAGAAAGACAAAGAGAGAAGTTGTAAAACTTGGAATGAATTAACTTATTTGTTCACATTTATATAGCTCCTCAACTCAGAAACCAAATGAAACAATATTTCAGGCTGAACGACTTAGAAACTAAGTTAATGTTCTCACATAGGAATATTGATTTGATCAAGGATGTTCCTGATATTACTTCAAGAACATTCATTATGAGTCTGATTTAAAGTCAAGCTAGAAAATTTGATTACAAATTGACAGTAGGGTCATGATGCCAAAAAGACTGGTGAAGGTTTTTTTTTTTTTTTTTGCATTTAATGAGACTATAAGACGAGAGACATGAACCACACCTGGATCATTCTTTTTTTTAAAAAAAAAAAATGAAGAGAATGCAAGAAGAACTTTCTTGTTCCATTAATGAAAGGAAGCACTTCCTGGAATTTTAAAATTAATTATCCCATCTTTATTATTTCTATGAATAACTCAAGATCCTCCTCTTTCCCTCACAACAGCCATCCTGTGAGTTGAGTTGGGTTGAGGGAAAGTGACTGGCTCAAAGTCACTCAACTGGCTTTCATACTTAAGGAAGAGATGTCATGAATGCCATTGATAGAATTGTGAATTATCAAGAGCAAACAAATCTATTTATTCCAGTGATTACAGTCACTTGATTAGTCACTGAATCATTGCATCTTATTACCACAAGGTGCACCTGAGCAAAAGATGTAATATTATGTGGAGAAAAAAATAGGAGCTTGAATCACTTTCCCACAGATTTTTAAGCCATATCCAATTAGACCAACCCATCATACTCAAGAGATGCAAAAGCATTTGAGGGACTGAAAAATTTATAACAATGGATATAGAAGTCTATTGTTAAATCCTCCTATTCTCAGAATTACTCAGGTTATTTAGACAGGCATTTGGTGTATATTGGAGACAGACGTGGTAAAGAATGGGCAAGTGGACAAGACTGAAGTGGGATCTAACTTAGCTGAGATTGTGTAGAAGAGAAATGGAAGGCAGAGCTAAATGCATCATCAGTTTAGAGGCTTTGTTGCCATGAGAGATCCAAGTCCAGCCCCGTCCCCCTGAATTCTGTTGACCTTTATTTAGTGCCAATTTGTTGCTGACTGTTAGTTGAGTTTTAACAGATTGCTGACCTCTCTGATGATGATACTGGAGACCAAGGAGATGAAAACTATCATGATCACTAATGCTGTAAGGATGTCTAGACCCAACCAGATCTGTCACAAAAGAGGCACTTCCCCAACTTTTATATAACTGAAAACAAAATATCCCTGTGTCAAAATAAGCCAACATTGCAACAAAATATCCCTGTGTCAAAATAAGCCAACATTGCAACAACAAAATGCATTTGCATTGAGTATTGAATATGCCATCACATCTAAGTGCACTTATGAAAATGGGCTTTCATTGCTCAAACCCTACAGCTAGGTAGGGGACTGATGTAGCTAAAAGGCATGAAAAACAGCCCATTTGAGAATATCTTCATCTTCCTGTTTGTCTTCTATAGAAGAAGAATATAGAAAAGGACAAACAGAAGGAACAAATATCTAGTTACACTAAGGAGAAAATATACAAAAGAAAGTTCTGTATCTTGTTGCTTGTGTAGCACTTAACAGATTTAACAGATAATCAGAGTTGGAAGGGACCTTGTAGGTCATCTAGTCCAACCCCCCGCCCAAGCGGGAGATCCTACACCATTTCTGACAAATGGCAGTCCAATCTCTTCTTGAAAGTCTCAATTGATGGTGCTCCCACAATTTCCGAGGGCAAGCTGTTCCATTGGTTGATTGTTCTCACTGTCAGAAAGTTTCTCCTTATTTCCAGGTTAAATCTCTCCTTGTTCAGTTTCCATCCATTATTCCTTGTCTGGCCTACAGGCGCTTTACAAAATAGCTTGATCGCTTCCTCTCTGTGGCAGCCCCTCAAATATTGGAAGACTACTATAATGTCTCCCCTAGTCTTTCTCTTTACCAAACTAGCCAAGCCCAGTTTCTGCAACCGTTCGTTGTATGTTTCAGCCTCCAGTCCCCTAAACATCCTGGCTGCTCTTCTCTATACTTTTTCTAGGGTCTCAACATCTTTTTTATAACGTGGTGACCAAAACTGGATGCAGTACTCTAGGTGTGGTCTTACTTAGGCTTTATAGAGTGGTATTAGTACTTCCCTTGATATTGACTATATCCCTCTGTTAATACAATTTAGGATTGCATTAGCTTTTTTGGCAGTGCTACACACTGCTGGCTCATATTTAGCTGGTTGTCCAGGACTCCAGGATCCATCTCACAGCTACTGCTATTGAACATGATTTCACCCAGTCTATATGTGTACTTTTGGTTTTTCTTGCCTAAGTGTAGGACTTTACTTTTTTCTACATTGAATTTCATTTTGTTAGATATGATCCAGTGTTCTAATCTGTCCAGATCCATCTGGATCTTGAGCCTATCTTCTTGGCTGTTAGCTATTCCTGCCAGCTTAGTATCATCTGCAAATTTGGTAAGTTCCCCTTCTATTCCCTTATCTAAGTTGTTAATGAAGATATTGAAGAGTACTGGGCCTAAGACGGAACCTTGTGGCACCCCACTGCTTACTTCCCTCCGTGTAGACTTAGACCCATTAAGGATTACTCATTGAGTATGGTTTGCCAGCCAGTTGCGAGTCCATCTAGTGGTAGTCCTATCTAATCCACATTTTTCTAGCTTACTAAGAAGTAGGTTGTGGTCTACTTTATCAAATGCCTTGCTGAAATCTAAATATATTATGTCCACAGTATTTTGCTGGTCTACTAATTTAATCACTGTGTTGAAGAATGAAATAAGATTGGTTTGGCATGATCTGTTCTTAACAAACACGTGCTGATTGTTTCTAGATGTTGGCGGATCTGTTTTTTTATTATCTGTTCCAGTATCTTCCCGGGTATTGATGTTAGGCTGATTGGTCTATAGTTTCCTGGGTCTGTTTTTTTTTTTTTTTCCTTTTTTGAAGATGGGAACCACATCAGCTCTTTTCCAGTCCTCTGGGAGTTCCCCGGTGCTCCAGGAATTTTGAAAGATATGGTGCAGTGGTTCTGAGATGACTTCTACCAGCTCCTTTAAAACTCTGAGATGTAATCCATCAGGCTCAGTGATTTGTTTTCATCAAGATCAGACAGGTGTTCTCTCACTGTATTTTTGGTTATTTTAACTTTTATTTCTGGTCTGTCTTTTACAGTTATGTTTTTGGCGAGTTGAGCTATAGTTTCTTTTTGCATGAAGACAGATGCAAAGAATGAGTTAAGCAGTTCTGCTTTCTCTCTGTTGTCTGTTACTTCCTTGCCATCTTCTCTCTTTAGTGGACTGACTGTTTCCTTGATTTTTTTTCTTGTTATTTATATGTTGGAAGAAACTTTTTTTTTATTATTATTTTTGACTTTTGCTGCAAGTCTTTGTTTGTTCTGAGCCTTTGCTATCTTGACTTCGTCTTTGCAGATTCTGGCTATCTGCTGATATTCTGTCTTAGTTGTATGTCCTTTTTTCCATTTTTTGTACTTCTCCTTTTTTTCTTTCAATTTGCCAGAGAGATCTTTGTGCAGCCATGCTGGTTTCTTCTTGGATTTCTTGTTTTTCTTTCTCAGTGGTATTGTGCTGGTCTGGGCTTCTATGATCACACTTTTTTTAGTTTCCCAAGATTCTTGAATTGTTTTCCCCTTTAGGATTTTCATCCATGAAATATTTCCCAAGTTCTCTCTGAGTTTATTGAAACCAGCTCTTTGAAAAGGATCAGAGGGAGAAGTAGGAATATCTCTTAAACATGTACAATGGGACCATGCAGCATGCGGGAGGGAAAAAATCTCAATTTTGAAGTGTTCCTGCTTGAAACTCAATGCAGATATAACACCCAAGTAGGTGATGCATACAGGCCAGTAGTAGGATTCAATTTTTTCTTAACTACCGGTTCTGTGGGCATGGCTTGGTGGGCGTGACAGGGGAAGGATGCTATAAAATCTCCAGTCAGAGGTGGTATTTGCCAGTTGTCTGAATTTCTGAAAATTTCCACAACTGGTTTTCCAAAATTGGTCAGAACTTGCTGAATACCACCTCTGACACAGGTCACAATACTGTCAGAAGCTGGTTCAAGATTGTATGCTCACATGTACAACAGATTGAGCCAAAATAATGAGTGCATATAACCCAATTCTGACTACATCAGCAAGAGTTTTCCTAGGTTTGATGTTCGATAACCTAGAAATAAAATGGGGATCCTTATTTTTATGTATTTAATTTTCAATATTCTTTCACAGCAAAGTGTTCTGAATGGTTTACAAGAATATTCGATAATAAAATCAAAGGCGTTGAAAATAACAGAACATCATACACAGGATAAAAGTTAATAGCATGGAAAACCATCAAGAAAACATGACATGCATCTTCATATGATCAAAAGAAAGAAAAAAATAAACTGAAAAGAATCAACCAAATAGAGCTCCCTGGCCAGGATGACAGTACTATGAAGTCTCTAAATTTAATTTCCATGTATCTTACTTTAGATAGTGTTATGTTCTGAGCATGGGTGCAAGGATGGAGACGAGCCAGTGAAATAGTGAACTTCAAACTCTTTATTTACATGTGAAACAGCTCAGCCCGATGGCCACGATGGGTCCCTTTATATAGGCAACTCTTAACTTATTTAACCAATGAAAACACAGGGAGCTCTAGCTCCATTAACCAATGGGAGAGGCTCGTTAATAGCCAATCAGATTCTCCTGAACGGACCAATCTGATGTCGCTATTATCGGCCAATCAGAAGTGCAGGGCCAGAACCCTGCACTTTACTTCAAGCTCTTAATGATCTTTATTAAGCATTTATTGATTCACAACACCCCTCCCCCCAGGTTCCATTTAAGGGGTGCGGTCACGTAGTCTTTGAGGTAGGCAGGTTGTTTCGATTGTCTATTAGATTTTCATTGTCCTCCCGGTATTTGGCTACAGTCTTGTTGGGGTAGGACGTTATCTGGTGAAAAGGGTGCCTCCCGTTCCGCATTTGAATTTTCGTCGTTGCTACTGCTTTCGGCATCTCTTCGAGGCGAGGCCACCCCCATTCCAGTTCCATCACATGCTGCCTCTGAGCAGTCATTGCTACCGCTTAAACTTTCTGCCATTTCGAATTCAGCTTCCTCGCTATCTCCTCCCCCCTTGGTTTGGAAATCAGGGGGCTCGGAGATCCCCGACTGTAGCCTTGAACGCAGCTGATCAATATGGCGTTTCCAAATTCTATTGTCACGACATTTTACACGGTATGATCTAGGGCCAGTTACTTGTACTATAGTTGCCTCGACCCACAACGGATCGCCCGGAAAATTCCTAGCGAAAACCAAATCGCCTACCTGGAAATTGCGACATTTCCCGCTAGAACCGTGTGGCTTTTCAGGTTCATAAGCTGGATGTAGGCAGTCAAGGTGAGAGCAGAGATTCCGTCCCATTAATAACTCGGCGGGAGTTTTATTGGTGACGCTGTGCGGAGTGATACGCTGTAAAAGGAGTATCCAGTTAATCTTGTCTTCTATGTCACCATAGTCCATCTTATGTAAGGTTTTCTTGACGAATTGTACTATGCGCTCGGCCCTTCCCTTGGCTGCAGGATGGGCCGGCGAAGTCAGCGCATATCGGATACCGCGGTCCGCCAGGTACTGTTCAAAGGACAGCGCGGTAAATTGAGGCCCGTTGTTAGATACCAGAACGTCTGGTAATCTGTGTGTCGCAAAGAGTCTGTCCAGTTTCCTGATGACTGCTTCGGTCATTGTATTCCTCATTTCATGGATTTCAAGCCAGTTCGAGTAGGCATTCACCATCAGTAAGAATGTGTGTCCCTTGGTAGGACCCACAAAGTCCAGATGAATGCGGGACCATGATCCCCTCGGCGTTTCCCATTCGGTTGGGGTTGCTTTCGGCGGGGCGTTGCTTACTTCCTGGCATTTGCAACAGGCTTTTACCCATGTCTCTATCTGCTTGTCAATACCCGGCCACCACGCGTAGCTGCGTGTGAGGGCTTTCATACGCACGATGCCGGGGTGGCCATTGTGCAAGGTCCTTAGTATCGCTGGTCGCAAGCACTCTGGGATGACAACTCTATCACCCCAGATAATGCAGCTCTTTTGAGAAAATAGCTCCGTTTGCCGATTTTTGAATGGGGTGTAGTCGTCACATATTTGGTCTAATGGCCATCCCCGCTCGACCCAACTGAGGACTCGTGCTAAAATGGGGTCGCGTTTTGTTTCAATCACTATATCCCGGGCCGTAAATGGCAGCGTTTGAAGTGTCTCAATCTGCAGCGTTGTGACCATCGGAGCGGGGTCATCAATAGTCTCTGGAAAAGGTGCATGGCTCAATGCGTCGGCGTGGGGAATGGCCTTCCCTGGGCGATGTTGTAATTTGTAATTGTATGCTGCCAAAAATTCTGACCAGCGGGTCATTCTGGGAGATAATATATACGGTGTTGGTCTATCTCCCGCGATTATTCCCAGCAAAGGTTTGTGGTCAGTCACTATGGTAAATGCTCAGCCATACACATATTCATGAAATCTCTTAACCGCGGATACTATAGCAAGGGCCTCCTTGTCAAGTTGACTGTAGTTGCGTTCTGTTTTTGATAACGTCTTTGAGAAATAAGCAACAGGGGCTTCATTACCGTTTGGCAAAACATGGCTTAAAATGGCGCCCACTCCAAATGGGGATGCATCACACGTGATCGTTAAAGGCAAAGTCTCATTATACTGCATCAGGACAGCATCAGAAGTCAATAAATCTTTTACATGTCGAAACGCCTGTTCTTCTCTACGTCCCCATACCCAGGTTGCTTTTTTGTCCAATAAACGATGTAGGGGCTCAGCTACGGTTGCTTTGTGAGGCAGGAAAACGTTATAAAAATTGATAAGGCCCAGAAAAGCCTGGAGGTCGTCCTTGTTCCAGGAATTTGGGGTGTTCTTGATCGCCCTGAGTTTGTTATCGGTGGGGTGAATGCCTTGACTATCAATTAAATATCCCAAAAAATTCTACGCGATCTGTACATAAATAACACTTGTTCTTTTTAACTTTGAGACCGGAGTCTTTAAATCTCTGGAGAACCAACCTCAGGCATTCCTTTAGTATTTTCTGGGTTGGGGCTGTGATTAACACATCATCAAAATATGGAACAACACCTTTTATCCTTTGTAATAGCCTCTCCATTAAGCTTTGAAAGATTCCCGGGGCTACGCTCACTCCGATTTGGAGCCGGGTACATTTAAACGCACCTCTGGGCATAACGATTGTTTGGGCCTCTGCCGTTTTTTTGTCAACAGGCAGTTGTTGATATGCCTGGGCTAAGTCTAGTTTAGTGAACTTTTCCGCCCCCTAGGGAATGGAGGAGGTGTTGTACCATCGGTACCGGGTAAGCGTTTTGTTGAAGGGCGTGGTTCAGGGTGGCTCGGAAGTCCCCACAAATTCTTATTGATCCATCCGGCTTGATGGGCGTTACGATTGGGGTTTCCCAGGGAGAGTGATCGGTTGGTTCTAGCACTCCCTGAGCTATTAATTTTTCAAGCTGCTCGTCAATCTTTGGTTTAAGGGCAAAGGGAACTCGACGAGGCTTAAGGCGGATGGGAGCTATTTCGGGATTGAGGTTAAATGATATCAGGGTCCCCTTGTACTCGCCTAATTTTTCTGCGAAGACGTCCTGGAATTCGTGGACGAGGTCTTCTTCCCAATCGCTGCTGTAGGTTCGGTGAATGCCGGCTACTTCAATTCCGAGTGGAGCGAACCATTGGAGGCCTAACAAACTAGGCCGATCCTTGTCGATTACAGTTAGGGGTAGAAATGCTGTTCTCGGCTGGATCCAACAACCGGGATTTGATTTCCTTGATAGTCCTTAAGTATGAGCCTTTGGAACCAGAGGTCTTGCCTACGGATAGTGGGGATGAGCTGCTTGAGGGTCTTCCAGGAAACCATCGAGAGGGACGATCCTGAATCGACTTCCATCAGGCAGGGCTGGTTTTCGATGGCCACTTTCACTCGGATCTTTTTGACGTCCAGAGACGAGGCGTGACCGATCATGATCATTTGGTGAGCCTCTTCTCACTTCGTTGGGTGGTTTAGGGTTTTGTTTCTGTAGGAGTGGTTGTTCCATTGGTGGTTCACGCGTTCTCGCTTCACGGGACAACTTCCCGTCGGTTGGTGGTAGTTAGCCCCCCTTGAGGGCTGGTTGGGTCCTGGCTTGCTTTTACAGACCTGACCTATATGGCCTCTTTTCCCGCACACATGGCAGAGCGCGTCGAGGAATTTGCATTCAGATTGGGGGTGGCATGCTCCACACCTGGTGTATTGGTACTGTGATTTCTGGCGTTGGTCCCGTTCGGACCAAAGTCGATGGACCTCTTTCTCGTCGCTGTCTTACGACGAGTCAAGGTCCTCGTGGTGGGCCGTTTCTAGCTGTCCCTCTGACTGAGGTGAAATGTCACTGGCTCGTTGGCGAACTGGTGCGTGTGTGCGGCGCATTTGGGCAGCCGACTTCCTGGTTGCTTCTGCTGCAGGAGATTCAGCTATGGCGTCTTTAAGGGTAATGTCATCCTTTGCCATTAATTTACTCTGAGTGCCTGATGCATCTAATCCCAGAACAATTCAGTCTCTTAGGGCTTCTTCTAAGTCAATAAACTTGCATAGGCCTCCCAGATTCCGGAGATCCGTGATGAAATCAGCAACGCTTTCGCCCTTCCGCTGACTTCTCTGATAGAATTCATGCCTTCTCACGAGCGTTGGCATGGTCGGTGCGTAGTGAGCCCTTAGGAGTGGTTCGAGGACGTCCCAGTCCATAGACTTTACTTCTGCCGGTTTTGCTAGTGCCTTGGCCATCTTGAATACGGTTGTCCCGCAATGAGTTAGGAATACCGCTCGTTTCTTTCCGGTAGTGGCATCCTTTAAATTGTTGGTTTCCAGAAACATCTGGAAGCAATCCATATATGAGTCCCAGTCTTCTTGTGCCGGGTCGAATGGAGCGGGTGGTATGACGCCACCGGACATGGTTCCGCCGTTGGTGCGTTTCAGCCACGTGCTCGGTTATGGTTCTTCGTCGTTCAGCAAGCTCTGATGTCTCCACATCCCATCCTCGTCCCCAGTGTTATGTTCTGAGCATGGGTGCAAGGATGGACACGAGCCAGTGAAATAGTGAACTTCAAACTCTTTATTTACATGTGAAACAGCTCAGCCCGATGGCCACGATGGGCCCCTTTATATAGGCAACTCTTAACTTATTTAACCAATGAAACACAGGGAGCGTTAGCTCCATTAACCAATGGGAGAGGCTCGTTAATAGCCAATCAGATTCTTCTGAACGGATCAATCTGATGTTGCTATTATCGGCCAATCAGAAGTGCAGGGCCTGAACCCTGCACTTTACTCCAAGCTCTTAATGATCTTTATTAAGCATTTATTGATTCACAACAGATAGTAAAACTATTTCACAAAAACACTGCTTAGTACAAATGGAGAAAATGACCACAGCTCTTTAACTGGGCCTGGAAACTGATAATTAATGCAAGCAGATCACATTAGATATTCTTAAATACAAGGTCTTCCAAGATAAGTGTAATAAATATCTTATCAAAGAACTGCAGTGTTTGAAAGAGCTTTTAGGACATTCCCTATTGTCCAATCCTCATACAATATAGACCAGAATCAAGAAATAAAGAACCTATTATAAAAATTTACCTGACAAGATTTGATCACTTACCCTCAGTAAGTGGTGAGATTCACATTTTTTTACTACCGGTTCTGAGGGCAAGGTGTGGCTTGGTAGGCATGGCTTGGTGGGCGTGGCAGGGGAGGGATACTGCAAAATCTCCATTCCAGTGATGGTGTTCAAGTTTTTTGTTTACTACCGGTTCTGTGGGCGTGGCTTGAGGGGCATGGCAAGGGAAGGATACTGTAAAATCTCCATTCAGAAGTGGTATTTGCCACTTCTTTGAACTACTCAAAATTTCCGCTACCACTTCTCCAGAACTGGTCAGAACCTGCTGAATACCACCTCTGCTCCATTCCCTCCCAAATCCAGGGGAAGGATACTGCAAAATCTCCATTCCCATCCCACCCCACTAACCTGCTTTCCAGGTCCATTCTCCTATGCAGGGCAACAAAAGAAGACCCAGCTGATCAGCTGGGACTTGAGAGGCAGAGAATAGATGGGGGCAGGGCCATTCAGAGGTGGCATTTGCCAGTTGTCCAAACTACTCAAAGTTTCGGCTACTGGTTCTCCAGAAGTGGTCAGAACCTACTGAATGCCACCTCTGCTTTCAGTCAACAAGTGTTCAGTTTATGTATGTTGAATGTGTATGCACGTACACACATACTTCAGTTTATCTCCTGTTATTCTGTATGTTCATTACTCAAGGTATCTAACAACATTAAAAAATAACATAGAAATACAAGGTAAAACAATTCCACATGTACTAATATCATTCATACTCAAATGGGTATCTAGAAAGATCTTATGTGAAGTTAAGCAAAGTATGGCTATTCAAGTGACAACCTAAGTTCACAATTTTGTAAGTTTAGTCTCTAGACAGTGAATAAAACAAGTTGTTTATTTTACAAGTCTGTTGCTTTATATTCTGAACATTAATTGAAAATTCCACAAAGCAAATATTTCAATATAAAACCAGCATATTAAAGCCTAGATATGATTTTAGAATTGAAGTATCTGGTGTTTTATTCAGTTGCTATTTCTATACAAGTAGCAAACAATTCAAGTTATTATGTCAAGTGCATTTTACAAAAAACAATTATACAAAAAAGGTCAGATTTTCAACAGAATTGCAACAGCTGTTTTCCTTTTTTCAAATCAATATGCTACCAGGAGTAAATCTAAAAGGAAACAGTATGTGTTTCTTTACCAAATAAGTACAATATTAACCAAGCATGTCCCAAAACTAACAGAGAAACAATGCTGACTACCTTTAGTGATGATACAGATTTATTAGCAGGCGCCTACTGCAAAATAATGTATAGATTGTAATCTTCTACTTATAACAGTTCATTTGATGTTTGTTTGAAGTTACAACAACACTGAAAAAAAAGACTTATGACCACTTTTCACACTTATGACCATTGCAACATATCCATGGTCAAAATTCAGATGCATGGCATATTTATTCATATTTATGATGGCTATAGTGTTTTAGGGTCATGTGATCAACTTTTGTGACCTTCTGACAAGCAACGTCAATGGGGAAGCCAGATTTACCTAAAAACTACATTACTAATTTAACAATTCCAGTGATTCACTTAACAGTTATGGCAAGAAATGTCATAAATTGGAGCAAAATTCACTTAACAACTGTCTTGCTTAGACACAGAAATGTTGGCTCAATTGTGGCCATAAGTCAAAAACTACCTATATTACTCTTTTGTTCCAAACCTGTTTGGACATATTTCCAACCACTGAGTAGATAAATGAGTTATTAATACAATAAAACTGGACTGAAGAGATGTTTATTAAAAAAGAAAGCCCATCATACCTTATCTTTTTTCCCAGTGACTTTCAAGTATAAAGTTAATGTTAGATTATAACAAAAGATAAAAACATTTCAAGAAATCATAAATTATAGCACTTAGGTTAAGATGGAAATGTCTGAACTAGATATGCCCCTTTTACATCTCTGTATTGATAGGGAAAGTTTAAAGAAGAACTGTTTTAATACTTGGTTGAATGTGATTATTGTATTTTGTTTGATCAAGTTTTATCTCTGGGACTATACAAAATTTTCAAGTTCATAAAAGGCTGTAGTATTCATATGAATATTACATTCCTCTTCAATCTTTCGATATCAAGATGGAAGAATCAAATGTATATGGAGTATAACTAGACACATCCCATTAGACCTGCATGCTTCTAAGAGTTTATGAATTAAGAAAACAGCTTAAAATGACCACAAGTGTTCCAGAAAAGAAAAGAAAGAATAGAAATTCTCCAAGCTCTACCATCTTCTGATAAACATTTAGAACTTTTAAAAACCCATTTACCTACCCAAAATCTGCTTAATACTGCTGGCATTAATTCTTATTCGATAGTATTGGCATGAATCATGGTTTTTTTCCCTAACATACCAAACAATCAGGAGTAACACAATATACTGTCTATTATTCTTCGGAATTTATAGCTCTACCCTTTAATATAATAGCCTGCCAAGATGCAAGTAAAAGATGAGGGTAAAGATTCCCCTTGCACATATGTGCTAGTTGTTTCCAGCTATAGGAAACAGTGCTCATCTCTGTTTCAAAGCTGAAGAGCCAGTGCTGTCTGAAGACATCTCTGTGGTCATGTGGTCAGCATGACTAAACCAGAGGTGGTATTTAGCAGGTTCTGACCAGTTCTGAAGAACCAGTAGGGAAAATGTTGAATAGTTTGAGTAGAACTGGCAAATACCACCTCTGTCTGGAGATTTTACAGTATCCTTCCCCTGTCATGCCCATCAAGCCATGCCCACAGAACTGGTAGTAAAAAAAATTTGAATCCCACCACTGGAATAAATGCCGAAGGGGCATCCATATTTTTCTACTTGCATTTTTTACATGCCTTCGAACTGCTAGGTTGGCAGAAGCTGGGACAAGAAATGGGAGCTCACTCTGTTACGTGGTGCTAGGGATTCGAACCACTGAACTGCTGACCTTTTAATCAACAGGCACAGTGTCTTAACCACTGAGCTACCACATCCCTTAGATGCAAGTATTAAAAACTCAAAACATTCCATGGAAATTGCAGTCCCAACACTCAGTGGGAAATGTGAATGAAATGATTAAAAAATGGTCACGATACACACATTTCAGAAAAATATATATTTTAATGGATATTTGATCAGACAATGTGAACCATGCAAGTGAAAGGCAAGAACCTCACCTCCCATTGTTCCTGGTCCGCTTGGTTCTTCAACTGAATTTTCCAGTCTTCGGTGTTTGGTTCTGCACAGTGGTGCATTGTTAAAATGACAGGCCGAGTTAGTAATGCTCCTGGAGGCCCACAGCTCACTACAGGGGTCAAAAGGGTTTGACAATCTTCTACTGGTGGCCTGAATGGATTATAAAGGAAGAAGAAAATATACATTCATCAGGTACCATTGTAATTGATTCATTATAAACCCTGTTATTATTTAGCCCTGAACTGATATCAAAGAGAAGTTTGGTGTTATTTATTATTAAAACGATAATATATTAACAATTATTTGTGCTTAAAATCATTGCAAATGAATAAGAAAGAAAAACAGAAAAAAACAGAGGGAAAATAACTCTCAAGTTATGGCAGGCAATTTATGTGACGATACATTGGTAAAAAAATCAATTAAAGAGTATGCTGCTATACACTCTATAGCAAATTTAAAGTAGTAATTCCTCTGTATTTTATTTATTTATCCTTGTAAATGACATTACTTTCACCACATATTCAAGAATTCATGTAACATCTTGTTAACTGAGGATAATATAGGAACATATAGCTGAACATGTGAGCTGAAAGAGGACAATCTATTGAAATTAAATGCAGAATAATTCAGGATTAACACAAGTTCTTTGTCTTAATTTTTTTTACAGTTTATGCTGAAATTAAAAATAAAAATAATTAGTGATGTTATAACTCATCAAGTCATCATGTTTTTTTCAGTTTTTTCTCCCTTCCTTTCAACTCATTCACTCTTCCTTATATATTAGTTTTGCACTTTGACCCTTATTCTTTGTCTCTATAGAAGGCCAAACATCTCAAACTATTACTGGTAACCAACTCTATATTAAATCTAGAATCCAATCATTATTAGTGATCTACAGACTACTTATTATCTTTCCAATAGTATCTGTCCATTTTAGAAGGTCTGCTTTTATTTTCCCATACTTGGTAAATCTTTTATCAAAGTATATCAATACATCCCCTTGTTCAAATTTCTCCCATTTCTATAATGCACCTGTGCACACGCACACATACAGACATGTAACTATAAAATCACTTGATTTTCTTTGTCAAACACATCTACATTTGTTCTTTGACACATGAATTTTCAGCTTCACACTCCTTGCTACAACATACAAATATTCTATTGGACATTCATTGCAAATCATTCAGATTTCAGCCAGCAAAATACATGGAAAAGTACATGTGCATTATATCTGCAGCCAACACACCTCGAATGTCACAAGAACAATTGCTTATACATTCTCCCGCTTGGGCGGGAGGTTGGACTAGATGACCTACAAGGTCCTTTCCAACTCTGATTATGTGTTAAATCTGTTACACCATACAGCAAGGAGACATGACAAATCGTTGTCTTACTTGTTCTTTGTGCCAAGCAATTTCTAAAGCATTCTCATTGTCAGCTAAGCTTTGCCTTTAAATCACTTTTATCATATTAGCAGGCAAATTTAAAACTCATATCACACAAAGCATTCCATATTCTGGGCCTAATCATTTTATCACACATACAATATCTTTTTTCATCAACTTTCCATTCGTTCTTCAAGATTAATCTGCCTTATAATAGAGGATTTATACTTTTGTTTCCTGAAACAAAGCAAAACATTATGCAGATTTCTACAAATTCTTCATGCAAAAATTCACCCTAGCAATAATGCAAATATTTTCTTAATTGAAACCCTCAGTTTGAGCCAGAAACAGTAATACGAGGCTGCCACTAATCATAAAACCTAATCTAATGCTCATCCTCATGCTAAAATTATGCAGAGGCATACTGCTTGATTACTCAGCTGATCGCTCATGCTGTCAGTAGGAGCAGCTAACCAAGATAGGAAATCTGCCTGCAGTTTGTTTAGCATTATGTGTAACCTGTGATGCCTTGTTTGTCCCTCTACCCAAGCCAGAAATAAGAAGCTGGGGGTGATGGGGGACAGAATCAAATTAGAATTCAGGTTTCAGTTTCTTAAAGAATAATCCAAAATCACTAATTTGAGGCCTCAGTTAGAGACTATCAAGAGGAGTCAAGTATAAGATTTGAGTTGGGAGATTTCTGCTAATGCAGGTTTTTGTGTCGATGTTCTATATTGCACTCTATAGAAGGATATTTTGATTGACTGATTGACTGATTGATCTCTATGCTGCAGAACTCATAAAGAGTCATTGTAGCATATGAGCTATAGTGCCATTCAGGTATATTTTATAGTCTTATTCAGATATATTTATAATTCTTCCCATCTTTCCCCCAGCCAGCACTAATCAAACGATATTAACTGCAGAAAAGACTTGTGTATTTGATACCAATACACACAAGAGAAAAAAAACTACATAGACTTCTTCATTAGGAAAAACCCTGTCAGCTGGTGCTCCATTCAAAATCCAAGAAAGAAATACTTAGACTCCTTTAATCAGAGAAAAGATATCTTTTGCTAGAAATCAAGTGGTTAGCAACAAAATAATTCTGAATCTGAGAGAATGGGCACATAAATCACATATACAAAGTAATGGCAACGTTCCCACCCCCAATAGTTCAATTGGCTCATCCAAGTTGTGTATATCATCATGTGAGTATCTCCAGGTGGTGATAAGGCCTCTGTCCGTTGACCTTGACATATTTTGATAAAGAGTTGCAGCTGTGCATAGCATAGGATAGAAACCTCAGCAAGAATCTACCCCGCCCCCAGCTTATACAGTTCTGATTTGTAACATCTCCAGCTCATTTCCCATAACCATTTTCCCCTCCTCCCCCGTTACTTATGACAGCCGAAAGATGCAAAGCAAAGGGAGAAAATCTTGAAGGCTGACAAACCCTCACAATGCAGTGTTGTGGCTCATGTGGTAACTGAGATACCTTCAACAGTTTTACTCTTGCAGACAGTTCTTCTCTACAAAAGTCTGTATCTATAGAGCAACGCTGCCTGGAAATTCTTGTGAACTTCCTATGATAAATATCCCAAATATTGAATGGGGCTCATGAAACTGAAGTCAATCTCTTCTCTTCTCTTCTCTTCTCTTCTCTTCTCTTCTCTTCTCTTCTCTTCTCTTCTCTTCTCTTCTCTTCTCTTCTCTTCTCCTCTCCTCTCCTCTCTTCTCTTCTCTCTCTCTCCTCTCCTCTCCTCTCCTCTCCTCTCTCTCTCTCCTCTCCTCTCCTCTCTTCTCTTCTCTCTCTCTCTTCCCCTCCCCCAGTAGCACTGTAGTCCAGGTGTGTGTGTACATGTGTGTGTGTGGGGGGGAGAGGGAATGAACTTAATTCATGAACATATTTTAGCCATAATGAGCCATTAAATGTTGTTTTTCTGTATAGATAAATATTCATTACTAGACACAGAACAAAGTAGAACTAAGTAAGCCATTTAAATATTTCAATTCTGTTGATGCCTCGTTATTCATATTTTGCAACACAGATTTAAAATGGTCATAACAGTAGACTGTCTGAGTAGAAAAATGTAAAATATCTTCTGTTATTCTAGGGTAGTTCTTATCTGCATGCTAAAATCTAGGATTATGTTACAAATGCAGTTAGTATCAGGAAATGTCACAAATGCATCTTCACCAGTGTAAATGAAAAGTGTATTAAAAATACCCATAAATTGTTGTTATTGTACCTCCAAGATTTTTAATGACCCCATTTCCCATTTTCATAGACTTATGACTTAGGTTATTCATACCACAAGATTTCAGGTGGTGCTTTCTATTCTCATTAGTATGCATTAAAATAGTTTAAGAAATAATAGCTGTGAACTCCAGCAATGAATGACATTGCTTCTTTTAAGAAGCATAAACCAGAATAAATTTTTAATGGGCAGGGAATGGTTTATAGTAATCTGCTGTTGGTTCCTCAGAAATATGTGGTGAATGTCATGTACAACTTAAGATGACATTCACTTACGCACTACAATTACCTATGTTACATCTCTTAACACTTGCTAGGAATCTTTTTTCCCCCTATGTATTTATCCTAGAAGGCATCATTATTATATTAAGCATTCATCTAGAAAATCAAATTCAGTAAACAGTTATTACGACTTTTCCCAAGAAACTTGGTGTCTGTAGTTATGGTTTCTGAGAACGCTATTAATGATTCTCTTTAATCTAAATTACAATATTGGGTTTTCCTCAGAAAAAGCCATGCTGGCAAATTAGTATGCTTGCAGAAATTTTGTAGCATATATAATTCTGAATGAAAACAGGTTTCATTATTTCAATTGTGTCCTCTTTGTTATTATGCCAATTATTTGGTTTGCTGGAATAAAATACTATACTTTGATTAACACCAAATTTAAAGGTGGTGGTAGTGGAAAGAATACAGAGTGAAAGAATTGAGATGAATAACCATAGGAGCAGATGATTATCCTTTCAAGCATACTTTGCAAATTTTAAACTTTTTGGTATTTTACTGAAGTTTTACTTCATGCAAATGTTTATACAAATGTATTGTCTCCTCCAAATTGGCATGATCAAAAATATTTTGGGCAGCCTCCGCCAATCCTACATTTGTACTTCTTTCTTTTGCCCAGAAATGCCATGTGTTAGATTTTTTTTAAAAAAATATTATTATTTTCTTATAACAAATATTAAGTTGAAAGAACAATGCCAGATTATTGTAGGTGGCAAAAATACCCAAACTGCACCAGTAACAGAAAAATCAACATTACATAAGAACTAAAAAAAAGAAATGTGAAGATATTATAATAGAAACTGTTGTTATGTGTCTTGATAATTAGAACAAAACTTTATTCATTTGATATTAATCATTTACTTGAGACTTCCACAAATTGACACTCAACATAATTTTGGCCAAGAAAGTACATATGTAGATCTATTGTTATTATTGTTCACAACACAAAAAATGCTTTCTGGATCCATCTAATCTACTATTGCCAAAATGTATTCAGAAAATACATAAACCTAAACATATTTCAGATACTCTTTCAGAAAAAAAAAAAAACTTATACAAGATAGGATGATAGCAGAGATGTCACACTGAACTTGCAAAATTATCCTTGCCTCAGAATTATTTTCTGAAAAGAGCAAAACAGGATTGTGCAGTGTCAGGGAGGAATACATACATTTCATGAAAATAATGTAAATACATCTTGCAATCCAGTCCTGAAGATTTAGCATAATGAGCCATTACATGTAATGTTGTTTCTACATTGACACATATTCATTATCAGACTGTGCATAGTGAAACTCTAAAGCATCAATGTTTTGAGAGCATTACTTATCTTTCCCTAAATCTCCTTATTTTAAAATTCCGCAATCCAGCTAATGCCTCTAAGTTTATATATTTCATTCTCTTCTACTAATACTGTAGAATTCATCATTAAAAGTAAGAGCCTAATTTCACATGAATCTGTATAGTCCCTCCTTTTAAAACCTTTTAGATTGATTATCAGCATGCCATATGGCAGCAAATTCCATATTTAATTTTATTTATATTTTTGTTACATTTATATGACCTCCCATCTTGCAATAGCGACTAATTTAAAAATCAGTACTGTTACGTACTTGGACATGGGTTGGAGTAAATGGAGACAGCCTCTGAATAGTGACTTTTAGCTCTTTATTAGCATAGTGACTTCTCAAAACAACAACAGTGAACTCTGCCTTATATAGGCAACCCTTGTAAGAATTGTCCAATAGTGAGCAATGAACGCTAGCTCTTTTAACCAATAAGAATCCTCTGTTAAGGGCCAATCAGATTCCTCAGAACTAACCAATCCGATCTGGCCGCCTAACAGCCAATCAGAAGTGCAGGGCCAGAACCCTGCACTTAACCTCAAGCTCATACTTTATTAACTATGGTACATACATAACACCCCTTCCCCCTGGCTTCTTAATTATGGTGTAGTTATATAATCCTTTAAGTAGGATGGTTGTCTTTTAAGTCTTTCGGATTTTCGTTGGACTGGTTGATTGCAATCCTGTTGAGGTAGATTGTTGTTTGGCAGTGTCTCTGCTTCTTGCTCAGGTGCAATTACTTGTGGTGCAAACAATTCTCCATCCTGCTCCATTTCTTGAGTCTCACTTGATTGGTCGCTCTCTTCAAGCAGGTTCCCTGGAACGTCATCTTCTTCTTCTGTACCTCCCCCCCCCTCAGTTTGGTCATGGGAGAGTTGTTGACTGGCCGTTGTGAGTCGTGACCGTAATTGGTCTATATGCCATTTCCACAGTCTATTGTCACAGCATTTCACTACGTAGGATTTGGGACCGGTCACTCGCACTACTGTTGCCTCTATCCATAACGGGTCACCTGATAAGTTCCGTGCATAAATGCGGTCTGCTACCTGGAAAGTGCGACACCGGCCACTGGATCCTATTGGCTTTTCCAGTTCGTAAGCAGCGTGCAACCGGTCGAGGTGGGAACGGAGTCTTTGTCCCATCAGTAGTTCTGCAGGAGTTCTGCCGGTGACGCTATGTGGAGTTATGTGTTGCAAAAAGAGAATTTGGTTGACTTTGTCATTGATATTGTCATAGTCCATTTTTTGCAAAGTCTTTTTAATAAATTGGACCATGCGTTCCGCTCGGCCATTGGTCGCAGGATGCGCAGGCGAGGTGAGCACATGGCGGATGCCGCGGTCAGCGAGTTACTGCTCGAACATCAATGCCGTGAACTGTGGCCCATTATCAGACACCAGGACGTCAGGCAATCCGTGGGTTGCAAAGAGTCTATTTAGGGTCTTAATCACTGCCTCAGAAGTTGTGGCCATCATACAATGAACTTCTAACCAATTCGAATATGCGTCGACTGTCAGCAGGAAGGTATATCCTTTGGTTGGCCCCGCGAAATCCAGGTGGATTCTGGACCAGGGTCCACGTGGTGTTTCCCATTCAGTAGGCATGACTTTTGGTGGGGCGTTGCTGGTTTGTTGGCAACTGGTACACGCTTTGACCCACTGCTCGATTTGCCAGTCCATGCCCAGCCACCATGCGTAGCTTCGTGCGAGTGCTTTCATCTGCACGATGCCGGGGTGGCCCTCGTGCAGGGTTTGTAGTAGCGTCTTCAGGAGTCGTTCTGGGACAACGACTCTATCGCCCCAGATGACACAGCCTTTCTGTGAAAAAAGTTCAGTCTGTCTTGCTTTAAATGGCGCGAAGTCATCTGGGACTTGGTCCAATGGCCATCTGCGTTCTACCCATCCTAGGACTCGGGCTAGGGTGTGGTCTCGTTTGGTTTCTCTCGCGATGTCTCGGGTGGTCATAGGCGGCGAGTTGAGTGTTTCGATCTGCAACGTGGTTGCCATTGGTGCCCGGATCGTCGAGAGTCTCTGGAAGCAGTGCTCGGCTTAATACGTAGGCATGGGGAATGGCTTTCCCTGGTCGATATTGAAGGTGATAATTATAAGCAGTTAGGAATTCTGACCATCGGGTCATTCTAGGGGATAATATGTAGGGGGTTGGCTTGTCCCCGGCTATTATCCCTAGCAACAGTTTGTGGTCAGTTATAATGGTAAATGTCCTCCCATACACATATTCATGAAATTTCTTTATAGCGGCAACGATTGCGAGAGCTTCTTTATCAATTTGTCCATAGTTCCACTCTGCATGTGAAAGAGTTTTCGAAAAGTATGCAACAGGGGCTTCATTCTCATTAGGCAGTACATGACTCAAAATGGCGCCCACCCCGAAGGGCGAGGCATCGCAGGTTATAACTAGTGGTAAAGTCTCGTTATACTGCATAAGTACAGTCAGATGTGAGCAATTTTTTAACATTCCGGAACGCTTGTTCTTCCCGGTAACCCCATACCCACAATGCTTTATTATCTAATAATCGGTGTAACAGTTCAGCAACAGTCGCCTTGTGCGGTAATAATACATTATAAAAATTAATGAAGCCTAAGAATGCCTGGAGATCGGTCTTGTTACGTGGCCTGGGGGCATTTTTTATCGCCTTTAATTTACTTTCGGTAGGGTGGATGCCCTGGCTATCAATCCGATACCCTAGAAACTCAACACTGTCAGTATATAAGTGACATTTATTTTTTTTCACTTTAAGTCCTGCCTCTTGGAATTTTTTAAGAACACTTTTCAAACGATCTTGCAAGATTTTTTTGGTAGGGGCCGCAATTAATACGTCATCAAAATACGGAACCACGCTCTTGATTCCCTGTAACAACCTTTCCATGAGGCTTTGGAATATCCCCGGGGCCACACTAACCCCAAATTGCAATCGAGTACATTTAAAAGCACCTCTGTGCGTTACAATTGTTTGGGCCTGAGCCGTCTTTTCATCCACTGGTAGTTGTTGATAAGCTTGAGCTAAATCTAATTTAGCGAAAACCTTTCCACCCCCCAAGGAATGGAGGAAGTGCTGCCCACCGGAACTGGATACGCATTCTGCTGTAGGGCGTGGTTTAAAGTGGCCCGGTAGTCCCCACAAATTCGGATTGACCCATCTGGCTTAATGGGCGTTACAATAGGGGTTTCCCATGGAGAGTGATCGATGGGCTTCAACACCCCTTGAGCAATTAACTTATCGAGTTGTTCGTTGATCTTAGCTTTAAGAGTGAATGGAACTCGACGGGGCTTCAAGCGAAGTGGGGCTACTTTTGGATCTAAACTAAATGAGATTGGGGTCCCCTTATACTCGCCTAAACAGTCCGCGAAGACGTCACTGAACTCAGAAACAAGGTCTTCCTCCCACTCACAACCACCGACTTGGTTCACGCCGGCCACCTCGATGCCTAGTGGCGCGAACCATTGGAGGCCTAATAGACTAGGCCTATCTCTGTCGATGATCGTTAGAGGTAAGTACACTGTATGTTTTTTGAAGGAGACTCAGACTCGGCAGGACCTGACCACAGGGATTCGATTTCCTTGGAAGTCCTTGAGGATGAGGCATTGAAATTGGAGGTCTTGGCGTTGGATTGTGGGGATAAGTTGCTTGAGTGTCTTCCAAGACACCATAGAGAGGGACGATCCCGAGTCGACCTCCATGTGGCAAGGCTGGTTCTCGATGGCTACCGTGACTCGAATTTTCTTAGTGTCCATAACTGAGGCGTGACCTATAGTTATAGTATGGTGAGCCTCTTCCTTTTGCAAAGTGTGATTTCTGTTGGAGTGGTTTACCGGTTCTCGCCTTACAGGACAGTTTCCTGTCGATTGGCGATAGTTGGCCCCTTTTGAGGCCTGGCTGGGTCCTGGTAAGCTGCGGCAGACCCGGCTGATGTGGCCTCGTTTCCCACACTCATGGCAGAGTGCGTCGCGGAATCTGCATTCGGCCCTGGCATGGTTTGCTCCACAGCCAGCGCAAGGGCGTAAGGGCTTAGGGCGAGGATTCCGGTCGGACCGCATTCGATGGACACCTTCTTTGTCACTGTCTGATGACGAAGAGAGGTCCTCGTGGTGCGTCGTAACGAGCTGCCCTTCTGAGTTGGGTAAGATTTTGCTGGTCGGTTGTGTTGCCGAAGTGCGGCTTCACCGTAATTGTGCAGCCGACTTTTTGGTCGCCTCCGCAGCCGTGGCTTCGGCAATGGCGTCAGCAAGGCTGATGTCGCCTTTCACCATCAGCTTGCTCTGCACGCCTAGCGCATCTAATCCCAGAATTACTTGGTCTCTTAGTGCTTCTTTTAAATCGGCGAACCCGCAGAGGCCTCCTAAATTTCGGATGTCTGCCACGAAATCGGCCACACTCTCTCCTTTTCGCTGATTCCTTTGATAAAACTCGTGGCATCTCACGAGTGTAGGCACAGTTGGCGCGTAATGATCTCTCAGGATGGGTTCGAGGTCGTCCCAGCTCATGGATTTCACTTCTCGAGGTTTGGCAAGTGCTTTTGCCATTTTAAAAACAGCCGGGCCATAGTGCGTCAGGAACAGTGCCCGCTTTTTTGCTGGTGTGGCGTCCTTCAAATTATTCATCTCAAGAAACATTTGGAAGCGATCCATGTTGGATTCCCAATCCTCTTGGGTTGGATCAAACGGAGCGGGTGGTACGATGCTGCTGAACATGGTTCCATTATTGGCGTCGTCTTCCACGTGCTTGGTCTTGCTTCCTGACTTCTTAGGTTCAGACGTCTCCAAATCCCATCCTCGTCGCCAGAGTTACGTACTTGGACATGGGCTGGAGTAAATGGAGACAGCCTCTGAAAAGTGACTTTTAGCTCTTTATTAGCATAGTGACTTCTCAAAACAACAACAGTGAACTCTGCCTTATATAGGCAACCCTTGTAAGAATTGTCCAATAGTGAGCTATGAACGCTAGCTCTTTTAACCAATAAGAATCCTCTGTTAAGGGCCAATTGGATTCCTCAGAACTAACCAATCCGATCTGGCCGCCTAACAGCCAATCAGAAGTGCAGGACCAGAACCCTGCACTTAACCTCAAGCTTATACTTTATTAACTATGGTACATACATAACAAGTACAATACAGTAACTCAAAATGAAAATGAAAAACGAACAACACTAAACATGAACAAGTAAAAAAAGAACAAAACAAAAACCTATGTGTTATAACACCTTACTTTTATTTTTAATCTCAGCATAAACTGTGAACCAAATTAGGACAAAGAACTTACTGCGTTATTCTGCATTTAGTTTCAGTACACTGCCCTGAGTCCAATATTTTCAAAGATAAAAACATTTTCCTTTCAGCTTATGTATGTTCCTATATTAGATAGACTTTGAAAAAATGCAAAGAAGAGCAAGATGATTAAAGGCCTGGAGACAAAAACATATGAAGAATGATTGCAGAAATTGGGTATGGGTAGTCTAGAGAAAATAATGACGAGGGGTGACATGATATGCAGTGTTCCAATATTGAGGAGCTGCCACAAAGAAGAGGTGGTCAACTTATGTTTCAGTGCACCAGAAAGCAAGAAAAGAAGCAATAGATGGAAACTAAATCAAGGAGGGAAGCAACCCAGAATTAAGAAGAAGCTTTCTAACAGTGAAAACAATTAACCAGTGGAAAGCTTGCCTTCAGAACTTGTGGATGCCACCTATCTGAAATGCTATAGGGCCTTCCGCTTGAGCAGAAGGGCTGGACTAGAAAACTTTCAAGATCCCTTCCAGCTTTATTCTGATTAAATATATGTCCTTACCAGTGATGGATTCAGGTTTTTTTTTACTACCGGTTCTGTGGGCATGGCTTGGTGGGCATGGCATGGCAGGGGAAGGATACTGTAAAATCTCCATTCCCTCCCCATTCTAAGGGAAGGTTACTGCAAAATCCATTCCTTCTCTACCCCATTAACTTGCTTTCCAGCTCTGTTCTCCTGTGCAGGGCAACAAAAGAAGACCCAGACAATCAGCTGGGGTTCAGGAGGCAGAGAATAGATGGGGGAGAGGCCAGTCAGAGGTGGCATTTGCCAGTTCTCTGAACTACTCAAAATTTCCGCTACCAGTTCTCCAGAACTGGTCAGAACCTGCTAAATACCATCTCTGCTCCTTACTGTCCTACATCCAAGTTAAAAAAAATAGTTTGAACATTGTAATTTTCCCATCTAGGAGAGTTATTTAAGCCCCTAAGGCATTAATTACTTTTTTTGCAACTCTACCATATCCCTTTTTAAAAGACAGTAACCAAGTTAGCATTATAATTGTGATTTCCATTTGAAAGGCCAATGTTTGTTTCTTAAAAGCAACATGGGTGCTTTTATTTAATCTATCACTACAAAAGCAGAGGGGAAAAGCACAAGGTCAAACATGTACCATAGGCAATCAACAGTGTATTTGTGTGAAAGTACATTTGAGGTGGGCTGAGTGTGAAGAAATTGTAGCTGTGATGACATATTAGACATGGATTGAATAATAGATCCTACCTTCATGCAGCAAATATAGGGACAGCATTTATTTAAAATTCAACCTGCCTTGGAAGTTAGGCTTATGAAGATGGTGGGAATAATAGTACTTTATGAAATAACTGGCAAATAGTCACACAGTCAGACCTTTGTTATAATTCCCCATTTCCAAAACATAAGTGACATATTTCTCTTATAATTAATTTTCGGAAGCAATTAGTTTAGGGATAGAGAACAGATTATCAGATTATAGAAGTGCGTCTACCTGCAGCTGAGAACAGAACAGGCTGTGTCACTGGAGAAAGTAAGTGAAAGCTGAAATGATCAGATTAAAATGTAAGGTTTTTTGGATCCACTGTTGTAAAATTGAAGTGTTCAAAATACACATCACCTTCAGTAGTCCTTGTTCAATGAATACTTGTTCAGCAATTGTTCAAAATTACAGCAGTACCATGGTCCATGGTCACATAATTGCGATCTGGCTCACACTTATAATGGTGGCACCATTCTGCAGTCATGTGATTGCTCTTTGTAATCTTCTCTGCCGGCTTTCCACCAGCAAAGTCAATGATGAAGCTACCAAGGAAGGGCACAAGTCCTTCGGGTAAGTCTTCCCCACCTGGCAGCAATCATCCCTGGCTCTGCCATACTCAGGATGCAGCTTGTGCATCCTCCCCTCTCTGGCAGCAACCATTCCTTTGCCTCCCAACACTCCATTCAATGTTTACATTTGTGCATTCTCATTTCAGATGCTGGGAATAACACAGTTGGAAGGGATCTTGTAGGCCATCTAGTACAATACCATGCTCAAGTAGGGGACCCTGTATCATTTCTGACAAGTGGCTGTCCAGTCTCTTCCTGGAAGCTTCCAGTGATGAATCTCCCACAACTTCTGAAGGAAAGCTGTTCAACTGGTTGATTGTTCTCAAAGTCCGAAAATTTCTCCTTATTTCTAAGTTGAATCTCTCCTTGATCAGTTTCCATCTATTATTCTTTGTCTGGCCTTCAGGTGCTTTGGAAAATAGACTGTTCCTCTACTCTCTGTGACAGCCCCTCAAATATTGGAACACTGCTATCAGTGTTCACCCCATCAGTGTTCCTTCTCCTCACTAGACTAGCCATGCCCAGTTCCTGCAACTGTTTTTCATATGTTTTAATCTCCTGTCCCCTGACCCTCCTAGTTGATCTTCTCTACACTCTTTCTAGAATCTCAACATCTTTTTATAGTGTGGTGATCAAAACTGGATGCAGTACTCTAGGTGTGGCCATACTAAGCCTTTATAGATCAATACTAGAACCTCACCTGACCTTGATTCAATCTCTTTGTTAATGTAATTTAGGATTGCGTTGCCTTTTTTGGCTTCTGCCATATACTGCTGGCTCCTTTAACCCCTTTAACAACCTGCATTCCTTGCTTAATGGCAGGACTAAGGAATGCCAGAAGTGCTGTCACTAAGCAATGAGGTCACATGACATTATGCTTTACAACCTTATGACAGAGTGATAGAAATGTCAGAGCGAATTATTATCATTAAGTAAGGACAACTTGCACGTAAGGGAATGAGATGCAGAATATAAAGTTTGAATGGTAGAGAATACCATCCTATTCCATTCTTTCCCCTGGCCTGGGGAATGTACCCTTATATCTGCAATTTTCCTTCATTATTTTGATACTGCTGCCAAATAGCAATTAACTACTCAAGCTGTTCAATTAACTGTCTAGAATCACACTGTGAGTGAGAGAGGTGGTAACTATATTTGACAAATAAAAAACAAACAAACAGCTCAAGTGAAATATTTCATCACTTGCTCCTGTCAATAGAGAAGAGAGATCATTCCCTCAGTAAGGTTTGTCAGTTTGCTCGCAAACTATTTTATGGCCTCAGCATCTTTTCAGGTTTGCCTCAGTCCAAGCAGATATGCTGATCAGAATGTTACATTAGCACATGCGGCCTCCTCCTTTCAGCAAGCATTCAAGCAAATGCAAGCAGCAGAATCTCTTTTACCTCACGTTCTCCTTTCGGTGAACCGTCACATACATTTCATAAACTCTCCCCTGAGGAATCGCCCCAGCAGGAATCAGCAAACTTACTCCTATAGAACAAGATGACAAAAGAGAGAGAGAGAGAAAGAGAAAGAGCTGAAGCAAATAAAAGAGAAGGGAGAAACTGCCTGAACTTTTGAATAATATGCTTTTTTGGAGATTGACAGGATTTTACCAGGACTCTTGAAATAGAAATGGGATTTTTACAGCCATCTTAATAGATGTAGTTTTCTGACTTGTTGGTGCCTCAGTGTTTTCCTTCTGCATTCTAGGAGTCTGAAACTGTTTTTATTTTATTTAAGAAATGAACAGATGGTTATACTGCTGCTTAGACTGTAAAAATGAGGAGGGGAAAGCCCAGAGTTGCATTTACTATTCCAAACAGTAGTAATGGGATCATTGTTCTTGGCAATTCTTATTTAATGAAACTTGGAAAAAAGGGCAATAAAACATTGCTCATGAAACAACAGTAGTCTCTTTCATGTTCCTGAGGATATCAGCTTTATCTGGTCATTATTCACCATTTAGATGAACCAATGTAAGTCTGGTTACAGAATAGGGAATATTCATTGACCTTTTTTATTACCAGCAGCTTGGAATATTTGTTAGAGTGTAGCTTAAAACACAGCCTGTAAAAGTATGCTGTCAAAATGCAATTAAATTGTATCATTTAAGATGATAGCTGCAAAATTAAAGGTACTGTTAAAATCTCTCAACTAGTTCTAGAATCCTTACCAGATCTTCTCCTCTTTAGGCAGGTGTGGTAGGGATACTAAAAATCCCAAACGTGCTTTTTTAAAAGTCAACAGGACTGTTTTTCATTGAAGATGTTTCCCTTCTAAATAAATTTATCTAAATCTAAATCTTCTAATCTAAGAAGCTATTTCAGTTTCAGTTCATTCAGTTTTTGCAACTGAAAAAGCTTCTTGAATGAGAAGTGAAATTTCTTGAAGAAAAACCAAAGTCTAGTTGCCTTTTGAAAAAGCACCTTTGGGACAACCATGACCAGGATGGCTGAGCATCTCCATAGTCATTTAGGGATCCTAAAGTTTCCATTGGTGAGCATTCTTGTTAGTTCAGGAAGCATTCACGTTTCCATTGGTATCCTTTCATTTCAGATATTCTAAATGGGAAGAAGAGCATCTGGGTGATGGGAGGAAAATGATGTGTTATCTCCATGACCCTGATCAATATATGCTTATGAGAATGTTTGCAAGCTCCAAGACAGAGAGATAAACAAGTAGAGAGTTTGCTAGGGGTTAGGTGCTGTCCTCATGACCATCCAGATTCAGACACCAACAAACTCCCTCAACATCATTCTTGGCCCGTTGGTCTTGCCCTGCTATGTTTTGTATATGCAGACTATGATATGGTCTCAGCAGCTAAATAAGCACATTAATTAACAATGATGATAATACATTGAATATTCCCTACCTTCCCTTTCTAAAACCCCTCCTGTATGGGAAGGTTCCCCCAAAATCCAGTAAGAACTTCAGTCCACCTAAGAGCAGTGGTGGTGCAGTGGTTAGGATGCAATATTGCAGGCCAACTCTATTCACACTGCCAGGAGTTCGATTCCTTCTATCCTAACCTACGGTTTTGACTCAGCTTTTAATTCTTCTTAGGTTAGTAAAATGAGGACCCACATTGTTGGGGGCAATATGCTGACTCTGTAAACTTGTTTAGAGAGGGCTGTAAAGCACTGTGAAGCGGTATATAAGTCTAAGTGCTATTGCTACCTTGTTCTATGTCACAACATCCCTTCTTAAGAGGAGACAGAACTTCACACGCAAATGAGTTCATTGGAATACCTGCAAATGGTCATTATAATTATGGAAGATAATTAATTTAATTCCACAATGCATTTTCTTCTTCATTATTGGGTTATTTCCCCCTATTTGACCTTCAAAGAGTTCATTTATCTTTAAAATATAAATAAATAAATTCTGAAGTTGCAAATGCAGAGAGAAAGAACTATTGTATTATAAACGTCTCCTTCTGACTGAGCTGGAGGAAACAAACAGAAATTTGAAATGGTTTTCTTTCTTATAATTAGTTTGTTCTTTTTATGTCAAGTGAGAACAGAACTCTTTTTGCCTTGAACTTCAAGGTTTTCTCCCTCTTCCCTCTTGTTTAATTGTGATACATGAAAGGGGAAAAAAGCCAAAGGGCTGAGCATCCTACTTGAAATAAGTTGACAGTTTAAGGTCTCTATCTGAAGGCAATGACTCAGAGTTCTGCATTTTTCTCCTTCAGAAGAAGTTATAAGTTAGTGAGAAGAATATGTATAATAGCCAAGTAAAATCAAATGAGAGAAAAATATTTCTCTGATTTAAATGTAGGATACAGCTTTCTATAATGATGCAAAATCTTTGCTAGAGTGGAAAAAAACAACAACCCACAATTCTGGAAATAACACAAGAAATGTTCTTTGAAAGCAAATGGGTGTAAATAATAATTTACCTGAGTTGGGTACAATCAGATGACCCCCAAGAGAATTGAAGGTCCCAAAAGCAGTGCACAATGGGTCTGTCTGCCGTGCAAGGCTCTGATTTTTAATGTTTAATGCTTCATTATCCAGTAGGGATTGGGTAATCTGTGGAGAGAGTTTGGATGAAAAATCCGACAGCTCATCCTGGGGTGTGACTGCACCTGAATTGTTGTAAACTTTGATCTTCAAGTTGGGCAGGGGATCCAGGATTGGAGAGTTGGTCATTGGAATTTTATCAGAGACGTCATGCAAAGCATAAACTGGGCCTCTGTACATAGCTGCTGCAGAAGTAAGGTCAGGAGGAACAGCTAGGAGATCTGTTTTAAAGAAGAAGAAGAAAAAAATGCAACATTAAGGTCAAGAAGCTATGGCCTCAACAACAGCATTCCCATCGGTCCCTGTCTGGATTTGATATGAATGAAACCCTCAGAGTTCTAGGACAACTTTGAACATACGGTGTTAAAAAAAATGGGCTCATAATCTACAGATAAAAGGTAACTTCTATTAGTCAGGAAAGGCTTCACTAAATCATGACTGAATCTCAGGTTTGGCTGCGGAACTTGAAATCTGAAAATGTTTGAAAATATTAAGCTGCTGCATGCAACCAAAATTATGTGAGTAGTGTTGTGTATGCAATATAATTAATAAAGTGTGAGCTTGGAGTAAGTGCAGGGTTCTGGCCCTGCACTTCTGATTGGCTGTTAAGTGGCCGGACCGGATTGGCCCGTTCCGGGGAATCCGATTGGTCCTTAACAGAGAGTTCTTATTGGTTATAAAAGCTAGCGTTCCTAGCTTGTTATTGGTTAAACGTTACAAGGTTTGCCTATATAAGGCGGGTTTTACTGATATTAAATGAGCAAGTCACGATGTAAATAAAGAGCTGAAGTTCACCGTTCAGAAACTTGTCTCCATTCTTTCTCGCCCATGCTCAAACTTAACACTGGCGACGAGGATGGGATTTGGAGACATCTGAACCAACGAAACTTCGAAGACCACTGAGCACGTGACAGACGACGCCAACAACGGAACCATGTCTGGCGGCATCATACCACCCACTCCATTCGATCCAACCCAAGAGGACTGGGAGTCCTACATGGATCGTTTCCAAATGTTCCTAGAGACGAACAATTTAAAGGACGCCACACCAGGAAAGAAACGGGCGGTGTTCCTAACACATTGCGGTCCAACCGTATTTAAGATGGCTAAAGCACTAGCCAAACCCCGAGAAGTGAAGGCCATGGATTGGGACGACCTCGAACCTATCCTGCGAGACCACTACGCTCCGACCGTGCCTACGCTCGTGAGACGCCACGAGTTTTATCAAAGAAGCCAGCGAAAAGGAGAAAGCGTGGCCAACTTCATAGCAGACCTCCAAAATTTGGGAGGCCTCTGCGGATTCACCGATCTAGAAGAAGCACTAAGAGATCGCATAGTTCTGGGATTAGATGCGCCAGGCGTCCAAAGCAAGCTGATGGCGAAAGGCGACATCAGCCTTGCCGACGCCATCACCGATGCTACTGCAGCGGAAGCAACCAAGAAGTCGGCTGCACAACTACGCCGAAACTGCACTCTGGTACCACCACCGGCCAGCGAAATCTTATCTAGTTCAGAAGGGCAGCTCACGACAACGCACCACGAGGACCTCTCTTTGTCATCAGACAGCGACGAAGAAGGGGTCCATCAACTGCGGTCCGACCGGGACCCTCACCCGAAGCCCTTATGCCCTTGCGCTGGCTGTGGAGCCAACCATGCCAGATCTGAATGCAAATTCCGCGATGCACTCTGCCATGAGTGCAGGAAACGAGGCCACATCGGCCGGGTCTGCTGCAGCTTGCCAAGACCCAGCCAGGCCTCAAAAGGGGCTAACTATCGCCAATCGACAGGACACCGTCCTGTAAGGCGAGAGCCAGTAAACCACTCCTACAGAAATTGAGCTTTGCAGAGAGAAGAGGCTCACCATACTATCACTATCGGTCACGCCTCAGCCTTGGACACTAAGAAAATCTGAGTAACGGTAGCCATCGAGAACCAGCCTTGCCACATGGAGGTCGACTCGGGATCGTCCCTCTCGATGGTGTCTTGGAAGACACTCAAGCAACTCATCCTCACAATTCAACGCCAAGATCTCCGTTTCCAACGCCTCATCCTCAAGGACTACCAGAGGAATCGAATCCCCGTTGTCGGGTCCTGCCGAGTCCGAGTCTCCTTCAAGAAGCACACAGCATACTTACCTTTAACGGTCATCGATAGAGATAGGCCTAGCCTACTGGGCCTCCAATGGTTCGCGCCACTCGGCATTGAAGTGGCCGGCGTAAACCGAGTCGGTGGCTGTGACTGGGAGGAAGACCTTATTTCTGAGTTCAGGGACGTCTTCACGGACAGCTTAGGCGAGTACAAGGGGATCCCGATCTCATTCAGCTTAGATCCAAAAATAGCTCCCATTCGCCTAAAGCCCCGTTGAGTTCCGTTTGCCTTAAAATCGAAAATCGACGAACAACTCGACAAACTGACAACTCAGGGGGTGTTGGAGCCCATCGATCACTCCCCGTGGGAAACCCCTATTGTAACACCCATTAAGCCAGACGGGTCAATCTGAATTTGTGGGGACTACCGGGCCACTTTGAACCACGCCCTGCAGCAGAACGCGTATCCAGTTCCGGTGGTGCAGCACCTCCTCCATTCCCTGGGGGGCAGGAAAGTTTTTGCTAAATTGGATTTAGCTCAGGCATATCAGCAATTACCAGTAGATGAAAAAACGGCACAGGCCCAAACTATTGTGACGCACCGAGGTGCCTTTAAATGTACCCGGCTGCAATTCAGAGTAAGTATAGCCCCGGGGATTTTTCAGAGCCTTATGGAAAGGTTATTGCAAGGGATTAAGGTCGTGGTCCCCTATTTTGACGATGTATTAATTGCAGCCCCTACAAAAAAAATCTTACAGGACCGGTTAAAATTAGTCCTAAAAAAATTCCAAGAGGCCGGTCTTAAGATTAAAAAAAACAAATGTAAATTGTGTACTGACAGTGTTGAGTTTTTAGGGTACCTGATTGATAGCCAGGGCATTCACCCTACCGAAAGTAAATTAAAAGCAATCAAAAACGCTCCCAGGCCACGAAACAAGGCCGATCTCCAGGCGTTCCTCGGCCTTATCAATTTTTATAATGTATTTTTACCGCACAAAGCAACTGTCGCTGAACCATTACACCGATTGTTAGATAAAAGAGCAAATTGGTTATGGGGTTACCGTGAAGAACAGGCGTTTCGAAATGTTAAAAAACTGCTCACTTCTGACTCTGTACTCATGCAGTATAACGAGACTTTGCCGTTAGTTATAACCTGTGATGCATCGCCTTTTGAGGTGGGCACCATTTTGAGCCACGTACTGCCTAATGGGAACGAAGCCCCGTTGCATATTTTTCAAAGACTCTTTCAAAAACGGAGCAGAACTATGGACAAATTGATAAAGAAGCCCTCGCCATTGTCTCAGCTGTGAAAAGATTTCACGAATACGTGTATGGTAGGGTTTTTACTATTGTGACTGACCACAAGCCTTTGTTGGGGATAATAGCCGGAGATAAGCCGACTCCCTACATATTATCCCCTAGGATGACCCGATGGTCAGAATTCTTAGCTGCTTATAACTATTGGCTGCAATACCACCCGGGGAAAGCCATTCCCCACGCTGACGCATTGAGCTGAGCACCGCTTCCAGAGACTCTCGACGATCCGGCACCAACGGTAACCATATTGCAAATCGAAGTGCTCAACTCGCTGCCACTGACCACCCAAGATATCGCGAGAGAAACCAAATGCGACCACACCCTAGCACGAGTCCTAGGCTGGGTAGAACGCGGATGGCCATTGGACCAGTTATCAGATGACTTCACTCCATTCAAAACTCAACAGACCGAACTCTTCTCCCAGAAAGGCTGTGTCATCTGGGGCGATAGAATCGTTATTCCAGAACGGCTCCGAAAAGCGCTGCTGAGAACTTTGCACGATGGCCACCCCGGCATCGTGCGAATGAAAGCCCTTGCATGAAGCTACGCATGGTGGCCGGGCATTGACAAGCAAATCGAACAGTGGGTTAAAGCTTGTCCCAAATGCCGAGAAGTCAGCAATGCCCCACCAAAAGCCATGCCTACTGAATGGGAGACACTACATGGACCCTGGTCCCGAATTCACCTAGACTTCGCGGGGCCAACCAAGGGCCACACCTTCCTGCTTACCGTCAATGCCTACTCCAATTGGCTCGAAATTCATCGCATGATGACTACGACCTCCAAGGCGGTCATCAAGATTCTAAACAGACTCTTTGCAACCCACGGATTATCAGACGTCCTGGTATCCAACAACGGCCCACAATTTACTGCACTAGCATTTGAGCAGTACCTCACTGACCGCAGCATCCGCCATGCGTTCACCTCGCCTGCGCACCCTGCGAGCAATGGCCGAGCAGAACGCATGGTTCAATTTGTGAAGAAAACCTTGCAAAAGGTAGACTACGACAACATTGATGACAAGGTCAACCAAATCCTCTTTTTGCAGCACATCACCCCACATAGCGTCACCAACAAAACTCCCGCTGAACTGCTATTGGGACGAAAGCTCCACTCCCACCTTGACCGGTTGCACCCTGCGTATGAACCAGAGAAATCACTAGGATCCAGTGGCCACTGTCGCACCTTCCAGGTAGGAGACCTGGTTTATGCAAAAAACCTATCGGGCGACCTGTTGTGAGTGGAAGCGACAGTAGTACGTGTAACCGGCCCTAGATCCTACCTCGTGCAATGCCTTGACGATAAACTTTGGAAACGGCATATCGACCAATTACGGCCGCGGCTTGCAGCGGCCAATTCGCAACTCCCCTATGACCAAACTAAGGGGGGGGAGCTACGGAAGAAGATGAAGCCCTAGGAAACCCATTCGAAGGAAACGACGATTTAATTGAAACTCAGGAAGTGGAGCCGGAGAAACGTCTGCACCTCAGGGAATCGAGGAAAATGTGGGCAACGACGTAAAAGTGAACTCTGAACCAGAGACAGCCCCACTGCCAGACAACGATCTACCTCAGCGAGATTGCAACCAGCCGATACAACGAAAATCAAAGAGACTAAAAAGACAACCGTCCTATTTAAGGGACTATGTAACTGCGCCCTGAACTAAGGAACCAGAGGGAAGGGGTGTTGTGTATGCAATATAATTAATAAAGTGTGAGCTTGGAGTAAGTGCAGGGTTCTGGCCCTGCACTTCTGATTGGCTGTTAAGTGGCCGGACCGGATTGGCCCGTTCCGGGGAATCTGATTGGCCCTTAACAGAGAGTTCTTATTGGTTATAAAAGCTAGCGTTCCGAGCTTGTTATTGGTTAAACGTTGCAAGGTTTGCCGATATAAGGTGGGTTTTACTGATATTAAATGACCAAGTCACGATGTAAATAAAGAGCTGAAGTTCACCGTTCAGAAACTTGTCTCCATTCTTTCTTGCCCATGCTCAAACTTAACAAGTAGTAATGTAAGCAGCAGTGGTGGGATTGAATTTTTTACTCCCGGTTCTGTGGGCATGGCTTGATGGACGTGGCAGGCGAAGGGTACTGTAAAATCTCCAATCAGAGGTGGTATTGCTAGTTCTCCAAACCACTCAAATTTTCTGCTACCGGTTCTCCAGGACTGGTCAGAACCTGCTGAATACCACCTCTGGTATGTAGTCATTCTAAGGCATTTCACATATGAAGATTCACCTTTCCAGTTAAGAATCTGATGTTTTTCCAGATGATTTCTGCACATCATGGTTTTGGGTGAAGAACATGATTAAGTGTTCCTAAAATAGGATAGAAGGGAGCAGGGCTGTAACAGAAGCAGCTTAAATACTTGAACTACCTGTAATCAATAATTTCTCATAGATGTGGTATATCAACCTGCACTTTTAGAAATGTCCCAAAGTAGAACTTTTTTTCCAGAAAGGGCAGCAAAGATTCCAAAAGCATTGGCAGAATAACTTTTGACTTTGCACAGCAGTTGCAGACCAGCGAAATGATCAGCGAAATTGACAGAAATGTTGGGAAGAGACAAGAAAGCTCCTGCATTGTCAACATGGCAGAAAACAGATGTAGGAGATTGTAAAGGCTTAAGAACTAGCCAATGAAAAGAAATCCCCAGGAGGCTGATAGGGCTGAGAAAAGATGTGAAAAGTACTCTATCCCAAGCCTTTGAAAAGTGGAAAATACTTTGTAGAAGTTTAATCAAACTGGAGAACAACCTTGTCAATCTTATCCCATGCAATATAGGAAGCATCTTGTTATAGTGTACAAATAGCACAAGTACAAATTATCATCTATCATCATGCAAAAGATAGTGTAGCAGAATACTCTAATGAGTTAGAAATGAAATAAGTAAATAATCTGTGAGATAAAACTGTATTGTTATGTAATGGTATGTTTATTTATAATTAATGCAATAATAAAGAAAAGAGGGAAACATTGTAATTGTTTCTAAAGATTGATAAAATATTGAAAAGAAATGTGAAAGATTTATAAGGAAATTTATTCCAGTTACTAGAATGAATTTGAATAATTAATTTGCTTATTAATAGTAAATAACTTATAAGATAAAACTGTATGACTATCCAATGGGATGCTTATTAATAGTTAAGTAATAATGAAGAAGAGAGGAAAATGTTTCAACTGATAAATATTGAAAAGAAATGTGGAAGATTTACAAGACTCATACCAGTATTAGAATGAATTTGAATAACTATTTTGTTCACTAATGTTTATATATATAAATATATATTGTTTTTGCTATGTTTTTAGAATTTTTCTTTTTACATTTTTAAGGGGAAGTACTAAGCAGAGTCAGAATGACGAGAATTACATGATATAAAATAGATTAGAAATTTGAATGTTATAATTTTAGAATGCACAAATTTAATGTTTAATGAAATTTCATGATAATAACAATAAGACTTAAAGGGGTTGCGCTCCGATTGGCAATCATAGAGGGAATTTTGCTTTTTAAGAATGTTGGAAGAGAACATAATGAAATTGTAAACAAGACAGACGAAAGTATAAGTATAATGAATAAAAAGTTATAGAAATTTAGATAAAAGAAATACAATTAAATAAGAAGAAAATGAAATAATCATAAAAGAAAATTAAGAGAAGTAAAGGGAGAAATAGTGAGAAGTTGGAAAAAGAGTAATAAGATATGAAGTTGAATATATAAGATGAATATGCATATGAAATTGTGTCTGTATGGAAATATGATAACCTGGAACCATGCTCTCCTCAAATAAGATGTTTTATTTGTTTTGTTAAAACTTAATAAAACTTTATTTTAAAAAAAGACAGTTGTTAGGCCATATGCTGTTACAGAAATAGACAGAATTGAAGTTCTAGGATGTGAAGGTTCCTTTCTTCAAAAGTTCATAAAGCCGAAATCTGATGGGGCCTACAAGATGCCCCTTCCAGTCAATCTACTGTGTTTATCTGTGGTAGATGTGATCTGAAGTGGTATTGCAAGCGAGATGTCAGACCTGTCACAGCTTAAACCTCTAATTAGAAATGATCCTTGATTCCATTGGTTGAGAATGGTATAGTTTATTAGAAGTCAAGCGTATTGCAGTAAAGGATATCCAGAACTGAAAATCATATGTCAAAATCCCTAAATTCAACTTTTCCCTCCCTTAATTTATGCTTCCATATCCAATCAGGTTTAAGCAAGATGTTTTCAGAATGGTCACTTCAAGCCCAAGTTGGAAGGCAGTTGCCTTCTTCTCCCAGCCAGGTGACCTTGAAGCAGCATCCCATCCACACTTCCCAAAGTTCATGGCAGACTGTCGTCACAGGGTAGCGAGGCAAAAGCAAGTGTGAGGTGGCAGTTGACACTAGATTGCATTGATTTCCTTGGTAAGTAAAGGACTCAATAGAGAGTGTTCTGTCCTTAATTTACATACTCGAAATCCCCGCGCTTTGATTGGCTAAAGCGCGGGGATTTCTGATTGGCCAGGCGAGCCGCACCGATTGGCTCGTTTGAAGTCTCCTGCGATTGGCTCATTCCAAGAGCGGGAGACTTGAATCGCTGCCATTGGCCGCGGCCGCCGCAGCGAAAAGGATAAAAGCCGCGGGCTTTTTCCTTTTCGCCGGTTCGGTTCACAACTGTTAAATAAAGAGCTTGAAACGTAGTCACCGACTCCTGGCGTCTTTTTGCGGACACGACACTGGCGACGAGGATGGGATCCCGACCCTGAACCGAACCCCGTGTACAACAAGAGCCAGTTTCAGCACCGAAATGGCGAAAATCGCACCGCCCGCCCCCTTCAACCCCGCCACCGAGGACTGGGAATCGTTCTCAGACCGTTTCCGCATGTACCTCGAGTGCACCGGAATGAAGGACGCCCCGGGCCCACTAAAACGCGCCGTTTTCCTCACCCATTGCGGAACCGAAGTTTTCCAGATGGCCAAAGCATTGGCCAAGCCGGCCGACGCAACCGCCATGGACTGGGACGTCCTCGAACCTATCCTGCAGCGCCATTACGCCCCCGAGGTCCCCATCCTGATCCGGCGCAACGAATTTTACCGGTGGGACCAGAAACCGGGCGAAAAACTGAGCGATTTCGTCGCCGAGCTGCGGCGCCTAGGAGGACTCTGCGAATTTGAAGGTCTGAACAGCCTCCTAAGAGACCGATTCGTACTCGGCCTATGGGACCCTGCACTCCAGAGCCGGCTTATGGCTAAGGGCGACATCAGCCTAGCAGACGCCCTCACCGCAGCCGCAGCCGCAGAAGCAACCCGCACTTCCGCTGACAGCATGCGAAAATCAGACGCGAAGGGCGGAAACAACAACCCGGCAAGGTCGGCCGACCCAAAAAACGAATCAACCGCACACTACGGAGAATTCCAGTCTGCGTCCAGCACGTCAGAAGACGAGGAGGACATACATCGCGTGCAGATGGGGCGCGGCGACCAACGGAACCGAAGAGGTCGTAGGTCGAGGACCAACTGTGCCAGGTGCGGCGACGACGACCCCAGATCAGAATGCCAATTTTTTGACTCTATCTGTAGGCATTGTGAAAAAAGGGGACACATCGCTCGGGTTTGCCGCCAAAAGAAGACTCGCAGTCCACCCAGATGGGACCAACACGATCGTAAAAAGGAAAGCCCCCCGCCCAGGACCAGAGATCGCCATTCGGACGGCCGGTGGGACCGAATCCAGCGACCCTCAAGAGGCGGCGACAGTCGGCGCAAGGAAGAAACCCACCAGACGGTAACCATCGGCCACGCCATCTCCGACGGCGCCAGAAAGGTACACGTAGAAGTCCATATTGAAGGCCAACCATGCAAGATGGAGGTGGACTCCGGGTCCTACCTCTCCATGATTGCATGGCACAAGATAAAACGGTTAGTGCCCACCCTCCATAAGAGGAACATAAATGCCCAAAGACTTATTATAAAAGACTACCAGGGAAACCGCGTCCCGGTAGTGGGCACCAAGAACTTTAATGTGACTTATAAGGGCCGCACCGAACAACTCCCACTCACAATCGTCGATCGCGACCGCCCAAGCCTGCTGGGCCTACAATGGTTCGCCCCGCTCGACATCGCGCTAACAGGAGTCAACCACGTCGCCGACGATGGCTGGGAACAGCGGCTAGCCCAGGAGTTCCGGGAGGTCTTCGACGGAAGCCTGGGCAAGTACCAGGGGCCCCTTATCTCATTTGACCTAGACCCTAGGGTTCCCCCCAAGCGACTAAAACCTAGGCGGGTACCATTCGCCCTAAAACCTAAGATTGACGAGCAGATTGACAAGCTCGTCAAACAGGGGGTGCTGCAGCCGATAGACCATGCCCGATGGGAGACCCCTATAGTGACCCCAGTCAAGCCCGACGGGTCCGTGAGAATTTGTGGGGACTATAAGGCCACCCTAAATGGCGCGTTGCAACAAAGCGCCTACCCCGTCCCAATCGTGCAACACCTACTGCACTCACTGGGAGGGGGCAGGGTCTTTGCCAAGCTCGATCTCGCCCAGGCATACCAACAGTTGCCGGTCGACGAAAAAACAGCGGAAGCCCAGACCATCGTTACCCATTGGGGGGCCTTCAAGTGCAACCGACTCCAGTTCGGAGTCAGCGTGGCACCAGGCATCTTTCAGAGCCTGATGGAACGTTTGCTGCAGGGCATCAAGGGGGTGGTGCTCTATTTCGATGACGTATTAGTGGCGGCGCCAAACGAAGCCGAATTAGAAAACCGACTCAGAGAGGTCTTAACAAAATTTAAAGTAACGGGACTTAAAGTAAAACGGGAAAAATGCCAACTGTGCACGGAGCGAGTGGAATTCTTGGGCTACCTTCTAGACCGGCATGGTATTCACCCTACAATTAAAAAAGTGAAAGCTATCAAAGAGGCCCCCACCCCTAGGTCTAAGACTGAATTACAGGCTTTTTTGGGGTTGCTGAACTTTTATAATGTTTTCCTACCCCAAAAGGCAACGGCGGCGGAGCCTTTGCATAGGCTCCTGGATAAGGCGGCAACCTGGACTTGGGGGATACGGGAGCAAGCCGCCTTCCAAAAAACCAAAGACCTCCTCACCTCCGACGCCGTCCTGATCCAATTCAGCGAAACCTTGCCCCTGGCCGTCACTTGCGACGCATCACCCTTCGGCGTCGGCGCTGTCCTCAGCCATACCCTCCCTGACAAAAGAGAAGCACCCATCGCTTTCTTTTCCAGGACTCTAACCAAACCAGAGCGGAACTATAGCCAGCTGGACAAAGAAGCCTTGGCTATAGTTGCCGCCGTTAAGCGATTCCACGAATACCTTTACGGCCGCCCTTTTACCATTGTGACAGACCATAAGCCGTTGCTGGGCATCCTTGCAGGAAATCAAGCCACCCCGAACATTTTGTCGCCCCGGATGACAAGGTGGTTCGAGTTCCTGGCAGCCTACAGCTACGAACTGATACACAAGCCGGGTAAGAAAATTTCGCACGCGGACGCTTTAAGCCGCTCGCCTTTACCAGACTCTGATCCTGACCCAGCACCAACGACAAACACCCTTAACATCGAAAACCTGCCCAACCTACCCATTACCGCGTCAGACATTGCCCGGGAAACTATTAAAGACAGGCGTCTGGCGCGGATTTTACATTGGGTGGAAAAAGGTTGGCCTGAAAGGGACAATGACGAATCCGTTAAGACATTCAGAAACCGCCAGACCGAACTCTCGCTACTTAAGGGGTGTATCTTATGGGGTGACAGGGTGGTCATCCCGGACAGGCTGCAAGGGAAGGTTTTAGAGATGTTGCATGAGGGGCATCCTGGCATCGTCAGAACTAAAGCCCTGGCCAGGAGTTACGCTTGGTGGCCAGGGATGGACAAGCAGATAGAGGCATGGGTAGCTAGGTGCCAATGATGCCAGGAGACCAGACCCAGCCCACCCGCAGCACCCATCCTGGAGTGGGAAACACCAAGGGGGCCCTGGTCCAGAATCCATTTAGACTTTGCCGGTCCCACGAATGGACATACCTTTCTAATAACAGTTGACGCTTACTCCAACTGGTTGGAGGTAAGCGACATGAAATCTACTACCACGGAGGCCGTAATCAAAGAACTTTGCAAACTCTTTGCAACACACGGCCTCCCAGACGTCATCGTCTCCGACAACGGGCCCCAGTTTACTTCCCTCGACTTCGAGAGATTCCTGGCGGAGAGGGGCATCCGCCACGCATTAACAGCACCGGCGCATCCGGCGGCGAACGGTAGGGCGGAACGGATGGTACAATTTACCAAAAAAACCATCCGGAAAATGGACCACGGGGAGATCAACGACAAAATAAATAAACTCCTCTTTATACAACACATCACCCCGAACACCACTACCAACAAAAGCCCAGCCGAGTTACTAATGGGTAGGAAGCTGAGGTCCCCACTCGACAGGTTACACCCAACATATAACCCAGAGCGGCCCCCAGACTCAAGTACAAAATACCGAACATTCGCACCCGGCGACTTAGTGTACGCGAAAAACCTAACGGGGGACCCCCTATGGATCCCAGCCGTCATCACCCAAATCACAGGCCCACGATCGTACCGGCTCCAAACCACAGATGGGCGAGCCTGGAAACGGCACATTGACCAGCTCAGGTCACGAACAGCAACAGAGCCCAACCCCCAAAACACGAACCAAGGGGGGAGGGAATACCCGAATAACCAAACGCAAGAAAAAATAAACCAACGGTACTTACCAGAACGCAGCCATCACGATCCCCCACCGGAGAAGAACCACCTAGCCAGCTCAACCAACTCGGAGAAACCAAGCGGGAGAGGCGAAACCCGTAGCTCAACCAACCCGGAAGGCCCAGGTGGGAGCCACGGAGAAGGAACCGGCCCGATCATCCAACCGGTTCGCACAGAAGAGGGAGCAGCCAAAAACATGACCGCCCCGGCCGAAATCCAGCTTGCAACTGAGTTGCGCAGGTCAAGTAGGACTAGACGGAGCCCCACCTACCTACGTGACTACGCAACGTAAGGACTGTACCAAGAGGGGAGGGGTGTTCTGTCCTTAATTTACATACTCAAAATCCCCGCGCTTTGATTGGCTAAAGCGCAGGGATTTCTGATTGGCCAGGTGAGCCGCGCCGATTGGCCCGTTTGAAGTCTCCCGCGATTGGCTCACTCCAAGAGCGGGAGACTTGAATCGCTGCCATTGGCCGCGGCCGCCGCAGCGAAAAGGATAAAAGCCGCGGGCTTTTTCCTTTTCGCCGGTTCGGTTCACAACTGTTAAATAAAGAGCTTGAAACGTAGTCACCGACTCCTGGCGTCTTTTTGCGGACACGACAGAGAGTATGGCAGAATGAAGAAAAAGCTGCAGCAGCAAAACCCATAGAAACCAATTGTGGAGTGAATGAAGTCAGAAAGGAAAAGAGGAAATATAAACAAGTATTGTATTGGCCATAGGGCAGTCAACATTTAATCATAGAATGCTCCCAAACCCAGGTTGTCCATTCAAAGCATTCTGGTCTTGAAAATAGCGTTTCAAGATTGTAAGATGTTCTAGACCAGGGGTCTCCAACCTTGGCTCCTGGAAGCCTGGCGGACTTCAACTCCCAGAGTTCCACAGCCAGCTGGCTGTGGAATTCTGGGAGTTGAAGTCCGCCAGGCTTCCAGGAGCCAAGGTTGGAGACCCCTGTTCTAGACCTTTTGGAATGTCTCATTTTGAAGGTTGAAGTACCTATTTTACAGGTCAGACTATCATGATAAAATTCACTGAAAAACCACAATGAATTTTTTGAAGAAGAGCAGAAGCATGTCAGGAAATGGATTTTATGTTATCTTCCTCCCCAAAATTTGTTTTTCTAGGCTATATATTATTGGATTCCATGTAGCTTTCATAACTCTGAACAATTTAATCATATTGTTATTGAAATGAACAAGGAGCGGATTCAGGTCATTTTTTTTAATTTTAATTTTCCATCTTCTAAAAAGTTTCTTTGAATCGACATGGGAAGGGACTTTCCCCTCACAGAAGGAGGACACGCAAAGTGGCAGCAGTGATAATAGAATAAATTGGAAGAGCTGGAAGAAGTGAGAAAATTAAACAGATTCTTTCTTATTTAGTATCACAAACTATTCAAAAAATATGAGTTCCAGGTATACTTGTAAAATAAGAAACAGACATCCTGCGATCTCCGGAACTTAAAATTACATTTAATGTACTTACTAAGCTTTCGTCAGCCTCTGCTGATATTGTCAGAGTATTAAGCTACCATTACAGAGATCTTTGCCTTTATATTTCATTAATCAATTTAGCCCTTGCACGCATAATAGGCCCTCTCAAACTGCCTCCCATCCATAATTAGCTCTGTTGTTTTTGCTTCTGTCATGTTGGTCAAAGGAGGCTTATCTCTTCTTGTTGCTTTCTCCTGTGCCCGACCCAGCCTGGAATGCTTATCTCTAGGAGGTGATATTAACATGCCAGCTATTGCAATTTGTTGCTTTGCTCATGACCTTGTAGTTGGACCAGCTCGTTCTTCATTATTCCTGTCTGCTATAACTTGAGGCAGCTTTACCGAGCTCCTCTGTATTTAGACAGGCCTGGCTGTGCCTTCATAGGATGGGTCCACATGCCCAGGGGTGGGAGAGGTGGCATCGGTCCCTGCTCCCCAATGGGAAGTGGTCTCTGCTCCTCCTACAGGGTCTTTCCTGGTGTCTCAATGCTTGGTAGGCTGGTGATGGTTCGATATGCATACTGATAGAATTGCTATTGGAAAACCAGGCTTCTTTTAAAAGGCATCCTCCTTTAGTTATATCATGGGAAACAACCTCAGCTTCTTGAAAACTGAATGTGTGATTAGGCTCCCGCATATGTGCCCAGATCTGAGAGCAGTGTTCTTTGCACCGGACAGCTAGTTTGTGTTCATGTACCCTGGTCTGTAGCCACTTGGTCGTTTCCCCTATGTAATTGCTTGCACAATAACTACAGTTATTTAGTACTGCATATAGGAGACTATCAGAACATTCCAAGCTTCTGGGGGAAATTAAAAAGAATCAAAATGTTTTGGGTGTTTTATAATTTTCTTATTCATTTGGCATTTCTTATTGTTCATGTAGTTTCTTCTACAGCATAGAAAAATGTAATCCTTGCATGGCTGAATTCTATAGGTTACATGGATCTTCATGGAAAATCTTTCTTCTCAAAAACAAATCCTGAAAAATAGCCAATGACAGGTCTATTGTATTAGGTCTCTAGTAAATAAACTTTACTAGAGACACAGGTCTCTAGTAAATAAATAAACTTATCAGAAATAATTCTATAGACCAAACTAGTGGAAGTTATCTTGGTACTGCAAGGCTAAACAGAAAAGGCAGAGGAATTTGGAAAGGGCTGCATTTCACCACCCAAATTATTTTTTCTTTAAATCCTACACAGGATATATAATTGATAAAGAGTCCCTGATCAAAGAACTCACAATTTAGATTGGGTAAGAGGAAAGAAAAGGTAATGATTTTTTTAAAAAGAAGAATGCAGAAGAGGGCCAAATGACATTAGTTCTTATAGATTAAGTTTTCTAGATAAATTTATCTACAGGATATTTAGTTGGAGAAATCTGGTTTATGGCATATCGCTAAATTTTGTTAATGGTGACTGGAAACAAACAAATGGTGCCTGTCTTGCAGCTTTTGCTTAAATTTTGTTAATAGTGACTGAAAACAAACCTTGTCTTGCAGCTTTTATATTTACAGGCTGAAATCCACCATTTAGTGCCGAGGTATCTATAATATCTGACTCGAAGTCTCGATGGTTCTTCCGGTAGATGAATAATGCAACAGTTACCGAAATAGCCAAGCACACAATCACGGCTATCACAATGCCAACGTAGAGAGCGACATCATCCGAATCAGGAGCAGCTAGGAGGGGAAAAAATAATAATAATTGGAACACAAAAGTAGAACATGTTAATTGTCCCACATATTTCTATCAGCTCCTATAGGTGTTTATTATAGTTTTGCATGTTAATTTGAAATTGAATGCTCTGCCACATAATTTTGGAAGGAGGAAAAAATATTCAAGGCTTTAGTCATAACTGTTTTCTTACTCTTTGTCTATGTGTAATTTTTTTTGTCTTGGAGGCAAGTAAATTAACACATTGTTTATAACTAGACTGTCAAGGCAAATTTAATCAAAAGAGCCATTTAGCACTCTTTTCGGTGCTAATGTATTCAGCGGGGAACCTGTTAATAAAAGAAGCTATATTTCCTTTTGGCATACTGAAGCTTAATTTTTAAAAGTAAACAAATCTTAAAAGAAAATAAATGGGAAATGGTGGTATGCCTGATAGACAGCTTGCCTACTTCTTAAAGGGAATACTTTGAGGACAGCGCTCCATAATATGAAGACATAGAAGTAACTGTATGTTAATACTTTTCAAATGTGCATGTATATTTTATTTATTTGAGTCTCTGTGGATCAATATATGCATCTGTATGTATGTAGAAGTTGGAGCGGCTGCTTATACTTTGCCTAAAGAAACTTTAAATATCTACATATTGTTGACGTGCCCCTCCCAGGCAAGCTGTGGGGAATCTAAGTCCCAAATATGCTTTTAGGCTATAGGTGACATTGAAAGACTATGTGGCACATTAAAACCTAGAGGAAAGTATCATAATGTCAAGAAATTCAAAACATGTTTCTAATGCATCACTGATTTTTTGGTTACAAAATCATATTTTCTATTTGTGTGTGTGTGTGTGTGTGTGATTTATAGTAAGCTTCAGATTTGAGAACATCACTGTTTTATGCATACTGACAGAATTCAAGAAGTCTGCAATCTGTCAGAGAGCCTAAGACAGCTGTCCAAATCAGATTTGTTCCTCCTGTTTCAAACATGGTCTGACATGAAAATCCAAACAGCCTCTGCTTTAGACAACTTTCAAGAACAAAACAACAATTAACAGCAACAGAACAAGCTGATACCTCAACATGCCTTGGATAGCTTAGTGCAATGTACTGAGATGAAGGATGAAATAAGAACCAAAGCCATTTAGGCTTAAATATTATTATTTGTGGTGCTGTATTTTTGTCATTTGAATATTTTTCATGCATCCTTCCCTGGAGCCTATTCTTCCAAATGAAGTGACCGGTAACCACTGATGAGTTCTTTGATTGCCTTGAAAGACTGTCATCATTTGAACGTCTTTAATTTAAAGTTAAGCTTAAATTTAAAGCATCGGGCACATTTCTTCTTTTCTACCAGACTTTTAAAATACAATTGAACTCCAACTGGTTTGTGTGTAATCTTTGATGATCTCTTATTGTTCTGTTGTTTTCATTTTGAAGTTACTATCTGTTATTTTGGTTGGATTGTGAACTGCTCTTCAAGCTTTATGTTTGGTTTGATTTAATTTGGTTTTTATTGAAAGACCAGACAGAACTTCAACAAACATATAGTTATCCATTAATTCATCAAGTGGATATTGTGTCTTTTCTCCCAAGAGCTCAAGACAATGTTTATGGAATAACTCTTCATTTCATCCAACAAACCCCTGTATCTAGGTTTGGGCTGACTGCAAGTGACTGTCTCAAAGTCCCCAATTTCCCATGAATAAGGCTGGATTGGAATCCAGGTCTGTCTGATCTAACTCATTATAGTCCAGCATCTTAATTACTACACCACACTGGCTTTATTGGATGTTGGAGTCCTTCACTTGTTCCCAAATATAGTGCTATAAGGTAGGCCAGCATGATCATGTCCACAACACTGGTGAGGTGAGGCTGAATATAATCATCATCCACCTACTGTGTTCATAGTTTATTCTTCATTTATTCAAAATATCTAAATATTTATCCTCTAAATTTTCCAGTTTGTTGATTTTCACAATGCAGATGAGCAAACGGCAATGCAGATGAGCAAACAGCTTTGATGATCTTTTCACTTATATGTTTGTAATACATCTTCACCAATCCCACTGGAATATTACATGCCAATCCATGGCTTCCCTCCACAAGTCTTTCCAAAAAAAACCCCCGGCCTACGTGACATAAATATGATGCAATCTTTTTCATGAACAGAAAATATTTTAACTTATTTTTAAACAGACCAATATTATAACATTTAAATGTACTTATATGCTTAAGTAGTAAGCTTTTGGATTCCTTATGTACGTAGGCAATACCTTCTTAAAAGAAAATATCATGTTCTAGAATACTTGGTTTTGGTTTTGTTTAACTACTAATACAATAGATGAATACCAATAGATGACCAAGGGACATCTATTATATATTCTTCCTAATAGAACTCAAAAGGTGCCTTTGAAAATGCTAATATTTTATTCTATCTTTCAGAAATGGCTTTGATGGAAAAAAGTGTGAGAAAAATCACCAAGGGAACCATACACACTCATTGTTTTATCCTCTTTAATCAAATTAAAAAGTTGCAATTGTTTCATGCCTTGTCAAAATCTTAGTTGGTTTTCTTTGATTTTCTTTTACCTTCCTTCCCTAATATTTGTTCCCCAAGTGTGGACTCTCTCTTAAACAAGCAAAACATAACTCTGGAGAAGTTGAATCTCTCTTCTCCAATGGACATACAACCTAGCGGAAAGTAATTCTTGGATCAGCTAATCAGAATCCAAGCACATATTATCAAGCAACACTTACAAGAAAATCCATATTCATTCTGGGTTCTCTGTTCAGTTGAAATAGGGTAAATGAAACCTTTAAAAGAAAAAAAAAATGGGAATAAAATCAAATTAACACAGGGAGCTTTTAAACACACACATTCACACATACGCACAATTGTACCCAAATATTTTAATTTAAAAATAAAACAAAAGGAATGGAAAAGAAAAAAAGGGAACAAAAAGAAAAAAACTCATGGCATTTTAGAATTCAGAATCAGCACACTATTATAATTTTGCATCTCCTGTCTGCTCAATAGTCTTACTCAGAATTAATACATGGACAGATTGAATTTCAAAGCCAAAAATTGGTCTCGAGTCACTAACTTTGGAGTGCTTAAAGTCTTTCTTTTATTGAGCATAAACTCTAATGGATCTAATTTATTTCAGACATCAAGGATCATTAGCATATGGAAAGTCTTCTTCCTCCCAATTTCTGCCATATGCGTTAATTCCCAGGATATATTCAGCAGAGCTCTAAATAGTTTTTTATTTAATTATAGAAGCTAGCTGCTGGTTGAATAGGACTGCAAGTGCCTTGTCTTTAACGGTCAAAGGTTAAATATCCATTTACCAAGTGTTCAACCCATGGAAAAGCATCATTCCCTCTACTCTTCCTTTTTCCCCTAGATTTCAGGAGAATGGTTTTTAACCTTCCTTTTAATAGAAATCCAATTCTGTTCTCTGGGGAGCAAGCAATTTGCCAGAGTTGGAAAAGGCATGTGTTCCATTTAAGATCATTAGAAAATCAATAGGAACCTTGACATCATAAAGTAATTTATTTCGGATTTTGAAGCTTTGTGTAATATTGACAAAACTATAACACAATTTTTTTTCCCTACAAGAAACAAATAGAAAGAAAAGTGACTTTCCCCTGATTTTTAGTGATAATGCAATTCTCAAGCAATCTATTTTTTTTTCTTTGAGCAATTTGCTCTGAAGCTGTGCAGTAAAGAAAAAAAGGTGTTGGTTTTTTTTTTTTTTTTGTCTATGCCAATGGAGAAACATTTACTTGGAACCAAATTCCCACTGTGATGAGTGGAAATTTTACTTCTAAGTAAACATGTCCAGAATCAAATAAACAGCTGTTGGAGGGGGGCGGAGATGCTGGCTTACTTAAAAAAAGGAACCAAATCCCAAAGAAAATTGAAATGGATTTTTTTTCATCGTAAAATATTGCATTCCTAGGCCTATCAGCAATTAAATTTGTAAAATACCATGAGAATGTGATTGAAAAACAAAAACACTTTCACAACAGAGAACTATTGGGAAACCATACATAAATTTCAATATAATATTACTTAGTATTTGATGACTGAAAATGTTTTTCAATCAAGGTAGGCTATACTGATATAGAGAAATGGCAACCAAGTTTATCCACTTTCTTACAGAATCCCTACAGCATGGATCTATTATCTTCAAGGCCCACATAGTTCAAAGTATGAAAACCAACAACTTTAACAATTTTCATTCTTTAGCATTTTCAATAAGGAAAGCACAATTTATAATATTTTTACTTTCAAGTTTTTACTTTCTCTTGACCAAATAGGGCAGGGGTGTCAAACTGGATTTCTTTAAGGGCCAGATCAGCAATGTAGTTCTCCTCCACGGGCCGGCTGTGGGGGGGAGATAGGACGGACACCTCCTGAAGCACCTGCTGGCCAAAACAGGGCACGGGGAGGCTACACGCAGACCCCACACAAACCATCTTTGGGCTGGACAGCCTCCTGCAGTACTTTGCCAGCCAAAATGGGGTGTGGGAAGGCTGCACACAGCCCCCTGTGCCTTGTTTTGGCCAGCAACATATTGCAGGAGGCTGTCCAGGCCGAAATGGGCTACACTCCTTATTTTGGCTGCCAGAGGCACCGCGGGCCAGTTCTTTGCTTTTTCCAGGCCGGCTCTGTGGGCCAGATTTAAGTACCCCACAGTTGGTTCTGGCCTGCAGGTCTTGAGTTTGATACCCCTAAAGTAGAGCAAGACCATTTTTGCAGCCATCCTTCATAAACTAGGGACATGTTACACATTGAGCAAGGGAATTCCGCTGCATATGTAACTGCTGATGCTCAAATGTTGCTCTACAAGTAGCATTTGGAAAGAAAGGATATGCTTCTCCAAGGCACCAATCTACACAGACCTTTTTATAATCACGGCTTTTTGCACATGGATTTCAACATCAGTATGTAAAACAATGACGCATATTGTGGTATCTTACATTAATTACAATAAGCTTCAAGAAATGTAACTTTCTTTTTAACAAAAAAAAAAAAAAAACACCTCACAAAGGTTCAACTTACGAATTGCTGAAATTGAATCATTATTAGTTATGAAAACACTGTACATCATTCTGAGAATATGCACGACTCTGCTCTTTAATAAAAAAATGATTTCAGCTGACAGCATTTGGAACTATCCAGCACCTATTCTAATATACTTCCATTATGAAATGCTCCTAACTTATGTATTTTTCAGTTTCCCACTTTTGTTTGTTATGCCACTGAGATTGGCATAGGCATATGTTCAGTGTGGTATGCTGCTGGTTTGTACTAGTTCTAATGATCTGGTAGTGGCGGTCAGCAGTTGGCCTCACCCACCCACTTACCCCTTCCTGTCCTATATTTCCTTTATTTGTAGCTCATCTGATAGGTGCAGCAGAATGCCATACCTCATACCTCAGCGGTTTTACTCACCAGCGCTGACAGTAATTGCCCATTTTAGAACGCTCCATGGGCGCCCACAGAACCAGTAGTAAAATATTTTGAATTCCACTACTGCATGTGTTGCCATGTAGTTCCTCAGACACTCATTCTTCTCCCTCCCTCCCTCCCTCCCTCCCCGCCCTCTCTCTCTCCCTCTTTTGCAGCTCAGCTGAGAAATAACAAGAATTGCTAAACTTTCCACCGCTATGCTGGCTTTATAGAACTGCGGCTTTAATTCTGAGGTCCTGTGATAGTACTTCAAGGTAAGTCACCTTTCCCATAATCCAAAAGTCAACTTCCTGAATAAAGACAACAGATACACCCACACTGGGAAGCCCCAAGCCAAGTACAAATTTGAGGTATAGCTACAGGTAGTCCTGGATTTGCTATTTTAATTGAGCCCAGAATTACGGTCATAAACAAGTCATCACATAACCGACCTGATTTTAAATTTTTTGCGGTAGTCATTGAGCAAACCAAGGGCTTGTTAAGTGAAGCCATTTTTTGCCGGAAACCAAAATTAAAGTGCACGCTCACAGAATAGGTTGTTAAACCAGTTGCAGCCCACCATTGCCTATACCCCAGCAACTAAAACAATTATTGCCTGTTTTATTAACTGTTCTGGGGGGGGGAAAGTAACTAAACAAACCTGATTCTCTTCGTTGCTGTTTCTGCACACCTTGGAGAACAGGGACTGATTTTAAGAATTTGTCATATATTAAAAACAATTGTTCCTACAGCATTTCAAAAGGTTTGGACCAGCAAAGAAAATATTGTGAGGATACACATGATTGACAGTTGACAATTGCTTCTGCACAAATATGACAATTTCAAAAGCTGAATTTTCCCCTCTTCTGCTTCCCTATCTGATTTTTACATAATAAGAAAGGGCATTTTCCTCAGATAATGAGGCAAATCTGGTGAGATTAGTACCTGTAATAACAGAAAAATAACTTTTCTCTGAGCTTCAAAGCGAGAGCAGGCAAAGCTGGGATTTGTTCTTCCTTGATCTATTTTGCTCATGGTGTCAGCACTACTGCATGGCAAGTACCTGGGGTTCTTCTGATAACGCTATCACATTAAAAAAAACAAAACCTCAGGTAAATGTATAAAAAGCTGCTGCTTAATTTGACTCCATAATAATTTCTGGCACTGCTGAGACTTGAGCTGCTGAATTACAGTCAGTAATTTAAAAAGCCTCAAGTGTTTCTTTAAAAAAATAAAAAAAGCAACATATTTCCCATGGATTCTGTAATGTTTTCCCCCCTAACTTCTTGTGACTTTACTACTAGAATAGCTATAGTGCGATCAGTACAATGCTTACATATCTCCCTGCATTTAAATTAATGAATTGAATTATTTAAAATCTGGGAAATTAATTCTTACAGTTTCAAGGAGGAAAAAGTGGGCCAGGGTTAAACTTAAAAAGCTTTGTTGAAACTCCAGTTATCATTTATATATATTTTTTCTTAAATTATAGATAGAGTTAAAATGTATTTGAGTTTTTATTTTCTCATTCCTTTTCAAAAGTCAATCTTTGGAGGTCTTAATTGCTAAAGTCTGCCATTCTCCAATTTTTGCAATAAGGTCTCATGAATAGATCCAGATGGATGCAGTAAACTAGAGAGCCATCAGCTTAACATCAATAGCTAGGAAAATCCTGGGAAAAATAATCAAGCAGTGAGTTTGTGAGCATCTAGAAATGAATAAGGCGATTACTAGAAGCTAGTGTGAGTTTGTTAAGAACAGATCATGCCAGATAAATCTTCTTTGATAAAGTGACTAAATTAGTGGATCAGGAAAATGTGGTGGATATAATATATTTAGATTTCAGTGAGGCATTTGATAAAGATAGGCTACCTTTTGGTGAGATAGAACAAAATGCTGTTACATATAAGCTGGGTTGACAAAATCAGAAAAGAGGAGGTGATAAGTCGCATGGGAAAACCAAGAGAAATCATCAAAATAATTAAAAAGTGGAAGTTATATTTTGGACATGTGATGCGATACCCGGAAAAATATGGCGTATAATCATCCAGGGAAAGACTGAAGGCAAATAAGGTCCAGGCAGAAGAACATCATAGCTTCAAAATCTAAAAGACTGGTTTGGACAAAACTCAGCAGCACTTTTTCGTGCGTCTGTTGATAAAAAATAAGATTGCCAACATGATCGCCAACGTCCAATGATGGATATGGCACAAGAAGAAGAGGAACAAAATGAGATAGTACCATCATCACTCAGCATGTAGTCTTCAATGGAACTACATCCATGTAGAGGGAAACGTTCTTCAACTTGTTAAATGAACCAGATGAGGGGATAGAAGGGGAGGTCATCAAATCTGCAGATGATGCTAAGCTGGGGAGAATTGCTAACACTTTCTAAGACAGGCTCAAGATTCAGAAGGATTTTGACAGGCTTGATCCTTTGACCCTATCCAACAGCAAAACCAAATGCACAGGTACAGAATGAATGGTTCCTTGACTCAGCAGTAGTAATGGTGAGAATGATCTAGATGTCCTAGTGGGCCACCACTTAATATGAGCCAATAGTTTGCTGCAGTTGTCAAAAAGGCTAATACAGGCCTAAGTTGCCTCAATAGAGGGATAGTATCAACATCACAAATTGTGATAGTACCACTTTATATTGCACTTGTAAGGCCACACTAGGAACAATGCATCTAACTGTTGTCATCAGGATATCAAAAAATATACGCTAAGATTCTAGAAAAAGTGCAAAGAAGAGGATCGAAGATTATAAGAGGTTGCAGGCTAAATTGTACAATGAATGGTTAAGAGAATTAGGTATGGTTAGCCGAATGAAGAGAAGGTTTATGGGTAGCATGATAGCTGTCTTCTGGTACTTGAAGGGTTCTCACAAAGAAGAAAGGGTGACTTCTTCTTCAAAGCATCTGAGGATAGAACAAGAAGCAATTTGTGGAAGCTCATCAAAGAGAGATCCAACTTGTAACTAAGGACAGTAAGAAAACTTATTAATCAATGGAAGAGCTTGCTTCCTGGAGTTGTGAGTGCTCCATTGCTGGAAGTTTGGACATCCATTTGTACAGGGTGGTATAAGGTCTCCTGGCTTTGGCAAGGGATTGACTAGAAGACCTCTAAGATTCCTTCTAGCTCTATGATTCTATGAATAAAAGGCAAAGCATTCTACTTAGGGTTACCCTGGAAAAGTATCCAGAGACTCCAATTGGCTCAGAATATGGCTGCATGAACCATACTGGGTACTCAAAAGAAGGGCACATTTAATATGTTTGTTCCATGAACTGCATGACAGTTTGGGTGCCAGTTTGCTTCTGGGTCTAATTCATAGGGCCTGGGTACCTACAGAACCGGGAAGGGAGATGGGCGGTTAAGAAATATGAAAAATAAATAAATAAATAACAGGACATATTAGAAACTATCACATCCGCTTAGCTAAATCAGTGGTGGGATTCAAATAATTTAACAATTGGTTTGCCCAGGGTTAGGTTGGCTGTTGTGGGAGGCATGCCCAATCCCCATCCTCCAACTCCATTGTACATGTGGGATGAGCCTCCCGCAACCGCCAACCTGATCCTGGGTGAACTGGTTGTTAAATTACCCACCCCACCCTGCTATCAAAGTGAATTTTGTGTGCTGCACTGCAATTGAGAAACAGGAAATGGAGTGGCCAGCACGAGGCAAGGAGGAGGAGCAGGAAGAAGAAAGAAGGAAAGTGACCTTCTCCTTCTCTTGCGCTGGCCACTCTGTTGCCCATTTCTCCATTGCAGTGCAGCGTAGCTCCCAGGATCCACTTTGATAGTGGGGTGGTGGGGTGATATAATTTAACAACTGGTTCACCTGAATCATTATGAACCAGCTGAATCCCACCACTGAGCTAATTATGTATTTAAAAACAAAAACTGATTTTGATCTTTAAATTGAAAGTACATGAACTTTAAAACAAGATTGCAAAACATCATAGGTTTGCATAATAATGATCAGGATCAGTTTAATCATGAAAGAGCAATTTCTGGAAAACGCTAAGTAATCTTGCAGGGAAACTAAGAATATACTGCATAATAACCTTGTGCTTAAACACTGATCTGGAAGACATGACCAAAGAGGACCCAAATGAAACATGCTGATTTAAGAGGAACCAGCAGTCTGACAGCCTGCAAAAGCAAATAGTAAATTTTGCTGCAGGCTTTTACGGATTTTTTTTTAAAAAAAAAACTAATTCAGAAGGGACTAAATAAGATCATTTTGTTGTGCTGTAATTCTACATCTGCATCTGAATTTTTCTTTCAAAATAAGGGAAACTGCCATTAGAATTCTATAAATTAGGACATAAATGAATATTTCAAAGGGCTATTCTGAATGTTGATGTACATTTACGTAACAGTTTAATTGATTTTTAAGATTGCAAATTCTTAAAAAGAGGTATTTTGGAACATAAAAGGAAGCCACAGTTTTTTTCAGGATTGTACAATGCTTCAAATTTTATGGCACTAATGACACATACTTATGTACATATGTACATACATACATACATACATACATATGTACATGCACATGTCCCATTGGGTCATTGTTTCAGATATATTTCCTTACCTAAAGAGGGAAACAGAATGAACACAACTAGTGCCTCCCCCCCCCCCCAAAAAAAAAAAAAAAAAAAGATATCAGGAGGGACTTCCAACTTCCTGCTGGCTTTCACATCGAGTGTCCTCATGGGGAGCTGGCAGGCAGCATCAGAAATCTTTCTTCCCTCCTTTTTCAAATTCCTGCTGGCTTTGCCACTGACTTTGCTTATGGAAAGCTTGCAGAAAGAAAGTTAGTAAGAAAGTTACCAGGAAGTTGTTTACTCAAGGCCAGCAAGAAGTTACTAGCTGTTTCTGGATGAAGAGGAAGTGAGCATGTGCATGGGAATATAGATTGGAAAAGATATGGGAGAGTATGCAAGAGGTATCCTATGGGTCCTGAAGGATTGGGAGGGTGCATAGAAGGCAGTGTGGATTAAGAAGGGTGCCTGGGAGTGCTTGGGAGTATCACGCAGACAGGGAAAAGGGGGTAATGTGAATTGGGAAGGGCATGTGGAAGAGGTGCTGCACAGGTCAAGGAAGGCACATATGTGGTGGCACAGGTTGGGTAAGGTGCATGAGGGTGCACAAGAAGTGCTACATGGGTCTGGGAGGGTGAATGGCAACACCACAGATTGGGAGACAGAGCAAGAGATTGTTAGAGTGGCTGGGAAACTGTCATGTTGAAAATGAGGATCATATCACTCGAACACCAGCAGCCTAACCAAGTAGCAGCGTGAAGCTATTTCCCCAAATGTCATTCTCTTGAAAGACATGCACCTCAGATTTTGGACACATTCTGTAAGTTAGCCCAGAAATTGTTGCCTGAGGTTGCACAGTTAAAGGTTATAGAAATGACTATTTTCATAGTATATGAATCTTACTTAATTTTTAAAATTATGAACAAAAGATCTTATGTAACGGCACTATTAAATAGCTATACCTCTCGGGCTTTGAAAAAGATGTCAAGATGCTTATGTATATAATGGTATGCAAGGAAATGGATTTCTCCTGAAATTTTAGTTGTGACAACCTGCACTTTCATAGCCTTTTACAAGCTGTTGAGATAGAATGAAAAATGCTTTCCAATGTTCATGGTTGTTTTATTAACCTGTATTAACTCTGTTTAACTAATATGGCATACAAAGTAACTGCTGCTCATTTTAAGAATCTATTTTGAGGATCAGGGACTGAGTTAGGTAATCTTTTATATAGGCAACTTTCATTAAATTTAATAAATGTAATATATTTTATTTAATAAACAAGACCTAAACACATATTTTAGTAGATTCTGTGTGAACTTGCCATAGTCTAACCTACCTATTGTTTTTAAGTATAGTCATAAAACTACATTCCTTAGAAAAATAAACACACACACAAAAATAAAAATATATTAATTTTACTTGCTATCCAATCTATTTAATTTTTGCCTTTACAAACTATTTCCAAATTACAAGAAGATTTATATTTATATATATATATGTGACCAGAATTTGCACTGCTATTGTTAAGTGAGTTGTGCCTAATTTTACAATCTTTGCCATGTTTGTTAAGCAAATTACTATAGATGTTAAGAAACTCATGCAGTTGTTAATATCTAGCTTCCTCCATTTTCTTTGCTTGTTAGAAGCCAGCTGGGAAGATCTAAATGGGGATAACGTGATCCCGGGACTCTGCAACCATCATAAATTCATGCCGGTTGCCAAGTGCCCCAATTCTGATCACATAATCATGGAGATGCTACAATGGTTCTAAGTGTAGGACTGGTTGTATGGTAACTATACAAATGATTGTAAGTTGAGTATTACTATTTGTGTTCTTGAAGATCACTGTAGAATCTTTTCTTTCTTGGGTCCTAGGATATTTACATTTATATGTCCTGAGAAAATTAAAGACTGCAGTAGTTCCTGGTACACTGTGATGGAATGTAGTAAACTGGATTCCCAGGAGGGAAGGGGTACATTGCAGGGGAATAAAAGCTACCTCCATTCAGATATGTTATGTAAGAGAAGGAAGGCAAAGACAGCCCCTTCCTAATAGTTCTCAGAATATATGTTTGATGTAGATAGTACAGTACTTCAGTTTGGCAAGATTCTGTCTATAAAGAACTCTGCTTGGAAGAATCACCATATGCCTTTCTTATGTTTGCACCTGATTCAAACCAACAGGAGACGAAGTTGATAAATTAGTGTCTTCTCTGTTCCACTCCACTAATGTATCTCTGAAGTCTAAGAAATTCAAAAGATGTTATCCACGAATTATCAGCATTCTTATACAAATCTTTGAAGCTAACCAAAATACAGGGTGCACTGGGTTTGATAGGCAGTCTGGATATTTAAGTTCCTGTTGCTAAGTGTAACATTTCTGAAATTCATACTTTTTATATTAAATAACCAAAGAAATAATGGTTTCCCTCGCTTTGAAACTTCAAGTTCTGCAGGATTACTATTTGTTTACAAAGAAAAACATGCAAAATGTTTTGAAAACCAGATAAGGAACAGGAATGTTTGGTTTATTTTGACTGCCACACTTCCCCCTTTTTTTGGCCTAGAAAGATTGGGGTGGGGTGCACCAATGCTAGGGAAGATGGAAGGAATGAAAAATAGAGGGTGAAGAGCAGCAAATAGGATAGATTCAGCTATACAAGGAATGGGTGAAACTCTAGAAAACCTGAAGGTCCAATCTAAGGACAGGGCATCCTAAAGAAGATCTATCTATTTATGTGATCACTAAGAGTCAACACTGACTTGAAGGCACATAATCACCATCAATCAGAAAGACTTTGGTTTGCACTAATGATGCCATAGGTCAGTGCTGACACTAGATATACTAGCAATAAATCACATACATTTATCTTCTTTCTGAATGGCTAATTATTGCCAACTATAGAATGAGAGATCACCTTGGAATATGAGGCCCAGGAGATTCTCCAGCTAGTTACTCATCTATTAGATACTGTTTTTTTTTTTCCTGAGGGGTAAGCTTAAGTGTCTTCTGCCTTTCAAACAGTGGAAATGACATTCCATATTTTAGAGACAAATACAAAATGCACATGGTTAGGCATAAGTTGTCTTTTGAAGTAATCACATCATAGCTATTAAACCTCCCTCCACCCCAATGTCAAACTAAATATTACCATTGTTTTTAAATCTTTCTTTTCATTAAGGAATGATACATTTCTCTTTGGAGAAATGCAAGGCATACGTATATATAATATTGTTAAAAACGAACCCTCATGATTGCTTTTCAACAGTGATCCGCTTTGAGGCTTTGTGATTGACCACAGATCTGGTATTAATGCAATTTGTATGTTCAAAAAAAAAAAAAGTTCAAGGATTCCAAAAGCAAGATGAATAGGTTAAGACTACAAGGGAAAATGAAAGACAAGTTTGTTGAGCAGCCTTTAATTAAAAGTCATTTGGGAAGTGAATGAAATGCCCTTTTTGAAATGCCAGTAGGATATTAACATCTCATCAAATAGGGTTAAATCTTTGTTCAAATCTCCATCCCGTCACAAGCCTCATAAAGAACTTTAAGAATAGTCATTAAACATAAAAGAGAGTTGTGAAGAGAAAAGAGAAAAGAAGAAGTATGTACGCTGACCTGGGCAACTTGAAAGTGGACAAGATCTAGAAATAGCAACATGAATGGGATTTTTCAGGTAAAACAAATGCAATTCCTCTATTGCAGGAGTCTTCTTCAAACTTGACAGCTTTAAGACTTGTGGACTTCAACTCCCAGAATTCCTCCTCCAGTCATTAGCTCAGGAATTCTGGGAGTTGAAATCCACAAGTCTTAAAGCTGTCAAGTTTGAAGACCCTTGCTCTTTTGCAAAAGACCAAAGTAGACTTCCTCATGATCCATTGTCTTTTTATAACAGATTTTTCTGGCCTTTGAAATTATTTTGCCACTGCATCCTACTCTTGAAGTAGAAGCTGCAGGGAATATTCCCTCTTGGCCAAGGTTGATTGCAAGGAGAAGGAAAGTATGTTGCATCCTCCAGGTTCTTTCTTGTCTGCTTGCTGCCTGTGGGAAATTGTTTCTGTACATAACCAATCAATGACTTAGATGAGGGAACGGAAGGAGAATTTACCAAATTTGCAGATTATACTAAGCTGGCAGGAATAGTTAACACCCTAGATGAAAAGCTCAATATCCAGATGGATCTTGACAGACTTGAGCATTGGGCCCTATTTAACAAAATGAAATTCAATGTAGAGAAAAGGAAAGTCTTATCCTTAGGTAGGAAAAAACAAAAGTACACATAGAGACTTAATAGCAGTAACTGTGAGAGGATTCTTGGAGTCTTAGTGGACAACCAGCTAAATAGGAGCCAACAGTGTGCAGCAGCAGCCAAGAAAGCCAATGCAATATGAAGTTGCATTAACAGAGGGATACAATGAAGATCAAGTGAGGTATGAATGCCACTCTATAAAGCCTTAGTAAGACCACACCTAAAATCCAGTTTTGGTCACCACACTATAAAAAAGATGTTGAGATGCTAGAAAAAGTGCAGAGAAGAGCAATCAAGATGATTAGGGGAATTGAGGCTAAAACATATGAAGAATGGTTACAGGAACTGGGCATGGCTCATCTAGTAAAAAGAAGACCAGGGGAGACATGATAGTAGTGTTCCAATATTTGTGGGGCTGCCACAGAGGAGGGGGTCAAGCTATTTTCCAAGGCAGTTGAAGGCCAGGCAAGGAATAATGGATGGAAACTGATCAAGGAGAGATTCAACCTAGAAATAAGGATAAATTTTCTAACAGTGAGAACAATCAACCAATGGAACAGCTTTCCTCCAGAAGTTGTGGGAGCTTCATCGCTGAAGGCTTTGAAGAAAAGACTAGACTGCCATCTGTCAAAAATAGTGTAGGATCTCCTGCTTGGATGGGGGTTTGGACTAGATGATCTACAAGGTCCCTTCCAACTCTGTTAATTGGTTAATCCATGGCCTGCTTCAGCTTCTTGGAATAAGGCTGAAAATAATCATTGTTTGGGGTATTGAAGTTGCTTTTGGCAAGGTCAGCATCAAAGGGCTACGCAGTAGAGGCCATTCCTTTGGACTCTTGGCAGGGACAACTGAAAAAGATATGGATGGTGGCTGGTATCTGGTTTGTCATGAAGTTTGTTGAGATCTGTGTTATGAAACTGAGGCAGCGTGGACCATGGAAAGTAGGGGCTGACTGAAATCAATGAAAAAAATCTGGCAGGGACAGAAATGGTGAAAAACTACAGTTGATAGACATTAGATATAAAGGTTAGAGAAAGATGACTTACTCTGTTCCTCTGAATGAAGCTTGTTGCTATTTAGTTTCTAGCCAGCTCTAAACATTTTAGCTACTATTTTGTTATCTCTGACATTTATATAGGTACAAGTGTAATTTAATATAATGATATATTTACTAAACTTTACAACAAAAAATCCCTCTAGACTCTTTACAACTAGCTCTTTTTATTGAGTTATATTGTGTCGATGCCTTGGTATGATTTGCAAAAAAGAAAGGAAAAAAGTGCATAGTAAAATAAATTATTCTGGGTGGCAACTGAATAGTTTTTAATTTGTTGGTCAACATACAATATAGAAGTCTAATTAAATCCCTTATAATGATTAAATAATTGTAAGGGTTCAACTTTAATATTGTTGTCTACTGAGGCAGTCTCCTCTAGTAATGGCACTATAGCTAGTTTTCTCATTCAGTCTCTGTGAAGGAATTGGTTTATTGACTATTCATCCTTTCATATTAGGGGGAAAATACTAATTACAGAATGAGAGAGAGCCAGTGTATGGGCAAGATCATTAGTCTGAATAAATGTGACAGCCAAGCTGCACCAGAAATACCACAATTAGCAGTAAGCACAAACTACAGCTTTGGATGAAAAATACAGTAATTACAAGCAATGGAGAGGGGAAAGGAAAACTCCATAGTTTTTAATTCTAAAAGAAATCAATACCAGTTCAGACTGCTATTTTACACAGGAATAGGGATAGATGTATGAAGCAGCTTATTGATTGCCTGAGCGATATAACTGTAGAGAATAATATACTGCAAAGAAAATACTTGCAAATGTGACCAAGATTTACTAGGGTATCATATTTAAATATCAGCCTTTCTTGTTGATTGTGCAAGAAAGGTGCAATTGATTGTAGAGAAAAGATGAGGATGTTTGTGATTTTTTTTGCCTGTTCAATTAAATTAGCTTGGATGATGATATGGTTATTCACGCTACTTCCTCAGTAATGGTTGTACTTGCACAGATATAAAAGTGCTGTTAGAATAGAGGTAAGCAACTGTCACCATTACTGCAATTCAGATAGTGTGGAAGGGTAGGTAAGAGAGGACTGGAAAAGGACTGGAGAAGAGATAATAGAAGTTGGCAGGATCCATACAGTGCTGGTTTTGAGCTCTTGGATTTTTAGAGGTACCAAATCATTCTGACTAGTTCCTGTTCTGTTTCCTTCAAGTATAGAATTCAGATAAATATGAATATATAATAAGTTATATCCAACAAGTACTGTGAACATATTTTACATCAGAACTTACATTAATCATCTATTACTTTGAGCAAGCTCACAAGTAATATACATCAATTTGAATGTAACTGGAAACTGAGGAAAAGTGTATGATAGATTCCTCCTGTTAAAGGAGGCATTTCAGAGCTGAGATTTAGCCGGTTCAGCCCGCTTCATACAAACCAGATGTTAAATTTACATCTGGTTCACCAAACTGGTAGTTGAACCCCTGGAGCCCGGGGGAGGCTGGCTGGCCCTGCCCACCCCTTCCCTCCCCTTCCAGGAGTCTCCACACAGATTTGGATACAGGTAAGTGCAGGGTCTGTGTGGAGACTCTGGGATAGCAAAAACAGGCCTGTTTTCTGGCTTCTGAAGACCTACAGGGCCCAGGGGAGGCTGTTTTTTCCCTCTCAGAGGCCCAACGGAAGCCTCCAGACCCTGGGGAAGGTGAAAAACTGCCAAACTGGAAGTTCTGGAAGTCCAGAAATGGGCTTGTTTCCAGCTTACAGAAGTCCCCTGGAGCCCGGGGGAGGCCGTTTTCACCTTCCTAGAGGCCTGAGAGAAGCCTCCAGACTCTGGGGAAGATGAAAAATGGCCAAACCAGAAGTTCTGGTAGAACTTTCACACCCACCCAGCAACTGGGCAGAGAACTAGATGCTGGGATTTTTGAATCCCACCCCTGAGGCATTTGATATGCAAAGTTATCCTGAATCAAGATTGTCTTTAGTGGTTTCACAATTGAAAGAATTCAGTGTTGTGAATGCATAATACCAATAAAGTTATCATTGAGCTTGAAGTCCAGTGCAGGGTTCTGGCCCTGCACTTCTGATTGGCTGTTAATGGCAGGATCGGATTGGCCATTAACAGGCCATTCCCATTGGTTAACGGAGCTAGCGCTCCAGGTTTGCTATTGGTTGAATAGTTAATAAGTTGCCTATATAAGGAAGGCTATAGCAGTCCTTGAGCTGAGCTGTCACAATATGTAAATAAAGAGTTTGAAGTTCACTGTTTCTACCGGCTCGTCTCCATCATTCGCACCCATGCTCCAAACTTAACACTGGAGATGAGGATGGGATTGGATGACATCAGAGCCAACTAAGCACGTGACTGAAGCGCACAACGGCGAAACCATGTCCAGCGGCGCAATACCACCCGCTCCATTCGATCCAGCTCAAGAGGACTGGGAGTCTTACATGGATCGTTTCCAAATGTTTTTGGAAACGAATAATCTGAAGGATGCCACGGCCGGAAAGAAACGGGCGGTATTCCTGACGCACTGCAGGCCAACGGTATTCAAGATGGCTAAGGCATTAGTGAAACCGGCTGAAGTGAAGGCCATGGACTGGGACATCCTCGAACCGCTGCTAAGGGCCCACTACGCACCCACCGTTCCAACGCTCGTAAGACGACATGAGTTCTATCAACGGAATCAGTGGAAAGGAGAAAGCGTCACCGATTTCGTTGCAGACCTCCGGAACTTGGGAGGCCTTTGCGATTTCGCCAACCTGGAAGAGGCTTTGAGAGACAGAGTAGTCCTCGGGCTAGACGCTCTAAACGTACAGAGCAAAATAATGGCAAAGGGCGACATCACCCTTAAAGACGCCATAGCTGAAACTACAGCAGCGACCAAAAAGTCGGCTGCTCAACTACACTGAAATCGCACTCCAACCTACCAACCAGTCGACGATATTTCACCTAATGCAGAAGGGCGATGTTCCACGGTCCACCATGAGGACCTCTCTTCGTCGTCAGACAGTGACGAAGAAGAGGTCCATCGCCTACGATCCGATCGGGAATGATGACCGAAGTCCCAGCAACTGTGCGCGGGCTGCGGAGCCAACCATTACCGCTCTGTTTGCAAATTCCACGACGCACTCTGCCACGAGTGCGGGAAATGAGGCCACATCGGACGGGTCTGCAGAAGCCTCCTCGGACCCAGCCAGACCTCAAAGGAAACCAATCTACGCCAATTGACGGGGAATCGCCCTGTAAGGTGAGAACCAGTAAACCACTCCTATGGAACCAACCCGTGAACCGTCTAGCGAGACGAGAAGAGGCTCACCAAACACTCACTATTGGCCATGCCTCTTCATTAGACGCTCAGAAAATTCGGGTCAACGTGAACATTGAAAATCGGCCCTGCCAGATGGAAGTAGACTCGGGATTGTCTCTTTCATTGGTCTCGTGGAAGACCCTCAAGCAACTCATCCCCACTATCTGGCGCCAAGACCTTCAATTCCAACGGCTCGTGCTGAAAGACTACCAGGGGAACTGAATTCCAGTTGCAGGATCCAGTCGAGTCTGGGTTACATTCAAGAACCGCATGGCGTACTTACCCCTGACGGTGATCGATAAGGACCGGCCTAGCCTGTTGGGCCTACAATGGTTCGCACCACTCGGCATCGAAGTGGCAGGCATTAATTGAATCGGCGGCAGTGACTGGGAGGAAGACCTCGCCCACAAATTCAAGGATGTCTTCGAGGAAAAGCTAGGCGAGTATAAGGGGACCCCGATATCCTTTAGCCTTAACCCAAAGATAGCTCCCATCCGCCTTAAGCCTCGTCGAGTTCCATTCGCTCTAAAACCGAAAATCGATGAGCAGCTTGATAAGTTGATTGCCCAGGGAGTTTTAAAGCCAACGGATCACTCCCCTTGGGAAATGCCAATTGTGACACCCATTAAGCCGGACGACTCCATTAGAATTTGCGGGGACTACCAAGCCACCCTAAACCACGCCCTGCAACAGAACCCATATCCGGTACCAGTGGTACAGCACCTCCTCCATTCCCTGGGGGGCAGAAAAGTCTTTGCTAAACTAGACTTAGCTCAGGCTTATCAGCAATTGCCGGTTGACGAAAAAACGGCACAGGCACAGACTATCGTAACACACCGAGGTGCCTTTAAGTGTACGCGGCTTCAATTCGGAGTCAGGGTAGCCCCAGGGATCTTTCAGAGCCTAATGGAGAGACTATTGCAGGGGATCAAGGGCGTTGTCCCCTATTTCGATGATGTGCTTATTGCTGCCTCCACTCAAAAAATCTTGCAGGAGCGTTTAAGGTTGGTATTACGAAAATTTCAAGAAGCAGGCCTGAAAGTCAAAAATAATAAATGCAAAATGTGTACCGATTGTGTTGAATTCTTAGGGTACCTAATTGACAGTCAGGGTATTCACCCTACTGATAGTAAATTAAGAGCAATAAAGAACGCTCCCAGGCCCCAGAACAAGACCGACCTCCAGGCGTTCTTAAGCCTCATCAATTTCTATAATGTATTCTTGCCGCACAAGGCGACCGTCGCTGAACCGTTACATCGTCTTTTAGATAAAAAAGCAAGCTGGGTATGGGGTCACAAAGAAGAGCAGGCGTTCCGTAATGTAAAAAAACTACTGACTTCGGACGCCGTGCTGATGCAGTACAATGAGACTTTGCCAATAAACATAACCTGTGATGCATCGCCTTTTGGAGTGGGCGCCATTTTGAGCCATGTGTTACCTAACGGTAACGAAGCCCCTGTTGCTTACTTCTCAAAGACTCTCTTGAAAACCGAGTGAAATTACAGCCAAATCGATAAGGAAGCCCTGGCAATTGTATCGGCAGTTAAAAGATTTCATGAGTACGTGTACGGCCGGGTTTTCACCATTGTAACTGTTAGGGATAACATTGTTTACCCTAACTGGTTTAGGTAAAATAATAACTATGTAATCATGGTTTGTAAGTTAAAGTGTCTGCAACTTTAAATATGGGAATGTAATTAGGGGAGTGGTTGTGAAAGCACTTTAAAAGAAGCAAGACGACAGCTTGCTCTCTCTCTGGCTTTGATGATCCCTAATTACTGCATGGACTCAAGACTGCTTTGCTCGAACGGGAGAGATAAACAAAGGACTGATTTGTAAGTGAACTGACATAGGATATTCTACATGGACTTTGCTAACTGAATATCCTTGAATGGACTGACTAAATGATACATGACTTATGGATTGTTATTTTGACTATGCTATAAATGGAATAAACTATACTTTTGAAAGCACAAGCGTATCTGTTATTTTTACTGTATGTTAGTAAACATACAAACATATCTCACTCATTTATCTGTGTGCCTATCTGACTAACGCTGCACATTCTGTTTAGCTTGTCTCCTTAACCCTGGTTGGGGAACACAGGCTTAACAGTAACTGACCACAAACCATTGCTGGGGATCATTGCTGGGGACAAGCCAACTCCCTACATACTTTCTCCCAGAATGACCCGCTGGTCAGAATTCTTGGCTGCCTACAATTATCAGCTACAATATCGTCCCGGTAAAGCCATTCCCCACGCCGACGCACTGAGCCGTACACCGCTCCCTGAAACTACCAACGATCCTGCACCAACAATGACAGCGTTGCAGATCGAAACACTCCACACACCGCCATTGACTGCCCATGACATCACAAGAGAAGCAAAACGCGACCCCATCTTGGCGCGAGTCCTCATGTGGGTGGAACACGGATGGCCATTGGACCAAGTACCAGACGACTTCACACCATTCAAAAGTCATCAAACAGAGTTGTTTTCGCAAAAGGGCTGTGTCATCTGGGGCGATAGAGTCGTTATCCCAGAACGACCCCAACAGACATTGCTAAGAACCTTGCACGATGGCCACCCTGGCATTATGCGCATGAAGGGCCTCGCAAGAAGCTACGCATGGTGGCCAGGCATCGACAGACAAATCGAATCATGGGTTAAAACTTGCAAAAGATGCCAAGAAGTAAGCAACGCTCCACCAAAGGCAACCCCAACCGAATGGGAGACGCCGCGGGGACCCTGGTCCCGCATCCATCTGGACTTTGCTGGGCCAACCAAAGGCCACACATTTCTGCTAACCATCGACGCCTACTCGAATTGGCTCGAGATTCACCGAATGAGCAGCACAACCACCGACGCGGTCATCAAAAGACTGGAAAGATTTTTTGCAACCCACGGATTACCAGACGTTCTGGTATCTGACAACGGGCCCCAATTTACCGTGCTACCTTTTGAGCAGTACTTGGCTGACTGTGGTATTCGACATGCGTTCACTTCGCCTGCGCACCCTGCTGCCAATGGTAGGGCTGAGCGCATGGTTCAATTCGTCAAAAAGACTCTCCAAAAGATCAACTATGACAACATCGATGAAAAAATCAACTGGATCCTTTTCCTGCAGCACATCACACCTCACAGCGTCACCAACAAAACTCCCGCCGAACTGCTAATGGGACGGAAGCTCCGCTCCCACCTCGATCGGTTACACCCAGCCTATGAACCTGAAAAGCTACTCGGATCCAGCAGCTGATGCCGTACCTTCCAGGTAGGCGATCTAGTATTCGCTAAAAACTTATCGGGTGATCCGCTATGGGTAGAGGCTACCGTAATCTGCGTAACCGGCCCAAGATCATACCTCGTTCAGTGCCCTGACGATAGACTTTGGAAGCGTCACATAGATCAGCTATGATCGTGGCTACCATCTCACACTTCCGAACTCCCTTTTGACCAAACTGAGGGGAGGGGAGATACAGAGGAAAGCGAATTACTATTCGAGGGAAATCTTTTCGAAGAGATTGATAATGGAACTGAAACGCAGGAACAGGAACCAGGGACCGGAGTAAATACACCTCAGGAAATGGCCAGTGATCTTGATGACAACGAGAATGCGAACTCGGAACCAGAGGCACCCCTACCGCTAAACAACGATCTACCTCAGCAAGAATGCAGCCAACCGCCAGGCACTTTGTGAAAATCGAAAAGACTAGTAAAACAACCGCCCTACCTTAAGGACTATGTAACTGCACCCCGTGGGCAGAAGCCGGGGGAAAGGGGTGTTGTGAATGCATAATACCAATAAAGTTATCATTGAGCTTGAAGTCTAGTGCAGGGTTCTGGCCCTGTACTTCTGATTGACTGTTTATGGCAGGATCGGATTGGCCCATTCAAGAGCATCCGATTGGCCATTAACAGGCCATTCCCATTGGTTAATGCTCCAGGTTTACTATTGGTTGAATAGTTAATGAGTTGCCTATATAAGTAAGGCTATAGCAGCCCTTGAGCTGAGCTGTCACAATATGTAAATAAAGAGTTTGAAGTTCACTGTTTCTACCGGCTCATCTCCATCATTCGTACCCATGCTCCAAACTTAACATTCAGCATGATGGAACACTAGAATTATAACTGTAATAGATGGAGCTATCTCGGAAAGCATTGAGCCCTTTTGTATTAGATGTATTTAAACTGGCATTGAAAAGCCAGCTGAGATGCTCTAATATAAGTTTCTATATTCAGCAAAAGGGCTAACCCTTAAATGACTGCATTCTTTTCTAATTCAGGTGGGTAATCTAGGATGAAGACTTTTAAAACTTTGAAACAACATGGTTCATACTGAAAATGAATGGTTTAAGAGTCTGTTTGAATTAGTCAAGATAGCCAAGGACAGAATTAACAACTGAAGAAAAGAAGCAGATGTAGGAAAGATACTCGAAGCTGAAGGAACAAAGCACACTAATTCTTTCTCTTGATTTGACTTGATTTGATAGGAGTTAGATGTTATCGGTTTCATTATGATCAGCCAAACATATCTAAATTCCTTGTTCTGCTGATGTAAATTATATGACAGGGTTATAACTTACATTCTTGCAGAGTATCTCTTGCAGAGTCTTTTAACAACTGAATGCTGTTAAAAATTGGGGAAAAAATAGCCATGATCACATTATGGGCAATTGAAGTACTTGTAAGAAAGATTCTTGAAGGCAAAGAGAGGGAGGAAGGTACAAGATGCTTGTTTCATTTAAGTTCTTCTTTCTTCATCATATCACTGGACCACTGAAATTAATAGACCATTGTCACCAGTGAAAAATCGTTTGTAAGAAATCTTAGCATATTTAGTATCCCGTGGTATAATTACTACGTGGAATAATAAATAGTTAGATAAATTCACAATCACTTAGTCATGCTGATATGTATGGCTTCTTGTTACATGTGAACATTAAGGCATTAAACAAACCATTGCTCAAGATTATAATCTAGCTTTAGTTTGACATTACTCTAATAATAATGCATGCAGTGTGGCAAATTACATATTACTTTTAATGCACAATATTTAGCGAAATTTGTTTGGGAAACCCATGGGAGATCAAGTAGGCTAGTGCTTTATTCTGCAAGCAGAAAAGACCCCTTAATTTGCTTCAATGGGGGCTTTTGGTTTCCTATGCAGGAAAAAAGTACCAGCACACTATGCATTAAAGGCAGTGTTTATTTTGTCTCTCGGCAGAATGGCACTCTGTGGCTGAAAAGAATAGCCTCCCTTTAGTTAACCATTTGTTCTTGAAGAATATTGGTGGAACCAAACAACTGGAATACATTGGTAGATATGAAAAGTGGAGAGGGAACATTTGTGGATAGTCTGGACCAATTGTGGTGATCTCATTAAGGAGTGATTAAAAAGTCAAGATGATAGCTGCAATGTTGCAATAGAAAATCCACTTGCTTTTTTTCTGGGATGCAGAGATGGTATTTTAACTTTTTTTATTATTATAGTCTGTAGATCAGGGGTGTCAAGCTAGATTTCTTGGAGGGCCGGATCAACATAATAGTTGTCCTCTGCAGGCTGGCCATGTAGGGGGATGTTGTCCTCCTGCAGCACCCTGCTGGACCAAACAGAGGCACTCCGGCCTAGTTCTTTGCTATCTCCAGGCTGGCCACATGGGCCAGATCCCAAGCACCCCATTGGCCTGCTAGCCTTGTGTCTGACACCCCTGCTGTAGGCACCCCTTGGTTGGCTCATATTTCAGGATAAAAAATGAACGACTGTGCACCTCTCAACTGTAAAATATTTGGACAAAATCCACTTAAGCAAAGAAAGCTTAATTAGCACAGGAGTCTAAGAATGTGATACCATCCTGGGGATGGCTGATGGCTTGAGGACACTCCCTCTGCCTTGTTAACTTTTTAGTCCTGTGAATTTTTTTATCTCTGATTTTTTTTTTTTTGCTTTTAACTTTTTTTCTAAACTTTGTTTTAAGTTGTATTTTTATTCATGGCTTATAATGTTTTCAGGGCTGCCAACCTTGAGTGATAGTTCGGAGTGAGACACTGCGAGGGAGCGGAGCGACCGAGGGGGGGATGGTGTGGAAGGGGGGTGTCCCCCCTTCCACGGTAGGGAGCTTTGATAATTTTACATTTTAAATGTTTTAAATTGCTTGGCATTTGTGGGGAGACCCCTCAAGGCGAGATTCCTTCCCGGGGGCTCCCAAAGAGCATCCAAACGTTCCTGGCATCAAGTGGGGAAAGAAGCCTAAAAAGAGAGAAACTCTTGCACCGGCTGCGATTGGGGCTCGGAGGGGACAGGAACCCCCCCTCCTTGCGAGCCCCCCCGCCCCGCTCCAGCCTGCCCTCTGGCGGGACCCCCTTCCTGGAGAGGCTCCTCCCTGCCAGACCCTCTTGCAGCCTCTTAGACCCAGGGGAGGCTGGGGGGGGGCGTATATCTAGGTGCAAAGGGCGGGGGGAGGGACACAATGTACCCGGGAAGGAGCCCTCCCCCCTCTTCCCCCTCCCTCTCCAGGGACTTCCCATCAGGCTGGGGAGCGAGAGAAGCCGAGGTGCGCAAGAGGCAGACGCGCATGCTCAGTCCCTTTCTTCAGGCTCGCAGGCCGCCTGCGGAGGGCGCCCCCTGGTGGTCCCGGCCAGCCACGGCAGCTCCCCTTGCGAGAGGGAGGCCGGAGAGGGACGCGCCTTTGCGCCCCAATCCCAGCGGCCTTGAGACCAGACGGGTGCGGGGAGGGGATGATGGGACACGGAGGAGCTCAGCTCTCGAGAAAGGCCCAGGGATGCCCTGTAGTCTTACTTCATGGGGGATAGAGAGTTCATCTCTCTCATCTCCGCCTGCCAGAACAGAGTGCAGCGCAAGGGATAAGCCCAGAGAGTTGTGACATCCTAGAGCGGAAACGAACAACCGCTTCCTGCAGCGTGGAATTCTCTCCTCACCCCGGTACAGAAATCAATGCGGGCAACGTCCTCTCGCGCATGCTCTGTTCGCCCTCTGAAGCCGCCCAGGATCGGAGGCTTCACTTCTCGAAACTTTGGGCTTGGGCATATCGATATTCGGAATATCAGAGAATGTAGAGATATATTTATTTTTGTACATTCCATTTTGGGGGTTTAGCGTGAGATTTCGTTTATCAGAGTGAGACAGTCAAAATTGGTTGAATTGCGTGAGTCTCACTCTGATTGCGTGAGAGTTGGCAGCACTGTGTTTTATTATGTTGTACACCACCCAGAGTTACTTAAGTGATATGGGTGGTATAGAAATTTGATAAATAAATGTAAGCTTAGTATACATTCACAGTTTTCTTAATAGATCATAAATTGTCCTAAAAGTAGTGAAGTCTTTCAATTCAGCAATACAACCTTGCTAAAGAAAAGGACAGTATATAATATTAGCACCTGGAGGCAGGGGTGGGATTTAACTGGTGTTACTACCGGTTCAGTTATTACATTTTGCACGTGCCTGTAATACAACTTAAGCTGTGCTGCCTGGACAGCTGATAAGCGCTGTGCGCGGGTGCACAGCATTTGCAAAACCACTTTTTTGCTGCTTTTTCAACCTCAGCTATGATGGGCAAAGCAGCTGAGGTTGAAAAAGCAGGAAATAAAGGACAGGTAAGAGCCTGGGCAGGCGGGTGGGCCAAACAGTAGCAGACACAGAACCAATTCTGTGTCTGCTGCTCTTCAGAGCTACCAGTTCTATAGAGAACTGGTAGCATCTCACCCCTGCCTGGAAGTACTTTATGGTATTTTCACTCCAAATTTCCGCACAAAAGGTTATTTCTTCATACATGCAAGAACAGTATCATCCTAGCTAAATATCAAGTGATACTAATATATATAAAATAAAGAATATTTTGTCTTCATAATGTATCACGACAGGTCATTCAGAACTACAGGTAGTTCTTGACTTATGACCACAAATTGAGCCCAAAATTTCTGTTGCTAAGTGAGGCATTTGTTAATGCCCCATTTTATGACCTTTCCTACCACAGTTGTTAAGTGAATCACTGTAGTTGTTAAGTTAGTAACACAGTTGTTAAAGGAATCTGGGTTCCCCATTGACATTGTTTATCAGAAGGTCGCAAAAGGTGATCACATGACTCCAGGACAATGCAACCATCATAAATATGAGTCAGTTGTCAAGCATCTGAATTTTGATCATGTGACCACAGGAATGCTGCAACAGTCATATGTGTGTAAAACAGTCATAAGTGACTTTTTGTCATTACCATTGTATCTCTGAATGGTCACTAAATGAAATAGTAGTCTGCACTACTATTACCATTAATCTTCTCATCACTCCTTATCACCCATCCCCTCCCACTTGTGACTGTATGACTGCAACTTTGTCGCTTGTATCCTTACGATCTATATTGATTATTTACTAGTATGATTTGATTGCTTATCACTGAGAGCATTTGCACCAAGACAAATTCCTTGTGTGTCCAATCACACTTGGCCATTAAAGAATTCTATTCTATTCTATTCTATTCTATTCTATTCTATTCTATTCTATTCTATTTTATTCTATTCTATTTTATTCTATTCTATTCCATTCCATTCTATTCCATTCCATTCTAAATGAAATGTTGAAAGTCGAGGACTAGCTGAATTGAAGCGATGCATAATTTGCTGTATTATAAAAGTCAGACATTTTTTCTCTTCCATCTAACGTTACCAAAGTTTGACACTTTTGCAAATCATCCAATTGTTGTCTTCCTTTCTAGAGAATCCTTTCCTTCCTTTGGTGAAATAAAACATAAAATGGCTATCAACATTTGAGATGAATATTATGAGCTTTAATTGTTTTTCCTTTACAATACCTTGAACCTAAAATGCAATGTGTTCATTGTCATAATACTTCAAAAGCTTTCTTAATCTGTATGTCTAAAGACCATAGGAGAACATAAATAATGGTATGTTTCTTAATAAGTAATAATTGTTCCCTCACATCTGTGCAAACTATTAATATACACAATCTAAAATAGAATCCAAAACATTTATAGGTAAATATAAATATAATTTGTATGCAATTTGAGGATTTTCTTGGACTCACAACTCCAGCTTGAAAAACAAGGGACAGCTATGTCCAGGAACACCTTTGTATGCCAATTGTATCCATTCTTGGATCACGAGCCCCCTCTCATTAGTTACTTGTCATCTGAATTACTGGAATATCCTGTACTTGGGATGGTTTCTGAAGACCACTCAGAAGACCACTTCAGCTGATCCAAAACGTGGTGGCATGAACAGTTATAGCTATGCCAAAGTTTGTTCATTTAAAACAGGGGTTTCAAACTCAAGGGTACTTAGATCTGGCCCATGGGACCACTCTGGAAACAGTGAAGGACCAGCCAACAGTGCCTCTGCCAGAGAAAACCGGAGCTCAGGAGGGGCCTCTCTGTTTTTGGCTGCTCGGGAGAGCTGCGCACTCAAGTAGGCCTCCCTGGCTCTGTTTTCACTGGCAGAGGATTGCAGGAGACCACCGCAGCTGGACGTGGCCCTCACAACTCCACTTTCCCTGGCAGAGTGCTAGCAAAACAAACTACTAGCAAAAGTGGCATTTGATCACATGAGTGATATTGAGCTGGCCATGCCCACCCTGGCCATGCCTTCCCCAGTCCCCCTCCCCCAGATCAAACACAACCCTGATGCTGCTCTTAATAAAATCAAGTTTGACACCCCGATCTAAAAATTTGGTACATGAGTTAGGTGCAATTCAGTATATTGGTTGTCATGTACTGTATTAAGTTTTTCACGGCATGCAGCCTTGTTATTTAAAGTATTATCTTTCTCCCATGGTTTTGTCTATCCTATAAGATCTGATAGAGTTGGCATGTGTTCTGACCCAAACCTGGTTCCAAGAAAGCAAACACAAGACAAAAGCACAATCTTTTAATGTTTCATCTATGAATCCTGTTTTTTTCACAGATAAAAGGCTGCTTCCAACTAATTAGCTCCTACAAGGAGGAGCCTTGCCAAATTTTTGCAAGGCTGCCAAAAAAACAACAGATAAGAAATATTTTACAACACAAGAGTCTTCAAATCCTAACTGTAATGTCCATGAGGCTGAGTTCAAAATGTCTTTGCTTCCTGCAAAGAACGCTCGCTTCACAGTTGGCTTTTATCTTCTTCAAGGAGGGGCCATTACCTTGAAGCCTTACTCCCAAGTTGCCCATGCTGTTGCAGCTGTTCTTTCCTATGAACAATCCTGCGTGCATGCACACATGGCACAGGTTCCTTGGAAACCTCCTCATCGCTGCTGCCAACCCCCACAATCTCTGAAGGCAGCAGTCCAGTCCTAATAGTCCTGGCCTGGCATCTGTGTCCTTGCTCTCCTCAGCCATCCGCACCTGCTGCCAGCTAACCACAACAGCATGCTCCAGGTCCCATATTTGTGTCTCAGAGATGGCATGCTTCACTATTTGCCTTTTCAAACAGAATTCTCCCAGATAGCTGAACAGTTCTAACCCTAATTTCTTTCAGAAATGGGGCTAAGGAATGCTGTGAGCTCATTACATGGTGGTTTTCATGTTTCAGCATTTGTTCGTCCCCTCCATTTTCTCTTGTCTTTAGTTTCGATTGTTATTGATTTTTAAGTTTTTAATCTGCACGCTTATCGGAGTTGTTCTAAGTGGCTAGCCTGCAAATATCATTAACAAGTAAAATAAATACAATTTTATTAAAGTATTTTCTAGGGAAGTACACAGAATCACCAAATGCAACTGTATGCATGTTTTCAAATTCTATGTTTACTATTGTTGATTCCCTAGTATTTTATGTAAAGATACAACTAATTAAGAAGAAAAAAACTTAACAAGACTCTAATAACATAATCACGATCTTTCCTTAAAAAATCCATATGCACTTATATGTTTAAAGAGAAACTAATTCTTTTTCAATGAAATTTGGTATCTTCTTGATCTAAAGGATTGTCATCCTGATATCCATCATAGTGGAAATCTATGTGTGAAACAGATATAATAATACTAAGATTTCATACTTCTCAGACATTTTGGGATGTTGCTCTTGTTATCTCTTTGTCCCAAATATTTAATACAGTAGAACATTTGGTCATGATCATAATTCATTCCATAACTTTGGTTGCAATCTGATTTGATCGTGACCCAAACTTAATTTTGGAAATTTGGCGTTTACAAAAAAATTGGCATGGAAGGTGTAATTGGCTGTGAAAAAATTTTTGGGGGGTTAATTTTTTGGTCGGAACCCGATTTGGTCATGATCAGAAGCGTTTGCAGCCAGAGGTTCTCTCTCTCTCTCTCTCTCTCTTTCTCTCTCTCACACACACACACACTCCCTCTCCCTCCCTCCCTCCCTCCCTCCCTCTCTCTCTCTGTGTAATATGTGCTGAAGGACAAGGGTACTAATTATGTGCAATTAATTTTCAGAATGAAACTGCATTTACTACTGAACAGATTTGCAAAAGGATTGCAGTATCAGAAAGGTTTATGCTTTCCTTCATTTTTGAAATATGGAACAGAGCAATAAGAAAAATGATAATATGGGCTTATGAATGAACACATGCAAAGCAACAGAGATACCTATTCACAATACAGCTAGTACTTTTTTGTCAGGTGCCAACTACAGTCAAGAACCACAAGACAAAGAGGATATTTTGCTCCTACTAGAAACATCTCTCCTAGCTTAAATGCCAGGCTGAGTAAATCAATAGATGGAAAGCTTTAGATGTCATGACCCAACATGAACTGTACTAATTCTATTGGAATTTTGAGGGACATCTGAAGATCAATTCCTTCCATACTCAAACTAGCAGGAAGCTATAATCCAAACACACACAAAAAAAGGGATTAGAAGAGCACAGGAGATGACTTGTTTCTGCGAAGCTATGCCAAACCTTTTAAAGGTGAGTTTGTTCATCTGCTATGGGGAATTTCTTTTGAATTTTTTTCCAGTACAGTTACATGAATTCTTTCTTTCTTCAAATATCAAAAGAAGGCTAGAGTTCTAAACTGTTTCACTCTGTCTGTCCATCCCAAACGGCAATGTCAACAAAGCAGCATTAGGGTACTTCCACTTACTCTGCATACACAGCCCATCTGTGCAGTTCTTGGACTGCAAGACAAGGCCCTCACAGTCTCTGCCGCCGTTCTTGGGTGCCGGTGCGGTGCAGTCCCTCCTGCGCCAGTGGGTACATTCTGTTCCACAGGTAGACCATTTACTCCATGCTGTCCACCTCCCATCCACTGTCATAAGAAAATGGAAAAATGTAAAGGCAAAATATAAAGACAAAATGAGGTGAGAGTGGAAGAAATAGAAAATACCCAGATTAAAAAAAATGATTTTACATGAGACTCTATAAGAGGTTCTGTCAAACTCCTGGGCCACGGGCTGGATGCATCATGTGCTGCCCCCCCCCCACGCCCAGTTTAGTGAAGGGGGAAAAAGTTGATATGTGACATGATGCTGCTATGACAACGTCAGTTTGACACCCCTGCTCTATAAGGAGTCTGCTTCGTGAAAATAACACTAATAATTCCTTTCCTTTCCTTTCCTCTCCTTTCCTTATTTCCTTTCCTTTCCTTATTTCATTTCCTCTTCTCTCCTTCCCTCTCCTCCTCTCCCTCTTTCCAGCCAAAGTGATACATTTCAACTCAATACTGGTCAGATCATTTGTACATAAGTAGCAGCTTCATTTATTGAAATGCAATGATGAAATCTCAGGATAAAATCTGCCTATAGATTCTATGTAAGATGAAATCCTTTTTATCCTACTGCCAATCACCGAACTGCAGAACACTATAAGAATCACCTAGCCCAACTGTTTGCAATATGCCGTAAAACCAGTAAACCACCCACCAGATATAGCTATAGAGCTTCAGAAATGGACAACTATATTGATCAAAATTTCTGTTTTGGGTTCTGCTGAACTTACTAAAAGAAGCATGAGTGAAAGATATTCAGTTTTTGATATGTTTTCTCTTTAGTGCATTCCTCTAGCATGCAGCAGAAGCAGAGATGCAGTAAATCAAAGAACTGAAGTTGTCATTAGAAATGGTGCCACCAGTAGATCATATGAGATTTACTAATCCAAACTGTGTACACCAGTGTTTTTCAACCACAGGAATGCTAAGACAAGTGGACTTCAACTGGCTGCCTGAGAAATTCTGGGAGTTGAAGTCAATACATTATTGAGGTTGAGAAAGTCTGCTATATATGATAACAATCAATAAATTGCCATGCAAATGTTCTAGTTCATTAAATGTAAACAGGGATGGAAATTCTGATTCACCTATTTTCTTCAGTGACATCAGGAAATGTGTAAGTAAGCAAATTAGAAATGTCCTATTCTGTCAAACCTCAAAGATTTTTGTAATTCCACCTACTCCACATGAAGAAATAAAAATAGAACATCTGCAGTTTATTATTGTTTTTTAATAAAAATATTGCATTATATCATACCAATGATCAATATGAAACATTAATGGTGGGATATCAGTTCTTAAAATAAAGAATGATACTTCTCCATTCTTGGTCAGCAATAGACATACTTTACTGCAGAAGCAATATTCCTTCCCATGTTCAAATTTATGTATTAATTTTCTAGAGGTTTCCTTTAGCAAAATCAAGGATAATCCTGGATGTATGATGGAATGATACAAAAAGAAATGATACTAGTAATAGAAACCTAAGAGTCCAACATACTGCAGTATAACCAATGCAGAACTCATATTTGAAAAGGAGATTATTTCGGAGTTTAACAGAGCATTCTATTTCACTGATCATATGGAGATGGGAGATTCTAACAAAAATACAGTATTAACAAGTTTCACAAAGTAAAAAATGCTGTAAATTTGTTGAAACCCTACCTTGATTTTAAACGTATTGATTTATTTTCCATTTTTATTCTGTGCAGGAAAAAAAAAATCCTGACTATCTCAGCAACTCCAGTTGATTTTTGCCACCAAATAGCACCCTTTCCCTATAATGCAGGTTAATGTCTTTACCTTCTGAAGAAACTTCTTGGATGACAAATGAAACAACTTCAAAGAAAACAACAAAAGAAGAAAGTCTAGTGCATGGTAGTACACAATGAAAGAAGCTTTCATGGGGAATTCATGTATAAACAAGAGTGAATAATAGTGTAGCTATAAGCAAAGAGATTTAACACTGGGATTAATAGAATAATTGAGTAGAAGAGCTGTTAGATAGCTTCTGCTTTTCCTCCACCCAGATAACTCATGGTATGCCAACAAGTTGGATTGTGTTTGGTGATACTGCTGAATTTCCAAAACCCTTAATTAAGAAAAAATAAGACAGGAGGAAGATCTTCTATTTAGGACTCCAAAAGCCAGAGGTCATATTCTTGCTGACTCATCCTGGCTCATATGTAAAAAGTTGCCGAAAATTGCTCTAAGAATATTCTGAAAAGTCTTTCTTGAAGTGCATCTTTCAGAAGAAGTTTTAGATAGGTAGTCACTAGACAGGGGTGTCAAACTCATTTCACTGACGGTCAGATCAGGGTTGTATTTGACCTTGGGGAGCCAGGGTGGGTGTGGACAGCTTGATGTCACACTTCTCAGGGTATGTGCCTGTGGTTGCCTGAGCTCTCTGTAAGCAAAAACGGGGTTCTGAGCTCCATTTTCAGCCGCAATGTCCTCTTACAGCTCTCTGCCAGTGAAAATGGAACTCGGGGAGGGGCACATGCCCCCCCGAGCTCTGTTTTCACTGGCAGAGGACTACAAGAGGCCACCATGGGCAAAAACTGAGTCCCAGAGGTCTGTGCATGGCCCTCATGAGCTCTATTTTCATTGGCAAAGGCAATGCAGGCTGGTCCCTTGCTATTTCCAGGGTGGCCCCGCAGACCAGATTTAAGCACCCTGTGGGGTGGATCCGGCCCCAGGGCCTTGAGTTTGACACCCCTAGACTAGACATTTGGATTTCTCAAATTTTGGTTCTGTGATCTCTTCTATCACCCCAAATTTAAAGCAAGATATTTGCAATGTTTGACATATTTTCCCACGTCATTACAGTTGTGCTTTTAAAGTTGTAGCAACGCTTTGGCAGAATCTCATCTGCCATCATCAGGCTTCTATATTGTGTTAATCTGTGAGTCAGACTTTCACAGCCATTTCTGTTTTAAATTTGGGCTAGCTTACTGCTATGCCAGAATTGTTTTTTCTTCATCCTGATTGGTTGGGAGTCTTGGTCTGTATTTATTGGTCTTGGAATTTGCTGTATTCTGCTTGATTGGTGTTTCTAATATCTTCTGTCTGTTTTGTGGCTTTTTTTTGTCTTATTGGCTGGCAAAATTGTGTTCCTGTATTAGAGGCTTTTAGTGCAGCTTGGCTCTGAGTAAATGGATGGCTATCATTTATTAGGAAGCTGGGTTTCATCTGGGTGCCTGGTTGGTGTGTGTTTGAGCTGGAGGTATCAGGAGGGATCTGTTTGTGCCCAGGTGTTTGCCTGGCTTGTGATGTGGAGATTTTTTTGTTTGTGAGTTCAGGCTTTCAAATAATTGACAGTTTGGTGGAATCATCTCTTCCTGAAAGCATGAATATATATGTATGTATGTATGTATGTATGTAGGTCTAGGTGTATTTGGGTATTTTCCCATGTAAGATTAAGAGTATTTTGGTGACGTTTCAGCGAGGTCCCACTCGCCATCCTGAGGCTGGTGCTTTCGGCTTCGTGCCAGTGCAAGCAGTGTGTGATCGGAGCTGCCATCTCTCTATAAATACTGGTGGTGGGGGGCTGTTGTGCTGGGTTGGTTGGCTGTGCTGCTGCCTCTTGATTTGTTGATGGAGTTGATGTTGGTATAATGGGCTGTGTGTTTTGTTGTGGAGATATCCTGGATCTTGTGCTGTGATCTCCTGGGTTGTTTGTTTTGTAATGATCTTTTTTCCAGTAGCCTCTCGTGTTTTAACGGCTTGGGTAATGGATTGTGTGATGGGCTTGCGAGTTCTTTTATTGTGGTATCCTGGGTCCTGCATTGTAATCTCCTAGGTCGTTTGTGTTTTGATATCTTTTCCATTAGCCTCCTGGGTAATGGGTTGTGTGATGACCTTGTGAGATTTATTTCTTTATTTATTTGCCAGCTGTCACACCCCCTGACCCCAAAACCAAACAAGCTGACACATGCCAAGAACACAGACCCAGACCCCAAACTCGAAGCCAGATTAAAACCCAGAATGCTACATCACGGCCACCTGTTCAGGATATCACATCAGAAAACTCAGGAAATTACACCATAAGAACTGAAGAAGTTGCTACACAGCAAATGACCCAGGATATCACAGCAATAAATCTCACAAGGTCATCACACAACCCATTACCCAAGCCATTACCACACAGGAGGCTAATGGAAAAAAGATCAAAACACAAATGACCCAGGAGATTACAATGCAGGACCCAGGAGACCACAACAAAAGAACTCACAAGCCCATCACACAATCCATCACCCAAGCCATTAAAACACAAGGGGCTAATGGAAAAAAGATCACTACAAAAAAAAACAACAAAAAACACGACCCAGGAGATCACAGCACAAGATCCAGGATATCTCCACAACAAAACTCACAAGGCCATCACACAGCCCATTATACCAACATCAACTCCATCAACCAATTAAGAGGCGGCAGAACAACCAACAAGCCCAGCACACCAGCCCCCACCACCAGTATTTATAGAGAGACGGCAGCTCCGATCACACACTGCTTGCACTGGCACGAAGCCGAAAGCACCAGCCTGAGGATGGCAAGTGGGACCTTGCCAAAACGTCACCAAGATACTCTTAATCTTACATGGGAGAAGACCCGAACTTACCTACACCTACATATCTGTACCCGTGAAAATCTACAAAAACAAATACATATAAATAGATGCTTACTGAATTTCTATTAACATATTGATTTCTCAAACTATTCCCTACTAAAATAATAGGTTCAGAAAGAATTCAACAGATCCACAACAAATTCTTAAAGATAATATACACAATTTTTGAAATTGCTTGCACTGGACTGTGCTTTTATCCTTTTAAATCTATATTTTATTCCTTACCTCAATGTAAAGTTGTATTGTTGAGAAGCATGCAATAACATGGAACCTTGAATTTGTAATGTTTCAAAGGAAAGTTTAATTGATGTTAAGAGCAACAGAAAGATAGGGAGTGGGAACGAAATAGGTTTTCTTCCAATCATTATGTTAATACTATTTAGATCACTATTGCCAAATAGATAAAGGAACATAGCTGGTGATAGAAAAAATGTTTTGTTGGTTTAAAGGGCGAATCAGGTTTTGAACTAGAGAAATCAGGCATGAGCTTTATTTAAATGTTTTGTCCTTGGCAAGAACTAAAGTAATTTTCTAATCCATCTAAAATGAATAGGGTAGATTTTACTCATCTTTGTGAATAAGATGGCAGCCAAAAACATTCTGAAACATATTCTCAAGAGACTGTGCATGGTTTTTGTTTTTAACATGAAAATTTTGTTATTTTGCAACAATTACAATAACATGATAATTTTATGTATTTATTCATTCATGTATTTATCACATTTATATGCTGCCCATATTCATAGTGACTTTGGGCAGTTTACAATAAGTACAATAATGCTTCAGATAATATTTTTACTCTTAATAAAATCTTTGCCTATGTGTAAGCTTTTTAATACGTAAAATCATGTTATCATTTAAATGCAGAGTTTTTAACAGATCCAAGGCCTAGGTTCCCAAGGGTCTAAATCTTGACTCATTATGGAGGTGTTCAGAATAACAACTGCAATGAGAGGCAAACATTGCATAATGATAGTGCTAATTATTCATCTTATTTGTATCTGAATGGCATAATAGAGTTCACATTAAAATTAAAAGTAAGGAGTCATCATTTTTGTCCTCCACACTACCGCCATGAAAGAAACAAAAACAAGACCGCATCGTAGGGATACAACATACCTGGACATAATGTGGTACAAGCTATTTTTTGTGAACTCTGGCCTTCACAGAAGGTCCCTCCATTGAGTGGTGCTGGATTGGTACATGTTCTTGTACGCTTCTGAGAGCCTTTTCCACAACGGCTGTTACATACTGACCACTCTGTCCAAGTTGACCATCCACCATTGACTGAAAAATAAAGGTAGGAAAATGATTTAAATGAAGAACTAACCATTTATTAAGCTTGTAGGCTTCCAAGCATTTCTATGAATTAAACCTTTTTTGTGTGAAAAAGGAAAGTTTATATACTGTATTTTTCGCTCCATAAGATGCACCTGACCATAAGACCCACCTACGTTTAGAGGAGGAAAACAAGAAAAAAAAATATTCTGAACCAGAGCCTGAGAGGACCACAGATAGGTGTCCTCGCATGTGCCAGCTCTGCCTATTGACTCTCTGCATTGAAGAAAAGAGACAGAAGAAGGGGTAGTGACAAAGACAGAAGATGCAGGGTTCAGCATTGTAAAAGGACCTCGCCTTCGCGGCCCAGCTGCTATTCACCAAAGTCATACAGGCATTTCCAATATTTTTTTTTTTTTGGGGGGGGGGGGGAAGTGCATCTTATGGAGCAAAAAATACACTATTTCTTTTATGCTTGCTTGGATTTCAAATGTCGATAATAAAAGAAACAGGAATATCACAACAAAGGTACTCTGTCCACCCTTTAATGTGGTCAAAAATAGCTTCTGCTTTTTGAAAATTCAGTAATCTTTGGCTCTCTTAGGAAAGAAATACTTCTTAGAAAAGCCTGGCCTATTTGGGTAATCAGACAGAGCCTACACAGGACCTCCATATACTAGAAGGTGCAATAAGAGATGTCCTGAATATCTTCTAATGGGGTTCTCTTCCTATGGAAGGCTTATTTTTCAAGGTATGTGGAAAGTTGTACAGATTGGCTTTTGCCAAAGTCTTTCAGGATTGAATCCAGAAACATTTACGGAATACAAATTAAAGAATCCTTTTCCAACAGTGACCACAATATGATTGACTTTTGTCTCAACGTACGTCCACACAAAAATCATCACAATGACAGAATCCCCAATTATAACTTCAAAAAAGGCAACTCTGATCTTATAAACAACGATATCTCATCCCTTGATTGGCAATTTCTATTCTCTGGATGCAATACTGTAGAAGACCATTACAACATATTTTTACTTGAAGTCAAAAGAGTCATCAAACTATATGTACCATTAACAACTCCCAAAACCAGGAAAAACAGATTACCCATAACAATAAGGAAGCTTCAATCCAAAAAGAGATCACTCTGGTGAAAAAACAAATCTGGTCACATTGCCAAAAATCTATGCCCCCAGATAAAAACTGAATGCACCAATTATCACATTAAACAAGAAGAAAACCTTCTATGCACCAATTCCACCCACACTTTCTACAATTTTGTAAACAACAAACTAAAAGACTCAAGGTCCATCCCACCCCTGAAAGGACCTAATGGTAAAGACTGCAATGATGACACTATTAAAGCCAACCTCTTTAACACATTCTTTGGCTCAGTATTTGGAAACAGCAATGAATCAAGCCCAGTATTTCCTAGTTGAACCACAGACAACTACAATGATCTAATACATATCAATTTTACAGAAGACAATGTTGAAAAAGCACTACGCAATCTAAAACCAACTCTATCTATTGGACCGGATCGAATATGTGCCTACTTCTTAAAAAAGCTACCCATTGCCATAGCAGAACCTCTAAACATAATCTTTGAAAAATCTTTCAGGACCAGCTCCTTGCCAAAACTATGGTCACAAGCCATGGTCATCCCCATCTTCAGAAAGGAAGACCCCAGCCTAGTTGAAAATTACAGACCAATCTCTTTATGCTGCATCACCTGTGAAATCATGGAATCAATTATTAACCAATCCATCATCCTCCACTTAGAATCAAACAACCTACTCTCTAATAAACGATTTGGCTTTAGGAAAAAACTATCCTGTAATCTGCAACTCTTACACTGCAAAAACATATAGACTACACAACTCGATCCGGGCAAAGCAATAGATATAATCTACATAGACTTCTGTAAAGCCTTTGATTCAGTGGTACACGACAAACTACTCCTAAAACTAAAATCTTACGGTATCTCTGGATACCTGCATAACTGGATAGAAGCATTTCTTTCAAACAGACAACAAATGGTCAAAATTGGGAGCGTCCTATCAAATTCTGTACCTGTCAACAGTGGTGTCCCCCAAGGCAGTGTCCAACTCTTTTCATACTCTACATAAATCACCTCTGTGATCATATCAAGAGCAACTGATGATGTATCAGAATGGTCAAACAAATGGCAACTTCAAATCTCAACAAATAAATGCTCTGTCCTACATATTGGCAAAAAAAATAGAAAATAAAATACAGGCTGAATAGTCAAGACCTTGTTGATGATCCAAACTCTGTCAAGGATCTTGGAGTACTCATCTCAAATGACTTAAGTGCTAGAGCCCACTGTAACTACATAGCCAAAAAGGCATTAAGAGTTGCTAACCTAATCTTACCTAGCTTTTTCTCTGGTAATATTACACTAATAACTAGAGCATACAAAACATTTGCTAGACCAATACTCGAATACAGCACCTCAGTCTGGAACCCACATTATGTATCTGATATTAACACAGTTGAGACAGTCCAGAAATATTTCACAAGAAGAGTTCTCCATTCCTCTACTCATTGCAGAATACCTTATGCCACCAGACTCGAAATTCTAGACCTAGAAAGCATAAAACTATGCTGCCTTCGGTCAATCTAAGTATAGTTTATAAAATCATACATTGCAATGTCCTACCAGTCAATAAATACTTCAGCTTCAACCTTAACAACACAAGAGCAAACAATAGATACAAACTTAAAGTTAATCACACCAAACTTGATTGCAGGAAATACGACCTCAGCAACAGAGTGATCAATGTCTGGAATACTCTACCTGATTCTGTGTTTTTCTTTTCCCAAACCCCAAAAACTTTAACCTTAGACTGTCTACTATTGACCTCAGTCCTTTCCTAAGAGGTCTGTAGGGGGTATGCATAAGCGCACCAACATGCCTACCCTCTCTGCCCTATTGTTTATTTTATATATATTGTTTATTTTTCTTATATGTATCCATGTATTCATAGCTATGTTTTTACATATACCTATTATCTTGTAAGCAATTGACAAATAAAAATAAATAAGAAATAAATAATTTTGTTGGCAGATGTATTGCTTTCTATATAATTGCAGACATACACACAGACATAAATACACACACACATACATGCAAACATACACAGTGGGTATAATAAAATTGGATAGAGGTAGTGTATACTGTATATAGGGCTTCTCTTTTATATCCATTAGTGCAATGTATCTTTCTAATAAGTTATCTGAAAGGTGTGTGTGTGTGTGTGTATGTGTATATATATATATATATATATATATATATATATATATATATATATATATATATATATATATATATATATATTCGGGTATTTTCCCACGTGGTGCTTTTAAAGTTGTAGCAACGTTTCAGCAGAATCTCATCTGCCATCATCAGGCTTCTGTATGGTGTTTGTGAGTCAGACTTTTACAGTGGTTTCAGATTTAAATTTGGGGCAGCCTATTGCTGTGTCAGAATGGTTTTTTCTTCCTCCTGATTGGTTGAGAGTCTTGGTCTGTGTTTATTGGTCTTGGAGTTTGCTGTGTTCTGCTACTAGTATCTTCTGTCTGTTTTTTTTTTTTTTGGGGGGGGGCTCTTTTTGTATCTTGATTGGCTGGCAACATTGTGTTACTTTATTGGAGGCCTTTAGTGCAGCTTGGCTTCGGGTAAATGGACGGCTATCATTCGTTAGGAAGCTGGGTTTCATCTGGGTGCCTGGTTGGGGTGTGTTTGAGCTGGAGGTATCAGGGGGGATCTGTTTGTGCCCAGGTGTTTGCCTGGCTTGTGGTGTGGAGATTTTTTTGTTTGTGAGTGCAGGCTTCCAAATGATTGACAGCCTGGTGGAATCATCTCTTCTGTTCATGCTTTCTGGTCTTTTTTCAATCTCTATGGCTTCTCTGATGATTCTGTGGCTGGGATTTTCTATGATGGCTAGGGTTTTGGTGCCATTGAAGTTGATGTTATGACCTGTGGCTTCCATGTGTTGGACAAGTGAGGAAGTGTGTTCCAGCTTTTTGACTGCATTTTTGTGTTCATCCAGGCGGGTGCTTATTCTTCTATTGGTCTGTCCAATGTATGTGGCCGGGCATGATGCACAGGGGACTTCATATATGCCTTGGTTTTCCAGGTCAATTTTGTCTTTGGGGTTCCTGAGGATGGCTGCTATTTTTCTGTCTGTTTTGAAGGCAGTCTTGATGTGGTGTCTGTATAGAATCTTACTAATTTTGTCTGTAGTGCCTCTTATGTAGGGCAGGATAGCTGTTCCATGGGTCTGTTCATCTTCTGGGTCTCTATTATGTCTCAGTGTGTTTTTGTGGATCAAGTTGGTGATTTTGCTTTTGTGGAAGCCGTTGGCTGTCAATATTTTAGTCAGGGTGCATAGTTCAGTCTTAATGTGTGTCTTGTCTGCCAGGCGTTTGGTTCTAGTAATTAGTGTTTTAGCTACGGAGTTTATCTGTGCTGGGTGGTGGTGGGATTGGACGTTGAGGTAGCGGTTAGTGTGTGTTTTCTTCTGGTATATGGTGTGTCCTAGTGTGCCATCTGTTTTCTTGTAGATTAGTACACTTTCTTGTAGATTCTTGTAGATTAGGCACTACAGACAAAATTAGTAAGATTCTATACAGACACCACATCAAGACTGCCTTCAAAACAGACAGAAAAATAGCAGCCATCCTCAGGAACCCCAAAGACAAAATTGACCTGGAAAACCAAGGCATATATGAAGTCCCCTGTGCATCATGCCCGGCCACATACATTGGACAGACCAATAGAAGAATAAGCACCCGCCTGGATGAACACAAAAATGCAGTCAAAAAGCTGGAACACACTTCCTCACTTGTCCAACACATGGAAGCCACAGGTCATAACATCAACTTCAATGGCACCAAAACCCTAGCCATCATAGAAAATCCCAGCCACAGAATCATCAGAGAAGCCATAGAGATTGAAAAAAGACCAGAAAGCATGAACAGAAGAGATGATTCCACCAGGCTGTCAATCATTTGGAAGCCTGCACTCACAAACAAAAAAATCTCCACACCACAAGCCAGGCAAACACCTGGGCACAAACAGATCCCCCCTGATACCTCCAGCTCAAACACACCCCAACCAGGCACCCAGATGAAACCCAGCTTCCTAACGAATGATAGCCGTCCATTTACCCGAAGCCAAGCTGCACTAAAGGCCTCCAATAAAGTAACACAATGTTGCCAGCCAATCAAGATACAAAAAGAGCCCCCCCCCCAAAAAAACAGACAGAAGATACTAGTAGCAGAACACAGCAAACTCCAAGACCAATAAACACAGACCAAGACTCTCAACCAATCAGGAGGAAGAAAAAACCATTCTGACACAGCAATAGGCTGCCCCAAATTTAAATCTGAAACCACTGTAAAAGTCTGACTCACAAACACCATACAGAAGCCTGATGATGGCAGATGAGATTCTGCTGAAACGTTGCTACAACTTTAAAAGCACCACGTGGGAAAATACCCGAACAAAGCTGAATGCCAGACATGTAAGTACCCGCGAAAACTTAAGAAAACATATATATATATATATTTGCTACAATAGTTGCTACAACTTTAAAAGAACAACTACTATGACGTGGGAAAATACTCGAACTAAGCTGAATGCCATACATGTAAGTACCCACAAAAACTTAAGAAAACAAATATATATATGGAAATGGAAAGCCAATGTAGTTGGTTCAAATGATATAACAAATGATGCATTTCTGGAATGCTGGCAAGACAAAACTGTGATCAATGATTCCTATACTTGCTGAAGTCTTCAAATATTCTTCAGGGAGAGCTTCACCAAGGTCATATTACAACTATCTGAAGGAACGTTATGAAAATAAGGCTCATGATCAACTTTCTCCTGGATGGATAAAACTGGCATACAATTTGCCTACTCTCACTATTGCCTACTCTCACTATCCATAGACAATTTCAGGACGTTTGTATAGGTTGAAGAAAAACAAATACCATTTTAATGAGAATAATCTGAAAAAAGTTAGATGACCTCCATGCCAACTAAGTAACATGCCAGCATGAGCTTTAATAATAGAGAACCAAAAATATGTATTCTGTCAAGGAACAAGGCCCTGCCATATGAATCAAATCTTATTTATCATAAGTAATCAAGTAAGCTTAAGAAAAGAAAGTGTAGGTTAGTGGGAATTTCTCCAGCATGGAACACATCAAGAGGGGCATTGCTTGGGCAATTGGCACTGATGTTGCTTCATTCACTTTTCTTGACCTGCTCCTGGGACTCTAATTCAGAGTATATATCATTCTCAAAACAAATATTAAAAATTATTGCATATTAGCAGATGATAAGGAAAGATACATATAATCAATAAGAGCTTTTCCTTATTTCCCAAGTGAGATATTCCTTCACTCAGATAGTCACGTCATAATGGGCATTAAGACTATTCAATTTCCACCGATATATCATTTAGGAAGGCCAGTAATAGAATCCCCTTTTTCTATGAAACTTCCTTATGTTTCAGGATATTCTTACACCAAGAAGATGAACGCTTATACTTACACCAGCTGATGAAGCTGAAAATTGAGTCAACCAAATTATATTGATAAATCAGAATTTACTATCCCTTGAATTCAATGTTGCAAGTGATTCTGAACAACTATATCAGCAAAGTTATATAATAAATAGTCACATAAAATTTCTAAGATTTCCCCCTTACTATTGGGGACAATATAGGTTCTTTCCTACTCAAATAATTCCATAGACAGTATTGTTTAAACACTAACCTTTTCTTTGCTCTTGCTACTACAGTATGGAGAAAGATAAAGAATATTCCCCAAAAGTTAATATGTGCTTTATTGGATATAGAAGACCCTTGACATGTGGTTATCATGTCAAGTTATGGAATGTACTTAGGAAACTGATTGGTTAGGAAACGATACTCAGGCTGAACATAGTGAAACTGATCATCTCCAGGTTGTCAAAGGTATAAAGGCAAGGCTATATCTTCTCTCTTTATTTGTTTAACTTATAAACTGGATCAGAATTAGACAAATATAATCTAAAAATTGGAGGAAGAAACATCAACATCCTGACTTATGCTGGTAAAACTATCCTGTTACTAACAATACAAACAAGCTGCAACCTCTAATAAGGAATGTCACAATGGAAAATGGGACAAATATTACATTCAACGAAGGCCAAACTAATGACAGCAGGTACAATAATGGTCTTTAGAACTGACAACAAACATATTCAATCCATTGATGATTGATTGATTGATTGATATTGAAGTGGTAGGGTAATTTCTATCGTTTAGGATTAACTATCAACAATAAAGGAATCAGCAATCAAGAACTATGTCATATATTAGCACTTGGTTTAGCAGCAATGAATCCTGGAAAATATATTCAGATGCCATCATCTTAATCTAGAAAAGCCAGATTAGTACAGGCAATGGTTTTACTTACCCTGTGCACTCTATGAAACTTGGCATTTGAAGAAGCACAGAAAGAATATTTATGCTATTGAACTTAAGAATAAAGGGAATAACCAATCCCTCCCACATCCCCCCCAAAATGGATGATGGAACAAATCAATTCAAATGAACATTCAAGGAACAAATGACCAAGCTCAAATGTCCATATTACTGGAAAAGGTACAAGGAAAGAGAAGAGGAAAAAAAAGAGGACAACCAGCAACCAAAAAATCCAATTGCCTCTTGAAAAAAGCTTTGGGAAGATCCTGGAGGGAAAAAAAAAATCTATCTACAACAACTGATATTGACTTGGTGGCATATCAGCCAATTAATATTTTGATGCTAAGGACCTTATACTAACTTCTTAAATATTTAGAAACCAAAGAGAGTATAGTGTGTGTCAAAAAAGAGTTACCTAGTCAAATTTCTGTTTCATAGATTAATCTGGAATAATTTTTAAAACTTTATGAATTCTCCTGAATCAATTACTATTTGATGATATTCTACTTTATATTGTAGATGGAATATCCTTTAAATGAAATTCAATGTTTCACTTTTTGTGTCAGTAACCCATTAAATTCTACTCATTAAACTAGTTTCACAAGCTTACATTTTGGAAAATAATACCTACAATTTATCTGTGCAAGGATTACAGCTTCACAAATTAATCATCCCCTGCATTTCATAGAATTTCCCTTCTGCTTTTTTCCCCTTAGATTCAGGCCAATTCCTCAGCAAAATGAACTGCAATTAATGTGGTTATCCAACTAATTTCAGCAGAGTGTTTTATTTCCATCTCAGGTGATATATGCAATAATGTAATTCATACATTTTGCACCAACTTAACGACTAAAAAAATAGAAAAATGCTATGACATTACAGAACATATCTGATGAAGCTTTTATTCTGAAGTTTAAAATGTCAAATATATGATAGCCGTCCATTTACCCGAAGCCAAGCTGCACTAAAGGCCTCCAATAAAGTAACACAATGTTGCCAGCCAATCAAGATACAAAAAGAGCCCCCCCCCAAAAAAAAAACCAGACAGAAGATACTAGTAGCAGAACACAGCAAACTCCAAGACCAATAAACACAGACCAAGACTCTCAACCAATCAGGAGGAAGAAAAAACCATTCTGACACAGCAATAGGCTGCCCCAAATTTAAATCTGAAACCACTGTAAAAGTCTGACTCACAAACACCATACAGAAGCCTGATGATGGCAGATGAGATTCTGCTGAAACGTTGCTACAACTTTAAAAGCACCATATAAATGTATAGTTTAGGATAGGGCTGTCAAACACAAGAATCACGGGCCAAATCCTGCCCATGATGTGGTCAGATCCAGCCCATGGGGCCGTTTGTAAGGGGTCAGCCCATGTGGCTTCAGCCCAGTCAACCCAATGCAAAGAAGAAACATCAGACCACCCTGGCTTCAGTCCAGTCTACCCAGTGTGAAGTGGAAATATGCCAACAGTTTGGGGAATGGCATCAAGCTGGGTATGCTCACCCAGTTGGCAACACCCAGTGAGTGGTGTCAAGATGGCCACACCCACCCAGTCAGCCATTCCCCCTAGCCCCCTGAGGTCAACCAGAGCCCTGAAGTGAACCTCAATGAAACTGAGTTTTACACCCTGGGTTTTAGGGCATATGACAAAACTGCTTTTTGTATCAAGCATTTGTCCAAAAGATAAAAAGACTTAGAGGCTCTTGAGATGACTCTTTATCATCATTGATGGTAGAAAAGAATACTATTGATGCTCTTACTTTCTACACTTTCATCATTTTGAAGGGTTCCCTGGCTATCTACCTACCCTGTCCAAGGTAAAAAAAAAAAAAAAAAGAAGGTTTAAAAATAGAGAAATTCTTTCTTTACAGGAATTTAATTGAAGCTAGAAAGCTAATAGTTACAGACTGCTGGACAAATAACTGATTTGTGAAAGATGGAAGACATAGACTTCCTACATACCCTTTCTTGTAACAAAATAAGTGCAAGAACCCAATGATGAAATTCTGTTTTCCTTTGAAAGAAATTTTGAAAGCCTATTCTTTATCACAAAATTGAATAAAAAGTGATGGAAAATGCAGGAATAATTATTTTTTATGGCACTGCAGCAGATTGAGAACTTTGGATATTCTTTGGGAAAAGAGAAAACGAGAGTAAGTGCAATCAGGCAAACAGTTACTTATCTGCTTTTTCCTACCTCTCTCTCTCTCTCTTTTCCTTACTCTACCTACAACTCAACAGGAAGAATGCCAAGGCTAAATATAATATATGTCCTGGTTCTAATTGCAGGCAGATGGAAAACCGTACGGCTGTATTATTGAAGCTGCCTTGGTCTTAAGCTTTTGATAAACACAGTGAAATTTGAAAGCGTGGACAAGGAGGTTGGGCTAACATTCCAGTAAAATGAGGGCAACAAAACTCAGAAATCTGTGGAGTTTGTTTTCCCTCAGACCAACTTGTTTTAATTAACTACAAAATGAAAGCCATTTTACTTTCATTATAAATTGCCTATATTGTTTCTATGCTTCAACTAAATATGCAGAGCAAAATAAAGTAGAATTCAACCTATATTAGAAATCCATGGATTAAATTTCTCATGCCTGCACGGATTAAATTTAATTTATACATAGACTAAAATCTATAAATCACTCAAATACATAACCTGATAACTCTCTTACCATAGACAATGACAGCAGCAGTGGTGCTCTTTCTTTTTGCCACAATATTTTTGGCAACACAAGTATAATTGGCTGTATCAGAGAGACGCGCCTGCTTTATGATCAGGTTGTGATCAATAGTGATATAAAAATTTCGGTCTTCAACAGGGTCTATCACCTCTTCGTTTTTTAGCCACTCAACCTGTTGAGAGATTCACAAATATGATCAGATAATATGAAGCACTCTGGTGAACTACATTTTTAATTACATGTATTTATATTCCTTGATAGATTAATAATTCTCTCAAAGCACTTTGTAAATTACATGTACAAAACAAGTAAATAAACATAAACAAAAATACAATTTTAAATACAAACACAAACAAGCAATTGTCAATAATTATCTTCTTCTCGGAGAGCTGATAGGTCTCGATTTGGATCACAACTGAGCCCAACATTTTTACTGCTGAGCAATACAATTGTTAAGCGAGTTCTGCTCCACTTCACAACCTTTTTGTCACAGTTGATAAATGAATCACTGCAGTCATTAAGTGAATCATGTGGTCCTTAAGTGAATCTGGCTTTCCACATTTGACTTTGTTTATTGGCAGCCAGCTGAGAAGATTACAATGGTGATCACATGACCCTGGGACAGTGTAATTGACATGCCAATTGACAAGTATTAAGCCCAAATAGGGATCACATGACCATGGGAATGCTACAAAGGTCATAATTGTAAAAAAATGGTCATAAATCACTTTTTTCATTGTTGGAATGTTGAATAGTCATTAAACAAACAGTTGCAAGTCGAGGACATAGGTTAAGCATATTTCACCAAAATATAGTGGATACAGGAAAAATGTCCAGCTGAAAAGACCTGTAAGGTAGTTGTTACCTTTACACTTCTTTTTATTTCAGGAAATTCCAGAGTTCATTGTGACAACTATTAGTGGTCAATAGCCCTAGAAACATGAGGAGACCATGTATTGCCAAGGGAAATCTAGATTTCCTATCAAGATGTGCTCAAGTATATTTTGACTTGTAATTATTTTTATCCTACTTTTCAATCAGGGCACAGTGGCTCAGTGGTTAAAGATGTTCAGCTTGTCACCTGGAAAGCTGACATCCCGGGTTTGAGACCCGAGTGCTGCAAGATGGGGTGAGCTCCCATTACTTGCCCCAGCTCCTGCCCATCTAGCAGTTCAAAAGCATGCAAATGCGAGTAGATAAATGGGTACCACTTCAATGAGAAGGTACAGCATTCTGTGAGCCTCAGCATACAGTCATGTTGGTCTTCAGACAATGTCTTCAGACAATGCTGCCTCCCTCAGCTAAGAAACAGGGATGAGAGCACTACCTCCAAGAGCTGGACACAAGTGGACAAGGGAAACCTTTACCTTTTACTTTACCTTTCACTGGAAACTGAACAGTGAATTTTTAACTTTAAAGAATAACACCATTCGGTGACCTCTTTTTGCAGGTGATTCTTTGCCTCTTCCAATTTTAAGAATGTTAACAGCTACAGTTTTAGAGAACTCTGTGGAATCTATGAGGGTCACGATCTTTTGAAACAAATAAGTTTTCATTAATAACTTAGTAGGAACATAGGTTAAACATATTTCACCAAAAATAATGCATCTTTTGTTGATTTAAAATAAGATACTGTTTGCTGTATATACTGTATGAGTATACATGTATCAATGTGACTCTGTATGACTTGGATATACAATCACACTCTGTATTCATACAAATATTTGGTGGGTTTTTTTTTTAAAAAAAAGGGCATTTAGAAAGGCTGGAATGCTTAAAGACCTAAAAACATGTTCCTCAAGCTATATAATATCCCATTCATTTCTATAATCAAGAAGCACTCCAGTCTCTTGGAACTGCCTGAGGTAAACTAGTCTACATAAATTGGCTGAACATTTAGTAGCTTATTTGCTTTTGAACTGAGCATGTTTTACAGCCTGAGATGGATCAAAGAAGTGCCTTCATGTCATTAGATCACTGGAATTTATGCCCAGCACTTTAATCAAATAAAAAAAAAATCCTGCCTCTGGCCAACCCAATGGAATACAGAGAATTCTCACAACAAAGAAAGACCTGGTTCGCCCAGACAAACATGCCCTTTACTCTAAACAGTTTGAACACTTGCCCAAAGAAGATGGAAAGCCAAGAAGCTTTGCTCCTCTGTTTTTTTTTTAAAAGATCACAAAAATGACTGTGATCAATCATTCATCTAGGCGGTTGGGCCTTCTTCTGATTTTGTTAACATAAAGCTTGATTCTTTTCTTAGACGAATCATTGAATGTTTTTAAATAACACTTTTATTAGTTTATAGTGTAACATGCAAAGAAAATACAAAAGTATTTCCCCCACTTTTCCTTCCCAATTTTTTCCTATTATTTATTTTTGTATTTTCTTCGTATGCTACAAATCACTGAAATTATGCTTAACAAAATCCATCCCATTTAACATAGGAACATGAATATTCTAACTCATGGGTGTCAAACTCAATTTAACTGAGAGCCGCATCAGGGCTGTGGTTGACCTTGGAGAGTGTGTGTGTGTGTGTCTGACTGGGTGGGTGTGGCCAACTGGGTGGGCATAGCTAATTTGACACCATTCCCCAAATTGCTGGCATGTTTCCTCTTCGCACTGGATAGACCGGGCTGAAGCCATTGGGTAGACTGGCTTGATCTTTCCTCTTCGCATTGGGTAGACCGGACTGAAGCCATTGGGTAGACTGGCTTGATCTTTCCTCTTCGCATTGGGTAGACCGGACTGAAGCCATTGAGTAGACTGACCCAATCTTTCCTCTTCGCATTGGATAGACCAGGACACCCCAGCAGGCCAGATCCAACCATTTCATGGGCCGGATGCAACCTGTGGGCCTTGAGTTTGACACCCTTGTTATAACTGGATGTTTTGTTTTATCACCTAAAATAAAATGTAGTTGCAAAGTATGCAACTCTTCGTTCTCAGATCCATACATTAATGTTCACCAAATTAATATTTTTCAATACAGAATTACTAATGATTCTATGCACTACATAAATGAATTATTTCTAGTGGAAACTATTTCATTTAAAATAGTGTGAAATTACATATATTTTCTGTGATAAAATACCACATGCAACCATGCCTTAATAAATCTACAACCTTAGATTTTTCTTATTCTGAAATTATATTTCATGCCAGAATGTTAGGCAAAGAATATTTCTTCATGGAAACAGTCATTATAATTTATAGAGTGATTGTCTATCACATGCATTCATCCTATATTTTAAGATAGTCCTTTCTAGGCATCTGGGATTTTAAACAGCTACACAATTTGTACAATAGAACCAAAGGCAATGGTAGTATTCCTTATTGCACTCCTGCACTCACGTATTTTCCCTAATACTTTCTAGAATGTAATTCTCAAAATAGTCAGCTTTAATATAATCTAATATATATATATATATTGGACACTATCAGATCGTTCTTATTGAAACTACATTCCACCACAGTACAGTACTTAGATGCACTTTTCAGGTATGTTTTGGAGCATTTGGAAATATATCATAGCACCTGCAACTCTATAAACCAAATGTTTTTTGTTGTCATAATTACCCAAGAAGGATACACAATTTGCAGAAGATAACAAGCTCACCCTTGACATAATCATAGTTCTTTGTTCCTTGCCCTATTCTCGTACAGTACTGTAGCATCTTTCAGAGAACACAGACAATATCTATAAAGATAGATAATACTCCATGTTTGCTTATTCACCAAGAGGTAATAGTAATACAACCCACACAGTACAGCCTGTGGCAACACTAGGTAACCTTGACTTTGACTAGAGGCAAGACCTGGATAGCAGTTGGGGTGGGATTACATGATTGCTCTGTGATGCCCAAGGAAAGGCACAACTTCTTGAAAGGGTTGCAGATAGATGCCATATTTGTGTTTTTACATGTTCCGAATGTCTTTTTTGGAGACTGAAAATCACACAGCTATATTTATTTCACGAATGAAGATAAATATACATGACGTTTATTTACTTCCATGTGCAAATGTCAGCTCGATGACAGTCTGTGAAGCAGAATTTGTCTTAGTTTATTTTCTTGGATTATAAAGAAAAATCTTACTGCATATTATTATATTAGCTCCCATACAATCTTATGGAAAAGAAAACAGAATTCTGATAAAATGAGAAAAATGTGATATCTTGCATTTCAGAGATGAAGTAAGCAGTGGAATGTATAAAGTCCTATCTTTCACAATGTGTGTGTGTGTAAATGATGGTTACATGATTTAGGAGAAAAAAAAGCAGTGTGTGTATGTATACACACACACACATACACCTTTTTGTCTCCTAAATCATGTAACCATCTACCCAAGCAGCCTAGAAATCATAGATGGCAAAGTGAATATTGATAAAAATGTCCCTTGAATTTGCTATGTAAAGAAATGGATAAAATATCTCTAAGATACTGGCAGAAATTAAGAAGGAAAGCCGGCTAGTAAGTACTTTTTTGGTTTTTTGGTTTTACTTTTTAAGGCAACCTTTCAAAGAGCACTTGTTTTTCCCCTTTCAAAACATTTTTCAAAGCTAAAGTCTTTTTCAGAGCTGCTAATATTTTTTCTCTAAAACTCATCACACAGAGAGAATAAGCATTCAAGTCATTTTCCAATGTTTGATGTGCCTAATTTATCAAAGAAGACAAGATGTTGCATTTAAAGCTACTTAGGTTGTTGAAACCACAGGTCTTATTTGTATTTTTTAGTAATGAGTCACTTATAATGTCCTTAGTAATAGTACTAAATGTCAAATTAAAATTGATTCAGCTATAAACATATAACAATTGCTCCAGAATTAATACCTGTTCTGAATAAGGCATTTCTTCATTTAAAGCTTTTATAGAAAATGCCAATATAATTTGGAATTCCAAAAATACTGAAGTTTTATGCCTATGTTCAAAGAATGTACCGAACCAAAATGTCAGATCACATTTTAGCATAACATGCTATATGAACCCATTCCATTGTATAGTAATATTCAGTGTGTTTTGCCAAGTCGTAAAATAGAGTTAATTGAGGAAATCACAGTTAAACATAGATAACCATGTAATTCATATTAGGAATTATGCTTCCTTATACAAGCTACATACAATAAACCATTTTTCAGCCTCTGTTCTGGAATTACTCCCAGAGCATACAAGTTGTTCTTCATTCTTAGGCTCTGCCAAGACATTATTTCTTTCATTTTATTTCCTAACATATCTTTTTAGGCTACAATGATATGGAGATTTTATTAATAGCAATAGCACTTAGACTTATATACTGCTTCATTTATTTATTTAGTTGTTTTTGTTTGTCAAGCATGTATTAGGTAATAAATATAAGCATAAACATGATTATTAATACATGAAATGGAATACATGAAACTCTGTCCTCTACCATCTTCTGGAGTCTATTTAAGCTCACACTGACTGCTTCAGTGACTCCATCACTGAATCACTTATTCTCTGTCATCACCTTCTTCGATTGCCCTCAATCTTTCCCAGCATTATGCTCTTCTCTAGTGAATCATTCCTTTTCATTAGGTGGCAAAAGTGTTTGACATTCATCTTCAGGATCTGGCCTTCAAAAGAGCAGTCAGGGTTGATCTCCTCTAGGACTGACCGGTTTGATCGCCTTGCATCCAAAGCACTCAACAGGAGTCTTCTCCAGCACTATAGTTCAAAGACCTCAATTCTTTGCCATTCAGCCTACCTTATGGTCAACTTTCATTCCTCTAGTAGCCCTTCAGAAGACTTTCTTGCATGCAATTCTATACCTATGTACTATTAATCAGTACAAAAGCCAGTTTGGTACAGTGTTTAAAATATTAGGCTAGAAATCAGAAAACCCAAGTTCTAGTCTTGCCTTAGGCAGGAAGCCAGGTGGGTGACTTTGGGTCATTCATTTTGTCTCAGCTTTAGGAAGAAGGCAGTGGCAAATAATTTCTGAAAATGCAGCCAAGAAAATTGCAGGACTAGTACAGGCAGTCACCAAGAGCCAAAAGTGACTTGAATTTATTTGTATATGTGTACATATGTGTGTGTGTGTGTGTGTGTGTGTGTGTTTATTGAGATGGGTACCTGATCTATTTCTTTGTTACTAATTCAGCACATGATGGAAAACTCTTGAACACCTGTTTGCTATCAGTAATGGGCTGGATTGAGAGACTAATGTTCACGAATGAAGCTGAATAGATGGATTCCAGGATAATGTTTCAGGATCCAATCTGTGTCAATCACCAGGACTAGAGATTTAGTCTTCTGAGTTTTCGGACACGTGTTGGAGCCCATCTTCAGGGAACTGAAGTTCAGGGAATTTCCCTGAGGATGGGCTCCGGCACGATTCTGAAAACTTGGAACACTAAATCTCTGGTCCCAAAGTGATAAACCCAGATTGGATCCTGTGACTAATATTACTCACTTTTAAAGAAGTCCTTAAAGAACATGCTTCTAATGTTTTGGTTTAATGTTTTTACTATAAAATGCTCTGGATCTCCTCAGTTCATATTTTAGAATAAGTCAAACAAAAATATAATGTATAGTTAACACATTTAAAAGTTGTTCATGATATTGGGCATTCATATTTGAAAAAAATGTGCAATCCAATGTGGCAGCAATTTAGAGCGCTTTGCACTTTGTTCTTCTATCTTTTTTTATCCCATTCCCTTAGCAGGAGACAGATGTGTTGCCTCTAATTATTCACTGATTGGCATCAGGAGATATATTAACATAATTGGGACATTTGTTCTAATTAGAAAAGAGAACCTGCCACATGTCACCCAACATGAAATGTGAGGCCAACTGCCTCAACTAAAGACAAAAACACACGATTGTCACAATGATTCTTTGTTACAGTCCTAAACCGGTCTATTTTTCAGAACATTATCCTTCACTATTAAATGCTAAAATGCATTCCATGTACAAATAGTAGCATAAAAATAGATAACATTTTTCTTAGATATAAGTTTTGGCTTCAAATATTAATTGATCAACTCCTTAAATACCTGAAATTATTAATATTTAAGGAACATTAAGTTATTTTAAGTTAACACAAGGCAGAATGGAGGACTAGGAGAGTAATTAAAAAAACAAATTGTTCATAGCAATTAATATTTATTAAATTCATAAACTTAATTTATGGATGCATTAATGTAATTTTAAAATGAATGCATTACAACTGTACATGCTTCAAAACTAATTTTGAGGAAGTGCTTGGTCAAGAATAGATTCTCTCTGCTCTTCATCAAAATAGTCTGATTTTTTTTTGCAACTTCCATGACACACCTGCTTAAAGAATCACTGAAATTTTAAGCAGTAGTTTCCTTAAAGTATTTAAGGAGTGGATACTTAATGTATTTGCGTATTTTTTCACAAATATAATAAAAGCAATAGCAAAGAGCTGTTGTGTTAAAGCAGGGGTGCCAAACTTGATTTCATTGAGGCCATATAAGGGTTATGTTTGACCTCGCGGAGGTGAGGGTGTGTGTGTGGCTGGGGGTGTGGCCAGGATAAGCATAGCCAGCTGTCACTCATCAAGGTTCCATTTTTGGCCGTGATGACCTCCTGCAACCCTCTGCCAATGAAAACAGCTTGGGGAGGCTGTGTGCACTTTGCCTGGGCAAGCTCCATTTTTGTTCCCAGAGGGCTGCAGGAGGCCATCGTGGCCAAAAACAGAGCCCAGATGTTGTTTACGGAGCCCAGGGCAGGTCTGCAGACCAGATCTAAGCATCCCACAAGCAGGATATGGCCCCCGATCCTTGAGTTTGACACCCTTGTATTAGAGAGAGATTCAAAGTACTTCTGGACTATTTTCAAAGAATTTACAGATCTATAATTTATCACACAGGTGATAAAAAACAATGCTGTTCCTTGAAGGAAAAAAAATGCAGAAACACCAGAGGTAACAAGGATAAGATAACTGGAGAAAACAGAACAAGAAAGAGAATTTTAAGACTAGTCCTAATCCAATCATTCAACCAGTATAGGCAAGGAATCAGCTATGTACAAAAACCAAGCCTAAGACTGAATAAATACAAAGAAAAAAAAGAAGGTCGGTTGTTTTCAGTAAAGAAAAATAGACGCTGGCATCCTGCCTAGATATTCTGAATAGATATTCTGAACTTTTCTGAACAGAATGCAAAAATGCTGTCAGGTTGATAAAGTACTTGCAAGGAAATACGTACACAGAGGAGTTCCAATTAAAGGCAATGGCTGCAAAATCAGGAACTACTCTCACTAAACAAAGCAAATAGCGGTTATATTAACAATCAATTAGATGCAGCAGCCACCTGATGCTACATGTTTGTTTGTATAGGTCCCATTTGCTCTGTACATTTTGCCCAGCTGAGAAGCATTTGTGTCACATTCTTCTTGAGTTGGCAAGCATAATGTAATCACTTGGTAACACAGCAACAGTCTCTTTACTTAGCTTTCCCCAACCCCAGTTGGTCCCTAACTTGATTGAAGTTAATACAACAGTTTTTAAGCTCAATTGGGTCATCAGGTGTTATAGCTGATGCTATTGAATTGAATTTTTAGAAACTTCCTTCTATACTTAGAAAAGCTAATTGTTCAACTGCTTATAGCTTATTAACTAATCTCAGGTATCACTGATGGGTTGATCTATAACCTTAGAGTGAGAAGTTAATTTGATGAAGCTGCCTCATCATTTCTCCTAAGGATAGTGGGGCATCTTTGAAAACCTCAGAAGCAACGAGGAAAAAATAATTAACTGCCAATAATTGTCCTTTCTTTACTGCAGGAGAATCCCAGTAACTGCCATAGAGATGCTTTTTTTAAAAAAAATGTACAGGTATCTCAAAATGTTTTATTTTTCACTCACAAAAAAGGAAAAAATATATTACAGCCAATTGTGGTGTATTGTCAGTACACAAAGTCTCTTCTTCCATACATTGCATATTCCTAACATGATTTATGATAATCCAACAGTTTATCTAGAACTGCAAAAAATAAGTACTAATGTGATTTTGAAAAAATCCATATCCACTGAGAGCTGTGTGAATCGAAGAACTGTTCCTCCATCCTTGACTCAGCAGGAAACTATACTAGCATGAAATTGCTATTCCCAACGTCAATTCCTATCCTGCTTTTCTTTTATGTCCCTGCAGACATCTTCCTTCCTTCCAAAATAATGGATAACAATGCTCAACAGATTCTATGCACTGAGGCTGTTCTTGGAGAGTGTTAGAACTTAACCTCGACTGAGTCATGGATTGGGATCAAATGAAGGCAACATCTTGGGGACACAGCAGTGTATTTGTGCCAAAAGGTTCTGAAGTATCTAAAATAATTGTATTTTGAATTATTCTTATTTATCTGATTTCTATAGCCATCCATTTCAAGTGGCTCAGGGCAGCAACAATTAAATCAGTTTGAAATAAATATATATGGATATTGGACACCAAAACCCAGTTGTAAAGCAATCCTGGCTTACTCTCAATTTGCCATAAGAAGGGGGGGGGAGATCTGATGGAGCAGTTTGTTGCTATGACCAGAAGCACATTCCACGACTACCTTTTTCCAGATTGTGTTTCAGGTTACCAAGCCCAGCAGGAGAGGCATGTTTTCCACAGCCTGCCGAAAGCTGGAGAAGGTGATTTATGACACACCCTGGGAGGAGGGAGGGAAACAGGGTCATCGGTGGGCAGTAAATTACATAGGGCAGAGCAGACATGTTGCTCCTAACAAATCATTTGATTTCTTTTGAAACTTGGCTCAAGGCTTATGAATTCATTAGAGCATCCGTCAGAACCTTGACACCAGTTCTGTGGAGAGAGGCTTTTATGTGGACTGGAGCAGACGTGGTTTCATATGTTGCCTGCATCCAGTGATGGGGTTTCACTTGTTTGCACTGACCGATTTCTGGCATGCCATGGATTGGGGATTGGGGACCTCTGATCTTAAACATACCCAATCTAACAGATTGGATTGGATGGATTAGAAACTGGGAGAAAACAGTCCCTTAGGTAGTTCAATCCTGCATCATGACGTGTTTTAAAAGTGATAACTTTGAATTCCACTTGGAAGCACATTGGCAGCCAATAAAAGTCCAAAGTGATATTATATACTATATATTAAATATTTAATGCCATTTACAACCCATGTAGCCATATAATACACCAATTGAAGGTTCCGAATGCTCTTCAAGGGCAGCCCTATTAGAAAAAAAATGCAGTAATTGAAATCAGAGGTCACAATAGCATTTCTAATGCAAATGGTGATCATAATCTGTAAAATATATGTTGGGAACCGTAGATAAATAGATGAATTACTTTGTAATATAACAAGAAGTCCTAAGAGAACTACAAATGTTGCTAATAGGAACAGTTATATCGGAACTGGTCCACTTAGAGTTATACTTCCAAACAGATTCTGGGAATTGCTGCTTAGAAGGAATCAGGATCTTTAGCTACTACTAGAACATGGATACTAATGTCTCTTTTCAATAGCAATAACACTTAGATTTACACACTCCTTCACAGTGCTTTACAGCCCTCTCTAAGTGGTTTACAGAGTCAGCCTCTTGCCCCCAACAGTCTGGGTCCTTCTTTTACCGACCTCGGAAGGCTGAGCCTGGTGAGATTCAAACTGCCAAATTGCAGGCAGCCAGCACAGCAGAAGTAGTTAGCAGTACTGCACGCTAACCACCGCGGCACCGTCGCTCAGTGAAAATGACAAAATAATTCCCAAGTGTTCAACTATTTCAGCTATTGGTTGAAATTAAAAAGGACCAAAGTAAAATTGTAGACTTTCCCATAGTACCCTAATAAAACCTAGTTTGTCATGTAAACTTAAGAGCTTCTAAAATTTAGGAATAAAAAAAGAAAAATTATAATGCTAGGGGTTTCTTTTAAAGACTCACCAGGACTCCATTGTTTAGTGTAGAAATTATTTGTTAAACTGTGTCACACACACACACACACACACACACACACACCTTAATTTTCACACAGTTTTTGAGTTCAAATGCCTGAGACTTGTTAAAATGGGAATTTGGGAGGAAGGTGTTAAGAAAATAATATATTCCCATCTATAGTGTTGTGCCAGACTAGAAGCATAATGTGAGAATATAGGCAGATGACTTTTTAATATTTTTATACCTACCTCCATTTTCAAGTTATGACAAACACTTGGAAGCTTTCAGATTTAGGAAATATTGTAACTTTGGATTGGACATTACACTTTGAAACAATAAGTCTTGTTATGTCAGAGTGTGCACAGTGAGACTATGTGAGACAACCAGAAGCAACTACAGCAGACAGAGATTTGTATTTAAATAGTGGCTTACCTACAAAAAATATATACATACACATTCTTTAACAAGACCTCAAACAAACAGCAATCAGTAATTTACAGCAGGGAAGTATACACGGAAAGAGAGATACTCCCCAACAGGGACTCTTATTATTACAGGCTCTTAATGTGATATCAGCCCAAAATCCTTTGCTAAATCATTCCCAGCGTTACATCATCGTATCAGCCGGCCAGCTCTTAAATCATTACCCTGACATGTTATATTTATAATAAAAAATGGCAGAGTAACTCCAAATCAGAGTTAGCAGTTAGCATCAAGGTGAGTGTAATGGTTAGTCACTATCAAACCTGACAGATGACATCTATGCTTTGGAAGGCTGAAATATGAATGAATCAAGAGTTCATTTACTATTGTTAATGATTCCATATACCAATTGCATTAGAAAAGCAAATACTATTGGAAGCTCATACTGCTTTTGTTACAGGTAGTCCTCGACTTACAACAGTTCATTTAGTGACCGTTCAAAGTTACAATGGCACTGAAAAATATGACTTATGGCCATTTTTCATAGTTGCTGTTGTATTTTGTAATAATACTCCTAACATGTGAGTTCTCTGCACATAAAACTGCTTTATTTTTCTTAACTCCTCCCTTCAGGTTCCTTCATACTGTGTCAGCTTAAAATATGTCCCTCGCTACTCTCTGCCTAACATTGGTTCCTCTTCACAGTTCAACATCAACAGGTTCCATTTACCCTACACCACATCTCCCTTTTCTAGAGAACAAAGGGTAGACGACCTTTGTCTCACCAGACCTTAGAGGATTATTCTGCCTCTTTTGTTGAAGGTTCCTATCTATCTATCTATCTATCTATCTATCTATCTATCTATCTATCTATCTGTTCCTATCTAAACCCTATAGGGAAGAAAATGTTATCGTATAACTATTTACTAATCCAATATACCTATTACTAATCCAATACAATACACTGTATTTAAACTATTCTGCACCTCAGATTTTTTACTGAACTACACATCAACATTAACTCTTTTTCACTTTCTCAGTTCACAGATTCAGTCTCTCTGGTTTAACTAGAGCTCTCCCAGACCTTGTCCTTGGGATAGCTGTCACACTAGGAAAGTTTTTAAGTATTTTCCCAGGTGCTGTAGAAACTTGTTCATTGTTTATCTCTGGTAACTCCTGCTGCTCCACCGCTCCTCCTTCACTTGCATGTGTGTGTAAGGGTATCAAGTGCTGATGATTGCGACTCACCACACCTTTAGGTACATCCACCAGATATGACCTTGGACTCATGTGATTCTGCAGCATAGTCCCAGATTCTTTTGTATCAGTGCTCAGAGCATACATGCTCCCCTGGTACCAAATCACTAAGAGGTTTTGCATGATGTCTCTTGTTGTAGTATTCAGTGTTCAATTTCCTCTTATCTCTCTCTTTACAAGCAAAATGGTCAACATCTGGCAATGCTGGGTCTAGCTGAGAGGGAAGAGTTGGCACAGCGGTACGAAGATATAGCCCCAAAAGCAGCTGAGCTGGACTGAACCCACTCTGGAGAGGGGTAGCTCTGTAGGCAAGCAGGGCCAGATAAGGGTCGCTAGCCTTTTTCAAGAGACTTTTCACTGTCTGAACTGCACGTTCAGTTTCTCTGTTACTTTGTGGAAACTTTGGACTGCTGGTAACGTGTTTGAACCCAAATGTGGATGCAAAATGAGAGAAATCTTGTCCAGAAAATTGTGGTCCATTGTCTGACATCAACTCCTCTGGAATCCCATGCCGGGCAAAGATTGACTTCAGATGGACAATGACATCAATTGACAGTGTTTGATAGCAGTGCAATCTTGACATATCTGGAGAAATAGTCTCTCACAACTAAGTATGTTTTCCTTCCAAGTACAAACATGTCAGTCCCTAACTTTTGCCATGGTCTTTCCGGGCACTCAGGTGTCATGAGTGGCTCTTTAGGATTCTGATGCTCTTGAATACATGTCCTGCATTTGAGCACCATTTCACTGACCTGCTGACTGAGTCCTGGCCACCACACAGACTGACGAGCACATTCTTTGCATTTCATCACCCCTTGGTGTCTTTCATGCAGCCTCTCCAACACCTCATTCCTCAGAGTGGATGGGATCACAAGCCTAGTGTCTTTCAGTAATAATCCATCTTGTACAGTGAGTGTAGCTCGTTCTGGCCAGTATCCTCTCAGTGCAGGTTCCTGTTTTGCATGCACTGGTCATCCATCTGCACACAATTTCATGACTCGAGAGCAAATACTATCAGCTTGCAACTGCTCTTTTATGATTTCCATATATGTGTGGCTAACAGGCAAGGTGTCTACTACACAGTCCACATATATGTTAGTGCTTTCCATCAGCTCCAGTTCTGCTTTGGACATGTGAGAGTCCATAGGTGAATGTAACAATGTGTCTGCTGTCCAAAGTAACTTTCCGGGCACATGCACAATGTAGTAAGAGTAACGCATGAGCCTCAACCTGAATTGCTGAATTCTCAAGGGTAGAAGATCTAGTGCTTGGTCTCCAAACAAACTGACAAGTGATTTGTGGTCAGTCTCCAAGCAGAAATGCCTTCCTAGGAGGAAATCCTGAAATCTTTCACATGCCCAGGTTAGAGCCAGCCCTTCTTTTTTCACCTGTGCATAGCGTTGTTCAGTTGGAGTGAGTGAATGCGATGTGTAAGCCACAGGCTTCCATTTATCTCCCCACTCTTGAAGAAGAACAGTGCCCAAGCCATATGACAATACATCCGCTGACACTTTCATCACTTTGTTTGGATCATACATGGCCAGCACTGGAGGGGAAGACAAAGCATCTTTCAATGTCTTAAATGCCCTGACCTGTTCCAAACCCAACAGTTTTTCTTAGAAAGGAGATCACGAAGTGGCTTATTTTTTTCTGCCAACTGAGGGATGAACTTCCCCAGCTGGCTTACCATGCCAAGAAAACTCCTCAGTTTGTTCACACGAGAGAGCTATCAATAGCTCTGATAGCCTCTGTTTTCCTTGGGTCAGGTCGTATCCCTGCATCAGAGATGATGTGACCCAAAAAGACCACCTCACTCCTGGAGAGTTCATACTTATCCATGTTCAGAATGATTCCCGCCTTTTCCCGTTTTTTTTTTAGCACTGCATGGAGTCGATTGTCATGTTCTTCTTGGTCTCTTCCCCACACCAGTAGATCATCAATGTGGCAAACTATACCTTCCAGCCCCTGTATAACTTACACCATCATACATTGGAAATGTTCGGGTGCTGAGGCAATGCCAAATGGAAGATGGTTAAAGTGGAACTGCCCAAAGGGTGTAATGAATGTGGTATACTTTGCTGAATCCTCGGTGAGGGGTATCTGCCCAAAGCCCATGTTGGCATCTAATTTACTGAACATTTTAGCACCAGCCAGTGTTCTAAGACTCTGTTCTACTGATGGTAAAATGCATTTTTCACGACACACATACTTGTTCAGGTTCATACACAAACACACCTTTTTGCTATCCTTCTTGGGTGCCACTATCATGCCTGCGCACCAGTCCGTAGGCTCTTCCACACAAGTGATTACTCCCAAGTTTTCCATGCGTTGAAGCTCATCTTTGACTTTCCTCATCAATGGCAGGGGAATCCTCCTCGGGGTTTTCAAAGAGAAAGGCACAGCATCGGGTTTGAGCTTAATACAATAAGGTTGTCGAACCTCCCCTAGGCTGCTGCATAACAGGGTAGCTTGACTTCAGGTTTTCCATGTCAATAGTGTGCACACGAACCAACAGACCAAGAGCTACAATAACTGGCAGTCCCAGCAAAGGCATACTCAGGTTTTTGACCACATACACCTTCTCTGTAATTTGTTTTGCTCCTTTCTTTAGCTGTAGTTTGGCAAACCCCATCACTTCCAGTGGAATTCTCCCTGGACCCAGTAGAGGTCTCTCTGCTTTTTGCAGCACCGGCACCTGTGTGTTGTGAAAAATGTTGGCGAAATTCTTCTGTGAAACAACAGTGACATCTGCTCCACTATCCAACTTGAACATGATGTCTTTATCCATCATTCCGATTTCCACAGTCCATGGATCAGCATGTGATGTCACAGAGCTGAGAAAGAAGCTTCTCTCCTCTTCCTCAATGCCATGCACAGCCTTGCTTGCAAAACATACATGTTGATAGTGACCCTTTTCCCCACATGTATGGCCTTTAGCATCCTTAGCAGGACATTCCTGTCTAGGGTGAAGCATGCCACCACATTTGTGACACTGGGGGTCTTTAGTGTTTTTGTTCTGCCTGCTTTGAGGCTTTGCTTCATCATTCTTTGCTCTGCTGAATTTTTGCTTTTCTTTCTGATGCCTGCCTTTAAACAGTCTGTCCAAAGAGTTCACATCCTTTAGGTTTACAGCACTAGCATCACTTCTCAATGTGGTTTGCTGTTTTTTAATCTCTTCTGATTATCTCATCATATTAATAGCTTTATCCAGGTCTAAGTCTTTTTCCATTTACATGTGTTCTGATAGCCGTGCATCGACCAAGCCTACTATAATCCTGTCTCGGATGAGCTCATCATGTAGTGCTCCACAGTTACAGTGTTCTGCTAATGCATACAGCGCTGTGACAAATGCATCAACTGTCTCATTTGCTTCTTGTTTGTGCATATTAAATCTTGCATGCTCATACACAATGTTCTTTTTTACTACAAAGAATGACTGAAAGCTGTCTCTTACTTTAGTATACTGACGCTGATCAGCTTCACTGAGTTTCAGGCCACACAGAACATCATCTGCTTTGTCTCCCATACAGTAAATCAGAGTGTTCACCTGATTTTCTTTGGAGCTTATTGCAAGATTGCTTGCTTGCTTAAATCTCTTGAATCGCCGTATCCATTTTGTCCACTCATTTGGTTTGGAAAAATCAAAGAACTCCGGTGGTTGGATGTTAAAAATAATGCTGGGTATGCTAGCTATTCTGCTAACTCGTTCCTCATTCTGCTCATCCCCACTGCCACTCATTTTCCTCTTTTGGGTAGACCTCATTGTTCAGTTACCATGTTATAGAACTTCTGACACCATGTTGTATTTTGTAATAGTACTCCTAACACATGAGTTCTCTGTACACAAAACTGCTTTATTTTTCTTAACTCCTCCCTTCCGGTTCCTTCATACTGTGTCATCTCAAAATATGTCCCTCACTATTCTCTGTCTAACATTGGTTCTTCTTCACAGTTAAACATCAACAGGTTCCATTTACCCTACACCACAGTTGCGACCTTTGCAGCATCCCCATGATCATGTGATCAAAGTTCAGATGCTTGGCAACTGGCTCATATTTATGACCTTTGCTGGGTCAACTTTTGTGACCTTCTGACAAGCAAAGCCAATGGGGAAGCCAGATTGACTTAACAACTGGGTTACTACCTTATCAACTGCAGTGATTCACTTAACAACTGTGGCAAGAAAGGTTGTAAAATGGGGTGAATCTCACTTAATGAATGTCTCACTTAACAACATAAATTTTGGGCTCAATTGTGTCCCTAAATTGAGGACTACCTATATGTTGGTATGCAGTTCCTTGCTGTATTTATCATGCCTCTGGTGGAGACTGACTCTGAGGGAGAGGAGGAACAGCCGACAGGGAGTGGAAGTGTGGCTCCGGAGATTGTGGAAGATTGTGGGAGATTGTGGAGGCTGGGGAAGGGCAGAGGCTGGCTGAGCAGTCAGAGGAGGACCAAGACCCATCCCCTCTCCATCTTAAGACATGCAGGGAGGAGAGGATAAGGGAGAGACATGGTCTACTTGGGTGGAGAATGCTTTGATCCTATTCATGGGCTGCAGCTGTGAACAGCTGAATAAGAGGACGGACTTGCGTACGGGCGAACACTGGAAACAAAGCGTGGAAATATCTCTGGTTTCTGGTTCCTCTCTGAGTTTGGTGTCCTTCCCAGTGTGTGTTCTGTTATCTATGGACATCCTCCAGCCCTTATCTTGTCTGGTTTGTGTTGCTTTTTTCCTTCTTCTTGTAATTATTTGTGTGGGAGGGTTTTTTTTTTTGTCTTCCATCAAGGATATTCGGAGCTTGGAAGCAAAGTGAAGGAAGGGCTTCACCTGTTTTCTGTGACTGTGTTTGTTTTGTATTCCACCCTGAATCGTCACATTATTTCTATCTTTTCATAAATCAAGTGCTGGACCATATCTTTTTAAAGCTGTTTAAAAAGATGACGATTTGATTTTGAAACCAATTAAAAATATGAGGGACTGCATTTCCAGGATTCAAATCTCCAAGAAAAATGTATCTAATTTTGGCTTCGGGGTTTAAAAATTCCATGGTGTGACCTATATCTATTTGTTTGACTTTTTCCTCCTAAGGCAACGGCCCCCAACCTTTTGGGAAGTAGGGACCAGTTCCATAGGGAAAAGTTTTTTCCATGCATTGGAGGGGTGTGATTTTGCAGGCTGCCTGTATCCCATGGATGGGGCTTGGCTTGATTGTGCAGCCTAGTTGCTGGCATGTTACGGTCCACGGACCAGAAGTTGGGCTGGTCCATGGACCAGAAGTTGGGCACCCCTGCCCTAAGGCTTCAGATAGAATCTGTCACTACAAATGTAGTCTCCACTAACGTTGAAACATTTAAAATCAGTGCTTTTAAATTTCTTGTTTTATTCAATTTCTAATCTATTGAGCAAGGCTGCTAATTTGCATATCATTAAGCTATCCAGCTATATACAGTCTTAAGCAGGCAGCTAAATTTGTAGATGATGGACAGCTTTCTGTGTGGTAGGTGAAACAGTGTTCTCTCCTGCTGAGGACAAACAGCACAGCAAATATTTCTTCTATGCCATAATATATTCAGAATAAACAAAATGATCTTACTGTTCATCTGCAATGATTTCCTGCCACTAATCAGTCATAAGATCCTAAAATCTAGGAGGAGTTGCAAATTCAATGATTGTATCCACATCTTCAAACTAGTGTGTAGACCATGTTTAGATTTCCCATGCTCTGAACCACAGGGTGTAAGATGTAGATTAGATTATTTTCTCATAGAGCTTTTAAATGGAAATACATACTTGTGTATTTCAGAAAAAAATATTTAAAAGGCTGGATATGGCTTGTCTTTCTTTTAAACAGAGAGTAATTACAAGCTTGCTTGCTTTATTTCTATTAAACGACTTGGAAAGTTGCAGGCAACTCTCTAACTTCCAGTCTGGCAATTATAATCCCTTTCAAGCACATGAAATTTAAACAAAGAACCTACACATCTTCAAATTAAAATTACAATCTAATCCTTCAGCTGAGTGATCTTATATTAGTTTGCTTTCCTCTGCCCCCAAATATTTCATATGTTGTTTGTTGCTGATAGTGACAACAATAACATATTAAGGTAAGTTATTCATATTCATTAATTTTATGTATTTTGTTCTTCTAACAATGTTGGAAGGAATTTGTACAGAAGCTCTCTTAGGCTAATCTACTCTCAGACGTTTGACTCCGCTCCTGATATTAAGACAAATAAAAAAAGTAAAAAAGGCAATTGGGAGTTGTGTGGATGGAAGACATTAAACGGCTTTATGGATAGGATTCTTGGACCTGCCAAGTGTTAATTGGTATCTGCCCCATGGCAGTACAAATAGGCTTCACAGCCTATTAGCTTGCAGTCATCAATCTTTTCTGCTTGACAAAGTGAATTAATATGTTTCAGTCTTCAAAGCCCAACAGTTACTAACAAACCAACTTGTGGATGACAGTATATCAAAGCTGAACTGCAAAAACTGCTTTTTGAATGGCATCAAAATATTATATCAAACTTAAACAGCAGATAGCGCTAGATTTGGCAAAATGGGAAAATTTACAACTGTCATTAATAGGGAGAATATCAACCATCAAGATGAATATATTACCCAGAATTTTATATTTGTTTCAAACAATTCCAATTAGGCTTGGAAAAGACTACTTTGAAGATTTAAATAAAATTGTGTTGAAATATATATGGCAAAGTAAGAAAGCAAGAATAAAGTTAAAACTTTTGCAAGATGCTACAATAAGAAGAGGATTTGGTTTGCCTAACTGGGAGTTGTATTACCAAGCTACAAATTTGATGTGGGTTAAGGAATGGATAACATTAAGAAATACTAGATTGTTGACTTTAGAAGGACATGATTTGTTGTTGGGGTGGCATGCTTTTTTATGGTATAAAGGAACTAACACACAGGGGTACTTTAGAAGACATTGTATATGGGAGTCTCTGGGGTTAAATTGGGAGAAGATTAAAAGACAATGTTATTTGAAAATTCCAGTCTGGCTATCGACTATTGAAGCATTTTCTTATCCTATAATATACAAAAAGAAACAAACAGATATGGTGAAATATTTTTTTTTATATCAAATTTTATTAATTTTACAAAAACAGTACACAAATAATCCAGGCATAACAACTTGAAAAATCTTTTCTAAAAAAAAAATAAAGAAGAAAGCCAATAGAACATATAAAATAATTCCAAATTGTAATATCAATATTTACGTTATCTATTTAACTTCATATCTTATCCTGACTTCTCCTTTTCATTCTAGTTACCCAAATTATATTTCTTGCTTATTAAAATTTTATTGCCTTTCATAAACATACAAAATACAGAACATAGAAAAGAAAAAAAACAAAACCTAAAATATCTTTTCTGAAGGCTGCTTGATCCCGGGTTGAAACTCTTCACACAGACACAAATTCAAACATCATATTCACTTTATATATCCTTCCATATCTTATTATCATTTTCAATATCATTCTTTGTCTGTTCTATTTCCAACTATCCATTCATCTTTTTTCTTTTAATATACTTCTCCTATATACTGATTGGAGTGACGCCTTTAACTCATTGTCCTAACTTAAAATTACTTCATATAACACTTAATTTATCTTGGGATTCTGTTTAGTACATTCTAAAATTACACAATAAATTTTATAAAGAAGGTAAAAACCCAGCAATAACTAAATTAAATCCTATATAAGCACTATCCATATCATGAAAAAAAACCAATCATATATATTAATACTCATTTATATCTAAAGCATTTTACTCTAGATACACATATAAAGACACAATCTTTTGTACCTTCCAGAATCCTTTTTTTTTTTCAATTAGATTCACCCGTTGTCTCTAAATAAGCTTTTTTTCTTTAAATCTTGCTTCCCACCATTAAGGCTTCTCCTCCTCCCCTTTCTGTCTTGCTTATTCTTCTCCTTGCCCTTTTTACCCCTTTGTCTCTCCTCCTCCCTTTTCTTACTCCCTTTCCATTGTTTTCTAACCTTGCATCCACCTTTCATCTCATTTTTCTCTTTTTTGGTTGTTTTTTCAAACCTTAAAATCCCTTTTTCTTATCTTCTTTCTCCTCTTCCCCAGAAAAAACCCATTGTTCATCGAAGATGGCTCCTTCTTCCTCTTCTTCTTTGTCCCAATCATTCTGCTGTGTAGTCAACTTTTCATAAGTGCACAACGCCATTTCTAAAAATTGAAATAGAGTGCCCAAAGTATCTTTTCCATCTTATTCTTCCTTTTTATATTTTTGATATTCAGTTTTTAGTTCATCCACAAGCGATGCCATCATAAAAAGAGAAACTTTTCCCAAAACAACTGCCCAAGTATTTTTAATCAAGAATAATTCAAAAAAGATTCCAAAAGTTAATACTTTTTTTCCCTTCTTCTACTTTCTGGGGTTACTGTTTAATCAAAGAGGTCCAATTACCATATATCTTTCTTTAGAATTCTAGGCAATCTCCTCCTTTTTCAACTTCTGCTCCAATTTTTTTCCTCTCCCTTCCCACTTACAACAACAATTTTTAAATACCGTATATACTCGAGTATAAGTCGACCCGAATATAAGCCGAGGCACCTAATTTAACTACAAAAAACTGAGAAAACTTATTGACTCGAGTATAAGCCGAGGGTGGGAAATGCAGCAGCTACTGGTAAATTTCAAAAATAAAAATAGATACCAATAAAAACTTTCACTAGGACAGTTGAGAATAAGTTTGATGTTCACAATTTCCTCTTTGAAAGAGACCAGTCAATCGGGAACAAGAAGATGAAGAAAAAGAAGTGTGTTTTTTCACACTTTTCACACTGCAGTGAACAAAAATGGCATAATAGGAACAGGCTTATTCTCAGTCCAAAGGTTTGTTTCTGATTTCTTCCCTGATTTAAGGGAAATTTGGGAAACGATCTCACTATCATGAAAGGTTTAATTGATTCACAAACCCAAAAGATGATGATGATGACAGTGGGAGGCAGGAGTCACTCTCTCCCTTGCAAGAAAAAAGCAAGAGCCGGTTCTTATGATCTTTCCCTCTCTCTCTCTCTCCCCCTAATACAGTCAAGCCATTTCCAGCACGCGCGATCTGCCTTCGCCACTTTGCACCTTGCAAATGCAAAATCCTGGGGTTTTTGCATTTGCAAGGTGCAAAGCGGTGAAGGCAGATCCCGCGTGCTGGAAAGGGCTTGACTGTATTTCGGGGAGAGAGAGAGAGAGGGAGAGATCATAAGAACAGCTCTTGCTTTTTTCTTGCAAGGGAGAGAGTGACTCCTGCCTCCCACTGTTTTTGCATTTGCAAGGTGCAAAGTGGCGAAGGCAGATCGCGCGTGCTGGAAAGGGCTTGACTGTATTACGGGGAGAGAGAGAGAGAGGGAGAGATGATAAGAACGGCTCTTGCTTTTTTCTTGCAAGGGAGAGAGTGACTCCTGCCTCCCACTGTTTTTTGCATTTGCAAGGTGCAAAGTGGCGAAGGCAGATCGCGCGTGCTGGAAAGGGCTTGACTGTATTACGGGGAGAGAGAGAGAGAGAGAGGGAGAGATCATAAGAACGGCTCTTGCTTTTTCTTGCAATGGAGAGAGGGACTCCTGCCTCCCACTGTTTTTGCATTTGCAAGGTGCAAAGTGGCGAAGGCAGATCGCGCGTGCTGGAAAGGGCTTGACTGTATTACGGGGAGAGAGAGAGAGAGGGAGAGATCATAAGAATGGCTCTTGCTTTTTTCTTGCAAGGGAGAGAGTGACTCCTGCCTCCCACTGTCATCAACATCTTCTTCTTTTGGGTTAGTGAATCAATTAATTTGGGAAATGATCTCACTATCAGAAAACAACGCGAGCCGCCACTACCACCTCCTACCTCTCCTCCCGAGTGGACTGAAAGCAGCTGGAGCTGAGGAAACGAAGCTGAGTGGAGCCGAAGCAACCTCAGCTCACGTTGTTTTCTCAGCCTAGAGAAAGAGGAAGGGGGCTCATCTGGACCAAGGGTGAGTCTCCCCCTCAGTTTTCCCTGAAGGATCTTCCATCGCTTTTGCCTTCTCCCTACATCTTCCCTCTGTTAAAATCCCCCCCCTCCACACACACACACTTATTTTCGGTCGGATAGATTTCGTGTCTGAGCATTCTCACATGGCGGTCGGTCTTCCCCCCCAAAAAAAAACAGTTAAAAAAAGAAAAAACAATATATCCTCAAGCAAGAACTTTTCTGCTTCCGATTACCCCCATGCTTAAAAGTTGCAAAGGAAACACGGAAGCAGGGAAGCGGCTGCCCAGCTTCGGAGCTCCACACCATTTTTTTTTCAGAGGGGAATCTGACTCGAGTATAAGCCGAGGGGTTTTTTTTCAGCACAAAAAATGTGCTGAGAAACTCGGCTTATACTCGAGTATATACGGTAATCAGAAATCCATACCTCCAATAAGGGTTTTCCGATTTCTTAAATTATTAAGTCCAATGTCCAAAGAATCTTTTGTCCCTTGACTTTAACTTTCAAAATAATTCACTTTCAGTGCCCAAATAAATTTCAAATCTTCATCTGCTGTGTCTATGGGGTGGGAGAGTGAAGAAAAAAAAGTTTCCCTTTAACAGCTTTCTCTGCCGCTTTCCGATCTACTTAGGGATACAATGTATCCTCCAGCAATTCAAACAATTCAGTTCCAGAGAGTTTTAGAGATGTTGATTGACCCGGCTCAGCCAGCACTTTCACTTTTCCTGCTTCCTCCAGCACAATCTTACCCGGTTGCAGGCTTCTTTGTGGCAGCCATTACTGACCGCCGCTCCACCACCGCAAAAAAAGGGGTTTTTCTGGATGAGGAGGGGGTCTGCGACACCCCCAACCCCCTGTCCAGCTCCTCTCTCTCTTCTGCCTCTACATGTACATATGTGGAAGATGATTTGATGTTTTTATGTTTTGTTTGTTTATGTTTGTTTTAAAAACCAATAAAAATTTATTTTAAAAAAATCTTAATGTCAGAAAATGCCTCCCTTTTGCTGTAAACATTGTTTTCTAAAACATAAATATTTTTTTATTTATAGGTATATAGGAAGTTAACACCCACCCCTCTCCTAGAAAAATGAAACTTCCTAGGAAATATTAAAAAGGCAGAATATTTCCCCTAAAAGGGAAATAGAAACTCAGAAGCAGAAACTCCCCTCAAAAGCAGAAGCTCATCTCCCACCTTTGTTAATGGATGAGCCATTAAGGCCTGGGCCAGAGTATTCTACATAACAAAGTTTAGCTTATCTGTAACTTGCCATGTTTATGGCCGACTGTGTTGTCTGACTTTTTGAAAACCATTGTTAAGTAAACCATGGTTCAATTCAAGGGGATTCCAGTCACTGTATAAATATTAGACAATTGTTATAAAGTTAGATTTAAGAAAGCATGAAATAAACTTACAGGTATTTCCAAATATTTTATGTATAGTTGTGTTAGTTTTTCCCTAAACATGTTGCTCGGTATGATAAAAATAGACAACTCTTTCTTTCTTTTTCTTTTTTAAATAAAGTTTTATTTGGGTTTTCACACATACAAAATACAAGTAAAACATCTTTTTTGAAAATAGCATGGTCCTGGGTTGAACTTCTTTATACAGACACAAAACTCAATTTCATGCTCCTTTTTGTGATCTATTCCATATCTTATACTATTCTACATTTTCTATATAGTTTTTCCCTCTTTTAATTTTCTCAATTTTATTTTGATTATCGCATCTCAATTCAAATCATTATGTTTATACTTTTGTCGGTTCTGTTTCAATTTCATATTATCTTTTCTCATTAAACAAATTTTCTCCTGTAGTTATTAATTGGAGAATGACACCTTTATATCTTTTAATTACATCCATTCAACTCTTATTTAAACTTCAATATATACCTTAAGGTTATGTCCTTCAATATAATACATAATACATAACTTCCAACAGAATTCTGCTGGTACATTCTTATAATACACCCTATATTCTTTAAAAAAAATTATAAATATATGTAATTATAAACCCTCATTCCATTCCAGTTCAGTTCTATCATTAATAATCATTAAAATCTTAACATCTTTAACACTTCTTTTCAATTAAATATCATACTTCCTTAAAGACACATATCATCTCCATCATTAATTTTTCCCTTATTTCTCTTCACATATGTTTTGTAAATCATTAAATATTCATTTTGTTACATTTATTTATTGACAAGCATTCCACTGAATTATGATAGCTATTTTATCAAACATTTTAATCATACATTGTTTCATATTTTCTAAAATTATTTCTGTTTCTAATATAACAATACTATCTTATGTACCTTTGCAGAATCCCTTTTTCCATTAAATTTTCACCCATTATCTCTAAATAGGCCCTGTTTCTCTATATTTTGTTTCTGTCCTTTATATACTTCTTTTCCTTTCTTTCTTCCCTCTCTTCTTCTTGCTCCCCTTTTTACCTCCTTGTCTCTCTACTTCTAATTCTCTCTTCTGCATTTCCCTCTTCTGTTGCTTTCTGATTTTATACTTATTTTTCACTGTATTTTTTTTTGGGGGGGGGGAGTTGTTTTTCCCAGTCTTAAATTTTCCATTCTCTTTTCCCCCACCTAAGATTATTTGTTCATTAAAGATGGCTTCTTCTTTGTTGCGATCTTCTTGTTCTGCAGGCATTTCTTGTTGTTTCCCATAATTCCAAATCTCCATTTCTAAAACTGAAATTCGAAGCCAGAAGAACCACTCCCTTCTTGTGCATGTTCTTTGTACTTTTTAAATTCCATTTTCAGTTCTTCTAAAAGTGCAGCCATTTTAAATAGTTTTAAACAACCACCCGATTTATTTTAGTCATTCAAATACAATAATTAAAAATCCAGAAATCATCAAGTAATCCAAATAGTCCCAAATTATTTCTTCTTATTTTTTTTCCACTTTCTCTTCCTGGGGTTTTGTTGCGATATTTCAGTTAAAATGTATCTTTTGAAGTCTTGTTGAGATTTTGCTGTAAGTTCTTTTTAATTCCAGGCAGTCTCCTCCCTTCCAGATCCTGCCCTTTTAGTCTTTTTTTCTCCTTTCCTGTTTTCAAAAGCTTTTGATTATCCAGAAATCTTTATTATCCCTTTGACTTTTTATTTCCAGCATTAAATGCCTATTAATGTCAAAGTGGATTTTTTTTCCAATTTCTTGCTTAAGTCTCTTAGCTGTCAGTATAGGAAAAGGGGGGAAAAAAAGCCAAATCTTTTCCCTTTTCTCTCTCCTTCACAGCTTAAAAATCTTCTTAGGGAACAATGTTATTGTTTTTTAACAGTTTCAATTCCAGGGTACCTTATTTGTTGCTTTTGCTGTTTGACCTGGTCAACCAAAACTTTTTCTTCTTATCTTCCTCCTGCACATTCTTTTCCGGTCGAGTTCTTCTTTGTGGTGGCCATTTCTGACCACCGCTGCAACCTCCTTCGGGAAAGGGAGTAATGGCCAGCTGGGGAGGAGAGATGTGGCTCTCCTCAACCCTGCAGACAGTCTCCCCCTTCTTCACCACCTCTACGGGGTGGCTTAGCCCCGAAACCAGCCGGCTCGGGGCGCTCCAGCAGCGAGCATGGATCGAAGCCTTGCAGAAATGAGGTTTCGGTCAGTTGCTGAAGAAGCTCAAACCAGAAGTCCAAACAGGACTCTTTCTAATTAGAAATTAAATGTTTCATATTACATTGAAATGTGTTTAGGTCTATTGAAAAAAGCACAACCAGAAATATCAACAATGAAATATATGATTAAATAAAAATATCCTTGCTTTGTCTATTTGTCAACTCTTAGACTATTTGATTTAAGAGAGCAGCAGTTACAAAGAAGATTTAAAAAAAACTTTCTGACTATAACATCATTTCTCTTTTGTGGTCTTATAGAATATTTTAAACCATTTGCTTTTAATTACTTTTTTCCCTCCTGTCAAAAAGCTAGTATTTTGTAACTGGTTGAGGATGACATACAAAAAACCCTGAAAATTTCTCTTTCTACTAATTGTGTTTCTTCTTCCTTTGCCTGGCACACAATCTTTTCTGCTTTGGGGACAAAACTATTAAAACATTGGGAGGGATGATCTGTGTCTTGTGCATAATTTAGAACCCAGACAATCTGCCAGTCATGAATAATCTCAGCTTCTAGCAAAGGTAATGAAGTCCCTAAATACCATCATGCAATTGCGATATGATGCACCCTGTTATAAATATTCTTGTCACTATGCAACAGCTGGTTGTTAGGCAATTCAGAAGAAAAGGAAACTGATAAATTCTTCTTGAGAACAGTAGTTGATTAATTCTACCGTTATCACAATGCTGACTTCCAACCTATCTCTGCATTAAATTATTAATCTCATTGCACCAGTCCATAAAATAAAAATGGAAAAGGAGTAAAATGCATTAACCATGTAATTATATTTATCTGCTGCTGTTTTAACAAATCAGGATAGGCTTTGAGATATGCTTTGTACAGACTGGCTCAGCTAACTTACAGAATCCCCCCCAAAACAGTCACAAAGTAAATGGTAAGCATCTTGTTACCAAAATGATGGCATTATATTTTGATTTATATATCTGGAAGGCCTTTTGCATATGGTGGACTGAGAAAATATGAGATATGGATTAAGAATAAACAATGTTTTATTACTAAGTTGTAAAAATTCCTTCTGCATTTCAGAAAATACATTGTGATGGAAGAATCTTTGTGATTTACCCCTTGTCTGTATATTAAGTTTACATCCTGCCTTTCCTTCAGGTGCAAGGGAGTGTTTTAGCCCTCCCTTCTGCTATTTCCCTTCACAATAATCCTGTGAGGTACATTGTGGTGAGAGAGGGGAGGGGAGAGGGAGGGAGGAAAGAGGGAGAGTGAGAGAGAGGGAGGGAGAGAGAAAGAAAGAGAGAAAGAGAGAGAAAGAGAGAGATCACACCCGTCCTAGCCATGCCCATCTGCCCTCCCCAAGGTCAAACACAACCCTGATGTGGCCCTCAATGAAACCAAGGTTGACACCCCTGGGATAAAATGATCGGGGATTCCTCTTTTGTTCTCTCTCTCCGAGAGAAAACTTGATATTTAATAAATCAAATAATTGGCCATAATTTTACAGAATATCAGGTGTCATATTCCAAGGTAAATTCTTCATTTTGGGAAGAATTTCAGGAAATCCAGTGGAAGCCTCAATAAAAGCCAAGTGTGTTAGGTAGTAGACTTATACCGCCCTCCCCACTATGTTTCTTGTAACTCTAATGGTATATTGATAATACCACAAATATTACAAATGCATAGCTTTTCCTATATAGCCAAAAAGAGAAATGTGAAATATCTATTATAGTTATATCATAAATTGTCTTCATTTTTACTATAATTTGGCCATCCAGAAGAACTTTTATCTTTATCTTGAATTAGATTAGTGGATAAATAGATTCATTATGTAATAAATATATTTGTAGTTTAATATGTAAATCTTTTTTTTAAATCTTTTAGGTTTTCTAAATCTTATCTTGAAGCAAATGTTTCAAATGTCATTTGGTGTAGCATCCCACCAAATGGTTCCAACCAGTAGAAAACTTTCACCACAAACTGTATTATAAAGCTTTTATTTATTCAGTATAAAACAAGTATTACATACTTCTACTTAACAACTAGACAAAATGGAAGTATTTAAGTCCAATTTCAAAGAAAGTCCACAAGCATTTTTAAAAGCAGCACGATCTCCAAGTTTGGAGGGTAGGTTTTTCTTAACAGATGGGCTCCCTAGTCAGAACATTTATAGTTTTTTTCCCTTTTACTCAGTAGGTCACTTCCACAAGATAGATATCAAGATACTTATTTCATGTGTTTTTAATTGCTGTTAAATAAAACAGGCATGGAACATTAAAAGATGGATTATAGTTTTCCTTTGTTCCCAATTCTTAACAGACCATAGCAGGTGCATATTTATGATGCAGTTTAAATGAGTCACCATATGTATAATCATAGCTGTAAAAGTAAATGCAGCAGTAAAATTATTTTAATATATATATTAATATATATATATATATATATATATATATATATATATATATATATATATATATATATATATATATATATATATGAAAGCTGGTTATTATATATATATATATGAAAGCTGGTTATCTCAGTATTAGAATGTTGGCATGGCCTGGTGGGGGAAGAAAGAGTTATATTCATACGTTCTACATGGTGCCTGTCTTAAGAGACTGATGTGTTCTTGTTTCACCATAAAAGTGGAAGGAAACATCTCATTGTAACTCTGCCTAGTGGGGCATTCTAATTGACTCTGAAGTCATTAATCAGCTTCCAATCAATCTACTTCACCAACAGCAGGCAGTTTGATGTCCCTTACCTTCCATTTATCATGCCATCACCTAATTCACTGCACCATTAGCTACAGATTAGGTCTCAGGATAGCAGCCTCAGCTTCCTACCCTTCAGAGACTCCTGTCACTCACCTCAGCCACTGGGATTCCTTCAGGTGGGCGACACTGAAGTAGTACTTCTTGCTCCAAAGACACTTCCTTTCCTAATGGTTCCTGTTCAAAAGTTTTCCGTAAATCTAGGATGGGAGGAAAAACATATTTAATTGTACTATTCCTTATGGCTAAAGACACATTTCTTCTGAAATTGTATTTCCAGGACTAATACGTGGATTGCAGTTCTTTTAAGTTTTGTGAGGCTGTTTCTAAGGTATACAAATATTGTATACAAAAAGTAGAAGGTAAGAGAGGGAGAGAGGGAGATGGGAGGGGAGGAGATGGGATAGGAGAGGAGGAAGGAAGGAAGGAAGGAAGGAAGGAAGGAAGGAAGGAAGGAAGGAAGGAAGGAAGGAAGGAAGATAGATTTGTTGCAAGAATAAATGGAATGGAATTGTGGTTCAATAGATTGAACTGGCATAGACCGGAATATGATTGATTCAGTCTTTTCTAATTAGAATACCAGTAAAGCACCAAGCATTAAGGTGATGTGATGGCCATGTACCAAGAAAATGTGTAAGTAGCATTTTTAATGAAAGATCCCCATTATACTCTGCTATGACTATCTTATTAATAATGGAGAGTGGAATCTTAGAAAATATGCTTTGCTCCTACTGCTCTGCACTTAGTTTATAGGAATGAATTCCAGTCATTACTTGTACCAAATGAAGTAAGAGATGGGGAGGGAAAGATATAAGGACCAAGGCAGTTTGAGAATAAATTGCTCTTTGACTTTTTTTTTTTTTTTAAAAAAAGAGGTGTTTATATCTGCTTATCTTATTATATCTGTTTTTTATTCACTTGAGACGGTGACAAGTGAGACTGGCTTTCGATACACAAATGAACATGGAGCATGTGAGGCCCTTACAATCAGGTATTTATCTTATGGTTTGCTTTTCCAACTTGTTTTGAAAAGTTAATTGAAAATAATTTCTTAGCCAATCATTTGTTGAAATGGCACACTGCCATTTTGCTTTGTGTGCATGAATCCAGAAGGCATTGAGTTGATAGGCATTGAGAGATGACCTGAGGTCTCCTAAAATTTTGATTACTTCTGTCAAGGAAGTTCCATGGCAAACCATTGAAACTGAAGGATATTTATCCTATAAAACATTTTTTGTTGAAACACGTACTGCAACATAGATATCAAATTCAATTGTAATCAAGTGTAACCTAATCGACTGCCAACATTTTATAAAATCACTTATTATCCTGATTATTCTTTACTTGTTCTTAGGGATTGGCATTCATTATTTTATTTAATAAAGCAATATCCTAGTGTCGACCAGCAATAATATTACTAGTTGAGATGGCTCATTTATTTCCATGCTTCAGTTTCCCAAACTTGGTCAATAACCATTTATATAAATTATGATACATTAATTTGCAAGTTTGGATGATTTGGGCTGAATTTGAAAAATGCACCACTCTGTGGTCAGTTGTTGATAGGATTCAATGGTATGTGGACAGTATTCAAAGTTAAGCTCAAGCTGTGTCCATTGCTTAGAAGTGGCCCAACCATCACAAAGAATAAAGCAACTGCTGTTAGGTCCCATAGATTCATTGTCATTCTGGTGGGAGAGGCGGCTTGGGGGGAATCTCTGCATGGGACTTTTGTTTCTATTCCTTGTTTTGCCTTGCTGTAAAGGCAAAGGAATGGAATGTAGGGGGAGGAAAAAGGAATGTGCCTTGAGCCATCTGCCTTATCTCCTCGTTGGAGAAGAGTGGCAGTGTTGCCTTGGGAACCAGCATTTATCACCTTCTTGGCCTGAGTTTCTCATAACATCTTTGCACCTTGGGATTGGCTTGATGATGGACTGGACTTTGGGAGGGGCTCTGTTCGCTCTAACATTTTGAGTGGGAAATCTTAGTTCCTGCCTACATCTTCTTGCTATCACAATCTTTCAATACAAGTTCCTTTTGAAATGGCTTTTGTTTCAAGAGTTCTGCTTTCTTGAGAAGACTGGCAAGGCAGGACTTTGGGTTGCAAATGACAACATAGACAAAGTAGCACTCTCACCTTATGTCCCTGAGACTCACCTCCACTTTTAATATTTCCTTTTTTGATCAAGTCATTAGCTATCAGTAATTTTACTTTCTCCAAATACTTTACTTCATGATATCACTGAGAGCATTTCTGTGTATGTATGAGTCGAAAGGCACCAATACAAATGCACCAGCAGGACAAATACCAACAGTATATGTTGTTCTGTTCCCATGATACATAATGGTGCAGTGCGGCATTGGTTGCTACAACCAGCCAGCAGTGTCAACAGAGAAATGAACCACCAGCAAGAAATTGGAGGACAGAGCAATCATCCTGCTGCCTTAAAGTGTGTAGTTGGAACTGTTCTGTATTAGCTTAATCTGCTGTTGAATTTATGTTCTGCTGCCAGCCATCTTGGATTAAAGGGCTGGATAGAAACAAATCAAGGAGAGAACCAACCTAGAACTAAGGAGAAATTTCCAGACTGTGTCTGATTTTTTCAGCATAGACTGTCCTGTCTTTTAATGGCTGGGATGGATCGGACATTTACATTTGAGCTGCTATAAGTCCATGTGTCAGGTTCCCAAGTAATAAAATCCATGTTAAAAGAAAAATATCCAAAAGCGATTTCGCTCAGGAGTAAAAACTGCACTTACACGCAGCTTCCCGCGGGCAGATATAGGAAGTGACCATGCTTTAGTGCTGATGACTTTCAAACTGCGCCTGAAGAAGATCAACAAGCCCAAGTTCACACGACTACGTTTCAACCTCGAAAAACTGAAAGACCCGGCAGTAAGAGAAGAATTCCAAGCAATGATTGGAGGGAAGTTCGCTCCTCTGACGGTCCTAGATGATGACGTGGACCTCGAGACAACAGTTAGCTCTTTCAACATAGCAGTGATAGAGACCGCTAATGAGGTCCTGGGGAAACACCAACGTCCCAAAAAACCGTGGGTCACAAGTGAACTCCTAGGTCTATGTAACAAAAGACGGGAACTAAAGAAAAAGAAAAGCGATCCAGATGGAGCTCAGAAGTGCAGGGAAGCTAACAACAAAGTAAAAAAGGGGATGAAAAAGGCAAAGGAAAATTGGATAGAGGACCAGTGTAAAGACATCGAGGAAAACTTGAAGAGAAATAACACCAAGAAAGCATACCAAATGGTTAAAAGCCTCACCACACAGAAACAAGGGAGACCCTCGAGCATACAGAGCAAATCAGGCAAAACACTCACTGGGGAAAGAGAGGTGATGGACAGATGGACAGAATACTGCGCTGAATTGTACAACCATCAGCACAATGGAGACACTACAGTATTGCAGGGCCCACGGACAAGTCCAGATGATGCCTGCCATCCAATACTACGTGAGGAAGTCGAAGCAGCAATAAAGGCACTTAAACAAGGGAAGTCAGAGGGAATTGACAACATACCTGCAGAACTGATTCAGGAAGGAGGAGAGGCAGTGATCACCATCCTCACTGTCATCTGCAACAAGATCTGGACCACTGGAGTATGGCCAGTCCCCTGGACTCAATCATTAATCATAACCCTGCCCAAGAAGGGGAATCTTCAGATGTGCCAGAATTATCGTACCATCAGCTTAATCAGCCACCCAAGCAAAGTCATGCTAAAAATCATTCTTAACAGACTGAAACCACAAGCAGAGACTATCATTGCAGAAGAACAAGCGGGTTTCAGAGCAGGACGGAGCACTATTGAGCAAATATTCAACTTGAGAGTGATCTGTGAGAAATATCTCCAACACCAACAGGACTTATACCACGTTTTCGTTGATTTCAAAAAGGCTTTCGACAGGGTGTGGCATGCAGCCTTGTGGTCTACCATGAGGAAATATAACATCAACGATAACCTTGTCAGAGTGATAGAACAACTTTATGAGAAAGCCACAAGCGCCGTCCTCCTGAACGGCAGCAAAGGTAACTGGTTCCGGACGAGTGTAGGAGTGCGTCAAGGATGTTTGCTTTCCCCCACACTGTTTAATGTATTCCTCGAACGGATCATGGAAGATGCCTTGGAAGACCACGAAGGCACAGTTTCCATCGGTGGTAGAACCATCACCAACCTGCGATTCGCAGATGACATCGATGGCCTGGCAGGAAATGAGGATGAACTATTGAGCCTTGTCCAACACTTAGATAAGGCGGCTTCAGCGTACGGCATGGAGATCAATGCCGAGAAAACCAAGCTGATGACGAACAGTACCCAAGGTATCTCCTCAGACATCAGAGTCAGCGGAACACCCTAGAGACAGTAAAAAATTTCAAATATCTTGGGTCCATCATTTCCGATGAAGGCTCAAAACCAGAAGTAATGGCAAGGATAGCACAAACAACAGCTGCGCTTTCGAAGCTCCAAACTATTTGGAAAGATAAGAACATCAGTCTGCGCTCAAGGATCCACCTAATGCGCTCTCTCGCAATATCAATCTTTTTATATGCCTGCGAAACCTGGACACTCAATGCGGATTTACAAAGAAGAATCCTTGCAACAGAAATGAAATGCTACCGAAAGATCCTTGGCATCCACTACACAGACCATGTGACAAATGAAGAGGTCTTAAATAAAATACAACAGGCAATAGGACCACACGACAACCTTCTTACTGTCGTCAAGAAACGGAAATTGAGATGGTACGGACACGTGTCTCGCTCTACTGGCCTCGCAAAGACCATCATGCAAGGGACGGTAAGAGGAAGCCGCAAACGGGGAAGACAACGAAGGAGATGGGAGGATGATATCCATGATTGGACAGGCTTGAACCTGGCAGCATCCCAGAGAGCAGTGGAGGACAGAGACGGATGGAGAAGCGTGGTGGTTAAATCTTCGCAGGCGCCCCAACGACCTCAAAAGAGGTCACGGGATAGGTGAGGTGAGGAGGAAGTCCATGTGTCAGGTTCCCAAGTAATAAAATCCATGTTAAAAGAAAAATAATAAAGTCCATCTTCAAAAAGATTTCTTTTATTTAGGAAAACATCAAATTGGTAAAGTCCATGGTAATTCCGGATCTGACACAACCTGGAATTACCCCACAATATTAGAAGTTAGAAACACCCCCCCAAAAGTCACATTCTCCAATAGAAGTAATAGAACGTTGCTTGATGTCATAAATCTTGTTGTGAATTAATAAAAGTGCTTGAATAAAGATTGTTGAAATCTTAAAGTAAAGTGCAGGGTTCTGGCCCTGCACTTCTGATTGGCCGATAATAGCGATATCGGATTGGTCTGTTCAGGAGAATCTGATTGGCTATTAATGAGCCTTTCTCATTGGTTAAAAGAGCTAATGTTCCTGTGTTTTCATTGGCTAAATACCCAAGAGCTTGCCTATATAAAGGGGGCTTTTGTGGCCGTTAAGAGAGCTGTTGCACCATGTTAAATAAAGAGTTGAAGTTCACTGTTCATCGACTCGTCTCCACTTCTTGCGCCACGCACAAAACATAACACTGGCAACAAGGATGGGATGTGGAGACATCAGAGCTGACTGAACACTACAGAGCAATAACTGAGCACGTGGCTGAAACGCACCAATGGCGGAACCATGTCCAGCAGCATCATACCACCCGCTCCATTCGACCCGGCACAAGAAGACAGGGACTCATATATGGATCGCTTCCAGATGTTTCTGGAAACCAACAATTTGAAGGATGCCACTGCCGGAAAGAAATGGGCGGTATTCCTAACTCATTGCAGACTGACCGTATTCAAGATGGCCAAGGCACTAGCGAAACTGGCAGAAGTGAAGTCCATGGACTGGGACGTCCTCGAACCCCTGCTAAGGACCCACTATGCACCGACTGTACCAACGCTCGTTAGAAGGCATGAATTTTACCAGAGAGATCAGCGGAAGGGCGAAAGTGTTGCTGATTTCATAGCTGATCTCTGGAATCTGGGAGGCCTATGCGGGTTTGCTGACCTTGAAGAAGCCCTGAGAGACCGAATAGTTCTGGGATTAGATGCATCCGGCGTGCAGAGTAAGCTGATGGTGAAAGGCGACATTAGCCTTACAGATGCCATCGCTGACGCTACTGCAGCAGAAGCAACCAGGACATCAGCTGCCCGAATGCGCCGCACCCACACCCCACTTCACCAACTCGCCAGCAACGTTTCACCTCACTTAGAAGAACAGGCAACAACAGCCCACCACGAGGACCTCGAATCGTCATCGGAAAGCGATGAAGAAGAGGTCAACCGGCTCCGGTCTGAATGAGACCAACACCAGAGATCGCAGTACCAATGCGCTGGTTGTGGGGCAAACCACCCCCAATCAGACTGCAAATTCCTCGACGCGCTCTGCCATATGTGCGGGAAAAGAGGCCACATCGGACGGGTCTGTAGAAGCAAACAAGGACCCAGCCAGCCCCCAAGGGGAGCTAACTATCGCCAATCTACAGGAAGCCGTCCTGTAAAGTGAGAACCCTTGAACCACCAATGGAACAACCACTCCTACAGAAACAAACCCCTTAACCACTCAATGAAGCGAGAAGAGGTGCACCAAACGATTACGATTGGTCATGTCTCATCACTGGACACCAAGAAGATCCGGGTGAAGGTGGCCATCGAAAACCAGCCTTGTATGATGGAAGTCAATTCAGGATCCTCCCTCTCGATGGTTTCCTGGAAGACCCTCAAGCAACTCATCCCTACCGTCTGGCGACAAGACCTCCGATTCCAGGGGACTTCCAGTTTTGCGTGGCTTCGGGGCAGCAGGAATTCGCGACAGCTCGCGATTCCTGCTGTGCTAGCCGTCGAGGTACCCCCGATCCAGATGGGTCAGGGGGATATGGCTGCCCTGTAGGGACAGCTGAAGAGAGAGGGGAGTCGGACAGGGAGGTGGGGGTGTCGCAGACCCCCCCTTCTCCGGGAAAACCCCTTTTTCCCAAGGCGGTGGAGCGGCGGTCAGCAATGGCCGCCACGAAGAAGCCAGCAACCGGGTAAGAACTGTGCTGGAGGAAGTGTGAAGAGTGAAAGTTCTGTCTGAGCTGGGTCAAGTAACACCTTTTATATTGCCTGGAATTGAGCTGCTTGAATTGCTGGAGGATACATTGTATCCCTAAGAAGAGCGAAAAGCGGCGGAGAAGCTGTTAAAGGGAACTTTTTTTTTTTTTTTACTCTCCCACCCCACGGAAATAGCAGAAATATTTGGATATATTAGACATTGAAAGTGGATTGCTTTGAAAGTTGAAGCTAAGAGACAAAGGGATTTTTGGACATTGAAAAATTTAAGAAATTGGAAAATCTTTGCTGGAGGTATGGATTTCTGATTATTTAAAATTGACATTGCAAGTGGGAAGGGAGAAAAAAAATTGGAGCAGAAGCTGAAAAAGGAGGAGATTGTCTAGAACGTCTTTGTGGATCCCAAAGGAAGATATATGGTAATTGGACCTCTTTGATTAAAAATTAATCCAGAAAGAGAAAGAGAAGAAGGAAGAAAAGTATTAACTTTTGGAACTTTTTTTTTAATTGCTTTTGATTGTCTTTGATTAAAAATACTTGTGGTTGTTTTGGAAAAAGTTTCCCTTTTTATAAAGGCATCGTTTGTGGATGAACTTGAGATTGAATATCAAAAATATAAAAAAGAAGATACTTTGGGCGCTTTGTTTCAATTCTTAGAAATGGCGTTATGTTCTGTTGAAAAGTTGATTACGCAGCAGAAGGACTGGGACAAGGAAGAAGAGGAAGAAGAAGCCATCTTTGATGAACAATGGGTCCCTTCCGGAGAGGAGGAGAAAAAGGATAAGAAAAAGGGGATTTTAAGAATTATAAAAACAACCAAAAGAGAGAAAAATGAGCGAAAAGATGGAGGCAAGGTTAGAAAGCAAAGGAAAAGGAGTAAGAAAAGCGAAGGGAAAAAGCAAAGGGGTAGAAAGGGCAAGGAGAAGAATAAGCAAGAGAGAAAGGGGGGGAGGAGAAGCCTTAATGGGGGGAAGCAAGACCTAAAGAAAAAAAGTTTATTTAGAGACAATGGGTGAATTTAATTTAGATTAAAAGAGGGATTCTGGAGGGTATATAAGAGTGTGTTTTTATATGTATATTTAGAATATAAAATTTATTATGTAATTTTAGAATCTTTTAAACAGAATCCCAAGAAAGATTGCTATATGTAGTATTTCTAAGTTAGGGTAATGAGTTATAGATGTTACTCCAATTGGTGTACAGGAGAAGTATAGTAAAAGAAAAAAAAGATGAATGGATAATTGGAAATAGAACAGACAAAGAATGTTGTTGAAAATGGTAATAAGATATGGAAGGATATATATGCTTTTTTTTTTTTGGATTTTATATATTGATAAAAGGCAATAAAATTTTAATTAATAAATAATTTGGATGGAAAGGAGAAGTAGGGACAAGATATGAAGTTAATATTATATGAAATATTGATATTATAATCTGGAAATGTTATGCCTTATTGGTCTTTTATTATTATTTTTTCTTAGAAAAGAATTTATAAGCTGCTATGCCTTGATTCTTTGTGCATTGTTTTTATAAAACTGATAAAAATGGTTTTTATATATATATATAAAAAAGAAAATGATAATAAGATATGGAAGGAGATATGGGTTGAATATGATGTTTGAATTTGTGTCTGTGTGAAGAGTTTTAACCCGGGAACAGACAACCTTCAGAAAAGATCTTTTAGTTTTGTTTATGTTTTGTGTTTGTATGTTTGTGTATTGTGTTTATGGTAAAACTAACAAAATTTGTTTTTTATAAAAAAAAGGAAAAAAGAATCAATAAAACCTTGGAGGAATGTTAGATGAGAATAATTTAAACAAGCCAGAAAGAAAAGAATATGATGACTATAAAATGGATAAATATGGAAGAGAAATGAAATTGAATAGGAGTAAAGAGAAATAATGAGAAATTTGATGAAAGATATTTGTGTGTCCATATGGGGATGGGATAAATTGGAATTATGCTGTATAAAAATAATGTTTTGTTTGACTTGAAAGGATTTACAATGTTAAGAGGTTTTATGTGTTTATGTATTTAATGGTTAATGATGTGTTGTTTTATCTTTAAAATTAGTAAAAATTTGTTTAAAAAAAAAAAAAAAAAAAGACCTCCGATTCCAAAGAATCATACTCAAAGATTATCAGGGAAATCGAATTCCAGTCGTTGGATCCAGCCAAGTCTGTGTCTCATTTAAAAATCGTACCGCATCTCTATCCTTGACTGTAGTCGACAGGGATCAGCCTAGCTTGTTAGGCCTCCAATGGTTCACTCCACTTGGAATTGAAGTAGCCGGCATTCACCGAACCAGCAGCAACGACTGGGAAGAGGCTCTCGTCCAAGAATTCCAGGACATCTTTGCAGATAAACTAAGTGAGTACAAGGGGACCCCGATATCATTTAACCTCAACCCCGAAATAGCTCCCATCTGCCTTAAGCCTCGTCGAGTTCCATTTGCCCTTAAACCAAAGATTGATGAGCAGCTTGATAAATTAATAGCCAAGGGGGTGTTAGAACCAACCGACCATTCTCCCTGGGAAACCCCGATCGTGACACCCATCCAGCCGGATGGATCGTTAAGAATTTGTGGGGACTACCGAGCCACCCTGAATCACGCCCTGCAGCCAAACGCTTACCCGGTACCGTGGTGCAACACCTTCTCCATTCCCTGGGGGGCGGAAAAGTTTTTGCTAAACTAGATCTAGCCCAGGCATACCAACAACTGCCTGTAGACAAAAAAACGGCAGAGGCCCAAACGATCGTTACGCACCGAGCTGCGTTTAAATGTAACCGACTCCAATTCGGAGTAAGCGTGGCCCCGGGAATCTTTCAAAGTTTGATGCAAAAATTATTACAAGGGATAAAAAGCATTGTCCCCTATTTTGATGACGTTTTAATTGCTGCTCCGACTCAAGAAATACTAAGGGAGTGCCTGGGGTTGATTCTTCAGAAATTTAAAGACTCGGGTCTCAAAGTTAAAAAAAACAAGTGTCAACTATGTACGGATTGAGTAGAATTTTTAGGATATTTAATAGATAAACAAGGCATTCACCCCACCGATAGCAAACTTAGGGCAATCAAAAACGCCCCAAAACCCCGCAATAAGGCTGATCTCCAAGCTTTCCTAGGCCTTATCAATTTTTATAATGTCTTTCTGCCTCACAAAGCAACCGTAGCTGAACCCCTACATCGTTTATTGGACAAAAAAGCACCCTGGGTTTGGGGGCACCAAGAGGAACATGCGTTTCGACAAGTAAAAAACCTATTGACCTCCGACGCTGTTTTGATGCAGTATAATGAGACTCTGCCTTTAACGGTTACATGTGATGCATCACTATTCGGAGTGGGCGCCATATTGAGCCACGTTTAACCAAACGGAAGTGAAGCCCCTGTTGCCTATTTTTCAAAAACGCTATCAAAAGCAAAACGCAATTACAGTCAAATCGATAAGGAAGCTCTTGCTATTGTATCTGCTGTTAAACGATTTCATGAATATATTTATGGGCGAGCTTTCACTATAATAACTGACCACAAACCTTTACTGGGAATAATAGCGGGAGATAAACCAACCCCTTATATATTATCTCCCAGAATGACTCGCTGGTCAGAATTCTTGGTGTGCCTATAATTATAAGTTGCAACACCGCCCGGGGAAAGCCATTCCCCACACTGACGCATTGAGCCGTGCACCACTTCCAGAAACCATTGACAACCCTGCTCCGACCGTCACAACACTGCAGATCGAGACACTCCAAAAACCACCATTGACAGCTTGCGATATCGTGATTGAAACTAAATGCGATCCCATTTTAGCACGTGTCCTCAGCTGGGTAGAGCGTGGATGGCCATTGGACCAAATCCCTGACAACTATGTTCCCTTCAAAAGTCGACAGACGGAACTGTTTTCCCAGAAAGGCTGCATCATTTGGGGCGATAGAGTCGTTGTCCCAGAGCGGTTACAGTGAGCGGTACTGAGAACCTTGCACGATGGCCACCCTGGCATCGTGCGCATGAAAGCACTCGCATGAAGCTATGCGTGGTGGCCGGGCATAGACAAGCAGATCGAAACCTGGGTAAAGACTTGTCACAAATGCCAGGAAGTCAGCAATGCCCCACCGAAAGCAACCCCAACAGAATGGGAAACACCCATCTGGACTTTGCGGGACCTACGAATGGACACACATTTTTATTAACAGTGGATGCCTACTCAAAATCCATGAGATGAAAAATACAACAACCGAATCAGTCATCAGGAAATTGGACAGATTATTTGCAACACACGTTCTCGTATCCGACAACGGGCCCCAGTTTACCGCATTTTCTTTTGAACAGTATCTGGCGGACTGCGGTATTCGCCATGCGCTAACCTTACTGGTGCATCTTGTGGCCAATGGAAGGCCGAGCGCATGGTACAATTCGTCAAAAGAACTCTAAATAAAATGGACTATGGCGATATCGAAGACAAGGTTAACCGGATACTCCTTTTGCAGCACATCACTCCACACAGCATCACCAACAAAACTCCCGCTGAGTTATTGATGGGACGAAAACTCCGCTCCCAACTCGACCGACTACACCCATCGTACGAACCTGAAAAACCACATGGATCCAGCGGGAAATGCCGTAATTTCCAGGTAGGCGACTTGGTTTTTGCGAGAAACTTTTATGGCGACCCATTGTGGGTCGAGGCAACTGTAATCCAAGTAACTGGACCCAGATCGTACCGAGTGAAATGTCGCGACGATAGAATATGGAAGCGCCATATTGATCAGCTGCATTCAAGGCTGCAGTCTGGGGTCTGTGATTCTGGTGATTTCCAAACTGAGGGGGGAGGAGACGCCCAGGAGGCTGAGTTTGAAATGGCAGAAAGCACAAGTGGAAGAAATGACTGCTCAGACACAACATGTGAAGAAAGATCAGGGACAGGGGTAAACTCACCTCAAAGGGATACCGAGGACATTAGTGGTAACGGAAGTTTAGATACAGAACCAGAGGCACCCTGTTCACCAGATAACATCCTACCCCAACAAGACTCTAGACAAATACCGGGAGGACAACGTAAATCAAATAGACAATCAAAACAACCTGCCTACCTCAAAGACTACGTTACCACACCCCTTAAACGGAACCCGGGGGGAAGGGGTGTTGTGAATTAATAAAAGTGCTTGAATAAAGATTGTTGAAACCTTAAAGTAAAGTGCAGGGTTCTGGCCCTGAACTTCTGATTGGCCGATAATAGCGATATCGGATTGGTCCGTTCAGGAGAATCTGATTGGTTATTAACGAGCCTTTCTCATTGGTTAAAAGAGCTAACGTTCCTGTGTTTTCATTGGCTAAATACCCAAGAGCTTGCCTATATAAAGGGGGCTGTTGTGGCCGTTTTTAGAACTGTTGCACCATGTTAAATAAAGAGTTGAAGTTTACTGTTCATCAACTCATCTCCACTTCTTGCGCCATGCACAGAACATAACAAATCTCCACCTCCAAGGGCCCCAAACCCAGACAGCTCATTTTCCATGGGCAAGAAGATACCCTAGCCATAACCCTCTCCTTATCTCCACTCCTCCCACCTTAGGAATGTGTCAAGCCCACAACTTTTCCCCCCATGACTACCACAGGGAAAATAAGAGAAAAGAATATATACTAAGACAAACTAAAATGGCTACACTTATGACAATTTCGGGCTTGACACCATGTATTTGCTATACGCTAAATATGTAAATCCTGACCGTGCAATTAATCAGTGGAATGGCTTGCCTTCAGAAGTTGTGGGTACTGTGTCACTGCATTTTTAAGAAGAGACTGGATATACATTTGTTTGAAATGGTATAGTGTTTCCTGTTGAGCAGGGAGTTGGACTAGAAGACCTCCAAGGTCCCAAGAAATCTGTTATTCTGGACTGAGAAGTCCTGAGCTTAACTACACAATCACTGACTTGGATCAGTCTCTTTTTTTGCTTAGTTTATGACACAGTTGTTTAAGAAATAAAATGATGAGAGATAATCCTTCTCCTTATATGAATTTGTGTCTCAGGGAGAAAGGTAGAATATACATGAAATAAAATGTACTTTTTTATTCAGGCACAAAATATGCTAAAAACCCTTCACCGCTTCACACAGCTTGCATTTCTCTCTCTATATATATAAAGATTATTAGGGCACTGTGCCATTTTAAACTTAGGTTAACAAAGAGAAAAATACAGTAATAATTGCAGTAGCATACATAGATACAGTGATAAAGAACGTCAAGATAATAAGCTAGGAGCATTTATATTTACTGCAGTGAAAGAAAAAGGAGTATACTTGGAATAGATAAAAATCTAAGCTAGTTCCTGGAGTCTGGTTTTGGCTCTCTAGAGCATTAATTTAAACTTGAAGTAACTTGAAGTTAATGTATAAGTTTTTAATCTTCTCTGTTCCTAACACACTATGTTTATGAAAGAATCGTTCTAGAAACAGCTTTATTAACTTGTAATAATGATAATTTGTTGTTACTGCTTCCTTACAACCTAAACCCTGTTTTGCCTGCTGAAAAAGGTGACACAAAAAAAGCAGCCACAGTTAACATTTCTTTCCTTTACACACCCTTCGGAAGGAGTTTCTTTTCTTTTTGTTTATTTCCATCAGCAGGGAATGTGACACTTGAAATGACACCATTCCTCTCCACCAGGTCAGTGATCTACAAACTAAAAGAACTTCTAATATCGACTGGCATAATAAGCTGTAATGTCCTTAAAGAATCCATTGGAGATTATCAAGTGAATAATATCCTTTTTTAAAGAAAGGGCGTAATTGTGTACTTACAAGGCAGTTTGTTGGTTGCTTCCTTTTGTGTACTTAGAATGGTAATCCAAAAATCCGCTATACTAACAGACCTGATTAACTGTGAAATGTGCTTTTTGGTGACAATTCCATTAGTGAACCAGTGTGTATATGTGTATTTATTTTACAAGTACAAAAAAAGAGATAAGAAGTTTAGTAAATCTATTGTTGATGTACAATTACAATGTCTATGTGCTTTCCTATGCAGAAGTTATTACAAGTTAATCTCGCTGTGTTTCCAATCCTTTGCTTACCATGTGTTAACAAAACCTCCTTTTGTCTAAAAGAAAGGTATAATTCCCCCACATAAACACACTATTTATCCAATGAAAGAATTGTTTACAGGGTAGAAATCAGTATTGGCAGCTGATTTCTCCTCGTTCAATTTTCTGTTGGAACTTTTAAAATCCAGATGCAATGTTATCCTCCAGGGTTCATGTGGCCTGGTATGATTATTGCACTGAATGTATTTGCATATCTAAAGTACTCTTTCCCAAACTGGTATCCTCCAGTTGTGCTGGGAAATAGCTGTTGGAGATACTCTTGAGAATCCTAGGAACTTCTGTGCAAAACTCTTCCAAGGTGCACCAGCTTGCAGATAGGAAGTTCAGAATAAATTTCTGTAAATACAAGCCTGTGCCTGAAAAACTCCAGACAACAGTGAGATTCAACTCATTGTTTATGGCATAAATTAAAAACAACTCAAAGTTCTCTTTTTAAAAAATATGCAGTTCCATCTCACTTAGCTTGTATTTACTTTCTAAGAGAATTCATCTGGTTAATCTGTCTGATTCATTGGTTTCCACAAGTTGAGGATAACTGAATGAGTGTTAAAATGTGAATCAATCATTTCATGTGAAATGGGTGGCTATATAAATATGATAAAAAAAATAGTTAAGCTAGAGCAGGGCTGTCAAACTTGCTGCCCACAAAGGGGGGGGGAGTCACAACATGTCATGTGACGATGTCATGACAACGCAAGTTTGACACTAGAGTGTCATTCTAGGGAAATTGCTTTGACAACTTTAAACAGGTAAGTCATCATAGATATATTCACTAGTATTTCCAAATATTCCAGAGCCTTTCTAGATGGCCATTCATTCATAAGATTTCTAGAACGTCATTCATTCAAATAATAAACATATCTCTTCCAATCAATGTATGATTATTTTGTAATTAAAAAATTAAGTAATTTAAAAATGTTGCAGCAATAAGATCATAATTCATTGGAATATTCATTGTCTTTTCTAAAGTTTCACGTAATGGCTGAGGAATCACAAAAGTGCTTAGAGGGAAAGACTTAGAACCATGTGAAAATATTTTCTTACTTTAAAATAAGTAATACTGTGTCTTTTTCCTGAAAGTATTAATCAGCACCGTTGCTGTTTCTATTTTGTTTGATTTGTTTTCTTGTTTTTTGTTTGTTTGTTTGTTGTATTTGTCACAAACTTCGGACTTTCTGAAGTCAGATTTTAATGGTATTTAAATATTTAATGATATATTTTTTACACGTTTGTATGCATGCCACAACCAAGGGTCTGTGCATATTTGAATTTGGCTAATGTATGATATTGCAGGTTTCTAAGCTCTCATTATAAATAATAACTTAAATATCTTGTCATAATTACTTTTTGAAGTCACATTACATCAGGCTTTGGTATTTAAATATTTTAACCACTGGATCAAGCTAATTGGGTTTTTTTAACAAATCCTTGATTTATTATCTAGATTGAATGTGAACAGAATTGAGATAAAATCATGAAACTTTGGACATAATGGAGACAATGAAGGTGTCCCACTATCCTGTAGAATCAGAAGGGCAAAACTTTTCCCTTTTCCTTCTCTACCCAACATAAGCTTAGAAAGGGCATTCTGTATTTATAAGAAATCTATCTTTGTTGCAATTTAAATATTGTGAATGACCTGTGGTGAACATGCTGCATATTTCACTAAGATTAAGTTTTCAGCACCAAGCTTACCACTGCTACTGTTTCATTTCAGGCCAAGGGTTTGATCATTTAACAGTAATTATTCTGCCAACATAAATTAGAGGATTTTCACATTGCCTAACTCTCCAAAATAACCAATATAAATATTTACCTACAAATTGTTGTTCTTGTGTCCAAGAGCATATATTTAAAAATTCAAAACTGCTGCTTCTAAAATCTCTTTTGTAGTATTTTTATTTTGATTATCATAGCAATTTTTCTCCAATCTTTCTTTTAAAAAAAATAATTTCAAAGATTCCTCATTTTAGTTAGAGTGACACTGTTTTTGTTATTATTGTTGTTGAAAATATTAGTTATAAACCATGAGTAGTAGGAAGTTGTATAAAAAGTTCAACATTCCATGAAAGTCTATGAATTGATAGTTACATATTGATCAATTGACATGAAGAGCTAGTGTGTCACAAATAGCTAATAAGCAACAATTTTTTGATATATTCCTGGTTGGTTCGAATCATTTCATCACACTTAAGTAAAATATTTGAAGAACTTCAACATAAAGAGGAGGAGATATCATCTATAAATCTTACTGTAAGAAGCTAATTACAGTCATACCAACTACCTTGATACATTAGATAACAATAACTTCAATTAAAAATCTAATTATGATATACTGACAATCTATCATGAGTACCCTGGCAAAAAAACATATTCAAATACGTTCCATAATTTAACATAGTTTTTTAAAAAATTCATTTCAGCATTTTTCAATTTGTCCTGGACTCATTACTAGTACTTTAAATAAATAGTTATTTTGACATTTAACAGCCAGAAAGCTCCCCAGATGCTAAATAGATGCTTGTTGCCAAAAACATACTCTCAGTAAAATGCTAGGGCTTGCATCTTTTTCTATAAATACTTATATAATTGTTACTGGGAGATATGGAAGCATAGTTAACATGCAGATGTTTATCCATTTGAGCTTTAGAGATCACAGAAACATTATATATATGCATCCAGCAACAATCCCTACTAAAATCACGGCAGCAGTTTTAGTAGACAAGATGATTCATTTACTGTACATGAGATAAATCATGTAGATTTGTTCTATGAAGTCTGTTTCCGTACTATAAAATTTGTTCTATGAAAAATCTGTAAAAAGCACTTTTTTAATGTAAGTGCAGATATTCCTAGCCAGCTTTCTGCTTTTTATAAGTGCTATAAAATAATAATAAAAACATTCTGGCTCCAGAAGCTACTGAGATAGACCACTGAGCTACCATGCTTCTTTCAAATATATTCAGTGATAACAACTTATAGCAAATGTTGATTGCCAATGCTGTCTCTTCATTGCTCTTCATAAAAAAAAAAAATCATGTTCTATCCATAACTTTAGATCCACAAAAAGAAATATGTGTTATACCACCTAGTCTAGTTTCACATGTAAAATAAGTTTGTTAAATCTGGAGAAGATACATGGTTAAACAGAAGACAAACAAGATACACTGCTGATTTAGGTTTTTAGCTAGTCCTGGAAAAATGAGGTGTGTAAAAGATATGCTTTGTTGAATATCACCAGGACAACTTGTCAAGATAACATATTTTAATTTAAATATGGTTGACTTCCACTTACTAGAAGTAGGATATAATGGATGAAATGCAACTCTAATGCAGCTGATGGACTAAAAATGCTCTAGTAAGCATAAACATGATGATTTTAATCCATCTGTGAATGTCATTTCTAGATGTGGCAGTCAAGTTATTAAAACATGTAGGTCTGGCTTTTAAGTTTAGGATTTTTTTTTTAATTTGTGCATTTTGGTATTGGAAAACTAACCTAGGTAATCATTTGTTTCTTACACTGGTAATCAGTTGTAAGCATCACCCCAAAAAAGAGAAACGTATACATGAAACTAAAGAAACAACAAAAGTACCAACCTTTAGGAGTAGTTAGAAATTTGAACATTAGGATTTAGTAGCTGCTACTGTAACAAAGCATTCCATTTCAAGATTCTTTATGTGTCTTAAGAATTCTTGTTTATGAATGATTTTAATAGCTTTTACAGTGTTTCATGGAAAAGTTGTGCATTCTGATAAAAGGGTTTTCTGGAATTTATTCATAGATGTGCAATTCCCTTTCACTAAAATGTCAGACTAAATGCCAGACTGATAGACAGTTTCCAGTGAACTTTCACCAAAACTTGTTTATTTCATTTCCCCAAAGGCAAAGAAAGGCTGACTCTGAGTAATGGCCATGGCTTTCATTGTTAAGTTAGAGTAAACTCATTTTATCCACATGATGGTAGAAAGAGAATCTCCAGTGCAAATACTGCTTTAGAAGAGAGTCTTCTCTTTGGAAATTAATGGAAATTAAATATTTGTACAGTAAGGTGAGTATCTGTGTTTCAGTTCGCCTTGAAAGAAGGGAAGAACAGAGTAGAAGAAATAAAATACTATTAAGATGGATGTAAGTTAAGGACCTTTTTGCAATCTTATTATCTTCTCTATTTAAAGCAAAATAGACTGTCATCCACTCTTTCTTCAACTTATTAAAAGCAGTGGAATGAAATGATTACAAAGATCTAATCTACTACCATGGATTTTATTTATCCTGTCAAAAGCTTTATTTGGATAAAATAACTATTTGTTTGACTGTAGACAGTTTCTCCAGATGGAAGGCCATTAGTTGCAGCATACTTCAGTTCTGACAGATTAATGGATCTACATAGTGCAACTCTAAACTTCATGAATCCATCAAGGAAAATAAATATCCAAAGTTGAACTGTGAATTTGAAAAAAATAAATAAAACCTTATTCATTTTCATGTACTCTTCAGTACCAAAAGAAGTATTCACAATATGTTTAACAATCAGACTCATTTCCACTTTTTGCAATTTATGTTCAGTGTAATAAATAAATATGGAGAATCAAGTGACTAAACTTAAGAGGTTTTATTGCCAAGTTGTGTAATGCTTTTCAGAATTGGAACAACATTTATCTTTTGAATGACTTGAGAATCCTACATATGTCAGTAGAGTCAGCACAAAAAAGCGGCAGAAATGGCTTCCAATATTGTTAACACAATACATTCTATGCATTTCATACTTTCACCTTTGTCACAGTAATAATTAAATTCAGCTAAAATTCTTGGAGGAGCTCTGCTTGGTTTTGAGGTTGCACCTTGTATAACTTGGCTCTTCTATTTTCTTGATGACAGTTTCATTGGCAATTGATGTACCACACTGCATTTGAGAAACCATTATGCTGCAGTTGCAATTATTGATGTTGATAAATGGGAATATTCATTCAGCTTCCAGGTCATAATATTTCTCTTAATTTGAATGTACTGAACTATTATTTGCTGTTCTTGGCTTTTCAGTGTCACATATTTATTTCTAAATCATGTTTTTTTTTCTTTTTATTACTTTTTAATTCCTTTGCTTTGGGGTGGAGTCAGGATGACTTGAGTAAAACTAACTATTTACTGGCTAGATGCCCTTCCTGACACCTGTGGAGTTCACATAAGGTAATTTCTCTTTGCATCCTAACAGAGAAACATCTACCACTGCCTGGGACTGAAGTGTCAACCTTCTGAGTGGGGTTAGAGTGCCTTCATTTCTAGGCCATGGCTCTACTCATTATTAATAAAATTTATATAGCATCTATCTCCCTATATATACTAAAATGTAGAATCTATACTTTTTAAATCATGATTTTCCTTTTCACTTAGATTTGAATGGCTTTGTACTGTTGATCAAATTTTGATCTTAAAAGAAATATCACAAAAGTACTGGCTCCAAGTATTATTTTAAAAACAATAACACAACTAGATGCAGTAGCAATAAAAGTATACTACCTGGAGTAGAATAAAAAGTATTTTATGCTACTCCAAAAATAACACTTATCAAAAATAGACAACAAACAAGAAGACTTATGGCTGATGAGTGGAATAATAATAATTTTAAAAGAAGAGATAATAAGTCTGTGTCAATTGGTCTAGGGATTAATATGCTGCCCTAGAAACCAGGAGACTGTGAGTACTAGTCCTCTCTTAGGCATGACATTTGTTGGATATGAGATGGGTGGCAAATAAATTTCATAATAAATTAAAAAAAGGAAAGCCAACCAGGTGACCTTGGGCCAATCTCTCTCTCTCTCTGAGTTGTTCTTGTGCGGAAAATAGGGGAGGAAGTTTTATGTATGTTTATCATGTTGAGTTGTTTCTAAAGTAGTAAAGGCAGAATAAAAACAAACAAACCTGATAAATAATTTAACTTATCTTTCAGGAAGGAACACTTTCAACAAGAGATTACAGTAAATATTTGTATGTACAAAAAGTATACCTATGATATTATGGCAAAATCAGTAAAGTATACATGCTACCACAAATAAAAGTTTAATGAAAGCTTAATGAAATGAGTCAGATTCTCACACAAAGCAAAATAATGAAAGAACTTTAATTTGATTACAGTATTTAAAAAAGCTTTCTAGCAAAATAAAGAAGGAAATACTTACATGCAATACGGACATAGGCCTTCCTACTCTTGGTTGTGCCTGTAGAACTCCAAGCCACACACTGGCACCAGTAATCTTCGGGTCCAAAGAGTTCTTCAACTTGTTGCCGTGAAATCTCAATGCTCACCTCTCGAACAATGAGTCCTACCAAAACATAATCAATATGTCTATATTGATTTCAGAATTTGGCATTTTTAGCAGTATGTAAGTAACTCATTAGTATGGAAAATGGAGCAGTTGCAGGACAAGGAACTATTTTTAAGACACCTTTGAAATACATGTACTTTTTAAAATATAAGTAAGGCTTGCTTATTTTGGGGATGGGGCTTATATTGGGCGCACACACAGAAAACATGCTAGGGCTTATTTTTTGGATAGTCTTATTTTCAGGGAAACAGCTTACCTTACTGAGGAAATGACGAAGGTAAGAAGAAAGGAAAATATGCATTTTTATAAAAGATGTATTTTACATAGTTAGGCACAAAATTACAAAGCAAAGTTAAAATAAGTAGTAGATTATTGCCAGTGACCTAAAATTAATCAAGTTTTGCTGATTTACATTAGTTGGGCATCAAACTGCTTTTAAACTGGATCATGTTTTCTCATTCTTAATTTTTTTTTCACATAGTGTAAAGCCACGCTACTGATTGCAAAGATCATAGATATCTAATATACAGTAATATACCCCAAGTGTGTATGTTAATTATAACTTCTAGAACCTACACAAGATTTACAACATGTTGAGTAGCCTTCATTTATTGATCCATACTGTGATTTTAAATTATAGTATGATACTGAGTGACAAAGAAAAAAACACAGAGCTTCCATTGTTGATAAAATATTTATTTATACATTTCACATCCAAGGGTTGCTATGGACAGTTTCTATTGTTTCAGTTATTAGATTTGAGTCTATTTTTCATTTGTTATTATATTTTATGTATTGGATCTACAATAAGGCCTATATTTGCTTTAAAATGCCTGTACCAATCTGAATTTCCTTTTTCTATTCTTGTGCTTTCTCTTATTAGAAGAAAAGAAATGCTGTAATTGCTATTGCTTAGTTTATATTTTTGTGATCTTGAATTGCCTTCAACACAAATGTACTAATATGCTGTCTTCTTTGTAAGTAGCTTAGAGCCAGGATAATGTCAACAAAGCCAATGCAATAGGGAAGAGAGGGTATGGACACAGCTTCTTGTCTGCCAATCATAAACACCCCCGCTAAGGTTGGAGAGTTTCCTGAATGAAGCCAAGCTGCGAATGTCCTGTCTGAAGCCTAAATGAAGGTCCAAGTATAAGTCTATACTCTAAACCAATGTGATGAGCATCTTCAAAAGCAAGTCAACCTTTGAAGGAATGCAAGGACTTCATTTTTATTTGCTTGGTGGAAGGCATCTTATCATATGTTTCCTGACATGTGGTCCTTCCTTTCAGCTTAATGTATAGCTTTCCTTTTTTAGCAACAGCCTTTTTAATCTAGTTCATCTTTCCACATAAGGTATATTTCATGAACACAAAGCAGACTAGACATACAACTCTTGTATCTGTGTCTAGATATATTCTTATTCTAGAAATTCTTTTCACTTTTATTGGTTATACAGTTAAGTTCTTCAAATCATAGTTTTATATACATGTGAAATATTGATTAGCCTACTGATAAAATTCCAAACAAACAATTTAAAATGGGAGTAGGGCAAAATACAATATTATAGGATAAAATAAATTAATTTAATACATAAATGTGTAAAATAGAATAAAATGACATAAAATTGTATTTCTATATCACCCCTGAAATCTACCCCAATCAGGCCCACATATGCCGATCTTAAGTTGGACCATTTTAGTCAGAAATTGTATTGAATGCCATTTTCAGATTCTGGCCACACATGAGATAAATTGTTTTAATATGGGCTTCCCACTGGACCTTACGTTTAATATGTGGACCAAGGTACTTATCTCTCACCTCTTTATACAAACAGCAATTGAAAAATATATGGGTCAGATCTTCTATCTCGTCAGTTTCACAGATACATGTTACATTCATTGTATGGGATAGAATGGAATCTCCCAAATCTAACCATTGTATCAAACTGTTCGAATCCTGCTTGGGTAAACATCTCCCTGAGATGTTTTGGCAATTGTGATTTTAAACAGTTGTACATTTGGAAGGTGCATTAATATTTGCTCACAGTAAGTTCTTCAAATTGCAAAGTTTTCTTTTGCAAAGTTCCTAAAATAAAGTTAAGTAAATATACATTTAAACATATTCTTTGCTCGCTCTCGTATTATATAAAGCAAGCAAGATATTTATGAAGGAAATACTTCTGCTTGCTGTATATTATGTTGCATGCATGAGTGAGTGTGCCAGACGAGTAATTCATAGTCCCTAGATAGATGATACAAGCCAGAAAAACTTGGACATATGCTCTGGAGCCTACGAATCAAATGTTTTAGGTCACAATTTAACCTTAAGCTATTTTAGTCTGTGTTAGCAATTTCCACCCCCCTTTTGTACAAGGAGTTCAGGAGTCAAGTTTTTTTGCCCCTAGCTCCAAAGACAAAAAGGCCTGAGGTCTGTCTTTACAGTGGAAAATTGTGTCCTGCAAAAGCACTGATTACAGAAAGCACACAGTGTGAAGTAGACTATTGTAGAATTGTTAAAAGCATCAAAACCCACATAAATGTGTTGGCAGTAAATGGAAAATGTCTCCAGTTCATAGGTTACAGTGGCCACAGAAGTGAAAATAAAAATTATTACAGTTGACAAAAGAGAAAAAATAAAGCAGGAATGCAACCTGAAACCTACCACTACCAGTAAGATTATCTATTATATATATTAAAAAGATACATATATGTATGTATGTATGTGTGTGTGTGTGTGTGTATATATATATATATATATATATATATATATATATATATATATATGTATATGTATATGTATATGTATATGTATATGTATATGTATATGTATATGTATATGTATATGTATATATGTATATATGTATATATGTATATATGTATATATGTATATATGTATATATGTCTGGCATTCAGCTTTGTTCGGGTATTTTCCCACGTCATAGTAGTGGTGCTTTTAAAGTTGTAGCAACGTTTCAGCAGAATCTCATCTGCCATCATCAGGCTTCTGAATAGTGTTCATCTGTGAGTCAGACTTTTACAGTAGTTTCAGATTTAAATTTGGGGCAGCCTATTGCTGTGCCAGAATGGTTTTTTCTTCATCCTGATTTGTTGAAAGTCTTGGTCTGTGTTTATTGGTCTTGGAGTTTGCTGTGTTCTGCTTCTAATATCTTCTGTCTGTTTTTTTGGCTCTTTTTGTATCTTGATTGGCTGGCAACATTGTGTTACTTTATTGGAGGCCTTTAGTGCAGCTTGGCTTCGGGTAAATGGACGGCTATCATTAGTTAGGAAGCTGGGTTTCATCTGGATGCCTGGTTGGGGTGTGTTTGAGCTGCAGGTATCAGTGGGGATTTGTTTGTGCCCAGGTGTTTGCCTGGCTTGTGGTGTGGAGATTTTTTTGTTTGTGAGTGCAGGCTTCCAAATGATTGACAGCCTGGTGGAATCATCTCTTCTGTTCATGCTTTCTGGTCTTTTTTCAGTCTCTATGGCTTCTCTGATGATTCTGTGGCTGGGGTTTTCTATAGTGGCTAGTGTTTTGGTGCCATTAAAGTTGATGCTATGACCTGTGGCTTCCATGTGTTGGACTAGTGAGGAAGTGTGTTCCAGCTTTTTGACTGCATTTTTGTGTTCATCCAGACGGGTACTTATTCTTCTATTGGTCAGTCCAATGTATGTGGCCGGGCATGATGCACGGGGGACTTTGTATATGCCTTGGTTTTCCAGGTCAATTTTATCTTTAGGGTTTCTAAGGATGGCTGCTATTTTTCTGTCTGTTTTGAAGGCAGTCTTGATGTGATGTCTGTGTAGTATCTTACTAATTTTGTCTGTAGTACCTCTTATGTAGGGCAGGACAGCTGTTCCATGGGTCTGTTCATCTTCTGGGTCTCTATTATCTATATCAGGATGAAAAAAAATGATCCTGGCACAGTAATAGGCTGCCCCAAGTGAATGTTCCTCATAGAGATTGAAAAAAGACCAGAAAGCATGACTAGAAGAGATGATTACACCAGACTGTCAATCATTTGGAAGCCTGCACTCACAAACAAAAAAATATCCACACCACAAGCCAGCCAAACACCTGGGCACAAACAGATCCCCACTGATACCTGCAGCTCAAACACACCCCAACCAGGCACTCAGATGAAACCCAGCTTCCTAACTAATGATAGCCGTCCATTTACCTGGAGCCAAGCTGCACTAAAGTAACCTCCAATAAAATAACACAATGTTGCCAGCCAATCAAGATACAAAAAGAGCCAAAAACAGACAGAAGATATTAGAAATATCAATCAAGCAGAACACAGCAAACTCCAAGACCAATAAACACAGACCAAGACTCCCAACCAATCAGGATGAAGAAAAAACCATTCTGGCACAGCAATAGGCTGCCCCAAATTTAAATCTGGAACCACTGTAAAAGTCTGACTCACAGATGAACACTATACAGAAGCCTGATGATGGCAGATGAGATTCTGCTGAAACGTTGCTACAACTTTAAAAGCACAACTACAATGATGTGGGAAAATACCCGAACAAAGCTGAATGCCATACATGTAAGTACCCGCGAAAACTTAAGAAAACAAATATCAAACCTCTACGGGGAGGAAATAAACAGCCAGATCAAAACCTATGAGAAACTGGAAATCAAAAGAGCAGGAATACTATGTGACCTCCAATTCCTACGCAACTGCAGAGACAACAATACTATACCAACCTGCTTCAAATTAACATTTCATCAAAGCACAGCAGCCACTAAACGTATCCTGAAAAGAACTGAAATGGCTCTACTAAGGAATGAGCTCCACAGTAAGAGATTCCAATCAGATCAGTTAAACAAAGATTTGCTAGCACTACACCTGGAATTGAGCAGCAAAATCCACCCTCTACTTTGGGACAAGATAAAACAACTTACAACTTGGAGAGCTGAATCTGAAACCACTTACAAACATGATAAACTCTTGAAAAAATTAAAGAAATTAGAATGTGACAAGAAAAACCCCAACAACTCACAACAACACCTGAAACAATTAGTATACAACGTTTTCAACAGAGAACTCACCAAAACAGAAACAGATGTCCTAACCAAAGGATTCAATTATGCTATAGCACTCAAAAAAATCCCCACAGAATCCATCATATGTGCAGTAGAATCCAGCCTAACCAAATTAAATACAGATGAAGCTGATAGAATAAGACACCAAGTTACCAACATTCTATGCACAAGCAAACCACCCAAAAACAACTTGCAGAAAGAAGAAATTAAAGCACTACAAACCCTGAAAAGAGATAGCAGCATAATGATACTCCCAGCAGACAAAGGGAATGCCACAGTAGTAATGGATAGAAAAGATTATGAAACAAAATTGACAGACCTACTCCAAGACCCCACATACAAACCCATAAACACAGACCCAACCACATATCTGGAAAAATTAACCAAGAAGAAAATTATAACCAGCCACATGAGCAAAGTGATCCAACAGACGATCATCCCAAGAGAAAAATCTTCCAGATGCCCCAAACTATATGGCCTCCCAAAAATACACAAAGAAGGCATACCTCTCAGACCCATAGTCAGCTCCAGAGGAGCACCACTACAAAACCTAGCTAAACACTGAGCAAAACAGCTACAGCCCCATGCTGAAACAACAGCTTCACATGTGCAAAACTCATACCACTTCTTGGAAATGATCAAAGATCTACATGTGGAGCAAGAAGATCTGCTTGTAAGTTTTGACGTGGTTTCACTATTCACTCAAGTCCTGATAAAAGATACCCTTGAAATCATCAAAAATAAATACCAACCAGCTAAACACCTCATGGAACTAACAGAACACTGCTTAACCAACACATATTTTATATACAAAGGACAAAGATACAAACAAATTGAAGGAGCCCCTATGGGATCACCACTGTCACCCATCATTGCAAACCTGTTCATGGAAGAATTCGAATCCAGAGCCCTGGCCAATGCTATCCACAAACCCAAACTATGGTTAAGATACATCGATGACACATTTGTGATTTGGCCCCATGGAAAAGAAAACCTAAACAGTTTCCTAACATACCTAAACAGCAGAGATCCCAAAATCAAGTTCACCATCGAAACAGAAACAAACAAACAACTACCATTCTTAGATGTACTAATTGACAAAAAAACAAATGGCACACTAGGACACACCATATACCAGAAGAAAACACACACAAACCGCCCAATCCCACCACCACCCAGCACAGATAAACTCCGTGGCTAAAACACTAATTACTAGAACCAAACGCCTGGCAGACAACACACACATCAAGACAGAACTATGTACCCCGACTAAAGTACTGAGAGCCAACGGCTTCCACAAAAGCAAAATAACCAGCTTGATCCACCAAAACATACTGAGACATAATAGAGACCCAGAAGATGAACAGACCTATGGAACAGCTGTCCTGCCCTACATAAGAGGTACTACAGACAAAATTAGTAAGATACTACACAGACATCACATCAAGACTGCCTTCAAAACAGATAGAAAAATAGCAGCCATCCTTAGAAAGCCCAAAGATAAACGTTAAACGTTTTAGGAGTAAGGTTAGAAATGCAATTTAGAGAGTTATTCACATTCAAAAATATTTATTTATCAAATTTTTAAAGAACAATTGAGGTGGTGGATTGGCAAGAAGATTTATTGCTAGATTCTAATTTCTGAATTATTTTTGAAAGTTGGAAGAATTTTCTGGCACTAGATTTTTGTTCCCCAGGAAAATACTAAATGACATTTTGGTTAAAGTAGATGACATTTTGGTTAAAGTAGATGTAACAATAAGTTCACAATAAAGGTACATTTACTGTATCTTTTTGTTAGACTTTTCTACATCAAAAATGTAGACATATTATGCATCATCTAAGAGATACATAATTAAAAATAAGTTGCCATTTGAACAAAAGACCAGACCCAGATATTAATTTTAAAAAAGACACTTATTCTATTGGGTAGTAGTTAATTTACTTATTTTTTTCAAGAGTGTTAACCTAAAATAGCCTTAATTTTATTCAGTTTTTCAGGGAAATATTTGTCTGGTAATATGATGATTATTTTGGTTTGGTGATACACCAGATCATGAGGTTTCCTTTCTTTGCCGAATAATTGTATTCTGAGGATTAGTCAGACCCAGTTATGTGTAAATCACAGACACCTTACTTTATGCAGCTTAACTTAACTGTGAGATTTGAACTTAGCAGAAAATTCTTCTCAGGCACTTGATACAATAGACTAAGTAACCATTTCTTTATTTAAAATTAGGCATTACTCAACTTCAAACTGACTCTGAGAAATTCACAATATAATAAGTGTTATGAACTAATAAAACGCTGAAATAAAGCTTTATCAAACCTTTAGGAATAGCAGGGTTCTAATCCTGCACTTCTGATTGGCCGATAATAGCAATATTGGATTGGTCCGTTCAGGAGAATCTGATTGGCTGTTAACGAGCCACTCTCATTGGTTAAATGGGTTAACGCTCCACGATTCTCATTGGTTATTAGATCAGCAGCTTGCCTATAAAAAGGCTCCTGCTGCCCTAGGTTTTTGCTCTGTTCAGAATGATTAATAAAGAGTTGAAGTTCACTGTTCACCGTCTTGTCTCCGTTCCTTGCACCCATGCGCAGAACATAACACTGGAGGATGGGATGTGGAGACGTCAGAGCTGACTGAACACTACAGAGCACCAAACAGAGCACATGGCTGAAGGCGCATCGACGGCGGAAACCATGTCCGGCGGCACTATACCACCCACTCCATTCGACCCGGCACAAGAAGACTGGGACTTATACATGAACCGGTTCCAGATGTTTCTGGAGACCAACAACTTGAAGGATGCCACTGCGGGAAAAAAGCGAGCAGTATTCCTGACTCACTGCGGACCTGCCGTTTTTAAGATGGCTAAGGCACTGGTGAAAACGGCTGAGGTGAAATCCATGGAGTGGGATGTCCTCCTACAGGCCCACTATGCACCTACCATACCAACGCTTGTCCGAAGACATGAATTTTACCAGAGAGATCAGCGGAAAGGAGAAAGCGTTGCAGATTTCACCGCGGATCTTCAGAACCTGGGAGGCCTCTGCGGGTTCGCTGACCTCGAAGAAGCTCTAAGAGACCGAATAGTTCTGGGTTTAGATGCACCTCACGTGCAAAGTAAGCTGATGGTGAAAGGCGACATCAACCTTGCAGATACCATTGCTGACGCTACTGCAGCAGAAGCAACCAGGAAGTTGGCTGCCCGAATGCGCTGCACCAACGCCCCACTCCGCCAACTCGCCGGCAAAACCTCACCTCGCCTAGAGGGACATACAACGGCAACCCACCACAAGGACCTCGAATCATCATCAGAAAGTGATGAGGAAGAAGTCAACCGGCTCCAGTTTAACCTTAACCCTGAAGTAGCCCCCATCCGCCTTAAGCCTCGTCGAGTCCCTTTTGCCCTTAAACCAAAGATTGACTAGCAGCTTGATAAATTAATAGCCCAGGGTGTTTTAGAACCAACAGACCACGCTCCTTGGAAAACCCCAATTGTAACACCCATCAAACTGAATGGATCATTAAGGATTTGTGGGGACTACCGTGCCACCCTGACTCACACCCTTCAACAGAAAGCTTACCCGGTGCCGGTGGTACAACACCTCCTCCATTCCCTGGAGGGCAGAAAAGTCTTCGCTAAATTGGATTTACAACTGCCTGTAGATAAAAAAACAGCAGAGGCACAAATGATCGTTACGCACCGAGGCGCCTTTAAGTGCAACCGACTCCAATTCGGAGTTAGCGTAGGCCCAGGGATTTTTCAGAGTTTGATGGAGAGACTCTTACAGGGGATAAAAGGGGTCATACCATACTTTGATGATGTTTTAATTGCCGCCCCGAATAGAGAAATACTAAAGGAGCATCTTAAAGTGGTTCTCCAGAAATTTAAAGACTCCGGCCTTAAGGTTAAAAAAAATAAATGTCAACTGTATACAGATAAAGTAGAGTTCCTGGGGTACCTAATCGATAAACAAGGCATTCACCCCACCAACAGCAAACTAAAAGCAATCAAGTATGCCCCAAGACCCAGAAATAAGACTGGTCTCCAAGCTTTCCCTGGGCTCATTAATTTTTACAACATCTTCCTGCCCCACAAAGCGATCATAGCTGAGCCCCTACATAGGGTTCTCGACAAAAAAGCAACCTGGGTCTGGGGGCACCAAGAAGAGCATGCGTTCCGACAAGTGTAAAACCTATTAACCTCAGATGCTGTTTTAATGCAGTATAACGAGACTTTGCCTTTAACAATTACATGTGACGCGTCACCATTTGGAGTAGGAGCCATTTTGAGTCATGTGTTACCAAATGGTTGTGAAGCCCCTATTGCCTATTTTTCAAGGACCCTATCAAAGGCTGAACGTAACTACAGTCAAATCGATAAAGAGGCTCTTGCTGTTGTATCTGCTGTGAAACGGTTTCATGAATATGTACATGGACGAGTTTTTACTATTGTTACCAACCACAAACCTTTACTGGGGATTATAGTGGGAGACAAGCCAACCCCCTGTGTGTTATCACCTAGAATGACTCGCTGGTCGGAGTTTTTGGCTGCGTACAATTATAGGCTGCAACATCGCCCGGGGAAAGCCATTCCCCATGCTGATGCGCTGAGCCATGCACCACTTCCGGAAACCGTCGACGACCCAGCTCCAATCCTTACAACACTCCAGATTGAAACGCTACATTCACCACCGCTAAAGCTAGAGATATCGCGATCGAAACAAAATGCGATCCTATCTTAACGCGAGTTCTTAGCTGGGCCGAACGGGGATGGCCAGTAGATCAAACCCCTGATGACTTCACCCCCTTCAAGAACTGGCAAATATAACTTTTTTCACAAAAAGGCTGCATCCTATGGGGGGATAGAGTCGTTGTCCCAGAGCGGTTACAATTAGCAGTATTAAAGACACTGCATGAGGGTCACCCCGGCATCGTGCGTATGAAAGCGCTCGCACGAAGCTACGCATGGTGGCCGGGCATCAACAAACAGATCAAAGCCTGGATAAAGACTTGTTTAAAGTGCCAGGAAGTTAGCAATGCCCCACCTAAAGCAACTCCAACAGAATGGGAAACACCCCGGGGACCGTGGTCCCGCATCCACATTGACTTTGCGGGACTTACTAAGGGACATACATTCCTCCTAACAGTGGATGCCTATTCAAACTGGCTCGAGATCCACGAAATAAAGAGTACTACAACCGAGTCCGTCATCCAGAAGTTGAACAGGCTGTTCACGACGCATGGACTGCCAGACGTTCTGGTATCCGACAACGGACCCCAGTTTACCGCTCTACCCTTTGAACAATACTTAGCAGATTGGGGTATTCGCCATGCGCTAACTTCGCCAGTGCACCCTGCAGCTAACGGTAGAGCCGAGAGCATGGTACCATTTGTTAAAAAAAATGCTCTACAAAATGGACTATGGGGACATTGAAGATAAAATAAACAGAATACTCTTCTCCAACACATCACTCCGCACAGCGTCACCAGCAAGACTCCAGCTGAACTATTAATGGGACGCAAATTCCGTTCCCACCTTGACCGACTTCACCCATCTTACAAGCCAGAGAAACCCTGTGGATCTAGTGGAAAATGCTGTGAGTTCAAGATAGATGACTTAGTTTTCACCAGAAACCTTTCCGGCGAACTGTTGTGGGTCAGGGCAACAGTACTTCAAGCCACTGGACCCAGGTCGTACCGGGTGAAAACCTGCGATGGAAAAATATGGAAATGCCATACAGATCAGCTTCGCTCAAGGCTACAACCTAGTTTCCACGACTCTGGTAACTCCCAAACTGAGGGGGGAGGGGATGTCGAAGAAACCGAATTCGAGATGGCGGAAAGCAGGAGCGAAAGAAGTCAGCAATCGGGTGTAACGAATGAAGAAGAATCAGGGAGGGGCGTGTCCTCGCCACAGAGGAACACCTCAACAGAGGCAAGCCCGCAAAGACCAGAGGACAACAACGAGAACATTAGCAGCACCGAGTCATCCAATGAGGAACCACGGCACCCGACTTGCCCACAAACGTCCCACCGAAACTGGGTTACAGACAGGAACCGGTGGGACAGCGTAAATCCAATAGACAATCAAAACAACCTTCATACCTCAGGGATTACGTCACCGCACCCCCTATACGGAACCCGGGGGGAAGGGGTGTTATGAACTAATAAAATGCTTAAATAAAGTTTTATCAAACCTTTAGGAATAGCAGGGTTCTAATCCTGCACTTCTGATTGGCCGATAATAGCAATATCGGATTGGTCCGTTCAGGAGAATCTGATTGGATGTTAATGAGCCACTCTCATTGGTTAAAAGGGTTAACGCTCCACATTTCTCATTGGTTACTGGATCAGCAGCTTGCCTTTAAAAAGGCTGCTTCTGCCTTAGGTTTTTGCTCTGTTCAGAATGATTAATAAAGAGTTGAAGTTCACTCTTCACTGTCTCGTCTCTGTTCCTTGCGCCCATGCGCAGAACTTAACAATAAGCAATTATTTATGTAAAACAAAACAAGAAGGATCCAGTTTTGTTTTCTTTTTTAGTGACCCTGTAATCCAGGATGGGTTGCTACAGGTTCACACTGGTTTTAGTGAACCAGATGCTCATTTTATATCTGGGTCATTGAACTAGTAGTTGCAACGACTGGCTGGCCCTGCCCACGCCACCCTACCACTCCCAGGATTCTCTGTGCAGCCGATTTTGGATCCTAGCTAAGTGCATGGAGGCTCGGGGAGGGCGAAAAATGGGCATCCTGAAGGCTCTGGAAGGCCAGAAAGGCCTGTGAAGTCCAGAGAGGCCATTTTCACCCTCCTGGAGGAAAGCCTCCAAAGCCCAGGGAGGGCAAAAAACAGGCATTCCAGAAGTTTCAGAAGACTGGAAACAAACCCATTTCCAGTCTCCAGAAGGCCTCCAAAGGCTGGGGAGGCCATTTTTGCCCCCTTGGAGGCTCAAGGAAAGCCTCCAGAGCCCAGAAAAAGCAAAAATGCCTCCCTACGGTGGTGCAGGAGGCTGGCTAGGCCACACCTACCATGGTCATGCCCACCCAGCAACCGGGCAGAGAACTGGTTCCTAAATTTTTTGAAGCCACCTCTGCTATAATCCCTTTTTATTAGGGTGGAGTTGGGGTAACTAAATGGAGCATTTATTAGCAGGTTGCATTTTCTAATACCTGTGTAGAGTTCACAGTTCATGCACGCTGATAGAGAAGCATCTGTTACTGCCTGGGATTGAACTTTCAATCTTTTGAATGGGAGGTGAATGTCGTCATCTCTTGGCCACCAATTTGAAGGACATACGCAATTAATTGTTATTGTTATACAATTTCACAGTACACTAATATTGTAAGTCAGTATGAACTCTGTTAAAAATAGTAATGATCATTGTATCACTGAAACAAAAAGAGAGACCAAAACATCTTTCTTCAACTTGCGGAATCATCAGATAGTGCCTGGGCTCGTACAATGTGATACAACACAGTGTGCAGTGTTTGGTCCGAGGACTTATTGTGTTCCTGAAGCCACCATTATGTTTTTTAAAGATCTTTTTATGACTTACCACACTGGAGCAATAAAATTCATTATAGTTTATTCAATTGATTTAATACAAATTGTGTGAACACAGCTTGTAACATCTTGTTCGGTTGCTGCCTTTGTTCTGCATTTCATTTCCTTTTTCTTAAAACAAACAAATAAATCAACAAAATTTATTATTCTTGGCATTGTATCCTTCAAACTGTGAACTATTTTGCATAAATAATACTTTTTAATAGCATTTTGTGAAATTAAAGCACTCAAAGTATATTGCTGTGATTTAAAGGAAGCAATACAAGAAAAACTAAAGGAATATATATATATATATATATATATATATATATATATATATATATATATATATATATATATATATATATATATATATATATATATTTTACATTTGGAAAACCTAAGAAGGTGTGGTGTTATACCCTGCTTTCCTCTGAAGAGCTACTTTGACTCCAGAAAAGATCCCAGATATGTCCCTTCTTCTGTTTAGAATATGGTTTTATTTAGAACTGCAGTTGTTTCTCAGTTAATGCTTTTTACCTATTTTTCCCAGAATTACCTTTAAAAGGTGAGAGCAGCAATTCAATAAGAACCATCTTACGGCTACAAACCTGATCCTTAACTTTATGTTTGAAAATGGCCTTGTTATTCTTTCTATGCAGACAGCAGTTTCTAATTATTTGCTCAAAACAAGAAACAGACAGATGGTCCATAATAACAGCATTATGATGTCTTAAATGTTCCACTATCAGCTTTTTGTTGGGGTTATTTCAGATCATTACAGGAAGAAACAGCTTTTTAGTGTTTTTAAGCACTAGTTGCCTTCTAGCTGTTACAAATTATCTCTCTTCTCTTCCTTGGTGGGCTCTTTCTTGTTGGAAATTTTCAAGCATAGGCTAAAGAATCATTTCATAAAGTTGTCCTTAATATCCTGCATAAATTGGAATATATGTCCTATAAGAATTTGTCAACTGTACAATCTTCAGTTGTGCCACTTATCATCCTACCATCATCAGTTATTTTGAACAAGGTGTGTGGTGCTACTATTTCAGAAACCTATCTACTTGCATGTTTGCTACATTCCCAAAAACCAGCTTTCATTTTGACAAAAAGCCAAATTTCAATAGTAATTAAGACCTTCAGCTCCAATCAGTATAAAGTAGTCAGTGCCTCCAATGCTGTGGCTCGGTTATCTGGGGTATTTATGATTGGAAAACATCATGATTTATTCATAGAATTTTATGAACCTCTTTAGAAAAGCTACACAATGCCTTTTGATTAGTAGTGCTAGGAAGGCTGGCTGTCAGAAGCACTCAAGGCCTGGCTCTGCTCTTCCTACAACTCACCAAGATACTCATCGCAGTATTGAAGAAACTTTTCATTACTAGCTTACCTGCTTGTATGTAATTCTTTATGCAGCTTTGGGCAAAAGGCACCAGTGCATTATGAAAAGAGTTAGCTCAAATGGTATGTTAATATTTAAAAATGTTATGTAAACTTGTTAATGTGAGCAATATTCCTTAAAATGCAAATATAGCATGTTAACCAGAGGTGGTATTCAACAGATTCTGACCAGTTCTGGAGAACCGGTAGTGGAAATTTTGAGTAGATTGGAATACCACCTCTGACTGATCCCACCCCCATCTATTCTCTGCCTCTCGAGCCCCAGCTGATCGGCTGGGTCTCCTTTTGTTGCCCTGCACAGGACAACGGAGCTGGAAATCAGGTTAGTGGGGTGGGGAGGGAATGGATTTTGCAGTAACCTTCCCCTGGAGTAGGCTGGGAATGGAGATTTTACAGTATCCTTCCCCTGCCATGCCCACCAAGCTATGTCCACCAAGCCACATTTACTAAGCCACGCCATGCCCACCAAGCCATGCCTACAAAACCGGTAATAAAAACATTTGAATCCCACCACTGATGTTAACAAGTCTCAACTTATCTCTGCTGAGAACATAAATTTGGCTTATGATCGCAATGTATTAGCAATACACGTATAACAGGGGCATTAAACTCGATTTCATTGAGGGATGCATCAGGCTTGTATTTGACCTTGGGGGCCTGGGGTGGGCCTGGCCAGCTCAATGTCACCTGTAATAGGAGTGCCTACAACGTCACTTGTAATAGGAGCACTTGAGCGCTCTTCTAGTGAAAATAGACATGAAAGCTCTGTTTGGGCTGTGATGGCCTCCTGCAACCCTCTGCCAGAGAAAATGGAGCTTGGAAGGGCCTGACACAGCCCTCCCAAGCTCCATTTTCACTGGCAGAGACACTGTAGGCCAGACCTTCACTGTTTCTGTGGTGGCCCCGCGGGCTAGATCTAAGCACTCCTCAGGCCTTGATTTTGGTACCCCTGATATTTAGTATCCTTATAGTCTTGCCGCAGTAGTTTGCTTCAGAAACAGAAAGTCAAACTAAATGAGTGAATGCAAATATACCACTTCAGTAACTTAGGGCTGAGAGTTTTTTCATCCATGTCTCAAATCAGAAAACTAAAACTTATCACCATTTGCCCATGAGGTTGAAACCACAAGTACGACAATTCTCCCTTGGCATGCTGAAGAAAATTAAATTTCATAAAACATCTGTATGGGTGAGCAGGGCGATATTGTAGATTATATAGAATAGGTTTTCCTTTGTGAATTTTTGCAAATTGTGTAAAAATTGTATCTTTGTTCTTCATGTGAATGCCTCATGCAGACAATTATACGTGTGAAGGACATACTTGTGTGATTATTTTATTATTGCTGGTATAGAAGCAAACAAAAGTGTTAAGTTCTGCGCATGGGCACAAGGAACAGAGACGAGGCAGTGAACAGTGAACTTCAACTCTTTATTAATCATTCTGAACAGAGCAAAATCCTAGGGCAGCAGCAGCCCTTTTATAGGGCAGGCTGCTGACCTATTAACCAATGAGAACATGGAAGTGTTAAACCCTTGAACCAATGAGAGTGGCTCGTTAACAGCCAATCAGATTCCCCAGAACGGACCAATCCGATATCGCTATTATCAGCCAATCAGAAGTGCAGGATTAGAACCCTGCTTTTTCTTTAAGGTTTGTTAAACTTTATTTAAGTGCTTTTATTAGTTCATAACAAAAAGGACTTTCGATTTAGTAATAGCAGCTATGCTGGGTTTTTTTTAATGGATCAGAAACCTATTCAAGCATCTTCTTAACTCCATCCCTGTTCTTTAGAAAAAAATGAATCAATTTTTTGCTTCTGACTAGATGGTTTAATATTGGTTTGTATATACACAATCACACATACAAAAAAAGCCTGCCTACACACCATCTGCTTAGAAGTCTTCTTAAGTAAGTTTCACAAAATAAGTAGGCAAATTTTGGGGCCTCAATATCTTTTTCTGGATCCTTGAAGCCCTCCTTCCCTTGAATTTTATAGTTCATTTAGTTTTTAAGGCATGATAGATGAAAATCTCCAATGGAGATTCAAAACGTTTAATATGAAAAATTTAAAACCAACCCAAATATCTTTCCAAACTTAACTCTCCTTCTGCAGCATTGACTTCTACAATGCTACATCAATGTCCTCTGTGACCTTTATGAACCTATCAAATTTAGCATGAACTCCAATGGGATGTCCTGTCTGTGAGCATGGGGATGTTGGTGAGAAGGCCAGAAAAAATCCCTCCATGACCTCTTGATTCTCATAAGCTGAGAGTATATCAGCAAGATATCAATATTTTTTTTTCTTTTAATGACCCTGTAATCCCTTGCATCAGGTGGAGTTAGAGCAACTGAATAAAGCTGAGTGTTTCCTGGCCGGATGGCCTTCCTGTCAGCAATGGAGAGTTTGCAGCAGTTATTTAATCATTGTGTTGTGGTTAGCTGGCAGCAGGTGCAGATGGCTGAGGAGAGTGAGGACTCAGATGAGGGGCCAGGACCATTAGGGAGTGGTCTGCTGCCTTCAGAGATTGTGGGGGCTGGCAGCAGTGATGAGGAGGTTCCTAAGGAACCTGTGCCAAGTGTGTGTGCGCACAGGGCTACTCGGAGGAAAGCACGACAACTTGGGAATAAGGCTGCAAGGCAATGGCCCCTTCTTCAAGAAGATAAAAGCCAGCTGTGAAGTGAAAGTTCTTTGAAGGAAGCAAAGACGTTTTGAAACTCAGCCTCATGGACATTGAAGTATCTTAAGTTGATATTTGAAGACTCTTGTGTTGTGAAATATTTCTTATCTGTAATTCTTCGCAGTCTCACACAGTTTTGGTGAGGTTTGTGCTTATCAAAGTTAATTAGTTTGCAGCAGCCTTTTAATTGGGGATTCGTAAGACTCATTAAAAGGTTTCTGTTTCCTTTGGTTATTGTTTGTTTTATTGGAAAAGGGTTTAGGTCAGAACACATTGTTCCCAGAGAGAGAAATATCTGCTGCTGCCTAGGATCAAACTCACAGCCTCCTGAGTTTAAATCGAGCTCCACCTCTAGGCCACTGCACCACTCAAGCAACTTATTAATGATACTGACCATTAATTAAAGTTTCTGCTTAAATAGAATTTAAAAATCACTTCAACTCTTTGTATACTGTTTAAGGATAATCAACACCCTGATATCCTTTGTAGAGGACATCCTAAGCATATTACATGGCACAGCTTTCTCTTTCTTTCCTATTGCAGGTAATCCTTGGTTTACAACATTTTATTTAGTTACCAAAGTTATAAGAACACTGAAAAAAGTGCCATATGACCATTTTCCACATTTATGATTGTTGCAGCATCCCCCTGGTCACATGGTCAAAATTCACACCCTTGGCAACTGACTCATATTTATGACAGTGGCAGTGTCACGAAGTCACGTGATCTCCTTTTGGGACCATCAACAAACAAAGTCAACGGGAAGCCAGATTCACTCCATGACTACCTATATCTGCATTTCTTTATATGTTATGGTTAATTTAGTTTATACTTTCTATTTTTGCTCAGTAGCATATGTCCACTAGGTTAAGAGCATAAATCTAGTTATTGGGGCAGCTTGTCAAGGTACATGATTTGTCGCACACTGTGAAATCATAGATGTTATTTGGGAAGGGAGGTGAGGAGGAGACTGCCCTTCTATGCCCTTACCAGAGTTTCAAGTTTATGTGTACTTGCTGGGAAAACTTAACATCTTTAGTCAGCCTGGTAGTTCTACATGCTGAGTGCTTATAATAGTACACCATTAAACAGGTCTGCTCGGAAAAAGTTATCGAATTGAGCATTCCTTGCACACTATGAAACCGCTAGTATGAAAACAAAAAGAAGTTATAAAAGAGAGGTAATTGTTTCATCTAGTGCCTAGCAGATAAGTACTGGCATCACTCATCCATTTTTATACATAAAACAAACAAATGAATAACGGCCAGCAACCTCGGAGAAAAATCCAGGAAATTGCAAATTTGCATGCATTAATAAATTTGCATAAATTCAAACACCAGGGCTCAGAAGCATGTGCTTTTCATTTAAAGTTATGTCATAACAAACTTAATTGCAGGGGATTAATTGTAGGAGTTCACAGAACACTCAACAAGAGTTGCATACTGTATAAACAGCTAGTAATTAAAATTGTTAATGAAATGCCTTGTATTTTCATTTGCAGCTCTGGTTTGGTTGTTTTCCATAGTGGAGAACAATAAAGCCACCAATTTGGGAGGACTGGGGCTTATTTATCCATCATGTACATCTTTATTTCCAATATGATGTAAAGACGTAACAGAATTTTCTTTCCTTGGGAAAAGGTCAGAGTTAAGATTTCCATGTTTATTATTGTTATGTACTTGGACATGGGTTGGAGTAAATGGAGACAGCCTCTGAATGGTGACTTTTAGCTCTTTATTAGCATAGTGACTTCTCAGAACAACAATAGTGAACCCTGCCTTATATAGGCAACCTTTGTGAGAATTATCCAATAGCGAGCTATGAATGCAAGTACTTTAAACCAATAATAATCCTCTGTTAAGGGCCAATCAGATTCCTAAGAACTAACCAATCCGATCTGGCCGCCCAACAGCCAATCAGAAGTGCAGGGCCAGAACCCTGCACTTAACCTCAAGCTCATACTTTATTAACTATGGTACATACATAACACCCCTTCCCCCTGGCTTCTTATTTATGGTGTAGTTATATAATCCTTTAAGTAGGATGGTTGTCTTTTAAGTCTTTCGGATTTTCGTTGAACTGGTTGGTTGCAATCCTGTTCAGGTAGATTGTTGTTTGGCAGTGTCTCTGCTTCTTGCTCAGGTGCAATTTCTTGTGGTGCAAACAATTCTCCTTCCTGCTCCATTTCTTGAGTCTCACTTGACTCGTCGCTCTCTTCGAGCAGGTTCCCTGGAACGTCATCTTCTTCCGTATCTTCCCCCACTCGGTTTGGTCATGGGGGAGTTGTTGACTGGCCGTTATGAGTCGTGACCGCAATTGGTCGATATGCCGTTTCCACAGTCTATTGTCACAGCATTTCACTACGTAGGATTTGGGGCTGGTCACTCGTATTACCGTTGCCTCTAACCATAACGGGTCGCCTGATAAGTTCCGTACGTAAACGCGGTCTCCTACCTGGAACATGTGATAGCGGCCACTGGATCCTATTGGCTTTTCCGGTTCGTAAGCAGGGTGAAACCGGTCGAGGTGGGAACGGAGTCTTCGTCCCATCAGTAGTTCTGCGGGAGTTCTGCCGGTGACGCTATGTGGAGTTATGTGTTGCAAAAAGAGAATTTGGTTGATTTTGTCATCGATATTGTCATAGTCCATTTTTTGCAAATTCTTTTTAATAAATTGGACCATGCATTCCGCTCGGCCATTGGTCGCAGGGTGCTCAGGTGAGGTGAGCGCATGGCGGATGCCGCGGTCAGCGAGGTACTGCTCCAACATCAATGCCGTGAACTGTGGCCCGTTATCGGACACCAGGACATCAGGCAATCCATGGGTTGCAAAGAGTCTATTTAGGATCTTAATCACTGCCTCAGAAGTTGTTGCCGTCATACGATGAACTTCTAACCAATTGGAATATGCGTCAACTGTTAGCAGGAAGGTATATCCTTTGGTTGGTCCCGCGAAATCCAGGTGGATTCTGGACCAGGGTCCACATGGCGTTTCCCATTCAGTAGGCATGGCTTTTGGTGGGGCGTTGCTGGCTTGTTGGCAACTGGTACATGCTTTGACCCACTGCTTGATTTGCCGGTCCATGCCTGGCCACCATACGTAGCTGCGTGCGAGTGCTTTCATCCGCACGATGCCGGGGTGGCCCTCGTGAAAGGTTTGTAGTAGCGTCTTCCGGAGTCGTTCTGGGACAACGACTCTATCGCCCCAGATGACACAGCGTTTTTGGGAAAAAAGTTCAGTCTGTCTTGCTTTGAATGGCGCAAAGTCATCTGGGACTTGGTCCAATGGCCATCCGCGTTCTACCCATCCTAGGACTCGGGCTAGGGTGTGGTCTCGTTTGGTTTCTCTCGCGATGTCTTGGGCGGTCATAGGCGGCGAGTTGAGTGTTTCAATCTGCAACGTGGTTGCCGTTGGTGCCGGATCGTCGAGAGTCTCTGGAAGCGGTGCTCGGCTTAATGCGTCGGTGTGGGGAATGGCTTTCCCCGGTCGATATTGAAGGCGATAATTATAAGCAGTGAGGAATTCTGACTATCGGGTCATTCTAGGGGCTAACATGTAGGGGGTTGGCTTGTCCCCGGCTATTATCCCTAGCAACGGTTTGTGGTCAGTTATAATGGTGAATGTCCTTCCATACACATATTCATGAAATTTCTTTACAGCGGCAACGATTGCAAGAGCTTCTTTATCAATTTGTCCATAGTTCTGCTCTGCATATGAAAGAGTTTTCGAAAAGTATGCAACAGGGGCTTCGTTCCCATTAGGCAGTACATGACTCAAAATGGCGCCCACCCCGGCTTCCGGTTTCGCGTGGCTTCGGGGCAGCAGGAATTCGCGACAGCTCGCGATTCCTGCTGTGCTAGCCGCCGAGGTACCCCCGATCCAAATGGGTCAGGGGGATATGGCTGCCCTGTAGGGACAGCTGAAGAGAGAGGGGAGTCGGACAGGGGGTTGGGGGTGTCGCAGACCCCCTCCCCCTCCGGAAAAACCCCTTTTTCCCAAGGCGGTGGAGCGGCGGTCAGAAATGGCCGCCACGAAGAAGCCAGCAACCGGGTAAGATTGCGCTGGATGAAGTAAGAAGAGTGAAAGTGCTGTCTGAGCCAGGTCAAGTAACATCTTTCAAACTGATTGGAACTGAGCTGTTTGAATTTTATCCCTAAGAAGATCGAAAGCGGCGGAGAAGCTGTTAAAGGGAACTTTTTTTTTTCTTTACTCTCCCACCCCATGGAAACAGCAGAAATGTTTGGACATATTGGACATTGAAAGTGAATTGTTTTGAGAGTTGAAGCTAAGGGACAAAAGGATTCTTGGACATTGAAAAACTTAAGAAATTGGAAAACCCTTGTTGGAGGTATGGATTTCTGATTATTTAAAATTGATATTGCAAGTGGGAAGGGAGAGGAAAAAAAACTGGAGCAGAAGCTGAAAAAAGAGGAGATTGCCTAGAATCCCAAAGAAAGGTATATGGTAATTGGACCTCTTTGATTAAACATTAACCCCAGAAAGAGAAAGAGAAGAAGGAAGAAAAGTATTAATTTTTGGAACTTTTTTTGAATTATTTTTGATTAAAAATACTTGTGGTTGTTTTGGGAAAAGTTTCTCTTTTCATAATGGCATCGCTTGTGGATGAACTAAAGACTGAATATCAAAAATATAAAAAGGAAGATACTTTGGGCACTTTGTTTCAATTCTTAGAAATGGCGTTATGTACTTATGAAAAGTTGACTACGCAGCAGAAGGACTGGGAGAAAGAAGAAGAGGAAGAAGAAGCCATCTTTGATGAACAATGGGTTTTTTCCGGGGAGGAGGAGAAAAAGGATAAGAAAAAGGGGATTTTAAGAATTATGAAAACAACCAAAGAAGAGAAAAGTGAGCGGAAAGGTGGAGGCAAGGTTAGAAAGCAAAAGAAAAGGAGTAAGAAAAGGGAGGAGGAAAGACAAAGGGGTAAAAAGGGCAAGGAGAAGAATAAGCAAGAGAGAAAGGGGGGGAGGAGAAGCCTCAATGGGGGGAAGCAAGATCTAAAGAAAAAAAGTTTATTCAGAGACAATGGGTGAATTTAATTTAGGATAAAAGAGGGATTCTGGAGGGTACATAAGATTGCGTTTTTTATATGTGTATTTAGAGTATAAAATTCATTGTGTAATTTTAGAATCTTTTAAACAGAATCCCAAGAAAAATTGTTATATGAAGTACTTTTAAGTTAGGGTAATGAGTTATAGACGTTACTCCAATTGGTGTATAGAAGTATAATAAAAGAAAAAAGATGAATGGATAGTTGGAAATAGAACAGACAAAGAATATTATTGAAAATGGTAATAAGATATGAAAGGATATATAAAGGTTTTGTTATGCTTTTTTTTTTTTGGATGTTGTATATTGAAAAAAGACAAAAAAATTTTTTTTAATTAATAAGAAATAATTTGGATGAAAAGGAGAAGTTGGGATAAGATATGAAGTTAAATAGACAAAGTATTGATACTATAATTTGGGATTGTTATGTTCTATTGGTTCTCTTCTTTTATTATTTTTTCTAAGAAAAGAACTTATAAGCTGTTATGCCTTGTGCATTGTTTATATAAAATTGATAAAAATGGTTTATATATATAATATAAAAAAGAAAATGATAATAAGATATGGAAGGATATATAAAGTGAATATGATGTTTGAATTTGTGTCTGTGCGAAGAGTTTCAACCCGGGATCAGACAACCTTCAGAAAAGATCTTTTAGTTTTGTTTGTGTTCTTTGTAAAATTAATAAAATTTGTTTAAAAAAAAAAAAATGGCGCCCACCCCGAAGGGTGAGGTATCGCAGGTTATAACTAGTGGTAAAGTCTCGTTATACTGCATAAGTACAGAGTCCGATGTGAGCAATTTTTTAACATTCCGGAACGCTTGTTCTTCCCGGTAACCCCATACCCACAATGCTTTTTTATCTAATAACCGGTGTAACGGTTCAGCAACAGTCGCCTTGTGCGGTAAAAATACATTATAAAAATTAATGAGGCCTAAGAATGCCTGGAGATCGGCCTTGTTACGTGGCCTGGGGGCATTTGTTATTGCCTTTAATTTACTTTTGGTAGGGTGGATGCCCTGGCTATCAATCCAATACCCTAGAAACTCAACACTGTCAGTATATAAGTGACATTTATTTTTTTTCACCTTAAGTCCTGCCTCTTGGAATTTTTTAAGAACACTTTTCAAACGATCCTGCAAGATTTTTTTGGTAGGGGCTGCAATTAATACGTCATCAAAATATGGAACGATGCCCTTGATTCCCTGTAACAACCTTTCCATGAGGCTTTGGAATATCCCCGGGGCTACACTAACCCCAAATTGCAATCGAGTACATTTAAAAGCACCTCTGTGCGTTAAAATTGTTTGGGCCTGAGCCGTCTTTTCATCCACTGGTAGTTGTTGATAAGCTTGAGCTAAATCTAATTTAGCGAAAACCTTTCCGCCCCCCAAGGAATGGAGGAGGTGCTGCACCACCGGAACGGGATACGCATTCTGTTGTAAAGCGTGGTTTAAAGTGGCTCGGTAGTCCCCACAAATTCAGATTGACCCATCTGGCTTAATGGGCGTTACTATAGGGGTTTCCCATGGAGAATGATCAATGGGCTTCAACACCCCTTGAGCAATTAACTTATCGAGTTGTTCATCGATCTTAGCTTTAAGAGCGAATGGAACTCGACGGGGCTTCAAGCGAATTGGGGCTACTTTTGGATCTAAACTAAATGAGATTGGGGTCCCCTTATACTCACCTAAATGGTCCGCGGAGATGTTGCTGAACTCAGAAACAAGGTCTTCTTCCCACTCACAACCACCGACTTGGTTCACGCTGGCCACCTCAATGCCTAGCGGCGCAAACCATTGGAGGCCTAATAGACTAGGCCTGTCTCTGTCGATGATCGTTAGAGGTAAGTACACTGTATGTTTTTTGAAGGAGACTCAGACTCGGCAGGACCCGACCACAGGGATTCGATTTCCTTGGTAGTCCTTGAGGATGAGGCGTTGAAATTGGAGCTCTTGGTGTTGGATTGTGGGGATAAGTTGCTTGAGTGTCTTCCAAGACACCATCGAGAGGGACGATCCCGAGTCGACCTCCATGTGGCAAGGCTGGTTCTCGATGGCTACCGTGACTCGAATTTTCTTAGTGTCCATGACTGAGGCATGACCTATAGTGATAGTATGGTGAGCCTCTTCTTTTTGCAAAGCACGATTTCTGTAGGAGTGGTTTACTGGTTCTTGCCTTACAGGACGGTTTCCTGTTGATTGGTGATGGTTGGCCCCTTTTGAGGCCTGGCTGGGTCCTGCTACGCTGCAGCAGACCCGGCTGATGTGGCCTCGTTTCCCGCACTCATGGCAGAGTGCGTCGCGGAATCTGCATTTGGCCCTGGCATGGTTTGCTCCACAGCCAGCGCAAGGGCGTAAGGGCATAAGGGCTTAGGGCGAGGGTCCCGGTCAGACCGCATTCGATGGACCCCTTCTTCATCGCTGTCTGATGATGAAGAGAGGTCCTCGTGGTGCGTCGTAACAAGCTGCCCTTCTGAGTTGGGTAAGATTTTGCCAGTCATTTGTGTTGCCGAAGTGCGGCTTCGCTGTAATTGTGTAGCCGACTTTTTGGTCGCCTCCGCAGCCGTGGCTTCGGCGATGGCATCAGCAAGGCTGATGTCGCCTTTCACCATCAGCTTGCTCTGCACGCCTAGCGCATCTAATCCCAGAATTACTCGGTCTCTTAGTGCTTCTTCTAAATCGGCGACCCCGCAGAGGCCTCCTAAATTTCGGATATCTGCCACGAAATCAGCCACGCTCTTTCCTTTTCGCTGGTTCCTTTGGTAAAACTCGTGGCGTCTCACAAGTATAGGCACGGTTGGCGCGTAATGATCTCTCAGGATGGGTTCGAGGTCGTCCCAACTCATGGCTTTTACTTCTCGAGGTTTGGCGAGTGCTTTTGCCATTTTAAAAACAGCCGGGCCACAGTGCGTCAGGAACAATGCCCGCTTTTTTGCTGGTGTGGCGTCCTTCAAGTTATTCATCTCAAGAAACATTTGGAAGTGATCCATGTAGGATTCCCAATCCTCTTGGTTTGGATCGAACGGAGCGGGTGGTACGATGCTGCTGGACATGGTTCCGTTGTTGGCGTCGTCTTCCACGTGCTCGGTCTTGCTTCCTGACTTCTTAGGTTCAGACGTCTCCAAATCCCATCCTCGTCGCCAGTGTTATGTACTTGGACATTGTGTTGGAGTAAATGGAGACAGCCTCTGAATAGTGACTTTTAGCTCTTTATTAGCATAGTGACTTCTCAGAACAACAACAGTGAACCCTGCCTTATATAGGCAACCTTTGTGAGAATTGTCCAATAGTGAGCTATGAATGCAGGTACTTTAAACCAATAATAATCCTCTGTTAAGGGCCAATCGGATTCCTAAGAACTAGCCAATCCGATCTGGCCGCCCAACAGCCAATCAGAAGTGCAGGGCCAGAACCCTGCACTTAACCTCAAGCTCATACTTTATTAACTATGGTACAAACATAACAATTATCCTACTATTTCTTAGTTGGATTGGGGAGTATTTCTGACTGAGATCAAACAATGGTATACAAATTATTCCTGACCATGCTGCCATAACGCTTATGCACATTTGAAGGTTGCATGCTGTTTTGAAATTGATGCCTATGTATGTACTTGAGAAGAATGATTACTAAGAATGAAAAATGGAGAAGTTTAAGGCATACACAGGCTGGTAAATAGATAGTGGATAATATGTATTCTGTTGTGAAAAATGAATGCTTGTCAGCAGAAATGCACAGGATAATGCTTCAACCCATTTTGCTACATAAAAATGAGTGTAGCAGGACAAAAATAAAAGTTGAATGTGTAGTGGGAATTGGGGTATGTCAGAATTATGTTAATGTTATATTAAGAAGAGCTAAAACAAGAAAAGGTTGGAAGAAGAATAAAGAGATACTGAACGAAAGTGAATTGAATACAAAAGAGACCACAGAAGTTTGTTGAGATTACTTGGTCATACAGAGCAAATGAATGAAGACTGAATATATATCTCTATTCCTCTCTCACAAACAAACAATGAAAAGGAAATATGCATTGGTTAAAAGGAAAGGGAAGGTCAATAAAATGGACGGAATGATGAAGTTCTCAAGGATGAGATGAGAAGTTTAAACCAAAAGTAATATACAAAATCAGTGTATGGATATGACAGAAGCAATTGTTTGCAAGAATAGAAAAAGTATTAAGGAAAACAAGTAGTTTATTGATTGATTAGTCAGACAATCAGGTCAAATGCAAAATAAAAATAAAATACAAAAGTCCAGGATAACACGTAGAAAAGAAACCATGTGTGTTAAACACAAAGAATCAACATTTAGTTAAATAAATCACCTTTACAATCTGTTTAATGTAACAGATCCTTTGGCCAACTGCTTTAGCTATAAACGATATGTAGAACAGAAACCATGGAGGAGAATAGTGAATAATACTTAACTATATTTTTCTACCTCTCACTATTTTATGTTTTAGTTTCTTTACCTTGTTGATTCCTACTTTTTTCCTGTGTTTTTCCCCATAATGTTGCTTTTCTTGAAATAAAATTGAATTGGTATGCATATTTTTTCATCCTCAGAGAAAGAACATATTTGTTGGCTTCTAGAATGTGATCCCATTTTTATTCAGGCACTTCAAAGAGCTTTTATTCAAGTACTTCAAAGTAGACACTCGATTTTTGATATACAAAAGTTAGTAAATAGGGTCCATATGTAAAAAGGGAAGAAATATTTCCAAGGAAAACAAATGATGTAATTGTCTAAACCCAAAGAACCTAGTTATATATAAATCTGTCTTGTATAAATTGGTTTTTTTTTTTTACAGTTGTACACTATTTTTACAGTTTATTCTTATGGAAGTTTTCTGGAAATATTCTAGTGGATACATTAAAGAGAAATAGAAATGTTTTGCTAAGACAAAAGGATTGCTACAACATAGCTACTGTCTGGCTTTACACATTTGCTGAAATGGTCCATTTGTTGAACAAAAAGTCGCAATGGCTGGATTCACACAAATACTAAACCATACATGACATCTTACAAATCACATTGGTTTATCAGAATTATTCAGATCCAAACAACCCATACTCATAGCACCATGGTAACCTAGCAATTGTGATCAATAGATTTGAATGTGCATATCTGAGTGGAGAGGAGAAACCCAATCAACTTTAAACTGGTTAAGCTAGTTATGACTTTGCATCTCTTTCTGTAATTAACCTTCCTTGGGTTAACCAAACAACTGAAAAATAAAGTTCTACTTAAATAGAAACTTTAGTTGTTGTTCTCAATGCATCCTATCTGTGCATTTTACTGGCCAAATAGAACAGCAAGTGAATGTTGAAAATGATTTCTTAAAAACATGAAATCACACTTTTAAATAAATAGACTTGAGGCATATGTTATGAACTAATAAAACGCTTAAATAAAGTTTTATCAAACCTTTAGAAATAACAGGGTTCTGATCCTGCACTTCTGATTGGCCGATAATAGCGATATCGGATTGGTCCGTTCAGGAGAATCTGATTGGCTGTTAACGAGCCACTCTCATTGGTTAAAGGGGTTAACACTCCACGTCTCTCATTGGTTACTAGATCAGCAGCTTACCTATAAAAAGGCTGCTGTTGCCCTAGGGTTTTGCTCAGTTCAGAATGATTAATAAAGAGTTGAAGTTCACTGGTCACCGTCTCGTCTTCGTTCCTTGCGCCCATGAGCAGAACATAACACTGACGATGAGGGTGGTATGCGGAGACATCAGAGCTGACTGAACACTACAGAGCACCAAACAGAGCACGTGGCTGAAGGCACATCGACGGCGGAAACCATGTCCGGCGGCGCCATACCACCCGCTCCATTTGACCCGGCACAAGAAGACTGGGACTCATACATGGATTGGTTCCAGATGTTTCTGGAGACCAACAACTTGAAGGATGCCACTACGGGAAAAAAGCGAGCGGTATTCCTGACGCACTGCAGACCTGCCGTTTTTAAGATGGCTATGGCACTGGCGAAACCGCTGAGGTGAAATCCATGGACTGGGACGTCCTCGAACCCCTCCTACGGGCCCACTATGCACCTACCGTACCAACACTTGTCCAAAGACATGAATTTTACCAGAGAGGCCAGCGGAAAGGAGAAAGCGTTGCAGATTTAATCGCCGATCTCTGGAACCTGGGAGGCCTCTGCGGGTTCGCTGACCTCGAAGAATCTCTAAGAGACCGAATAGTTCTGGGTTTAGATGCACCTCACGTGCAAAGTAAGCTGATGGCAAAAGGCGACATCAGCCTTGCAGATACCATCGCTGACGCTACTGCAGCAGAAGCGACCAGGAAGTTGGCTGCCCGAATGCGCCGCACCAACGCCCCGCTCCACCAACTCACCAGCGAAACCTCACCTCGCCTAGAGGGACATACAACGGCAACCCACCACAAGGACCTCGAATCATCATCAGAAAGTGATGAGGAAGAGGTCAACTGGCTCTGGTCTGAACGAGACCAATGCCACCAGCATAATCAGAGACTGCAGCATCAATGCGCACGTTGTGGGGCAAACCAGCCACGATCAGACTGCAAATTCCTCAACGCGCTCTGCCATGTTTGTGGGAAGAGAGGCCACATTGGAAAGGTCTGTAGAAGCAAGCAAGGATCCAGCCCATTTCAGAGGGGGACCAACTACTGCCAAACCATAGGAAATCATCCTGTGAGTCGGGAACATTTGAACCACCAATGGAACAACCACTCCTACAGAAATAAACCACTGGCCAATTCAACGAGATGAGAAGAGGCACACCAAACCATTACAATTGGTCACACCTCATCATTAGATGCAAAGAAGATCCGAGTGAAAGTCGACATCGAAAACCAGCCCTGCGTGATGGAAGTCGATTCAGGATCATCCCTCTCGATGGTTTCCTGGAAGACCCTTAAACAATTAATCCCTGCCATCCTGCGGCAAGACCTCAGAACCCAAAGAATTATACTCAAGGATTATCAGGGAAACCAAATTCTGGTCGTTGGATCCAGCCTAGTTCAGGTCTCATTCAAAAATCGTACTGCATCTTTACCATTGACCATTGTCGACCGTGATCAGCCTAGCTTGTTAGGCCTTCAATGGTTTGCTCCACTCGGGATCGAGGTAGCCGGCATTCACCAAACCAGAAGCGACGACTGGGAGGAGGCCCTCGTCCAGGAATTCCAGGACATCTTTGCAGACAAACTAGGTGAGTACAAGGGGACCCTGATATCATTTAACCTTAACCCTGAAGTAGCCCCCATCCGCCTTAAGCCTCGTCGGGTACCTTTTGCCCTTAAACCAAAGATTGACGAGCAGCTTGATAAATTAATAGCCCAGGGTATTTTAGAACCAACAGACCACGCTCGTTGGGAAACCCCAATCGTAACACCCATCAAACCAGATGGATTGTTAAGGATTTGTGGGGACTACCGGGCCACCCTGAATCACGCCCTTCAACAGAACACGTACCCAGTGCTGGTGGTACAACACCTTCTCCATTCCCTGGGGGCGGAAAAGTCTTTGCTAAATTGGATTTAGCACAGGCGTACCAACAACTGCCTGTTGATAAAAAAACAGCAGAGGCACAAGCGATCGTAATGCACCGAGGCACCTTTAAGTGCAACCAACTCCAATTCGGAGTTAGAGTAGCCCCAGGGATTTTTCAAAGTTTGATGGAGAGACTCTTGTAGGGGATCAAAGGGGTCGTACCATACTTTGATGATGTTTTAATTGCTGCCCCAAATAGAGAAATACTTGAAAAGCGTCTTAAATTGGTTCTCCAGAAATTTAAAGACTCCGGCCTTAAGGTTAAAAAAAATAAATGTCAACTGTGTACAGATAAAGTAGAGTTCCTGGGGTACCTAATCGATAAACAAGGCATTCACCCCACCAATAGCAAACTAAAAGCAATCAAGAATGCCCCAAGACCCAGAAATAAGACTGGTCTCCAAGCTTTTCTGGGGCTCATTAATTTTTACAACATCTTCCTGCCCCACAAAGCAATCGCAGCTGAGCCCCTACATAGACTTCTCGACAAAAAAGCAACCTGGGTCTGGGGGCACCGAGAGGAGCATGCGTTCCAACAAGTGAAAAACTTATTAACCTCAGATGCTGTTTTAATGCAGTATAACAAGACTTTGCCGTTAACAATTACATGTGACGCGTCACCATTTGGAGTAGGAACCATTTTGAGTCATGTGTTACCAAATGGTAGTGAGGCCCCTATTGCCTATTTTTCAAGGAGCCCATCAAAGGCTGAACGTAACTATAGCCAGATCGACAAAGAGGCTCTTGCTGTTGTATCTGCTGTGAAACGATTTCATAAATATGTGTATGGACGAGTTTTTACTATTGTTACCGACCACAAACCTTTGCTGGGGATTATAGCGGGAGACAAGCCAAGCCCCTATATATTGTCACCTAGAATGACTCGCTGGTCGGAGTTTTTAGCTGCGTATAACTATATATTACAACACCGCCCGGGGAAAGCCATTCCCCACGCTGATGCATTGAGATGCACAAAATGAAGAGTACTACAACCGAGTCCGTCATCCAGAAGTTGAACAGGCTATTCGCGACTCATGGACTGCCAGACGTTCTGGTCTCCGACAACGGACCCCAGTTTACCTCTCTACCCTTTGAACAATACTTAACAGACCGGGGTATTCGCCATGCGCTAACTTCGCCAGCACACCCTGCGGCTAATGGAAGAGCCGAGCGCATTGTACAATTTGTTAAAATAACCCTCTGCAAAATGGACTATGGGGACATTGAAGACAGAATACTCCTTCTCCAACACATCACTCTGCACAGCTTCACCAACAAGACTCCAGCTGAACTATTAATGGGACACAAACTCCGTTCCCACTTCAACTGGCTTCACCCATCTTACGAGCCAGAGAAACCCTGTGGATCTAGCGGAAAATGCCGCAAGTTCAAGATAGACGACTCAGTTTTCGCCAGAAACCTTTCCGGCGAACCATTGTGGGTCGAGGCAACTGTAATTCAAGCCACTGGACCCAGGTCGTACCGGGTGAAAACCTGCGACGGAAAAATATGGAAATGCCATATAGATCAGCTTCGCTCAAGGCTACAACCTAGTTTCCACAACTCTGGTAACTCCCAAACTGAGGGGGGAGGGGATGTAGAAGAAACTGAATTCGAGATGGTGGAAAGCAGGAGTGAAAGAAGTCAGCAATCGGGCGTAACGAATGAAGAAGAATCAGGGAGGGGAGTGTCCACCACAGAGGAACACCTCAACAGAGGCAAGCCCGCAAAGATCAGAGGACAACAACGAGAACATTAGCGGCACCGAATCATCCAATGAGGAACCACCGGCACCCGACTTGCCCAAAAACGTCCCGCCGAAACCGAGTTACAGACAGGAACCGGTGGGACAGCGTAAATCCAATAGACAGTCAAAACAACCTTCATACCTCAGGGATTACGTCACCGCACCCCTTTAATGGAATCCGGGGGAAAGGGGTGTTATGAACTAATAAAACGCTTAAATAAAGTTTTATCAAACCTTTAGAAATAGCGGGGTTCTGATCCTGCACTTCTGATTGGCTGCTAATAGCGATATCGGATTGGTCCATTGAGGAGAATCTGATTGGCTGTTAACAAGCCACTCTCATTGGTTAAAGGGGTTAACACTCCACGTTTCTCATTGGTTACTAGATCAGCAGCTTACCTATAAAAAGGCTGCTGCTCCCCTAGGTTTTTGCTCTGTTCAGAATGATTAATAAAGAGTTGAAGTTCACTGTTCACCATCTCGTCTCTGTTCCTTGCGCCCATGGGCAGAACATAACAGCATATTTCATTCCGAAATATACAAACAGTTAACAATGAAGTAATTGAAGTTCTGGTATAAACTTACATGGAAGTCAAAGTTTGATTTTGATTGGGTGGTGGGAGGAAATGCCTGAAATTTCCAAACATAAAATGCTTAAAATGAAAATTTAAAATTAGTAGCCAATGCTTACATGTTCAGGCTAAGGTTTTTTTTTCTTTTTTTGTCATTTAGGGTGAAGATAGCAAAATAGTTGAAGCAAGTAAAATTTCAGATGAAATGCTGACATACCCAATTTAGTACAGATTTTCACAAATATCCTTGTAAGTGATTTGTTTGTATGTTTAAAATAGCTACTTCTTTTGAGACCTGAATAAAACATAGCATATTTCCTCAGATGTTATTTTGAAGCTTCATGTGAAACAAAAAAAGGGGTGATATGGGGCAAATTTACAACTGCTAAAATGATAGCAAGCAAGAAATCTCATCACTTAACATGTTAACATTGGTGTTGTTTGTGTGATTAATTTTCTGAATTACAAATCATTTCGTGATCTCAAGAGCTCTTCTTCTGTCACCATTGTTGAAACTGTCGTGTGGTAAGAGAGTAAACAAAACTTAATCACAATTTGATTCATTCCTATCAGCACTATTTAAAAATTGGGAGTAACTTGGAAGTTTATTCCAAAAATTTTGGAATAAAGAATTGAAAAAATCCTATTAAAAATATGTTGTTAGATAAAAGTTTGTAGAGGTTGTCTACACAAAATTAAGAAGCAAGGTGGTCCTTTGTTCCAATCCCAAATCATTCTTCTTATCTCGTTTTTCTGCTGACATAATCTTCCCCAGGTATATTTTATTATTGATTTTATTCTGACAATTCTAATCAGCAGAGTCAGAATATATATCTGGAGAGCTCAGAGGGATAGGAAGGCTTCCTTATTAGTTATGATATGTGGCATTATCTATCTTACCACATCTGGAATTTAATATTTAGCTCCTATATAACTTCATATTCCTTTCTTAGTCCTGAATTATTAGGGATATCATTTTCAAGACTAATGTAGAATGAGAAGATAAGTATCTGACGCAGGACCAGCAAAGATCAAACATAAGACAACATCCAAAATAGGGTTTTGCATGCTTTGAAAATGATACCAAATGAATTACATTAAAGGCATAATTAGCAAACCCTCTGAAGAAACTTCACTTTTTAGGTTTTGGATAGGAGCCTGAAAAATGGCACCAATTCTTTCAAGAGGAATTGCAGTGACATTCTTGCTTTAAAGGAAGCAAATTTATCCCAAAATGTAGAAGAAAACATAGTATTTAATAAAAATGAAGGGAGGCTACTCGGGACCTTACACAACTTGTTCAGTAGAGTTGAATCTTGCTAATGCAATCAAATAACAAAATTAAAATTCATATGATTATAAAAATAAAAATGCTTTTTGTTTTTTTAAAACATACTTTGCATCATTTATGAAACATAAACATTTATGTTTTCATATCATTTATAAAACTAAAACAATATCAATGCTATTAACACCACTAATGGGATTCATAACTGCTAGCTTTCAAAGCACAATTTGGACATTTTTCAGAGACCATATTACTGTTTGGATTGGTACATCAATAAAAAAACAAGTGAATCTAAATTGATGAAGTGTGATGGTGAAGTCTGTCTGTCTGTCTATTTGTCTGTCCATCCATCTATCCATCCATCCATCATTATAAATGATCTTAGTTTGATTTTCTACCATATACTTCCCATCAAGATTCTTGGAAATCAGAGACTGGATATAGTGTTTAATTAAGAAAATGTCCTATATTGATAATGGTATAGAACATGGGTGTCAAACTTGTAGCGTCATGTTGTCGTCATGTGAAGTATCGTGACTTTTTTCCCCTTCACTAAACCAGGGGTGAATGGGCCAGTGCAACGCATCCAGCCACGAGATTGACACCCCTGGTATAGAATGACACTGTATACATTTGCTTGTATTTAGAGCTGAATTTAATAGGTTATCCCTTCCCAATGTTTCACTATACAGCAAACATTTTGGGATTCATCTCCCCATCGCATGCAGCTTGTAAACAGTCATCTGAATTATGGGGATTGTGGTATAATATATCATGAAAGCACCCAGGTGACCTACAGTGCTGCAAAAATCTATCAGTAGCTTCGTTTCCGGTTTCGCGTTGCTTCGGGGCAGCAGGAATTCGCGACAGCTCGCAATTCCTGCTGTGCTAGCCGTCGAGGTACCCCCGATCCAGATGGGTCAGGGGGATATGGCTGCCCTGTAGGGACAGCTGAAGAGAGAGGGGAGTCGGATAGGGAGGTGGGGGTGTCGCAGACCCCCCCCTTCTCCGGAAAAACCCCTTTTTCCCAAGGCGGTGGAGCGGCGGTCAGCAATGGCCGCCACGAAGAAGCCAGCAACCGGGTAAGATTGTGCTGGAGGAAGTGTGAAGAGTGAAAGTTCTGTCTGAGCCGGGTCAAGTAACATCTTTTAAATTGCCTGGAATTGAGCTGTTTGAATTGCTGGAGGATACATTGTATCCCTAAGAAGAGCGAAAAGCGGCGGAAAAGTTGTTAAAGGGAACTTTTTTTTTCTTTACTCTCCCACCCCATGGAAACAGCAGAAATATTTGGATATATTGGACATTGAAAGTGGATTGCTTTGAGAGTTGAAGCTAAGAGACAAAAGGATTTTTGGACATTGAAAAATTTAAGAAATTGGAAAACCCTTGTTGGAGGTATGGATTTCTGATTATTTAAAATTGACATTGCAAGTGGGAAGGGAGAAAAAAAAATTGGAGCAGAAGCTGAAAAAGGAGGAGATTGCCTAGAATCCCAAAGGAAGATATATGGTAATTGGACCTCTTTGATTAAAAATTAACCCCAGAAAGAGAAAGAGAAGAAGGAAGAAAAGTATTAACTTTTGGAACTTTTTTCTTTTTTTTAATTGCTTTTGATTGTCTTTGATTAAAAATACTTGTGGTTGTTTTGGAAAAAGTTTCCCTTTTCATAATGGCATCGTTTGTGGATGAACTAGAGATTGAATATCAAAAATATAAAAAAGAAGATACTTTGGGCACTTTGTTTCAATTCTTAGAAATGGCGTTATGTACTTATGAAAAGTTGATTACGCAGCAGAAGGACTGGGACAAGGAAGAAGAGGAAGAAGAAGCCATCTTTGATGAACAATGGGTCCCTTCCGGAGAGGAGGAGAAAAAGGATAAGAAAAAGGGGATTTTAAGAATTATAAAAACAACCAAAAGAGAGAAAAATGAGCGAAAAGGTGGAGGCAAGGTTAGAAAGCAAAGGAAAAGGAGCAAGAAAAGCGAGGAGAAAAAGCAAAGGGGTAAAAAGGGCAAGGAGAAGAATAAGCAAGAGAGAAAGGGGGGGAGGAGAAGCCTTAATGGGGGGAAGCAAGACCTAAAGAAAAAAAGTTTATTTAGAGACAATGGGTGAATTTAATTTAGATTAAAAGAGGGATTCTGGAGGGTACATAGGTTTGTGATATGTGTATTTAGAATATAAAATTCATTATGTAATTTTAGAATCTTTTAAACAGAATCCCAAGAAAAATTGCTATACGTAGTATTTTTAAGTTAGGGTAATGAGTTATAGATGTTACTCCAATTGGTGTACAGGAGAAGTATAGTAAAAGAAAAAAAAAGATGAATGGATAATTGGAAATAGAACAGACAAAGAATGTTGTTGAAAATGGTAATAAGATATGGAAGGATATATATGCTTTTTTTTGGATTTTGTATATTGATAAAAGGCAATAAAATTTTAATTAATAAGAAATAATTGGGATGGAAAGGAGAAGTAGGGATAAGATATGAAGTTAATACTATATGAAGTATTGATATTATAATTTGGAAATGTTATGCCTTATTGGTCTTTTATTATTATTTTTTCCTAGAAAAGAATTTATAAGCTGTTATGCCTTGACTCTTTGTGCATTGTTTTTATAAAACTGATAAAAATGGTTTTTATATATATATATAAAAAAGAAAATGATAATAAGATATGGAAGGATATATGGGATGAATATGATGTTTGAATTTGTGTCTGTGTGAAGAGTTTTAACCCGGGAACAGACAACCTTCAGAAAAGATCTTTTAGTTTTGTTTATGTTTTGTGTTTTGTATGTTTGTGTATTGTGTTTTTTGTAAAACTAACAAAATTTGTTTTTTATAAAAAAAAAAAAAAGAATCAATAAAACCTTGGAGGAATGTTAGATGAGAATAATTTAAACAAGCCAGAAAGAAATGAATATGATGACTATAAAATGGATAAATATAGAAAAGAAATGAAATTGAATAAGAGTAAAGAGAAATAATGAGAAATTTGCTGAAAGATATTTATGTGTCCATATGGAAATGGGATAAATTAGAATTATGTTGTATAAAAATAATGTTTTATTCGACTTGTAAAAATTTATAATGTTAAGAGGTTTTATGTATTTATGTATTTAATGGTTAATGATGTGTTGTTTTATCTTTAAAATTAATAAAATTTGTTTCAAAAAAAAAAATCTATCAGTAGCTTCTTGGTCAACCTGAGTGTTGTGGTCTGCCGGTGGCCTGCAGAGCTGGCAGCAGAGTCAGACAATGGGGAGAAACATGGGCCAGTCCTGGAGTCTGGGGAGGACTCGAATGAAGGATCTGTGTCCAACACAGAGATGGGGCCAGGGACTTCTGAGAGTTATGGGCTGACTCCAGAGCCTCCAGAACCGGACATCAGTGAGGCAGAGGAACAGGAGGAGCCTATTCCCAGTGTGTGCTTGTGCAGAGCTTCCAGAAGGCAAGAACAGTTAAGACAAAAGGGGTGACTTGGGAGTAAGGCTTGGAGATGATTGGCCCCTCCCATAAGACATAAAGGAGGAGTAAAGGGACATGAGCCTTTGCAGGAAGCAACTTTGTTCATTCTGGTCGGTTTAAACTCTGAAGTTCTGTGTTGACTTTGTGCTCCGTTTGGCCTTGTACAGTTAATTGGCAATTTAGTCATTGGCAGCATTTCAAGGGAGATAAAAGTGGATGTTTATCAGCCTTATCTCGAAAGACTGTGGCAGACTTCTCTTGGACTATTCATAAACTGTTTGGAACACAGAACACAGAAAGTAATTCCAAAAATAAAGAATTCATTCATGAGCAGAAATTTATTTAAGAGATTTATATGGCTGACCATCTTAAGTAACTCTGGGTGGCTTCTACAGTACTCCTATGACAAACAGACTGTACTGCTTGGTTTTTCCTGTCATTCGGTGGCTCTTTATTGTCGCATTTGGGGATTCCCTATGCAGAGTTTTGGGCGATTGTTATGAATATAAAGGAGCAAGGGGAGGAAAGGTCCAAGCTGAGCTCTGAAGCAAAAAAGAATTCTTCTTGACAGAAATCTTGACAGAAGGTACCAAGAGTTATTTTTGCATTGGTTATTCTTGCATTTGACAGCATGGATGTTTAGCATAGATAAAATGGAGCTGAAAATGACATAGAAGGAAGGGAAAGAAAATAAGTTTCAAAATTGAATTTCCTAGAGTACAGCCTTGAGCAAACTTCTGGAAAAATATGTTCACTCTCTTATTCCTGGTTCAGTGGATATACATGCTGTTTCTAATGATACAGCTGTTTGGAACCTGGGAATATATGCCAGACGTAGCTTAGCATTTACGCAAAATTGAAACACTTTGAAGCAGTTAAGGAAAACCAAAGAATCCCAGAGTGTATAGGAAAGCATAGGAGCCACTTAGTACTGTTTGCCAGAACACACTGCGAAAATTAGAAATGTAAGGAGGCTTATCTGGCCATTCATAAACTCAAAAAAAAATTAAATAAATAAAAATTCCCAGCAGGGTTATATCTTATTTATTATTTTATCTTATTTTCAAAATGTGGTTTTGAAAATAAAAAGATTTGTATTTATTACAACCCCCTCCCACCTCCTAAACAAAACAAAAAATCCACTACCCCATACATTTTGAAGATAGTATTTTGATGGAAAATGCCTCATTCCCATGGCTGGATAGTGTGTCACAATTCAGGCAATGGTGAAGGAACAATAGAAATAAGCAAAATCGACACAGTGACACAAGGGGTCAGTGGGGAGCCTTACTGAATGTTTTTGCTTCTTCTTAGTTCATGAAATGCAGAGCCAGAAAATAGGGAGAAAATTGCTCCTATAACTCCCTGCACATACACACATTTCTGGGCTGTTTGGAAATCCTGTTTCATTGCTAACTTAGCAAAGAAGGAAGATTTAATAAGTCTCAAAAGTTTCTTTATTGCCTAACTTTTTCCTTTTTCCTAAGGTTATGGTCAAACAAATTGACTTCTTCCAGAGAGACTGTAGCTTGGGAAATGCAATGCCCCCCCAAATTTTAAGCATGCTCAAATTTCTGAGAAGCAGGGTGTTTTTAATTCTTGACGTAATTATCATAAGCAGGGAAAAATTGGACAGGAAAGTGAGTCACTGAAGGATATAAAAAAACTACTGGACAACTTCAATAACTTCAGAAAATGCTTATCTTTGTATGCCATATGAAACCCTGGTTAAATCCTTTTTAAATGAAGTATCAATAGCCCTGTTAGTTTCTTAAAAGAAAATGGATATTTAATCTAGTGAGAATAAGAGACTTTCAAATCTGTCTGTACACTGCAAAGGGCTATGGGTCAATGGAAAAATATTAACCAGAATGATTTTTCTAGCCTTGTTTTTAATTTAGTATTCTGGTTGTTCTTTCACAAGTGAAATGGGGAATAAATCTGTTATATATGATTTCATTTACTTTACCTTTTCTTCAATTCCAGATTTGTTCTATACTATTTCTTCTTAACATCTCAGATGTGGTATAAGTATTTTCTTTGCAAATTTTTCTCCTGGTATTTTAATATTTTCATTTTGAGGTGCTTATTTTCCTAATCTACACTCCTGGTATATTTTCATTCTTTAAATTGGAAATTGAAAACTTTGTCCTATTATAAATATTGTTAATATGATATCTGGAACTTATAATTAAATGACTGAGGCTCAATTTTGCTTCACTGCTTTTTACCTTTCTTCCAATTGATTAAAAAAACCCTAGAGGGTTTTTTTTAGAGATAGTAATGATTCTTTCTTCTTTTCTCTATTTTTCCAACAGTGAAGAGACAGAAAAGAAATGAAAGAAGCATGGAGAAATCTTGTGAGAATAGAAAATGATAGCAATATGTGTCAAATATGATAAAGGAAAAAAGTGTATGGACCTACTTTATATCTGATAGAAGAAGATGCTCTCCATATTTTATGGCTAAGAAGTTGCTGAAGAACAATAGCCCTGTTATGAAATACTGCTATCTAATGAAGAGACAGAAAGATGATATATTGCTCATTTAACTTACTGAAAGAATGATAAATATCTTTAGCTTTAGTTCTTTTGCAGTACCTCTTCTATTGAACCTGTTGTTAAGCTAGCAGATGTAACTTTGGGGATACAGCAAGATGGCAGTGATTAATAGAGGGAACTAGAGCATACTTTCCATGGTAGATGTGGTGGGACTGATAGTCCCATTAAAAAGCCTATTTCTATGCCATTTAGTGCTTTATTGGTTGTAACCAACATTTTGAATTGGAATCAGAAGCCTATTGGGAAACAGTACAACTCACTGTGATGTTATATGAGCATATCAAGGGATTTTATCTTGTGCAAGAAGTCAGGAACCACATGAATATTGGTTTAATGCATGCTAACACGTTCTACAAGAATCTGAACTACTAATGGTCAAATCAAACTGGCAGTAGATAAGAGGGAATGGAATTCAAGGTGGGCTGGACGTAGATTTCTTGTGTGTTAACAGACTCGAGACTGATGATGCACTTAACCTTTCTCTTGGGCTCAGCCTGGTCATCTCCTTCAGATTCTCATATAATGTAACTGCTTGTACCACTGAATTTTGAATCAGCTGCCACTTCCAAATACATTGCATTGGCAGCCCCATCTAGACCACATTATGGTAAACCAAATGGTAGATGACTAAAGCATGAGTCACCATAATCAAGACCCCTTTTCATGGCTACCACCTGCTCTTTCAAGCACCAACCATGAGTCCAAGAAGACCCTCAAACTCATACCAGAGCTAACTGAGAAAATGGACCACCCCTCAAACTGAGTTAATGATAGCAGATCTCCAGATTGGGGGAGAGAACTTAAAACATTACAGCCACAGAGTTTTTCCACAGTTTAACTGAAATCTATTCTCCAGCACCAGATCTTCATAGTTTCCTGGCACTGAGAAAGGAGCTTAGCAGCACTGTCTGAGTAGCCCAAGGCAGAGTTGTGTAACTGTGTATCATCAGGTTGTCAACAAACACAATCAATGCTGCAGAGCCTATATGAACATATATTTACACACACCATTGTTAAAGCAAACAAGCTATATAAGAAACCTTGAAAATTGGTCTGTCTGGAATTTATTTGATTAACAAAGTAAATGTAGGAAGATTAAAATTTACCTTTATGCTTAGAATACTGGGCCACCTAGTTCAATTTTAATATGCTGATTTGGTAGCAGTTCTTCAGGTTTTCAATGAAAACACTTAAAGATTTAGAGATAGAGATAGCTACACTGGTGGTAAAATATCTGAAGGGGAAACTACCAAGCTCAGAGAATTCCAAGAACCTAATAGTTCAACTCAGAGCTACATAAATTCATCACAGTGGCAATCTGCCTCAGCATTTGCACTGTTTTCTAAAACAAATGATGGCATCAGTCTGCGTCGCTCAGTAATAAGTACTGGAATGACAAACTCCTAGACTCTGAAATGATTGAGAAAAAGTACAGACCTTAAGAACAAGACTATTTATACTGTTGTGAAGGACATCTGGTTAAAATTCCAACCAAAGAGATTTTCAAAGAGCACTAAATTAACTTTCTTCAGGTAGAACCAAAAGATGATGAAATAGCTTAGCACTTTGTCAAAATGTGAACTGATTGTCTGAATAGGGCAGCACATTTTTTTTTTCAAAATGCTTCTTGAAAGGACATGCATCATTTAAACTTTGTTTGGGCTCTGTGGTACATTTCCATGTTAAAGTTATTTTGAAAGGATCTTGCTTCACCGAGAAATTCGAAGGCAGTGAAGTCTACTCAGAACAACCCAAATAACTTATCATGGGGAGTAGGGAAGGGTTTATCAAAGTTAAACAAATATGCTAAAGAAATGTAATAAAATAAAAGTGAACTTATAATATTTCTGTCTCCTGATACTATAATTTAATTGGAGCTATATTTCACCTTGGCTATTGAAATCATCAATCAAAATTGCAAGCATAACCGACATTGTGAACCCTCATTTCTAAATTGGAACAAATGTAGAAAAATTATGCCCCTTTCCTGTCAGTTCTCATTTAGTATGAAACAGAATTGTTTTTGGAAATGTCATAAAAACAATACTTTTATTGAAAGAAGGAAAGGGAGAGAATCCTGGTATTTAGGTTTGGAGATCTGTGAAAGATCATGGTGTTATCATATATAATATGGTCTGCAGTCATCCTGTCTTCCCATATTTTAAACAAATCCTGAAGGGTAATATCATGAAATATTCCTATGATTTTTAGACCAGTAGTAACACCCTCTATTTATCAATATATATCAAGCACTATGAGAGAAATCTCAAAGAAATTCTCAAGCATTTCTGAAAATACAAAGAACCAGAATCCCTTTCGCTGAGGAAAAAAAATGCAAAGAATATTCTACCTCAACATTAAGCCCCCTTCGTTTCATTAATTTAAAATGATGAAAAAGGGAAGAATTTAAAAGGACCCCATGAAACAGCATCATTCCAAAGATTTGGATGAGTCCACTATGCCTTCCAAAAGATACTAAAAATCTGAGTATTTCAACAAACATTTCACCTGGCAAGTTAACAAGCTCTGCTAGTTGCTCTTTTGTTTGCTACATTTTGATGCTATCTGGGACTATTTTGACCCTGGATCTTGATTATTGATTGATTATTTTACTGTGGTTCAGTTTTAACCCTCTATCTGGCAACAATTGAGGTTTTCTTTTTATAAAAAAACAACAACTAGAAATTCTTCATTTGTCTTACAGTATAAAAAGAAGAATCCATGGCTTCAGTGATCCTTTATAGCATTCAACTTTGTAATATTACATTGCATCTATCAGCATTAAGATACTCAGAAATATTTCATCAAATAAACACATAATAACTTTCCACCTTAGTCAGCAAGTAGATATAAGCCTGTTTCTATTAAAATAATTGAGCCTCTGAGGGCACAGTTTTTCCAGTATTCTTTATGGGAATAACTAAACCCAGCCTTGTTATTTTCTGCATCCTCAATTATAGTTGGATTATAAAATGCTCACTGTGCCATGTTTATCAATGAGAAAAATCCATTCTTGTGAACAGAAACAGAGTCAAGGATGGAGCAAGAGAAATGAACAAATGAGCCCACAATTTTATCTTGTTTAGCCCTTCCAGCACTGATGAACATATTTACTTGCAGTCCTTTGGTGGCTTTCTTTCATTTCTTTACATTTTTGCTATTTCAGATATGTAGCATTAGGCTTTTCATTCACATTTCTGATCCTCCACCACTGTAATCTCAGCCTAACAGATGCCTTATATTACCAGTGCCATGGCCAGGGTTTGCCATTCTTCATACGGCTTTGCGTTGTTTTTGGTCATTGTTTAAGATTTGAGAGATGGGCGGGGGGGGGGCTCTGGTTCTAAGATGGTATGTCACAAGCAAGTGAAGATGCACTTGACTGCTTGATATTTGAATGCCAATGCAACTATAGCAACAGGACTGGGGAGAATTGAGTTTTATCTTTTTTCACAGACCAACAACCAACATGAAGGTTCAATAGCTCTTTACAAGGCTGTTTATTAAGAATTAAACCATAAAATGAGAAAAATAAATACATCAGCAGCAGTAACTCCCTATATTATTCCCTGGCTTTCACATACGGTTTAGACCAAAGATTCTAATGCATGGTGCTTTTCTGCTAGATTACATTACATAGAAATAAAATCATGATGATATGAATAATTATTTGTGGGAATAATATGATTTCTATGGAAAATTTGGAAGCTGTTTAAGAAAAAAAACTATATTTCAAATAAAGGACCATAAAATGATACTTTTCATCATTTCCACAACTCATGTGTTCCGACTGAATACTAGGGCTGTACAATCATTGGAAAGACAGGCTTTGCAAAGTTTGGTAGCACTAGATAATGGTTACATCACTGCTTGGAAGGTGATATGTGAAAAAAGCCATGGGGGACCAGGTCCAGAGACACTATCTCTGGCTATAAAGAAGATGGGATTGGGTGAATTGTATTTTCAGACATGCAAAATCATTGTTGGCCTTTCTTGGTTAACCTGATAGGAATTACAATCAGAGGAGCTAATTCGACTTTATATAAAGCAATATTGGTAGACTCTTGCAAGTACATTTCCTCCCTCATTTCTTTTACAGCATAGAATACTAGGGAGGGTCTCTTATGAGGTCTTGCCCCACTTACTATCCAGCTATTAACTATGGTATGTCTTATTTAGCTGTTCCCTTGACAGTGTTTATGGTCCCAGTCTTCCAAGATGTTTCCCATATACCATTGTACCAGCTGACTTTGTGGCTGCTACATAACTAGAACTCATAGTTTCCCAGTTCTAACCTGATGTCTTAACCAGTATATCTAACTGGCTCCAGAGGATGCTGCTAATCTAATAATGCCGGAAAGAAGGTTTCGTTCTCTCTGGGATGTTGTTTTCCTGTTTTGCAAAGCCCTTCTGTATCAGAGGTGTTATTCAGCCATCGATTTTGGACCAATTCTGGCGTACCGGTAGCGGAAATTTTGAGTAGTTCGGAGAACCGGGAAATACCACCTTTGGCTGGCCCCGCCCTCTGACCCCTGCCGTTCCCTGTCCTATATGACCTTGTTTTTCAGCTGATTTGCACGGCTGATTTGCTGGGCCTCAGCTGCTCACCAGCGCTGACACCAAGGGCGGCCTTTGAGTGCTGTGCATGTTCACAGCGCCTGTGTGAGTGTGAAGTGCTCTCTCATAGAACTGGTAGGAAAAGATTTGGAATCCCATCATTGTTCTGTATAAAATATTATGATGTACTTTCCTGCCACCTAGTAAAATGTTAAGAGCTATCGATGAAGATGGGGTGAAATTACAGTCGGTGAGATGAGATTACAATCCTGGGCTGTATAGACAATGAAAGATCTATCACATTTTTATGACAAGAGGTCATTCTATTACAGGGGTGTCAAACTCATGTTGTCACAGCAGTATCACATGGCCTATTTGGACTTTTTTTCCCCTTTGCTAAATCGGACCTGGGCGTGGCCAGTGAGTGATGCATCCGGTGAGCAGGCCACGAGTTTGACAGCCCTGTTCTATCAGAACCATGTCATTATCCAAACAGACATATGAAAAAGTGGTAGTTTTTTGACTAAAAATAGGCTCTTAGTTCTCTTCTTTTGTCATTCCTTCAGATTATATCTGGCTATTGCCCAACATCACTGGAGAAATTTTGAGTTAAACTATCCCTTCCTGAACCATCAGTTCTGTGAATATGAAATTGATTGGGTTGTTAGGGGGTGTCTAATCTCTACTCAATGATTTCTCTGAACTAGATATGCTGAAAAAACACAGGTCTCATTAAACAACCCATGATTAAGGGTCAGCAGCCAAAATAATCATACCTACAGCTACTTGGTTGGTCAATGTAGAAGTGGGCTACTGATATAACAAAGCCTTGTCAGTACCTTTTTGGCACAAAGATTCACGGAATATGAATATTAGACAAAGTAGAAAATAACTCTGATTTCTTCAAACTGCCACCTGTCTTCCAGAATTGTGGAAACTTCTGTAATTTCCTATAGAACTACCATTTCAAACAAAAAAGCTGTGGGTTTTTTTTTTTCACTAGTTCTAGAATGACTTTGCTACAACAGCAAATATTCTTTTCAAATATGAAAAAAATAAGAGATTTTTTTTAGTATTGAACTGACTTTATATGAAATTTTTATGCATTCCATGTACTGAGTGGATTTTTTTCCTTGAGTAATTAGACAAAGTGTTCAATTCCCCTGTGAAAAAAATTGCTTGCTAGCATGTTATTTTTCATTGCTGTCAAAGAGCACAAACTTCAATCTTCCATTTTGAATGTGATCCCAAATATTGATTATTAATCTTTCAGAAAATAAGAAGCACATCATTGACACAAATAGGTTTATAGCTCAGGGGATACCTTTTCAAGCCTGTTGATTGATAGACAGGCAGACAGACAGAAAAATATTTCAGAATACTAAATATAATAAAAATAGAATACTAAATGTAGATAAGTAGAATTTTCTGTACCTTAAGCAGTTAAAAGTGTACATACCATATCACACCTGTACGTGGATTCAATATAAAAATGCATAACTGAAATTGATTCTATATGGTTCTGACATATTAAGCCATTATTAAGATATGAAAAACCATAGATGTTGATCTCTAATTTGGGTGACTATAAATTATACTTAAGGGTAATCCTCGATTTACAGCAGTTCACTTAGTGACCGTTCGAAGTTCAGCAGCACTGAAAAAAGTGACATAATCATTTTTCACATTTACAATTGTTGTGGCATCCCCATGGTCACTTGATCAAAATCTGGATGTTTGTGATACATGTATTTATGATGATTGCGGTGTCCAAGGGTCATGTGATCAGGTTTTGCAACCTTCTGACAGGCAAAGTCAATGGGGAAGCCAGGTTAACTTAACAACTGTGTTACTAACTTAACTGCAGTGCTTCACTTAACAACTGTGGGAAGAAAGGTCATAAAATGGGGGCAAAACGCAATAACTATCCTGCTTAGCAACAGAAATTTTGGGTTCAATTATGATTGTAAGTCAAGGACTACCTGTATTTGATTAGAAGTGATATTTTTTAATGAAAAACAATGAACAATTGAATTGGGAAGCAGTTAAGACTTTAGCTTTAATCTTTCCATGAAAAAAAATCTGTCTTACTTTGTGGCGTTAGAATTATTAAGGGATAGTATGGAAATATAAAAACATTAATCATCATCATCATCGTCATAATTTTTAATGACCCCATAATAATCCCTTGCGGGGTGGAGTCTGAGTAACTGAATGGAGCTAGCAGAGTATTAATGGCCAGATGCCCTTCTTGTCACCAATGCGGAGTTTTGTTCAGCCGATATATTCTCATTGTGCCCAGAGAGAGAAATATCTGATTCTACTTAGGATCATAGCCCCCTGTATATATAAATAAATATAAAAAACATTGATGTCATCCTTTAAATCACCTTCTCTAAAATATGTCTCTAAAATATTTGGTTCTACTAATTTAAGGTTCCACAAAAAGGTTGGCTTCACTATAAGTACTCTATGTACTTCCCATTGTCACCTTACTGCAACAGGATTTAAAGCAGGGGTGTCCAACCTTGGCAACTTTAAGACTTGTGGACTTCAACTCCCAGAATTCCTCATCCAGCTTTCTGGCTGAGGAATTCTGGGAGTTGAAGTCCACAAGTCTTAAAGTTGCCAAGGTTGGACACCCCTGATTTAAAGCAATCTACCAAAGCCATTATACATTTTTTCCCCAAAGTAATTGCAACTCACCAGAGGTTTCATCAACCCTTTCGTCTACAATATGGTCCTTCTGATGAACCCATTCACTGTTGCATTTGAAGTAGATTTGAGTGGCTGGGCTGGCTTTACAGTAAAGGTTCACAGGCTTATTCTTGACGATGTAAGCTTCTTCAGGCTCAATGAGAAAATGAGGAAGAGGTTCTGGGGGATCAGAAGGAAATGTTTCTGGGAGCTCGTGAAAAAAATCATCATCTGTAGGAAAGAATGAAAACAGAACATTAAAGTACGGTTAAATAAAATCTAGTTTTGCTTTAATTTTTATTTTAAAAATAATAAAATGGTAAAAACATTGTGTTTGCCAGGAGAGAACTGCTCTGCCTATCTACAACGCATCTGGCAGGACTCAAGAAACATCTGGTAGGGCCTTATCATGGTACCCACTCTGGTAAAATCATCCCCTCAGAACCCTTCTACTAGAATCATAGAATCAAAGAACTAGAGATGGTTCGGTCAGGGCTTTGCTTCCAAAATTTTAGGATTCTCTGCCCGGTTGCTAGATAGCGTGGCCTAGTTGGCCTACTGAACCATGGCAGGAGAGGCATTTTTGCCCTCCATGGGCTCCGGAGGCTTTCGTTTAGCCTATGGAAGTATGAAAACAGCCTCCCCGGGCTCCTGTGGTTCCCTGGAAGCTGGAAATGAGAACTTCCGGAAGGCCTGTTTTTTGCTGTCCCTGAGCCTCCATGTGCACCCTGCATCGAAAATGGGCCATGTGGGGACTTCCTGGGTGGGGCAGGAGGGGCCAGCCAGGAGTGGGATTTGGCGGTTCTCCAAACTGTATAGAATCTTAGCTAGGGGCAAATCCCCAGAAGCCCACCCCTGGGTTGGATCAACAAGCTTGGGGAATGTGTAGCAGAACCCGCACAATTGTGTTTATTCGTTTATGGGTTCTTTTGGTTTTTTACTTCATCTGCAATCATGTTTGCATTCTTGTCATGTGTTTTCACATTGTGTTTTTAACTGTTGTTAGCCACTCAGAGTAATGAATATGAGATAGACACCCATATAAATTGAAACGAATAAATAAACCCCTATACAGTTGCACATATTCTTTTACTATCTCATATAATTTGCAGATTGCATAATTTGTAGACAGATTTCCATATGATAATCATGGACCATCAACTGTAATTGCAAAATTACAACTATATTTTCAAGTAGGTAGATTTAATTTGTCAACAGTATTTTTTTTTATAATTATTATTAACAATTCATGACTTTTTCAGAAGAGTTTTAGTTGCTTTGGTTAACCTTGGTAAATTCATCTAGAAGTATTTTATGTATCTTTCTGGATCAGTTGCATTTACTTGTAATTATTTCTTTAATAATGGTAAGAGTATTTTTATGACAATATATTAAGAATTAGGTCATGCCAGTTTATGACTACAGCAAGAGCTCATGAATTAAGATTACTTTATATATTTTTTTCTCACTGAAGGAACTAAATAAATGTTTTATTTAAATCTAGTGTCAAGGTCTTATGATTAGCGTTAATACATATGAATATTTAAAACTCCAGGAATAGCAGTACTCATAGAAAATGTCAAGAATCAAAATCACACTGTAGTAGTTACATATGAAAAGTTAAGATATAGCTTTCATTTGTGGGTGGAATATTAGTGAATCACCAAAGAATATTCCTCTAATTAAAAGTATGTATCAGAAATCAGTCCTACCATACATATTGTATAACAGTCTCTTCACCTAGAACCTTCTGCATGTATTGGGACTTCTAACTACTGGTTATCTCTTCTTGACTAGATTACTGCAACACACTTCATGTGGGGCTATCCTTGAAGAGTATTTAGAAACTACAAATAGTATAGAATGCAGGAGTACAGACAGTTCTGGATCCCTCTTGAGTGGCACATGTAACCTTGCTGTTACATGAGCTACACTGGTTGCCAATTGGCTTTCAGGTCCAATTCAAGATGTTGATAATTATCTCACAAGCCCTTTAGGATACGGGTTCAGGATCTCTGTGGGTCCATTTCATCTTGATGGGACTGGTCTACCCGCACTCATTCCAACAGAAGAGGCCTACTTCGGATTCTGTCTACCAAAGATTTTTCACTGGTAGAGCCTAGAGAAGAGACTTTTCTGTTGTGGCTCCTGCCCTCTGGATTGTTCTCCTACTGGGATCTGTTACTCCTGGCCTTCCAGTTCTGCCAGCTGGCCTCAGAGTCCAATAGGGACACAAAGTGCTGGGCTGGCTAAAAGGGTAGAAAAGACCACCTCCCATGTCGTCCACCCGCTTGGTTTTTAGCTTTCTATTTAATTCTACTAATTTCAACTTCTTTATATTTCTAACTTTTTATTATAATGTAAGCCACCAGAACTGCAATAGAGCAGAGGTGTCAAGCTCAAGGCCTGTGGGCCGGATACAGCCCATGGGTACTTAGATCTGACCCACAGGGCTGCCTGCATACAGTAACGGACTGGCCCTTGGTGCCTCTGCTAGAGAAAACGGAGCTTGGGAGGCCCAAACATGGCCCTTTCGAACTCCGTTTTCATTGGCAGAGGGTTGAAGGAAGCTGTCGCAGCCAAAACGGAGCTCAGGAACGGAGCTCAGTAGCACAGTAATCGGGCGACCATAGGCACCCCCAACAAGTATGTGGCCACCCACCCTGGCCACACACACCCGTCTCCCCTGAGGTCAAACACAACTCTAATGAGGCCCTCAATGAAATCAAGTTTGACACCCCTGCTGTAGATTGAGGTAGGTGACATAAACAACAAATAAAATAAATAATTTTCAGAATCTGGCTTCTTTAGATTCTCTATGACCTATTTTATAAAAGAGCTCTGTAAAACTCAGTTAGACTCAGACTGGGCTGTTGTTTCCTTACAGAAGTCAACAGTGGTGTCTGCAGGATCTTGCTTCATAAAGATTCAAGCAGTATTAAGGCATCATTTGTAATGTGCTTGGTGTTAAGGAGTAGATCTTCCATTGTAATGCCGCAGGTCTGGCTGCATCTGTTTGTTCCCCCCTGCTCTTCTGTTAACATCACTGAAAATCAAACTCAATCATTAAGAACATGCTGCTAACAGTATGAGTCATTTAATCAGGCAACTTCATGAAAACTAGAACACAACACATATTGCTGAGTGCTATTGTATAATTTTATTTTATTTTTTTGTAAATTTTATTTGAGTTTTCACAAAGAGAAAAAAAAAATACAAATAAAACATCTTTTTTGAAAGTAGCATAATCCCGGGTTACATTTCTTTGTACAGACACAAATTCAGGTTCATGCCCATTTTTATATTCTATTCCATATCTTATTACTATTTTTCATTTTCTGCATAGCTTCTCCCCTCTTTTAATTTTCTCAATTTTATTTTAATTATCTCATCTCAATTCAAATCATTGTATTTATATTTTTTGTCTGTCCTGTTTCAATTATCTATTATCTTTTCTCATTAAACAAAATTTCTCCTGTAGTTACTGATTGGAGTATGATGCCTTTATATCTTTTCCCTAAAGTTGTAACATTCAATATAATACATAACTTCCATTCGGATTCTGCTTGGTACATTCTTAAAATACACACTGTATTCTTAAAAAAAGAAAAAAAATTATAAATGTATATAATTAAAACAACATTCCATTCCAATTCAATTCTATCATTAATATTAATATTCATTAAAGTCTTAACATCTTTAACAATACTTTTCAATTAAATATCATACTTCTATGGGAACAATTATAAGCTTTTCATAGTTAATCCCCCCTTCACTTATATATTATAAAACATTAACTAATTAAAATATTCCCATTTCTTCTTAATTCAATGTTCTCATTTATTTTATTTCACTTATTTTATTAACAAACATTTCACTAAATTACACTATTTTATCCCTCATTTTAATCATACGTTGTTTCCAATTTTCTAAAGTTATTTCTATTACTAATATAACAATACAATCTTATGTACCTTTACAGAATCCCTTTTTCAGTTAGATTTTTACCCATTATCTCTAAATCGGTCCTGTTTCTCTATATCTTGCTCCGGTCCTTTGTAACTTCTTTTCCTTTCCTTCTTCCCTCTCTTCTTCTCTCTCCCCTTTTTACCCCCTTGTCTCTCTACCTCTCTTTCTCTCTTCTGTATTCCCCTTTTCTGTTGCTTTCCAGTATTATACTTATTTTTCGAATTATTTTTCTTTTATTTGGTTGTTTTTTTAAGTCTTAAATTCTCCATTTTCTTTCTCCCCTTTCCTTTTTCTTCCCCACATAAACTTGCTTGTTTATTAAAGATGGATTCTTCTTTGTCCCAGTCTTCTTGTTTTGCAGTCTTTTCTTATTGTTTCTCATAGTTCCAAATCTCCATTTCTAAGAATTGAAAAATGAAGCCAAAAGAAGCCTTCCCTTCTTGTGCATCTTCTTTGTACTTTTTAAGTTCCATTTTCAATTCATCCAGAAGTGGTGCCATTGTATAAATTTTTAAACAACCACCCGATTGATTTTAGTCATTCAAATATAATAACCAAGAATCCAAAGATCACCAAATAATCCAAATACACGCAAGCTGTTTCTTTTTTGCTCTTTTTTTTTCACTTTCTCTTCCTGGGGTTACTATTTAGTTGCAAAGTTTCAGTTAAAATGTATCTTCTAGAAGTCTTGTTGAAGTTTTACTGTAGCTTCTTTTTAATTCCAGGCAGTCTCCTCTCTCTTCCAGATCCTGGCCTTATTCTTTTTCTCTCCCTTCCTGCTTATGAAAAAGAAAAAATTTAATGTCCAGAAATCTTTATTATCCCTTTGGCATTTTGTTTTATTTTCAGCTTAATTGCCTATTGATGTCAAAGCAGATTTTTCCAATTTCTTATTTAAGTCTCTCAGTTGTCAGTATAGGGAAGGAGAGAGAAGAAGAAAAAAAGCCAAACCTTTCCCTTTTCACTTTCCTTCGCTGCTTCCGACTCTTCTTTGGGAGCGATGTTATTTTTTGTAAGTTTAAATTCCAGGGTACCTTAGTTGTTGCTTTTACAATTTAACCCGGTCAGCCAAAACTTTCACTTCTTATCTTCCTCCTGCACATTCGAGTTCTCCTTTGTGGTGGCCATTTCTGACCACCGCCTTCGGGAAAGGGAGTAATGGCCAGCTGAGGAGGAGAGATGTGGCTCTCCTCAACCCTGCTGGCGGTCTCACCCCTCTTCACCACCTCTATGGGGTGGCTTAGCCCCGAAACCAGCTGGCTCGGGGCGCTCCAGCAGTGAGCCCAGACAGAAACGCGCACGATCGAAGCCCTTCAAACCGCAAGTTCTGCTATTGTATAAATTTTAATAAAAGAAAATATTGTGCAGCTGTGTGTCTTTCTATGGATCTTTTACTTACATTACCTTCAGAATGCATAAAGTAGGGGTGTCAAACTCAAGGCCCTGGGACCAGATCTGGCCTGTAGGGTGCTTAGATCTGGCCCATGGAGCCACCCTGGCCCATGGGGCCTCTGCCAGAAAACCAGAACTCCGTTTTCACTGGCAGAGGGTTGCAAAATGCTGTCGCAGCCAAAAACAGCGCTCAGGAGCCCATTTTCACTGGCAGAGCGCTCAGTCCACCACAGGCACCCCAAATACAAGTGATGTTGACCTGGCCACATCCACCCCAGCCCCCTGACCATCCCCCCCCACAGTCAAACACAACCCTGATGCATCCCTCAATGAAATGAAGTTTGACACCCCTGGCATATAGTCTTCAATTTACAACCATTTGCTTAGTGATCTTTCAAAGGTACAACAGCATTGAAAAAAGTGACTTCTACATTTACGACCCTTGCGGCATCCCCGTGGTCACATGATCAAAATTCAGAAGCTTGGTAACTGGCATGTATTTATGACAGTTGCAGTGTTCCAGGGTCACGGTTACCATCTTTTGCAACTTTCTGACAAGCAAAGTCAATAGGAAAGCCAGATTCACTTAACAACTATGTTACTAACTTAACAACTGCAGTGATTCATTGAACAACTGTGGCAATAAGGATCATAAAATGGGGCAAGACTCACTTAACAACTGTTTTGTTTAGCAATGAAAATTTGGGCTCAATTATGGTCACATGTCGAGGACTACTTCTAAGTAACACATCAGCATTGGATGAAATCATAAGTGCTCCACTTTTCTAGATATACAAAAAATGAGCATGAGCTTTCAATTAAACATCATCCATTATGGCTGTATCCATAATAGGAGGAGAATCATTGACAAATAAATCTGAAGAGATCTGGTAGCATTTTTCTGATTAATAAATTTTATTCAAAAGCATAAGCTTTCTTAAGGTGACACAAGTTATGTCTGTCCCATCTAGGCATCTGATGAGTTCATGAAGTGAACTGTAGCTCATGAACATTTATGCATTTAAATATAATGTGCTTATGAGAAAACCTGCTATTGGAATCTTCCTGCTTTATTTATACTTGCATTTCAAGTCTGTATTCATTTGCTTGAAGCATTATGTGTGTATATGTTGTGCAGGATTTTATCCTTGGAAAAACAACTGATAACATGGAACCAAGGAAAGTCTTATTTCTGATGTAAGGACAGATTTTAACTTCTTCACTGCATGTCTTTCATTGCAAAGGAAGATTTACAGAAAGTTCTTTGGTAAATAGTTGAAAATGAGCAAGGGTTTAAGATAGTCCATTTATTCCCCATATCAAGACTCCTCCCCCCCCCAAAAATCAAATTTCTTCTTTTCTAAAACAAAAACACAGCAATTCATTGGAAGAGTTCATAGCTTCTCATTGATTTAAAAATATCTTGTCAATATGCAAAAGCTTTTGAAATACCCAGATGAGCCATTCTTATTGGTAAAAGGATGAGGGAACAGTCACTATTGACATATTTCTCAGTAAGAAGCTGATTGTCCTAAAGGCCTTATTCAATCTCTTCTTTTCTCTTTCTGAATCAGTTATTGTTATGTGCAGTGATGGACGCCAGCAATGATCAATAAAGCACCACAGAATATCAAACTAAAAATAATGCAGTAGGTTAGCTCTTCCCTTCGTGTCAGTTTTCATGAAGATTAAATGTCAGACAACTACCTTTCTTTGCTCTCGATATACATATATTTTCCACTGTCCAGAATTACAAAGGATATGAAAAGACTTCCTCACGGCACAGCTTTTGTAGAAAGACAGATAAAGAACAATCAACGATGGATGAAAGGGACTGGATAGATTGCTATCAGGGTATCTATCTTCATAGCTTCAGTTACACTATGTCTTTATTAGAAAAGTGTAAATTGAGAAGGTTGAGGTTTCACGAGCCTTCAGAGTTTCTCAAACTATAAGGAAAAATACAGATTGTTCCTTTCTAATTATAGATAGCCTATTTAACAGTTGATGCAGCATAAGCTATTGCTTTAAAGATGCTATTTTGCAATGCCATTGAGCCAAGCACCATTAAAAGAAAACCAAGGAAACAAGTAAGAAATATTGTTTTTTGTGTTATATATTTTGGTAGATTTTTTTAAAAAAAAATATTTTGAGTAAACATCACCAGGCTAGAGACCTGGAGATCGTGAGTTCTAGTCCCACCTTAGCCATAAAAGTCAGCTGACTTTGGGCCTGTCACTTTCTCTCAGCCCAACTCAATTCATAGGCCTGTTGTTGTGAGGAAAATAGAAGGAAGGGAGGAATATTAGGCATGTCCATCACATTATTATTTGTAAAAAATAATACAGGTGGGATTCAAATTAATGAATAAAATTAAACATCAAGGTAAACTTAATTTTTTCTGAATTAAGTCATCTTGATTTAAATAAATCAATCTTTTAGTTATTCTCTGCAAAGATAATGAATGGGATCCAGGCACAGTCTTACCAACAGAAGTCTTTAAAATCAGTACAATAATATGATGTCATTAACAAGTCTTATTCATTGTATTGGATCTCTTCTAATTATGATTAACTTTGGATTTATGCCATTTTAAGGCCTGATGTAGGACGGTCTCTTCATATGCCTAGGAGCATAGGTCAAATTTCTACCAGAAATTAGTAACCTCTCGTGAGTAGATCCAGACCACATCTGTTTCTTTTGGTAACCTAACAGCAAATCTGTAAAAGAGACAGATGTGTACATATGTAGACACATATGTTCTATAATTAAGCAAAAATGCAATTCTGGATCTTAACAACAGGAAAAAAAATGTGGTCATTTTCATTAATGGCTCCCAGCATACATATTATAATGATCAACATCCTATTAAAGCAAATCACAAAATTCTCTTTTAAAGATTTACAGTTTATCTGTTTCAAGCTGACTTATCAGGACCTTTGTGATATTGTTCAAATGATCCTTTAAAACACTTTTATTTTTTAAGTCAGTTGCTATATTGTGATCTGTTAGATTTGCCTGCTCACTGATATAACAGTTAGGAAATATATTCTGTATAACCAAAGCAGACAGTAGTGAATTAATTCAAATATTTCCATTTTAATACAAAATGTATGCTAGATCAACAATTCAGTTTGCATCTAATCATGTTCCAGAGAAGCAAAAAGAAAAATACTTGGTTGTCCAGTTTGTAGACTGTCATTATCATTTATCCACTATTGACCTCACTCCATTCCTAAGAGGTCTATAAGGGGCGTGCATAAGTGCACCATTGTGCCTACCATCCCTGTCCTATTGTCCCCATTTATTCTACCATTTATTTCCTGTATTCTTACTTATAAGGTTTATACTTATACCTCTTATCTTGTAAGCAATTGACAAATCAAATCAATAAATAAAATAAATTCAATAGCAGATTGCAAAATAATAGAGCTAGAACGGACTTTGGAGGTCTTCCAGTCCAATGCCCTGCTCAAGCAGGAGACCCTATACCATTGGAGGCAAATGAGCTGTCCAGTTTCTTCTTAGAGGTCTCAGTGTTGAAACACCTGCAATTTCTGAAGGCAAGTCATTCCACTGGTTAATTGTTCTCACTGTTAGGAAATTTCTCCTTGGTTCTAAGTTGCTTCTCTCCTTGATTAGTTTCCATCCATTGTTTTGCTTTGGAAAATAGGTTGAACCATTTCTTCCTTGTGGCATAATTATTTTGAGTAAACATCACCAGGCTAGAGACATGGAGAGCGTGAGTTATCTTGCCCTTTCAGTTTGCCATTGACGTGTTTTATTAATTTCCTTTCTCAAGTGATTTTTTTTTTCTTTTATTTTCCCAGCGACTTTCTGAGAAAATAACCATTCATTAATGGTTTCATTCATTAATGACTGCTCAAAGTTACAACAGCACTGATATTCATGATTTATGATGAGTCCATGAACTTATGACTGTCATAGCATTCCCACAGACATGCAATCAAAATTCAGGCACTTGGCAACCAGCATATATTTACAATGGTTTCAGCATCCTGGGGTCATGTGATCACAATTTGCAACCTTCCCAGGCAACTTCTGATAAGCAATGTCAATGAGGCATGATCACATAGCTCAACAACAATGTGATTCACTTAACAAATGCAGTGATTTGTTTAACAACTGTGGCAAACATGTGTAAAAGCAGGTGTGACTCACTTCATAACCACCTTGCTTAGCAACAGAAATTCTGGTTCCAATTATGGTTATATAAGTCAAGGACTACCTATATAACCTTGGTGTTTATTGGATATCTCTTACCAGACCCATCTCTATTGACTCCTTCTGATATTATCCAAGTACAGCCCAGTAATCACCTGGCAGGACTGATTTATCTTAATATGGGGAGAAAACAGGGGTGGGATTCTACCAGTTCTGTCCACTTCTGTAGAACCGGTTGCTCTAAAAAGCAGCAAACAGAGAGCATACATAGAACCGATTCTATGTCTGCTGCTGTTTTGGCCTACCCATCCGCCCGGGCTCTTACCTGACCTTTATTTCCTGCGTTTTCAACTGCAGCTACTTTGCGCAACACAGCTGTGGTTGAAAAAGCAGGAAAAAATGCTTTTTCAACTGCTATGCACCTGTGTGCAGTGCTGCTCAGCTGTCCAGACAGCTAGATGACGACGATATGCATGCGCGCACAAAATGTAAAATCACCAAACCGGTAGTTACACCGGTCGGATCCCACCCCTGGGAGAAAGCATGTCTGAATTGTAAAATTCACAGTTACAGGAACATTTCTTGATATACACTAGTTTATTTCAGCAAAGTAAGGAAAGGAAAGGAAACAAGAAAGTTTTTAATTGTTGTTCAATAAAATATATTTTTTTAAAAAAAGGGAAAGGAAGGGTGAAAGTAAGTAGGGCTGACATGATAGCTGTATTCCAATATCTCAGGAGTTATCACAAAGAAAAGGGAGTCAAGCTATTCTCCAAAGCACCTGAGGGCAGGACAAGAAGCAATGGGTGGAAACTAATCAAGGGGAGAAGAAAGGTAGAACTAAGGAGAAATTTTCTGACAGGTAGAACAATTAATCAGTGGAACAAAATTTGCCTCCATAAGTTGTAAATGCACCAACACCGGAAGTTTTTAAAAAGATGTTGGATAACCATTTGTCTGAAGTGGTGTAGGGTTTCCTTCATAAGCAGGGGATTGGACTAGAAGAGCTCCAAGGTCCCTTCCAATTCTGTTTTTCTAATTCTAAGGAAAAGAAAGGAATCAAAAGCAAGTGTGAGGATATCTTAAAGCGATGTTTGAAAACTGTATTGTTAAGGACAGAAATTGTATTCCCCCCCCCCCCGCAGATAAGAAAAACAACAATACCCTAACCTGTACTCCCTGTAACTATTGGCAGATTTTTGGTAATTTGTAGACTTTATAATTTTTCATTATTCTCCAAGATAATGGTGATGTGGAAAAAGAATATATAACAATGAAAAGATGATTGGATTTTGTCACATCCTAGGGGGGAAAAGAGTGTCAACAGAAAACTCCTGTTTCATCTCCTTCAGCATTTAAGGCTTCAATCCTATACATCTGCTACACACCACTAAGAAGTAATAGCCTCAGCCTTATCAAACTGATAGAATCAATGCTGGAAATTCGGTTTGGTTTTCTGACTTCCCAGATGTGATTAGATCTCCTGCAGCAAGAGCACAAAACATTATTTCTTTCTTTCTCTCCTAGGTAGCGGGCTATGTTTTAACAAGTCCTTTTCCTGCATATACCTCTGATAAAGAGGGGATAAAGAGAAATTAAGAGCTGGATATCTGCAAAGACAATTAAAATATACATTTGTATCTCATGGTTAATAGAGGATAATTTCATTCTACATTCCATGAAGTACAGAGCATTAATTGAATCTATTTGAAGCAGAATTTAGCCAGAAAACTAGTTTCATTATAACTGTTTGATAATACATGTGATTTTGTTTTTCCTTGCACTACAATTCAAAAAAATATTCTTAGCATTTCTCTCATCCTTTTGTCTCTTTCAAAGAAGAAGGAATTACTGATACAGACACACACACACACACACACACACACACACACACACAGACAGACACATAGTTTTTCAAACAGAATTTTTATTTCAGAATGACTCAAAAACATTTTAAATAATAATTCTGTTCACATTTGAATTCCAATCATTTAGTGAAACCTTCACAGTGCATTACAACAAAGGCAGCTGGAATTAACTGCATGTTTGGGAGCTGAGCTCAGTTTTTAAATGTTTTGATTAAATGCTCTTCTAGAAAAATATACCCCATTTTGCATGAAATTAACAACAGGTGTTATTTTGAACATATAATTCCATTAGGCGAAGATAATGCATTATGGTTGCTATGACGTCATCAAAAAAATAAAATCTTATGCTCTATCAAGATAGGGAAAGGTAATGTAGAAATTCTACACAGCAAATGATACCCTGCAAAGTAACATAGTCTGTATCTTTCTATCTTTTAGTCCTTTTTTTCTACAAAACAAACCTCTAATCATACCCCACAATTAACCCTATTGATGGCTGAGCAGAAATCTGAACCCAGACCTTTTTGCTCCTATTTCATTTATGTTTATCTGCTCTATCCTCTCCAACAGTTTAAATAATAGATCACTAGACAAAGGGTATGTGTGTGTGGAAATCCAGGTCAGTCACATCCACAGGATATTTAGCATCCATATCTAAGCTCAGAGTTTCTTTCTTTCTTTCCTTCCTTCACATGTTTGTGTAACATTGTGATTTGGATGGATGCCTTTTATCTATACCAGAAACTAAGTAGACAAATTAGTATACAAAAAAGGGAGCAAGCTTATTTTTTGAGGGCCCAGGATTCCATGGGACATTTTTGGAGGAGTTAAGAACTGCCAGTCAGGCTGGACACGTTACATCTGTGAACCAATCTGAATTTGGAGAAATCCCTCCTTTAAAAAAAATGTAGTATATCTAGACGAGGGGTGTCAAACTCAAGGCCTGGAGGCTGGATCTGGCCACCCTGGAAATAGTATAAAAGGAATTGGCAGAAGACTGCAGGAGGCCATCGTGGCTGAAAACTGAACTTTGGAGCCTGTTTTTGCTGGCAGAAACAGGTGCCCTGACATGAGTGACATCAAACTGGCCATGCCCTCTGGCCATACACATCCTTGGCCACCCAAGGTCAAACACAACACTGATGCAGCCCTGAATGAAATCGAATTTGACACCCCTGATCTAGACTGTAGCATATCACAGTCTATTTTTTTATTTTCTTATCTCTTGTTAGGACTGTTTTTGGTTTTCAGCAATCATTTTAAATCTGAATTCAGACTTGCAAACCAGAGAAGGGTGAATGGGTAGGTGGAAGATTTGTGGGTGGAAGTTTGCCTTTTTTGTGAGAATATGTATATTGTGCATTAACACACTTATTATGTTCCAGGTTTAATGGTTTAAAATCTAATGAGTGAATAAATTAAGACTTAACCCAGAGACAGATCAAACATTTTTTTTAGATGTAGTAGTCTATGTATGTTGGCAATGGATCCTTTATGAACAACCAAAATGACAACAAAATGCAACTTTTCAGGTTTTTTGGAACACTTTAACAGGAAACATGTCATTCTGCCTCCCACACCCACCCTAAGAGGAAGAGGAGGAAGCCATCCAAAATTCAGGGAGTTTGCACTTATTGTAGAAGTCATTTGGGTAAAATCAGAATCGAGAACAGTGACCATGTTAATCTATCTGTTTCTATCTAAAGGCCACAATGAGTAAAAATCAAGATGCAAAGTTGGCATAGTGAGAAGGGTGAAAAATGAATGGTTTAATTTTCCTTTCAACTTAAACAAATTGCAGAAGAGTTAATAGTTTCATCCAAGCAGCCTGCCATCAGTTTTCTGAATTACTGAATTTTTATGGCAAACTATATATTTTCAGAGATTTCAAAACAAAGAACCAGGATCAGATATAAAATAAATTCCAGTTCAGTTCATCACTGAAACCTATACACAACAATCTGGTCTATTAGTCAGCACTAAATTGACACTAAATGAATATTAATGGAATTCACTGTGTGTGTGTGGGAGAGTTGGAGCAATTGTGGACATGTAATGATTCTAGGGCTGAGTCCTTTCTTTACTCTACTCCCAGGCTCTGCCTTCTCTACTCCTACAGGGGAAGACACAGAAGGTTGTTAAGAGTAGTTTGCTTGAAGTCTACATAATGTAGATTGTTCAAATCTTCCACGGAAATTCTAAATTAGTTAAGTTTATTTATTACTATCATATGATTGGTACTTCTTTCAAAGGTATGAAAATATACTTGTTTTGTCCCATTACATGAAATTGATGAAACTAATCACATATTCACAGAAAATCACAATTTTAAACCCAGCAGAGATTATACTACCTGAGAGTTCTCAGAAAACAACAACTGAATGAAAAACTGCTGGTGACCTTCTACTGCTGCACCACAGAGAGCATCTTAACTTAGTGCACCTCTGTATGGTTTGCCAACTGCACAGTGGCAGATAAGACAGCACTCCAGAGGGTTAACCTCTTTGCCCAGAAGATCACTGGTTGCCCTCTCCCCTCTTTGGAAGAGCTTTATAGCTGCTGCTGCCTTAAGAAAGTTCAAAACATTTTAAAAGATCCATCTCACCCTGGGCACCCTTTTTTTTTGAACTATTACCATCTGGCAGATGGTACAGAATAATAAAACAAGGACAAATAGGCTGAAAAACAGCTTCTATCCCAGGGCAGTAGCTCTATTGAATTCTACTATATAATGCAGTGTTGGTGCGATATCAGGGGTTTTTGGTTCAATGTGTGGAGTGTGAAGGATGTGTGTTTGTGTTTATTTTCATGGTCATGATGTGCACTGAAGATGGTGTTTGATTTCATTCTATGAGATGCAACGACAATAAAGTAAACTAAACTAAACCCGTAACACATTTTTTTTAACTAACACATCAAAGCCTCTTTTTTTCACTTGCATGCAAGTGTTAATAATGACACAAAATTATATATACCTGACCAGCCAAGTTAATGTTGTGGACCACAGGTGTCAAACCCATGATGTCACATTGCCATCACATCACATACTATGACTTTTTCTCATTTGCGGAGCTGGGGCGGGCTACCCCTGTGTGGACAAATAAATGTATACTTTACAAAGGCTAATATAGAGTTTCCCCTCTTGGAACCAGAAAGCAATTTACCAAGCCAGGTGCTAAAGACACAAACTACTATTGAAAAAAAAAAAAAAACCCCTGAGAGAGTTGGTTCAGACTGTATTATATCTATCCTTGAAAATAAAACTTGCTAAATCCATTTAAGTTAAAGGAAAAGAGGTTATGGAAACCTCTTTCTAATTATAACCATGCTTTGAATAGTGATCATATTGTGCTGTCAATTTTTCTTTTCCTTTATTTAAATGTAAAAAGAACCCTCTTTTTTTCCAGAGAGAGAGAGAGAGAGAGAAATGCATGTTGAACTGAGTAGGTAATTGATCACTTCAGCATTTCTCATATAACAAAGCTCACAGTCTTTAGCTCACAATTGTTCAAAGTGAGAGCTTGGGGCACTTTATCTAATTAGCAAACTAACACTTATTGAATTAGATATGGTTTGTAATGGCAGTTTATGAGCAATTCAGTATCATTCATACCTCCTGCCTGCTTGAATAACTGAATATTGGATTTAGAGACTCAAGGAGGTGGCAAATAAATGTAGAGTGAGAAGAGAAGACCAGATGCGATTATTTCAAATTTTGCATAAAGCAAAAATGTTTTATTCCATTTGATATTGGCTCCCCAAAGCCTAAGCACTCTTTGCTTCTGAATCACCTGCAATGCAAGACATATTTTTTACTTTCAACTGCCATTAGTAGCCCTAATGGTTGACATGGGGTCATAGAATTATTGCAGCTCTAAGCAGCATCATTTCCTTCTCATTGTAAAGCTTCATTTTTCTTTGACACATTAGTCCTGAAACAGCTCCAGGCTCTTGACCTTCCTTTAACCTTGGTAACTAATTAAAGATGGACAAGACTTAGGTTACAATATTTTTTTTATAAACCTATTCATTCAAGCTCCCTTAAGGCACCCTTTGTCACTTAGAAAAAAAAATTCCTATATTTACATGAAGATGAAGGCTGATGTTAGCATGAGGAACAAATGGGAAGAGATAAGAGATGTAACTTTAATGGTAAACTATTGTCAAACTTCATAATAGCACTCCAGATGTCTTCTAGTTATATAGTTATAGTTATAGAAATATTAGCAGCAGTTTCTTAGGTTCCATAGTTTATATTTATCTTGGAAAATGATTTAGTTTATGTATCCTTACAGTTAGGAATAAGAACATTCCTCTTTAGCAGATATCTGGTTCATTCTGATAAAAGGAATATATTTTTAATCTTATAAATACCACTTTAAATAAACAAATATTCAACTAAAGTATATTTTTAAAAAGAATTATCCTGAGTATGTTAACCATTATATTCACCAAAGTATATAGGACATCTAGCTACTCTTTCAAACCTAATAATATCTATCTTAATACATACAATGGTGAAGATGCCTGCTTTTAGTGCTACAAATAATGGAACAAAAATAAGAAGCAAAAAAAGCTTTATAGAAATGATTAAGGATTAATTCTGTGCACTGAATTGAAAGAAATATTTTACTGAATATATTTAATCAGACATAGACAACAGCCATCAATTAAGGATGCTATCATTTGGGTAAGTGTGTGAGGTAAGAGGTTAGAATCAATTATTTCAAACATCCCCTAACAACTCCATAACATTCAGACGTCATGACACGATAGAGTTTGTATTTCTGAATTCTTTATAGAATTCAACTATTTTCTTATACAGATAGTCCTTAATTGACAACCACAACTGAGCCCAAAATTTATGTTGCTAAGTGAAAAATTTGTTAAGTTTTTTTTCCCCATGTTATGCATTTTCTTGTCACAATTGTTAACTGAATCATTGCAGTTGTTAAATTAGTAATCTGGTTATTAAACAAATCTGTTTTCCCCATTAACTATGCCTGTCAGGACCCCAGGACACAGCAACCGTCATAAATATGAGTCACTTGTCAAGCATCCAAATGTAAATCATGGGAATGCTGCAATGGTTATAAATGTGAAAAATTGTCATGAGCCACTTTTTTCAATACCGTTATAACTTTGAACAGTCATTAAATGAACTGTTGTAACTTGAGTAATACTGCCTGTATTTTCTGTAACATAACAAATAATGCACATTTTCTCTTTATTACAACCACTCACTCATAAACGTGCCATCCTTATATTCAAAGATTGCCAAACCATTACTTTATTTTTCAAGTCCTAATGGTACACATTTTTTTTGCCAAATACCTTTTGCCAAGTTTCAAAGAAACACAAATTATTCACTTTGTGACTGATTTATGTCCAACTTCATTACAAGTCCATTATCATTCTAAAGAGGAGGAGGGCATGAAAAACTCCATACTCCAAACTTTAAAATGGGTAGAAATAGGTAGGATGATCCTTAGAATGCTGAAATAGGTAGAATGATCCTTAAGCAACACTGTTTACTAGTAAAAATCAGAATAAACTCAAAATTAATCTCTGTTCAGAAATATGTAACAAAACTCATTAATTCATTGTAGCCCAAATACTGATTCCAAATTCAAGTAGTGCTATCATTGCATGCATGTTTGTTTATATATTTTCAAAGAAATTTAGGCTACAAAGGTAATTTTTAGAAAGATGTATGCCCTACTGAATTCACTGCCTTGGAAGCCCAGGGTTTCATTATTTCTTCCAAATGCTGATAGAAGTTTAAAGTGAAAGTCAGTTGAAGATTAAATAACACATTAATATTTGAATGTTCTTTCATAAAGGAAACAAAATCAAAATAACTTCTGGCAAACATTCTCCTACATAAGAAAATAATACACATTACTTGTCCATGTATAATTTATATAGGAAGAACTTTCATTTTGGATGTCCTATTTGAATATCTTCCTCCTCCTCCTCTACCTGAAAAGGTACAATTCACTTTGCAGATAACATTCTACTTGGAGAGTTATTAACAGAATAGAATAATAAGAGTTGGAAGGGACTTTGGAGGTCTTCTAGTCCAACCCCCTGCCTAGGCAGGAAACCCTACATCACTTCAGACAAACGGTTATCTAACAAAACTTCCAGTGTTGGAGCATTCACAATTTTTGGAGGCAAGTTGTCCCAGGGATTAATTGTTCTAACTATCAAGAAATTTCTCCTTAGTTCTAAGTTGCTTCTCTCCTTGATTCGTTTCCACCCATTGCTTCTTGTTCTGCCCTCAGGTGCTCTGGAGAATAGCTTGACTCCCTCTTCTGTGTGGCAACCTCTGAAATATTGGAACACTGCTGTCATGTCACACCTGGTCCTTCTTTTCATCTAAAGAATTATTTTCAGCCTGAAGTCAATCTTTGGTCGATTAAATATCCTAGTTTCAAAGGCAAGAACTGTAAAAAGAAAAATAGCCTATCAATAGCTTTACTGGGAAATTCGCATGATCACTGCCTTCCCTGTTCGTATTGTTATTTCAAAGCCAACTTATGTATAAATAAGACATTTTATGAAATCAATTTCTTATATTTGCTTGTTTTGGGGTGATAGGTTTAGTTTTGGACAATGTGTTAATGGCCTCCCCGAATCATCTAAAAAATTGCTTGTGATGATGATGATAATGTATAGCTACTCATCGTTTAGATTATAAAACAACAGAGTTGGAAGGGACCTTGGAGGTCATCTAATCCAACCCCCTGCTTGAGCAGGAGTGTCTATTCCAAATATTAGCCTCTACCTAGGATCAAACTCACAAGGTAGTCCTCAACTTACAACTATTCATTTAGTAACCATTCAAAGTTACAACAGCACTGAAAAAGAAAGTGACTTATGATGTTTTTTTCACACATATAACTGTTGCAGCATCCCCATGTGATCAACATTTGGATCATCTTTGGCAGCTGGTTCATATTTATGACGTTGCAGTGTCCTAAGATCACATGCTCACATTTGGGTCCTTCTGATAAGCAAAATCAATGGGGAAGCCAGATTCATGTAACAATCCTATTACTGATTTTACAACTGCAGGGATTAACTTATGTTCACTTAACTGAGCCGTGGTGGCACAATGGTTAGAATGTAGTACTGCAGGGTTAACTCACTGCTCATTCCAGGAGTTCAGTTCTGAGCATCTCAAGGTCAACTCAGGCTTCCATCCTTCCGAGGTCGGTAAAATGAGGACCCAGACTGTTGGGGACAATTTGCTTTGTAAAGTGCTGTTTTGGCTTGCCATTTGGATAGTGAGGAGGTTAGGGAGGACCATGGGCCAGTCCTGGAGTCTGGGAAGGCTCTGACAAGTGCCTTAGAGGCAGAGATGGGGCCAGGCCCATCTGGCAGTTATCAGCTGCCTTCTGAGGCAGAGATCAGTGGGGCAGAAGAACAGCTGGAGCCTGTTCCCAGTGTGCACATGCACAGAGCTGCCAGGAGAAGGGAACAGTTAAGGAACAAGGGTTGACTCAGGAGTAAGGGCACAGGTAGACAGTGAATGGCCGCTCCTATAGGGAATAAAGAGGAGTGAAAAGGGAGTGGGGTTTGCAGGAGAATGAATTGAATTAGTTCAATTCATTAGGGTGAGGATCTGTTCCTGACTTCTTGCCAAGTAAATTCTGCTACAGCTTGGCATTTGGAAGAAATTGGCCTGGCAACTCTCCAAGCCTGATAAAAGTCTGTAGTTGTGAAATCTCATGAAAGACTGTTTGCCGGGACTTTGCTGGAAAGGAATTCACTTTAACCCAAATAAAAGGGGTTTTATCGGGACGAGGAGTTTTGGGAAGCCTAGACCAGAACTGCTTAGAGAGTGCTGTAAAGCACTGTGAAGTGGTATATGCTATTGCTATTGTACTAGCTGTCAATGTAAACAAACTGGAAAAAAATGACAAAAGACTATTCTTCTACTATTAGAAGTAAACATGAATGTACAGGTAGTTTTAATATACCAATACAGTAGACGTATTTCCAAGATTGCATTACAGCTTTTTTAAGGATATATCTACATAGTCTTGTTTTTTCAGCTCATATATTTTATCTACAATAAGACATATCTTCATAGTTACTTTGCAGGTACACAGACTCAGCAAAATATTCAGCAATGTACCGGTGCACTGATATAAAAGCCCCATGTTTCTCCACTGTTTTAAACAGCAGTAGATTAATTTCAAGACTCACAATGGGGCAGTACAGTTCCATCTGCTCCTATAACTTACAGAAGCAATCTATAGCCACAAAGTTAAGAGTTCACAAAAAATGTCAGTATCTGGTTACATATTGCAATATTTTATTCCCTGCAGAAACTAATTCTATCAACACTTTCTTGCAAAATCTTGCTGATTCGCTATTCTTTCATTCCATTTCCCTTGCCATCCAATTGATTTAATTTAAAAGACTAGATCAGGAAAGGAACTTCTGAAATTTGGCTCCCTAGCTTCTCACTCTACTTTGCACTCCAGAGTTCAACTAAAGATCCTATCCAGTTTGATACCTTTATCCTTTTGTGACTGACATCGGAGCTAATAAAACAAGAAAAATGTTGAAAAAAGGAAAACATATTCTTGCTACATAAAAAAAAAAAAAACCATCACACAATTATTTAATTCTTTATACACATTAGAACAATATATTAGAAAAATACTGGCTCAAAATACAACCCATTCTTCTAGCCAAGTGTGACAAAACAAAGCCATAGTTTAAGAGATTGGCTTCTACTTGTTGCTTCTGTATTTTATGTCTGTGTGAATCGACTCATATGGCTTGAATGTTTTAGATCATGCAACAGAATCTTTTCCCAGCATATGCCAAGAATTCATTATATCAGTTACAATGGGGGACCTTTTTGATTCCATGGATTGGCGGTGGATGGTTTTGGTTGCCAGGGTGGGGGGATGTTTTTATGCAGTCGTGGGATTTAAGTTTTTTTTATTACCGGTTCTGTGGGCGTGGCTTGGTGGACATGGCAGGGGAAGGATACTGTAAAATTTCCAGTCAGAGTTGGTATTTGCCAGTTCCCCAAACCACTCAAAATTTCCTCTACCGGTTCTCCAGAACCGGCCAGATCCCAATAGATTTCTGCCTGGTCTGTGGCTTGGGAATCCCTGAGTTATATGATAGCAGTAGCAATAGCCATAGCACTTAGACTTATATACTGCTTCACAGTGCCTTACAATCCTCTCTAAGTGGTTTACAGAGTCAGCATATTTCCCCCAACAACCTGGGTCCTTATTTTAGCAACCTCAGAAGGATAGAAGGCTCAGTCAACCTTGAGCCAGTGAGATTTGAAGTAGCCTGCAGTACATTCTAACCACTGTGCCATGTAGATAAGATCCAGTTAAGATTGTCTTTTAATTATCTTATTCCAATATATGTATTAATTTTGCAAAGATTAATATTTAGCACTCAGCTAAACTGGGTTCAGATGGAATTATGCAAAAATAACTATCCACAGCATTACAATTTCCTTTTGTGATATAACTAGGCTATATAAGTCTTGCCTAGCACAAGTTTTAAACATGAACATTTATGCATCATACAGGTAATTTTTGGCTTCATAGTGACTGAATCTATGTATACATCATATTCAATACATTCTAATCTAATAAGAGCCAATGTGATATCATGATTAAGACACTAGATTGGTTCTAGTCAACCCTCTGCCGTGGAATCTCAGTGGATAACTTTGGATTATTCTGTCTTTCTTCTCTTAATCCAAATTATTAATGGGGGGAAATAAAGAGACAGTGCTACATATGATGTCTTGAGTTCTTTAGTGAAAGATTAAATATAAAAAATAACAAATAAATCATAAATTCTGCACTTTTCCAAAATCAGAATTAATAGCAACTAAGGTAAACAGATCAGTGATTTAAATGGAAAATAATTAATCTGTGCACATGTCTCTAACAAGCTGATAGTACGCTGTTCTGTTTCTAAAATAAAGAAGTACAGAGTTATGCTTCTTGTGGGACAATAAGAATGATGGGTTACATGTGTGCCTTTTAAAACAAAGGAACTACTCCTCCCAAGATAATTTCCAGGTTGTAAAAATTATGAATTGGTCCAAAATTCTGATGCAGTGGGGAGGTAGATTTGGAAGTTGCATGCAGAATTCTTTATACAGAAGATTAACAGATTATCAGAGTTGGAAGAGATCTTGTAGGTCAAGTCGTCCAACCACTCTCACTGCCCAAGCAGGAGACCCTACACCATTTCTGACACATGGCAGTCCAATCTCTTCTTGAAAGCTTCCAGGGATGAAGCTCCCACAACATCCAAAGGCAAGCTGTTCCATTGGTTGATTGTTCTCACAATCAGAAAATTTCTCTTTATTTCCAGGTTGAATCTCTTTGATCAGCTTCCCTCCATTATTCCTTGACTGGCCTTCAGGTGCCTTGGAAAATAGCTTGACCCCCTCCTCTCTGTGGCAGCCCCTCAAATACTGGAACACTGCTATCATGTCTCCCCTGGTGAGGGGACCCTATATATTAATGTATATGTAAATAAATGCACAGCTATATACAAAGGATTCTACAGGATCATCTAATACTGAGATTAATATTATATTTCCATATTAATAACTTGCTCTGAAGAGATAGTATCCATAAACAAACCCCCACTGAGCCACATGTTAGTAGAAATATCACTGAAATATATGAACTCACAGAAAGAACCAGGGTGACAGGAAGAAAATTAACTTACCATCCTTTTTCATATTGCTAGTTGTTATTGTTGCTTTAATGTGCCTGGCTACTTTACTGTGAGATTGTTCAAACAGCCCCACAATTTAAACATGAAATGGCATGCATCACATGATACTGTTGGTTCATAGTTTGATCTTAACTAGCTAATACAGTTAGCTGATTTGCTAAGCACTATGGTTTCAGAACTATCATTTGTGTTTTGAATACTTTCTCTCTCTCTCTCTGTTTCTCTTTCTTCTAATGGGGAAGAATACAAAAATTAAATTTAAGCAGCTTGCTCCTCCAGATCATATAAAAGAAAACAGTTTTCAAGTGCAGCAAGGTTTCTGGCTCATTTATCCTTTTCATCTAAGGTACCCAAAAAACCCCTATGAACATAATATTCTACCACTGTGCTCTATAAGACATGGCTCACAAATTATATATTTTCTATTGGGAAATATTTGCAATTACTTTCTATATAGGTGATTTCTAAATCCTTTCACTAACTTATCTACAAGAGCAAATCAGCTGATATGAAAACCTGGAATATGCACTAATTAATGTAGCCTGTATTTCACAACTTGCAAGAAAGTTCTCATCTGTAGGAATGCACTGAAGCATACACAAATGTAAAATTATGCGCCCTTCTTTTTCTAATTTCTAAGTGTTTATTAATTAGGAGAGAATAATAATAAGTCATTAATGCATAACTACTCTGAATTCATTAATGACATATTTCTGATCTGTTTTCCATCAAAAAATATGTGTTTCTATTTTAATAGATATTGTACCCAGAGTTATTCTATGTCACCAGTGCGTAGACTGAAGACTAGGCTAAAACTGATTGGAATTATAATGATATGGATTTATCCAAACGTCAGTTATCTGCACAGATTCTATAATGTTAAAATGAAAAGTTGATGCTAAGCCTCAGCATATCAGCATAAAATTTCATTGGGTAGCATGATCTAATTTTAGCCCATGTAGTTCTGGGATCAGAGTCTAGCCCCAACATTCAATCAATAACCTTTTTCAAATAGTCCTTTGATTAGTCGCAAGCACCTAATCTAAGCAGTATAAATATAAGGTCAGCATAGCCGGGCTCATTCAGCAGATCTGTATTCTGCAATATAATAGAGTAAGGCGATGTTATGCTATGTGTCAGCAAATATATGGAGAAAGGTTTGGAGTATTAATTCTAAATCACTCAAACAAAATATATTTACATCTAATGGTTTGTTTTGTTTTGTTTTTTACTTGATGTGATGTCATAAATACAAGTTTGTAATACCACAAGTAAATTAATACCCAAAGGGTATCACTAAATGTCTATGGAGATTCTCGGTCATCCAGGTCATGGTTGTCCTAGAGATGCTCTTTTCAAGAGGCAAGTGGACTTTCTGGTTTTTCTTTGAAAATGTTTCACTTCCTCATAATGCCTAGCCTGGATTTCTGAACTGGATAATTTCTGTTCTGTCTTCAATGTTCCTTTACATCATTCAAGTTAGAAAGATCAACCTTTTTCCTGAAATTACTCATGTTTTAGAATCTCATTCACTGCCAATATTGAGATTTAAAGACAGCCTCAGAAAAAGATTTAGAGAATGGTTCTGAGAAAGAAATTTTTGGTGGTGCCCCTCACCATTTTATGAAGGTGTGAAAGCTTGCCCAATGGCTCCACTCACCTATGATTGTCAGAACAAGGCCCTTGTTTCTTCAAGGGATGCTAGGCCTTTCAAATATTTTTCATCTACCTGAGAGAGGGGTTGTGGTTTTGCATTTGATGAAATGTTATTGTGTTATATTTCTAAGTGCTTATTTTATACTTGTAGTTCTATATTACAATGATTTACTGTTTTCTTTTGTTTTATTATTGCATTTTAACTGTTATGTAATGCCTAGTTTATGAGCCATTTAATAAATGTAATAAATGAATACATCATTTAAGTGACTGATTAAAGGAGAAAACAGCTAGCAACATAGACACATATTCTAGTTTATGAAATGCCAAAAGTGTCAGATGTTTTTGTTCACTTTAATAGGGATAAATGGGCTCATATTCTAATGCTTCAGTTTGAGTGGTTCTATTTAGAGCCTTAGACATACCCTCTTTTAACATTAAAAAGTGATCAGAATATAAGGATAATAAAATTGCCTAACAGTAGATTTAGAAATCTAATTTAATTATGGTAATTGATAATACTTTATAACAGTATAGAGAAAATAATAAGGAAAGAGAGGAATAAGGTGCTTGCAAGGATTAAAATAACATCTATTGAAACAGATCTATCAGCATGGCTACAGTACAACATGGTGCAGAGGTGGTATTCGGCAGGTTCTGACCAGTTGTGGAGAATCGGTAGCAGCAATTTTGAGTAGTTTGGAGAACCAGCAAATAGCACCTCTGACTCGCCCCGCCCTCATCTTTTCTCTGCCTCCCTAATCCCAGTTCATTGGCTGGATCTTCTTTTGTTGCCCTGCACACATAGAGCTGGAAAGCAGGTTAGTGGGGACTGGGAGGGAATGGAGATTTAACAGTATCCTTCTCCTGCCACACCCACCAAGCCACACCCACAGAACCAGTAATAATCTTTTTTGAATCTCACTACTGGGATGGTGATTACAGAAGAACTGGATATTGAAACTGGGTTACCCCCCTCCCCCACAAAATAGCAAGAATGGAAAATGTAATGATCAAGACTACTGGCTTTACTGTATCTATGATGATCAATTGTGATCATCCTAGCCAACTTCTGGCAAGCAAAGCTAGATTCATTCAATGACCCCGCCCCCTCCGATTCACTTAACAACTGTAGTCATTCATTTAAAAACTGGCAAAAATGTCATAAAATTGAGTATGACTCACTGAACAATCATTTTTCCTAATAACAAAAATTCCAGTTTTGTGCTACTTTTGGGAAAGATTTGTAACTTCATTAAATATCTTGAATTTATCAGGAATTGGCTATGTAAGCATTTAAGCAGAAACACAAAAAGAGAGATGTATCATCAGCACCAGTATCTGGAGGAATACAAGGTCTTCATCCCAGCAGCTTATCTATCTATCTATCTATCTATCTATCTATCTATCTATCTATCTATCTATCTATCTATCTATCTATCTAATAATTTAATGGAATGTATATATTAAAGCAAAATACCACTCACTCAGCTTCATGAAATCTCTAGAACCGTAAAGCCTACAAACTTGAAATTTGGCACATATGTTCCTCTTGGCTTCTAGGTGCTTGCTAAGAAAGGATTTTTCAAAATGACCATCAGAGCATTAGTATTTCATATATTATTATTAACACACTCTGATGCTATGGTGCTCTACTCCCCCCACTTGCCTCACATTCCATTTCCTTAGTAACTTCGTAGCCATTTTCACCACTCAGGTGACCAGAGGACATAGACAAACCTCCAAGTTGTCTCAACAACTCTCTAAAAGGATGAAAGAATGGAATGGAGAAAGGAAAGGAAAGGAAGGGAAGGGAAAGGAAGAAAAGGAAAGGAAGGCATAAAGAGAAAGAAGGAAAGGAGAGGAAAGGAAAGGAAAGGAAAGGAAAGGAAAGGAAAGGAAAGGAAAGGAAAGGAAAGGAAAGGAGAGGAAAGGAGAGGAGAGGAGAGGAGAGGAAAGGAAAGGAAAGGAAAGGAAATGAGGAAAGAAGGAAAGCCTGGGCCCCTGCTTAGCCCAACAACATAGTTTGGTCGCAAAGCATGGGTATCCAGCTAGTACATTCATATTCTTTTGTTTTAAACTAGGGGTGTCAAACTCAATTTCATTGAGGGCCGCATCAGAGTTGTGTTTGACCTTGGAGGGCTGCGGTGGGCATGGCCAGGGTGGGCGTGGGCATTCCCCATGTCGGGGGCACCTGTGGGCACATGACTACTCTGCCAGCAAAAAATGAGCTCACGAGCTCTGTTTTTGTCTGTGATGGCCTCCTGAAACCTCTGCCAGTGAAAATGGAGCTTCATTTTCTCTAGCAGAAGCACCATGGGCTGGTCCTTCGCTGTTTCCAGGGCAGACCGATAGGCCAGAGCATTCCATGGGCCAGATCTGGCCTGCGGGCCTTGAGTCTGACACCCCTGTTTTGAACTATGAAGAGTAAGACCTGCTCAAAGTTCCTTTAGCAGGGAAAAGCTTTTTCCTGATCATTTCAAACTTCATTGACTTATGCACACAGTCACATTTATTCACACTACCATCTACTTAATCAAAGAATTTTATCTTGATCCATTACTTGGTAGGTTACTTCCTAGCAGCAGCAGGGATACATAACTGTATCAGATTCTACACTGACAATGCTTGTTCGCCAATGCTAATTTCTCGGAGCTCACTAGAAAAATTGCTATCGATTCCTTTCATTAGGCAACAATTGACCCTGCTCCACTGGAGCATTAGGGAGACCAAATTATCTAAATGCACCCATAGATCAAACTTTGACGGTGAAGATGCAATAGGCATGCCACAAGGTATGGTTTATTTAATCCAATATTAAAAATTTTATTGGATACATTATCTAAAGTAAATTGCTTAATATACTGTATTTAGATGAAAGACTACTGCTACAAATTCTGCTAGAAGGAGTATCCTTGAAAATTATTTCTAAGAAACAAAGAACAATAAGTATAAGGGTTATTTTAATAAATTCTCTTTTTTAAAATAATGCATAATTGTTTATATAACCAAATATAATTGTTTATATAACTAACTCTCTGTACCACCTTACTCTCAGTGACAGAGAGTCACTGCAAGTAAGGTGTTAGGGAGAGTTAGTTAAATAAATTATTATTATTAAATAATAATAATAACTATGACAAATGTTTTTGTGTTTTACTAAGTCATATATTTAAATATACAATAGCTGTTATTGCTATTAGGGATATTCCATTATTGAGATTTTAGTAAGCTCAATAAATTGGGAAGGTTTTTGTTCTCTGAAGTTATCTGGTGAATTTTTTTAAATGGAATAATTTTTTAAAATATTCTTCTTGATAAAAGTAAAATTATTCCATGTGAAACAATGTAGGGATATGCCAAAAAAATAATTTGCTTTCCAAGAAGAAAAGAAGAGATTTTTGGTGTAATGTCGGGGAAAAGTTCCTGAATTTAAGAGTAAAAGTGTAAAAGTTCTTCTTTAAATGTACAATAATTTCTGCTGTAATTCACAGTTTTTCTGACTTCCCATCTTCTTATAAGCTCCAAATATCATAAGGGAACTCCTTCCATTAATATTGTGCCTTCTGCTCCCAAGGCTGGAAAACAGCTTTGGGCTTTAGGGTCACCAAGGTGGAAATTTAATATCTTTAATTCTGAATATGGTGGCACTCTCCCAGATAGGGTCTTTGAACAATCAAGGGGCATTCCCTTGATAAGAAAGTAGCAATTGTGGCTAGGAAGACTTAAGCACAACTTTGGGTTATGTACCATTTTGTCCACTTCTGAACCAGAAAACCCTACACTCAGTCACTCATGCTCTAGTAGCCTTCCGTATTGATTAGTGTAGCACACTCAACCTTGTAAGCACATTCAACTGTCCTGTTTCAGCTGATACAAATATGTTCAGCACATGTTACACCTATGCTGTGTGTGTTACATAGGTTATGAGTGTGTTTCATGCCCTCCTGCAGCTCTCTGCCAGCTGAAAAATGGGCCAAAAGCTGGATGGAAAACAGGCCGAGAACAGCCAAAAAATGGTCTCAAAGCAACCCAAAAACAGACTGAAAAAAAGGCTAAAAACAGCCATATACGTGCTGAAAATGGGCCACGTAGGCCGTCTGCCAGTTCCCACTCCACTCCGGCCCCACAGAGAGAACTACAATGCTGATCCAGCCCTCAAAGAAATGCAGTTTAACACCCCTGCTCCAGAGTATACTTCTTGTCTGGACTAGCACACAAGACTGACAGTGTTTCAGAAAAGTTTCAGGAATTAGTGAATGGTTGATTCTCACAGTGGCTGTTCTTAATTATGAGTGATATTTCTATTAGTGCAGTTACTGTTATGACTTGTTCTTGTAACATTGTATCATTTACTGTTATACCTATCATGCTTCATACACTCCAATTGGAGTATTTGAAGGTTGGTATAATTTGTGACTGAAATTAAATAAGTAAACATAAGACAGAGGTAAAGAAATATCTAAATTGTATTTACTTTTTCTAACACATGTGCCTTCTCCAGCAATAACTCAGCAATCTAAAAATGGAAATCTATATTTATTAGCAGCCTACATTATTAGCAACATTTGGATAATTATAAGAATTTTTTGGCATACCAACAGTAACTTTTTCCTATGGGTATGAACAATCCATCAAACCTTGCATTTTCTCCTCTCGTCCAATTTACAATTTCAGAACAAGCCATAATATTATGCATTATTTTAATAAGTTAATATCCTGGCTTTTTATTCACCTATCTATTGTTTCCTCATATAAAAACTTCTTTAGCTGTTCCTTCTCAACAGGAGCAAAGTGGCTATATGCACAGTCAGCATAATTTGGATTATTAACTAGTTAATAAAAGAAATTCTTTTGAATTCGAGCTAAGTAGGAGATAAAATAATTGCTATCTCTACACCACAGCGATTTTATAACCACATAAAAAGGGGAAGGACAGTGGGAAGGAAGGTAAGATGAAGGTAAATTTTGTTCTATGGGGTGTGTGAATTTATTCAGTAAATTTTTGGCTTATTCTTAAATTGATGACTCATGCTGACAATCAACCTGGGAACTGTTGCTTGTGAAAACTTTCTATATAAAAATTGAGCCTACAATCTGTATTTGTATACATAAACTGGCATCTATCCAGAATAACAGAATCACAGAGTTGGAATCTAATTCAAACTTCTGCTCAAGCAAAAAAAAAAACAAAACATTTCAGACAAATGGCTGTCCAATCTCCTTTAAAATCTCTAGTATTGGAGCATCCACAACTTCTGGAGGCATCATTCCACTGATGGTTCTCCCTGTTGGGAAATTTCTGTATAGTTCTAGGTTGCTTTTTTCCTTAATTAGTTTCCACCCATTGCTTCTTGTCTTGCCTTCAGCTGCTTTGGAGAATAGGTTGGCCCCCCTCTTCTTTGTGTCAACCCTTGAGATATTGGAACACTGCTATCATGTCACCCCTAGTCCTTCTTTTCACCAAGCTAGACACACCCAATTCCTACAACTGTTCTTCATTTATTTTATCCTCCAGTTCCTTCATCATTTTTGTTGCTCCTCTGCACTCTTTCTAGAGTCTCAACATCTTTTTAAAAAATATTGCAATGACAAAAACTGGATGCCATGTTACAAGTGTGGTCTTACCAAGGCACTATAAAATGGTATTAACATTTCATCCAATGCAATTATCCATATTGATGAATTAAGGCTTTCTGTTGAGGGATCTGCACACACTATTGAAAACAAAATAGAAACAAAACCATTGTATTAATATTCTTTGTAAAATTATCATCACACCTGGGAGCTGGATGATAGGAATATATATATTATATGAGACATTTAACTATGTCAAGCATGCTTATCTGTTTTGCCTCTGTGGCTGCCTGTTATGTATATGAAGACTATCTAAATGGGGAAAAATCTAGGAAGTAAATATGCATGCATATTCATGCACACAAACATATAATCTTATGTTCAAAGCTCCATTTGGGGGGGGGGGACCTGACCTTATTCAATTTGCTGAGAAAATATTTTTTCGCTGTGAATGCAGTTCACATGCCTTTATAGTAGAAGTGCTAGAACTTCCAGCACTAAATTAACCACTCTGTGGCTAATTAAGTGTAAATGCTACATCATCAATTCTGCAGTAGATCTAATGAAAAAGCAAGGCTAAATTGTTACCCAGAGTGATGTAAAAGGTCATATTGCTACAACCACACCTTCTTGTTGCTTTACTCTCCCTTTTTCCATTCTTTAAAAGGATCTTTTTAATAGAAGCCATAACTACCAGTAGTTTCCACAGTAATCCCTCCAAAACATGGTGGCTTAAAATGTGTGTGAAATCAGCGTGTACTCCGGCCTTCAGAATTCTTAACAGATTCCATGTTGGCAAGTCAATTCTGGCAGATTAAACCTATATATTCAAAGGGCACCCAAATTGGCTACAAATGGTTGCCATAACAGAGGAATAGAGAGCTTTTGAAGGGTTAAGGACATCCCTGAGATTCAGAATCTGCTGGAAAAGATTCAGTAGAGAATAGAATAGAAAAACAGAGTTGGAAGGGACTTGGAGGTCCTCTAGTCCAACCTCGTTATTAGGCAGGAAACCCTACACCATTTCAGACAAATGGTTATCCAATCTCTTCTTAAAAACCTCCAGTTGGAGCATTCACAACCTCTGGAGGCAAGTTATTTCACTGATTAATTGTTCTGTCAGGAAATGTATTCTTAATTCTAGGTTGCTTCTCTCCTTGATTAGTTTCCATCCATTGCTTCTTGTCCTGCCCTCAGGTGCTTTGGAGAATAGCTTGACTCCCTCCTCTTTGTGGCAGCTGAAAAGATCTATGCCTTATAACAGGTTAGGGAACTATAGGCCTACAGTCCATAAAGGAAATTTGAGTAATTGAATAGACCTTCCTACTATACTTGTCTCATTTTTAGCACTGCTAGTATCACAGTTTATTTTACCCTACCCAGCTCTTTGAGTTTCCCTGCTTTAAGAATAAAATTAGATGACACAGGATGGCAAAAGAGTTCAAAGGCTACAGGTAATGCTCAATTTACAGCCATTCATTTAGTGACTGTTTGAAGCAGAGATGGTATTCAACAGGTTCTGACCAGTTCTGGAGAACCGGAAGCTGAATATTTGAGTAGTTTGGAGAACCAGCAAATACCACCTCTGACTGGAGATTTTACAATAGCCTTCCCCTGCCACGTCCACCAAGTCACACACACAGAACCGGTAGTAAAAGAAATTGAATCCCACCAAGTAACAATTGCAATGAAAAAAGTGACTTACAACTAGTACAATTAGCATATATTTATGATGGTTGTGGTGTCTTGGGATGTGTGATTGCCATTTATGATCTTCCCATCTGGCTTCCAACAAGTCAATGGAGGAAGCTTGATTCCCTTAACCGTCATATTATTAACATCTTCAAGGATTTGCTTTACAATCATGGCAAAAAAAGGTGTGACTCAACAAGTGCCTTGCTTAACAACATAAATTTGGGTCAACCAACACACCCTGCAGGGATCTAACTGTGTTACTGGTTCGAATGTATTTTTGATTTTAAAAACAATTCTCAACCCAATGTGTATTTGACAAACATAATATACAATCTTTGCTCCCAGTCTATTAAATGGAGATCATTAGTTTCAGCTGGGCAGTACATTTCCCTGTTAGAGTAGATCTCAGCAATTGGATTGTGAATGAATAATTAGCTATTGCTTTTTATGGCCTCAGGTTAATGCCAGGTAATGTTTTGAAACAGCCCCAAATCCTCCCTTTCCTTATGAAGAATTGGTCCTTTGCCCAGACAATTCCAATAAGTACTTAGGCATTTATAAACTTTCCACACTGAGAGAAAAAAATGCAGAATGGCAAAAGAAGCAATGTTAAGATTTCAAATTTTTAGACAATGGACACATGCAGAGAATGAAAAGAAGATCAGATCACAGAAAAAGAATATAGATAGTCCAGACTGGTAAAGCTGGTTTCAGGATGATGAAAATGGAGAATATGTTGACGTTAGTGAAGGAGACTAAGAATAGCAAAATAGCACTTAGACTTATATACCACTTCACAGTGCTTTCCAGCCCTCTCTAAGTGGTTACAGAGTCACCATATTGCCCCCAACAATCTGGGTCATCATTTTACTGACCTCAGAAGGATGGGAGGCAGAGTCAATCTTGAGACAGTCAGAATTGAACGCTTGGCGGTCAGCAGAGTTAGCCTGCAATACTGCATTCTAACCACTGTGCCACCACAGCTTAAAAATGGCTTCTTTAAAAGAGAATCAGTATGGATTGGACCAGAATTAAGGAATTCCAGATTCGAATCCATCTTCAGTTGTGAAAGTGCTGTGGTGACTGGCCCAGGTACTCTATTTCAATGTAACCTATTTTTTCCCTCCACCCACTATTGAAAATCTTTTTTTAATTTTTTTTTATTTTTACAACAAAAACAGCAAATAAAAACCATCTTTCAATTATACAGCGTGTCGTCTGGGTACATATATCTTGGGCATAATAATATTTCTATACGTTTCTCACTGAGTTTACATTCATATTATGTTCTAGTCAACATTATATATCATATTTCATCATTATTGCAATATTATTAAGTTTTTTTACTTCAATTATCATCTATCTTTAATAGCAAATCCCGACTCTTACTAAATTATGTTCATGTCATGATTTATTCAAAATAATCAATTACAATATATTATTATTACTAATCCTTTAATTTCTTACTCTAGTTTCTAACCATGCATAAAATAAGTCCCAAATCTAATAATACTCCTTCTCTTCTTGCTGTCTAATTGCCAGTGTTAACCTACTCATCTCTGCACATTCCATTATTTTCTTAATCACTTCTTCTTCCATCGGAATTTTCTCATTTTTCCAATTTTGACCAAATACAATTCTAGCTGCTGTTAACACATGAAGAATCACATATGTTGTTTCTTTACTATAGTTTTCAGGTAAAATCCCCAATAAAAATATCTCAGGCTGTAAATCTATATGTTGTTTTATCATTTTTTCCAACCATGTATGTATTTTAGTCCAATATTTTTTAGCTTCTGCACAAGTCTACCACATATGATAATATGATCCATACTATTGAAAATCTATTGAGCTGGTCTCTTTCTCTCTCTCTCTCTCTCTCTCTGTGTGTGTGTGTGTGTGTGAAATACAGGTAGTCAAACATGAACAACAATTCATTTAGTGCCTATTCAAAGTTACAATGGCACTGAAAAACGTGAGTTATATGATCATTTTTCACATTCATGACCACTGCAGCACCTCCATGGTCACATGATCAAAATTTGGACATTTGGCAACTCATGTTTATGACGGTTGCATTGTCATGGTCATGTGATCATCTTTTGTCACCTTTTGACAAGCAAAGTCAATGGGGAAGCCAGATTCACTTAAGAATCCTGTTACTAATTTCACAACTGTAATGATTCACTTAACAACTGTGACAAGGAAGATCATAAAATGGGGCAAATTCACTTGACAGCTGTCTCCTTTAGCAACAGAAATTTTGGGCTGAATTGTGATCATAAGTTGTGTCAAGTTTTGAGCATGGGCGAGAAGAATGGAGACAAGTTTCTGAACGGTGAACTTCAGCTCTTTATTTACATCATAACTTGCTCAATTGAACAGCAGTAAAACCTGCCTTATATAGGCAAACCTTGTAACGATTACCCAATAACGAGCTAGGAATGTTAGCTCTTGAACCAATAAGACATTTCTGTTAAGGGCCAATCGGATTCCCCAGAACGGGCCAATCCGGTCCGGCCGCTTAACAGCCAATTAGAAGTGCAGGGCCAGAACCCTGCACTTGACTCCAAGCTCATACTTTATTAGTTATTTTGCATACACAACACTCCTTCCCCCTGGCTTCTTAGTTCAGGGCGCAGTTACATAGTCCTTTAAATAGGACGGTTGTCTTTTAAGTCTCTTTGATTTTCGCTGTATTGGTTGGTTGCAGTCCTGCTGAGGCAGATTGCTGTTTGGTAGTGGGGCTGCCTCCAGTTCAGAGTTTACTTCTGCGTCGTTGCCCCCATTTTCCGCAATTTCTTGAGGTGCAAACGTTTCTCCCTCTGGCTCTGCAGCCTGGGTTTCTGTTAAGTCATCGTTCCCTTCGAACGGGTTTCCTAGGGCTTCATCTTCTTCCGTACCTTCCCCCCCTCAGTTTGGTCATAGGGGAGTTGTGGACTGGCTGCTGCAAGGCGCAACCGTAACTGGTCGATATGCCGTTTCCAGAGTTTATTGTCACGGCATTGCACAAGGTAGGATCTGGGGCCGGTTACACGTACTACCGTCGCTTCCACCCACAACGGGTCACCCGATAGGTTTTTTGCATACACCAGGTCTCCGACCTGGAAGGTGCAACAGTGGCCGCTGGATCCTAGTGGTTTCTCTGGTTCATAAGCAGGGTGCAACCGGTCGAGGTGGGAGCGGAGCTTTCGTCCCATTAACAGTTCAGCGGGAGTCTTGTTGGTGACGCTATGTGGGGTGATGTGTTGCAAGAAGAGGATTTGATTGACTTTGTCATCAATGTTATCATAGTTTACCTTTTGCAAGGTTTTCTTTACAAATTGGACCATGCGTTCTGCTCGGCCATTAGTCGCAGGGTGCACAGGCGAGGTGAGCGCATGGCGGATGCCGCAGTCAGCGAGGTACTGCTCGAACGCGAGTGCCGTAAATTGTGGGCCGTTATCGGATACCAGGACGTCTGGTAATCCGTGGGTTGAAAAGAGTCTGTTTAAAATATTGATGACTGCCTCGGAGGTTGTAGCAGTCATGCGATGAATCTCGAGCCAATTCGAGTAGGCATCGATGGTAAGCAGGAAGGTGTGGCCCTTGGCGAAGTCTAGGTGAATTCGGGACCAGGGTCCACGTGGTGTCTCCCATTTAGTAGGCATGGCTTTTGGTGGGGCGTTGCTGACTTTTTGGCATTTGGGACAAGCTTTAACCCACTGTTCGATTTGCTTGTCAATGCCCGGCCACCATGCGTAGCTTCGTGCAAGGGCTTTCATTCGCACGATGCCGGGGTGGCCATCGTGCAAGGTTCTCAGCAGTGTTTTTCGGAGCCGTTCTGGGATAACGACTCTATCGCCCCAGATGACACAGCCTTTCTGGGAGAAGAGCTCGGTCTGTCGAGTTTTGAATGGAGTGAAGTCATCTGATAACTGGTCCAATGGCCATCCGCGTTCTACCCAGCCTAGGACTCGTGCTAGGGTGTGGTCGCGTTTGGTTTCTCTCGCGATGTCTCGAGCGGTCAGTGGCGGTGAGTTGAGCACCTCGATTTGCAACGAGGTTACCGTTGGTGCCTGATCATCAAGAGTTTCTGGAAGCGGTGCTCGGCTCAATGCGTCGGCGTGGGGAATGGCTTTCCCCGGGCGGTATTGCAGCCGATAGTTATAAGCAGCTAAGAATTCTGACCATCGCGTCATCCTAAGGGATAATATGTAGGGAGTCGGCTTATCTCCGGCTATTATCCCTAGCAACGGTTTGTGGTCAGTCACAATAGTAAAAGGCCTGCCATACACGTATTTGTGAAATCTTTTCACAGCTGAGACGATTGCAAGGGCCTCTTTATCAATTTGTCCATAGTTTCACTCAGTTTTTGAAAGAGTCTTTGAAAAATATGCAACAGGGGCTTCATTCCTGTTAGGCAGTACATGGCTCAAAATGGCGCCTACCCGAAAGGGGATGCATCACAGGTTATAACTAATGGCAAAGTCTCGTTATACTGCATGAGTACAGAGTCAGAAGTGAGCAATTTTTTAACATTTCTAAACGCCTGTTCTTCACGGTAACCCCATAACCAAATTGCCCTTTTATCTAATAATCAGTGTAATGGTTCAGCGACAGCTGCTTTGTGCGGTAAAAACACATTATAGAAGTTGATGAGGCCTAGGAATGCCTGGATATCGGCCTTGTTTCGTGGCCTGGGAGCGTTTTTGATCGCTTTTAATTTACCTTCGGTAGGGTGAATGCCCTGGCTATCAATCAGGTACCCTAAAAACTCAACACTGTCAGTGCACAATTTACATTTATTTTTCTTAACTTTAAAACTGGCTTCTTGGAATTTTCTTAGGACTAATTTTAACTGGTCCTGTAAGATTTTTTTAGTAGGGGCTGCAATTAATACATCATCAAAATAAGGAACCAGGCCCTTAATTCCTTGTAATAACCTTTCCATAAGGCTCTGAAAGATCCCTGGGGCTACACTAACTCTGAATTGCAGCCGGGTACATTTAAAGGCACCTCGGTGCATCACAATAGTTTGGGCCTGTGCCGTTTTTTCATCTACTCGCAATTGCTGATATGCCTGAGCTAAATCCAATTTAGCGAAAACTGTCCCACCCCCCAGGGAATGGAGAAGGTGCTGCACCACCGGAACTGGAGACGCGTTTTGCTGGAGGGCGTGGTTCAAGGTGGCCTGGTATTCCCCACAAATTTGGATTAACCCGTCTGGCTGAATGGGTGTTACAATAGGGGTTTCCCAAGGGGAGTGATCAATGGGCTCCAACACCCCCTGAGCTATCAGTTTGTCGAGTTGCTCATCGATTTTCGCCTTTAAGGCAAATGGGACTCGATGGGGCTTCAAGCGAATGGGAGCTACCTTGGGATCTAAGCTTAATGAGATCGGGGTCCCCTTGTACTCACCTAAGCTGTCCGCGAAGACGTCCCTGAACTCAGAGATAAGGTCTTCCTCCCAGTCACAGCCACCGACTCGGTTTACGCTGGCCACTTCAATGCCGAGTGGCGCGAACCATTGGAGGCCCAGTAGGCTAGGCCTATTGCTATTGATGACTGTCAAAGGTAAGTACACTGTGTGCTTCTTGAAGGAGACTCGGACTCGGCAGGACCCGACGACGGGGAATCGATTCCCCTGGTAATCCTTGAGGATGAGGCGTTGGAACCGGAGATCTTAACGTTGAATTGTGGGGATGAGTTGCTTGATTGTTCTCCACGACACCATCGAGAGAGACGATTCCGAATCGACCTCCATGTGGCAAGGCTGATTTTCGATGGCTACTGTTACTCGGATTTTCTTAGTGTCCAAGGTTGAGGCGTGACCGATAGTGATAGTATGGTGAGCCTCTTCTCTCTGCAAAGGTCGATTTCTGTAGGATTGGTTTACTGGTGCTCGCCTAACAGGACGGTTTCCTGTCGATTGGCAATAGTTGGTCCCTTTTGAGGCCTGGCTGGGTCCTGGCAAGCTGCGGCAGACCCGTCCGATGTGGCCTCGTCTCCCGTATTCATGGCAGAGTGCGTCGCGGAACTTGCATTCAGACCTGGCATAGTTGGCTTCACATCCAGCGCAAGGGCGTATAGGCTTCGGCTAGTGGTCTCCGTTGGACTGCAGTCGATGGACCCCTTCTTCGTCACCATCTGACGATGAAGAGAGGTCCTCGTGGTGTGTCGTCACGAGCTGTCCCTCTGCAGGGACAGGTGAGATTTCGCTGGCCAGTGGTGGTACCGGAGCGCGGTTTTGGCGTAGTTGTGCAGCCGACTTCTTGGTTGCCTCTGCCGCGGTAGCATCGGCAATGGCGTCGGCAAGCCTGATGTTGCCTTTTGCCATCAGCTTGCTTTGGATGCCCGGAGCATCTAATCCAAGGACTATGTGATCTCTTAGTGCTTCTTCGAGATCGGTGAATCCGCAGAGTCCTCCCAAGTTACGGAGGTCTGCTATGAAGTTGGCCACGCTTTCTCCTTTTCGCTGGTTTCTTTGATAAAACTCGTGGCGTCTCACGAGCGTAGGCACGGTAGGAGCATAGTGGGCTCGCAGGATAGGTTCGAGGTCATCCCAATCCATGGCCTTCACTTCTCGGGATTTGGCTAGTGCTTTAGCCATCTTAAATAGAGTTGGACCGCAATGTGTTAGGAACACCACCCGTTTCTTTCCTGGTGTGGCGTCCTTTAAATTGTTCGTCTCAAGAAACATTTGGAAACGATCCATGTAGGACTCCCAGTCCTCTTGTGTCGGATCGAATGGAGCAGGTGGTATGATGCCGCCGGACATGGTTCCGTTGTTGGCACCGTCTGTCACGTGCTCGGTATTGCTTCTAGGTTCCGTTGGTTCAGATGTCTCCATATCCCACCCTCGTCGCCAGTGTCAAGTTTTGAGCATGGGCGAGAAGAATGGAGACAAGTTTCTGAACGGTGAACTTCAGCTCTTTATTTACATCATAACTTGCTCAATTGAACAGCAGTAAAACCTGCCTTATATAGGCAAACCTTGTAACGATTACCCAATAACGAGCTAGGAATGTTAGCTCTTGAACCAATAAGACATTTCTGTTAAGGGCCAATCGGATTCCCCAGAACGGGCCAATCCGGTCCAGCCGCTTAACAGCCAATTAGAAGTGCAGGGCCAGAACCCTGCACTTGACTCCACCAAGCTCATACTTTATTAGTTATTTTGCATACACAAGTTGAGGACTAACTGTAATGGATGGATAAACACAAATTTAATGGGGGAATAACATAGTTTAATTGTTTTAAATTATCTTTTTCAGTGTATGCTATTTTTCTTTTGCCCAGAATTTCTTCTGACAGAGAAGAAACTATATATGGTTGTTTTATAAATAAATAATAGAAGGGACAAACAAATCCTTTACATTTCTTGGAAAATATCTCAAAGGCTTTTAGACATTGATATATCCATTCAATATGTAAAATGTGACACTTCCGTGATGACACGAGTTTCACACCCCTGAAAAAGAAGATCCTTTCCAACTCTGTCATTCTGTGTTTTGTGAGTGTGAAAACAATTCCCATGTGCTTCGATGATTCAAATAAAAGTTATTTACTTAGGATTGAAATATCTGCAGATTCCTCCTATTTATCAATATTCTCTCTCTCTCTCTCTCTCTCTGTTATCTGTAGAAATATGCTTTGCAGAAAAGATTTGTTTGCTGTTTGTTTTAAAGAAGCTCATTTGGAAGGCTTTTCAACATATTGTACCAACTTGTTCCCCATTGCAGAAGTAATAACCCCAGTATAATAGTTTTTGCTCAGCTGTGAAAGCGCTCATCTATTTAATAAGACACATGCAGTATTTTAGAACCTCATAAAATAAAACAGGTAATGTAACAACAGAAATATTGCAGCTAAGCAAGAATAATTCCATTTAATTCCACCATCTATTTTTCTTTTATTCTCAATGTGGTCTTTTCCATACGCCTCACAAAGGCTTTCCAAGATCCTAAATTTTATTTCCATATGCTTTCTTCATGTGGATCATTATCAGTTGCAGGCAGTTTTTTTAAGGATATATATTGTAAAAATTGAGGAAAAGGGCTAAGCCACATACAGCAAAAATACAGCTAACTAGAAAGAAAAGAAAAGGCAGAAAACAGATTACTCACTAAAAACTTAAAACTTCCACTAGAGACCCTGGATCTTCAACTTCACTCAAACCTTAACAAACTTTACATTTCAAACCACATCTTGCAGGACAAGTGATAGGATTACACAGCTAAATCCATAAGCATTGATTTTGTCTCAGTCACCGATGCGCTGTGTGCAATATTGGAAAATCCTTTAAGACGATAAGGTTATGACAGACAGTAAACAGCATACAGCTATCATTTAGATAAAGACATCCATATCTGCACTTCACATCATCTGAAAAAGTACAAATGTGCCCAGAAGTGTAGGGAGATTTTCCTTCAAATCAATGACCTTTCCTCTTCAAAGCAGCTACAGAACATTTTCTCCCTTAGTCATGCGATTAATAACAACAATCTTGATCAGGGGTGGGATTCAAATTTTTTAACAACCGGTTCTGTGGGTGTGGCTGTTAGTGGGTGTGGCTTGGTGGTCATGTGATTGGCTGGGCGTGGCCAACTTAATATCACTCACATTGAGGCACGCATCTCCTCACCTGGCCTCTCATGACTGTGGGGATGCTGCAACAGTCGTAAGTGTGAAAAATGGTCATGTCACTTTTTTCAGTGCCATTGTAATTTTGAATGGTCATTCCACACAAGCAAAGTACTAGCAAAAGAGGGGAAAAAACCTCCAGAGACGTTCCCGAGACAGGAAGTCTTGACCTGCCAAGAATGTAATTAGGGTTAATGGAGAGGCAGTTTCTGTAAGCAACACCAGAATGTTTCCTTCCTGCTTTCCTTACAGGATTAGGCCAGTAATTTCTTCTAACAACCGGTTCTCCGAACTGCTTAGAATGTTTACAACTGGTTCTAGTGAATATGTGCGAACTGGTAGAATTCCACTCCTGGGCTTGATTTGAGGATTAGGATTGCTTACCTTCTGGAACTTCTTCATGTATAAGCAAATTTTCCAATTGAAAGAAAAAGAGTGCGATAACTTTTGGGGGGAACGTAGTGGTGGGAGGTATGAGATTTGGCAAATATTTGATAAGTCTGGTGTTATATTAAAGGGAGTGTGATTACATGTGGACTGTGGCCCACTACTGGGCCATGGACTAATTGCCACCAGGTGGTATGACTGTCTGACCGATGTGCATGCCTCTGGAGATGCACATAGCCACATTTGTGTGAACATCAACTGGCAGTCATGGCCCCACTCATGAGAGCCTTGTCACAGGGATTCACAGCCTCACTCATGCAAGCCTCATCGCGGGCACTCACAGCCCCACTTGCACTAGCCTCATTGCAGCGCTCATGGCCCCCTTCACACTAGCCTCGTTGCAGGTACTCTAGGCTCTCCCCGTGCTAGCCTTGTCATGTGTACTCGCAGACCCACTCACACTTGCATCATCATGAATGTCACAGGCGCTCAGGTGAATGCACATGCACATGCGCTTGCCCTTTCCACAAAATCATCCCCTCTCTCTGCCCGCTCCCCGTTTGGGCTGATAACCCAGAAAGGTTGGGGAACTCTGGCCTAGCAGTTAAGATGTTAGGCTTGCCGACCAGAAGATTGGCAGTTTGAGACTCAAGTACTATGTGGCAGGGTGAGCATCTGTTCTTGCCTCAGCTCCTGAACAACCAAGCAGTTTGAAAGCATGTAAATGCAAATAGATAAATAGGTACCACTTTGGTGGGAATGTAACAGTATTCCAGGTGCCTTGTCATATAGTTCTGCTGGCCACATGACCACAGAAGTGTCTTTGGACAATGCTAGTTCATTTGGATAAGAAACAGAGATAAGTATCAACCCTTAGAATCACAATTCATCACGGGAAACCTTTGCCTTTTACCTTTTTTATTTATTGTTAAAATATCAGTAAAAGCATGGCTCACACATACTGTTATTTTTGCTTTAATTCACTCACTCAGACTTTAAGTAGCTCTAAGCTTGCTTTCTGGAAAACAAGGATTTATTTCTTGAATGATGTAGAGTAAAAGTAACTCAACAGTAAATAAACACTCTAAAGTGACCATAATGTTTCTCTAGAATGTAAGAGTTTTAATACAGATAACCCAGAAAACTAGGAAACAAAATACAATTATTGTACTTAGATTCACCCAAACATTATATGAACATTATATGAATCATTTTAAAATGCCCATGTTTAGGGTTTTTTGTATGTGTTAAACTATTTACAATTTGCTACTCATTAAAAAAAAAGAAATGTATAAAATGTAATTAAATAACTAGCTTAAATACAATAAATCAAATCTTCATATGGAATTATAAAAATATGTGCTTGGCTTTGAAAGAATGAAGTATTGGGAGCATATAAAATAGAAAAAGATATCAACATTTGGGGATCAGATAAAATAAATTCTCTTGTCAGAAGAGTTAAGACCTTGATTGCAGAGATTGCAGCTGCAAATCTACTGAATACATACTATATAGCATTCATATTTAAATGCCAGAAAGAAATATTGGTAGTAGGGTATAATGTGCTAGTTTTTCGGGGGGGGGGGGAATGTCCAATTGACTACAATTTTATTACCTCATTTGTTGGTTTTGCAAGGAAGGTGTTACAACATGGAAATGAAGCAGGCCTAAATCAGACAAATGATTAAGCTGAATTATGCAGGCCAAATACAAACAAATATAAGGAATAAGTTCTAGGCCTTGATCATAAGCACAAATCAGAATTCACTAAAGCCATCTTGAAAGGTGTCAAACTCGATTTCATTGAGGACCACATCAGAGTTGTGTTTTTGACCTCGGAGGGGGGAGAGGCATGGCCAGGATGGGTATGGTCAGCTCGACATCACTCCTGATGGGGTACCTGTGGTGGCCCGAGCATTCTGCCATGGCCTCTGCCAATGAAAACAGAGCTCTCCGTTTTCACAGGCAGAGGGTTGCAGAAGGCTCTGGCAGCCGAAAATAGAGCTAGGGAGCCCGTTTTCGCTGGCAGAAACACTGCAGGCCAATCTTCACTGTTTCCAGGGCAGCCCTGCAAGCCAGATCTAAGTACCCCATGGCTGGATCTTGCCCCCAGGCCTTGAGTTTGACATCCTTGGTCTAACCCATTCCAGCTCCTAAGCAGAACTCTGTCTAGGGGATACTGTCAGGAATGAAGAATCGGGATCACAGGAATTTTCAAATTCAGAAGTTTTATTGTTCAAGCCTATACACAAGAATCTAGTCAGCTAATGGTCAGCACTAAATTGGTCCTAGATAAGAGTTAATAGAATTCAAAGGAAGGGTTGGACTTGGAGCATTTGTGGACACATAACATTTCTAGGCTGTCTCTTTACTTGACTCTGCCCTCAGGCTCTGCCTGCTCTTACCCTACAGATAGCAATGTTTCCCTAAGACCTAAGAACAAATTCTCAGCTAACCCCACTTAAGTTGCAGGATACATGAATACCCTTTAAGTTATTTTTATTCTTTAGCATAAACATAGCTCATAAACATAGTTAAGTTCAAAATGAGTCCTGTATGATGTTAGGATTGTCCAGAACTGAGAATATATATAAGCTTCTGATAATGCACAATATTGGCACATGTGAAAAATCCTTATTTAATTATATTGATAGTTCCTAACTTACATCCATTCATTTAGCAAGGGTAGGATGACACCCCCTCCCCCCCCAAAAAAAAGTGAGTTATGACTGGTTCTCAGACTTACAATCATCACATCTTGACAATCACATGATCACAATTCATATGCTTGGCAACCATTATGTATTTATGATGGTCACAATGTCCCAGAGTCATGTAAACATTTGTGATCCTCCCAGTTGGCTTCTGACAGCAAAGTCAGTTGGGGAGGAGGGAAGCCTAATTTGCTTAGTGATTGCAGCGATTCACTTACAATAGCAGCAAAATAGGGAATATCAGGCACGGTCATATGATGGCTCATTGAAAGACCACATTGTTTAGTGACAGAAGTTCTGGTTCCAGTTGCGATAATTAGTTGAGGAGTACTTCTGTACAAAAAGGGCTTTTCTTCTGAAAACTTCCAGGAGGAACATACAGATATCTGTAGAAGATGCCATCATTACAAATACATAGTGTTGTAGGATCCAATCTGAGTTGGTCAAAGGTTTATTCTTTCAAGCCTTTGGGTTTGTGCTGGAGCTTATTCATAGGGAACTCCTCACAGAACTTGTCTCTCTCCAGAATTGGCATGCATTCTGGAAAGAGAGGAGTTCCCTGGGGATAGCCTTCAACACGAGTCTGAAACCTCAGAAGAATAAACCTATGGTCCCAGTTACCTACTCAGATTGGACCCTACAACATCCTGGGATGCATATACATTTGGATCCATTCATGAATACACATATTGGGAATGCCCAACAAATGAATGAATTTCTTGGACAAATGGGCTTTGGAAGAATATAATAATTATGTAAAATCTTTCTTCTTTAAACTACTAATGAACAAAAAGCAATGGATTCTCAATTTCATTTCATTTTATTTTTAAGTTTAATTTAGAAATTATTAAAATAGGTGAATTCCATTTTTTACCTTCTTTACAGCAAGAACAGTTTCAGTTTTAGATGCAGTCCTCTTAATTCCTAAGCATCCCCAATGATTAATTAAACTACCATCTGCATTTAATACTTAAATTCTTAGGAACCATAGTAAAATATGCAACAGCCTCATGGATGCAAGCAAGTTACTGGTGGAACAAGTAACTGAATTTATCAAACACTAATTATTAAGCACTCTATATACGTAATTTATTTTTCACAGCCTTGTTTTAAACTAGTAAATACATCCAAAAACTCTTTGGAGAAAGACCAAAACTTGCAAATCTTTTTTGTCCTTGTTGTGTTCATTAAGGTTAAAAATAAAATGGACTTTCTTTAAGAAGAAATGCCAAATGCACAAAGCTGCCAAAGAACTGCAATAGAAGAAAACCCCAGGACCATGAGATAAGCAGTCACTCTGTTGTCTGATTGGAAAATGATTTCCCTATTTAGCGTCTGCTTCATCAATGCTTGGCATCCCCAGGGTGCACTGTTCTTGATAGGTTAGCTGTCAAATGCTCCATTGTCCAAATTACACTACTCCTGCAGATTTCCCGCTAAGAAACAATTTACTACAGCCTTCTGCCATCCATCTTATGGACCATGTCTTCCAGGGAGTTTTTCAAGTATCAAAAGTTGATTGACTTGCTAGAGACATATGAACACTCTTGAGATGCTTTTGCCATTTATCCACCCAAACAGATCTTTGAAAGCAAGTTAAACAAACTGTAATGAGAGAGAGTGTTAATGAATTCAGAGGCAGTATGTTTATTGGAAAACACAGTCGCCCTTTAAATATTCCGCAAAGAATTTAAAAACTGCTTTGTCATCATCATTTCTTTTTTATGTACTTTCTGTTCCTCATCACAGGCCTAGCTATTATACATTAGTTTCCTTATTTCCATGATACAGAGAATAAAAATTGGGGAGAATGACTTCTCTTCTGCTTTTTGTTAACCAATCACATTCAATCCGATAACAAAAATATTTAATTTCTGTCTCCTCTCAAAGTAAACAAAAGGTGATATGCCAAGGATTGGGATTTGGGTTTCCAATACTTGGAACTTCCTAAGGGTGTGAATGTCCTATTGTCTATCGTACAATCTTCTCGTTAGCAGTTTGTTTTTTCTTTTATTTCCAAACTTCACTTAAATCCCAAAGAATGATTTCTCCTCAATAAACTCTTCCCATTTGGGAAGCAGAGACAGCAAGGAAGACTGCAGAATAACAAAAAGGTATATTTTAAAGCAAAAGAACAACAGTACACTCTGCCATGATCCCACCATCGAAAGGCAAGTTGAGGCTTAAAAAAATAAACATGAAGGTACTTTCTCAGTCAGAGAATTGAAAATTGAAGAAATACAATAACGTCATTTCTGAATTATTTTTAGCTGCCTATTTTTGTCTTTATGGTAGCTACTAAGATTAGGTATTTTTTATTTATTTTTATTTATTTTATTTGGTTTGTCAATTGCTTACAAGATAATAAGTAGAAGTAAAAACATAGTTATGAATACATGGATACATATAAGAAAAATAAAATAAACAATAGGACAGAGACGGTAGGTATGTTGGTGCGCTTATGCACGCCCCCTACAGACCTCTTAGGAAAGGGGTGAGGTCAATAGTAGAAAGTCTAAGATTAAAGTTTTAAGGCTAAAGGTAGAGACATTGTGAATTAGGTGAGATTAATGGTTTGGATATTCCATCTAAAAACCTATTTATCCTATTTTGCCCATTCACAGCACTGAAATTCCATTGCAGTAGTATTTAAATATAGTTGTCAATCTGACCTAATATTCAGTTACCCATAGAGCAGAGCCTTATGGAAAAAGGTGCACTTTCACTTAATATTTTCAAAATTTTCATTTTCATTTTGTAAGCACTTAGACTACCAGTTCACACTGCTTTACAGCCCTCTAAGTAATTTATAGAGTCAGCATGTTGCACCCACCAATCTGGGTCCTCATTTCAGCAATCTTGGAAGGATGGAAGGCTGAGTCAAGCTTGAGCTGTTCAGAGTCAGTCTGCTGGCTGTTGGCAGAATTAGCCTGCAATACTGCATTCTAACACTAACTGGAACAGTTACTTGGTTACCTTGAGCAAGATTCCCTCAAGTTGAGTTCAACCTCTGGTGAATCCATACAATGTTTCATTTTTCAGGCAACAGTATAAAAGTACAGTAGTTTATCACTGCTTTCTATGAATTTTTTTGACTTCTCATTCTAGGGAGACCATTTTAGTTTAATATTAATAGTTTAAAATAGGCTGTTGAGAAAATAAAACATGTTTCGCTCTTCAAAAATGAAAGAAAGGTATGGGATCTGTCAATTGTAATTTATATTGGGCCAGATCCTAAGCAAATGGTTAAACAGCATGTTTATGAACCTTAGAAAATTAGAATCAGCAAGAGCCAATATCAGCTTTCAGAAACAAGTCATGCTGGACTAAACTTATCTCCTTTTTGTTAGCTTAGGAAAATGTCCGTACATAAATTACTTTGATCACAGCAAAGCATTCAACACATTATTTCATGATATCTTCATTAAATATGAGCTGGATGAAACCACAGTTAGATGATTAGATAGAGGATAATTGGCTGAATGACTGCACTCGGAAAGGACTCTAATTGATCCAGACCAATTGATGAACATATCAAGTGAAGTACCAGAGAGCTTGTCCAAGGCCCTTTGCTATACTATATTTTTATTAATTTTTATGAATGAGTTGAATGAAGGGATTGAGAGGGCAATTATCAAACTTGCAAATGACACAAAAGTACACTTTAGGAGACAAAACGAAAGTCACAAAATGCAGGCTTGAACAGTGGATCAAAACAAAGAGGATGAAATGTAATAGAGAAAAAAATTAAAGTTCTACATCTGGATGGAAAAAAAAAAAGACAGAGTAGACAATGGAGGAGACTTGACTTGTACGTGCAAAAAATATCTGATTCCCTGTTAAACAAGGTGATGCAGCTGTTAAAAAGGATAACTGCTATTCTCCTATCCTTTATGTTCTAGTCAAATCGCACTTGAATATTATGACCAGTTGTGCATACTGTAGCAAAAATGACATGAAATAAAATAAAATACTAGCACAGTGAGGTGAGTTCAAAAGAGGGCTGAAGGTGGTTAGGGAAATGATTATCAAATTGTATGGAAAACAAGTTAAAGGAACTGGCGATGTTCAGCCTACAGAAGAAAAGACTATGACTGTATAATAAGTAAAGATTTACATTTACAACATAGAGCTCAAACTGCCCAAGGAGCTGCTGATACAATTCTACAGAGGAATTATTGAGTCTGTCATCTGCATCTCTATAACTGTCTGGTTTGGTTCTGCAACTCAACAAGACAGACATAGACTTCAGAGAGTAATTAGGACTGCAGACAAAACAATTATTACAAACCTGCCTTCCACTGAGGACCTGTATACTATATGAGTCAAAAAGAGGGCTATGAAAATATTAACAAACCCCTCACATCCTGGAATAAACTGTTTCAACTCCTACCCTTAAAACGATGCTACAGAGCACTGCACACCAGAACAACTAGTCACAAGGGCAGTTTTTTCCCAAACACCATCACTCTGCTAAACAAATAATTCCCTCAACATTGTCAAACTATTTACTAAGTCTGCATTACTATTACTCCTCCCATCCTTCCTTTCACCCATCTCCTCCCACTTATGACTGTATCCTAATGATTTTTATTGACAGTTTCCTAGTATGATTTGATTGCTTATTGTGCCCAATGACTATTATTAAGTGTTGAATCTTATGATTCTTGACAAATGTATCTTTTCTTTTATGTACACTGAGAGCATTTGCACCAAGACAAATTCCTTGTGTGTCCAATCACACTTGGTCAATAAACAATACCATTCTGTTCTATTCTATTCTAGAGATGGAATGGAATTGGTGTTATGGAGTGGAGTGGGTTGAAACTACTATGAAGCAGATTTAGAAGATATATATGTGTGTGTGTGTGTGTGTGTGTGTGTATGTATGTATGTATGTATGTATGTATGTATGTATGTATGTATGTATGTATGTAAGTATGTATGTATGTATGTATATATGTGGATCTTTGGTTGTTCGGGTTTTCTCCTGCATAAGATTGGAAGTATCTAGGCAATGTTTCGATGAAGTCTCATTCATCATCTTCAGGCTTGGTCTTCAGCTCTGTGCTTCTCAGAGTGATGTGAGCTTGCAGTTGCTTCTTCCTTTTAACTGCTAGTGGGGTGTGTGACTTGATTGGGTGGAGGCTTGGCTGTGTTCTCATTGGGTGGGGGTGTGTTCTCATTGGTTGGGGGTTTGGCTGTGTCCTGATTGGTTGGGGGGTTGGCTGTGTTCTGATTGGCTGGAGGCGTGTTCTGTTCAGGTGGGGGCTTGGTTGTGTTCAGGTTATCTTAGTTGCTGGGGGATTTGAGCTGCTGAGCTGTGATCTTGCTGTTTGGCTTCGAGTTTGTGGTCGTGCTGCATCTTCAGGGTGGGGGTCAGTTCGCTTCATGTATGGCTCAGAGGGGTTTGAAGTGGGTAGTGATGCAGCTGCAGTGCGGCTTCTGGTCCGTGGTCGTGCCTCATCTTCTGTGTGGGTGTGAGTCTGCTTTCTCCGTGGAAGTGTGGTGGTGGCATCTTGTGTGGCTCTCAGGGATGTGGGTCTGGTGTCATTCTTCATGTTAGGTACTCGTCTGTTCATGAGGGAGGGTTTCCAAATGGTTGGTAGGCGGGAGGTATCATCTCGTTTATTCATGCTGTGTGGGCGTTTTTCTATCTCTATGGCTTCTCTGATTATTCTGCTGCTGAAGTGTTCGGTTTTGGTGATAGTTCTGGTATTTTTAAAGTCAATCTCATGTCCTGTGGCTTTGAGGTGTTGGACCAGGGAAGAGGTCGGTTCTTTATTTTTGATTGAGTTCTTATGTTCTTCAATTCATGCACTTATTCTTCTGTTAGTTTATCCAATGTATGTGGTGGGGCAGGCAGTGCAAGGGATTTCGTATACTCCTTGATTTTCTAACTCGATTTTGTCCTTAGGGTTTCTCAGGATGGTGGATATCTTTCTGTTTGTGCAGAATGCTGTCTTAATGTTGTGTTTTTGGAGGATCTTGCTGATTTTGTCTGTAGTGCCTTTTATATATGGGAGGAGGGATTTGCCATTCTCTTGTTCTCTGTCTTGGAGACCAAGCCTGAAGATGATGAATGAGACTTCATCGTTGCCTAGATACTTCCAATCTTACGCGGGAGAAAACCCAAATAACCAAAGATCCACATATGTGTGTGTGTGTGTGTGTGTGTGTGTGTGTATGTATATGTGTGTGTATATATATATATATATATATATATTCTTAAGTTTTCGCGGGTACTTACATGTCTGGCATTCAGCTTTGTTCAGGTATTTTCCCACGTCATAGTAGTGGTGCTTTTAAAGTTGTAGCAACGTTTCAGCAGAATCTCATCTGCCATCATCAGGCTTCTGTATAGTGTTCGTCTGTGAGTTAGACTTTTACATTGGCTTCAGATTTAAATTTGGGGCAGCCTATTGCTATGACAGAATGGTTTTTTCTTCATCCTGATTGGTTGAGAGTCTTGGTCTGTGTTTATTGGTCTTGGAGTTTGCTGTGTTCTGCTTCTAATATCTTCTGTCTGTTTTTTTGGCCAATGGCTTCCACAAAAGCAAAATCACCAACTTGATCTACAAAAACACACTGAGACATAATAGAGACCCAGAAGATGAACAGACCCATGGAACAGCTGTCCTGCCCTACATAAGAGGCACTACAGACAAAATTAGTCAGATTCTATACAGACACCACATCAAGACTGCCTTCAAAACAGACAGAAAAATAGCAGCCATCCCCAGGAACCCCAAAGACAAAATTGACCTGGAAAACCAAGGCATATATGAAGTCTGCTGTGCATCATGCCCGGCCACATACATTGGACAGACCAATAGAAGAATAAGCACCCGCCTGGATGAACACAAAAATGCAGTCAAAAAGCTGGAACACACTTCCTCACTAGTCCAACACATGGAAGCCACAGGTCATAACATCAACTTCAATGGCACTAAAACCCTAGCCACAATAGAAAATCCCAGCTGTCAATCATTTGGAAGCCTGCACTCACAAACAAAAAAATCTCCACACCACAAGCCAGGCAAACACCAGACTTTTACAGTGGTTTCAGATTTAAATTTGGGGCAGCCTATTGCTGTGCCAGAATGGTTTTTTTCTTCATCCTGATTGGTTGGGAGTCTTGGTCTGTGTTTATTGGTCTTGGAGTTTGCTGTGTTCTGCTTGATTGGTGTTTCTGACATCTTCTGTCTTTTTTTTTTTTGGCTCTTTTTGTATCTTGATTGGCTGGCAGCATTGTGTTACTTTATTGAAGGCCTTTAGTGCAGCTTGGCTTCGGGTAAATGGATGGCTATCATTAGTTAGGAAGCTGGGTTTCATCTGGGTGCCTGGTTGGGGTGTGTTTGGGCTGGAGGTATTGGGGGGGAATCTGTTTGTGCCCAGGTGTTTGCCTGGCTTGTGGTGTGGAGATTTTTTTGTTTGTGAGTAAAGGCTTCCAAATGATTGAATCATCTCTTCTATTCATGCTTTCTGGTCTTTTTTCAATCTCTATGGCTTCTCTGATGATTCTGTGGCTAGGGTTTTCTATAGTGGCTAGGGTTTTGGTGCCTTTGAAGTTGATGCTATGACCTGTGGCTTCCATGTGTTGGACTAGTGAAGAAGTGTGTTCCACCTTTTTGACTGCATTTTTGTGTTCATCCAGGTGGGTACTTATTCTTCTATTGGTCAGTCCAATGTATGTGGCCGGCCATGATGCGCAGGGGACTTCGAATATGCCTTGGTTTTCCAGGTCAATTTTATCTTTGGGGTTTCTAAGGATGGCTGCTATTTTTCTGTCTGTTTTGAAGGCAGTCTTGATGTGATGTCTGTGTAGTACCTTACTAATTTTGTCTGTAGTACCTCTTATGTAGGGCAGGACAGCTGTTCCATGGGTCTGTTCATCTTCTGGGTCTCTATTATGTCTCAGTGTGTTTTTGTGGATCAAGTTGGTGATTTTGCTTCTGTGGAAGCTGTTGGCTGTCAGTACTTTAGTCAGGGTGCATAGTTCAGTCTTAATGTGTGTCTTGTCTGCCAGGCGTTTGGTTCTAGTAATTAGTGTTTTAGCCACGGAGTTTATCTGTGCTGGGTGGTGGTGGGATTGGGCGTTGAGGTAGTGGTTAGTGTGTGTTTTCTTCTGGTATACGGTGTGTCCTAGTGTGCCATCTGTTTTTTTGTAGATTAGTACATCTAGGAATGGTAGTTGTTTGTTTGTTTCCATTTCCATGGTGAACTTGATTTTGGGATGTGTGTTGTTTAGGTGTGTTAGGAAATTGTTTAGGTTTTCTTTTCCATGGGGCCAAATCACTCACAAACAAAAAGATCTCCACACCACAAGCCAGGCAAACACCTGGGCACAAATAGATCCCCCCCAATACCTCCAGCCCAAACACACCCCAACCAGGCACCCAGATGAAACCCAGCTTCCTAACTAATGATAGCCGTCCATATACCCAAAGCCAAGCTGCACTAAAGGCCTCTTTGTATCTTTGTCCTTTGTCCAAACAAATTGAAGGAGCCCCTATGGGATCACCACTGTCACCCGTCATTGCAAACCTGTTCATGGAAGAATTCGAATCCAGAGCCCTGGCCAATGCCATCCACAAACCCAAACTATGGTTAAGATACATCGATGACACATTTGTGATTTGGCCCCATGGAAAAGAAAACCTAAACAATTTCCTAACACACCTAAACAACACACACACCAAAATCAAAAAATCTCCACACCACTAGCCAGACAAACACTTGGGCACAAACAGATCCCGCTGATACCTCCAGCTCAAACACACCCCAACCAGGCACCCAGATGAAACCCAGCTTCCTAACAAATTATAGCCGTCCATTTATACGGAGCCAAGCTGCGCTAAAAGCCTCCAATACAGGAACACAATATTGCCAGCCAATCAAGACACACACAAAAAAGCCACAAAACAGACAGAAGATATTAGAAACACCAATCAAGCAGAACACAGCAAACTCCAAGACCAATAAACACTCCCAACCAATCAGGATGAAGAAAAAACCATTCTGATTGGGGCTGCCATCTCTCTATTGGTGGGGGGCTGGTGTGCTGGGCTGGTTGGCTGCGCTGCTAACTCTTGATTGGTTGATGGAGTTGATGTTGGTTTAATGGACTGTGTGATGGTCTTGTGAGTTTTGTTGTGGAGATATCCTGGATCTTGTGCTGTAATCTCCTGGGTCGTTTGTTTTGTAGTGATCTTTTTCCATTAGCCTCTCGTGTTTTAACGGCTTGGGTAATGGGTTGTATGATGGGCTTGTGAGTTCTTTTGTTGTGGTATCCTGGATCCTGCATTGTAATCTCCTGGGTCATTTGTGTTTTGGTCTCTTTTCCATTAGCCTCCTGTATGGTAACAGCTTAGGTAATGGGTTATGTGATGACCTTGTGAGATTTATTGCTGTGGTATCCTTGGTCTTGTGCTGTGATATCCTGGGTCATTTGCTGTGTTGCAACTTCTTGAGTTCTTGTGGTGTAATTTCCTGAGTTTTCTGATGTGATATCCTGAGCGGGTGGCTGTGATGTAGCATTCTGGGTTTTAGTCTGACTTCGAATTTGGGGTCTGGGTCTGTGTTCTTGGCATGTGGCAGCTTGTTTGGTTTTGGGGTCAGGGGGTGTGACAGCCGGCGAAACAGCCGTGGTCTGTTTTCTGGATGGTGGTTGTCCTTCGTTTATAGGATGGGCTTTGTCCTGGGTCTGATGAGGGGGATTGGCGGTGGTGTTCCATGTTGTTTTGGGTCTGGTGTTGGTTTTCGTGGCTGAGACTTGTTTGCTGGTGAGGGCTGGCTTCCAGATGTCTGGTAGGCGGGAGGTGTCATCCCGTCTATTTATGTTATGGGGGTGTTTCTCTATCTGGATGGCTTCCCTGATTATTCTCTTGCTGGAGTGTTCAGTGTTGGATATTAATTTGGTTCCTTCAAAATTAATTTCATGTCCTGTGGTGCTGGAAGAGGGAGGAAGTATTTTCTTCTCTTCTGACTGTGATGTTGTGTTCTGTGATACATGCATATATTCTCCTGTTGGTTTGTCCAATGTATGTGGCTGGGCAATTATTGCATGGTATTTCATAAACTCCTTGGTTTTCTAGCTGGATCTTGTCTTTGGGGTTTCTTAGGATGTTGGCTATTTTTTTATCAGTGTCGAAGGCTGTCCTCATATTGTGTTTGTGGAGAATTTTGCTGATTTTGTCTGTGGTGCCTTTGATGTAGGGGAGGAGTACAATATCGTTGTCTTGTTCAGTGTCTTGGTTTTGGGGGAGTAAGTCTTTTCAGATTAGGTTGATGATTATGTTTCTTTGGAATCCGTTGGAAATTTATACGTTTGTGAGGGTGTGTAGTTCTGTTCTCAGGTGGTCTTTGTCAGCTAGGCATTTGGTTCTGGAGATAAGGGTCTTGGCTACAGAGTTTATCTGTGCAGGGTGGTGATGGGATTGTGCATTTAGGTAGTGGTTGGTGTGTGTTTTTTTCCAGATGATGGTGTGTCCTAGGGAGTCATTGGGTTTTTTGTAAATTAGGACATCCAGGAAGGGGAGTTGGTTGTTGGTTTCTGTTTCTATGGTGAATTGTATTTTGGGGTGTAGGTTGTAAAGATGTGTGAGGAAGTTGTCGAGTTTTTCTTTCCTGTGTGGACAAAATCAGCAAGACGAGCACAATACAGAAGCCTGATGATGGCAGATGAGATTCTGCCAAAACATTGCTACAACTTTAAAAGGACAACTATAATGATGTGGGAAAATACCCGAACAAAGCTGAATAACATACATGTAAGTACCCGCGAAAACTTAAGAAAACAAATATGTATGTATGTATCTATGTATGTATGTATGTATGTATATGTATGCATGCAGGTCTTGGCATGTTCAGGTCTTTTCCCATGTAAGATTGAGAGCATCTTGGCAACGTTTCGATGAGGCCCCACTCACCATCTTCAGGCTGGTGCTTCGTGCTTGTGCAAGCAAAGCGTGATCGGAGTTGCCGTCTCCCTATATATCCTGGTGGGGAGGTTGGCTGTGTTGTCATTTCTTGAATGGTTGATGTAGTTGATGTTTGCAGATTGGCTGGCTTTTTTGTAAGAACGTTTGTGGCTGAGGTATTGGCTGTGTGTCTATCAGCCTCTTGTGCTGTAGTGACCTGGGTAATGGGCTGTGTGATGACCTTCTGAATTCTATTGTTTTGACATCCCGGGTCTTGTACCGTAATCTCCTGGGTTGTAATGACCTGGGTCATGGGCTGTGTAATGACCTTCTGAGTTCTATTGTTGTGACATCCTGGGTCTTGTGCTGTGATCTCCTAGGTTGTTAGCTGTGTTGCAACATACTCAGATTTTGTGGTGTAACCTCCTGAGTTCTGTGATGTGATATCCTGAGCAGGTGGTTGTGAACACAATACACAAGCCTGATGATGGCAGATGAGATTCTGCTGAAATGTCGCTACAACTTTAAAAGCACACCTATAATGATGTGGGAAAATACCCGAACAGAGTTGAATACCATACATCATCCAGGATGGCACATCAATGCGAGCTGTGGCAAGAAGGTTTGCTGTGTCTGTCAGCGTAGTGTCCAGAGCATGGAGGCACTACCTGGGGACAGGTCAGTACATTAGGAGACATGGAGGAGGCTGTAGGAGGGCAACAACCCAGCATCAGGACCACTACCTCTGCCTTTGTACAAGGAGGGACAGGAGGAACACTGTCAGAGCCCTGAAAAATGACCTCCAGCAGGCCACAAATGTGCATGTGGCTACTCAAACGGTCAGAAACAGACTCCATGAGGGTGATATGAGGGCCCGATGTCCACAGGTGGGGGTTGTGCTTCCAGCCCAACACTGTGCAGGGCGTTTGGCATTTGCCAGAGAATACCAAGATTGGCAAATTCACCACTGGTGCTCTGTGCTCTTCACAGATGAAAGCAGATTCACACTAAGCACATGTGACAGACGTGACAGGGTCTGGAGACGCCGTGGAGAGATATGTTTCCTAATATTACCTTGACACCTTCTTCTTTAATGTTTTAGTGAATGCTACAATGAACACTGGGATGGACTAAGTGACCTTGAAGATCACTTCAAACTGTATGATGATATGTTAATATGATATATGATGATGCAATATTAAACTATATACTGAAACATTTAAACACATCAGTTTTATTAAGAACGGTGGATTTATTTATATGGGCATCAAATAAAAAGCTCCACTATGCCTGATTTAAAATCTTGGATCAAGACAAGCCTGCACTTTTGACTTCTCAGCTAACATTAATTCATGACTTGGAAAATCAATATGTGAACCTCATTTAACTTATTTAGGACTTGACTTCTGTTATACAAAGGTTTATTATACTACGTTTGTCCTTTTTATTTTTGCTTTTTGTTTACATTCTGTTTTCACTTCGTCCTACATGTATTTTCACTTAGTATTTTTTCTAGTTATTGTTTTTCTCTTTTTAGCTGAAATCAGCCACGGTCTCATAGGTACTGGCAGTTGTTTGGGACATATTTGACTTTCTAATAGCTGCTTTACCCAGTGCATATTCCTGATGCTGTATATGTCAAATAAAATGTCAAATTATTAAGTCCCTAACTCTAGCTACCTTTGCCTATTAAACTAAAACAAACCAGGATTTTGACAGATTTTGACAGATTTTACAATACACTGATATCTGAACACAATGTTTATAACTGGTTGTAAACACTTTTTAAAAAAATGCTACATAAGGAAACATTTTCAAAATTGTAATGGAATTAATGTTATTTGTTATATTTTCTGATAATCTGTATCCAGGTTTATAGGAACTATTTTTTAATCTACAAGTTATTTCTGATTGTTATTTCTTAAAAAAAAAACCTCTTTATTTTTATTGTTGCTTTTATTACATTGTAAAATTAATACAATTAATTTACCATTGCCTTACAGCAGGTTAGACTATTAGATTATCTAACTATAGCCTTCCATCCTTCCATCCTTCCGGTTCTCCAAACTACTCAAAATGTCCACTATCAGTACACCAGAACCAGTCCAAACCAGTTGAATACCACCTCTGAGCCATATCCTTCCATAATGGAATATGATATAGTGGCTAAGTTTATAAATTGTATTAAGCCAAACATAGATAATCAATTTTAGAGTGCAATTTGGTGTATGAATTTGACCAATTGTTTTAAAATACCATATGATTACTTAAATGTTAGTATATTAAGATCCAAGATCATACATTATGTGCTCATATCATGAATACATGAAAGTCAACAACAAAAGTAGAATGCTATTTTTGGTGATCATGCCTATATTGAATCAGTGATTCAGGTTAACCTGTAATTTTGGAATTTGCATTACTTTACTTTCATGCTACTGCATTTATGCATTTATTATGGAAAACCAGTATGATACCAGCTGAATAGCAATGCATAAAAATTTAAATATTATTAAAAAGCATTGTGAAGTAAATGTCCCAAGATTTATAAAGTAATCTATCAAAATCTCTCATGATGAACAGAATTTCAGTCAGGGAACTTTTTGATGGAGACACACACACAAAGATATTTTAATTCTTTTTGGGTTTATTATGTTTCACTTGATCATTCTGCTATTCTGTCTGCTACCTTCAGCTTGCAATTAAATAATTCCTGTATAATTCTCATTCCATTGAAAGTTGAGCTTCCAATGTGAATATGCTTTGCAACTGGATAAAATGCATTTTTCATATTTACAGGTAAAACTCAAAAAATTAGAATATCGTGCAAAAGTTCATTTATTTCAGTAATGCAACTTAAAAGGTGAAACTAATATGAGACAGACTCATTACCTGCAAAGCAAGATAGTTCAAGCTGTGATGTATCATAATTGAGATGATGATGGCTTACAGCTCATGAAAACCCCAAATCCACAATCTCAGAAAATTAGAATATTGTGAAAAGGTTCAATATTCTAGGCTCACTCTAATCAGCTAATTAAGCCATAACACCTGCAAAGGCCCAAGCCTTGAAATGGCCTCTCAGGTTGATTCACTAGGAATCACAATCATGGGAAAGACTGCTGATCTGACAGTTGTGCAAAAAACCATCATTGACACCCTCCATAAGAAGGGAAAGCCTCAAAAGGTGTTATGAATGAATAATACTAATAAAGTTATCTTGAGCTTGAAGTAAAGTGCAGGGTTCTGGCCCTGCACTTCTGATTGGCTGTTAATGGCAGGATTGGATTGGTCCGTTCAGGAGAATCTGATTGGCCATTAACAGGCCATTCCCATTGGTTAATGGGGCTAGCGCTCCAGGTTTGCTATTGGTTGAATAGTTAATAAGTTGCCTATATAAGGGAGGCTATAGCAGCCCTCGAGCTGAGCTGTCACAATATGTAAATAAAGAGTTTGAAGTTCACTGTTTCTACCAGCTCGTCTCCATCATTCGCCCCCATGCTCCAGACATAACACTGGCGACGAGGATGGGATTGGATGATGTCAGAGCCAACTAAGACAATTAAGCATGTGTCTGAAGCACACAACAGCGGAACCATGTCCGGCGGCGTAGTACCACCCGCTCCATTCGATCCAGCTCAAGAGGACTGGGAGTTCTACATGGATCGTTTTCAAATATTTTTGGAAACGAATAATCTGAAGGATGCCACAACCGGGAAGAAACGGGCGGTATTCCTAACACACTGCGGCCCAACAGTATTCAAAATGGCTAAGGCATTAGTGAAACTGGCTGAAGTGAAGGCCATGGACTGGGATGTCCTCGAACTGCTACTGAGGGCCCACTATGCACCAACCATTCCAACGCTCGTAAGACGGCACGAGTTCTATCAAAGGAACCAGCGGAAAGGAGAAAGTGTCACCGATTTCATTGCAGACCACCAGAACTTGGAAGGCCTTTGAGATTTCACCCACCTAGAAGAGGCCTTGAGAGATCGAGTAGTCCTCGGGCTAGATGGTCTAAACGTACAGAGCAAAATAATGGCAAAAGGTGACATCACCCCTAAAGACACCATAGCTGAAGCTACAGCAGCGGAGGTGACCAAGAAGTCGGCTGCCCAGCTATGCTGAAATTGCGCACCAGCACACCCACCGGTCGGTGAAATTTCACCTAATGCAGAAGGGCAGCTGCAGATGGCCCATCATGAGGACCTCTCTTCGTCGTCAGACAGCAACGAAGAAGAGGTCCATCGCCTGTGGTCCGATCGGGACCGACACCCGAAGTCCCAGCAACCGTGCGCTGGCTGCGGGGCCAACCATTACCACTCTGATTGCAAATTCCGCGACACGCTCTGCCATGAGTGCGGGAAACGAGGCCACATCGGACGGGTCTGCAGAAGCCTCCTCGGACCCAGCCAGACCTCGAAAGGAACCAATCTCTGCCAATCAACAGGGAATCACCCTGTAAGGCGAGAACCAGGAAACCACTCCTCCAGAAACCGACCCATGAGTCGTGTAGCGAGACGGGAAGAGGCCCACCAAACACTCACTATTGGCCATGCCTTTTCACTAGACGCTAAGAAAATTCGGATCAATGTGAACATTGAAAATCGGCCTTGCCAGATGAAAGTTGACTCGGGATCGTCTCTTTCAATGGTCTCATGGAAGACCCTAAAGCAACTCATCCCCACTATCTGGCGCCAAGACCTTCAATTCCAACGGCTCATGTTAAAAGACTACCAGGGGAACCGAATTCCAGTCGCAGTATCCAGTCGAGTCCGGGTTGCATTCAAGAACCACATGGCGTACTTACCCCTGACGGTGATCGAGAAGGACCGGCCTAGTCTGTTAGGCCTCCAATGGTTCGCACCACTCGGCATTGAAGTGGCAGGCATTAACCGAATCAGCGGCAGTGACTGGGAGGAAGACCTCGCCCACGAATTCAGGGACATCTTCGAGGAAAAGCTAGGCGAGTACAAGGGGACCCCGATATCCTTTAGCCTTAATCCAGAGATTGCTCCCATTTGCCTTAAGCCTCGTCGAGTTCCGTTCGCTCTAAAGCTGAAAATCGACGAGCAGCTTGATAAGTTGATTGCCCAGGGAGTTTTAAAGCCAACTGACCACTCCCCATGGGAAACGCTGATTGTGACACCAATTAAGCTGGACGGCTCCTTTAGAATTTGTGGGGACTACCGAGCCACCCTAAACCACGCCCTGCAACAGAACCCATATCCAGTGCCGGTGGTAAAACATCTCCTCCATTCCCTGGGGGGCGGAAAAGTCTTCGCTAAACTAGACTTAGCTCAGGCTTATCAGCAACTGCCGGTTGACGAAAAAACGGCACAGGCACAGACTATCATAACACACCGAGGTGCCTTTAAGTGTACGCGGCTTCAATTCGGAGTCAGTGTAGCCCCTGGGATCTTTCAGAGCCTAATGGAAAGACTATTGCAGGGGATCAAGGGTGTTGTCCCCTATTTTGACGATGTGCTCATTGCTGCCCCCACTACAAAAATCTTACGGGAGCGTTTAAGATTGTTATTACGAAAATTCCAGGAAGCAGGCCTAAAAGTCAAAAAAAATAAGTGCAAATTGTGTACCGATCGTGTTGAATTCTTAGGGTACTTAATTGACATTCAGGGTATTCACCCTACCGATAGCAAATTGAGAGCAATAAAAAACGCTCCCAGACCCCAGAACAAGACCGACCTCCAGGCGTTCTTAGTCCTCATCAATTTCTATAATGTATTCTTGCCGCACAAGGCGACTGTCGCTGAACCTTTACATCGTCTATTAGATAAAAAAGCAATTTGGGTATGGGGTCACAAAGAAGAGCGTTCCGTAATGTGAAAAAACTACAGACTTCGGACACCGTACTAATGCAGTACAATGAGACTTTGCCAATAAATATTACATGTGATGCATCGCTTTTGGAGTGGGCGCCATTTTGAGCCATGTGTTACCTAACGGTAACTAAGCCCCTGTTGCTTACTTCTCAAAGATGCTCTCGAAAACCGAGCAAAATTACAGCCAGATCGATAAAGAAGCCCTGGCGATTGTATCAGCTGTTAAAAGATTTCATGAGTACGTGTACGGCCGGGTTTTCACCATTGTAACTGACCACAAACCATTGCTGGGGATCATCGCTGGGGACAAGCCAACTCCCTACATACTTTCTCCCAGAATGACCCGCTGGTCAGAATTCTTGGCTGCCTATAATTATCGGCTACAATATCATCCCGGTAAAGCCATTCCCCATGCCGACGCGCTGAGCCATACACCGCTCCCTGAAACTATCAACAATCCTGCACCAACGATGACAGCGTTGCAGATCGAGATACTCCACACGCCACCATTAACTGCCCGTGACATTGTGAGAGAAACAAAATGCGACCCCATCTTAGCACGAGTCCTCACATGGGTGGAACACGGATGGCCATTGGACCAAGTACCAGACAACTTTGCACCATTCAAAAGTCATCAAACAGAGTTGTTCTCGCAGAAGGGCTGTGTCATCTGGGGCGACAGAGTCGTTATCCCAGAACAACTCCAACAGACACTGCTAAGAACCTTGCACGATGGCCACCCTGGCATTGTGCACATGAAAGGCCTCGCACGAAGCTACGCATGGTGGCCAGGCATCGACAGACAAATCGAATCGTGGGTTAAAACTTGCAAGAGATGCCAAGAAGTAAGCAACGCTCCACCAAAGGCAACCCCAACCGAATGGGAGACAATGCGGGGACCCTGGTCCCGCATCCATCTGGACTTTGCTGGGCTGACCAAAGGCCACACGTTTTTGCTAACCGTCAATGCCTGTTCGAATTGGCTCGAGATTCACTGAATGAGCAACACGACCACTGACGCAGTCATCAAAAGACTGGAAAGACTTTTTGCAACCCACGGATTACCAGACGATCTGGTATCCGACAACGGGCCCCAATTTACCGCGCTGTCTTTTGAGCAGTACCTGGCTGACCTTGGTATTCGACATGCGCTCACTTCGCCTGTGCACCCTGCTGCCAATGGTAGGGCTGAGCGCATGGTACAATTCGTCAAAAAGACTCTCCCAAAGATAGACTATGACAACATCGACGAGAAAATCAACCGGATCCTTTTCCTGCAGCACATCACACTTCACAGCATCACCAACAAAACTCCCACCGAGCTGCTAATGGGACGAAAGCTCTGCTCCCACCTCGATCGGTTACACCCAGCCTATGAACCGGAAAAGTCACTCGGATCAAGCGGCCGATGCCATACCTTCCAGGTAGGCGATTTAGTATTCGCTAAAAACTTATCGGGTGATCCGCTGTGGGTAGAGGCGACCGTAATCCACATAACCGGCCCAAGATCATACCTCATTCAGTGCCCTGATGATAGACTTTGGAAGCGCCACATAGATCAACTACGATCGCGGCTGCCCTCTCGCACTTCCGAACTCCCTTATGACCAAACTGAGGGGGGGGAGAGACAGAGGAAAGCGAATTACAATTAGAGGGAAACCTTTTTGAAGAGACTGATAATGGAACTGAAACGCAGGAACAGAAACCAGGGACCGGAGTGAGTTCACCTCAGGGAGTGGCCAGTGATATTGGCGACGATGGGAACGCGAACTCGGAACCAGAGGCACCCCTACCATTAAACAACGATCTACCTCAGCAGAAATGCAGCCAACTGCCAGGCACTTTGCAAAAATCGAAAAGACTAATAAAACAGCCTACCTTAAGAACTACGTAACCGTGCCCCGTGGGCAGAAGCCGGGGGAAAAGGGTGTTGTGAATGAATAATACTAATAAAGTTATCTTGAGCTTGAAATCAAGTGCAGGGTTCTGGCCCTGTACTTCTGATTGGCTGTTAATGGCAGGATCGGATTGGTCCGTTCAGGAGCATCTGATTGGCCATTAACAGGCCATTCCTATTGGTTAACGGGGCTAGCGCTCCAGGTTTGCTATTGGTTGAATAGTTAATAAGTTGCCTATATAAGGAAGGCTATAGCAGCCCTCCAGTTTGAGCTGTCACAATATGTAAATAAAGAGTTTGAAGTTCACTGTTTCTACCTGCTCGTCTCCATCATTCGCACCCATGCTCCAGACATAACAAAAGGTAATTGCAAAAGAGCCACCACACACAGACGGATCCTGGACATGGGCTTCAAATGTCGTATTCCTCTTGTCAAGCTGCTCCTGAACAACAAACAATGTCAGAAGCATCTTACCTGGGCTAAAGAAAAATAGAACTGGTCTGTTGCTCAGTGGTCCAAAGTCCTCTTTTCTGATGAGAGCAACTTTTGCATCACATTTGGAAACCAAGGACCCAGAGTGTGGAGGAAGAATGGAGAGGCACACACTGCAAGATGCTTGAAGTCCAGTGTAAAGTTTCCACAGTCTGTGTTGATTTGGGGAGCCATGTCATCTGCTGGTGTTGGTCCACTGTGCTTCATGAAGTCCAGGGTCAATGCAGCCATCTACCAGCAGATTTTAGAACACTTCATGCTTCCTTCCGCAGACGAGCTTTATGGGGATGCTGACTTCATTTTCCAGCAGGACTTGGCACCTGCCCACACTGCCAAAATCACCAAAACCTGGTTCAATGACTGTGGGATTACTATGCTTGATTGGCCAGCAAACTTGCCTGACCTGAGCCCCATTGTGAATCTATGGGGCATTACCAGGAGAAAGATGAGAGAAATGAGACCGAACAACAAGCTGAAGGCCGCTATTGAAGCATCCTGGTCTTCCATAACACCTCAGCATTGCCACAGGCTGATAGCTTCCATGCCACGCCGCATTGAGGCAGTAATTGCTGCAAAAGGGGCCCAAACCAAGTACTGAGTACATATGCATGCTTATACATTTCAGAGGTCCGATATTGTTCTATGTACAATCCTTGTTTTATTGATTGCATGTAATATTCTAATTTTCTGAGATTGTGGATTTGGGGTTTTCATAAGCTTTAAGCCATAATCATCACAATTATGACAAATCATGGCTTGAACTATCTTGCTTTGCATGTGATGAGTCTATCTCGTATATTAATTTCACCTTTTAAGTTGTATTACTGAAATAAAAAAACTTTTGCACAATATTCTAATTTTTCAAGTTTAACCTGTATATAAAAGTGTAACCTATTTATGCTATTTTTAAAACTGTTACTTTAATCATTATCTGAAGTGGTAGGTACATTTAAATATAATTCCACTAGTAGACCATATGTTATATACCTATTTCGCTTTTAAGTTCTGAAGGGTGTAGAGTAATTTGTAAACATATACATTTTAATCTAGGATGGCAGAGCATTTTATCTGGGTTCGGTTATAATTATGCAAAATATTTTTGATTCAAAGGAGCTGGCCAATACAGAATGTGGATTGGAATCTGTTTGGTAAACAGGTGAATGCTATTAATTTGTGGAACATATATATTTACTAATTTATACATATACATATACATATACATATACATATACATACACATACATACATACATACATACATACATTTTCTTAAGTTTTCGCAGGTACTTACATGTATGGTATTCGGCTTTGTTCGGGTATTTTCCCATGTCATTATAGTTGTGCTTTTAAAGTTTTAGCAACGTTTCAGCAGAATCGCATCTGCCATCATCAGGCTTCTGTATTGTGTTCATCTGTGAGTCAGACTTTTACAGTTGTTTCAGTTTTAAATTTGGAGCTAGCCTACTGCTGTGCCAGAATGGTTTTTTCTTCATCCATATTGGTTGGAAGTCTTGGTCTGTGTCTATTGGTCTTGGAATTTGCTGTGTTCTGCTTGATTGGTGTATAGGGTTGAGGTTGTTTTTTTAGCATCACCATTTTTAAAAAATCCAATATTCAAAGTCATGAATTATTTATAGGAAGGTTTTTATTCACTTTAATCTAAAAGCAAAGTTGTCTTTTTTTGTTGAGCTCAACTCTCAACCATGAAAGTGCTTTGTATTGCCTTTTTCCAGAATATTTTTTTACATCCATATTATTTTTTTTGACAATAATGTAGAAGTTTATCATTGCCTTCTTTCTAATTATTTTTTAAACAAAAAACAACATTTCCAGTTTTTCCTCTATCCAGTCTTTCCCAACTTGACAACATGGGGACTTCAACTCCAAGAATTACCCAACTAGTTTGATTCTCACTGGAAAATTCTGGGAGCTGAGGTCTATATTTCTTAAAGTTGCCATGATTCAAAAACACTGGAATAGAGGAATATTCTGACCCTCCACATAATCACAGAAGTTCAACAGATTTCAATTTTTTAAAAGGGCAGCTTTTAAAATGCAAAGACCAATTAATTTTAAGTCTGCCAGATTCTATCGCAGCAGAGAAAAACTGCTTTTGTGCACTAGGCAACAAGAAATGAAATGCCATTCATGTTTACTTCAAAGTATTGAGTACATTTTATTCCACATGAATATATATTCCCTCTTCTTATTTTGATAGCAAGGTAGATTTTTCCATACCGTTAATACTCAGTTTATAGCCCACGGCAGCTGAAGAACAGATTTTCTATCACTCATCATTGCATTACCATTCCTTGGAAAATGCCACTAAAATCACCTTGAGCAAATTCCTGAGGCCTCACAAACAGCATATCGTTTTCCACTAGAATGCTATTACACCTGCACACTAACAGAGGGCCATGCTTGAGCGAACTTTGGTGAAAGTACAGCGCTGTTAGAAATGATGGCAGCTGAAACACATGGCTGAGAAAGTACACACAGTCCTAAAACAGATTGTAGTCTGTTTGACTGACTTGATTGAAGAAAAAAAGGGCACTCCTAAATAATATGGTGTTCCAAAGACCTGTATCCCTGGTGCAAAACTTTTGCCAATACTAATCAAAATTGGCATTTCTTTTTAATGTTATGCCCTAGTGGACAAGAGCAGTGGTTATTTTTCTCTCCAACTCTGTCAGCTATGTGTAATTATCTGCTTTTGATTCCAATCTACACCACAGCTACAGGAACAGTAAGTGTGTGTGTATGTGTGTGTGTTTTGAAGGGCATTTCTGACCTTGTTCTCCCTTACAACATATTTTTGTGAAGATCAACTCATTCAAAAAGAAAAAGGTTGGAGGTATCATGTTAGAGATTATATTTGGAAGATAGCATCATTTCTTATGTAGAAGTAGTATCCTTCCTTATTTGTAGAAGCCTTAGCCCATAGAGATGTTTTAAACTTCAGGATGAATGGATATGCACAGAGAATATTAGTATATATTCAATCTTCATTTCAAAGACTGAAGCCCAAGTATGTAAAGTACAGTATATACAAACAGCAGCAACTTGCTCGCCACTGTGCTCACCCTTTTGGAGATTTTCTGTGACCCAATTAAATATTAGAAAAGATTTGTGCACCTGCATCAGCTGGTGTCTTTATTAAGCAAGGCCCATCTCACCTAAGTTGTTATGTATTAAAATGGACTACTCGAAATCCCCGTGCCTTGATTGGCTAAGGCGCGGGGATTTCTGATTGGCCAGGCGAGCCGCGCCGATTGGCCCGATTGGAGTCTCCCGTGATTGGTGCAAACCAAGAGCGGGAGACTTGAATCGCTGCCATTGGCCGCGGCCGCCGCGGCAAAAGGGTATAAAAGCCGCAGGCTTTTTGCCTTTTGCCGGTTCGGTTCACTTGTTAAAAATAAAGAGCTTTTACTGAAAGTCACCGACTCTGAGCTTCTTTCCGGACACGACACTGGCGACGAGGGTGGGATCTCGCCCCTGAACCGAACCCCGTGTCCACCTAAGAACCAGCGACAACACTAAGATGGCAAAGATAGCACCGCCCGCTCCCTTCAACCCCGCCGCCGAGGACTGGGAATCGTATTCGGATCGGTTCCGGATGTACCTAGAATGTGCCGGCATGAAGGACGCCCCGGGCCCGCTAAAACGCGCTGTCTTCCTTACACACTGCGGACCAGAGGTCTTCCAGATGGCTAAGGCATTAGCCAAGCCGGCAGACGCAACCGCCATGGACTGGGACGTCCTTGAACCAATACTGCGGCGCCATTACGCCCCCGAGGTCCCCATTCTAATACGGCGCAACGAATTTTACCGCCGAAACCAGAAGCCAGACGAGAAATTGAGCGATTTCGTCGCAGAGTTACGGCGCCTAGGAGGACTCTGCGAGTTTGAAGGTTTGAACAGTCTCATAAGAGACCGCTTCGTACTAGGCTTATGGGATTCGATACTCCAGAGACGACTTATGGCCAAAGGCGACATCAGCCTGGCAGATGCCCTCACCGCGGCAGCAGCCGCAGAAGCAACCTGCACGTCAGCAGACACCATGCGAAGATCTGACGCGAAGGGCGGAAACAACAACCCCGCGAGGTCGGCCGACACAAGAAACGAAGCAACCGTGCACTACGGCGATTACCAGTCAACCTCCAGCACGTCAGATGACGAGGAGGACATACATCGCGTGCAGACGGGACGCGGAGACCAAAGAAGCCAGAAAGGTCGTAGGTCGAGGACCAGCTGCGCCGGGTGCGGCGGCGACCACCCCAGGTCAGAATGCCGATTCTTTGACACTATCTGCAGACATTGTGACCGAAGGGGCCACATCGCTCGAGTCTGCCGCCAGAGGAAGACCCGCAGCCCGCCCAAATGGGAACAGCAAGACAGAAGAAGAGAAAGCTCCCCGCCCAGAGCCAGAGAGCGCCAACCAGCAGGTCGGTGGGACCAGAAGCAACGATCTCAAAGAAGCGGCGAAGGTCGGCGAAAAGAAGAAACCCACCAGACGGTGACCATCGGCCACGCCATCTCCGACGGCGCCAGAAAAATACACGTAGAAGTCCACATCGAAGGCCGGCCATGCAAAATGGAAGTGGATTCCGGATCCTACCTTTCCATGATTGCATGGCGCGAAATAAAAAAACTAGTGCCTACACTACAAAGAAGAAACGTGCATGCCCAAAAGATCATCATAAAAGACTATCAAGGTAATCGCGTTCCGGTAGTGGGCACCAAGAACTTTAGTATAACCTACAAAGGCCACACCGAACAACTACCACTCACAATAGTCGACCACGACCGCCCGAGCCTGCTGGGTCTACAATGGTTCGCCCCGCTTAACATCGCGCTGACAGGTGTCAACCACGTCTCCATTGAAGCTTGGGAACAGCGGCTAGTCCAGGAGTTCCAGGAGGTCTTAGATGGAGGCTTGGGCAAGTATCAGGGGCCCCTTATCTCGTTTGATTTAGACCCAAGGGTTCCCCCTAAGCGGCTTAAACCTAGAAGGGTACCTTTCGCGTTAAAGCCAAAAATTGACGAGCAGATCGACAAACTCGTCAAACAAGGGGTATTACAACCGATAGACCACGCCAGATGGGAGACCCCTATAGTGACCCCAATAAAACCAGACGGGTCCGTGAGAATCTGCGGGGACTATAAGGCCACCCTAAACAGCGCGCTACAGCAAAGTGCCTACCCAGTCCCAATAGTGCAACATTTACTGCACTCACTGGGAGGGGGAAATTTTTTTGCCAAACTCGACCTCGCCCAAGCATACCAACAACTGCCTGTGGACGAGAAAACGGCGGAAGCCCAAACAATTGTGACACACCGGGGGGCCTTCAAGTGTAACAGACTCCAATTTGGAGTCAGCGTGGCACCAGGCATCTTCCAGAGCCTGATGGAACGTTTACTACAAGGCATCAAGGGGGTGGTGCCCTATTTCGATGACGTGTTAGTGGCAGCGCCAAACGAAGCAGAATTAGAAAACCGACTAAGACAAGTCTTAACAAAATTTAAAGAAACAGGACTTAAAGTCAAACGCGAAAAATGCCAACTTTGTACAGAGCAAATAGAATTTTTGGGCTACCTCCTAGACCGGCAGGGCATCCATCCTACAACTAAAAAGGTGAAAGCCATCAAGGAAGCCCCCACCCCGAAGTCCAAAACAGATCTACAAGCGTTCCTAGGCTTGCTTAACTTTTATAATGTCTTCCTACCTCAAAAGGCAACGGCGGCGGAACCTTTACATAGACTCCTGGACAAGAAGGCATCCTGGACTTGGGGGAGACGAGAGCAAGCCGCCTTTCAAAAAACCAAGGACCTCCTCACCTCCGACGCTGTTCTGATGCAATTCAGTGAGACCTTGCCCTTAGCTGTCACTTGCGACACATCACCTTTCGGCGTCGGCGCTGTCCTCAGCCATACCCTCCCAGACCAGAGAGAAGCACCTATCGCATTTTTCTCCAGAACTCTGACTAAACCGGAACGGAACTATAGCCAGCTGGACAAAGAAGCTTTGGTTATAGTTGCCGCCGTTAAGCGTTTCCATGAGTACCTATACGGCCGCCCATTCAAAATAGTGACTGATCATAAACCGTTGCTGGGCATCCTCGCTGGAAACCGTGCCACGCCAAACATCTTGTCGCCCCGCATGACAAGATGGTCTGAATTCCTGGCAGCCTACAGCTACGAACTGCTGCACAAGCCAGGTAAGAAAATTTCGCACGCGGACGCCTTAAGCCGCTCGCCCTTGCCGGACTCTGACCCTGACCCCGCACCAACAACAAACACCCTGAGTATTGAGAATTTGCCCATAACCGCATCTGACATTGCCAGAGAAACCATTAAGGACAGGCATTTGGCACAAATCTTACATTGGTTAGAAAAAGGCTGGCCGGAAAAAGACAAAGACGAGACTTTTAAAACATTCCGGCAGCGCCAGACTGAACTTTCACTGTTAAGAGGATGTATCCTGTGGGGTGATCGGGTGGTAATTCCGGACAAATTGCAAAACAGGGTCCTAGAGATGTTACATGAGGGTCATCCTGGCATCGTCAGGACTAAAGCCCTGGCCAGGAGTTATGCTTGGTGGCCAGGGATGGACAAACAAATTGAAGCGTGGGTCGCCAAATGCCACCGGTGCCAGGAGACCAGATCCAGCCCACCCGCAGCACCTATCCGGGACTGGGAAACACCACGGGGACCCTGGTCCAGAATCCATTTAGACTTTGCTGGCCCCACAGATGGACACACTTTTCTAATCACAGTCGACGCATACTCAAATTGGTTGGAGGTGGCTGACATGAAATCCACCACCACAGAGGCTGTCATAAAAGAACTGTGTAAACTGTTTTCCACACATGGCCTCCCAGACGTCATCGTCTCAGATAATGGGCCCCAATTCACCTCCATCGACTTCGAACGGTTCCTGGCAGAGAAGGGCATCCACCACGCATTGACAGCACCGGCGCATCCGGCGGCGAACGGTAGGGCGGAACGGATGGTCCAGTTTACAAAAAAGACCCTCCGGAAAATGGACCACGGGGAGATCAACGATAAAATCAACAAACTACTCTTCATACAGCACATCACGCCAAATACCACAACTAACAAAAGCCCTGCAGAGCTCCTAATGGGCAGGAAGCTGCGGTCCCCACTCGACCGTCTACACCCGACCTATAACCCGGAGCGGCCACCAGACTCCAGCTCCAGGTACCAGACTTTCGAACCAGGCGACTTAGTCTACGCCAAAAACATGACGGGGGACCCCCTATGGATCCCAGCCGTCATAACGCAAGTCACTGGCCCTCGGTCGTACCGGCTCCAAACCATCGATGGGCGAGCCTGGAAACGACATATCGACCAGCTAAGGTCACGAGCAATGACTGACCTCAACCCCCAAGACACGAACCAAGGGGGGAGGGAATACCCGGTAAAACAACCGCAAGAAAAAATAAAACTGAAAAACTCACCGGAACGCAGTCTTCGCGAGTCCCATCCGGAGAAGAGCCGTCTGGCCAACTCTACCGACTCGGAGAAGCCAAGCGGGAGCGGCGAAATCCGTGACTCAACCGACCCGGTAGGCCCAGGCGGGAGCCACGGCGAGAGAACCGGCCCGATCATCCAGCCGGTTCTCACAGAGGCAGGAGCAGCCAGAAAGATGACCGCTCCGGCCGAGTTACAACAAGAAAGTGAGTTGCGCAGGTCAACTAGGACCCGACGGAGCCCCGCCTACCTGCGTGACTACACCACGTGAGGGACCATACCAAGAGGGGAGGGGTGTTATGTATTAAAATGGACTACTCGAAATCCCCGTGCCTTGATTGGCTAAGGCGCGGGGATTTCTGATTGGCCAGGCGAGCCGCGCCGATTGGCCCGATTGGAGTCTCCCATGATTGGTGCAAACCAAGAGCGGGAGACTTGAATTGCTGCCATTGGCCGCGGCCGCGGCCGCCGCGGCAAAAGGGTATAAAAGCCACAGGCTTTTTGCCTTTTGCCGGTTCGGTTCACTTGTTAAAAATAAAGAGCTTTTACTGAAAGTCACCGACTCTGAGCTTCTTTCCGGACACGACATAAGTGATTCTGGGTAGTCTTATTAAGAAGGACTATCAATTTCTAATAAACCGAAGACTTATGAAGAATATTGCATGGGATGGCAAACAACACTTTTTATTTGGACTGGAGAATCTCTTACTGTGATGATCATTGGGATTGCCTGATTGCCTGAATGCCTGATATTATTCCTTCAGTCCAAGGATAAAAAAACAACAACCAGAAAATTGAATAGATTGAATAATGCTATTAACAGAAAATATGTTTTTCAGTGTTGGTTTTCTGTTCCACTCATGCATTATCATTTGTATGCTCTAGTGAGTTCCCTTTCTCTTAAAGGATTTGCATGAATTACTTCTGATCTGTTTCTAAGGCTAGTATAGGTGGTCCTCATTCACAGAACAATTGTTCCCTCAGTATAAGGAAGCCACAGAGGAGACCTTGGAAAACATATTTTGTACATGTACAAAAGCTCATTGTTCTTTGTACATGTGTAAAACATACACAAACACACCAAAAGTCCTCCTTCAAATAAATCTGCATGTCGTAAAGAGCAAAAGCACAAAAGCCTGCAGTGCAGACAATAAGAACAGGTCTGTATTTACCAAGTGCAGGTTTACAAAAATGTGGTAATGGAACTATGAATAATGAGGGACACATGTGATGCACAATAAAAGTACTTTCCAAACTGAAGGTCCCTCTTCTTCTTGATTTTCAAAAATAAATATAGGAAAGCCATTAACCACAACCAGTACATTTTAATTGTAGGAACATGTACCAATATATTTTGTTCTGTTGTGGGAGTTATTTATTTCAGATTTAGAGGACAGTACAATGAGGATTTTGTTTTGTTTTGTTAAGGACAGCTGTCGCAGAAATTGCAAAAGGATTTTATAGGTTACAAGAATGGATTCTTATGCAATCTGTTGCCTTAAGATAGCTTACTGTAATTTCTTTCCTCTTGGTCTGGTGGATCGCAGGCAGAATTGTGAATTTAAACAAGATTAAAATTATGATAATGTCCCATTACATCTGTTATTAGCTAGTTAAGCAGAAGCATGAATACTACAGTATATGCAACAATTTCTTTTATCTTTAAATATGCATTAAATAAATTGTGCCCTTCTTTAGTGAAACATGGGTGATATGATGGAATAAATATACGTACTGAAAGCCATTTTTTTGCCACCGATTCTATATGGAACAAAATTGTTTGCTACAGTATCTGCCAAGTTGACTATAACTGAATGACCTAAATAGACAGAATTCACATTTTATCTTCCAAAATAACCTCTCTTGTGTAATTACTTTAATACAGTAATAGAACTAGTGAAAACTAATCAGCACCCTTATCATTCAACTGCAGACCCATTAAAAAGGTAGCTTCAGCTGTTAGGTGATTGGTTTTATTTGCTTGCTAAACCTATGAAATTTTGCAGGATCAGAAATTCAACTATTTTATCAATCTTACTCTGGTTTACTGTAACATTCTATAATTCTTGACAGTGCTCAAGAAAGAAAAAAGAGGAAGAAGAAATTTTGCTGAATAACATGCAATCAGAAAGGCCGATGGTTGCCTCTCAGGAATTTTTATTTATTTATTTATTAAAGTCACAGACAAGCATTACTAATAGAAGCATTAAAATAAATAATAATTAAAAAATAAAAAACAGGCAAAATAATATGTTACCATTAGTGATAAATTATCAGTGAACAGTTACAATCTCCCTAGTTTTACACACAAATTAACAAAATTTGGCTGCATTCAGAGAAACTATTTCATACTGATCTGATGACAAGTTATACCTAGAAGAGACCAGTATTTTCCAGGTATTTTATTAGGTGAGGTGTTAGAAAGTGGGTCTATGAGTCCTTATAGAAAATACAGTATAGTAGGACATGAGCTATAGTTTAAATGGTCCTTTGTCCACAGGTGGGGCTTTTTCAGTTCTCTCTTCAGTGACATGTTCTTTCACACTTATAAAAGTGACAAAAATTGCTTCAGTTAAGCTCATATTTTTTGAAATTCTTTGTAATTCTTACCCACATTTCTTTTCCTAGAATCCTGCTTTCCTAATCAAAACCTTTATCTATGCCTTGATTTAAAAAAGGAACTTTTCATGGCTTTGTATAGAAGTGGCACAAAATTTTATCTTTTTAGACTTCTACCAAGTTTATTGAATTCTATATTGTTGGATCTGAGTAATCAAAACATCTTCATTTTTCTCCTCAGAATTAGACTTAAGATAGGACTTCTTGATTTAAAAAAAAACTCCAACTAATCAGTCTACAACTTGTCAGGAGTTTCAGTTGATAGTGGCAGAATTGTCTTTATCTTGGGAACCTTTGAAAGAAGATATGACAGTAAGGCAAGGGTATTCAAACTTGGCAAGTTAAAGACTTGTGGACTTCAACTCCCAGAATTCCTGAGCGAACATGACTGGAGGAGGAATTCTGGGAGTTGAAGTCCACAAGTCTTAAAGCTGTCAAGTTTGAAGACTCCTGCAATAAGGCTTTAAATGTGGAGTTCTTGGAGCTCCAACAAATTCACAACTTCTATATTCTTTTTTAGTGGAAGCTTTACTATCTGCTTTCATACTGAATATAATTTATGTTGACTACATATTAATTCTGAGCATTTGTATTACTGACAAAGTAAACAGCTGGTTGCTAGCTGCTTCTCCTATAATATCTACATTAATATCTATTGGGGGGGAATGATTTTATTCCCCTTTTAAAAAAGCTCTTAACTTACACCTCATGTTTTAGTACAATTCTACCCCAGATGTGTAAAACTTTATAATTACATTTTTAAATGAAATTGTTTCATCTTGCAGAGATATATTTGCTAATAAGAGCAGAACTCAGTAAACTGCATATTATTTTATTACTGAGTTTTGATTTCAAGTTTCATTCACAAGAAGAATTGTGTTTGCACTGCTGATTCAGCTAATCTAGATGCTTGAGTAGGCCAGGAAATGTCAGTAACTACTTGACTTTCAATTTTACTATTTTCAGCTTGATATCTGATAAGCAGAGAGATCGGGACACAGAAATGGTGCTTGCTTCCATATGTGCAATGGGTTACAAAATGTCGGGTGGTGGGGAAATGAACAGTCAAGAAATGTTGGTCTTTTCCACTTTGTTGTGATAATGATCAGACATTGACTTTATTTAGCAGTATAGTCATCTGTGTTTTAGGAAGTATTATTTATGGACTTATCAACTTTAGGCAGCTTTAATTTAAGAACAAGGTTTTGATCTTAGATACTTACATATCAATCCTCTTGGAGTGAATTTCTCAGTATACTGGAAGGAGTATCTGATGAACCAGTAAGTACAACATTTTCTCCAGTCATGAAGGGTGAACGAAGTTGAGAAAAATAAGAATTGTTTTCCATCTTATTCCCTATTTTCAGCAATAAGAAGCACTCAATCTTTACATATGTGCTATAAGGATCAGATATTAAAATAGATGCTAGTATGCAAACATAAGGCTTTGATAAATATTTTGTTATGATGTTCTCTCTTTTTCCCCCATTGTGAAAATATTTTTGGTTTTTTTCAGAGAAATCTTAAAAAGTTTATTGTGAGGCACAGAGTTAAAAACAACTAAATGGCACCTGCAAGAATAAAAGAACATATATATCAACAATCACAACAAAAAGAGAGAGACATAACTCACCATATTGCAAGTGGGTGGTTTTGGCAACCATCTATCTTTCTAAACCATATAAAAATAGATAAATTCATCCTCCTGCATTCTCTGCACCAAAAACAACAGGCCTTGAAAATGGTTTCATTAAAAAATAACAAGCATAGACTCACTAGGGGATAAATCAGGGCAAACAAAATAAAAAATTCTTCCATCATTGCTCAAATAGGTCAACTCGAATTAATTCAGAGGGCAAACATTCAAATTAAGCCTGCTGACTTCCATCCCCCAACTTACACCAGCTGAATGACCCTTTTCCCAGGATGCTGACATGGCCAAGTTAAAATCTGAATACTGATTTGATTTGTTTTGGGAAAAAAAGCGGTTCCATCCTGAGCTATCGGAAAGATAAGGACTCACCCAAAGCCTGCATCATTAGGAAGGAATTCCTTGGCTTCTTGTCTCTGGATCTTAACAGATTTTTGATATTTTAATGGAATAATAATTACTGTTCTGACAATAATTGTTAATACACAGAGAGCTTTTAATTGACTAGATTGTTCAAAGGGCTTAACAAGGGCTAAAGCACATCCAAACATCAATGCCTTGTCAGAAGTGGGGTAAGAATTAATTGTCCCTTTGCTAGTCAATTGTGTAGTCCGAATACCATAATCTAGCCTGCTTCCAAACCTTATTCACATTAAAAAAAAGTTGGAGATCTGATCAAGTTAAAAAAAGGCAAGGCTCTCTGCTTCCAAATTTATTGAAAAGATCTGGCAGCAATGAATACTCTTGGTTGGCTGCTGTGCCCAAATCCTGCTGATCCCTGCCTGACCAGCATTAAGGAAACAGCAATGTGATGTGATCTTCTTCTTTCATGTCTAGATCTATCTTTAAATTGCCAGAATGAAGCCACCTTCTTGACGTTGGTCAAAAATGAGTCATTATCTGTACATGTTTCATAGCAGCAGATGGGCTGGGGTCTGCATCTCTCCACATTCACACAGCAGGTGGTTATCTGCTAAGAGTCTCCACTTCAGCATATTGATTTTTCTTAATTGGTATAGGTTTGAGATATCCGATCACTAAGAGTGCTGCTTTATAGATGGCAATATCAACTTATTTTGCATGTGTAGATGTGCTCCACACTGGAGCAAGCATACTCTGCTGCAGAGACACTCAAAGCCAAAGCTGATGTGCGCAACATACATGGCTGAGCTCCCCATGTCTCATTTATCAATTTCCTGATGATATTGTTCCTCCAGCTAACTTTAGCCTTAGTGTTCAGGCAATGCTGTTTAAAAGGGAGTGTCCTGTCGAATATCTATGCTGAGATATTCAGTGTTGGACAGTGCTCTGGTTGATTCATGTAATGAATCATAATGTAATGAAATGTTGTAATTACTTTCAGAGGCAAGGGTTTATGGAATATCCGACACTTCCAGCAGACATAATTGTTTAGTTCTGAAATGGTTACTGTATGTTCAGTTACTTTATGTACAACAACTGATGAGAAAATATAATTGGGTTATTGGCTAAAACTGAATTAAACTTCTTATGCTTAAGGCTTAGTACAAGTAGTCATCAATTTACAACCAGTCATTTAGAACCATTTAACATTACAATAGCACTGAAAAAGTGACTTACAACTAAACCTGGCACTTACAACTGTTGCAGGATCCTTAGGGTCACATGATCACATTTTGGGCACTTGGTAACTGGTATGTATTACCAGTTAGTGTCTCTGCATCCTTTGTGATCTTTTAATCTGGCATCCGACAAGTCAGTGGCAGAACCTGAATTTGCTTAACAACCACATGATTATTTAACAACTGCAGTGATTTGTTTAACAATTGCGGCAAAACTGGGTACAATAGCAATTAAGACTTATATACCATTTCACACGGCTTTAGAGCCCTCCCTAAACAGTTTACAGAATCAGCCTATTGCCTCCAACAATCCGAGTCCTCATTTTACCAATCTCGGATGGATGGAAGGTTGAGTCAACCTTGACTTGCAATCAACAGAAGCAGCCTGCAGTACTGCATTCTTACCACTGTGCCATCACTTAGCAACAGAAATTCTGGTCCCAATTGTGATTGGCACAAGCACTATTTTGCCTCTATCACTTTCCAACTTACCCACAGATTTGGAAAAAAAAAATTGAACTTGCATTTCTTTTAGCCTGACAATAGGTTTGGTAAGCTATCTACTTTGTTAACACAGTGGTTATATCTGCTCAGCTTCCTGCAATTTCTTAGAACAATTATTTATCAGTATGTAGGTAAAAAGCATGCTAACCATCAACAGAAACATGGGAGAATTCAAGATTTGTAGATATAGTTTTGAGAACAAAGTTGGGTGTCATATATAAAAACTAGAATAATAAATATATCTGACATGGTACAGTAAATGGAGTTGCTATTTTTAATATACATTTTTATATATTCAACATAAAACCAGACAAAAATAACCTACTTCTATTTACTCCAGTATATACAGCTATGGTGTGAAAACAGTGCAAAAAGAAATCTATAATTTCAATTTAGTTTGAGGGCTTCTAATTTTTTTAACTACATTATTTTGGTCCTGGTTTAATATACAGGTTCCCTGTAGAAATTAGCCCTTCCACATTCATTTCATAAAATGTTTCCTTGATTGAAGAAGTCATTTGTTTTGCATAGTTCCTCAATTAATAAAAATATTCCTGACTCACCTGTGCATCATTAATTCCCTTAATGTCTTTCAGCTATTTGTATATCGTGAGGCTGGCAGATTATTAGCTATGCTTAAGAGACTTGTTTATTTTATGGAAAGGTAGTTCATAAATGGCACAAAAATGCACATGAATGTTTCTCTTTCCTTTTAGTGGAACATTTCTATTTTAAAAAGAAAAAAAACAAACAAAATGTAAATTGCTAGAAAATATAAGCTATTTTCTTATTTCAAAGGGTTGGCAGCCTCTAATCAAAATGACTTCATTAAAATATAAATCAAGAAAATAACACCCCTTTCAGCTGTCTGGTCAGGAAAGGTTAAATCTAGGTGGGGTTCTACCACAACAGCTGTGTGATGTGGCCTCTCTAATGTACCAGCTGTTACAGTTTAAGTCATTCCTTTCCTACTGCCCTAACAAAGCTAATTAACCTTATCTCTAGGAGAAAATCAAAGCAAAACAGCCAGCTAGTATAATAAAGATGCACTGCTTTTTTGACATGGCCATTATGAAGATTCATAGAGTGTCAGTCAGCTCCTATGTTCTGGCTTAATCTCTCCTCTACCAGGTTGAATTGCCAAGATATGAAGCTAAGACAGCTGACAGAAAAGAAGGCAACACAATCTGTCCTTCCATATGCATTCTTGCATTCTAAGTCTTATTTGTTTTCTGCAGCTAATACAAGTAACTTCTGCATGAGACTAAGTTTACACGTTGAGTTCAGTGGTGTCTAATTGACTAAGCAAATCTTTAGGGCACCAGGTTCAAAGGGGTCAACACAAAATTGAGAATATGGCTTTGTCTGTACAGTATATACAAAGAGGGAGGGGCACCAAGATTTGACAGTGCTTAGGGCACCAGTGAGCTTTAATCCGCCGCTGGTTGAGTTCAGCAAACCTTAGTTATGTATCTCAAAGGTGCTGTTTTCAAAAGACAACTGGACTGGGGTTTTGTTTTTTTTTCCTTAAGGAGAAAAAAGTTGTTTTGCTTCTCATCCAAGAAGCTTTGTTTCTTCTTCCTTAAAAAAACAACAACCCAGTTGCCTTTTTTTAGGGGGGGGGGGGAAGGTGGAACATCTTTGAGACAACTATGACCTGGATGACTGAGAATCCCTACAGACAGTTAGTTATCTTATGTTTTATTGCATAAACTAATGTTGATCATGTTCATACAAAATGTTAAGTGATAAACTTTGCAAACTGTAGTTGCAGGGCTGAACCCAGCCAAAAGTGCATCAGGGTTAGAGAACAGATTGAGAAAATAGTCTGTTCGTGACACTTTGGTCAAAGCAGAATATTGAAAAGGAAACAACAGACCTGTTCAAGAAAGCAATAAAATGATGAATACAATAAATGCATCCAAGCGGGAACATTTTGAATATTGTTTTAGTCTTAGGACAAGACATTTCCCCTTGTTTATTTTCTTCACCACATGAACACATATTTATAAGAATGAACAATATCCATAGGATGTATTTCTTCTCTTTGGAATGAGTTTCTTATTGAAGATGACCACCCAACATTAACTCATTTAATGTGTGTTGTGTAAAGTCATCTTAAATGTTGGATTAAAGTTTGTCAGAATATCCAAATAATGATTACAGGCATTAAAGCCCACTTTAAATATCTGCTTCTAGACTTGAAGGAGGCAGAAAGCATTTCACTATAAACTGTTCCTCTGTGTGAGATACATGAAACCTTCTGATTGTACTATTACAAAAATCATTATCCAAAACATTATCCACAGCTCTCATTTACATTTAAGTAGAGCAGCCATAATTGATGGTGTCCTTCTCACACTTCACAATTTAATGTGTCTGAGGCCGATTTGGACTTCATAGAATTAGTCTCTTTATTATACCCTCGGGCTGCAATTTTCCAAACGGAGCTGTCTAAATGTACTTTTTCTTTCCTTTCCTATATAAAATGCTTCTCTCCATTACCTGCAACTCCAATCCCATAAGGCAAGAAAAGAATTTGTATTTCTCAATTTGTGTGAGCAGCGACACAAAGACGTCTGTGTCTAGAATCCAAGTATTTCTTTCTTTGACTGAATGGTTAATCACAGGAAGTTATTTCGCTCCACTCACTGCAAGGAAAAATGTCTTTCCCTGCAGATTGTTTATGTTCCACGATTCAATTCCTATGAAACTGGAAAAAATCAGGTGTAGAAATAGACAAGCTGCTAAAAACTCAAAAGCTATTTCTTAATAGGACAAACTAACCAAAATTAAGCCAAATACTAATTTATAACAGATCTAACTTCTGGAGGTATCAAGACTCAGTTTTCCATCTTTCTGAGGTTGGTAAAATGAGGACCCAGATTGTTGAAGGCAGTATGCTGACTCTGAAAATTACTTAGAAAGAGCTATAAAGCATTATGAAGTGGTATATAAGTCTACACCAGGGCTGTCAAACTCCTGGCCCATGGGCTGAATGAATCACATGCTGGCCACACACATGCCTGTTTTAGTGAAGGGGAAAAAAAGTCCCAATAGTTCATGTAACGCTGCTGTAACGCCGTGAGTTTGACACCCTTGGTTTATAAGCTACTGTTATAAAGGAGACTGAATCATTATGATTACAGGATTGGGATCGGATGCAGGCTTTGTTAACAGGTAGTCAAAAGAATAATCACAACATGTGGCTTCTTTATGTACCCAACAACCAACTTGTTGTTTTTTTCCAGCTAACAAATTCTGCTTTGGTATGCAAGTTGTGAAGCTCTCAAATTCAGACACCACATTGAAAAAAACTTTTTTTGTTGTTAAATTGTGATCTATGCTAGGACATCTGAAATAGAAAGCAGAAATTTCCAGCAGCTTAGTACCATTTTGTGCAAATGTAGATTTTTCCCTCCTATTTTTTAGAAACTGCATTTGAAGTAAGAGGGTTTTTTTAAACCATATTTTTGTGCAGGTAGTCCTTGTGTAATATCCATTCAATCAGTGTCCATTAAAAGTTATGATGGCATTGAATGAGGAGTACTGTTCTCACAGTTGCATATGTCACAGCATCTCTTTGATCACATGATCACCATTGGCAACTTTCACTGCAGGCTTTCGACAAGCAAAATCAATGGGGAAGCCAGCAGGAGGTCACAAATGGTGATCATGTGACTGTGGGAAACTTTGACTCACTGGGATTTGCCTAACAACAACTGGGACTGCCAGAACTGTTATCTTAAATTGATCACATGACATTATAACTTATGATTCATCTTAACGACTAAATTTCCGATCCAAATTATCATCGGTAAGTGTGGACTACTTGCAAATGTGACAAATTATGATCCATTGAGGATACTGCAGGATTTCAAACAACATGTACAGTATATAAAGAATCTGAATTTTTTTTCAAAGAAGAATAACACTAAATCAATGTTTCCTCGAGAACCAGTGTGTGATGTAGTTCTGAAAGATGCTAGATTAGAAGCCAAGAAACTGTGGGTTCTAGAACCAATGTTGGCACAAAATCTTTGGGTGACTTTGGACCTATCAACCTCTTTCAGACCAAAGAAAAAGCAATGACAAATCACTTTTGAAAATACTGCACAATTGCCAGGGCAAGATTGATTTGATGACAATCTTTCAAAAAATTTCCCCAGTAGAATGTTTTTCTTCTTCTTTTAAATAATGAGTGACAAGCCTTTCCCTTAGAAGGTATTTTAAAACAGATAAGAGAAATAGAAGTGTATCACAATTTAATTTAAAATTAATTTACACTTAATTACAGGAAATTGTATTCAAAGGAAAAAAATGAAATTCAGATCATTCGAAGATATCCTTGGTATGACACATAAAGAACAGAACATGGAAAATTGTACAAAGCTCAAATAGCAAAATTCCTTTTCTATGTTTTGTCCTACCAAACATATGACATTCATATTCCTTTATGAAGTGTTACTATAAAATGTAAACACAAACACTGCTATTAATCACACATGACAGCCTTTTATCCTAACAAATAAAGCACACTCTGCAATAGCAATGAGTTATTGCCCTATCATTAAGAGATAGATTCCTTGTTCAATTAATTACCAAACTACTAAAATTGCTAGTAACTTTGTACATTAATGCAACAATAAAGATGATTCTAGCCCAACATCTTACTTCAGAATATGTCCAACCAAATGTATATTTCAATTATTTATTTACTTGAAAGCTCAAGACAGTTAATCTGGGGGCTTCACTTCAATTTATCTTCCATAACACAGGTGTCAAACTTGCAGCATCACTTTGCCATCATATGACATATATTTGTGGAGCTGGGGTGGGTATGGCCTATGTGTGATGCATCTGTCCCATGGGCTGTCACTTTTGACATTCCTGTTCTATGAGGTAGGTTGATGAGAAAAGATTGCTGATTTTTCATGGCTAAAAGTGGCTTGAACCAGGTATGCCCTGGTTTAACACCTTAACCAGTACCAACTGCTTTTTCTCTAGTCACAACCTTATCAGAGTAAAATTATGGTGCCCTAGACGAAACACATTAGTTGAGGCAGGGTTTGACCAACACAGAATAAAATGAAATGGTTGTTTCTGGAGATTTAAAAACTGTAATAATACATTTCATTTGCCTATTCAACCGCTACCTCATATGGCTAATTTAGTGTGAAGGAAAATAACTTTTTTAAAAAAAAAACTGGATTTTTTTTCTTTTCTTCCTGCTGGTATGAAAAGGCTGAACTGATAGAAAGAAAATTAACTATTTTGTTCTGTAGTAGATATTTTAGTTTATACAGATTTGTTGTTCAGATTAAATACACCTTTAAACTTGTGTTTTATTTTTTAAATGTTTGCATGCAGGTACAGCAAGTGGAAAAATAATTTATCAGTAAAATTAAATTTTCACTAGATTCTTTTTGCTGTCACACTTATGGTAATAAATGAGAATGGCTTAACTAGATAATTGAAGTTCGAATCTGAAAATTTCAGCAAGATAAGGAAGGAACTTAAGGAAGAAAAACAGGATACTGGTAACATTATTGAGAGAAAAATAACAACAATTACAATTATCATCCTGCCTGCATTTGGTAGTATTTTCAGGATTCTACCCCAAGAATATGATAATGTAAATCAGGGCTGTCAAACTTGCAGCCCACAGGTTGGATGCATCACACGCTAGCCATGCCCAGGCCCAATTTAATGAAGGGGGAAAAGTCGTGATATGTCATATGATGCCACCGTGACACTGCGAGTTTGACACCCCTGATGTAAATTGTAATATTGTGCAGCATTTCAACATTCAGAAGCAATAGGCTGCTTTAGAGCAGGGTTTTCCAAGCTGTTTTCCATGCAAATCTATGGTTTCCTAAGAATCTGATAAAGTTTTATGAAGAGACAGGACAAAACAAAAAACAACAAAATTTGAATAGCAATAGCACTTAGAATGCACTCAGTTCACATCTAGGGAGGAACTAATCCATAAACAATTTTCTCAATTTTGGGGAGGACAAAAAACCCTTGAAATTCTTCCCCATTCACACAAAAAAATGTGTTTTATAGGAAAACCAATACTGTGTTGGTCAGTCTAAAAAAATAGTATTTCTTTACAACTCTAATTTTCTTATTTTTTTTAACAAATCAAGTAAGTTATTATGCTGAAGTAGCACACATTTAGTCATTGGAATGCATGATGTAGATTTGATACCTATAATTTATAAACAGAAAATCCAGAACTGATTTGAGAAATACATTTATTTACCATGTTTCCAGATCAACTGTTTCTTTTAACAAGAATCCAAAGGCTGAGTAAGGAAAGAGTGAAGAAGATAAGATATATCCGTTTATTTAAACACAAGAATGGGGTGTGCAAAATTATAGACACTTGCTAATAAGAAATGTATGAAGAAATTTTTATGGAAAAGTACATGATGTACCTGGGGGAAATAAATCACAACGAAGGGTTTATAGTTACAGTGTACGTGAGATGATGATGAATAATTCAGGAAACTTAAATTATGATGGAATATGTTCGAAGGGAAGGAATATTATTGGTTGCTTTCTCTGAGCTAATGAAGTCAATATGAACTAAAGCAAAATTTTGTAAAATGCATTATCTGCTAAGAATCACGAAGCATATGGTTCCCTGTATTTAAGATAAATCCATGCATGAATGCTGATGTTGAGTTATTGCTGCAGGGGAGGTAAACTGATTTTCCAAAATGCTGTTTTAATCATAAATCATGTCAAATCCAAATCTTCATTGTGGTCATAGACTAGCATTTTCAGCATTAAAAGTACTCTACTGTTGGCAAATAGTTTTAAAGGCAAAATATACTGACTAACCCATGATATCTGTCAGTTTATAGCCACTAAATAAATGACAGTGAATACTAAGAGAATAGACCAATCAGTGATCCTTGGTGCTCTCTGAGCTTGGTTGTCTCATTGCAGAAAGTTCATTACCAAACCAGGTAACATCATCAGTGTTAATAGGGTTTTGCTCTAAATTTATATTCTAGTGGCATGCCTTACAGATGGAAGTGGTTCTTTAGTTGGGTTGTTTACTGTTTGGCAGTTTGTTGACTGGAGTATTGTTTGCTTCTTGATTGTTAGTCTAATCTAATGTTATTCTTGGTGTTATTGTCTTCTCATCTGGCTGTTAATTGTGTGAGGTGATGTTTGAGTCTTTTTGTTCTCTTTCCAGTTTGTTGATTTTCTCTTTTGAATAGTAGGTAAGTTTGAGTATGTATCTATATGCCTGTTAATGGTTGATTTGTCAGAGTGCCAGGACAGACTTGTTAAGTCCTGGGTATGGATGCAAGAACGGAGACGAGACATCGGACTGTGACTTCAACTCTTTATTTAACAAGAAATAACGGAGCACTCAACCTGGGCAGCAGTAGCTCTTTTATAGAGCTTGCTGCCATCAAACAACCAATGAACTGAGTCTATCACTTTCACAAGCATCCAATCAGGGCTTTCCGTTAACAGACTGGCCAAACCTGACCAATCACGACTCACTATTCACGGGCCAATGAGAATTGCAGGATTTCAAGCCTGTTGTAAGACGAAGTTGTTTCGGTTGTATTGCTACGATGGTTTAATCCATAATCCCCCTTGGTTCCGTCTGAGGGGTGGAGTGACGTATTCTCGCAGATAGGCAGGCCGCTTCACCTGTCTGCTCAACCTGCGCTGTTCCACCGGTTTCCGTTCTGGTTCTGGTTCTGGCTCTGGCTCCGGTGGGCTGTCCGCTGGGCTAGATAGTGAAAATTGTAGTTCCAGGTTGCCCTCGTTGGCGCTGTCTTCTGGGTTCCCTGGATCCTCCTCCATCACAGTGTTGTTACATGGCGAGGCGGCCACTCCCTGGTCCGGTTCTCTCTCGGATGGTGAGTATCCTCTGGGCTGTTGGGTTTCGATTTCTTCTTCGTCCTCCTCTATGTTCCTTCCCCCCCCCAGCTGGAGGTTCCGGTGCTAAACGGGAATGGAGTTGGTCTATGTGGCGTTTCCACATCTTACCGTCTGCTATTTGTAGACGATAGGATAGGGGTCCCTTAAGTTGCGTTATGGTAGCGGGGACCCACAATGGGTCACCCGAAAAGTTTTTCGCAAACATGAGGTCACCTTCCTGGAATGCCCGACACTTACTGCTGGATCCCAGGGGTTGTACTGGCGTGTAGTTTGGGTGGAGGTGATCAAGATGCGAGTGAAGTTTCCGGCCCATCAGGAGCTCTGCTGGGGTTCTGTTCATAGTGCTGTTTTGGGTTATGTGTTGGATAAAAAGCATTCGGCCTATTTTGTCGTCAATGTCGCCGTGGTCCATTTTACACAGGGTCTGTTCTACAAATTGAACCATTCGCTCAGCCCTACCATTGGCTGCAGTGTGAGCTGGCGATGTTAAAGCATGGCGGATGCCCCGATCTGCCAGGTATTGTTCAAATGGCAGAGCAATTAATTGGGGGCCGTTATCTGAAAGGAGGACATCAGGGAATCCATGGGTAGCGAATAGTTTATTCAGTTTTTAGTGACTGCGTCGGTGGTGGTGCTTTTCATTTTTTTGACTTCAAGCCAGTTTGAATAGGCATCCACCGTTAAGAGGAAAGTGTGTCCTCTTGTGGGTCCCGCAAAATCGATGTGGATATGGGACCACGGACCTTGAGGCGTTTCCCACTGAGTTGGGGGAGTCTTTGGAGGAGCGGAGCGAGTCTCCTGGCATTTACTGCATTTTGCTACCCACGTTTCTATTTGTCTGTCTAAACCAGGCCATCATGCGTAACTCCTGGCCAATGCCTTCATCCGCACGATGCCTGGATGTCCCTCGTGCAGCATTTTTAATACTCTATATTGTAACTTCTCTGGGACTATGACTCTGTCTCCCCATACTATGCAACCCTTCTGGGAATACAGTTCTGTTTGACGATTTTTAAATGATTTGAACGTGTCATCAGTTTCACTGATCGGCCAACTGCGTTCTACCCAGCTAAGGACTCGTGCCAAAACAGGGTCCTTTTTTGTCTCTAATGCTATGTCTCAAGTGGTTAATGGCAGCGATTTGAGGGTTTCTATTTGTAGTACGGTAACGGTTGGAGCAGGGTCCTCTATAATGTCTGGTAGTGGCGAGTGGCTCAAAGCGTCAGCGTGGGGAATGGTTTTCCCCGGGCAATGTTGCAATCGGTAATCGTAGGCAGCTAAAAATTCTGACCAACGTGTCATTCTTGGGGATAATACATGGGGAGTTTGTTTGTTTCCCGCCAAAATCCCAAGTAGCGGCTTGTGGTCTGTAATTATGGTAAACGGTCTCCCATATACATATTCGTGGAAGCGTTTAATTGCGGATACAATGGCGAGGGCCTCTTTGTCAAGTTGACTACAGTTCCTTTCGGTTTTAGACAAAGTTCTTGAAAAGAACGCAATCGGTGCCTCATTTCCATTTGGGAGGACATGGCTTAGGATGGCTCCTACTCCAAATGGTGAGGCATCACAGGTAACCGTCAAAGGGAGAGTCTCGTTGTACTGCATTAATACGACATCAGATGTTAACAGGTTTTTTTATCTCTTTGAACGCTATCTCTTCACGCTGTCCCCAAACCCAAGGAGCCTTTTTATTGACAAGTCTATGTGAGGGTTCGGCTACGGTTGCCATCTGGGGCAAGAAAATATTATAAAAGTTAATGAGCCCCAGGAAGGCTTGAAGGTCTGTCTTATTCCTAGGTCTCGGGCTTTTTTTATTGCGGTTAGTTTTTTTTGGTGGGGTGGATTCCCTGTCTGTCGAGAAGGTATCCCAGGAACTCCACTCTCTCCGTACAAAGTTGGCACGTGTCTCGTTTTACCTTTAGTCCTGTGTCTTTGAATTTCTGAAGAACTTTTCTGAGCTGTTGTACTAATAATTCTTTAGTGGGGGCAGCTATTAGGACGTCGTCAAAATAAGGCACGACACCTTTTATGCCTTGTAATAGTCTCTCCATCAAACTTTGGAAAATGCCCGGTGCCACACTTACTCTGAATTGGAGTCTATTGCACTTAAAAGCGCCTCTATGTGTAACTATTGTCTGGGCTTCTGCAGTTGCTATGTCCACAGGGAGTTGCTGGTACGCCTGAGCTAAGTCCAATTTCGCAGATATTTTTCCGCCATCCAGGGAATGAAGAAGGTGTTGAACCACCGGTACTGGATAAGCACTCTGTTGAAGAACATGATTTAGGGTGGCCTGATAGTCCCCGCAAATTCTTAACGAACCATCTGGCTTCATGGACGTTACTATCGGGGTTTCCCAACGGGCATGGTCATATGCCCTGGGCTATCAGTTTATCTAGCTGCTCGTCGATTTTAGGTTTTAAGGCAAATGGTACTCGACGGGGTTTAAACCGAATGGGAGCTACATCGGGGCTGAGATTAAATGATATAGGGGTCCCCTTGTACTTGCCCAATGTTACTGTGAACACGTCCTGGAATTCCTGGATGAGATTCTCTTCCCAGTCATCATTTCTGGTATGGTGTATGCCGGCTAGTTCAATTCTGAGTGGGGCAAAGCACTGTAGCCCTCACAAGCTGGGTCGGTCATGATCGACGACAGTCAGGGGAAGCATTGCTGTGTGGTCCTTGAATGATACTTGGACGTTGCTGGAACCAACAACTGGGATTCTGTTTCCCTGATAGTCTTTCAGGATGATTCGCTGCGTGCTGAGGTCCTGGCAGGAGATGGTAGGGATCAGTTGTTTGAGGGTTTTCCAGGATACCATCGACAGGGATGATCCCGAATCGACTTCCATCACACATGGTCGATTCTCAATAATAACCTTCAGATGTATCTTCCTTGCATCGAGTGATGAAGCGTGGCCGATGATAATGGTTTGGAGGGCCTCTTCTCGTCTCGTTGAAAAGGGAAGGTGCTTGGTTTCTGTAGTAGTAGTGGTTGTTCCATTGGTGGTTCAGACGGTCCCGGTTCTCAGGAGGTTTGCCTATCTCCCGACGGATTTTGTTTCCCTTTCGGCTGGGACTGGACTCTCGTCTGCTTCTGCAGACCTTCACGATATGGCCTTTTTTCCCACAGTTATGGCAGAACGCGTTGAGGAATTTGCAGTCTGATCACGGGTGATTTGCCCGGCAACCTGTACATTGGCACGGACGTCGCTGGTTTCTTTGCTCTCGTTCCGAGCAGAGCCGGTTGACCTCCTCTTCATCACTGTCTGAGGATGACTTGAGGTCTTTGTGGTGGGGAGTGGTAGTGTGCTTCTCAGTGGTGAGTGGGACCTCGTCGGCGAGTTGGCGAAACGGTGCGTTCGCTCGGCGCATTCGAACGGCTGACTTCCTGGTTGCTACTGCTGCAGTAGCATCGGCGATGAATCTGTAAGGCTGATGTTGCCTTTTGCCATCAGCTTACTCTGCACGTGTGGTGCATTTAATCCCAGAACTATTCGGTCTCTTAGGGCTTCCTCTAAGTTTGCAAAACCACGAAGGTCTCCTAAGAGGTCAGCTACGAAATTACCAACGCTCTCGTCCTTCCGTTGGTCTCTCTGGTAAAATTTGTGTCTTCATATCAGTGTAGGTACTGCGGGTGCGTAATGGGCCCTGAGAATTGGAGCGAGGGTGTCCCAATCCATGGTCTTCACTTCCACCGGTTTTGCTAACACTTTAGCCATTTTGAAAACGGCGGGGCCGCAATGAGTCAGGAACACCGCTCATTTCTTGCCAGATGTCACATCTTTTAAATTGTTGGTTTCCAGGAACATCTGGAAGTGGTCTATATACGAGTCCCAGTCTTCGGTTGCTGGGTCGAATGGAGCGGGTGGTATGGCGCCACTAGTCATCTTGCCGTCTGTTGCATGTGCCCTTTTGCCACGTTCTCTGTCTTTGTCCGATATGTTCTAGGCAGCTCTATCGTCTCCGTATCCCATCCTCATCGCCAGTGTTAAGTCCTGGGTATGGACGCAAGAATGGAGACGAGACATCGGACTGTGACTTCAACTCTTTATTTAACAAGAAACAATGGAGCACTCGACCTGGGCAGCAGTAGCTCTTTTATAGAGCTTGCTGCCATCAAACAACCAATGAACTGAGTCTATCGCTTTCACAAGCGTCCAATCAGGGGTTTCCGTTAACAGTCAATCAGACTGGCCAAACCTGACCAATCACGACTCGCTATTCAGGGGCCAATGAAAATTGCAGGATTTCAAGCCTGTTGTAAGACGAAGCTGTTTCGGTTGTATTGCTGCGATGGTTTAATCCATAACAGGACTAATGCTTGAAAAAAAACCTTTTTTCTTTCTGTCCTTAACTCTTCTTCAACTAATACATGTAATGAAAGAAACTTCATGTGTGCCAAGGCTAAGGAACATAAAGTCAGACACTTCAGTTTTTACAGTTACTTTGTCATGCTCCTGTCGGCATCTGAATCTGAGGAGGAAGACAGGGAGTGGGAGTGTGGCTCCATTGGCTGTGGAGGAAACTGGGGAAGGGCAAAGTCCTGCTGGGCAGAGCAGGGGGGCAGATAGAACAAGGGAAAGGTAGTTCAGAGGAAGACCCAGGCCCACCCCCTCTTCATCCTAGGGCATGCAGGGAGGAATGGAGAAGAGAGCAACATGGGTTGCATGGCTTACGGGGGAGGAAAGGGCCCTGATTCCAATCATTAGCCTGGGAATTAGAGTTTAAAAGAAATGCATATTGAGTATGGCAGCTGCTGGATGCGACATAATTTATCTTGTGTTGCATTTAGTTATCTGTGTTCCTGGCATCTTCCCAACCATGTTGAGTTATTGCCGTGCCTTCACGTCTGGAGTTCTTGCTCCTGCCTTGCTGAACTATTTACCTCATTTTGCCTTGATTGGATTTATAGTTACAGTTTTTGCTGACTACATTTTGGACTTGATTCTCTGCAGCCAAAGACTGATCCTGGAAGAGTTTTTCTCCAGCCAGAAGGTAACCAGGACATCGGGAGAAAAGTTGAAGCTAATAAAGGGACTCCTACTGATTATCTGACTATGTTGTCTTTGTGCCATGCCCCAGATCATCACACACTTCCCTGTGGATTTACCTAATGATCTGAGAGCACTAAACTAACATAATTTTCAAATAAGGGAAAATGCTACTATGACATCTAAACTCAGGCATGGTTCAGTTTAATTGCAACACACGTGCAGAATTTAAAGATTTTAAAAGACAAGAATAGGGAATAGCTTATTTGTCCATCTTTACTTAAAATTTCAAGGATGTAACTGTTTTAGGCCCTTAGGAGACAAATACAAAGTGACGGTAAAATCTAATACATTTTCCTACAACTGATAAAAGTGTTTTAGAAATATAAGGAATATGATCATACTTGTCTGTTTTTAAATAAGATTTATGATTCTTTTTTTAAAAAAGAAACTTTGAACGATAGAAAAAAGCGCACAAAAAAAGGTAGAAATAAGTGAAAATGTAGAACCAGCTAAATACAAGGAAATTTTAGCTGCAAGTTATTTATGCACACAGGCCTTCTATGGTAATAAAAGAATCATTACAAAATAAAGGCAATAGTATCATTTATGGGTTTCAAAAGTTATGTCATAAGGAAGGTTGGTGTGTTGGCTTTTGAAAGAAACATCAAATAGAAATTTAAGAAATCCTTAACTCAATCTGAAACCCTACATGAATCAATGTATCAATTTACATTGTGTCTTAACTATATAAAAGTTATTTTGTCTTGGCAAAGCCAACTGTTATATTTTAGTGCCAAAAATAGAATATGCTAGCATAGCTCCTCACCATACTTAAAAACAACAATAAATATACCTACTTTGAAATAACAGAAAAAACTACAAATATACCTACTTTACAGTATGGCAATGAAACAGTTTAAAAGTCCTATGTCTTTTTGACTGAAATAAAAAGAGCTTATGTAAATACATTTCCCAGTGGATTTCTCAATCCTATGAGCCAGACTTAAATAAATCCCGTTCTGCTACACTTAAATGGCATTCATAATCAAATTTATATTAAGTTTCTTTAATCCATGGATAGTTCTTTTTTTCCATGGAAGGCCATATTGCTGAATGAAGAAGTTTCTTCATTTATTCTAATCACTATCTTAAAAGAAAATTTGGGTGGGAAAATATAATGAAGAATTATTTTGAGCTCAGAGCTCTTTTGGAACTCAATAAAGTTTTTTTTAACATTAGTTAAAACATAAGGAAAATATCTAAACTTCTACTTAATGTAAACTCCTGGTGACTCCATGGACACATCCATGGTGTTCTGTCCTTCATTAACATACTCGAGATCCCCGCGCTTTGATTGGCCAAAGCGCGGGGCTCTCCGATTGGTCAGGCGAGCCGCGCCGATTGGCTCGCTAAGAATCTCCCGCGATTGGTCCGTTCAGACCGCGGGAGATTCAAAGCTATGCCATTGGCCGCGGCCGCCGCAGCGAAAGGAATAAAAGCCGCGGGCTTTTTTCCTTTCGCCAGTTCGGTTCCAGCAGATCAATAAAGAGCTTTGCACTAAGTCACCGACTCCTGGCATCATTTTGCGGATGCAACACTGGCGACGAAGGTGGGATTCAGACCCTGAACCGAACCATGTGTCCGACGGAAGCCAGATGAAGCACTGAGATGGCGAAAATCGCACCGCCCGCCCCCTTCAACCCCGCCACCAAGGACTGGGAATCGTTCTCCGACCGATTCCGCATGTACCTCGAGTGCACCGGCATGAAGGACGCCTCGGGCCCACTGAAACGTGCCGTCTTCCTCACCCACTGCGGGACCGAGGTCTTCCAGATGGCCAAAGCGTTGGCCAAGCCCGCCGACGCGACCGCCATGGACTGGGACGTCCTCGAACCCATCCTTCGGCGACACTACGCCCCAGAGGTACCCATCCTGATCCGGCGCAACGAGTTCTACCGGCGGGACCAGAGATCGGGTGAGAACTTCAGCGACTTCGTCGCCGAGCTGCGGCGCCTAGGGGGGCTCTGCGAATTTGATAACCTAAACAATGCTCTGAGAGACCGAATCGTGCTCGGTCTGTGGGACCCCACCCTCCAGAGCCGGCTGATGGCTAAGGGCGACATCAGCCTAGCAGACACCCTCACCGCAGCCACAGCCGCAGAAGCAACCCGAACTTCCGCCGATAGCATGCGCAGACTGGACACGAGGGACCGCGGCGGAAACAACAACCTGGCGAGGTCGACCGAACCAAAAACCGAGACGACAACACACCAGGGCGATTTCCACTCGGCATCCAGCACGTCCGATGACGAGGAGGACATCCATCGACTCCAGACAGGGTGCGTCCAACGGAACCGGAGAGGTCGTAAGTCAAGGACCAACTGTGCCGATTGCGGCGGTGACCACCCCAGGTCGGAATGCCGGTTTTTCGATTCAATCTGCCAGCATTGCGACAAAAAGGGGCACATCGCCCGGGTTTGCCGCCTGAAGAAAAACCGCAGTCCGGCTCGATGGGACCAGAGCGACCGGAGGAGGGAGAGCACACCACCCCGGACCAGAGATCGCCCCTCGGACAGCCGATGGGACCGGAACGGACGATCCTCGCGAGGCGGCGACAACCGGCGGAGAGAGGAGACCCACCAGACGGTCACCATCGGCTACGCCATCACCAACGATGCCCGGAAGGTCCACGTCGAGGTACGCATCGAGGGCCAGCCGTGCAAAATGGAGGTGGACTCCGGGTCCTACCTCTCCATGATTGCATGGCACGAGATAAAGCGGTTGGTGCCTACCCTCCAAAGGAGGAACGTAGACAACCAGAGACTCATTGTAAAGGACTACCAGGGAAACCGCATCCCGGTAGTCGGCACCAAAAGCTTTAACATAATGTATAAGGGGCGCACCGAACGACTCCCCCTAACGATCGTCGACCGCGACCGCCCAAGCCTACTGGGACTGCAATGGTTCGCCCCGCTCGACATCGCCCTCACGGGAGTCAACCACATCACCGACGACGGCTGGGAGCAGCAACTAGCCCAGGAGTTCCAAGAGGTCTTCGACGGAAACCTAGGCAAGTACCGAGGGCCCCTTATCTCGTTCGACCTAGACCCTAACGTCCCCCCCAAACGCCTGAAACCAAGGCGGGTGCCATTCGCACTGGAACCCATAATAGACGAGCAAATTGATAAGCTCGTCAAACAAGGGGTACTGCAGCCCATAGACCACGCCCGGTGGGAGACCCCCATAGTCACCCCGATCAAGCCCGATGGGTCGGTGAGAATCTGTGGGGACTATAAGGCCACCCTAAATGGCGCGCTGCAACAAAGCGCCTACCCCGTCCCAGTAGTGCAACACCTACTGCACTCACTGGGAGGGGGCAAGGTTTTCGCCAAGCTCGATCTCGCCCAGGCATACCAACAGTTGCCGGTCGACGAGCAAACGGCAGAAGTGCAGACCATTGTCACCCACCGGGGAGCATTCAAATGCAACCGACTCCAATTCGGAGTCAGCGTGGCACCGGGCATATTCCAGAGCCTAATGGAGAGGCTATTGCAGGGTATCAAGGGGGTGGTACCTTATTTCGACGACGTCCTAGTGTCGGCAGCCAACCAAGGCGAACTAGAAGGTCGACTAAGGGAGGTCCTAACTAAATTTAAAGAGACGGGACTAAAAGTAAAGAGGGAAAAATGCCAGCTTTGCACGGAACGAGTGGAATTCCTGGGCTACCTCCTAGACTGGCACGGCATTCACCCCACAAGCAAAAAAATCAAGGCCATCAAAGAAGCCCCCACCCCTAAATCAAAGACTGAACTACAAGCATTCTTGGGGTTACTGAACTTTTACAATGTTTTCCTACCCCAAAAGGCGACGGCGGCGGAGCCCTTGCATAGGCTCCTGGACAAGGCGGCGACCTGGACTTGGGGGAAACGGGAGCAAGCCGCCTTCCAAAGAACGAAGGACCTCCTCACCTCCGACACCGTCCTCATACAATTCAACGAGACCCTACCTCTGGCCGTCACATGCGACGCATCACCCTTCGGCGTCGGTGCTGTCCTCAGCCATACCCTTCCCGACAGAAAAGAAGCGCCCATCGCGTTCTTTTCAAGGACCCTCACCAAACCGGAGCAGAACTATAGCCAACTGGACAAAGAAGCTCTGGCTATAGTTGCCGCCATAAAACGATTCCACGAATACCTCTACGGCCGGACTTTCACCATCATAACGGACCACAAGCCGCTGCTGGGAATCCTTGCAGGGAACTGGGCCACCCCGAACATTCTGTCTCCCCGAATGACAAGGTGGTCCGAGTTCCTGGCAGCCTACAACTACGAACTCATACACAGACCGGGTAAGACGATCTCCCATGCAGACGCCTTAAGCCGCTCGCCGCTACCGGAACCCGACACCGACCCAGCACCCACAATGACCACCCTCAGCATAGAGACTCTACCCAACCTGCCCATAACCGCGTCAGACATTGCCCGAGAGACTAATAAAGACAAACGTCTGGCGCGGGTGTTGCATTGGGTGGAGAAAGGGTGGCCGGAAAGGGACAACGATGAGTCCGTCAAAACGTTCCGAAACCGCCAAATGGAACTCTCGTTGTTAAAAGGGTGCATACTATGGGGGGACAGGGTGGTCATTCCGGAAAAGCTACAGGGGAAGGTTTTGGAAATGCTGCACGAGGGGCACCCTGGCATCGTGAGGACTAAAGCCCTGGCCAGAAGTTACGCTTGGTGGCCAGGGATGGACAAACAAATAGAGGCCTGGGTAGCTAGGTGCCAATGATGCCAGGAAACGAGGCCCAGCCCTCCCACAGCACCCATCCTAGAGTGGGAAACTCCAAGGGGACCTTGGTCTAGAATCCATATAGACTTCGCCGGGCCCACAAAAGGACACACCTTCCTCATAACAGTTGACGCTTACTCCAACTGGCTGGAGGTAAGCAACATGAAGACGACAACCACGGAGGCCGTGACCAAAGAACTCTGCAAACTCTTTGCAACACACGGCCTCCCAGACGTCGTCGTCTCCGACAACGGGCCCCAGTTTACCTCACTGGAATTCGAAAAATTCCTAGCGGAAAGGGGCATCCGCCACACGCTGACAGCACCGGCGCACCCGGCGGCGAACGGTAGGGCGGAACGGATGGTCCAATTCACTAAAAAGACCATCCGGAAAATAGACCACGGGGAGATCCAAGAGAAAATCAACAGACTACTCTTCACCCAACACATAACCCCGAATACCACAACCAACAAAAGCCCAGCCGAACTACTAATGGGTAGAAAGCTAAGGTCCCCACTCGACAGGTTACACCCTACGTATAACCCGGAGAGGCCCCCAGACTCAAGCACCAAACACCGAACTTTCGCACCCGGGGACCCCGTATATGCAAAAAACCTGACGGGAGACCCTCTATGGATCCCAGCCGTCATCACCCAAGCAACAGGCCCACACTCGTACCGGCTACAAACAGCAGACGGACGAGCGTGGAAACGCCACATTGACCAACTTAGGTCGAGAACCGCAAACCAACAAACCGCCGATGCACAAACAAACGAACCCAACCCCCGTAACGCAAGCCAAGGGGGGAGGGAATACCCAGGGGACCGAATCCAAAGAAAAATAAACCAGCAATACTCACTGGAACGCAGCCATCACGACCCCTCGCCAGAAAGGAACAGCCAAGCCAGCTCGACCAACCCGGAAAGACCGAGCGGGAGCGGCGAAACCCGTAGCTCAACCAACCCGGAAGGCCCAGGAGGGAGCTACGGAGAAAGGACCGGCCCGATCGACCAGCCGGTTCCCACAACAGCAGCAGGAGCAACGGAGATCCCGACCGAACCGGCCGGGATCCAGCCTACAACTGAGTTGCGCAGGTCAAGTAGGACCAGACGGAGCCCCGCCTACCTACGTGACTACGCAACGTAAGGACTGAACCAAGAGGGGAGGGGTGTTCTGTCCTTCATTAACATACTCGAGATCCCCGCGCTTTGATTGGCCAAAGCGCGGGGCTCTCCGATTGGTCAGGCAAGCCGCGCCGATTGGCTCGCTAAGAATCTCCCGCGATTGGTCCGTTCAGACCGCGGGAGATTCAAAGTGATGCCATTGGCCGCGGCGGCCGCGGCGAAAGGAGTAAAAGCCGCGGGCTTTTTTCCTTTCGCCAGTTCGGTTCCAGCAGATCAATAAAGAGCTTTGCACTAAGTCACCGACTCCTGGCATCATTTCGCGGACGCAACACATGTTATTTTATTTATGAATAATATTGAAGGTTTTCTCTTGCAATATTTTGCAACTTCCCAGTCTCCAATATGCAGTCAGATTTTTCCAAATTATCTCCCATCCAAACAGTAAAAACAGTTGCTTTTATTTAGTTTCAAAATAAAAAAAAAATGTCTGAAGTTGTCATATGGTTCCTATGTATAAAAAGTTGCAATAAAAATCCATTAATGGGGCACAAATCAAGCCTCTATCAAAAATATTAGAATGTTCCAGCATTGTGTTTCCTTATGAAAAAGATTAAGTAACTTTACTACTTCAGTAATACGAACATTTATTTGCTTTAACCTAAACATGGCAGAAAAATCAAATATTTCAAGGTAACCAACAACAGTTTAAGTTGTAAACACTAAAGCAATGTAATTTTGTTCTTATGGATTTCTATGATACCTGATTAAAGTTAACTTTATTTCAGAGCCTGATAGACTTCTTTCTTTATTCCCTTAAAAAATTATCTTCATTACTATTTCTTCAGCTGAATTCAGCTGCACAAATTCCAAAAATAGATCAACTCACTTATTAAGATTAAAAACAACTTGTCTATCACTGTTGAACAATGAAGTGAAAGGAATGTTTTTTTTTCCAGTGATGCAAATAATTTCAAAGACAATAATACATGAAGATTTAAAAAATGTTCCTTTAAAAGTCATTAAGCATTTTAGCAAATATGGCTAAAACAGATAATTGCTGTATAATTTTCTGTTTTCTTTCTATCCTTGCTACATTCTATCCCATGATTTTTCTTATTCATTGTTTAGTTTGATTACTTTCATATTCTCTCAATATGCCAATAATTTGAGTCCATTTAAAGCATTTTTCTCAGAACATCAGTTAAAGAATATAAAAACAAATTGAGAGAGGTGAGCAAGCATGTTTTCTTTATGAACTTTAAATAGTTGAATAGAATGTTTTCCTTCTTAAAAATGCAATTTTAAAATTTAAAATCAGAAAGTATAAGCAAATTTGTAATGATTATTGCAAAGGCAGTACAAATAATTTGACGCAAATCATAGCAGCTCTTAAAATCCATTTTTGCTGTTAACATTTCTAGAAATTAATTAATGTGACATTTTTGTGATTCTTTAGTTGTTATTTAAAGTGTTTTTATCCTGCTTCTATATTTATAATTCTAGAGCAGGGGTGTCAAACTCAAGGCCCGCAGGCTGGATCCAGCCCACAGGGTGCTTAAATCTGGTCCATAGGGCTGACCTGGAAATAGCAAAGGACCAGCCCGCGTGCCTCTGCTAGCAAAAACATAGAGTAGGGAGGCCATACACGGCCCCCTATGCCCCGTTTTTGGCCTGGATGGCCTCCTGCAGCACTCTGCTAGGCAAAATATTTTGACCAGCAAGGTGCTGCAGGACAACATTCAGGATGAAAATGGGATGCAGGGGGACTTGCACAAAGCCCCCCTTATCCTGTTTTGGCCAGCAGGGTGCTGCAGGAAGTCATCCATCCTCTCCTCTCCCCCCCCCCCTGCAGCTGGCCTACGGAGGAGAACTGCAATGCTGATCCGGCTCTTGAAGAAATCCAGTTTGATGCCCCTGATCTATAGGATCACAGCAATGATACAAAATACAATTACCAACAGAATAATAAATGCAACCATAACCCTTGATGTCAACATGTATAACTACAAATTATAGTAAGATATAATCCTGTCATCATTGTCAAACACATTAGGACATATGAATATACCTCCGCAGTAACCATAGGTAACTGAACAGTTTTGCTTGAATTCTGCTGGTTACAGAAGCATAAGGAACCCCTGGAGATATCAGCTCTAAATTTAGAACAATATGCTAATCCCCTACTCTACAATGGAACTATACATTTAAATACTTAAGAGTTGCTAAATCATAACTATCAACTAGACTAACTTGTTTGTAGCCATCTGTTCCTTTTGCCAAGGGAAAACCAATTTAAAAAGTTTATTATTGTCCAATACCATAGGTCTTCCTCAACCCAACCAACTAAACAGTTGGGGCAAACTTAATTTGACAATTCACTTTGAAAATGTCACCTTTTCCCGAGTACATTACTTGTTTTCAATACTTGCTTCTCAATGGACAAAGATAGGGATATAGGGATAGGGAGACTGATTACTCCATTCAATCCTAACAGAAGATGTGATATCTTCTATATGACTCATTTAGCAGCCACCTGACATAGCAATGGAAATTCTGGTCCAATTGTGGTCGTCCGTCAAGGACTAACTGTAGCTAATGTTTTTCCCTTCTCTTTTTCTCCAGTTTTAAATATTTCATAATTTATAAAGTTTTTCTCTCACCTCTCTCTCAAAAGATTAAAGAATTGCTTTGGATTTTTCAACAAGACTACAAGCTCTTTGGATAATCAGGACCTGTTCAGATTCTGTTAACAAATGCATAAAACAATACCTTTGTGTGTTTGGGAATCTGTTTACCTGAAATCTCTGCAAGTCATTTGAAAACACAAACTTCTCTCACCTGAAGATATTATTTTGTAAGCAAGTTATGTCCTCCTGAAGTTCTGTACTGTAGATGAAAGAAGATAATCTCTCTGAAATGCTCAAAAATCAGTTCATCACAGGTCAAAAGTTATGGACTTAAGAGAACTAAGATAACCAATGAGAAAATTTCCCATGGTTCTAAGCTTCTGCAGTAAGACTGCTGTTCCAAAATGGAGGCAGCATGATTTAGCCACTTCATTTAATGAAAATCTAACTTTCTGATTTAATTCTTTCAAACAGATTTATATCCATTTATTTTATATTGTTTTCCAAATCTTTATTAAGTTTAACATTTAAACAGATTTCTGCTATGTTACATTAAATTAAAATGATCACCTGTTTAATGCATGGCATTTTCAATAAAAGGAAGAAAATGAATAAAAGGGAGCATATAAATGATTGCCTATCTTATTATGTTACTGAAAATAATTAGAAATGATATATCTGATTGGGTTCTTTCGGTGTAAACAAAAAGTATAAAGAAGGTACAGTATATAAAGACTATCGAAATAATCATATGTAGACCTATTGATTATTTCAATTATTTTGATGGAATAGGAGTGACAAAAATTATTGCAGATCTGTTGTGTCACTGCATAGTTGCTAATTCAATACTTTTCTTCACTGTGAGTAGTTTCAAATATTGACAGTTGTAACTTTTGGTGAAATCTAATGAGAGCAATAGTTCCAGTAAGAATATGACAGTATTCCCTCAGAAAAATGCTTAATCATGTCCTACTTTTCTGCTCTGGGTAAATTAGGGAGATACTAGAGTAAGGGAAGAAACTTATGAAATTGGACACTCAAGGATCAACTTATATTTTTAACATGCTGATATGATGGGTACAAAAAGATAACATTTTGTTTAGTTGGAATATATGCAAAGAGCCCGACCTTTCATAAAAAATCAAGATGGCCATGTTTTCTGAAAAATAAAGAGGTTAGGAAAGTCTATGTTGAAGAATGATGAGTTTTCAAATCCATCCATTTTATTTATTTCACAAAGGATTTAATGGATTTTAATATGTTTCATAAAATACATGGATTGAAGACTGTGTACCACGTGCAGAAGGAAAGAGTCAAAGGTTGAGTTTTTCATAGATGTGATATAATTTTGTGTGCCCTGGGATTTTAATACAGTGAAGGTTCATATCTGTATTGTAAAAAGATGCAAAGAGAACTACTGAAGACACATGAGGGTGGAAGAAGGAAATAAAATTCAGTGGAAAAGTTAAGGGAAAAGCCAGTTATACATGGAGGAGGTAAAACATTGACAGTGTGATGGAGTGAGCAACAAGACTCTGCAGTTAACACAGCTGAGTATCGAGTAGCAAAGCCTCAAAGTTTCTCAAGCCTCAAAAGAGAGATTGGCTAGCCATTTGTCTGGAATATTTTAGGGCCTCAAAGTCTATGGCAGAGGTCTCCAAACTTGGCAACTTTAAGACTTGTGGATTTCAACTCCCAGAATTCTCTAGCCAGATGGAGTTGAATTCTGGGAGTTGAAGTCCACAAATCTTAAACTTGTGAAGTTTGGGAACCCCTGGTCTATGGAGATTCTCAATCATCCATGGTCATGGTTGTGCCAAAGATACTTTTTCCAAAAGACAGCTTTTGGGCTTTCTTCAAACTTTGGGGCTTTCAGACAAACTGGACTTTCTTGTTTTTCTTTTGAAAACAATTCACTTTTGATCCAAGAAGCTTCTTCAGCTCTAACTTAATAGTTTTCGGCTTGAGCAGTGGGTTGGATTAGAAGCCCTCTAAGGTTCCTTCCAACTCTTATTTTGTATTCTGCATGCCAAACACAGCTATCTAGCAACAGGTAATTGTTTCCCCTTCTTCTTATGTACCAATAAAGACTGAAAAACCAAGAGGCAATTACAGAGCTAGTTCAGTTTAAAGCAGAACTTTCAGAAATGTGGAGTCTGGAAGCTGAAGGAAAATATAAAGCCCTGAGTAACAGGAACAGATTCCTCAGTCCTTGAAGGAGAAGCTTGTCGAAAGAACTGCCTTTATTAGTAGAAAAAGATGGCCCAGGATAAAAAAGAAAAGAAATTTGTAACTTTGTAAAATCCTGTCACTTGTCACTTATTGATACAGCATTGTCCCTTGTCACATCATTAGGCACAGGTAAGTATAGGCTTAATACACTGGGACTGTATCATTTGTGTAATAACCCTATTAATTCATATAAATACCAGAGTTTAAAAAGCATTCACTTCCTGGTCTGTTGCTTGTACCATAACTTAAAACTAACCTTGTCATAACATGAAATTTCAGATAAAAATAAATTAGCTTAACTTTTAAATGCTTTTTTTTTGCTGCAAGAGATAAATATAAGTAATCTTTAAGGGACAATGATTTGTTTAATGATTGTTTGAAGTTACAATGCCACAGAAAAAAATGACAATTTTCACACTCAGAACCATTGCAGCATCCCCATGGTCACATGATAAAAAATGCTTGGCAACTGACTTGTACTTATGACAATTGCAGCATCCTGGGCTCATGTGATCCCCTTTTGCGACCTTCTGACAAGCAAAGTCAATGGGGAAGCCAGATTCACTTAACAACCAGGTTGCTATTTTAACAACTGCAGGCTTGGCAACTGTGCCAAGAAAAGTCATAACAGCGGGCAAAACTCACTTAACAACTGTCAGCAACAGAAATTTTGGACTCCACTATGGTTGTTAAGTGGAGGACTGCCTGTACTGCTACTCTCTACCAAATTGCAGATAATGGGCTTTAAAACAGCTAAGACACAGAGAATTGAAAAATAAAAAATTGTGACACATCTCTCATAACTATGTTATGACATTAATTATAATGATAATTATAATGATATTATCAAGTCATTATCAACTGTCAATGATCACACAGAGATTCTGTATGGTCTGTTCTCTGTCTTTAGGTTTTCCAATGTTATACCCAATCACTGCTTCGTTGAAGTCTCTCCCATTTGTTTCTGCTGTCCTTCTTATCTGTTCTTCCACCTTTCTCAGCAGCACAGACTTCTCAAAAAAGCTAGGATTTTGCCATAATGGTCCACCTTATAGTAAGTTAAGTCTTGCGCTTTTGAGTGACAAACCTAAACTGATTTGGTTTGGATTAATTTGATTGTTTTGTTTCTTTTGTCTTAATTCTAAAGCTATTGTATGTGGAGACTTACTGCTCTATAGTGTGATATTTTGGTTTTCCTAACCAATTTATTAATATCCATGGTTAGGAAAGTTTAATGAGTAATTTCCATATTTTTCCACCAGTATCTCTAATACATACGATATACATAATGTGAATCTAAAACACTTAAAGCAGCTGTTAGAATTACATATGAAAAATGTACAATAAAATGTGCTGTATTCAATAAGCTTAGAAACGTGACTGTACAAAGGTATGTGATCAATTTTAATAACATTCCCCATTCAATTTACATTCAACATTTATGAATGTTCAATTAAATTTCAGAAAGCTAGTTCCATGCCCTCTGCTCTGATTAAGTTCTTTTTATTTCTTATATACAATTACTGAATTGGCCAGTTTCTTGAAACTCTCTTCTACTTTATTGAAGAATAACTATGCAATCTGATTTTTTTAAAAAAGGGGGGCATTTCAAAGACACGAAGAGTCTGAAGGATCTGTTTATTTTAGCCTTGTTTTCTTTCTGAAAGGCTTCAGTTGTGATGTTTAAAGTTAAAGTGAAACCAGGAGTGCCAAGCACTTTAAAAGCACTTTCACTGAACAATTGACATATCTGGTGACTGAACAGAATGCTTAGGTTTTATATGCCTGTAGGCGCAAGCAGATTTATATTAAGGTTGCTGTCTGGCATCTATAAACTTCTAACAATGTGGACTTTCTTCCGATGCCTCCTGCATCCTTCAATAAGTTATTTTTTGCAGTAGCCAAAAACTGTTTAGAATAACAGGAATTTTTTTCTTCTCCAGTTATCTATTGCTAGTCATTATAGAAATTTTAGTGTTTTGTGTGTGTGTGTGTATATATATCTATATCTATATCTATATCTATATCTATATCTATATCTATATCTATATCTATATCTATATCTATATCTATATATCTATCTATCTATATCTATCTATCTATCTATCTATCTATCTATCTATCTATCTATCTATCTATCTATCACAATATTGAACTAATTTTTTTTTCTTTCCTCTTTCTCTCTTTCTCTTTCTTTCTCTTTTGTAGAATGTTTTGAAAGATTCGTTAGTTCTGCGATACTTGAACAGTATTCCAGGAAACCATGGGGATCTTTGGAAGCTGATCAAAGACCCAGTAGTATGAAGATCAAAAGCTGTTGATAGATAAGCTTTCTGGAAAGACAGCTTGTCTATAACCACCAACTTTCTCAGCACTGCACAGCCACATGGATGTTTATAATGTAGACTGCAATGTTTCCCATGTCTGACTAATATTCCAATAAATCAAGGATGTACAGTAAAAATAACCCCAATCATTCTCCTGAGTAAGTCAATTAGTCTACCCTAGTTCTATTGGCTCCAAACATCTTCCAAATGTAGTGAATTTTATTTTTCAGCACTCCTTCAAAATAGATATGATATTGTGTAAAAGTCACACAGCTCTATTGCTGTTCTGCTGGCATCAAGGAAGATCCAATAATTCTAATTCACACCATGTTGCAGAGAAAATTTGTTTGAAATGGTTAGTCCAACTTTGAACTTTCTTTTCAAGTTGTACATCAATCATTCATACATAACATAAGATGACGTTTGAAACCTGTTTCATTAAACCATTTAAAACTATAGGATCTTAAGTGGCTACTAATAACAAATAACATATCATTCAATCATTTCACCCAAGGTATTAGTAAATATTATTTTCTTTTTTCTTTTATATATTTAACCTATAATTAGATATTTAACAAAACTAACTGTATCAAAAACAAATTTCCTGTATCAAAAACTCTTTGTTTTGCCTTCAAGTTAGCCTTGGCTACAGACTGTCCTCAACTTACAACTGCTCATAACTATGACTATTAAGAGTTATTATGAACTTAAAAAACTTCTTATGGCCTGTTCTCAAGGTTATGACTGCTGCCCCACTGGTGTTCAAGAGATTGAATTTTGCACACTTGGCATTTATGGCATCATTGGGTAGGCTGGATTGCTGGGTTGCTTACTGATCCTAGGAATTGCTTAACAACTTTCATAATTCATTTTACAATCATCATAAATTAATTACAAAATTGAGTTCAGTTGCAAGTGAAGTGCCTCAGCTTATGCAACAATTTATGACTGAAGTTCCAGACTTCATTGTGTTTGTAAGTTGAGAACAATCTGTAGCTAAAGAAATCTCTACAGTTCTTGGCAACACTTTTGGAAGCAGTTTGCAACTATCTTCTTCCTAGGAATAAGAAAGAGCAACTGCCCTAAAGTTCTAAGCATTTTTCATTCTATGTTAGACCATAGATAAGAGCTTGCAGTTTTAAATGCCTTGCATTTGGATCTTTCCAATGTTATGAAGAAAATTTCAGCCTATAAACATTTGCAAGAGATCAATTGTATGTTGTGAAATCATGATCAAACTTCAACCTTTACAAACATACATGAAACACCATGCGACTAGGGCAGAGCTGATGTCATGATATAACAATGCATATGTCATCATATTGGGTTTATCGTGATTAGAACCTAGGTTCTAGCTTACTCCCTACTGAGGTATATACAACTTACTAAGTCTTACTCTTTTCTCCAAATAGATGTCCCATCAAAAAAACAATTCATGCCTACACTTTAAAACATATCATTATATTGTATTCATAACATTGGATCGTGGAACACACCAAGAACTTATTTCTACTTAATTCCATCACATCACAAACATACTGCTACTTGCATATTCCTCACATTTTAATAAGTATCCCAAAATGAAATGTGACTCATTTGGATTCTTTGGTATATGCACAAATTCCCAGAAAAGTTCAATAATGATCAAGGTAGGCAATATTCCATTTATTTTCAGAAAAGTTGTAAGAAGTTCTGATTCCCATTATAAAGTAAAAAAACCAGGGACTCTAACATTTCAGAGTCAAAAAAATTACTTTAAATAAATTAATCAGGAAATTATAATCATCTTGCATATTTGTGAGGGGAGGTTCTTTGCATTAAAGACAGAAATAATTTAAATAACAACTATTTTGGGATGAAGAATTTATCTCCTTGTATTAACCTTTAGGGGAAAAAAATAGATCTATTTGCAGTGGTATTTACAACAATCAGACAAAATGCAATAATTAAAGACAGACTAATTTGTTGATCACTCAGTCATTTCTCATCTTTGTTTACTTTGATTCAAAAGCTCCCCCCCCCTCCTTTGAACTGCTAACTGTAAATACCCTAGTGGGAAGCAATATCTTTATCTTATGCCATAAAACATTTATAAAAGTTCACAAAGACCCAAACCATTCACAATTTACAAAATAATAGGTGTTTTAAAGAAAATGAAAAATCTTATCTTCAAAGTCTACAAATAATTCTTGGATTATGATGATGATTGGGACTGGAATTCCCATTGCTAAATGCAAGAATGGCAGGGATAGCTGGGATTGATGGAGTCTCGTGTATGTGCGTGCCTGCAACTGATCGCTGTAGGAAGGAGGCTGCTACAAGCACCACAGCCAGTCTTCTCATAGAGAAAAAAGTTGCAAAATTGGCTTGTCATCTCTGCTGGCTATTTCACTGACTTTACTTGTGGGAAGCCAACAAGGAAGATTGCAAAAAGTTATTATTTATGGACAAAATTCCTATCAGTTCTATATTCCTCCCCCCCCTTTTTTTCCCCTATCAATATCCTATTTTTAAATCAATGACCCATTCGATGACAGAATATCCAAGTTCCACTTTTATAGAACCCTGTAACTCAAGGAAGCATCAGTACATAGCAGATCATGTTAATGTGTGTTTTAAGCTTTTCTTTTCAGTCAAATTTTATGGGCATAGACAAGTCAGCCATAAGAATCACTCTGCAGTAGCAAGACTGGTAAATTTTCTCTTGTAAGTATCTCTACAGTTAAGGTACAAATGAAAAAATATATATGAAAATTACAGGCTCCTGTCTTCATGATTCTAGCAGCAGTGCTGGTAATTCCATCATGCTGCTCATAAAAGCAAGAGCAAAGAAAGTCGAACGGGACTCTACTCCAAGCATACCCTGAGGCATTCTGCATCTTCATATGCCTCGTGCAGAGAGGCTGCCTCTTTATCTTACTTCAAACCCCTGTTGAAATTCTAGGTCTCACCGTTTCTGCAAAATAAATTTAAAATGACCTATTTGACCCTGCTAATGGAAAATATCTTTTGTGAAACTCTCTCGATTGACTGCAGGTTAATGGAAAATATATGATGGTGTGCACAGTACTTTTAGTATCCTACAGAACGAAGAATGAACCGGGTGGGAGGAAAAGATATACCTTGGCTCTGGTGACCAGTAGTAAGGATGAAGAGACAATAAAATACACTGTTGTGACATAGAGGTATATGGATTTTCAGTTGGCAGTTCCTCAGAAAGGAAGAACAATTAATCTTTCTGCAAGATTTTCCTGCAAGATTTTTTTTCCACAGGTAACATCATCAAATTAAGAGAAGGAAACACTTTCTCACAAATGTGCAATTAATGTGGAATGTGATATGCCATTTCATTGGCACAGATTAGATTTTGAAAGCAGATGGCACAGGGTGTCAGCATCAGAGGACTATGGCAGATATCTTTACCACTATGGCACCTGTGACTATGGTCACTTGCCCTATGTCCTCCTGGATTTTGAGTTTCTGCTCCTTCCATCGCAGAACAGGTAGAAGCTTTTGCCAGGAGAGTCTTCCTACAGATGTGCCAGATGCATCTGTTCCAGGACCAGGAAGCCACTTAGGTTATCACTGATGCCTTGTTTGCCATGAAACTGGACTAATGGAGTGTGATTTACAACAGTGGTTCTTAACCTTTTTAAAAGAATCGCCCCCTTGAGCCATTGAGAAAGTTTTCATCGCCCCTCTCCCCCAACATAACCTCTCAGTCACAACACAAGGAAATAATTCTTCAATTTATACAAACACGGTTTTTTGTTTTTTTTTAATTGTCATCAGGACATATCGATGCATATAATTTATTTCCAGTCTTTTTCCCATATCGGTCATGAAGATGAGTGATGCGTATTCATATATGTATGGCATTCTGTACTGAAGCTAAATGGAGGAACATTTTAAAACACAGTTCAATCCACTAATAGCGAGCAATCTGATGTTTTTGTATGACAGATATACAGTGGTTCACTGTACAAAAAAAAAGCCTCAAAAGTGTCCCCCAAACTTCTCACTCCATTGACCCCATATCGCCCCCTTCTGTTCCTCTGGCCCCGCATTGCCCTTTTTCGTTCCATCACCCCCCTGAAAAATGAAATCGCCTGCTGGGGGGGCGATATCGCCCAGGTTAAGAACCACTGATTTACAAGACATTGCCTTGGAATTTACACAATAACAGAATTGGAAGGGACTTTGGCAAGTTATATCAGTCCTGATACCATCCGATTTTCTAAAACGAACTGAAATAACAAATCATGAGTTTACATGATATAATTAAGCAATCAGTGACATATAATTTTATGTTCCTTGATTAGGCCAAAGACCTATCTAGCTTGGCATCCTGTTTCCAAAAGGGTCAATTAAATGTCTTTTGGAATAAATCAGAAATTGAACACCAACATCAAAAGAATTTTCTTTCTTTAATTTTCTACCTAGGGATGTTCACTGACATGCAGATCCTAATCTTGGAAAATTTAGCATATAGTAATCATGACTAGTGATTACTGCTACTTTTAGTTTTCAAAAATGCATCTGATCTTAATTAAAAGATGTGAAAGTTTACATTAATTTTCACATTCCACAACACTGTATTATGAACTGTTCTGAAACAGATGCTAAATATCATCGGATGACTCCAAGATTTTCTGTTAAGACAGCAGCAAAAATTATGGCATAATTCAATAACTCTAATATGCTGTTCTTAATTGCCTTTTTCTAAAAAAAGTCTTATATGTTGCAAGTTTTCCAGCCTCCCTGATAATGTAATGGCCTCTTTCTGTACCATTCCCATCTTAACCATATTATCTATTTAGATGTGATAGTTAGAACTGTTACACATTATTCTCAAGTATGCTCATGCATAAGATTGATATAAGCATGGTGTGATATCATAAGTTTTATTGATCACTTTCCTAAAAATAGGAAATGAGATATGCTGAATCAAGACAAATTAGAGATGCAAATTGGGCCTCACTTTTATGAAACCGTCTACAAAATATAATTTCTGTTGGAGGCATCATTTGTGCTATGGACAGACCTAATATACTCTGTAATTTCATAGATGTACTGTAAACAAGGACATAAACATTTGCAGAGGTGGTATTCAGCAGGTTCTAACCAGTTCTGGAGAACCAGTAGCAGAATTTGAGTAGTTCACTTAACAACTGTGGCAAGAAAGATCATAAAATGTCTCACTTAACGTGACTCAGTTTAATAACAAAAATTTGGGGCTGGGTTGTGGTGTTAAGTCAAGAGCTACCTGTACAGTGCATGGATTTTAGATATTAAGTCTACAGAGACCTGAATAGTTATAATAGCGGTTTATATCTAAATGTACAAGGTCAACGACAGAATGCACAGCTAGCAGGATCACTGCTATAAAGCAGGTTAGAGCAAGATATATCTTTCCAAAGACAACCATAGCTATACAAAACTTGTAGCCAAAACACTGTGCAGGTTAAGACTGACATACATGAAATATTTATGCCAGTGATTGCCTTACATTTGCATAGCAATAAAGAAAAGCTTATTCTTTTGCTCCGCTCTGACCCCAATTAAGGCTTCGACCTGTGTGCCTGAGATTGGGAAAGATAAAAGTGGAAAAGGGAACCTGCAGTTAAAAAAATATTTTCCCCCAGAAAGGGCAACATTAAAGGAGCTTATAACCACCATCCTTAATTTAACCAGAAAGAGCTTGAAGAGAAGGATACAACTATCTGTTAAGAAAACATTTTCCCAAAATGAAAGCAATTCTAATTTCAATTAGGACCAAGCTCTTCTTGATTATTTTTCCCCTAGTTCCTTTCTTTTTAACATTCTTCTTGAACCTTTGGTGTTTTGTTTTTTTTCATTTTTCAAGTAATTTTATTAAGGAGTATAGTTAAAAGAGTAGTATAATTAAAAGAATAAACAAATCCATAAAACATTGTCATTTAAGCCCTGATGTCAGCAGAATCCATTAAGGGTAACTGGCAATAACAACATGCCTTGATCAAATAAATTAACTTCATAAGTTCTTCCCTTTATTTCTAACTGTCTTAATATAATAAAATTTCATTACTTTTTTTTTTCTTTGTCCCCTTCCAAAATTTCTCAATACTTTAATATGACTCTTTTGTAAGTCAAATATAGACAAATTATCAAGACACTCTATTGGTTAGCTATTTAGGTATCTTTTTTAAATTATTAAAACATCAACCACCAGTCTTTTCTATGTGCAGTGTAATATCTTTTCCATATTATTTTTGTAGTCTGCCAACTGTAAATCCACTTACACTCAGGTTCTGTCTTTTTTAAGTAAAATGTGATGTCAGACTTTCACTGGTGTTTCAGACTTGTTGATCAACAAGTTACTTAAAGCTGAAAATTAGTTAATAAGCAATTTCAGGGTGTGATAAAAAAAAGTATGTAAGGTTTGTGTCCTTTCAAAGACACAAACTGCAGTTTGAGCAAGATCATTTCCATGACTTAAAACCCAGTGGAGACCCACTATCTTGTCAATGCCTCATGAGGAACAACTGCCTGGAGCACTTGTGGATAATCTCACATACTATCCTTTGTCCAGAAACGTTGAAAAAGTTGCTAGATCTCCAGTCTTCATTGTCATCGGCTCTACTTTTCATGGAGCTCTCTTCATTCCTTCATTCTTTCTCCAGAAGCCCAACCTTTTATTCTTTTCAAAATCATCTTATATTATTCTTTAATTTTTCCTTTTTGCAACTCAAAAGATGATTGTTCTCTAAAAAGTGTTCCTTAAATAATAGGTTTTAAAAAAAGTATTTATCCCTTTGTGATCCAATTCAAGGTATATCACTTAAAACATTGAACAAGAGGTTATTTCCATGCAATATTTCTTTTCTCTCCGTGTCCTATCATATATTATCTGTGTGAACTTTTGGCAAGGTATCCATCTTAAGTTCTGTTGCTAAGGCAGCTCTCACACTTAGCACTCAGAACATTGTTGAGGGCATTGTGAGAAAGTCCATCTTATTTGTACATATGTGGATTTCCTATTCCTTCATCTTACCTATGTAAAAATGTTTTCTGCAGTAATTTTTTTAAAGTTGTATTTTTATGTTGATATCTGCTTAAGCTCTGTCTACAATTTTAGGGCGGGATCATAATTTCACAGCAATTGTATGACTAGTAGACTTATTTTTAAAAAAACAACAACCAGTAAGCTTGGTGAAGCTTTGACATCACTAACCTTCATCTTCTGAAATTAGCAAAAGAAGAAAGAGAATGAAGTACTAGTGAAATTACAGTTTTTAAAATCACTGTAGAGTTTGGGTGAGTACATTCAAATTTCACAATTGAACTTATCTTATTGTATCACATATCAACAAATGTTTAGGGTATAGTTTTACTTTTCTGTACTGTTTCACTGTACCACATTTTAAGTAGCTTATTTTATTCTCAAATCTGTATGGTCCCCAGAAAACATGGATTGATGTACAGCTATAAACCTAAGTTAAACAAATCCATGCACTTCATTTCATTTCATTCATGCGTGACTGATGTACATTCTCGCTGAAACGAATACTCCACAATTACTGGGAAACAAGAAGCAAACAACAACTTGAATAGGACACATTCTCTTCAACGGCCAAGTTTCCTAATGAAGTTTTGGCCCCCAATGAATCTGCACTGAAAACAATTCTGTTAAACCTTTTGTAATCTCTCCATCTCTTCAGAGTAAAAGTCAAGTGGACAAAAGCAGTAGAGCAGGGGTCTCCAACCTTGGCCCCTGGAAGCCTGGTGGACTTCAACTCCCAGAATTCCACAGCCAGCTGGCTGTGGAACTCTGGGAGTTGAAGTCCGCCAGGCTTCCAGGAGCCAAGGTTGGAGACCCCTGCAGTAGAGCAACAAAGCTCCTATCATTATTGCTTGTATGTTGGCTGTCCAACTAGAAGTCTATTCATTTTCTGCAGGAGCTTGATCTTCAGCTTCGTATCCTTTTCTAACTGTTTCTGTGTGTCATGCGATTCACTCTGTGCTGTTGTCATATGCTTCTGATAAGAAGTCTGAAATATTTTTTCTCTCTCTCCTATGTGGAACAAGAAACCATAACAATTAAAAATAGCATGCATTTTGCCCAAAACGGTGACTAGAAATTTTATTTCTTAACTTCATTTTAGTTCATTGGGTCCCATATTAACAAGCTTTCAAGAATTTCAATCATTCTTCCATTAAAGCAACTGCTTAGCATATGTCCTTCCATTAGCTTTGATATTACAAGGTCTTTACAATGTGCAGAAATGCTAGCAGTTGCTTAAGAGAAACCTGAGCTTTGTTGTTGAAGTCTGAATTGTACGGGCTTTATTATGACTATGAGCAATGAAATATTTTTCCTGTGTAGTATCTGCCTTAAGTGGAAATGAGTCTCTTGTCTGTGAGTGAATCCAGATCAGGTAGTCAAAAAATAAATCCAGATGCTCACAGCGGCAACAGTTCCTTGGCAATAATAACTAAACATCTGCACCGTGTTCTCCAATCCACTATATATTTCCAGAACTGGAAAAAAAAAAATCCCTCTGCTCTTCTCACTTAATGTATCAGCCAAAGTTAAGTGCCTTTATAACCTCCCATTCAGGGAGAATTTAAACATAAGCATTATTTTTTGTCTCTTCAAATCGATGAATGCTTGAACCTCTTAGCTTCGGCAAAATGATGTCTTTGTGTTTTAATTGCTACTTCTATTAATATGTTTTGCAATTTAGGAAACATGAATATTGATGTATTTTTATCTTAAATTCAAAGCCTGAGCAAGGAAAAAAAAGCCTAGAATCGATACTTGTATGCACCTATATTAATTAAGTGTTTACTTACTCTTAAAGCAAGAGATTACTTACCTTAACTGGAAACCTTTCAGAAAATATGGCCAAATATGCTGGAAATTCATTTTTATTGATGCATTTTGAGAATATTTAAGTGGCTTTGAACTCATTTGTCTACAGAAATGTCTTTGAACAACCTGAATTTCTAAAACCAACATAAAACCTCATATCCTAACATGATATATAATAAGGTTTCTGTTGTGTATGTACCATAGTTAATAAAGTATGAGCTTGAGGTAAAGTGCAGGGTTCTGGCCCTGCACTTCTGATTGGCTGTTAGGCGGCCAGATCGGATTGGTTAGTTTTTAGGAATCCGATTGGCCCTTAACAGAGGATTATTATTGGTTTAAAGAGCTAGCGTTCATAGCTCGCTATTGGACAATTCTCACAAAGGTTGCCTATATAGGCAGGGCTCACTGTTATTGTTTTGAGAAGTCACTATGCAATAAAGAGCTGAAAGTCCACATTCAAAGACTGTCTCCATTTACTCCAACCCATGTCCAAGTACTTAACACTGGCGACGAAGGTGGGATTTGGAGACGTCTGAACCTAAGAAGCCAGGAAGCAATACCGACCACGTGAAAGATGACGCCAACAACGGAACCATGTCCAGTGGCATCGTACCACCCGCTCCGTTCGATCCAAACCAAGAGGATTGGGAATCCTACATGGATCGCTTCCAAATGTTTCTTGAGACGAATAATTTGAAGGAGGCCATACCAGCAAAAAAGCGGGCACTGTTCCTGATGCACTGCGGCTGTATTTAAAATGGCAAAAGCACTCGCCAAACCTCGAGAAGTGAAAGCCATGAGCTGGGATGACCTTGAACCCATCCTGAGAGACCATTACGTGCGAACCGTGCTTACACTCGTGAGATGCCATGAGTTTTATCAAAGGAACCAGCGAAAAGGAGAGAGCGTGGCCGATTTCGTGGTGGACCTCCGGAATTTAGGGGGCCTCTGCGGGTTCGCCGATTTAGAAGAAGCACTAAGAAATCGAGTAATTCTGGGATTAGATGCGCTAGGCGTGCAAAGCAAGCTGATGGCGAAAGGCGACATCAGCCTTAATGACGCCATCCTGAAGCCACGGCTGCAGAGGCGACCAAAAAGTCAGCTACACAATTACGGCGAAGCCACACTCCGGCAACACAACTGACCGGCGAAATCTCACCCAACTCAGAAGGGCAGCTACTAACGACGCACCAGCAGGACCTCTCTTCGCCATCAGACAGCGACGAAGAAGGGGTCCATCGACTGCGGTCCGATCGGGATCCTCACCCTAAGCCCTTACGCCCTTGTGCAGGCTGTGGAGCAAACCATGCCAGGGCCGAATGCAAATTCCGCGACGCACTCTGCCATGAGTGCGGGAAACGAGGCCACATCAGCCGGGTCTGCCACAGCTTACCAGGACCCATCCAGGCTTCAAAAGGGGCCAACTATCGCCAATCGACAGGAAACTGTCCTGTAAGGCGAGAACCAGTAAACCACTCCTACAGAAATCGAGCTTTGCAAAAAGAAGAGGCTCACCATACTATCACTATAGGTCACGCCTCAGTTTTGGACACTAAGACAATTCGAGTCACGGTAGCCATCGAGAACCAGCCTTGCCACATGGAGGTCGACTCGGGATCGTCCCTCTCGATGGTGTTTTGGAAGACACTCAAGCAACTTATCCCCACAATCCAACGCCAAGACCTCCAATCTCAACGCCTCATCCTCAAGGACTACCAAGGAAATCGAATCCCCGTGGTCGGGTCCTGCCGAGTCCGAGTCTCCTTCAAAAAGCACACAGCGTACTTACCTCTAACGATCGACAGAGATAGGCCTAGTCTATTAGGCCTCCAATGGTTCGCGCCACTCGGCATCGAAGTGGCCGGCGTGAACCGAGTCGGTGGTTGTGAGTGGGAGGAAGACCTTATTTCTGAGTTCAGCGACGTCTTTGCGGACCTTTTAGGCGAGTATAAGGGGACCCCAATCTCATTTAATCTAGATCCAAAAGTAGCCCCAATTCGCTTGAAGCTCCGTCGAGTTCCATTCGCTCTTAAAGCTAAGATCGACGAACAACTCGACAAGCTAATTGCTCAAGGGGTGTTGAAACCCATCGATCACTCTCCATGGGAAACCCCTATTGTAACACCCATTAAGCCAGATGGGTCAATCCAAATTTGTGGGGACCGGGCCACTTTAAACCACGCCCTACAGCAGAATGCGTATCCAGTTCCGGTGGTGCAGCACCTCCTCCATTCCTTGGGGGGCGGAAAGGTTTTCGCTAAATTAGATTTAGCTCAAGCTTATCAACAACTACCAGTGGATGAAAAGACGGCCCAAGCCCAAACAATTGTAACGCACAGAGGTGCTTTTAAATGTACTCGATTGCAATTTGGGGTTAGTGTGGCCCCGGGGATATTCCAAAGCCTCATGGAAAGGTTGTTACAGGGAATCAAGGACGTGGTTCCGTATTTTGATGACGTATTAATTGCAGCCCCTACCAAAAAAATCTTGCAGGATCGTTTGAAATGTGTTCTTAAAAAATTCCAAGAGGCAGAACTTAAGGTGAAAAAAAATAAATGTCACTTATATACTGACAGTGTTGAGTTTCCAGGGTATCGGATTGATAGCCAGGGCATCCACCCTACCAAAAGTAAATTAAAGGTGATAAAAAATGCTCCCAGGCCACATAACAAGGCCGATCTACAGGCATTCTTAGGCCTCATTAATTTCTATAATGTATTTTTACCGCACAAGGCGACTGTTGCTGAACCGTTACACCGGTTATTAGATAAAAAAGCATTGTGGGTATGGGGTTACCGGGAAGAACAAGCATTCCGGAATGTTAAAAAATTGCTCACATCTGACTCTGTACTTATGCAGTATAACGAGACTTTACCATTAGTTATAACCTGCGATGCCTCGCCCTTCGGGGTGGGCGCCATTTTGAGTCATGTACTGCCTAATGGGAACGAAGCACCTGTTGCATACTTTTCGAAGACTCTCTCACATGCAGAGCGGAACTATGGACAAATTGATAAAGAAGCTCTCGCAATCGTTTCAGCTGTAAAGAAATTTCATGAATATGTGTATGGAAGGACATTCACCATAATAACTGACCACAAACTGTTGCTTGGGATAATAGCCGGGGACAAGCCAACCCCCTACATATTATCCCTAGAATGACCTGATGGTCAGAATTCCTAGCTGCTTATAATTATTGCCTTCAATATCGCCCGGGGAAAGCCATTCCCCATACCGACGCATTAAGCCGAGCACCGCTTCCAGAGACTCTCGACGATCCGGCACCAACGGCAACCACGTTGCAGATCGAAACACTCAACTCGCCACCTATGACCGCCCGAGACATCGCGAGAGAAACCAAACGAGATCACACCCTAGCTCGAGTCCTAGGCTGGGTAGAACGCGGATGGCCATTGGACCAAGTCCCAGATGACTTTGCGCCGTTTAAAGCAAGACAGACTGAACTTTTTTCCCAAAAAGGCTGTGTCATCTGGGGCGATAGAGTCGTTGTCCCAGAACGACTCCAGAAGACGATGCTACAAATTCTGCATGAGAGCCACCCCGGCATCGTGCGGATGAAAGCACTTGCACGAAGCTAAGCATGGTGGCCGGGCATGGACCGGCAAATCGAGCAGTGGGTCAAAGCATGTACCAATTGCCAACAAGCCAGCAACGCCCCACCAAAAGCCATGCCTACTGAATGGGAGACGCCACATGGACCCTGGTCCAGAATCCACCTGGATTTCGCGGGGCCAACCAAAGGATATACCTTCCTGCTGACAGTCGAGGCATATTCCAATTGGTTAGAAATTCATCGTATGACGGCCACAACTTCCAAGGTTGTGATTAAGATCCTAAATGGACTCTTTGCAACCCACGGATTGCCTGACGTCCTGGTGTCCGATAACGGGCCACAGTTCACGGCATTGATGTTCGAGCAGTACCTCGCTGACCGCGGCATCCGCCATGCGCTCACCTCGCCTGCACACCCTGTGACCAATGGACGAGCGGAACGCATGGTCCAATTTGTTAAAAAGACTTTGCAAAAAATGGACTATGACAATATTGATGACAAAGTCAACCAAATTCTCTTTTTGCAACACATAACTCCACATAGCGTCACCGGCAGAACTCCCACGGAACTACTGATGGGACGAAGACTCCGTTCCCACCTTGACCGGTTGCACCCTGCTTACGAACCGGAAAAGCCAATAGGATCCAGTGGCCGCTGTTGCACTTTCCAGATAGGAGACCGCGTTTACGCACGAAACTTATCAGGCGATCCGTTATGGATAGAGGCAATGGTAGTGCAAGTGACCGGCCCCAAATCCTACGTAGTGAAATGCTGTGACAATAGACTGTGGAAATGGCATATCGACCAATTACGGTCACGACTCACAACGGCCAGTCAACAACTCCCCCATGACCAAACCGAGGGGGGGGAGGTACAGAAGAAGATGACATTCCAGGGAACCTGCTCGAAGGGAGCGACGAATCAAGTGAGACTCAGGAAATGGAGCAGGAAGGAGAATTGTTTGCACTGCAAGAAATTGCTCCTGAGCAAGAAGCAGAGACACTGCCAAACAACAATCTACCGCAACAGGATTGCAATCAACCAGTCCAACGAAAATCCGAAAGACTTAAAAGACAACCGTCCTATTTAAAGGACTATATAACTACACCGTAATTAAGAAGCCAGGGGGAAGGGGTGTTGTGTATGTACCATAGTTAATAAAGTATGAGCTTGAGGTAAAGTGCAGGGTTCTGGCCCTGCACTTCTGATTGGCTGTTAGGTGGCCAGATCGGATTGGTTAGTTCTTAGGAATCCGATTGGCCCTTAACAGAGGATTATTATTGGTTTAAAGAGCTAGCGTTCATAGCTCGCTATTGGACAATTCTCACAATGGTTGCCTATATAAGGCAGGGTTCACTGTTATTGTTTTGAGAAGTCACTATGCAATAAAGAGCTGAAAGTTCACATTCAAAGACTGTCTCCATTTACTCCAACCCATGTCCAAGTACTTAACAGTTTCAATATTTCCCCCCCAAAATATTCCATATTCATTAAAATATGAATTCCATATTCATACTCACAGCATCCTGTGTGATCACCTTCTCTGCTATTTTAAATGTGTTTAGCAGTTTGCTCTAAATCAAGATTTATGGAAACCGCTATCTTAATGCATTTGGAATTGTGGAAATTGCCATCAAATATGTCAGGAAGGCACTTGGCAGAAGGTAGGTTAAAATAAGTAGATGCACAAAATTCAATTATATAATCCACTGATTATCTTACTCAGTAAATCTCAGACCATCTATCATACAGTTTGCTAAATCTCTTAAGTCGAGATGATATTACTTTTTCAAATAGTATTTTTTTTCAAGTAGTATTAATTTTTACAAATATGGAATCAGTTGTCTTAATTTGGGGCAGTCATTCGGAACTGTACTACTGTTTTTAATGGGTCACATTTAAACATATCAATATTAAAATCAGTTTAATATTGATCTGCCTTAATATGTTGAACTATCTTTATAAACCAGGTGCTAAACTTGGATCAGAATATAGTACACCCAAAAACCATACACACTTCCATATAAACCTGAAATCTTGAAGTGTGTATCTCCGTGTTTATATTTTTGTATCCATATATTTCAGTTTGTTTGTACAACAAACACACCCTACACAATGCCCAACATTTACACTCCACTGTTATACAGGGGTTGTAGTTTCCATAATGGCTCAAAAATTCTGTGAACATCTGTAAAATCCACGTTACTGTAAATGGTAACATACTGTTCTTTTACCTTGTTTACCTGGAGATCCAGGACTTGGCTTCCAACCCACAAAACCAAAGGTGCTTGTACTGTGAAATTACAGATTCTGCTGAAGTAACTCCCACTTTAACATGCTCCCTGCCATTGTGCATTTGCCAAGGCAGAATTCACAGTCCTTGGTCACTACTATGACCTACTGCTGCTGGAAAAAGCTTAAGTTTAATGAGATTGTACAGGAGTCAATTAAACAGCTCTCTAGTATTTCTTCCTTTTCATCTGTGTCAGCGTGTTACAGGAAACATCTCCCTACCCGCAAAGATTGCAGCAAAAGAACTAATTATAGAAAGATGTCAAAAGCAATCCTGCACACTACTTTCATGACAAATACCATGAAAAAAAATTGAGATAAGATGCATTTCTTCTCTTCTGGTTTCCCTCAGGTGTTTTAATTGGCACATTTTCCACTTGAAGGATCTTTTTATTTTCCTTATGAGCAGCACGATGTAATCTGTTTTTCCAACCCAGAATAACTATCTGTGCAAGGGCTTGTACCGCTACCCAAAGAAACGGGTGTTCCCTTGGAATCTTGGCCACATTCTGCCAGAATGTCATAGCACATCATGGCAGATCTGCTCACTTACTCAGAAAGATACAAAGACATGATTCAGCCAGCAATGGCATCTTTGCTCATTCTTAGGCTCCCCATGTCCTTCAATGAAACACATTCCTTATTTCCACCTGCCAGAGTCACATCCCAGTCTATTGCCAGAAATTCAGCAAACCAAACATTTTGTGTGCTGCTGTCCAAATAAAGATGTAATACTTTTAGCCTGCAGAATTTAAATCTCAGGATTTATGCATACAAATTATGCCAGGGAGTAAAGCCTTTAATTATTAAAATTGGCATTGTAAACAACTGCATTGGCTTCAGCCAACTCAATGAAAAATAATGACACTCAGCAGGAACAGAATAACATAACATATTTTCCCCTTCTTTCAAACATCATACAGAGGTGCATGATCCATCAGGAGGGTTTTTTGTACATCCCAACTCCCTTCACAGAGGCTTGACAAAAGCATATCAATTTTTTCCCCCTATGGACGTGTTGAGAAAAGAAACGAGGGGAAAATGATGGACTGAATTATTCAGGAAACAGATTATTTCTAAAAATGTTCCAATCACAATTCCAAAGCTCAAGCCAAGTATTTGTTAGATTAAAAAGACTTTTTTCGCTTCTTGAATGTAATTTCTAGCATCTCTCAGCATTAGTACTGAGAAGTTTGCCAGTGCTTTCTTCCATGATCTTTTTAAAATTTCCTGGTCTATCTGAAAACCTGGAATTCCTGATTTTCTCCAATCTAAAACTTATTGCAGGTCCCACCCTTAGGGAGATACATCTGGTGGGATCCAGAAGAAGGGCCTCCTCCGTGGTGGCTCCCTCTCTCTGGAATATCATTCCCCAGAGATTAGAATGGCCCCCACTCTAGCACTCTTTCAAAAGGCACTGAAGACCTGGTTTTGCCAGCGGGCCTCGGGAACCCAGAGAGGGATGGAGTCCATCAAATGGCTAGTGTGATCTGCGGTCGTCAGGGCCGGGGATGGGAGTTGGGGTTTTTTTTCTCCAAATTTTGTTCTATTGTACTTTACTAATTTATTTGATTCTTTTTGTTAGTTTTTATTGTTTTTTATTTTTATTTTTAAATATGGTTTTACATTGTGAAAGCTGCCCCGAGTTGCCATGGGAGAATAGGTAGCACTATAAATTAAATCAATAAAATCAATCAATTAATAAATAAATACTAATGAAGTTTGATCTCATTCAGAGTTTTCAAAATCAGTCAAGATCTGGTGCAAACTGCTGCCACTGATATACTTGCTATTTCTTTTTTCCACACATATATCTAGAACTGGACACCTGATTTAAGGATTCAGCCATACATTCAACTTTATTTTTAGTAGTCCTCGGTTCAGAAGGGTTTCTGGGAATCACAATGTATAAGTCATCTAACTTAGTCATGCAGACTAATCTTTCAATAAATTGCATTTTCTAAATTTGCAGCAAGCCTGTAAAATCATATTACAAAGCATTTTAGATATAATCCCATATTAAGACATCTTCATTAAAAACAACTCGTCATTAAGCAAGAATGTGCAGTTAGTCCTTATGACCACAACTGAGCTGGAAATTGTTCTGACCCAAACCAAGAGATCAAACACAAGACAAAGGCAGCAGCACAACCTTTCAATATTTCTGTCGTGTCCGCAAAAAGACGCTCAGAGTCGGTGACTATCATTCAAGCTCTTTATTAAACTGTTGTGAACCGAACCGGCGAAAAAGGAAAAAGCCCGCGGCTTTTATCCTTTTCGCTGCGGCGGCCGCGGCCAATGGCAGCGATTCAAGTCTCCCGCTCTTGGAGCGAGCCAATCACGGGATACTTTAATCGGGCCAATCAGCGCGGCTCGCCTGGCCAATCAGAAATCCCCGCGCCTTAGCCAATCAAGGCGCGGGGATTTCGAGTATTCAAATTCAGGACAGAACACCCCTCCCCTCTTGGTATGGTCCATCACGTAGCGTAGTCACGCAGGTAGGCGGGGCTCCGTCTAGTCCTAGTTGACCTGCGCAACTCAGTTTCAAGCTGTATCTCGGCCGGAGCGGTCATCTTCTTGGCTGCTCCTCCCTCTGTGTGGCTGGATGATCGGGCCGGTTCGTTCTCCGTGGCTCCCGCCTGGGCCTACCGGGTCGGTTGAGCTGCGGGTTTCGCCACTCCCGCTTGGTTTCTCTGAGTCGGTTGAGCTGGCCAGGTGGTTCTTCTCCGGAGGGGACTCGCGATGGCTGCGTTCCGGTGAGTATTTTTGGATTTTTTCTTGCGCTATTTTATTCGGGTGTTCCCTCCCCCCTTGGTTCGAGTTTTGGAGGTTGAGGTCTGTTGCCGTACGTGACCGGAGCTGGTCGATGTGTCGTTTCCAGGCTCGCCCGTCGGTGGTTTGGAGCCGGTACGACCGTGGACCGGTGATTTGAGTGATGACGGCTGGGATCCATAGGGGGTCCCCCGTCAGATTTTTGGCGTAAACTAAGTCACCGGGGGCAAATGTCCGGTATTTGGAGCTGGAGTCTGGGGGCCGCTCCGGGTTGTAAGTCGGGTGCAACCTGTCGAGTGGGGACCTCAGCTTCCTGCCCATTAACAGTTCGGCTGGGCTTTTGTTGGTAGTGGTGTTCGGGGTGATGTGTTGTATGAAGAGGAGTTTATTGATTTTGTCGTTGATCTCCCCGTGGTCCATTTTCCGGAGGGTTTTTTTAGTAAACTGGACCATCCGTTCCGCTCTACCGTTCGCCGCCGGATGCGCCGGTGCCGTTAATGCGTGGCGGATGCCCCTCTCCGCCAAGAACCTTTCAAACTCGAGGGAAGTAAACTGGGGCCCGTTATCTGAGACGACGACGTCTGGGAGGCCGTGCGTGGAAAACAGTTTACACAGTTCTTTGATGACGGCCTCCGTGGTAGTGGATTTCATGTCGCTTACTTCCAACCAATTGGAGTAAGCGTCGACTGTGATCAGAAAAGTATGCCCATTCGTTGGACCCGCAAAGTCTAAATGGATTCTGGACCAGGGCCCCCTTGGTATTTCCCAGTCCCGGATGGGTGCTGCGGGTGGGCTGGGTCTGGTCTCCTGGCAACGATGGCATTTGGCGACCCATTGCTCAATCTGTTTGTCCATCCCTGGCCACCAAGCGTAACTCCTGGCCAGGGCTTTAGTCCTGACGATGCCAGGATGACCCTCATGCAGCATCTCTAAGACCCTCCCTTGCAATCTGTCCGGGATGACTACCCTGTCACCCCACAAGATACATCCCTTAAGTAGTGAAAGTTCAGTCTGGCGGTTCCTGAACGTTTTAATGGTTTCGTCATTGTCCCTTTCAGGCCAACCTTTTTCTAGCCAATGTAGGATTCGCACCAGACGCTTATCCTTAACAGTCTCTCTGGCAATGTCCGATGCGGTAATGGGTAGGTTCTCAATGCTAAGGGTGTTTGTTGTTGGTGCTGGGTCAGGATCAGAGTCTGGTAAGGGGGAACGGCTTAAAGCGTCCGCGTGCGAAATTTTCTTACCTGGCTTGTGTAACAGTTCGTAGCTGTAGGCTGCCAGGAACTCGGACCACCTTGTCATCCGGGGTGATAAAATGTTCGGGGTGGCTCGGTTTCCGGCGAGGATTCCCAGCAACGGCTTATGGTCTGTCACAATGGTGAACGGGCGGCCATATAGGTATTCGTGGAAACGCTTAACGGCGGCAACTATAGCCAAGGCTTCTTTGTCCAGCTGGCTATAGTTCCGCTCTGGTTTAGTCAGAGTCCTGGAGAAAAAAGCGATGGGTGCTTCCCTTTTGTCGGGGAGGGTATGGCTGAGGACAGCGCCGACGCCGAAAGGTGATGCGTCGCAAGTGACAGCTAAGGGCAAGGTTTCGCTGAATTGAATCAGGACGGCATCGGAGGTGAGGAGGTCTTTGGTTTTTTGAAAGGCGGTTTGCTCTCGTCTCCCCCAAGTCCAGGTTGCCGCCTTATCCAGGAGTCTATGCAAAGGCTCCGCCGCCGTAGCCTTTTGGGGTAGGAAAACATTATAAAAATTCAGCAACCCTAAGAACGCTTGTAGTTCCGTTTTAGACTTTGGGGTAGGGGCTTCTTTAATGGCTTTCACTTTTTAATTGTAGGGTGAATGCCATGCCGGTCTAGAAGGTAGCCCAAAAATTCCACTTGCTTTGTGCATAGTTGGCATTTTTCTCGTTTAACTTTAAGTCCTGTCACTTTAAATTTTGTTAAGACCTGTCTGAGTCGGTTTTCTAATTCGGCTTCGTTTGGCGCCGCTACTAATACGTCATCAAAATAGGGCACCACCCCCTCGATGCCCTGTAGCAAACGTTCCATCAGGCTTTGAAAGATGCCTGGTGCCACGCTGACTCCGAATTGGAGTCGGTTACACTTGAAGGCCCCCTGATGGGTCACGATGGTCTGGGCTTCCGCCGTTTTCTCATCTACTGGTAACTGCTGATATGCCTGGGCGAGATCGAGCTTGGCAAAGACCTTGCCCCCTCCCAGTGAGTGCAGCAGATGTTGCACGATTGGGACTGGGTAGGCACTTTGTTGTAATGCGCCATTTAGGGTGGCCTTATAGTCCCCGCAAATTCTCACGGACCCGTCTGGTTTTACTGGGGTCACTATAGGGGTTTCCCATCGGGCATGGTCTATCGGCTGCAACACCCCCTGTTCGACGAGCTTGTTGATCTGCTCGTCAATTTTAGGCTTCAGGGCGAATGGTACCCTCCTAGGTTTAAGCCGCTTGGGGGGAACCTTCGGGTCTAGGTCAAACGAAATAAGGGGCCCCTGGTACTTGCCCAAGCTTCCATCGAAAACTTCCTGGAACTCCTGGGCTAGCCGCTGTTCCCAACCGTCGTCGGCGACGTGGTTGACTCCTGTCAGCGCGATGTCGAGCGGGGCGAACCATTGTAAACCCAGTAGGCTTGGGCGGTCGCTATCGACGATGGTGAGTGGCAGTTGTTCGGTGCGGCCCTTGTAGGTTACATTGAAGCTCTTGGTGCCCACTACCGGGACGCGATTCCCTTGGTAGTCTTTTATGATGATTTTCTGGGTATGAATGTTCCTCTTATGGAGGGTGGGTACAAGCCGCTTAATCTCGCGCCATGCAATCATGGAGAGGTAGGACCCGGAGTCCACTTCCATCTTGCATGGCTGGCCTTCAATATGGACTTCAACGTGTACCTTTCTGGCGCCGTCGGAGATGGCGTGGCCGATGGTCACCGTCTGGTGTGTTTCTTCTTTTCGCCGACCGTCGCCGCCTCTTGAAGATCGCTGGGTACGGTCCCACCGACCGTCCGGTTGGCGCTCTCTGGTCTTGGGCGGGGGGCTTTCCTTCTTCCGGTCGTGTTGTTCCCATCTGGGCGGGCTGCGGGTCTTCTTTTGGCGGCAAACTCGAGCGATGTGACCCCGTCGTTCACAATGCCTACAAATAGAGTCAAAAAATCGGCATTCTGACCTGGTGTGGTCGCCGCCGCACCCGGCACAGTTGGTCCTCGACCTACGACCTCTTCGATTCCGCTGGTCGCCGCGTCCCGTCTGCACGCGATGTATGTCCTCCTCGTCTTCCGACGTGCTGGAGGCTGACTGGAATTCTCCGTAGTGTGCGGTTGATTCACTTCTAGGGTCGGCCGACCTTGCCGGGTTGTTGTTTCCGCCCTTTGCGTCAGATCTTCGCATGCTGTCAGCAGACGAGCGGGTTGCCTCTGCGGCTGCGGCTGCGGTGAGGGCGTCTGCTCGGCTAATGTCGCCCTTGGCCATAAGCCGGCTCTGGAGTGTAGGGTCCCATAGGCTGAGCACGAATCGGTCTCTTATGAGACTGTTTAGACCTTCAAACTCGCAGAGTCCTCCTAGGCGCCGCAGCTCGGCGACGAAGTCGCTCAATTTCTCGTCTGGTTTCTGATTTCGGCGGTAAAACTCGTTGCGCCGTATCAGGATGGGGACCTCGGGGGCGTAATGGCGCCGCAGTATAGGCTCGAGGACGTCCCAGTCCATGGCGGTTGCGTCTGCCGGCTTGGCCAATGCTTTGGCCATCTGGAAGACCTCTGGTCCGCAGTGAGTAAGGAAGACGGCGCGTTTTAGCGGGCCCGGGGCGTCCTTCATTCCGGCGCATTCCAAGTACATTCGGAACCGGTCTGAGTACGATTCCCAGTCCTCGTTGGCGGGGTTGAAGGGGGCGGGCGGTGCGATCTTCGCCATCTCTTTCGCTGGAACTGGCTCTTGTTGGACACGGGGTTCGGTTCAGGGTCGGGATCCCACCCTCGTCGCCAGTGTCGTGTCCGCAAAAAGACGCTCAGAGTCGGTGACTATCATTCAAGCTCTTTATTAAACTGTTGTGAACCGAACCGGCGAAAAAGGAAAAAGCCCGCGGCTTTTATTCTTTTCGCTGCGGCGGCCGCGGCCAATGGCAGCAATTCAAGTCTCCCGCTCTTGGAGCGAGCCAATCGCGGGAGACTTTAATCGGGCCAATCAGCGCGGCTCGCCTGGCCAATCAGAAATCCCCGCGCCTTAGCCAATCAAGGCGCGGGGATTTCGAGTATTCAAATTCAGGACAGAACAATTTCATCTATGAATCCTGTTTCTTCACAGATAAAAGGCTACTTCCAACTAATTAGCTCTAACAAGAAAGAGCCTTGCTAAGTTTTTGCAAGGCTGCCAAAAAGCAACAGATAAGAAATAGTTTACAACACAAGAGTCTTCAAATACCAACTATAATGTTCACGAGGCTGAGTTTCAAAACTTCTTTTCTTCCTACAAAGAATGTTCGCTTCACAACTGCCTTTTATCCTCTTGAAGGAGGGGCCATTACCTTGCAGCCTTACTCCTGAGTCACCCATGCTGTTGTAGCTGCTCTTTCCTGCGCGCATGCACATTTGGCACAGGTTCCTTCTCATCGCTGCTGCCAGCCCCCACAATCTCTGAAGGCAGCAGTCCACTCTCTAATGGTCCTGGCCCCTCATCTGAGTCCTCACTCTCTTCAGCCATCCGCATCTGCTACCAGCTAACCACAACAGAAATTGGGTTGTGATTGTAGTTGTAAATTGAGTCACCACATGATTAGACATGATTTTACAGTTGTTTTTATAACACAGAGTCATAAAAGTTGTTAAGTGAATCACATGGTCTTAAATCCAAATCTAGTTTATCCCATTTTTGCTGGCAAAACACCATAAAACAATTACCAAATGAGGTTGTGTGATTGTGAGAGTGGTGTGTAAGTTGCTAACTTCAAGGATGGATTGTAAGTAACTTTTTTTGAGTCAGCTATAACTTCATATGGTCATTAACTGTGATAGCAAGACAAGGATTATCTGTATAGGATTGCCTTGATGATTTCAGTAATAATGAAATTAGGACCTTGTTGGTTCAACAACAGAAGTTTTAGAACTTCCAACTTTAAAAAATTAGAAAATAATATTTTGTAACAACTCAACTTTGCAAACTATGAAAATACGTGATAATAGCTTAACGTGAATGAATCTGGCAAACTGATTTACACATCTTAAAATGGCCAAGTTTGAGAAAGATTGTTCTAACTTAAATTCATTTTTCATCTTCTAGAACAAAAAGTTTAGGTCTTGACTTTCTTCTAGAAGACATTTTTTTATGTATTTGAGGAATGTGTTATATTTCCTCCAGTTACCTTTTAAGCTTATATATATTCATCTTTTCCAATAGATATTTGGAAATATTTTTTTTTCTTTTGGTTAAAAAAATTGTGCTACAATAAGATCCACAAATACACATACATACACACATCTACTGAATATTCAGGTACCATTGCCACATTCTGCTGTTTTCAAATAATCCAGGCTGGTTATTAAATGACAGATGCCTATCACATGAACAGAATAACAGTAGGCAAATCCAAAACAAACAACTCCTCCACTATCCTTTGGACATTTAAAAGTATTTAAAATGATTATTTACTTATTTTATTTATTATGAAGTTTATTTGCCATGTATCTGGTATCCAATGACTCTGGGTGGTTTACAAGTATAAAATCTTTGAAAAATAAAATAAAATTATCCATCGTAAAAAAAACACAGCACATAAAAAAGCATTAAATCATGGATACAAGTTGGCAAAGAAGAGGAGTTGGACATGGGGGGAGATGATGTTGAATTCTAATTAGTCAACAACCTCCAGTATGAAGCTCCCCCATTGGGTCCCCAAGCTATCTGGCAGAGCTAGGTCTTAAGGCTCTTACGAAACATCAGAGGGTATGAGCAACCTCACTTCAGGTTGTAAGATGTTCCAGAGGGCAGGAAACATAGTAGAGAAAGCTCTTGTGGATACCACCAGCTGAAATTCCTTGGCTAATGATACCTGCATCTTTATCTGATTTTTATTTATTTGATTTGTCAATTGCTTACAAGATAATAGGTATAAGTATAAACATAGTTTTGAATACATGAAATGGATACATATAAGAAAAATAAAAAAGAAACAATAAGACAGGGACGGTAGGCACGTTGGTGCACTTATGCACCCTACAGGCCTCTTAGGAAAGGGGTGAGGTCAATAGTAGACAGTCTAAGGTTAAAGTTTTTGGGATTTGGGTAAGAAACCACAGAGTCAGGTAGAGTACTCCAGACATTGACCACTCTATTGCTGAAGTCGTATTTCCTGCAATCAAGTTTGGTGCGGTTTACCTTGAGTTTGTATCTATTGTGTGCTCTTGTGTTGTTATGGTTGAAGCTGAAGTATTCATTGACAGGTAGGACATCGCAATGTATGATTTTATATACTATACTTAGATTGGACTGAAGGTGGCATAGTTCTAGATTTTTTAGATCTAGAATTTCGAGTCTGGTGGCATAAGGTATTCTACAATGAGTAGAAGAGTGGAGAACTCTTCTTGTGAAATATTTCTGGACTTCCTCAACTGTGTTAATATCAGATACGTAAAGTGGGTTCCAGACTGATGAAATGTATTCAAGTATTGGTCTAGCAAATGTTTTGTATGTTCTAGTTAGTAGTGTGATATTACCAGAGAAAAAGCTATGTAGAATTAGGTTAACAACTCTTAATGCCTTTTTGGCTATGTAGTTACTTAGATCATTAGAGATGATTTGTTACAACAATGTTAAAGAAATACATTTTTGTGAGGTTTTGCCATCAAATCACTGTCATTTCTTAATGACCACATAAATGTTCTGTTCCCAGTACATTCCACCTTTCAGATCTTCCGATGATGAATTTATGAATGAATTTTCTGTAATTAAATCCATACATTTTCCTGTCACTGTCTTTTTTCTACCTTTCCTAATATTATGAATTTTCAAGGAAAAGTATGATGAATTTGAGACTAAAACTAATATCAGGCATAAGTACAGAGACAGGAATCTAAAAAAAATATTTGCTTCCCACCAGCAGTGAAAAATTTATAAAGCAATTTAATACCTATATCATTTCCATTATGCCATGTGCAATTAAACTTTTAAAAAAGAAAACAAATTCTTTTTTTAAAAAAAAACATGAATCTGAAAACTCTGTGACTATTTTTTCATATCAAACTGCAGTTAGAGTTCAATGAAGCATGGCACAAAATTAAAAAAAGAACAAAGATCATCTTTATGCATTCAAAGTATAGCAAAACGCTTTTAAACTTTCATTTATGTGAAGCAGAGTTTGAATTCTTGAAAAGTTTTTGTGAATGTACAAGATCATTACTTTCAATTAAGCTTGTCAGGATCCTTAAGACAGCTGAAATATCTGTCAGCGTTTCATTATTAACTTCTTTTCCTTCCAAAGTTATGCAACTGAGACTGTGCACTTTTATGCTTGACACTGATAAATATTGCTCATTATACAGCTTGAGGAAAATGTGATGATTTTTCTTCCATAATTTGGTGCCTGAAGGATCTTTAGAATGGATATGGGCGCGCTTGCCAGCAGCTTGCACAAATGGAGTTGCGCATGTGCTTGCTGGCTGCTCGCACAGAACCATCTCTTCTTCCTTTCTACCGGTCCACAAAGCTGGAAAGTTTGGGGAACTCTGAGCAGATAGATAAAGTATATAATTACTTGAAATATAAAACTTGCAATAAATGTTGAATTAAAAACTACCCACTCCTTGATGTCAATACTGACAGCACCAAAACCATTTCTAATTTTTAAAACAAATTATTTCACCAGTTTGCAATGAAAGAATGGAAAAGCTTGCACTTTGAATCAATCATCCATTTATCCCAGTTATTGTCAAAATGAGGAATCTTCAAAGATTAAAAAAAAAACAACAACCTCAGCTGAGAGGCAAGGACCATGTTACATTTTAAAGCAGGGAACAAAGAATTAACAAACATGTCCATTAAAAAATGAGTTAAGGACTGTTCTAGCAGACAGTACAAATTTCTTTTGTAAAATCAGTGAACCAGGAAACACAAACCACCCTCTAAAGCTGAACTATAATTAGTTTTCCTGTCCCACTTCATTGAGCAATGAAGTTGGATAAAGGTGGATATAATCACTGAAATGCTATTCAATCACACTTAGTCATTCCTAATGATAAGATCTAAACCAATCGGACAGGAAGGTGGATTGGAAGTTAACTGGCACATCCTGAATAAGGCTACTAAATTGTTTCCTATTCTCAGAATAAAAACAGTGCCAAAATACTTATCAGGTAACCCGAGGTCTGTGACTTTCAAGCGATTAATTCCACAATTTTGCCATAATTTAGTTTACAATAAGAGATAATGGCAGAGCATTGAAAAAGGGCTTTGTTATATTTCCAATTCTGTTAACAAAATGTGGAGATTTCATTCAGCTTACTAAAAAAAAAAAAATGTGTCTGTTCTATTGTGAAAAAGAAGCATTATTCCTTCTTTCCTTTTTTTACTGGGGAATTCATATCTTCCCAATTCAGCAATGCAGGAATATCTACTCTCAATCAGGCCATTCTCTTGTCTCCATTGCTTAAGGAAACACAAACACAAATACAATGGAACTTTTCTATAGAAACTGCTGAATATCTCTTTATCCTTGTACTAAAATTTCATTTTTGATCAAGTATCAATTTAATGCAATTTTTGTAATGTCCTGCTGCATCTTCAAGTATTTTCTGCAAAGTTCCCTACTGGATTAAAGCTTTATCTTGATGCCATTTATCAATTAAAATAAGGATGTACATTTTATGTTCCTTATTTGCTAGTTAAATTAATATCATAGTTCATGCTGATCTCTATCCCCCTGTGAGTTTTAGCTATTATGATTAGGATAAACTAAAGAATTGAAGTCAGTCAACTTCCCAAATTACTTACTCGTCCCTTAAGTAATTTGGGGTAGAATCGGGCGACTGAATGGAGCTGAACATTCACTGGCTGGATGCCCTTTCTGACACCACGTGGAGTTCACAGGAGATTTTTTTTTCTTTGAGCCCAGGAAGAGAGAAACATCTGCCTCTACTTAGGATTGAACCCTCAACCTTCTGAATGGGAGCAATTAGCTTCACCACTAGGCCACCACACCACTCAAATGCAGTCAGTCAAATAATGACTAAATAAACAAGGGCAACAGTAATGAACTTGGCGCTCTTAAATTGGATAAATTGGACCCACAATTACAAAACTACATAGATAATGACTATTACTGTATTTATGATTTGATCGTAGAATCGCTTAATCCAAGCAAGACATAATGACTGTGAGTCCTGGACTCAGCTGGTTTCTGGACACATAGCCACTTTGCCTTGCTTGGCTCAACTCTCTATCTGTTTCTTCCCATTCAAACACTCCAAGTTGAAAGCATATCCCATCTGTGTGGGTTAGAGATAACATTGTATGTCAGGCCACTGAATGACCTCTCTTAGCCGTTCTATGTATGCATTAAATAAATATATATTGATTTACTTGATGTTTTTGCTTTTTAATTTGGTTTCTAGTATTAACATATTCAATTTAGTTGCTTCACTTCTAATCCGTAAAGGACTGTTTAACAATTGAACTTGAGTATTCAGAAAGGGAAAAAGAACTGCTTTAAATATAATAAATGTCAGGATTTAAAAAAAAATATATTTGGAAGACCTACTAAGAAGTGAAATCTGTATACATGCTTGAAATGTGTAAAAAATAACTACAAGTAGGCATCAACTTACAGCCATACTTTTAATGATCATTACAACAGTTATAACTTAAGATCATTTTTCACACTTACAATTATTGCAACATTCCCATGGTCATGTCATCAAAATTTTAATGCATGGCAACTGAAATGCACAGGTAGACCTTGACTTTTAACAGTTCATTTAGTGAGCTTTCAAAATTACAACGGCACTGAAAAAGTGACTTAAGACTGTTTTTCACAGTTACAACCTTTGCAGCATCCCCATAATCATGTGATCAAAATTCAGACGCTTGACAACTGGTTCTTATTAAACGAGGACTGTTGCTGTGATCCCTTTTGCGACCTTCTGAAAAGCAAAATCAAAGGGGAAACCAGATTCACTTAACAACCTTTTTACTAAACAATTGCAGTGATTCACTTAACAATGAAGAAAGGTCACAAGAAAGGTAGCAAGAAAGGTCGCAGAATGGGATAAAACTCACTTAACAAATGTCTCACTTAAGAACAGAAATGTTGAATTCTATTGTGGTCTTCAGTCAATGACTACCTGTATTTATAATGACTGCAGTGTCCCAGGGTCATGTAATTAGTGATTATCTTTTCTCACTTCTTGTGACCTTCTGACAAGCAAAGTCAATGGAGAAGCCAGTGTGACTAACTTAACAACTGTTAACTACTTAACAATTGTGGCAAGAAAGGTCATAAATGGAGCAAAACTCACTTAACAACCTGTTGCTTAGTACATACATTTTGGGCTCAATTGAAGTCATAAGGTGAGAAAATGTCATTTCCCCCCCTTTCCTTTCCTTTCCTTTCCTTTCCTTTCCTTTCCTTTCCTTTCCTTTCCCTTCCCTTCCCTTTCCTTTTTTCCTTTCTCTTCCCTTCCCTCCCAATTGGAAATCTATTGAATAAAACACTATCATTCCTAAAACAAGTTAAGTTTCATTATATATTTTCCATAGAACAAGACTAATCACACTACTAGGTGCATAAACTACAGCTAAATGTTCCCACGTTAAATGAATTTTCATTTATTTCATTCACACTATCTTAACTAAACCAGCTGTTAAACTGTTATCCATCATCCCAAAGTATAAGATATTACAATTAAATAATCAAGCTAAATTTACAGTTTTCATGAGGAGAAGCTGAAGTAGGTTATGGCAGAATGAGCAAATGAACCCAGAATTGTCACAGATAACAAAATAAAAAGCCAATATTTACAAGGAAAGTCATATTTGTGCAAGAAATGTAATGCTGTAAAGGAAATTGGAACAGCTGTTTTTCCTTATAATCTTAGTTATTAATCCTTTTCCAGATTAAAAAAGAGCCAAATTCTAATCAAGGAAATCTACTTTATATATGTCTCAATCAGCCTAGACAAGTTACATGACTTCACCAATGAACTATTTATAAAGCAGACTGCATTCAATGGATTCTATAACTTTATTTTGCTTCACTGATACCTTGCAAGTAAGATAGCTTTATCCATTTTCTGTATTTAATAAATAATCTCCCCTTAAATTCCTAAATCATAAATGCGAGATAGTTTCAAGCACCCAAAATGCAAACCTGATTGCAGGATGAAGATGTGGCAGTCATATCTTTGAGGTCCCTTGTAACCTTTAATGCTTGTTAAGTGAAGAGTCTTTAAACAAATATAACCCACACATATTTTGGGAAAATAATTTCTTCTTTGCTTCAAGTTGAAATGTTTTTAAATAATTTGTTTTCTAAGATGACTTATAACATTTTTATTTTCTAGTTAAAATATGGAAAATATATTCTTGTGAATAAGAATTTTTGGTTGGATGGCTATGTCAAAGTTTTTCTCCTACATTTTATTCGTTTTATTCAAAGCTATAAATATTAAATGAAAATGAAAAAGGAGCATATAACCCACTGAACAACTATCTGAATATTTAGACATTGGTAGATTTCACCGCAGACAAATCTAGAAACTACTTATTGTCACCATTTTAGTTTTTTTGACAGAGCACTTCTAGAATTTTTTTTTAATCTACAATATTAAATATATTATAGATTTTCCAGGAGACATGAGAAATCTTATTGTTTCTCTGAATTTTTTGCATGCAACTTCCAAATGAGATTTATTAGACATTTATAATATATTAAATACCACCAGGTGGCAATATTGTAGCTTGGGCATTGAGACTGCAATTAATTATCCCATAGATCACATTATAAACATAAGTATGCAATAATTAAAATACTACTGTGTTCACTTAAAACTTTTAAAAAATGTGTAAGGAAGGATTCGAACATAATTCAAATTTATGATGTCACCATTGGCATAGGGATCTTAGATACTGTACGGTTCCTTGACAATTGGCTGAACAGCCAGAAATCTAAGTCACTGGAGGGAGGGAGGGAAAATGTATGCATTCTTCTTTAAAGAAAATAATTTTGAAAGCTCATGGTTTCTCACACAAAAAGCCAACATTTCTCTGTATATGTGATTTTTGCAACTGTTCCTATTCTCACATCTAAATAGCTATTAAACAATGAAAGCTTCTAAAATTTGTTTCTTAATTCTGAATTACATCTCATATTCTTTCTTTCAACTCATTTTTGGGAGAAGGGGTTGAAGACTATTTTAATCAGAATACTTCTTCTGCATATCTCCTACCATGTGAAGTATTAATAAATATATTGTTATATTGTAGTGTTACAGCTAAATAATATCTTTGTGTATACAAATGGGAATACATATATACAATAGATATGCATGCATGAATATTTTCTATTTCAGGTATCACTGCATATTTTAATTTAGTAGAAAAAATATATGGCATACTAATTAATTACAAGTGGCATGTAATAGATACAATTATATAATAATTTACTTCTGGGTTGTCTTCAATTAAAAAAAAAACCTGAGCATGATGTTTGAAAAGCCAGGAATCCAAATATCTAAAATAAGATCAAGCAGATCTACGGTGGATTGAATCATACTCAGAAGAGAACAAATGAAATTGCCACACAGAATTCACTTCATGTCTATGAAAACTTTGTGTAGTTAATCACTCATTATATAACCTCAGAGAGTTTGAAGACCACAAGTTTCATCTATGACTAAGACATAAAAGTAGATTGCTAGAAAAACAATAAATCACCTTGTTAAAAGTTATAGGGTGATTGTAAATGTATTTATTTGGAAATATATACTCTTGAGTTCATGGTAACTTATTTTTCGTTATTATATGTGTAGATACTGTAATGCCATTTTTCATAGCACAGAGGGAATAAATTTGCCACTTTGAACTTAAATTATTAGTACTCACAGAGGATAAAAAGCACATGTTCCTACATCTTTATGTCCTTCAACTTCTATGGTCTAACTAGAATTGTAACCATCTTTAACAAGTAGGTTTGCAGCAAATGAGACAATGGCAAGGGGAGAATAGATGTAAAATGATGTAAATTGTATATGGGGAAGAACCTTTAATTATAAATATAGGTTGCTGTCATTTGAGATGCAATGACTGAATAAGAAATCAGTCTTGAGGAAAAACTGCCAATCCATCTTCTGCTTAGCAAGGAAAATTTGCTAATTTGATACTGGGTATCTTAAGGGAGGAAAATAATAAATTTGGAATGCCTTTAAACACATTTATGATACTTAAGATAGAAGGCACCTCATCTTAAAAATAATACTGTAGAGCTGGAACAAATGCAGAAAAATATATGGCAATGGGGCATGAAGCCCATTTACCTTTTGTAAATAATGGTGAGGATCACAGAGAAAGTGATACTTAATATTCTCAAAATAATATCTCAAAATCATGCAATGAAACTAGATTTATACAGGGGAAAAAAAGAAGAGATTTAGGAGAGGAAAAAGTAATCCACACAGTGAATAGCTAAACTATGAAAACTGTGACCAGAAAGTGCAATAACAATAAAGAGTGTAGACACTCTAAATCAATTATTCAATCAAACCATAACAGACAGTAGCTATTCAATTGATATCTTTGTGCTTCCTCCAGAGTCGGAGATGATGATAGAGATGATAGTGATAATTATGGAATGCATACATTGCATATTGTTATTTCATTCCTGTATTGTTTTAATTAAAAAAACTTATAAATATCTTATTGGTTGCTGTGAGACAAAATCTTGGACTAGAATCTTTAGAAGTATTGTTCCTTCTGTTCTTACCACCGTGGACTTTAATTAAGCAAGGGCTTAGGAAACATTTATTGAGGTAGGATTATTATGCTGGTGTCTTCTTTTAGGTTAAGTAGTGCAGTTTGTTCTTCTTTGGGTAAGTTGCTTTTGGGTGGTTTGCTGGTGCAGAGGATGTTGGTGATTTCAAGCCTGATTCTGTTAGCATCATCAGGGTTGGTTTTGGTCAGACTGGTTTCAACTCTGCATATAATGGTTTCTGTGGGGATGTGTTTGGGAGCGACAGCAAAGTTGAATCCTTTCGAAAGGACACAGACCCCACCACTTACCTAGAAAAAACCACCAGCAGACAAGGGCAACATGACAGTGGTTATGAACTCATCTGACTACCAAACCAAGTTAACCAACCTACTCCAAAACCCCACATACAAACCCCTAAACACAGACCCCACCACCTACCTAGAAAAAACCACCAGATCCAAAATAAAAGCCTTCCCCATCAGCAAAGAAATCCAGCAAAGAATCATACCCAGAGAGAAACCATCCAGATGCTCTAAGTTTTATGGTCTCCCCGAGATACACAAAGAAGGAACCCCAATAGTCAGCTTCATAGGCTCACCTCTACAAAACCTAGCCAAATTTCTCGCCAAACAACTACAGCCCTATGCAGAATCCATCAATACACACGTAAGAAACTCATTCCAATTCATTGAGATCATAAAGAAACAAAACTTACAGCCCAGAGACCTACTAGTGAGCTTCGATGTCATATCCCTCTTCACCCAAGTGCCAATAAAAGAAGCCTTGACAGCCATCCAAAACAAATACAACCCCCCCAAGCACATCCTAGATCTGACCAACCACTGCCTATCCAATACATGCTTCACCTACAATGGACAAAAATACAAACAAATAGAAGGAGCACCCATGGGATCACCCCTCTCACCTGTCATCGCTAACCTCTACATGGAACACTTTGAAACACAAGCTCTAGAAAAATATGATCACAAACCCAAACTCTGGCTCAGATACGTAGATGACACCTTCATAATCTGGCCACACGGGAAAGAAAAACTGAACAACTTCCTCACACACCTCAACAGCCTACACCCTAAAATACAATTCACCATGGAAACAGAAGCTAACAACCAACTTCCCTTCCTAAATGTCTTGGTATACAAAAAATCCAATGGCTCCCTAGGACACACCATCTACCAGAAGAAAACACATACAAACCGCTATCTACACGCACTCTCACACCACCACCCAGCACAGATAAATTCCGTAGCCGAGACACTCATCTCCAGAACAAAATGCTGAGCCGACGAACAACACCTAGAGACCGAACTACACACTCTCACCGGCATGCTGACAGCCAATGGATTCCAAAGAAAGAAGATCACCCACCTAATCCAAAAAGAAACCCCAACCAAAATCCAAGACAGAGAACAAGAGAATGGCAAAGCCCTCCCCCCATATATAAAAGGCACTACAGACAAAATCAGCAAGATCCTCCAAAAATACAACATTAAGACAGCATTCTGCACAAACAGAAAGATATCCACCATCCTAAGAAACCCTATGGACAAAATCGAGTTAGAAAATCAAGGAGTATATGAAATCCCTTGCACTGCCTGCCCCAACACAAACATTGGACAAACTAACAGAAGAATAAGTGCACACATTGAAGAACAAAAGAACTCGATCAAAAAGGAAGAACCGATCTCTTCCCTGGTCCAACACCTCAAAGACACAGGACATGAGATTGACTTTAAAAATACCAGAACTATCGCCAAAACCGAACACTTCAGCAGCAGAATAATCAGAGAAGCCATAGAGATAGAAAAACGCCCACACAGCATGAATAAACGAGATGATACCTCCCGCCTACCAGCCATTTGGAAACCCGCCCTCATGAACAGACGAGTACCTAACATGAAGAATGACACCAGACCCACACCCCTGAGAACCACACAAGATGCCACCACCACACTTCCACGTAGAAAGCAGACTCGCACCAACACAGAAGATGAAACACGACCACAGACCAGAAGCCACACTACAGCTGCATCACAACCCACTTCAAACCCCTCTGAGCCATACATGAAGCGACTGACCCCCACCCTGAAGATGCAGCACGACCACAAACTCGAAGCAAAACAGCAAGATCACAGCTCACCAGCTCAAATCCCCCAGCAACTAAGACTAACCAGACCACAACCAAGCCCCCACCTGAACAGAACACGCCTCCAGCCAATCAGAACACAGCCAACCCCCCAACCAATCAGAACACAGCCAAACCCCCAAACAATGAGAACACACCCCCACCCAATCAGAACACAGCCAAGCCCCCACCCAATCAAGTCACAACCCCACTAGCAGTTAAAAGGAAGAAGCAGCTGCAAGCTCACATCACTCTGAGAAGCACAGAGCTGAAGACCAAGCCTGAAGATGATGAATGAGATTTCATCGAAACGTTGCCTAGATACTTCCAATCTTATGCAGGAGAAAACCCGAACAACCAAAGATCCACATACAAATACCCGTGAGAACCTCAGAAAATATATATATATGTCTGGCATTCAGCTTTGTTCAGGTATTTTCCCACATCATAGTAGTGGTGCTTTTAAAGTTGTTGCAACGTTTCAGCAGAATCTCATCTGTCATCCTCAGGCTTCTGTATAGTGTTCCTCTGTGAGTTAGACTTTTACAGTGGTTTCAGATTTAAGTTTGGGGCAGCCTATTGCTGTGCCAGAATAGTTTTTTCTTCATCCTGATTGGTTGAGAGTCTTGGTCTGTGTTTATTGGTCTTGGAGTTTGCTGTGTTCTGTTTCTAATATCTTCTGTCTGGATGGCTATCATTAGTTAGGAAGCTGGGTTTCATCTGGGTGCCTGGTTGGAGTGTGTTTGAGCTGGAGGTATTAGGGGGGATCTGTTTGTGCCCAAGTGTTTGCCTGGCTTGTAGTGTGGAGATTTTTTTGTTTGTGAGTGCAGGCTTCCAAATGATTGACAGCCTGGTGGAATCATCTCTTCTGTTCATGCTTTCTGGTCTTTTTTCAGTCTCTATGGCTTCTCTGATGATTCTGTGGCTGGGATTTTCTATAGTGGCTAGGGTTTTGGTGCCATTGAAGTTGATGCTATGACCTGTGGCTTCCATGTGTTGGACTAGTGAGGAAGTGTGTTCCAGCTTTTTGACTGCATTTTTGTGTTCATCCAGGCGGGTGCTTATTCTTCTATTGGTCTGTCCAATGTATGTGGCCAGGCATGATGCACAGGGGATTTCGTATATGCCTTGGTTTTCCAGGTCAATTTTATCTTTGGGGTTTCTGAGGATGGCTGCTATTTTTCTGTCTGTTTTGAAGGCAGTCTTGATGTGGTGTCTGTATAGTATCTTACTAATTTTGTCTGTAGTGCCTCTTATGTAGGGCAGGACAGCTGTTCCATGGGTCTGTTCATCTTCTGGGTCTCTATTATGTCTCAGTGTGTTTTTGTGGATCAAGTTGGTGATTTTGCTTTTGTGGAAGCCGTTGGCTGTCAATATTTTAGTCAGGGTGCATAGTTCAGTCTTAATGTGTGTCTTGTCTGCCAGGCGTTTGGTTCTAGTAATTAGTGTTTTAGCCACGGAGTTTATCTGTGCTGGGTGGTGGTGGGATTGGGTGTTGAGGTAGCGGTTGGTGTGTGTTTTCTTCTGGTATATGGTGTGTCCTAGTGTGCCATCTGTTTTTTTGTAGATTTTTTTTGATCTGTTCTTTTGTGTGTATATATATATATATATATATGTTTTCTGAGGTTCTCGTGGGTATTTGTATGTGGATCTTTGGTTATTCAGGTTTTCTCCCACGTAAGATTGGAAGTATCTAGACAATGTTTCAATGAAGTTTATCTTCAGGCTTGGTCTTCAGCTCTGTGCTTCCAGAGTGATGTGAGCTTGCAGCTGCTTCTTCCTTTTAACTGCTAGTGGGGGTGTGATTTGATTGGGTGGGGGCTTGGCTGTGTTCTGATTGGGTGGGGGCCCTTTGCGGCTTCTGGTCCGTGGTCATGTCTCATCTTCTGTATGGGTGTGAGTCTGCTTTCTACGTGGAAGTGTGGTGGTGGCATCTTGTGTGGCTCTCAGGGGTGTGGGTCTGGTGTCATCTCACACCCCTGAGAGCCACACAAGACCTAACAGGAAGAATGTTTTCTTAAGTTTTCTTGGGTACTTACATGTATGGTATTCACAGATGAACACTACACAGAATAAATACACTATACTTACCCTATACAATACTCACTATACATACACTATACTCACCGATGAACACTATACAGAAGCCTAATGATGGCAGATGAGATTCTGCCGAAATGTTGCTACAACTTTAAAAGCACAACTACAATGACGTGGGAAAATACCTGAACAAAACTGAATACCATACATACACACACACACACACACACACACATAAATACACATATATACATACAGAGAGAGAGAAAGAGACTAATTTTATAAATAAAATTAATTACTATATATTTAAATGAAAACTAAATCCCATTTTATTACAAAAATAAGGCACACTTATAATTGAATAATTTAAGGGAACAATATATTGAATTTCGCTTTGAATGGATGACATTTTTCTCTTGTGTCCCAAAGGCAGCGTTTAGATATAAAGTAAAAAGAGATCATTAATTCAGACTGTTGTTGTTTCATTTTAATTACAAGAAGTTACAGGATTGAAAGCACCACAATAACAACAGTTTTACAAGTTGTTTGGCCAGTCCTTCATGTAAAGATGAGGAGAAATCTATGGAATTTATTTTATTATTTTTTCACCTGACCAGCTTTTATGAGGCTGACTTTGAATATCACCCTTAAACGTAGCTGACATGCTGGAAGTCAGCTCCACAATTTGGTAGTCTATTTTGCTGTCACATATTAATTAAAAAAATTCATTATTATTCATATTTTTATTCCATAAAGAAGACTAAATTGTGAGACTCTAGTTTGAGGTTAATTGGTCTGTCCTGCCATATTTTCCCAACCTGAGAGAATATCCATGAATGCATTTTGTGTCATGAAAACGCTTATTTATGGCCCTCACATCCAGAGACAGGCCATACTATAAGAATATGCTTTTCTTCAAAACCAAAAGCCTCTTTTCCACACACATAAATTCACACATACATATAATGATATTCAGTAGATATCCATAGTCTTTGACAGTTCTTTAAATTAAGATGTAAATCTCAAAAACCAGTGTCATCTCAATGTTATTCAAAGCAAGATCTTTTGTAACCCAGATCTTTTATTTTCCAATCCAATATGGCTTCTATTATATACTGTAAGATGTTGCACTTTGATGCCATTAACATTTAGCTGCCTCACCTCTGGTGAAAAATAGTACTCTAGGTGAAAACCCTAGTGGTCTCAAGGCCTCAATTTACCAAGTCCATTATCACTCCGGATGTGTAGAATGATAATGGAAGTGACAGAAGTACAGCTGAAAATTGGCTGTTAATATTTTATGTGTTAAAGCCCAGGCATGGAAATCTCACACCATTCTTCAGAGAAATGTGTCTGTGTGTGAGTGCATGCATGTGTGAAATATACACACAGAGAGTGTGAAAAACCTCTTTTTCATTTTGTTTTAACTCTGTCTTCCATAGGTTCCTTAAATGCAATTACTTCAGCAGTACTTAAAACATTAGAAAACTAAGTAAGTAGCTTATGTCATAACATGGGTGGTTAAGATACATGTCGTTTCTGGTTTAATTAAAGAAATGCCTTGAAAACAAACATATCACAATGTTGCTTCACTTTTCACTTATGTGTTCAATTTGGGAGAGGACATAATATTGTCCCAATGCAATATTTTCAAATCGCTTTTATTAAAATGAATCCCAACTTCTCTCTGTGTCTCCTGTACATTTGCTATTCATTCCCTTTCAACCTAGTGATATAAAGTTTGCAAATTAAACCTTTACAACAAGACAAGAAGCACCCACTGTAAAACTATTAATCAAGGCTGTCAGGCATCTGTTACTATGTAATGGGAAAAGAAAAAAAAAAACCAATGGTTCAAAAATTAAAATGCTTTTTGTATTCCTTTTAAAGTGATTGCTTACATAAACAGAAAATCAGCCACCTGGCTCCAAGCCTAGTCTATCCACAAATCTCATGCCTCACTTATGCAGCTTAGGGCAAATAGCCTGGAGGTTTGTTAGTTCTTGAACCCTTCAATCTGTTACCTGCACAGGGCAGTAATTCCTTGAAAATGACCTGTCTAATATCCATTCCTTCTCCCATCACTGCAGAGTAGATAAACGTTAATTTCATTTCATGTTAATTTTCTCAAATATAAAATAACTCTACTTGTTTTCTGCAATGAAGACTTAATATATGTGTTAGAACTGATTCAGTAATTTTTAAAAAAAATTCAACGATTTTTGGGGTAATCTATAAATTGGTACCAACTAAATACATGTTGAGGAAGGTCCTGAACTGTTTATTGCCATTTAGGCAAGGTATGTGGGTTCAATCTAATTCCACGTGCATATAATTCATAGTCGCTTAAAAAATGGATTACAGTCACTCTTTTCCAGGAGAAGCTTTTAGAGGAACCAACAAAGTCAATTATGAGGAGATAGAAGGAATATGATCAGACCAAGAAAAATACTATTTTGGGGAAAGATTGCTTTATTTTTATATTTTTTAAGTTAAGTTGGAAAAAAAATCCTTAAAAGATGGATTAAGTTGGAAAAAAATACTTAAAGATGGTAAACCTGTAGTCACCTGTAAGTATGCTTGCTTGCTTTCTTATATACATACATACATATTATCTTGATTTTATGTTTGGATACATATTATTTTTTCCACTATCACAAGGACTAAGTAGGCTTCTATATCTCTAATAGGACCTGGAGATCAATATAAAACTTTGTTAACATGGTTTTTATGTCTATTTTGCATGTACATAATTCTCTTATTTCTTTGTACTTTAATATTAGTTTTGTATAAAAGGTACTAAGAAAATGCATAGGACAAAGGAAGTAATAGCACAATAACATAAATCATTATTAAATCTATCAAATATGGAAAATATTAAATTACTGGAAAAAATGTAAGCTCCATGAAAAAAGATTATTAAAAAAAACTTTTCCCAAAACAACAGCAAATTAAAATATATATTTGAAAGGAGAAAACTAGAAATAGAAAACTTAGAAATCTATTTCATATATTGCATTGCATGATGAAATGAGTTTTTGTGTGTGACTGTGTCTTTTGTGTGTGACTGTGTCTGTGCTAATCTTGCAAATCTTAACTGGACATATTCATAACAGAGAGAGGAAAAGTAGACAATTGGGCCCTTGCCATTGATAGCCTTAAAAGTTTAATATACGAAAAGGGACTTGTGATTTGAACCAATAATGGACTCCAATTAAAGGTTAATTTTAGGATCGTCATACAATAAATGACGACGATGATGTTTACAATAAGCATCTTGGTTAAGAAAGCTTTAGATTTATGGGAAAGCAATGTCAACATGTTCTATGCAGATGTACTTAAAACAGGTTGTTATATGTCATCACTTATCAGGAGAAAAGGTTGAGCTTTACATTAGCATACATCATTCCACCATCAACTGAATCATCAGAGATTCAGTTGTATAATAGATTCATATTTTCTGCTTCCATTTTCTTTCAGCAGCAAAAATTTGATATACTAAGAAGCAAAGATATACTAGATACTAAGATATATTAGTGCAGTTTATTTTTCTTCTTCTTATCCATGACCATACAATACTTAAATGTAATAACTTCCAAGGTTGAGTAATAAATATGGTTCCTAGAGCATACATTAAATTTGCTATTACTGATTTTAAAGTAGGGTGACAGAACCCTAAAAAATTAAAATTGTGAAACTTCCTTAGATTGTATTATTTCTTTTACAATTTCCATGCCTATGATATTATTATCATGTATGCATAATCTATAGAGAGATTCACAATCTAGAGACACTTAATCATTCAGCTCCTGACCAAGGAGACAAAAAATTATTAAGGTATAGACTTAATTCCAAAGTGCGTGGCTTTTTGTAAAATTAAGGTGTTCAGATCTGATAAATTCTATCCAGCCATCAAAAAAAGGCCCTTTAGGCATTACTTTATATTTGGTATAACAACAGATTTCTTTTTTCATGAGCATTCAACTTTGATCTGCAAGTCCCAATATTTTATATGTTTTCCAATTGTTTTTCCTCAATCCTAGCATTACTAGAAATATCAAAATCAACAAAACAGGCTTTCTCTTTTTATAAAATTATATCAGGCAGGTTATGAACAGGTTTAGCTCTTAAAGTCATGCTCATTTTCCAAAGCCTGGTGGTCCCAATAGTTTTTATTACCATTCAAATCCAAAGTTTCCAATGAATAATTCTAGCAACCTAGTTCTGATGCTACATCATTAGTTTTTGAACATTTTCTGCAGCCACTGATCAAATGGTCATTTCAACCTTTTAACTGAAAAGGTGACATTTCCTGTTGTTTGTTACATGCTGAACATTCAGATTTTATCCTCCTGTTATTATTATTAATATGTCTGGTTGCACAGTCATCTAAATGTTTAGACATTGGCATTTTTATCCATCTATTGATTCCTTATCTAAGTTAGTATATTTGACGGTGTTGAAGATATTGGTACAAGATGTAAGCTGTTTCAAGTAAACCTACCTTTTGCAATTGACTGATAGTGTGTTTGTCAATGCCCATCGCATTCAAGTTGTAATCCAGATGTTTTAAGATTGCACCCAAGGTGCTGCCTACTACTATTTGCAGTAGCTTTGCTTTCTTGGGCCACAATTCTACTTTTATTTTCAAGTCTTTGAATATTGTGATTTTTTAAAAAAACATTTCTTTCTTTTCTGTTTTGCTATCTCCAGATAGTGCCACATGTTCCAGTTTTTGCAGGAAATGCTAAAGATTGAATCCCTTAGACCACAGGCGTTAAACTCGAGGCATCACATTGCGGTCATGACATTTTCCCCCTTTGTGGAGCTGGGGTGGGCCTGGCCTGCATGTGATGCATCCAGCCTGTGGCCTATCGGTTTGACACCCTACGTTAGACCTTTTCCATGCAAACATGGACACTGTCACTGAGCTGTGGTATTTCTTTAACATTGTTTACTAGAAAAGAGCCTATACTTTAACATTATCCCAAAAGATGTAGGAAACCAAGAATTGTATTAAATTAAATTATTAAATTAAATGATCTGCCTAATAGAAGATAGTTGGACTGCTCAAACTCTGTTGTGAATCTAGCACAGAATTTTTCTTCACTATTCTTCTAGACTCCTACAGACTAACTCTATTCCATATTTCTTCACAAAGCTATAATATTTACATGAAAGCTTCTGCTAAACAAATGGAAGTTTAATGGAAAGTTAACAGGCATATAGCAAAGACTATGTTCATATTCCTAACCCCCCCTCCCAATTAATTATATCTTTACAGCTATTTAAGCACAGTTCTTGGGGAGGAAATGGGGATTGCAGTTAATTTTATAAATACCCAGATCACATTTTCCAGGTGACATCTTGTAGCTACTGATTTCTAAAAGGACCTTTGAGTGAACAAATTAAATTATTAAGGATATTTTATAATGCATGAAAGTGATGTCTAAAGCAAAGAATATAAGAGTCAGAGATTGCCTTAACATTCCCCTCTCCCCGAGTTCCTCTGTACTTTTCAAAGTTACCTTTGTATTTCTTGAAAAACCTTTATTGCCTTCTAAATCTTACCAGATAGCTTTTGCTACCAAAGAAATACTGTTGCAATATCGGCAATCCCCATCACCCCTGTCACTTTTCATTTGGAGAGAGAGCTAGATGTGATTTCATTCTTGTGGCAAGGTAGAAGACAACTGCCTAGAGGAATCTTTGCCAGAACAGGGATTTTTTAATTCAGCTGCATTTCGTTCTGTGAATGCGATTGAATTACTACAGATCAGCTGAAATTTGTATCCCTCTGATTCATCCTGAAATATCAGTAATAGCTTTTCTACAGTTTTTTTGTTTATCCTCTTTTTTGAAGTTTTTGTTTAAACTAGAGCACGGGTGTCAAACTCGATCACATCATGTGACGTATCATGATGTATCGCGAGGGTTTTTTGCCTTTATGGAACTGGAGTAAGCGTGGCCTCTGTGTGATGCATCCAGCCCGTGGGCTGCCAGTTTGACATCTCTGATTACCAGATGGATAAACAAGGAACATAAGAAAAACCAGCAACATTAATATAACTGTTCTCTGTTTAACATTTAAAACATCATAAGGCAAACAAAGTAAGATCCGGGCATTTTTAGAAACACAGGAACATTACTTTTGGTTTCCACAAAGATATACTTTGAAACAGGTAGAATGGACTGGTTTTATCTTATAAGAAATTCTATTTAAAGTCCTATATAAATCTCCTGCTATTTTCTATTTAAGTTCTACTTTAATCTGATGAAAATAATTTACAATTTTTAAAAAATATAAGATTTCAATGAGACAGCTCAAATTGTTTCCCATAAAATTTAATTTTAAAAACATCTAATTCACTTTTAGTGCCATCCGTTCTTGGATTGCTGTGTTGTTCCTAGATCTCCAAGTTTCCCTCTGAATTAAGGCAAAGATTCTCTGGCTTTTAGCTCAGTTAAAGGAGCTGCTCCAAGTACCCCAATGAAATGAAAACATCATACAAAAGAATATGGAAATGGCCCCTTCTCTTCTCAAAAGAGATTCTACAATGTTGGATGCGTGTAACTCTAACCAAGGGTGGAAGCGCTCTCTCTCTCCTTTGAGTTAGCTATCAAACTCAGTGCAATGAAGCAGGCTTGAAAAGTTCTTAAGTTCAAATGGAATGGCATAAGTGTAGTGTTAAATAATGGAATAGAACTAGGTTTTTCATGCAGCCATGTCATTAGGGTGGTGTGTGTGTGTGTGTTTTAAGGAAATGTCACAAAAATGGCAGAAGACTTTCTGCAGGGTGTGAGAAAGAGAATTAACAATGCTGCAAATAAAATCTGCATGGGTCAGCTGCAGGTTAAGCTAATGAAAACAATAAAAAATTAAAAGTGAACCATTAGGACGCAGACTTGATGGGTGCAGACAGAAGGATCAATCCTAGCTTTTCTCCTTGGAGCTGATCTCTCCAACTGTGAAGTAAATTGTAACCCTGTTTTCCAAGAGACAGTGAAAAGCTTCCTTCTCTCCCTTGAGTGATATTTTGTCAAACCAACTGCCTTCTGTATTCTCAGAGACAGGGAAGATTTCTTGTAAAGCCTTTTTCACACTACACTTTACAATGCAAAGCGACTGTTCATTTCTTTTGTATGTCCCACCAAGTTCCATGTTTCGTCTGTCATTTGACCTATTGTATCTTCAGTATGCCCAGGTTCTTTTCAATCATTTCTACTTACATTATTTAAGTATAATGCTTTTAATAGCTATCACACTATGTTCTAAACTGCAAATCTTGAGCTTGTTTGGATTGAGAAAAGAAAGGCCACCTTTCAAGGAAGCAAGTCATCTGAGACCTTCATTTTTGAGTGAACATTTGTTCAGTTTATTTTTGGCTCTGAAGAAAGAAAATCAGAGCAACATAGTTTAGAATGGGAGCAAGGCAGTCTTTTGTTTCTAGAATGGAAAGATTCGTTAACCTGAGTTCATGCTAGGACAAAACAAATCAGGGTTATTTGCACAACCCTCATGCTCTAGTTCCAAGATGTTCTGCTCACCAATCTTTGAGGGTCCTCAACATGAGCTTCTATCTCAAGGCCCTCAACATGAGCACCCCAGGCACAGGTTGGCTCATTTAATGACAGAAACCCACAAAGTCACGTTTCATAATGGAAATCTTACATTGTTCCTTCATCATTATCCTTGTCTGTACTGCCACACTTAAACAATGGTGCTTTCCAACAAAAAGAGAAGCAAAGATAGTTATTGTCATAATGAGGGCAGCTTTGGGGTTGGGAGAGAATAGCATGCACAGAGATGTTCTTGCTCCTCTAATAATGGTAATAGAAGCTACTATCCCCACTTCAGTGTGAGGGCAGCAATTTTGGTGACCTCATATTTTATCAGAACAGGAGAAAATATTGCTGAAACTAGGAAAGAACTTTTAATACTACAAAACTTTCTGTCTAAAAACATTTGAACATGCAAGTGATTCTAACCAAACAAACCTTGAAATACAATCTAAGAGAGTTGAATTAGTATCAATCCCTTTGTACAGAAAATGTGTGTGAGCACACAGACAGACAGACACACACACACTCACAGATGTATGTATGTATGTATGTATATTTATTTATTTATGTTTGTGTATTATCATTTTAGGCATTGTCTATCCACTGCAGGATGAAAACTTCTTCCACATGTTTCCAACACATATGGTACTAAGTTTTCTTTTGCCAATTGGGCCCGCAATACTTGCTGATGTCATTGATCCATCTGGTTTTAAAGAATTTGAAGGGGGAAAAAAAACAATTGAAATGGAAACGGGTTGGTCACATATCAAGGAGAACGGATGGCAGGTGGACCAAGGCACTCCTACAATCAATTCCACTTGACAAAATGTGTCTACAAAAGACACTTAAAAGATTTATGTAGATGTGGTGGAAGAAAGACACATTTCATACTAAACATCATTAATTAAAAAAAATCATCTATACTGAGTATACAACGTATTGACATATTTACTTTGTACTGGTAACCTACTATCTTGTCATCAGAATTCCAAGAAGCAATTTGTTAATATGACAACTCCCATTAAAGGTTAAAATGTATAACCCTGAAATTTTATTTGGGATGATTTATTAATGCTGTTTTATTTTGCACCCCTCATATCAAATATATTCTAAAGTAATGCATATTTGGTTAACTTACTTTTCCATAGTTCTAGCCCACATATTGCTATCATGCTATTTTGCAGAAACCATGAACTATTTATTTCAGATTCGGTATATACCGTATATACTCGAGTATAAGCCAAGTTTTTCAGCCCATTCTTTGTGCTGAAAAAACCGCCCTCGGCTTATACTCGAGTCAGATTCCCCTCTGAAAAAAAAAATGGTGTGGAGCTCCGGAGCTGGGCAGCTGCTTTCCTGCAGGCAAGCCCCACTTCGTGGACTCCGTCCATCCTCGCTCCCATCCACCTACCCACCCAAAGCGACGAAGTCCCCCAATCGCGCAGCCCAGAATTGCTCTCCCCTCAGGGGGCAGCAACGACGCCCGGTGTTTCCCAAGACAAGAAGCTCCACCGTGCAATGAAAGCACCCTGGCTCTAGGCTCAGAAAACAACGCGAGGCGAGGTCGCTTCGGCTCTGCTCAGCTTCGTTTCCTAGCTGCTTTCAGTCCGTTCGGGAGGAGGGGGAGGAGGTGGTGGCGGCAGCTTGCATTGTTTTCTGAGCTCTAGGCTCGCGGGTTCAGAAAACCCGGGATTTTGCATTTGCAGAGTGCAAAGCGGCGGTGGCAGATCGCGCGTGCTGGAAAGGGCTTGACTGTATTACGGGGAGAGAGAGAGAGAGAGAGATCATAAGAACAGCTCTTGCTTTTTTCTTGCAAGGGAGAGAGTGACTCCTGCCTCCCACTGTCATCGTCATCTTCTTTTGGGTTAGTGAATCAATTAAACCTTTCATGATAGTGAAATCGTTTCCCAAATTGATTAATCTGTTTTTCTTTGAAATAAATATTCAAAAACATTTAATCTACTGATGCCTCAATTAATGTAATTTTATTAGTATCTATTTTTATTTTTGAAATTTACCAGTAACTGCTGCATTTCCCACCCTCGGCTTATACTCAAGTCAATAAGTTTTCCCAGTTTTTTGTGGTAAAATTAGGTGCCTTGGCTTATATTCGGGTCGACTTATACTCGAGTATATACGGTAATAACCTGATGTATGCCACTGTTTGTTTTAGAATAATATCTGATAGCTGATGTCTGTCAAATGATAGCTGACTTTTAGAGAGAAAAAACTGGCTCTTCCTTAACTTTATATTTTTGAGGATGGTAGAAGATGCTGATTTGCTAACACAATTGGAATTATTTTCCTGTAACAGACCTTCTGTTTCTGCTTCACATTGTAACTCAAAACAAGTATTTCATTCTTTAAAATACAATTTCTTAATAATTGTGTGCAAAAAAGGAAAAAAAAAGGTTTAAAAAATCTCATTTGTTTTTTTTCTCTACAATTTGCAGTAGAATTAATTGAAAACAGCATATAAATTACAGTCATATTGTTTCCATTTTTCTCTCCCAAATGGTGCTTCTTTCTTAGTTACCTTCCTTAAAAGCAATTCTAAAATGGGAATGCTATCAAGTGATTAACACAACACTGCAAACAACTGTAGAAAAAGGGGTTTACTTGTTTAAAGATTCAGACAGCTTTTAATAGAATAAATCAAGAAAACTAGGAATTCAGAGGAGTTTTAAACAATACAACGGAATGAACAGCAAAAGCAACATAACATCCAGAGCTTACAAAAGGTGAAGTAACAGAGTAGGTCTCAACCTCACCAGATTGTTCATTCATTTGTAGAACCATACAAACTTGTGGTCAAGACAACACTTGTAGAATTATTTTTGTCTTACCGACACATGGGAAAAAGCTATCACTCACAAAACGTACACTACTCTGCACCTGGATGGAAAGATTGTGAATTGTTTTGAAAAATCCAATTTTCTTCAAGTTTTCTATCTCTACCTTACCAATGTTAACATCAATTTCAGTAGTTATTATAGATTCCATCTTCTGTCCCAAATATATAGATGATGTACAGAGCTTTAGGAGCTCCTGTTTTGGGACATGAAAATCTCATTTTTGGTACATGCAATATTATTTCCCAGGACTTGCATTAATATTAAAGCACTGCATCTTTAGAGCAGGACAATGCAAGTATGAATTTGCCGTTCAATCATTTTTCTAGCTTAATGACATTGAGTAATAGCACATTAGTAAAGTGCCATTTCAGACACTAGTCAGGCATGCCGAAAAAATAATCTGATAATAATTTCTGATTCATTTTCCATGAACAGAGACATTGCTAAGGCTTATTAACTGGCATATCTGCACACAGTGCAGTGTGGAACATGGGCTCAATTACAAGGAGCAATCTCTTTCATGAGTATAATTTATGGGGATATTTAGCTTGTTTTAATGTTGTGAAACATTCTTTTTTTAAAAAAATGCATCAATACTTTAGCTTATTTGCACTAATTATTTAAGTGCCTTGAACTGTGTAAGTGCCTCAAAAATCACACCATACCACTGAAACTGAAATGACATTTTAACACAGTCAATAATACAGCAATAATACAATTTAATATAAATAACACTGGCTTTATCAATTAACTTAAGTTTCTTCTCTGTTAATACAAACACGTCCAAATTTGAATTTGAATAATAACATTTGGACCTGTAAAATTCAATTTCAAAATGCAATTTTGAATTTGCTTTTTGAAATTTGCTACATTTTTCAATGTTTTGTTAATTGAGATGAGGGAGGGAGGGAAGGAGGGAGGAGTGGGGAGGAGTATGAATGACCAGGGCAGTGAAATGGTTCACATTCAGTTTGAAAAAGATATTATAAAACTTAGGAATGAGTCATTAAAACAGCCATTCTTCCTTTTATCTCTAAAATATATTCAGCTTTTGACGTCCTGTTACATTTTTCTAGACATAAATTAACATTCCTCTTGTTCACAATAGCACATCTAAGGATTCATTTGTAATCTTTATGTGAGAATCATAAATACAGAATGCACTAAGTTACAAAAATTCTATGATTCTGTTTTGAGTATTAAGTTAGGATTACACTATTAGTAAATTCTATGCCTTTGCACCGGAATTTAGAGTCCAAATTCTTTCATGAAAATTACCTATGATATACTAATTCCTATTTTCAAGAACTTCAGGCAATGAAAGAAACGTCATGCAGGCTCCATTTCTAAGCCTTCTGAAACTGACTGCAGTAATTGGTCGCTTTAAGATAGGCTGGATTCAATCCATGCCCACCTGTGGTGATTTTTTTCTAGGCGACAGAACATGTTATTTGAAGCCTCTGCTGGGATCCTAATAGCCAAGGCTGCCTTTGCTTCAATGCATCCAGCCGAGGACTCTTCATGGTGCCTGCAGCTTGTGATCTGATTTATCACCTAAGCCTAGCATGGAAGTAAGCTGGTAAATTTGTTGCACTCCACAGAACAAAGCTAATGCCATCTTCATGACTCTTTCTTGACGCTTTCAACTACTGGCTATATTATCACAAGCCACAACAGGATCTCTTTCATATACTGTACCTTTTATTCTGAAAAACTACAATATAATTTCATTGTTTGCATTGCACTGTACTTATTATCCTATGAATGATTTAGTGGCTTGTGTAAGAACCAGGATTCTGAATATGTTATATTCATATATAGTATTGTTAAACTTCCTGTGGGATAGCAAGAGCAAATGTAGTGCCACCATACAAAACTCAAATGACTTATGAAAAGGCAACGGAACTCTAACTGCTGATGCTAATGGTTCTCTCTCTCAGCTACAATTCTCTGTATATTGGGTTTTTCTCTCCAGAACAGTGTACTTTTTCTATTGCAGATATTCTTTGTAAGGGAAATTTCATGCTTTCTACAGCCACTTTATCTCCAGACTACCATTAATTTACTTAAGTCATTGTGGCATAAATATATTAATTTATTTTAAATCCCTTCTGGGATTTTATATCATCTTTTTTAATAGTATTAAGTTGTACAAAACAAAATAATAAAGGTTTTTACATTGCTTTTGACTCGGGGGTTATATATATATGTTGTCTTGCTGCCATTTTCCAAACATTATCCTGGTTATGTTACTTATATCAATTCATGGAAGTTTTCAGTCAGTTACTTTAGGATGCAAATAGATCAGGGGCGTCAAAATGGTAGCCCAATGGCCATATGTGTCACGCACAAGCCATGCCCAACCCAGTTCTGCAAAGGGCAAAAACATTGTGAAATATCACATGACAGCAAAGAGTTTGACACCTGTGAGGTTGATGGTTACCCAATTTTTATCTGCCAAGTAGTTGGGGGGGGGGGGTGTTAAGTCAGTAGTTCAGCAATGTAGTCATACATATTATTTCTCCCAATTCCTTTTTTTCCATATTTTTTGTTGCTCTTTTCAATTTTCCACAGGAAAATTCTACAGATCTTTTTTGTAAGCATTATCCAAAATAGTACCATAATTATTTCCACATTGAATTGTTCATTTTGTACATCAGTGTTTGAATGTAAAAAATCTGTAATTTCCATTCCAGCAAAAAAGCTTATGGCTAACCACCTACTTCACAAATTTTAAAAATAGCTTTCACAACACTGTAGGATGTGAGGAGGAAATATTACTGCAATATTATGGACTGACAAGTAAATATTATTGCTGTTTTTTTTGGGAGGAGTGCTCTTATGCACAGGTGACGTACTGGGATCTGACAAAAATAAACTCAGTTCTTTGGTTTGTCAAAAAGTACTTATAGTTGACTCTGAAAACATCTAATTTTTCTTTGTTAGTTTCAGATATTTCATAAGACAACATGAATCTTTAAATCCATAACAAAGGATCACTGAACTGTAATTTAAGAAGCCAAATTAAACAGAAACAAATTAATAAATGTTGGTGAGGGTGAACTCCAGTTCTATGACACTGTGTCAAAAAAAGTATTTATAAGAGGTGTTGTGTTGAAGAAAGAAGTATGAAATATAGTCTGTCAGGGCTTTGTTTTAAGTACAATTCTATTCAATGTCTTTATAAATGATAGAGTAAAATATAAGATAAATTTATCAAATGTATAGATGATACCAATCAGAGGGATTACCTAACACCTTAATTAAGTCAACATTGGGCCAAATGGAACAGACCATGTTCAACTATGATAGGCCTTTGTTCCTACACAAGGGTAAGAAAAAAACTCACTCACAGATTCAGGCCAGGGGAAACCTGTTTTGACAATAGTGTACACGAGAAGCCTCTGGAATCCTAGTGAATTAAAATAGCTAAGAGAAATTTTGGCTGCATTAAAATCTGCATTGCAACTGGATCATAGAAAATATGAATCCATTTGTACTTATACTGATTATACCAAACATGGAATATTGTACCTAATACTAAAATATTAAAAAAAAAAAAGAAAAACATTTCCCCTGTCCAGTCATGTCTGACTCTTGGGAGCAAAGCTCATGTCCATTTCTTAGTCAAACGAGCCAGTGTACTGTTAGCTTCCCATCGAAGTGGTACCTATTTATCTACTCGCATTTTAAGCTTTTGAACTGCTAGATTGGCAGGAGCTGTGAAAAGTAATGGGAGCTCACCTGTCATGTGGTGGTCAGGTTTTGAATCTGGCTATCAGCTTTCCAGCTGGCAAGCTCAATGTATTTAACCACTACCATTGTGCCCCTCATGAATACCATACTTTAAGAGTGATATGGACAAATCACACTCTGGTCAAAAAAAAGATATATTAAGATGATTAGTGGTCTGCAAATCACGTCCTATGAAGAATGTTTAAAGGACCTGGGCCTGCAGGAAAATACTGAGGTGAAAGATGCCAGCTGTCATGTGCAAGAGACGGTTTTGTTTTAACAAAACCAAGGAACAGAATAATTGCCAGTGAGTTGAAACTGAAAAAGAAGGGAATAGTCAGTGAAATTTTCTGACAGTAAATTTTAATTCATTCATGACTTTTCACCAGCACCAGGCTTATTTAAGCAATGAAACCATCTACCTAAGATAAGAGATATCTTGCTGAAAATTTTCAAACAGTGCTTGGATGGCCATTTGTCTAGGATAGAGCTAACAATAATCTGATATCAGATATAAAATGTAATTAAAATAGCCAAATCCAGTCAACCAAAGTAGTGATTTTTTAAACAAACATAATAACTCTCAAGATGAATATATGTAAAAATAGTTTTCCAAACAAATAATAACTTGAGACTAACGCTAATTGGATTATTCTTAAGTAATGTGATAGAGATTCCCATGTATTTGGCAAACAATAATACAAAGCCATTTATAAAGAAGAGGAAAAACTAGCTTGACAGTTACATGCCAAGTTCTATATAACTTCAATATTCTATTATATTTTGTACATCATGTTCATCTATTTTATGCAATTTACACAGCTAACATTAAACACATAGCAAACATAAATACATATCAAACAGCTAGTTATTAAACAGCCAACATTTACCACATACCTAGGATACCATAATAATCAACACACATATAAACGTAAGCAATTACTGCCAGTACAAGTCACAGCTTGGTTTCAAATGTGTTACATTCTAAATAATTATCCAATATTATCACATCATTATCTAAATATTACTTTTTTAAAAAGAAAAGTTTGTTCAATACGGGATTGCTTAACTGGCATTCCATTGAACATATCTTAGCTATTATGAATAAACTGGAGGTATAAAATATGTATCCAAAATACATTATACATGCATATGAATAAGTGACAATTAAATGCTTACTTTTTAAGATCCTTTTTGTGTAATCTAAAGAATTCGCTACTCCATTGGGCCAAGAGAGCTTGCTTGTTTTGGAGAAGACTTTGCTTATAAAACGTCTCAGAGCCAGAAGATTTCATGCCTCATTAGTCCTGCCCTGACACAAATCATGGAAATATGTTCAGAGAGCCAACAATTTAATATATATGCGGTGTCTATCTTCAAGGGGAGGTAGGGTAAAAAGAACAAACTGCCTAAACTGATTTCAATGGTAAATGAATGTTTTTTAAAAGGACATGGAGAAAGAAAAAAAATAATGATACAGAGCTAAGATATGTTTCTTTGTATCCTTAAAGTTTCACCAATTGTCAGACAAAACAGTAGCTGCTTATCATCTATAATCATCGGTATTTTGATATAATGTTCAGTCACTGAAATACAAAATCAACTTCTATACCATTTCATCTAACTTCTCATTGTAGCATGAATAAACAAGCTCTATTTAAGCTCTGGCATGAATAAACAAGCAATTTATGTTAAGCCTAGCACAGAACAAATGCAGTCAAAAGGCAGAAATGGTGAATGATAGGCCTATAGACTATTAGCCATTTCTCTGCTTCCATTCAGCAAAACTTTTCTTGCTTCTGAGGGCTTTTGACAAAAAACTAAATACGTACAAGCAGTATCAAGAAGAGAATAAATTCTTCTGCCATCATGACCACTTCACACTGACAAGCCAAGAAATTCATCATAAAATTGCCTCATGGTAAAAAGACATTGTTGTATTAAGTATCTTACTCATATTTTTGTATTAAGTATCTTACTCATATTTTTACAACTTTCCTGACATCATTCACCAATGGAGCATCTGTAGAGCTTCGTCCCCCATGTAGTGGGAAAGAATAGTTAGTTTTTATTTGGCCACAATGGAATCTGCCAGCATCTCAGTGGGGAACAGCAGCAGTTCTCAAATGCCAACTATTTCTCTCCCAGTGCAAACAACAGGTTTTTTTGAATTGCCTTTCCTTTAGTACCTCTTGCTGTGACTCAGAGTCCAGGCCTCTAATTTGGTAAGCCACAACAATCAGTTAAAAGTAACTCTGGTTGGATTAAGGCATAATGTGTCATCAGTCTTAGAACTTTCTAACCAGAAAATAATTCATTGAGACACTTACCTCTCACTTGGAGAGTAAGTATGAGTTTTGACCTATTGTTGTGCAACCAAAAGAGAATCAGAAACATGGAATGTTTTCTCAGTCCATATTACTTAGATTTATCAACAACTCCTCTAAGTGCCCTTGTTTCTTTTTTTCCTAGTTGTTCATTAGTATAACAGGACTCTCTAACTAATACACTTCCAAAAAAAACTTGAAAAGAAAGGCTACATGCATAGCAACCTAATTCAAAGAAGATTATTTTGGAGAAAATTAGTAATATAACAGAGACTGTGACAAACTGTTGTGACAAGAGACATCGGATCCCATTTCCAAAAGAAACTGTTCTATAGAAACTATCTTTCATTACTTATTTTTACTACAATTTTAATCTGAGATATTAGGTGGCTAATTTTCCCATTTTACCAATTTCATCTGTTGGTTAACCAACTTCAAAAAAGGAAATTGTTTCACATTGCAATGTAGCATATAGCCTGTGACCTAACCTTTGTCAGGTTCTACACCTTTAACCTTCTCTCTTGCTTTCCATGTTTGTGATGCAAATCTGTTATATATACTACAAAGTGATCAAAATTCAGACGCTTGGCAACTGGCTCATATCTGTGACTGTTGCAGTGTCCTGGGGTCCTGGGATCACCTTTTGTGAACAAGCAAAGTCAATGGGGAATCCAGATTCACTTAATAACTGTGTTACTAATTTAACAACTGCAGTGATTCACTGGACAACTGTGGCAAGAAGTCATAAAATGGGGCAAAGTTTCCTTGACAAATTTTTCACTTAGCAACATAAATTCTGGGCTCCATTGTCATAATTAGAGGACTACCTATACTTCAAAGGATGACTGAACTTAGCAGGATTCACAACATTCCAATAATTCATTGTTTCATAAAGAACTCTTTCATCATAATAAATTACATTTTATGGAATGGAACCCAAAGCTTGAGCCCAACAAGAGATTTTTTTTCCTATTGTATTGTTATTTTGGTACATCAGCAACCTTCTCTGTCATATCCATGCCTACTTTTCCAGGATATAATCTACAGCTCTATTTAATTTTATAAGATGAAGCCTAATTTGCTACAATTATCCTTTAATTGTGGTAAATATTTCTATTTCAAAAAATAAATACATATGATGCAGCACAATCTTTGCTTTCTTCAAAGGATATGTTTCTATTTTTCTTTTTTCTTTTCCCCTAAACAATTCTCCAACTGATGAACGTAACAGGTTCACAACCACCGCAATTAATGAGTCAGGAGTAATCTACAGTACACATGGATTCTATTTGTAATGTTACAACCTTAATAATGTTTTCATATGGAAGAGAAATGGCATGGTTTTTTTTTCATGCAGATTGGCATCTCAACATGACATTATTGGGCTGTATAGGGAGCGAATTTGGGGAAACAACCCAGTGCTGGCTGCTACCTTATGCAGCCTCTTCCAACCTTTCTGTAGATCTATAATTATTTTACAGAATTTCCTTCCTCTATATTTTCAAGAAAATCGTGGTAATCTGTAATTATTATGATGATGTAACATAACTCTCCAAAGCTTTAAGAAGGCTTGAGAGATAAAGTTGACTGAAATGTTAATTCAGGGTTAGAACCCTTGCTTCATACTATAGTGGAATCATTTCTATTAAATAGTATAGAAAGTAAAGCCTCTTAGTCAATATCTACTTAACAAAAAATTTTCTAATGCAATGATAAACCACAGACTGAAATACTCTAATCCTGAAAAATCCTTCAGAGTATTTCCTGCATTTACAATATAAGGCACTAGACAATTTGAACAATATTAACCAATACCTCCATCCCAAAATGTTTTTTTAATCACTTCAAAGAGCATAACTTGTTTGGCCCCACTTTTTCAGTGAGACTCCCTGTATATAAAGTTTCATACTGGCAAACAAATGGAAGAAGGAATATGTAAACAAAGAAACATCAACCCACCCGTCACTTATCTTTTTCTCTAAATACAATGTTTTAAACTGCAGAGGACTTAAAACAGATGCTGTTTGGAATGTTTATTATTTGTAATTCAATCTATCATCTTTTCTGAACAGGAATTTTATGATGCTGAATTTATGCTATAATTTAAATTCAGCACACCATCCTGAGTCAAGTGCTTCTGTTGAAATTCCCACAGAAAGAAGTAAAAATTCATTAGCTGTCAGCCATTAACTCACATTGGCATTGCTCTGAATAAATAATTTTCATGATTAATTTAATGATTTCTATTAATGTTTAAAAACTCCCTGAAAAAAGTCACTGTGAAATAAACACACACACACACAGAGAGAGAGAGAGAGAGAGAGAGAGAGAGAGAGAGAGAGAGCATTCTATTAACACGTTTAAATCAACGTGAAGATTTTTAGGCAATTTGAATATTTATACGATTTTTTAAAACATCTACAGAACATCATTTGAAAAGAATAGTCAGGCCATTTTATTATTCAAATTGTTGTGTAAGTAATAAAGTGTGAGCTTGGAGTAAGTGCAGGGTTCTGGCCCTGCACTTCTGATTGGCTGTTAAGCGGCCGTACCGGATTGGCCCATTCCGGGGGATCCGATTGGCCCTTAACAGAGAGTTCCTATTGGTCATAAAAGCTAGCATTCCTAGCCTGTTATTGGTTAAAATGTAACAAGGGTTGCCTATATAAGGCGAGGGTTACTGTTGTTTGATTGAGAAGTCACTATGTAAATAAAGAGCTGAAGTTCACCGTTCAGAGGCTTGTCTCCATTCCTCTTCACCCTTTCCCAAACTTAACACTGGCAACGAGGATGGGATCTGGAGACATTTGAACCAACGAAACTTTGAAGAACACTGAGCATGTGACAGACGACGCCAACAACGGAACCATGTCTGGCGGCATCATACCACCCACTCCATTCGATCCAACCCAAGAGGACTGGGAGTCCTACATGGATCGCTTTCAAATGGTCCCAGAAACGAACAATTTAAAGGATGCAACACCAGGAAAGAAACGGGCTGTGTTCCTAACGCATTGCGGTCCAACTGTATTTAAGATGGCTAAAGCATTGGCCAAACCCCGAGAAGCAAAGGTGATGGATTGGAACGACCTCGAACCTCTCCTGCGAGGTCACTACGCCCCAACTGTGCCAACGCTGGTGAAATGGCACGAGTTTTTCCAGAGGAACCAGCAAAAGGGAGAAAGCGTGGCCGACTTCATAGCAGACCTCCGAAATTTGGGAGGCCTCTGCGAATTCACCAATTTAGAAGAGGCACTACGAGATCGCTTAGTCCTGGGATAAGATGCACCAGGCGTGCAAAGCAAGCTGATGGCAAAAGGAGACATCAGCCTTGCCAACGCCATCACCGAAGCCACGGCAGCAGAGGCGACCAAGAAGTTGGCTGCACAACTACGCTGCAACCGCGTTAGAGTACCTCCACCGACAAGCAACATTTTATCCAAGTCGGAAGGACAGCTGGTGACAACGCACCATGAAGACCTCTCTTCATCGTCAGACAGCGACGAAGAGGGGGTCCATCGACTGCGGTCCGACCAGGACCCTCACCCGAAGCCCTTACACCCTTGTGCTGGTTGTGGAGCCAACCATGCCAGATCTGAATGCAAATTCCGTGATGCACTCTGCCACGAGTGCGGGAAATGAGGTCACATCGGACGGGTCAGCCGCAGCTTGCCAGGACCCAGCCAGACCTCAAAAGGGATTAACTGTCGCCAATCGACAGGAAACCGTCCTGTAAGGCGAGAACCAGTAAACCACTCCTACAGAAATCGAGCTTTGCAGAGAGAAGAGGCTCACCATACTATCACTATCGGTCACGCCTCAGCCTTGGACACTAAGAAAATCCGAGTCACGGTAGCCATCGAGAACCAGCCTTGCCACATGGAGGTCGACTCGGGATCATCCCTATTGATGGTGTCGTGGAAGACACTCAAGCAACTCATCCCCACAATTCAATGCCAAGATCTACAGTTCCAATGCCTCATTCTGAAGGACTACCAGGGGAATCGAATCCCCGTCATCGGGTCCTGCTGAGTCCAAGTCTCCTTCAAGAAGCACACAGCGTACTTACCTTTAACAGTCATCGATAGAGATAGGCCTAGCCTACTGGGCCTCCAATGATTCGCGCCACTCGGCATTGAAGTGGCCGGCGTAAACTGAGTCGGTGGCTGTGATTGGGAGGAAGACCTTATATCTGAGTTCGGGGACGTCTTCGCGGAAAGCTTAGGCAAGTACAAAGGGACCCTGATCTCATTCAGCTTAGATCCAAAAATAGCTCCCATTCGTTTGAAACCCCGTCGAGTTCCGTTCACTTTAAAACCGAAAATCAACTAACAACTCAACAAACTGACAGCTCAGGGGGTGTTGAAGCCCATCGATCACTCCCCTTGGGAAACCCCTATTGTAACACCCATCAAGCCAGACGGGTCAATCCGAATTTGTGGGGACTACCGGGCCACCTTGAACCACGCCCTGCAGCAGAATGCATATCCAGTCCTGGTGGTGCAGCACCTCCTCCATTCCCTGGGGGGCGGGAAAGTTTTTGCTAAATTGGATTTAGCTCAAGCATATCAACAATTACCAGTGGATGAAAAAACGGCACAGGCCCAAACTATTGTGATGCACCGCAGTGCCTTTAAATGTACCCAGCTGCAATTCGGAGTTAGTGTAGCCCCAGGGATCTTCCAGAGTCTTATGGAAAGGTTATTGCAAGGAATCAAGGGCGTGGTCCCTTATTTTGACAATGTTTTAATAGCAGCCCCTACAAAAAAGGTTTTACAAGACCGGTTAAAATTAGTCCTAAAAAAATTCCCAGAAGCCAGTCTTAGGGTTAAAAAAAACAAATGTAAATTATGTACTGACACTGTTGAGTTTCTGGGGTACCTGATTGATAGCCAGGACATTCACCCTACCGAGAGTAAGCTAAAGGCGATCAAAAACGCTCCCAGGCCACGAAACAAGGCCGATCTCCAGGCGTTCCTAGGCCTCATCAATTTCTATAATGTATTTTTACCGCACAAAGCAACCGTCGCTGAACCGTTACACCGATTGTTAGATAAAAAAGCAATGTGGTTATGGGGTCACCGAGAAGAACAGGCATTCCGAAATGTTAAAAAACTGCTCACATCTGACTCTGTACTCATGCAGTATAACAAGACCTTGCCATTAGTTATAACCTGCGATGCATCGCCTTTTGGGGTGGGCGTCATTTTGAGCCACGTGCTGCCTAATGGGAACGAAGCCCCTGTTGGATATTTTTCAAAGACTCTTTCGAAAACAGAGCAGAACTATGGACAAATTGATAAAGAAGCCCTCGCAATCATCTCAGCTGTGAAAAGATTTCACGAATACGTGTATGGGAGGGTTTTTACCATTGTGACTGACCACAAAACGTTGCTAGGGATAATAGCCGGGGATAAGCCGACTCCCTACATATTATCCCCTAGGATGACCCGATGGTCAGAATTCTTAGCTGCTTATAATTATTGGTTGCAATATCGGCCGGGTAAGGCCATTCCCCACGCCGACACATTGAGCCGAGCACCGCTTCCAGAGACTCTCGACGATCCAGCACCAACGGTAACCACGTTGCAAATCGAGGCACTCAACTCGCCGCCACTGACTGCTCAAGACATTGCGAGAGAATCCAAGCACGACTACACCCTAGCACGAGTCCTGAGTTGGGTAGAATGCGGATAGCCATTGGACCAAGTATCAGATGACTTCACACCGTTTAAGTCTAGGCAGACTGAACTCTTCTCCCAGAAGGGCTGTATCATCTGGGGCGATAGAATCGTTATCCCAGAGTGGCTCCGTAAAACATTGCTGAGAACGCTGCACGAGGGCCACCCCGGCATCGTGCGAATGAAAGCACTTGCACGAAGCTACGCATGGTGGCCAGGCATTGACAAGCAAATCGAACAGTGGGTTAAAGCTTGCCCCCAGTGCCAAAAAGTCAGCAACGCCCCACCAAAAGCCATGCCTACTGAATGGGAGACACCTTGTGGACCCTGGTCCCAAATTCACCTGGATTTCGCGGGACCAACCAAGGGCCACACCTTTCTGCTTACAGTCGATGCCTACTCAAATTGGCTCGAAATTTATCGTATGACAACTACGACCTCCGAGGCAGTCATCAAGGTTCTCAACAGACTCTTTGCAACCCACGGACTACCAGACGTCCTGGTGTCCGATAACGGGCCACAGTTTACTGCACTATTGTTCGAGTAGTATCTCGCTGATCGTGGCATCCGCCATGTGCTCACCTCGCCTGTGCATCCTGCGACCAATGGCCGAGCAGAACGCATGGTCCAATTTGTGAAGAGAACCTTGCAAAAAGTAGACAACGACAACATTGACGACAAGGTCAATCAAATCCTCTTCTTGCAACACATCAGCCCACATAGCGTCACTGGCAGATCTCCCGCCGAATTGCTTATGGGACGAAGGCTCCGCTCCCACCTGGACCGGTTGCATCCTGCTTACGAACCGGAGAAACCACTAGGATCCAGTGGCCGCTGTCGCACCTTCCAGGTAGGAGACCTCGTGTATGCAAAGAACTTATCGGGCGACCCGTTGTGGGTGGAAGCGACAGTAGTACGTGTAACCGGCCCCAGATCCTACCTGGTGCAATGCCTTGACAATAAATTTTGGAAATGGCATATCGACCAATTACGGTCACGACTTGCAGCAGCCAGTCCGCAATTCCCCTACGACCAAACTGAGGGAGGGGAGGTACGGAAGATATGGAAATCCTAGAGAACCCGCTCGAAGGAAACAACGATTTAAATGTAACTCAAGAAGCGGAGCTGGAGGGAGAAATGTTTGCGCCTCACGGAATTGCGGAAAATGTGGGCAATGACTTGGAAGTGAACTCTGAACCAGAGGCAGCCCCACCACCGAGCGACGACCTACCTCAGCTGGATTGCAACCAGCCAATACAAAAGAAATCCAAAAGACTGAAAAAACAACCATCCTATTTAAGGGACTATGACTTGGACTAAGGAACCAGGGGGAAGGGGTGTTGTGTATGTATATAAGTAATAAAGTGTGAGCTTGGAGTAAGTGCAGGGTTCTGGCCCTGCACTTCTGATTGGCTGTTAAGCGGCCATACCGGATTGGCCCATTCCGGGGAATCCGATTGGCCCTTAACAGAGAGTTCCTATTGGTCATAAAAGCTAGCATTCCTAGCCTGTTATTGGTTAAAATGTTACAAGGGTTGCCTATATAAGGCGAGGGTTACTGTTGTTTGATTGAGAAGTCACTGTGTAAATAAAGAGCTGAAGTTCACCGTTCAGAGGCTTGCCTCCATTCCTCTTCACCCGTTCCCAAACTTAACACAAATCATATTTTATGTACTGATAGAACTCATGAGGACATAAATTGGAAAAGAACTGCTTAAGATACAAGTTTCTTAAGTGTAATACACCATATGTAGTATCACATTTATACTACAAGTTATAGTTCTCCAATGGTGCACTGGTATCCACATAAGAGCAAGTCTTGAAAAGCAAGGTAAAAAAACTACCTTACACAATATCTATATTTGCATTTTTATTCTGTTGATACATGGGGAAGAGCATGCACTATATATGTATCATAAGGAGCACAATGTGAAGTAAAGTCAGAGTACTGACTTCAAAATACAAACATCATTCCCCTGGGCTAATACAAAACTAATACATATAACTGGATATTGCTGCTCCTTTAAAGATGTCAGCCATTCTGGGTAAACAGGAAACACAACTAGATACGTTATTCTAAGGCTATATTAGCAGAATATTGCATGTCTGAAGGTACAAACCACCATTTCTAACTACCTGAACAATTAGAGCTCGTCTTTCCTAAGTTTGTTCTTCTAGCTTTTAGTTATGCCATCAGGGCTCCTCCCTCTCTTGTCTGATTGTTCCCTAGGCAACATCTCTTTCTTTTATCCTCCAAGGTCATACACACATTCTATTACAAATGCTTCTGTTTGACATATGCTTTTAAGGGGAAAATGAACATAGCAGATTAAATTGCCAATTAAATATTATTACTTTAATGTTTGATGTAGGGGTGAACTCTGTATAAAATGAACTCTTCTTTAGCAGAGCTATTCTTAGCCAACATATCTGTTGGCCAAGAACAGCTCTGCTAAAGAAAAGTTCCCTGAAGAGGGGCTCCAGAGTGGTTTCAGGATGAGTCCAAAAGTTCGGAAGACAAAACAGTCCTGGTAACCGACCCAGATTGTATCCTGCAATAGGTACTTTCATTTCACCTTAAAATTCCATTCTAACATTTCACACTAACTGATGGAACTGTCATCAACAGCTATATCTCTTAAATTATAAATAGTATTTAGCCTCAGTGAATTAAGTTAAAAGAAAACTTTCATTTTTATATAGTATTTAGTACTATATAGCTGATTCAAAATTATAATTCTGCATTACATGTTATATTATCAATAGGTTTATTCAAAACCCACAGGAAGGAAAAAGTCATGATAGTAAGTTACTGATCAACAATTGTTTATAAAAAACCTCTTCCAAATTACACTGAACCTGTGGCAAATTTTAAACATGTTTCCATGACCCTAGTGATGGAAATAGATCTAAAATAGCTATGTTTATTTAGAAATCTCAATATTAGTTAGCAGTTTATTAATACTCATAGCACTAAAGCTTATGTTTGACTCACTTGTGAATAGAAGTTGAAAAGCAGGCTTAATTACTGTGTTTTATGTGATAGTATAGTTTTCACTTTCCTAACATCCCAGAATTAAGAGCCCAGAACAAGCCTTTAAGGAAACACCATGAATTCTTATAAAAATCAGGATGACTGATTTATTAATCTATGCCATAATAGAGACAATCAATCCCCAAATATTCATTGAGAGCAGGGTGTCAAACTCGTGATGATACATTGTCATCAGGTGACATATCACAACTTTTTTCTCCTTCATTAAAACGGAGTGGGTATGGCCAGCATGTGATGCATCCGGCCCACGATTCTGACACCCCTGATTTAGAGAAACAAGTTTCATCCTGTTTCTTAGCTCCATTTTTAAATTAAATTTTGTTGACAAAAGTGCAAAATGCTTATGCGTGAGAGAAGAAGACTGATGCCAACTGTGGCATCTTTCATGCTCTCTAAACCTGGTTGGTTTCTTGCAGGTATTTTATTGCCAAACAGTAAAACAGCAGCCTATTTTAAATATCCACCAAGACCACTCCCACCAATGTCAACAGGGCAAGCCACTAGAATATAAAATGAAAGTAATCCCACTTCCTTCTAGCACTAAAGATGTTACCTAGTTTGATAATGAAACTGCAAGAAACCAACCAAGCTCAATAAGCAGAAAGGACCACATAAGTAGACCATTATTTAGAAGAGCCCAATTTCTTCTTCCCAGTCTCCCAACATCAGTTTATTTCAATCATCTCTTCCTATTACATCAGAAAGCTATATTTTAATTTTAGCATTCTAAAGAGGAAATTAGGATCCTGGTTGCATAAAACAAGGAGGACTGAAACAGAGCAGCACAAAGGTTTACATTAACACAATGAATCAGATGTGATATAATCTTATTTATATCCTTGATTGTTCCTTAAGGAGTAAGGTGGCCCGCATAGTTAGGATGCTGGCTTGAAAATCAGTAAGCTTGCATTTGAGACCCAAGTGCTGTCATGGGGTGGGATCAGCTCCTGTCCTTTGCTTCAGCTTCTACCAAGGATGTAAAAGGATTTTTTTCTCCTTTGTCCATTTTCCATCTGGTAACCATCTACCCATAAATACTGGAATACAACTTCATTCAGAGTTCTATTTCTTTCCAAATGATCATAAATAACCATTGATGTTAAGATGTGATCAGAAATGTCTTCTGCATTTCTCCAAACATTTTATTATACAACTCAACAGATTTAAAGGACAAATTAAGTTAAGGACCAAATTAAGAATTTCAGACAGTTTATATAACTTTGCTGAATGATTAAGTGTCTCAAAAAGACCATTCAACAGAAAGCAAATGGGTTAAATTGCTTTTATTACTAGCTATATAGATCAAATTGTTCTCTATCCAAGCAGCATATCTTTCCCTTTATATATTTACCAAGGCATTAGAATAAATCTGATTTTATATGAGCATTAGTTTATACAACAGTTTATTATGTATACTTTAGCAGAAGGACTGGATTAGGAATAAGTTATATTCAAAACCTTACAAGCTAGGTATAATGAATTAACATAACTCAGATAAACTCTATTTTCAATACCTAGTAGACAAACTGTGCAAATATTTTAAAAACCAGGACTACAAATACAGTCAGTATGTAATTCTCTGTTGTACAACAATTTACAATCTAAAGAACTTTTGTAATCCTGGGAGTTTTCACAATGATCTTATTCATTCAGTTTTGACTTGGACAAAAATTATACTTACCGTACTAGATCAATGTATATATGGTAAAATTGAGAATTAATATTACTCTATTTTCTGTCCAAGCAGTTATGCTAGATTACAATGCAAAATTGTATGTATTTAGAGAATAAAGATTGCTTGTTTCTGAGTTATTTAGAAATCCAAAACAGATCACTGAATCTCTCTTCACAAGGTTAAATTGATTTCTTCTAAGTAGCATGAGTAAACTGGAGGTTATCTATAGCAGACTTTCTAAATTAACCCCTCAAATTGTAACATTCACAGATTGTATGGACCATGAAGATCAAGTTCTATCTCGACCTGCTGACATAGTTAAGGTCCATTTGAGTACCACTTCATGCAACTATTTTAGTGGATCTCAAGTTAAAAGATATGGTGCTGCACCTATGAAAATAAAATATTTCACAGTAAGACTTTCATTCAATCAGGAGAGAAGTACCAAATATCCATCTGTGAAATATCTGCCTAAAACTGTAGATTATACAGAAACAATGAATGGTTTGAGGATTGCATGCTCATACAAGAGAATAGTAATCAGTAATCAATCAATCACTCCATCCACCTTGTTGTTGGTCATCACCTTCTTCATCCTTCTACCTTTTTAGCACTGATTTTTCAAGGGAGCTAAACTTTCACATAATATCAATTCAGCCTGATTATCTGTGTGTTGAGTGAGAACTCCAAATTGATTACTTCTAAGATCCAAGTGTTTGTTTTCTTGTCTGTCTAAAGTATTCTGAAGAATCTTCTCCAACAAAGTTCAAAACCATCAATACTTGTTCTATCTTGTTTTCTGAAAGTACTACTTTCAATTCCATATTGTGTCACAGGAAAAAAGTTTCTTGCATGATTCTAATAGGCATAGATATTCATGGCATATGAATATTTTTTTCAAGGTCTTTATTGTTGTCCCAATGAAATACTAATCTGTAGTGTATTTCCTGACTGCTAGCTTCTGTTGAGTTTTGTGTGTATGTTTGTCTATTTGTCCCTTCAAGTGACTATTGACTTCTGATGACTGCCTGGACTATTCTCTGAAGTGTTCTTGGTAAACTTTTTGGAAGTTGATTGCCATTACCTCCTTCCTAGGGCTGAAAGACTCATAGTCACCCAGCTTGCTCTGTGCTTAAGATAGGGATAAAACACACCAATTCCTGATTTACAATCTAAGTCTTAACCACTAATCAACTGGCTCTCTTGTATTGTTGATAGTTAATCCTAAAAAGAGAAGCTATTGACCAGTTCCATATTTTTATTTTTGCTGTAAAAGGTAGTTGATGAATCTATTGTCATTTGGTTGGTCTTGTATTTAAGATAGATCTGGTCCACAGGTATACTGTCTTGATGTTAACTCATGTGTTATAGAACATCTTTCTTCCTGATGTTAGGGGAGTCCTTACCTTACTTGTGTTTCACAAAACTGAAAAAGTATACTATTCCCTACGCTGGTCCATGACTGTAATAAATATTTGATTTGATTTGATATACTATTCTGATGTGCATTTGGAATGAACAGTGAACAAGGATTGCTATTGCTATTTTTTATTTGTCTTTGACTCTACTTGATTTTGTAAAGTACCTTGAATCAAAACTAGTTACAGCACTAAAGAAATGTTATAATACAAAATAAAAACAAATATTGTAAACAGATGCATCTGCTATATTCTTACTTTACTTTAAGCCATAAAGCCATCTTTTATATAGCTAGGCTATTTCTAGGCATGTTTTCTGAAACTGAACTGGAGAATTTTTTTAAAAAAAGAAAACAAATCAGTAGGGAAAAAAACGTGAGACATTAGATGAGTGAACATGCTACAAACCTTTCGTGCTTTTTGAAGATTTGGACAATAACTGCCTCCCAAAACCCACACATATACACTCAGACATTTTGAACCTGAGATGTTGGCCTTCTACTGTAAAGAATTTGCTTTCAATCCATATTTTTCTTCATATAATTATGATGTATTTTTTTTTGTCCACATGCTTGGCTTCTATGATACTAAGTACATAAAAATAAACTACTCTTTTTAAAGATGCTTTTCCTAATTCCTATATCTTTCTTCTACAAAAACCAGAAATTAGTGCTATTTCATGAATGCAATTTCAGAACCACCAACGTTTTTTAAAAAATAGCTGAACATAGTCACAAAACTGAGTATTTAAGACTGGAAGGCATTATGCTAAATCATCCAATTTCTGTAACCAGACATGCAATATGAGAAGGTTTTTTTTTTTCCCTCCATTTACCAGCTCCAGAACAGAGCTCTTTAGAAAATGACAGTCTCTGTTTATGCAGAATCAGTCTGCAACTACAAAAATAGCTATCATCCTTATTTAATATACTGAATTGATATGACCGCTAAAGAGGTGCTCTGGTAGTTCAGTATTTAAAGAATTTCCTACCATAAGTACCAGGAAACACAAACAGATGAAGAAGGAGACAGAGAGTTTCTGTATCCATTCATTTATTTACAAGCTAGTAATAAGCGAGGTTATAGTTCTTACTGTTAACCACAAGAAGGAAAAAAATACCCATATATTGCTACAAAAGGAAAAATGCATTTTTCAAATAAGTGAAGTGAAGAAATAATAAGTGAAGAAATTGCACAAATCAGAACTGCAAGTTCAACTGTTTTTAAAGGAAGGTTAACAGATGGTAGAGCTTCCTGATTATTTATTTTATTTATATACCATCATAGTTGACTAATTACCCATTGTGTTTTGATTACCTATTGTGCTTTTTAAAAATTAATTATCTCTGAACTTGCTGTGTGGCCATTGAACTGGTCTGCTCTTTGCTAATGGTATCATAAATAAACCCAATGAGCTAGAAGAGATATTGCTTGGAGTTCTTTGAGTTAAAATTAACACAGGCAAAGCTGAAGAGAAAGCATGGTATTCAAATAACCGTAGCACCCTACATTAGTAGGCCTTAAATTATTAATATAGCTTTGTTTTTTTGTGATTAATTATTAAAAATCAAAGGCTTGTCAACATATTCATCATAGTACCAAGAGATTAGTGTTGCTTCGTGGACAGTATTATCCATATTTTAAGCAGTGACCTTTTGAGTTTCAGACTTTAATCTGATTCCAGTTTTGGTGCAACCTTATTTTATAGGAAGTGAGAAACATATTTAAGAGATGAAACCTAGTTCTGTTCTTATATAGCAAAGAACAAGTGAAATATCAAAGATAAGATCAGATTCACAATAAAGTGTATGATGGAAAGAAAGAAAGAAAGAAAGAAAGAAAGAAAGAAAGAAAGAAAGAAAGAAAGAAAGAAAGAAAGAAAGAGGGAGGGAATATATTCAGTATGCAAGAAGATCACCAGACTCTTATTTATCAACACAAAGCTTCTAAAATTAATCAATCAGCTAGACAAATACCATCAGACAATTTTTTTCCAATTAAATGGCAACTAGAAACTACTTAATTTTTCTCTTGACTTTGTCTGTGAATAGATTGATGGTCAAATAAGGAATCGATATTTGGCTAAATTACAACAACTTTTTTGTTATTGTTATTATTAGTATGTTTTAAGTTAGAGAAACTCTGAAGATCATTATATTCAATGAGAAAGCTTGAAACAATTACAAGTGGAACATACGGTAGATACCTTTTGAAATCTGGGACCAGTATACAGTGACCCAAAATTATTTTTCCATATATTAACCTCTCCTGAATTCTCATTTGCTAAACTTAAACTAAGCTGATTATTAATTTAATTTTTAATTGAATTTGTTGGTTTTATTTGCTTGCAATAATTTCATCATATGCAAATGGCAAATAATTGAAAGAGGGTTTGACAAACACAGCATAAAAATTCTAAGGATATTCTGATAGCACCTATTGTATAGCAATGGTATATTTAAAAAACAGCTATATTATTTAATACATTTTCAAGTATTTTAATTTCAAACTGATTGCAAAATTCAAAACAAAATCAAGACATAGAAACCCAGTTTTAAAGACATATAAAGCTGATGTTAATAAACTTCACCAATGCTTTACAGCCAGTCCTCAACTTATGTCCTGTTACTCAGCAACTATTCAAAGTTACAATGAACCTCGCTGGGCTATTTTTGCTTCAGTTTCGAAGTTACAGCGGTGTCCCTTCTGGTCATGTGACTGCATGTCAGATGCTTGGCAACTAGCCCATCTATTTGCAGTGTCCCGCTATTACCTGAACCACAATTTAGGATGGTTTTGTAAAAAACCTGAGCATTTACTTCCAGTTTTAAGCAAAACTGTGCTTAATGACCACTGCAACAAAGGTTTTACAAATGAGTCAGTCACATGAGTGACTCACCATGACTTACAACTGTGTTGAACAGGCTCCCTTACAATTGTAAGTTGAGGACTATCTATATTTTTGCTCTTCCAGATCTTGCTTCAAGACTTTAATGTCAGGTACAAGTAACCAGGAAGAGAAATTGAGTTCATAGCCAAAAAATGTATTACATGCTACCTATACACAATTATCTGATACCAACAGTCAAAGGAAATTGACACCAGATAATTCACCAACAGAATTCACAAAAAGGTAGACTTAGATCTCTTGTGGCTGTAGAAAGATTCCAAATCAATGATATATTTGACTCCATCTTCAAGCTCTGTCTGGTTAGCTCCTACACTTATAGCAGATTATTATGAGCCTCGGTGGTACAGTAGTAAGAGTGCAGTATTACAGGCTACTTCTACTGACTGATTGCTATCTGCAATTTGACAGTTCAAATCTCACCAGATTCAAGGTTGACTCAGCTTTCCATCCTTTTTGGGTAAAATGAGGACCCAAATTGTTGGGGATAATATGCTGATTCTGTAAACCACTTAGAGAGGGCTGTAAAGCATTGTAAAGTGGTATGTAAGTCTAAGTGCTATTGCTATTACATTGTCTAAAGCAATTGATTGAGCTTCTACTCATGTGCATAATCATACAGCAAACATTTCCACTGAAGTGAGCAGACAAAGTATAATACAATTGAAGTCTCAATTGAAGTTTAGTCCCACAGAAAGAAAAATGAAGAATGAACTATAAATATATGAATATATGAAAGAACAGTAAAGAGGGTCAAGAAGAATACTATTTCTCTTTCAAACCATTCCAATTAAATTAGATAAAAATTCTTTAATGAATTAAATAAAATTACCATGAAATTTATTTGATCAGGGAAAAAAGCGAGAATAAAATTAAGTTCACTACAAGATAATAGAGGTGGATTTGGACTCCCTGCCTGGGAAATATACTATAAAGCAGCAGTTTTAACATGGATTAAAGAATGGGCCAATCTGAGAAATAAAATAAAAAATAACCCTAGAAGGGCACAATTTAGAGGTGGGGTGGCATGCCTTCATGTAGAACCCTGGAAACAAGAGATATACATACTTTAATAGTCATGTAATTAGAAGCTCATTGTTAAAAGTGTGGAAATAGATTAAATATAAACATTATATGAAGATTCCAGGATGGGTTTCCGTCATGGAGTATATATGAAAGAAGTATAAAGAGAGTCAAGAAGAAAGAATTATGAGTGGAGTACATAAGGTTCTGGAAAAAGACAAGTTGGAAATTTTAAAGAGCAGAATGCAATGTGTAAGTTCAGATGAGATGATGCCACTTTTTACTTGTATAAAATTGCTTATCATAAAAGTGAAAATTGTGATATACACATACATACATACATATACACATGCACAAATGAACATATATCTGAGCATCAACTTATATTTGTAGCTACTTATACTTGGAAACTTTAAACATATTTGGACTGAAATGAAGGAAAGGTTATGTTTTAGGAATTGTGTGTTCCTTTTGCACAATTTTCTCAAATCCCTATCTATTTATTCTTCAGGTACACATCATTACTTGATCTTAATTCAAAAGAGACAGGTTTGGAAATGAACAAATGAATTCAATGGTCTTGAGAGTGTTAAAATTTAAGGATTTGACTGGGTTAATTAATTTATCATGCAAAATAGATAAATTAGGCACTGCTTGCTAACATCTCTTATTCCAGTGAGTAAAGAGTGGCATTTATTTATCTGGAAGATAATTATTTAAATCTAGAATAGATTAAATCTTAAATTAGATCTAAATATAATAGTTTATTTACACCCAGGTTTATTTTTCCAAGTGGCAAAAGAATAGAAATATCTGTTCACACCTGAAATGTTATTCTCTATCGCTTATATACACTGATATTTTGTTTAAAAGTCATAGGCATTCTCCTTGGCTTAAATAGCTTTCACAGCTAATTTGGATTATACATTTTTCAAAGCAGAAAGCTCCCCATGCCCTTATTCTTCTCTTGTTGTATAATGATATATCCAATAAATTAATAATAATAATAAACTGTATAATGGTTAAAATAAATTAATATTAGATCAGTATGTACCCATAGACTGTAAACTCTAATGTTGGAAAAAACAACAACACATGTCACAATGTGACACCTACCCATTCATATTTATATCTGATCTGAGACAAATAGTTAAATCAAAAGGTTTTTACTGTTAACTTCTCAATCACAATGCACATTTATTTATTTGTCATTCAGCTTCTCCATATTGTTTCTTCATGTATTTCTATTTCTATTTGTGGGTTAGTAAGCCAGATAATATTTTAGATAAATAGCTCTCCATTTACTAGATTTCCTTGGACCAGAAACTTGATCTTAAATAGGAAAGAAGAAGACGAGATTTTATGGTCATTGCAGAACACTAAAATGACATACTTTCATTTTGAATCTTTAATAAGAAAACTTTAAGTTGTATCATTAAAGATTTAAAGCGAAATGCTTCAAATGCTTATGGATCCATTCTAATGCAAAACATAGGGAATCTTGACTTTTTACTGTAACACAGTAAAAAGATATAGGATGGGGAAAGCATAATTTAATCAAATATCAAATGACTTCAGTCCTTAACTGCTACTACTAAATAAAATATCTTAAAATCATTTTTAAAATGACACTGGTCAAAGAAACCCATTTAATATAAAACAAACAAACTTTTATGTTGTTTTTGTTGAATTGCATGTTCTCAAAACTTATGCTTCAAAACAGGATCATTCCAGTTAGAACTCTACTAGTTCAGCTTGACCTCATAACATTCTGAAGTGCCAATTTTTGATCACAAATTTTCCAAACTTGTTTACTGATGCTCAAGATTGCTAAAATAAATAGGAAAAATACAAATACAAAATAATATCAACCTAAACTCAAATTAGCACAGGAAACAATTACTGATAAATGAAAACAGTAGCAATACAAAGAATTATATCACCGTTATATACTTTGACAATTAACCATTCTTTTATTTTTAAAGTTATAACTTTTTAAGGGTGATTTTGAAAGTGTACTTCTTTTGTAAACTGTGATCTAATTGAAGCTAATAATAAAGTAATTTGTAAAAATATACCCTTATAATGGCTGGGATGTATGTTAATCAGAATCAATCTGGAGGAATCTGTGTCATTTAAACCTTAAATGTTTAGTTTGATTGGCTTGTTGTTGTTGTTGAAGAGTGGGGTGTATCCATGCCTAGACTGAAAGAGCTTTCTGAAAGAAGGCTATTGATGCCTATAAGTCCAGGGAGGGACTCAGACAGATTATCAAGTTACTGAACATCAACCATTCCACTGTCTTTAAGATCATCCACAAGTGGAGAAGATGTTAACAAATGACAACCTACCCTAGGCAAGAACATCCCAGCATAAGATGCCAAAAGAAGTCTTTAAGAACACCACTATTTCATTATATGATCCACAGGTAACTCTCACCACTATTGATATCATAGTGCATGACTCTATAATTAGAAAAACAGGGAGGTACACCAGATGAAAATTTTGTTGCCCAAGAATGAACTGGAGGACAATATTAAAATTTGAATACAAAAACTTATGATAAGTCTAGGACTTCTGGAACCATGTGCTCTGGACAGAAAAGATTAAGGTTGACTTTCTTGGCCACCATACCAGAAGATATATTTTGTGAAAACTGAAAAACAACACTTCACCAGAAGAAACTGATACCAACTGCAGAGCCAACTAATGAAAATCTTATGGTTTGGGACTGCTTTGCTGTATCCGTGTTTAGGCATCTCACCATCATAGAATCCACTGTGAATTTTTCATTTTACCAGAAGGTCCTGTCAGAAGATCATAGCTCAACTTAAAGAAGCAGTGCAGCATAGCAATGACCTTAAATGTTCCAGTAAATCCACCAAGTAATGGCTGGGGAAAAAAAGAAATTGGAGTTTAATCAAAGCAAAGCCTGGAACTTAATCCCACTGAGATGCTGCAGGTTGATTTGATAAGGAATGTATATGCAATAAACTCCTCAAACATCTCATAGCTGAAAACATTCTGTACGGGGGACTAGGAGGAAATTGTTGCCATTGATAGACTGATAGACAGTGATAAGAACAACCTAGTTTCTGCCAAAGGGACAATACGGGATATTAGAGCCAAAGATATACATTTTTCAAAAAAAGGACATGACATATCTGTTATTTTGTTGTTGAATAAATGATTGCAAAGAAAATTTTTCATGCTTATTTGATGTTCAGTTCTATTACCTTTTTACCTTTACATGCACAAAACGTGTCTGGAGTCAAGTGATCACCTTTTGTGACCTTCTGGCAAGCAATGTCAATGGGGGATTCAGATTCACTTAACAATTGTGTTACTAACTTAACAACTGCAGTGATTAGCTTAACAACTGTGGCGAAAAAGGTCTTAAAATGGCACACAACTCACTTAACAACAGAAATGTTGGCCTCAAGTGTGGCTGTAAGTCAAGGACAACCTATACATTAACAGTTACATTTACTGTTATTGTAAGTCAAGTAACAACCTATACATTAACAGTAACAGTAACATTCTTACACACATTTTTTACAAGATAAAAGGCCTTACAAAATGAGCTGTATATTTATTTATATCAGTTATATTATAAATGAATCATATAATAAAGTACTCACAGTTTCAACCAGTAGTAACATTGGATTTGCACCACTGCTGAAAATGCTTGATGTATAACAAATATTTATTCCTTTGTCCTTCAAGCACATATAATTGCTTGTACCATGTTTATCTCTGATAGTCTTAAATCAAAGAAATAACCCCCTGAACCTTTTTTATGAGTTGTATTGCCAAATTGTAAAGTACACATTCAGCACAAGAACTGTGCCACAACAGTGCCTGGGAATTCTCGAGGCTGTTATGTAGTTAAGTGACTGAAAATTGTAATCATGCCATTGAAATGCAGCTGAACTTAAAGAGACTTTTTAAAAGATGAAAAACAAAACAATCACATGCACTATGCTATGTGCTTTCTGTTCTAAAGATAATTTGTATTTTCTAGCCACATACAAAGAGAATTAACTCCACATTTTATCAAATGGTATATTGTATATCAGAAGATGGTACAGGAAAGGAAGGCCTGGAGGAACGTTGTCTGTGGGGTCATGATGGATCGGACATGACTTCGCAACTAACAACAATACCATTAAAACAAACACTGTAACAACTAAATAAAATGGATTCCCCCCAAAATCAGTGTTTCCTGTGATGCTGATTGTTGTGAACTAATAAAATACTCAAATAAAGTTTATCAAAAGCTTTAGAAAATAGCAGGGTTCTAGCCCTGCACTTCTGATTGGCCGATAATAGCGATATCGGATTGGTCCGTTCAGGAGAATCTGATTGGCTGTTAATGAGCCACTCTCATTGATTAAGGGGGTTAACACTCCACGTTTCCTATTGGTTACTAGAGCAGCAGCTTGCCTATAAAAGGGCTGCTTTTGCTCTAGGGTTTTGCTCTGTTCAGAATGTATAATAAAGAGTTGAAGTTCACTATTCACCGTCTTGTCTCCGTTCCGTGCGCCCATGCGCAGAACTTAACACTGATTGCAGGAAAATTAAATAAAATTCAGATCCCTGTTATAATTACTCAGAATAAGAATCCAAGTGTTATCGAAGAAATTCATGCTGCCTGCTAGTCAGATTAATCTTTGTTTAGTCAAAAGTTAGAGAATGCTAAATTATTATCCTGCATAAAGGAGAATAGTGACACAAAAACAGTTCTGTGACAAGGATGCTGTGACTTTTTAAGTCCAAATTTTAGATCAGCAAATATGCCAACAGCCAGTGAAACACTCAGCTCATGACTCCCCCCCCCCCAAATAATTCTTCTTGGATGCTGCAGAAGACTGGTTGTGGGCCAAAATTCATTATAGTTCCTTGAGGGCACCCTCAGCCCACCTGCCTCTGCAGACAGCTTATGCCTCAGTAGGAAGTAAAGCAGCCATTTGACAATGGAAAGAGAGACAAACAGAATAAATCACTTCTCTTGGAATTCTGACTGCCATATAGCCATACAGATCAACAGGCAGTTTGCAAATAATTGATCCATTTAACTTCTGACACTGAACTGGACCAGTGAAGAGAAGCATTTGTACAGGAGACTGGAAAAAAAAAAGAGAAAGTGTAAAAATAGGATATGAGAAAAAAAAGAGTTTCTTGCTGAATCAATAGCTATCTAAACTTCTTTCAGTTTAGGAAGACTTTAAAACATGCTCTTCAATATATGTTTTTTTCTGAGTTGTCTAAATGACTTGCCAGGAGTTGCTTTGATGATTGAGCAGAAGTATGAAGAAAAAAAAAAAAAACACAAGGGGAAAATATTTAGAGCAAAAATTCCCTATTCTGATGGCTGAACCATATTTTTTACAAACTAAATGTACCTTAAAGATCTTTACTTAACCCAAGTAATTTTATGAATTTTCCCATATTCATTCTGATTGCCCCAGCAGTGAGCAAAAGGTTAAAAAAAAACCCAGTGAAAAGTAAGGCAGAATACATGGAAGGCAAATGGAAGGAGACACAATCAGATCAGTGAATCTATGATTCATAGACTGAATTATAATATACAACTATTATAATTAATTATACCTATATATAGACAAGCATTACAGCTAATTATAATGAATTATAACTACGCAGCTATTAACATGGCTACACAACTATTAATTAGTTTGAGAATTGTACTCTAAACTAGGGTTAGAAAAACTTCCATTTATTCCAGTGTCTAGATTTCCTTCAATCTCTGAACTTCTGAAATGAGTTATTGTCTAAAAACATGAAAGCTTCCCCTCTTTTTCAAAACAACAGAAGGGTTATTATGTTACGCAGACAAAGGGAATTCGTTTTTGGAGGGTTTCACCATAGAATGATCTCCCAAACTTTTTGGCCAGTAAGCATATTACCTTAAAAGATAAGTGTAGGTTTCCAGTTCCGCGTGGCATCGGTGGCAGCAGGAATTCGCGACCGTCCGCGATTCCTGCTGCGCTTGCCGCCGAGGTGCCCCCGATCCAAATGGATCCGGGGGATATGGCTGCCCTGTAGAGGCAGCTGAAGAGAGAGGGGAGCCGGACAGGGGGTTGGGGGTGTCGCAGACCCCCTACCCATCCGGCAAAACCCCTTTTTCCTGAGGTGGTGGAGCGGCGGTCACTAATGGCTGCCACGAAGAAGCCTGCAACGGGGTAAGATTGTGCTGGAGGAAGCAGGAAAAGTGAAAGTGCTGGCTGAGCCGGGTCAATCAACATCTCTCAAACTCTCTGGAACTGAATTGTTTGAATTGCTGGAGGATACACTGTATCCCTAAGAAGATCGGAAAGCAGCAGAGAAAGCTGTTAAAGGGAAACTTTTTTTTTCTTCACTCTCCCACCCCATAGAAACAGCAGATGAAGATTAGAAATTTATTTGGGCACTGAAGGTGAATTATTTTGAAAGTTAAAGCTAAGGGACAAAAGACTCTTTGGACATTGGACTTAATAATTTAAGAAATCAGAAAACCCTTATTGGAGGTATGGATTTCTGATCATTTAAAAATTGTTGTTGTAAGTGCGAAGGGAGAGGAAAAAAATTGGAGCAGAAATTGAAAAAGGAGGAGATTGCCTTGAGTTCCAAAGAAAGATATGTGGTAATTGGACCTCTTTGATTAAACAGTAACCCCAGAAAGAGAAGTAGAAGAAGGAAAAAAAAGTATTAACTTTTGGAATCTTTTTTGAATTATTCTTGATTAAAAATACTTGGGCAGTTGTTTTGGGAAAAGTTTCTCTTTTTATGATGGCATCGCTTGTGGATGAACTAAAAACTGAATATCAAAAATATAAAAAGGAAGAACAAGATGGAAAAGATACTTTGGGCACTCTATTTCAATTTTTAGAAATGGCATTATGCACTTATGAAAAGTTGACTACGCAGCAGAACGACTGGGACAAAGAAGAAGAGGAAGAAGAAGCCATCTTCGATGAACAATGGGGGTTTTCTGGGCAGGAGGAGAAAGAGGATAAGAAAAAGGGGATTTTAAGGTTTGAAAAAATAAGATGAAAGGTGGATGCAAGGTTAGAAAACAACGGTAAGGGAGTAAGAAAAGGGAGGAGGAGAGACAAAGGGGTAAAAAGGGCAAGGAGAAGAATAAGCAAGAGAGAAAGGGGGGGGAAGAAGAAGCCTTAATGGTGGGAAGCAAGATTTAAAAAAAAAAAGCTTATTTAGAGACAATGAGTGAATTTAATTGAAAAAAAAGGGGGATTCGGAAGGTACATAAGATTGTGTCTTTATATGTGTATTTAGAGTAAAATGCTGAAGATATAAATGAGTATTAATATATACGATTATTTTTTTTAATGATATGGATAGTGCTTATATTGGATTTTATTTAGTTATTGCTGGGTTTTTACCTTCTTTATAAAATTTATTGTGTAATTTTAGAATGTACTAAACAGAATCCCAAGATAAATTAAGTGTTATATGAAGTAATTTTAAGTTAGGACAATGATTAAAGGCGTCACTTCAATCAGTGTATAGGAGAAGTATATTAAAAGAAAAAAGATGAATGGATAGTTGGAAATAGAACAGACAAAGAATGATATTGAAAATGGTAATAAGATATGGAAGGATATATAAAGTGAATATGATGTTTGAATTTGTGTCTGTGTGAAGAGTTTCAACCCGGGATCAAGCAGCCTTCAGAAAAGATGTTTTAGGTTTTTTTTTTTCTATGTTTTGTGTTTTGTATGTTTATGAAAGGCAATAAAATTTTAATAAGCAAGAAATATAATTTGGATAACTAGAATGAAAAGAAGAAGTCAGGATAAGATATGAAGTTAAATAGATAATGTAAATATTGATATTACAATTTGGAATTATTTTGTATGTTCTATTGGCTTTCTTCTTTAATTATTATTTTTTTTAGAAAAGATTTTTCAAGTTGTTATGCAAAAAAAAAAAAAACATCATGACAGGTAGGTGGGGAGCAAGTTCAAGGCTGTGGAAACCTAGCAGGGCAGAATGGAGGGGGACAGAGGTTGTGGGGGGGGGGCTGCTTCAGCACTCCTTCTATCAGTCCTAAGGGTGAAGGATTGCAGGGGCACTGAAGCAGCCGTAACTTCAAAATAGAATTGTAATTAGCTTTTGGGGAAGTAGTAACATCTTTAGCCACTAGAGGAGCAATTGTTAAAGGAGGACTACCTGGACACCAGGTATACAAGGGTACAGAATAAAACACACTACTGAGCACATAGGAAGCTTTAAATCCCTATTCTGTCATGTAGATTGAATTCACAATAATAACTTGCACTCCTCTTCAATATATAGCCAAAATGTTCAAATACTTATTTGAATGAATGAATTCAGCAAAATGTGCATACATTTTTTTGACAATTTTTCTTTCCATTTTTTTTCTTAAAGAGAGACTACTTAATTCCACATTATTTCTTGCTTCTGATAAAAGTGTTTTTCCTCCCCTATTTTTATACTATTGGCTTGGTCCAGTAAGATGCAGTTCAGTGGTGAAGAAAAGGAGTCTTGCAGGAGGAAGGAAAAACTTAATACACGGGAAGTACCTGGCTCATCAGTTGTGCCTGTGAGAGAGATCGAGGTGTCCTGGTGGAGCACCACTTAAATATGAGCCAGAAGTGTGCTGCAGCTGCCAAAAATGCCAATCTAGTTCTAGGCTGCATCAACATAGGGATAGCGTCAAGATCACAGGAAGTAAAAGTACTATTCTACACTGCATTAGTGAGACAACATTTGGAATATTGTGTCCAATGTTGGCCACCATGACAAAAAGGATGCTGGGATCCTAGAAAGAATGCAAAGAAGAGCAATGAAGATGAAAAAGGGTCTGGAGGCTAAACTGTATGATGAACAGCAGAACTTTCTCTACCAGAAAGACAGTTTCTATTGCATTTGCTTTATTGTCATGAATTAAACAATGTGAAATAGTTAATAAATCAAGATCTATCTACATTTTTAAAAATATTCTCACCAAGGCGTTTCTTCACTTCCTAAAAGGATAACATATGACGTTTTCAATACTTCATTTTTCAAAAGAAGAAAGGAAGGTTTTCCAAGGTTTAGCTCATTCAGGAGTCCTCATAGTGGGTATTTCTCAACAACAGTGCAATGGGAAAAATGCTATGCCCACAAGCAAAAGAAATGAAATGGTTATACAACTATGTATAAGAGCCGTGGTGGCGCAGTAGTTAGAATGCAGTACTGCAGCCTACTTCTGCTGACTGCCAGAAGTTCAGCAGTTTGAGTGTCACCAGCTCAAGGCTGATCCAGCTTTCCATCCTTCCGAAGTGAGTAAAATGAGGACCCAGATTGTTGGGGGCAATATGCTGACTGTAAACCACTTAAGAGAGGGCTTTAAAGCACTGTAAAACGGTATACTGTAAAGTGCTATTGCTGTTGCTATATTGCGAAAGACATTATATTTAAGGGGGAAAAGATATAGGATTAGAACAAAATCATGATGTCTATTTATTATGGGAAATCTAATTTGCGAGATAATCTTTTCTATAAAAAGGAAGAATATTAAAGTAAATAACTGAGAGAAGCCTGAAAAATGGTAATAGTTTTTTGTGTAGCAGATGTCTAATACAATCTGGTAAACCATATGTCCCATTCTACAAGCACAATATAAGAAAAAGGCTTAGGTGGGTGTTTGATGCACTTGTGTATCATACCTCCACCCACACTACAACAACAACATTCCATACACAGGAACGCAATGTACAAATATAAATAGAAAAGGAAAACAGAGGAAATGTTGCTAATTTAAGTACAAAACTCTCAAGATTATTGAAAGCATTAACCATGGTAGTAATTCCAGTCTTTAGGCTTGACAGAGGTTATCAATCATTAGAAACTATAACCTTCTCCAACTTTCTGCATTTAAATATGCAAGGATTGAATTTAACAGAAAAGTCAGGATCCCACAATCCAACCGTGAGCTACAAATATCCTCTCCTATCTGAATCAAAACATTGAAAGGTTTAGAGCAAGGGTTTTCAAACTTGGCAAGTTTTATACTTATGGACTTCAACTTCCAGAATTCCTGAGCTAACATGACTGGAAGAGGAATTCTGGGAGTTGAAGTCCACAAGTTTTAAAGCTGTCAAGTTTGAAGACCCCTGGTTTAGAGGCTAGGTAAACAATTTATGATCTAAAAATCTCTTCTATCCCACAAAATTTTGAATACATTCTTCAGACCCCCTCCAATAATATAACATATATACAGTATTCAAAAAGAGATTATGTTTACCATATTTATGTGCAATAGATTACTATAAGTTGATGGTACCAATGAGTGTTCAGTAGGTTTATTGTTATTTCTGCTGCTTATGGGATTTATCTGCTCTATGCAATGTTCTGTGATAAGGTAGTTTTTGTTGCTTGTTTTTGCATTGCATTAAAGATATTATTTTTCTTAAATCCATGATCTGAGCTACATAGAATACCATAACAAATAAAGAAAAATCTTGATTTAATGAAGCCATTTTATTAGGTGAAGGGGTGCATTGTGTTCTTGTTTTTATGAATTATCAGGATTGTCCTTGTAAATGAATAGCTTCAGGGGGAAAAACCTGGGCTAGCTCTTTTTAATCAAATAAAGTTGCTTAGCCAGATGGAAAGCTGCTTATTTATTTGCTATTTCTAGAAAGTAAAAGCACAAAGTAAAGTAAAAACACAAAGCACACTAGTTGGTTGATTTTAATCGTTCCCTGCTTTTATTTGTTCCTAATTATGATTATATGTAGTTTAAGGATATGAATTTTTCATATTTTCTAGATGCTTATATATGCCACTCCAAAATAGACAAAACCCTAATCTAATTTGGATTTTGGCAACTAGAGCAGTAAACTAGACTTGGAAGATGAATACCACAGGATAAGAAAACATTAAAGTCTAACTCTGGTATATCTTGTCAAAGCTCAGAGCTGCATACTGATCTCTGGCCTTTATCTTTTGAAAAGTGGCCACAGCAAAGAGATGTTCATTCCAAGCGCCAACATTATTCTGAAAACTACTTAAGCTCCTTATCATTCTACTGAATATAGACCACTTCTGTAATTCAGAGACTGATACAGAATTCAGACAAGGCAAACAAGGACTTTTATGGTCTATTGATCTCTCCATAGTTCGAAACAGTTTTTTCCTCGTTCAAATAAATGGTCTTGCTCCATGTTATGAACTAACAAACCCTTAAATAAAGTTTTAGAAATAGCAAAACCTTTAGAAATAGCAGGGTCCTGCACTTATGATTGGCTGATAATAGTGATATCAGATTGGTCTGTTCAGAAGAAACTGATTGGCTGTTAACGAGCCACTCTCATTGGTTAAAGGGGTTAACACTCCACGTTTCTCATTGGTTACTAGATCAGCAGCTTGCCCATAAAAAGGCTGCTGCTGCCCTAGGTTTCTGCTCTGTTCAGAATGATTAATAAAGAGTTGAAGTTTACTGTTCACCGTCTCCTCTCCGTTCCTTGCGCCCATGCGCAGAATTTAACACTGACGACGAGGATGGGATGCGGAGACGTCAGAGCTGACTGAACACTACAGAGCACCAAACAGAGGACGTGGCTGAAGGCACATCAACGGCAGAAACTATGTCCGGCGGCGCCATACTACCCACTCCATTTGACCTGGCACAAGAAGACTGGGACTCATACATGGACCGGTTCCAGATGTTTCTGGAGACCAACAACTTGAAGGATGCCACTACTGGAAAAAAGCAAGCGGTATTCCTGACCCACTGCGGACCTGCCATTTTTAAGATGGCTAAGGCACTGGCGAAAATGGCTGAGGTGAAATCCATGGACTGGGATGTCCTCGAGCCCCTCCTATGGGACCACTATGCACCTACCGTACCAACGCTTGTCCGAAGACATGAATTTTACCAGAGAGACCAACGGAAATGAGAAAGCGTTACAGATTTCATCGCGGATCTCTGGAACCTGGGAGGCCTCTGCGAGTTCGCTGACCTCGAAGAAGCTCTAAGAGACTGAATAGTTCTGGGACTAGATGCACTGCACGTGCAAAGTAAGCTGATGGCGAAAGGCGACATCAGCCTTGCAGATACCATCGCTGATGCTGCTGCAGCGGAGACAGCCAGGAGGTCGGATGCCCGAGTGTGCCACGCCGGCACCCCGCTCCACCGGCTCGCTGGCGGGGCCTCGCCTCACCTGGAGGGACATATGGCGGCGGCCCACCACAAGGACCTCGAATCGTCATCAGAAAGTGATGAGGAAGAAATCAACCAGCTCCGGTCTGAACGAGACCAACGCCACCAGCATAATCAGAGACTGAAGCATCAATGTGCAGATTGTGGGGCAAACCACCCACAATCAGACTGCAAATTCCTCGACGTGCTCTGCCATGTTTGTGGGAAGAGAGGCTACATCGGAAAGGTCTGTGGAGGCAGGCAAGGATCCAGCCCATTTCAGAGGGGGAGCAACTACCGCCAAACCACAGGGAATCGTCCTGTGAGTCGGGAACATTTGGGCCACCAATGGAACAACCGCTCCTGCAGAAATAAACCACTGGCCAATTCAATGAGACAAGAAGAAGCACACCAAACCATTACAATTGGTCACGCCTCATCATTAGATGCAGAGAGGATCCGAGTGAAAGCCGCCATCGAAAACCAGCCCTGCATGATGGAAGTCGATTCAGGATCGTCCCTCTCGATGGTTTCCTGGAAGACCCTTAAACAATTAATCCCTGCCGTCTGGCGGCAAGACCGCAGAACCCAAAGAATTATACTCAAGGATTATCAGGGAAACCGAATTCCGGTCATTGGATCCAGCCTAGTTCAGGTCTCATTCAAAAATCGTACTGCATCTTTACCATTGACCGTCGTCGACCGTGATCGGCCTAGCTTGTTAGGCCTTCAGTGGTTCGCTTCATTCGGAATCGAGGTGGCTGGCATTCACCAGGCCAGAGACAATGACTGGGAGGAGGCCCTCATCCAGGAATTTCAGGACATCTTTGCAGATGGACTGGGCGAGTACAAGGGGACCCCGATGTCGTTTGGCCTTAACCCTGAAGTGGCCCCCATCCGCCTTAAGCCTCGTCAGGTACCTTTTGCCCTTAAACCAAAGATTGATGAGCAGCTTGATAAGTTAATAGCCCAGGGTGTTTTGGAACCAGCAGACCACACTCGTTGGGAAACCCCAGTTGTGGCGCCCATCAAGCCGGATAGATTGTTGAGGATTTGTGGGGATTACCGTGCCACCCTGAATCACGCCCTTCAGCAGAGTGCTTGCCCAGTGCTGGTGGGGCAGGCCTCCTCCATTCCCTGGGGGGCGGAGTAGTCTTCGCTAAATTGGATTTGGCACAGGCATACCAACAACTGCCTGTAGATAAAAAAACATCAGAGGCGCAAACGATTGTTAAGCACCGAGGCGCTTTTGAGTGCAACCGACTCCAATTCGGAGTTAGCGTAGCCCCAGGGATTTTTCAAAATTTGATGGAGAGACTCTTGCAGGGGATAAAAGGGGTCGTACCATACTTTGATGACGTTTTGATCGCTGCCCCGAATAGAAAAATACTAAAAGAGTGTCTTAAAGTGGTTCTCCAGAAATTTAAAGACTCCGGCCTTAAGGTTAAAAAAGATAAATGTCAGCTGTGTACAGATAAAGTGGAGTTCCTGGGGTACCTAATCAATAAACAAGGCATTCACCCCACCAACAGCAAACTAAGAGCAATCAGGAATGCCCCAAGACCCAGAAATAAGACTGATCTCCAAGCTTTCCTGGGGCTCATTAATTTTTACAACATCTTCCTACCCCACAAAGCGACCGTAGCTGAGCCCCTGCATAGACTTCTCGACGGAAGAGCAGCCTGGGTCTGGGGACACCGAGAGGAGCATGTGTTGCGACAAGTGAGCAACTTATTAACCTCAGATGCTGTTTTGGTTCAGTATAACGAGACTTTGCCTTTAACAATTACATGTGACGCGTCACCGTTTGGAGTGAGAGCCATTTTGAGCCATGTGTTACCAAGCGGTAGTGAAGGCCCTATTGCCTATTTTTCAAGGACCCTATCAAAGGCTGAACGTAACTATGGTCAAATCGATAAAGAGGCTCTTGCTGTTGTGTCTGCTGTGAAACAGTTTCATGAATATGTATATGGATGAGTTTTTACTATTGTTACTGACCACAAACCTTTGCTGTGAATTATAGCGGGAGACAAGCCAACCCCCTGTGTGTTATCACCTAGAATGACTTGCTGGTCGGAGTTTTTGGCTGCGTACAATTATAGGCTGCAACACCGCCCGGGAAAAGCCATTCCCCACGCTGACGCGCTGAGCCATGCACCACTTCCGGAAACTGTCAATGACCCAGCTCCAACCCTTACGACACTCCAGATTGAAACGCTACATTCACCGCCGCTAACAGTGAGAGATATCGTGATTGAAACAAAACGCGATCCTATCTTAACGTGAGTTCTTAGCTGGGTCAAACAGGGATAGCCAGTAGAACAAACCCCTGACGACTTCACCCCCTTCAAGAACCCAGCAAACAGAACTTTTTTCGCAAAAAGGCTGCATCCTATGGGGGGATAGAGTCATCATCCCAGAGCAGTTACAACGAACAGTATTACAAACACTGCATGAGGGTCACCCCGGCATCGTGCGTATGAAAGCGCTCGCACGAAGCTACGCATGGTGGCCGGGCATCGACAAACAGATCGAAGCCTGGGTAAAGACTTGTTTAAAGTGCCAAGAAGTTAGCAATGCCCCACCTAAAGCAACTCCAACAGAATGGGAAACACCCTGGGGGCCATGGTCCCACATCCACATTGACTTTGCGGGACCTACTAAGGGACATACGTTCCTACTAATAGTGGATGCCTATTCCAACTGGCTTGAGATCCACAAAATGAAGAGTACTACAACCAAGTCCATCATCCGGAAGTTGAATAGGCTATTCGCGATGCATGGACTGCCAGATGTTCTGGTCTCCGACAACGGACCCCAGTTTAGCACTCTACTCTTTGAACAATACTTAGCGGACCGGGGTATTCGCCATGCGCTAACTTCGCCAGCGCACCCTGCGGCTAATGGAAGAGCCGAGCGCATGGTACAATTTGTTTAAAAAACCCTTTACAAAATGGATTATGGAGACATTGAAGATAAAATAAACAGAATACTCCTTCTCCAACACATCACTCCACACAGCGTCACCAACAAGACTCCAGCTGAACTATTAATGGGATGCAAACTCCATTCCCACCTCAACCGACTTCACCCATCTTACGAGCCAGAGAAACCTTGCGGATCTAGTGGAAAATGCCACGAGTTCAAGATAGATGACCTAGTTTTCGCCAGAAACCTTTCTGGTGAACCGTTGTGGGTCGAGGAAACTGTAATTCAAGTCACTGGACCCAGGTCATACCGGGTGAAAACCTGCGACGGAAAAATATGGAAACGCCATATAGATCAGCTTCGCTCAAGGCTACAGCCTAGTTTCTGCAACTCCGGTAACTCCCAAACTGAGGGGGGAGGGGATGTCAAAGAAACCGAATTCGAGATGGTGGAAAGCAGGAGCGAAAGAAGTCAGCAATCGGGCGTAACGAATGAAGAAGAATCAGGGAGGGGCGTGTCCTCGCCACAGAGGAACACCGCAACAGAGGCAAGCCCACAAAGATCAGAGTACAACAAGAAGAACATTAGCGGCACCGAGTCATCTAATGAGGAACCACCAGCACCCGACTTGCCCAAAAACGTCCCGCCGAAACCGGATTACAGACAGGAACCAATGGGACAGCGTAAATCCAATAGACAGTCAAAACAACCTTCATACCTCAGGGATTACATCACCGCACCCCTTAAATGGAACCCGGGGGGAAGGAGTGTTATGAACTAACAAACGCTTAAATAAAGTTTTATCAAACCTTTAGGAATAGCAGGGTTCTAATCCTGCACTTATGATTGGCTGATAATAGCGATATCGGATTGGTCCGTTCAGGAGAATCTGATCGGCTGTTAACGAGACACTCTCATTGGTTAAAGGGGTTAACACTCCACGTTTCTCATTGGTAACTAGATCAGCAGCTTGCTATAAAAAGGCTGCTGCTTCCCTAGGTTTTTGCTCTGTTCAGAATGATTAATAAAGATTTGAAGTTCACTGTTCACCGTCTCGTCTCCGTTCCTTGTACCCATGCGCAGAACTTAACACTCCATGACATTTTATTTATGCTTATATAGATCGAGTCCACCCAAACAAAAATTACCATTCCTGATTAAAATGTAAAATACAATGGTTGTTACTAGTGGAGTATTATTACATTAAAAATACAGCAGCAGTATTTATTCTGTGTATGAATGGATACATTTAAATGCAATTTTTAAACTGCAAGCTAGAAAGACAAGTAAAAAAAATATTATGATGACTGCATGCTCCTCTGCTTTTCAGTTTATACCAATGAGAATGGCCTATTAATGGCCAATCAGATACTCCTGAATGGACCAATCCGATCTTGCCATTAACAGCCAATCAGAAGTGCAGGGCCAGAACCCTGCACTTGACTTCAAGCTCAAGATAACTTTATTTAACATTTATTCATTCCAACACCCCTTCCCCCGGCTTCTGCTTACGGGGCGCGGTCACGTAGTCCTTGAGGTAGGATGGTTGTTTTATTAGTCTTTTTGATTTTCACTGTGCGCCTGGCATTTGGCTGCACTCTTGTTGAGGTAGAGCGTTGTTTGGCGAAAGGTGTGCTTCTGGTTCAGAGTTCGCATTTCCGTTGTCACCAATATCTTCGGCAACTCCCTGAGGTGAACTCACTCCCATCCCTGGTTCCTGTTCCCACGTTTCTGTTCCGCTATCGTTCCCTTCAAAAAGATTTTTCTCTAGTTGAAATTCGTCTTCCTCTGTTTGGTTATAAGGGAACTCGATGAGGCTTAAGGTGGATGGGAGCTATCTTTGGATTAAGGCTAAAGGATATCAAGGTCCCCTTGTACTCGCCTAGCTTTTCCGCGAAGACGTCCTTGAATTCGTGGGTGAGGTCCTCCTCCCAGTCACTGCCGCCGATTCGGTTAATGCCTGCCACTTCAATGCCGAGTGGTGCGAACCATTGCAGGCCTAACAGGGTAGACCGGTCCTTGTCGATCACCGTCAAGGATAAGTACGCTGTGCAGTTCTTGAACGAAACCCGGACTTGACTGGATCCTATAACTGGAATCCGGTTCCCCTTTGGAATTGAAGGTCTTGGCACTGGATAGCAGGAATGAGTTGCTTGAGGGTCTTCCAGGAGACCATTGAAAGAGACGATCCTGAATCGACTTCCATTTGGCAAGGCTGATTTTCGATGTCCACTTTAACTCGAATTTTCTTGGCATCCAATGAAGAGGCGTGGCCGATAGTGATTGTTTGGTGAGCCTCTTCTCACCTCGTTAGGTGATTCATGGGTCGGTTTCTGTAGGAGTGGTTTGCTGGTTCTCGCCTTACAGGATGGTTTCCTGTCGATTGGTGAAAATTGGCCCCCTTTGAGGTCTGGCTGGGTCCTAGAAGACTTCTGCAGACCCATCCGATATGGCCTCATTTCCCGCACTCGTGGTCGAGCGCGTCACGGAATTTGCAATAGGAGTAGTAATGGTTGGCCCCGCAGCCAGTGCACGGTTGCTCAGACCGCAGTTGATGGACCTCTTCGTCGCTGTCTGATGACGAAGAGAGGTCCTCATGGTGGGCCGTCGAAAGCTGTCCTTCAGACTTAGGTGAAAGTTCGCCGGCTGGTTGGTGTGTCGGAGCGCGATTTCGGCGTAGTTGGGCAGCCGACTTCTTGGTCGCTTCTGCTGCCGTAGCCTCAGCGATGGCATCGGCAAGGCTAATGTCGCCCTTAGCCATTATTTTGCTCTGCACGTTTAGAGCAGTTTAGAGTTCTAATCCTAGAACTACTCGGTCTCTCAAAGCCTCTTCTAGGTCAGCGAAATCGCAGAGGCCTATCAAGTTTCGGAGGTCCGCAACGAAATCGGCAACGCTTTCTCCTTTCCGCTGGTTCTTTGGTAGAACTCATGCCATCTTACAAGCGTTGGAACGGTCGGTGCATAGTGGGCCCTTAGTAGTGGTTTGAGGACGTCCCAGTCCATGGCCTTCACTTCAGCCGGTTTTGCTAGCGCCTTGGCCATCTTGAATACGGTCGGCCCGCAATGCATCAGGAATACTGCCCGTTTCTTCCTGGTTGTGGCATCCTTCAGATTATTCGTTTCCAAGAACATTTGGAAATGGTCCATGTAGGACTCCCAGTCCTCTTGCGCTGGGTTGAATGGAGCGGGTGGTACTACGCCGCCGGACATGGTTCCGCCATTGTGTGTTTCAGCCATGTGCTCGGTTGTCTTCTTCATTGTTTAGTCAGTTCTGATGTCTCCACATCCCACCTTCGTCGCCAGTGTTAAGTCTGGAGCATGGGTGCGAATAATGGAGACGAGCCGGTAGAAACAGTGAACTTCAAACTCTTTATTTACATGGTGTGACAGCTCAAACTGGATGGCTGCTATAGCCTTCCTTATATAGGCAACTTATTAACTATTCAACCAATAGCAATCCGGGAGCGCTAGCTCCGTTAACCAATGAGAATGGCCTGTTAATGGCTAATCAGATTCTCCTGAACGGACCAATCCGATCTTGCCATTAACAGCTAATCAGAAGTGCAGGGCCAGAACCCTGCACTTGACTTCAAGCTCAAGATAACTTTATTTAACATTTATTCATTCACAACAAATCCCATCTTGTTTTGTAAATAATTTTCCAAGTTATTTTGTTCTAAAGTGCTTGGGCTGCATTTCAGCTTTTCTTAACAGAATGACAGAATTGGAAAGGACCTTGAAGGTCTTCTAGTCCTACCTCCTGCTTAGGCAGGAAACCCTGTACCATTTCAGATAAATGTTGTCCAATCTCTTCTTAAAAACCTCCATTGTTGGTTTTATATTAAAGATTCTGGAAGGCAAGGCAAGAAGCAATGGATAGAAACAGTGGTGTGATTCAAGCGGTGTCACAAATGGCTTGATGAGTGCATGCGTGCCAAGCGCACGCTCTGCACGCGTGCTCCACATTTTAAAAAAACAATTTTCAGCTCTAATGCTTACCTTCTACAGCAGCCCCTGTGAATAAGACAGCTGAGGCGTAGCAAACTGCTCTGCGAATCAGCTGTGCTCTATAATACAACGAAATAAAGCATAGGAAACAGCAGGAGAAAGTAGGCGGGGCCAAATGCTCAGTAGAGCTACCGGTTTGCCTGAATCGGTCTGAACCAGTAGAATCCCATCCCTGAATGGAAACTAATCAAAGCGAGGAAGCAAGCTAGAACTAAAGAGAAATTTCCAAATAGTGAGAACAATTAAGCAGTGGAATAACTTGCCTTCCTGAAGCTTTCATGAAAAAGGTGCTTAGTAGTCTTCCTCTTCTTTGTGGCAGCTTCTTAGGGCAGCCTTTCTTGGTTTTTTTTTTCTTTTTTTGATATTATTTGAATTTAGCTTTTATTATATTTTATTTATGTTTGTTGTTGTATGCCACCGAGTCTTTGGGCTTTGGGGCTGATTGTAGGTAATGATGCTCCTGTAAACTTATTTTCACTATGTTTAGTTTTATTTTTAATGTTATCTTTCTAACCTTAGTAGGGAATATTATATTTATTCCATTTATCTGGGGGGGAGGGGGGGTTCTACTGAACTTTAGAGGTTTAAGATAGCTTTTGATTATGATCTTACCCTTCAGCAAAACTGAAATGAAAGATCCTTATCCTTGGAGTATTCTTTTTTTTAAAGCTTCATATGAATTAGGTTAGTGATAAAAGGCAAAGATCAACTTTTAATATGAAAGATGTACAACAAACCAAATATGAATTAGATATTCCAATTGACTGTCATCAGAATTCAACAAAAGGCTGTATCTTGTGTTGTTTTAAAACAGAATTGGGGGATATTGGCATTGTATGAAGCTTTATAAAATTAAGTATGAGATTTTTATTTTAATAATAATCTTGAAAAAGGAGATAGCAGCTAGCTTTAATTAATTTTGCAGAACTGGATGACATTTCCAAGCTTACTATTTACTTCTGAGGAGATCAAGCCCACTAATTTTCAGAGGAGCAATTAAAGGAGTTGGATAAGAGTTGCCTACATGAGAATGAGATGTACAGAAATATCAGCCTTAGCTAAGAAAACTGATTATTTCCAGATGAGAATATTTGAGTGGGGAAAAAAGAAAGTCATAATAATGAACTACATTTTTTTCACTTTTTCTTCATAAAGGTAAAGGTAAATGTTGCCCCTGTCCAATCATGTCCAAATCTAGGGTGGTGGTCATCTCCGTTTCTTAGCTGATGGCGCCAACATTGTTGGAAGAGACTTCTGTGATCATGTGCTAGGATGACTATATGCCAGAAAGATAAAACAGAAATTGTACCTCTTTATCTACTTGCATTGGCATGCTTTTGAACTGTTGTGGGCAGGAGCGGGGGCAAGTAACAAAAGTTCACCCCATCAGGCGGTGCTCGGGTTTTGAGCCCAGGCAGTGGAGGGATTCAAATAATTTAAGAACCAGTTCCCTGCCCTAATTATTTCTTCCAACAACCAGTTCACCAAACTGCTCAGAGGGTTAACAACCAATTCTCCTGGACTGGTGCAAACTGGCTGAATCCTACTACTGAGCCCAGGCTGTCAGTCTTCCAGCTGACATGTTTAACTGCTGAGCCATTGTGTCCCCTTCTTTATATGAAACTTTTATAGATAAAGATACTAATTTTTGATGGCATGGTATGTATGTGTATCTCTAAAACGCTGCAGGGGTAAGATGTATTTTGAAGTGATCCTACTACCTTTGGAACTTGAATCAATCCAAGTAAATCCTGGATTTAACAAAAACTGTATGTGTTCTTCTGATTATTTTATTGCATTGTGTCTTTATCAGCTGGATGAAGTAGTATTCTTATTTAAGTAGGTACACCAGGACAGTAATTTTCTTCTGGGGGAACAATGATTATATTGAAAAGCAGAACAGTCAGATCTCTCTGCTCCTCTATCTGTCAATATGAAGATTGATGATTATCTAAACATCTTCTATGCACTAGAAAAGCTTTGGATAAGTATCACCACTTTGCCAGTATGTTCCCTATGTATTGCTCTTGGGAGTATAATTGCCTACACTCTTCTTGGAAATGGGAAGGCTTGTTTCTTTAGCAGTCTTCTTATTTTGTTTTTAATTGTATTTCCCCTAAATTTCTCCTAACGGAGAAATTTTTTATTTCATTTTCACACCAACTCATATGAAACAGAAGCTTTTACAATGGCTTATTTTATCCAAATTGTTTTAGGAATGGCTAAAACTTCAAATAAACAAAATATATATTCACCGCATAACAACTACTTTCAGAAGGTTGTAGAAAACAATAAAATGCCAATTAATTATAAAATAAGAAAAGTTAAAGCATCTTTCTCCAGTCTAGCTGTTTACAGATCATTTTGGACTTAGTCTCCCAGGATTTTCAGGCTCTAAAATACTAGCTATTATGGCAATGAATTCTGGGAAGTTCAGCCTAGAATAGCAAGTTTCAAGCCCCAAAACCAAGATGACACATAGTGCTTATTCCAAGCAAAATTCTTTATTGTTCCACACCTATCAACAAAATCTTGCCAAACTAAACTCTCTATTATCCTCATTTGGCATCAACCCTGAAAACTATTAGGGAGGGGTTATCTTCACCTTCTTTCTGTCATACAATTTATCTGAACTGAGCTGCCTCCAATTTCTCTGGAATGCACCCCTCTTTTCTTCTGAATCGGTCTATAATTCTAAGCACTATTGCTATTGATAATATGACAATTTTATTTGGAAATAGGCTGCCTTTGTCTTGTTGCATGATTTTTATAGTCTTAACTGCCTGTGGTACGAACTTAGCCCATGTATAATTTTTTTTAAAAAAGACCAATCATTGAAGAAAGAGTAAAGGAATAGATCAGAGGTGGTATTCAGCAGGCTCTGACCAATTCTGGAGAACTGGTAGCGGAAATTTTGAGTAGTTCGGAGAACTGGCAAATACCATCTGTGACTGGAGATTTTACAGTATCCTTCCCCTGCCATGCCCACCAAGCCACGTCCACAAAACCGGTAGTAAAAAAAATTGAATCCCACCACTGGAATAGATATCTCAAGTGTTTCCTCAGGAAGTCTTACAGGGTAGTGGTTTGAGTTCAAGTCTTAATTTTTAATATTTTTTCATCTATTTCCATGGGAGTACTCATTGTTTATTCTTCTGAAAAATATAAAAAATAAACAGAATATTGACCTTCTCTATCTTCTCACTTTTCTATCTCTTTCAGAAACTTTAATAAAATTATCAACTTTGAAAACTAGGAACAGTTAAAGATTACATCTCAAACATGTCAGGATAATTACACCAATTTGTAGCCCCCATTAGCTTATTTAATTTTCACTTTCTCTGTACTAGTAATTTCAGTGAAATATATTGATCTGTACTGAAATTTCACAATGGTTTTTGGTTACTCCATAACAGTATTAATACAGATAGATGATGACTATTTATCCCTTGGAAGTGAAGTGCAAAATCACTGGATTTTTACTTTATTCTTCTACCTCTTGAGGCAAGTCCATCTGCTTGAAATATTCACAAAAATCTTACTAATTCATCTTCATAACTTGGCAAGTGGGACAGGAGGAAAAAGCTCAGTCTTTACAGGCTCCAAAATGCCACAGAAATGCAGTTATGATGAATAACCCTTCATTAAGTACTAAAAGAGAAAGTAGGCAAATGTTTCAATTCTACATGCCAACCAAAAGTGTAAAAGAAAGTTAACCAAACTACAACTACCTTCATAGTTTTTTTTTAATGGGGATCTAATAATATTCTAACAGTAGTCCATTACTAGCATCAGTACTTTTTTTCAGTTGCCTTTTGCTCTGTTATTTATATTTTTTCTTCTTGTTCCTCAACAGTTTCCTAGAAAAGAATGTAATGTCTTAACTGAGATATAGATTGTATTTCCTATAGAGACAATTATTAAACAATTTTATGCCAAATTTGCAATTGTTTAGTTCTTCTATACTGAAGGATATAGTTGATTAGATTCTTCTTTAACTCTCTATGTTGACTCCTGATATGTCAGATTCATCTTTGTGCCTTTAGGGGAAAAATCATATCCACATATACACACTGTTCATGTAAGTGTTTCTTTATAGAGTTAGCTTCATAATAGCAGTATTCTAAAAAGAGCTGGGATGATTTTTAAGCATCCCTGAGGCCTTGGGTTTATATGCAGGTCATCTTTCAAGATACTAAAGTTTTTAATACTTAAAGGTCATCTGTAAGATAGAACAAATAGACTGAAAAAGCAGAAACTTTTCCCAAACCAGTGACTATGCCATAATGGAATACAACTAAAACTATGCCGTAATGGAATTACAACTGCTAGTACCGCTACTAGTTGAAAGTAACATCAAATATGATCTAGATCAGTGATGGCTAACCTTTTCCATGTTGCGTGCACCCATGATGCAATGCACACGCGACCCCCCCATGCCACATACCTCTGCACATGTGTGCATGACCCTCCCATGCGCCCCGCCCCCTGCACATGCATGCATGTCTTCCCCAAGCATGCGTGGCAGATACCTGACGATCAGCTGGCTGGCAGGGGATACATGTGCATGTGCAGTGGGGCTCTTCTGGGAGTCCTCTCACATGCTGGAGAAATGGCTCTGCATGCCACTTCTGGCACGTGTGTCATAGGTTCTAAACTTAGAACCAGTTCAGATCAGGAAATCTTTATGAGGTACAATCTTTGATCTGGCTTTCCTGTTAAATTATTGGATTCAGAAACATAGAGATGTAACAAGAAGTGATCTGAAGCACCAAGGGGTAGAATCCAAGCAAAAGATGGGGAAAAAACCCATCTCTATGCTAAATCAGGGAGTCCCTAACCCATTTGGAATTGGGTTGCACAAGTGGCAGGCAAGCGTGCAAACTCCATTTGAAGGAGTGGTGGCTGTATGCATGAGCCAAATGGCACTATGTGTTCACTTCTTACATGGAATCATCCCCTCTCCCTCCCTCGCTGACACAGGCAGCAGTCCACAAAGCTGGAAAGGTTGGAGACCGCTGCTCTAAATATGCTAACAACACCCACCCACCCCAATATTGATGCTGGGGAATTCTGAGATTTTTAAGGGCATAAAACTGGAGATGGCGGGAACTTCCGGTTTGCGTGGCTTCGGGGCAGCAGGAATTCGCGACAGCTCGCGATTCCTGCTGTGCTAGCCGTCGAGGTACCCCCGATCCAGATGGGTCAGGGGGATATGGCTGCCCTGTAGGGACAGCTGAAGAGAGAGGGGAGTCGGATAGGGAGGTGGGGGTATCGCAGACCCCCCCCTTCTCCGGGAAAACCCCTTTTTCCCAAGGCGGTGGAGCGGCGGTCAGCAATGGCCGCCACGAAGAAGCCAGCAACCGGGTAAGAACTGTGCTGGAGGAAGTGTGAAGAGTGAAAGTTCTGTCTGAGCCGGGTCAAGTAACACCTTTTAAATTGCCTGGAATTGAGCTGCTTGAATTGCTGGAGGATACATTGTATCCCTAAGAAGAGCGAAAAGCGGCGGAGAAGCTTTTAAAGGGAATTTTTTTTTTTTTTTTTTTTTACTCTCCCACCCCACGGAAAAAGCAGAAATATTTGGATATATCAGACATTGAAAGTGGATTGCTTTGAAAGCTGAAGCTAAGAGACAAAGGGATTTTTGGACATTGAAAAATTTAAGAAATTGGAAAATCTCTGCTGGAGGTATGGATTTTTGATTATTTAAAATTGTCATTGCAAGTGGGAAGGGAGAAAAAAAATTGGAGCAGAAGCTGAAAAAGGAGGAGATTGTCTAGAACGTCTTTGTGGATCCCAAAAGAAGATATATGGTAATTGGACCTCTTTGATTAAAAATTAATTCAGAAAGAGAAAGAGAAGAAGGAAGAAAAGTATTAACTTTTGGAACTTTTTTTTTTTTAATTGCTTTTGATTGTCTTTGATTAAAAATACTTGTGGTTGTTTTGGAAAAAGTTTCCCTTTTCATAATGGCATCGTCTGTGGATGAACTAGAGATTGAATATCAAAAATATAAAAAAGAAGATACTTTGGGCGCTTTGTTTCAATTCTTAGAAATGGCGTTATGTTCTTTTGAAAAGTTGATTACGCAGCAGAAGGACTGGGACAAGGAAGAAGAGGAAGAAGAAGCCATCTTTGATGAACAATGGGTCCCTTCCGGAGAGGAGGAGAAAAAGGATAAGAAAAAGGGGATTTTAAGAATTATAAAAACAACCAAAAGAGAGAAAAATGAGCGAAAAGATGGAGGCAAGGTTAGAAAGCAAAGGAAAAGGAGCAAGAAAAGCGAAGAGAAAAAGCAAAGGGGTAGAAAGGGCAAGGAGAAGAATAAGCAAGAGAGAAAGGGGGGGAGGAGAAGCCTTAATGGGGGGAAGCAAGACCTAAAGAAAAAAAGTTTATTTAGAGACAATGGGTGAATTTAATTTAGATTAAAAGAGGGATTCTGGAGGGTATAGAAGAGTGTGTTTTTATATGTATATTTAGAATATAAAATTTATTATGTAATTTTAGAATTTTTTAAACAGAATCCCAAGAAAGATTGCTATATGTAGTATTTCTAAGTTAGGGTAATGAGTTATAGATGTTACTCCAATTGGTGTACAGGAGAAGTATAGTAAAAGAAAAAAAAAGATGAATGGATAATTGGAAATAGAACAGACAAAGAATGTTGTTGAAAATGGTAATAAGATATGGAAGGATATATATGCTTTTTTTGGGGATTTTGTATATTGATAAAAGGCAATAAAATTTTAATTAATATATAATTTGGATGGAAAAGAGAAGTAGGGACAAGATATGAAGTTAATATTATATGAAATATTGATATTATAATCTGGAAATGTTATGCCTTATTGGTCTTTTATTATTATTTTTTCTTAGAAAAGAATTTATAAGTTGCTATGCCTTGATTCTTTGTGCATTGTTTTTATAAAACTGATAAAAATGGTTTTTATATATATATATATAAAAGAAAATGATAATAAGATATGGAAGGAGATATGGGTTGAATATGATGTTTGAATTTGTGTCTGTGTAAAGAGTTTTAACCCGGGAACAGACAACCTTCAGAAAAGATCTTTTAGTTTTGTTTATGTTTTGTGTTTGTATGTTTGTGTATTGTGTTTATGGTAAAACTAACAAAATTTGTTTTTTATAAAAAAAAAAAGGAAAAAAGAATCAATAAAACCTTGGAGGAATGTTAGACGAGAATAATTTAAACAAGCCAGAAAGAAAAGAATATGATGACTATAAAATGGATAAATATGGAAGAGAAATGAAATTGAATAGGAGTAAAGAGAAATAATGAGAAATTTGCTGAAAGATATTTGTGTGTCCATATGGAGATGGGATAAATTGGAATTATGCTGTATAAAAATAATGTTTTGTTTGACTTGTAAGGATTTACAATGTTAAGAGGTTTTACGTGTTTATGTATTTAATGGTTAATGATGCGTTGTTTTATCTTTAAAATTAATAAAAATTTGTTTCAAAAAAACTGGAGATGGCATTTTAGGGAGGATAGTATAGAAATTAGGACTCAAGTAACACAGTGGTAAATACATATTGATAATTATTTCTTGCTGTTATAAATTGTGCACATTTTGCTTAAGTTTCCTAAACCCCTGAAAGTTTAAAATTACTTTTACATCTTTGAAAGAGCTGTTTGCAAACTTTGCAAACTGTTATATTTCTGAATGGCGATAATAAACATTCTGATCCAGCCAAGCTGCAACTGGGAATTTTCAGACATTGTTGTTCTTTTTTTGGAAGGTGGCTTACCCTGAGTTAACTCTTTTTATACAGACATCAATCAAATTTATACTCACTTAATATACTATCTCATATCTTATTTAGCATTCTCTATTTTCCATATATTTTCTCTCTCCTACTCATTTTTTTAATTCTATTTTATTTATTCCATCTCAATTAAATAATTATATTTGCATCTTTGGTCTGTTTTCTTTCAATCACCTACTTATCCTTTCTATCTAATACAATATTTCTCCTATAAACCCAGATTGAAGTATGACAACTTTTTATCTTCCCCCTAAATAACACTTAAAATAATACATATTTTCCATGCTGATTCTGCTCCATACATTCAAAGTATTACATTTCAAAATAGTAAAACAAACAAATAATATTGAGTTTAATAAGTAATAATAAAACTAAAAGCAAGTAAAAAAGAAATATTAAATTTATAATATAGTAAAAACAATGTTTCATAAGAAATTAAATTCTATCATTAATTCTTAAACAATAAAAATACTATTTCATAAGAAATTAAACTCTATAATTAAATCATGACTTTGCTTTAATACATTTTTAAATCATATAATATTCTAATTTTCTAACTCAACTTCAAATACAATGCATTTTATGTACTTTTGCAGAATCATTGTTCTATTGATCGAAATCTGTTACAAGTTACTACTAAATCTTCTGTAGTATTAATTACCAAAAGTGATCTTCAAAACGTGCATTGCATTTGTTTTACATTGGACATAACATAAAAGGTTTGATTATAATTTCTCAAGCGGTTACACTGAGAAAACTATGAATCTGCTATTCATTTACATAGACTTGCTTCTGATTCATTTTTCTTCTCTACCATAAAACCAAAACATTAAACAGGAAAGACAATCACAGTCATTTACTATTTACATATACTATACTATTTTATTATTAAGGAGTAAAAATAATGTTTCCCTCCTGCAAACTGGATCAAAACTTCCTTTTCACTTAAAATCATTTTGCAGTTTCCAGTTTTTTATGTTTTATATAAAGGGATTTATGGTCCAATAAGTCAGCTTTTTTCTATTTCTACTTCATAAAGCCTTAGGTAGATGTCCTATATATATGAGCATTTTGTGAAATTTTAGGTTACTCTATGAACTCTATGTCAGACTAACTTTGTGATTGGTCCCAAAGCTACAACTTGTACAAAAGACAATGGTCACATTAGAGCAAAGGTACCTTTTCATACAAATGACATCTTTATTGAAACAACACTTGTAGCTGCCAATTAGTTTCTTGGCCAGGTTCAAGAGTTGGCGTTATGACAGTTAAAACCAGGGGTGAGATTCAACCGGTGTAAAAACCGGTTCAGTAAAGTTTGCACACATTTGCAAACTCACCTTCTGCTGAAAGACCTTTGTGTTAAACAGATGATATGCGGCAATCGGCTGTGCCGCATGAAACAACTGAGCTGAAAAACCTGGAAATAAAGCACAGACTGGAGCCGGAGCGGGCGGGCAGGCGGGCCCAACAGCTGATCGTTAGAGTAAACTGTTTTGCTCCCGGCTGATCTTCGGAGATACCAGTTTGCTTGAACCAGGCCGAACCAGTAGAATCCCACTGCTGATTAAAACAGTTTAGGCCAGAACAATTAGTAACCAAGATATTTATCATTTCAGTTTTGTTGGCAAGTCACTGAGATTGTCAGAGAAAATCAAAGATTCTGATTCAGATTCAGAAGTTGTGCTGATGTAAACTTAACATAAAAGATTAGAATTTATTTCCTATTTGAAAGAACTGTCTCCCAAACATTTTGTCCTTTGTCAGAACATTTTAAGCTAGTAAATTGGTCTGACAAAACACTATTTAGTGGAAAGTGCCAAGAGGATAAAGATATATTTTATTTGCCTTTCTAGGAAATGAAGTGACTGAATTTATTCCTATTATTTTACTTTTCATTGTAAAAAATAAAGAATAAAACATTGTAAGACAATTATCTGAAATTACGATTGACATGCATTTTTATATCACAGATCCCAAGACAGTAGCAAGCTAACTCAATAAATATTCAGTGTCTACTCAGGGAATTGCAATGTTTTTTCAAGCATGGCACAATTTAACCTCTTTCACCTTTGCACTTTCTGAATTCTGGGAATGAAAATCTGTGGGATTCTTGATATTATTGAACTACCAATGTCTAGAAATTGTACTTAATGATAAAGGATGCTGAGGATTGTAATTCTTCATCTTTTAGGGCAGAACTGTCAAATTCCCGGCCCTCAGGCCAGATGCATCACATACTAGCCATACCTTTGCCCAGTTTAGCAAAGGGGAAAAGAGTCCCGAAACATCATGTGACCCTGCTGTGACGTGAGATTGACACCCCTATTTTAGGGTATCCCAAGATTGAGACAATTGATTTTCAGGATATTCATGAAAATACTTTTTATATTTTGAAATTTTAACAGTAAGAGGAAATTTTGTGATACCTGAATGTCAGATTATAATATAAAAAAAACTTATCTCTTGTAAGTTTTTACAACTTATTTATAATTGTTTACAATAATGTAAATCAAATTCCAATTAGGTTTCTTAAAAACTATTTTAAAACTAGATATTCAAATATAAAAAACAGAAAACAATGAAAATTATTTATACAATTTATAGGCTACCTGACTCAAATACCTCTGGGTATTCCATAATTAAAAGTGCAATCCTCTTATCATTCTATTTTTTTAAAAATACATCAAATATATATTACCCAACCAAACTTGGTTACTTTAAAAAAAAACTGAGCTCAATTAGCATCAGCCTAATTAGCATTTCAATGAGAAACTACCACAAAATTTGCAAATCCTATCATATTTAAAGAAGAAATAAACTATTTTCATGATGTTGCTCCCTGAGAAAAAATTCAACCCTGAATGGGTTTGACCATGTAAGAGATTTTCTTTTACTAAAGTGAAAATTCATTGACTCTTTAAATGGCATCTGTGTTTGTATGTTTGCATGTGCAAATACCCTTAAGTCAATGTTGAATATTGGTGAAATGACTGCTTGGATACATTTACAACAATGATTTGCTATTACCTTCTTCCTAGTGCTTAGACAGAGAGAAAGGCCCAAATTCACACAATTGGTTTAAGGACTAAGACTAAAGTTCAGAGTCTTCCAGTTTTTTTAGCTTGGTGCCTGATTGGCTAACTCTAATTTGGCACTCACATATCATTATTTTCAAATTTATCACTAACATTCTAGAAGGAAAACCCTTTGCAGCTATAAAGGTGGAAAGTTATTTACTATAACAATAGTACTTAGACTTATATACTGCTTCACAGTGCTTTTACAGCCCTCTCTAAGCAGTTTACAGAATCAGCATATTGTCCCCAACAATTTGGGTCCTCATTTTATCCATCTTGGAAGGATGGAAGGCTGAGTCAACCTTGAGCCTGATGAGATTTGATCTGCCAAATTGCAGGCAGCCAGCAGTCAGCAAAAGTAGCTTGTAGCATTGCACTCTAACCACTGTGCCACTGCGGTTCTTATACTATTCCAATTTCTCTTTAATATAAACTAGTTTATAATATAAACTATATTTAAAACTAGTACGTTAAAAGTAGCCTGTTTGTTACATGGATAAAACAGTAGGAAGCTATGGAAGATTCTTTCAATATGTGATTACTACAGCAAATTACGATATATCTAGAGATGGAAAGATTTGACTCTAATCGCTATAAAGGATTGATTGATGAAGTGGACAGATTTTGCTGAAATAAATAAACTGACTTCTTTGATTTGAGAAAAAAACATTAATATTTCTACATTTATTGGTAACTGGAAGCCTCTTGTACTTTTTGTGCAAACACGAAAAAACATGAACTTGTGATTTATGCATTTGATGTTTTAATAGAAAAGATTACAGAAAGACACAGGTAATATAATGTAGCCTTAGAGAAAAAAGTTAAATATATCTGCACTTCTGTCATGAAGAATATTAGAAGCCACTTCTTTTTATATATTTTTCCTTTGTTTTCTATAATCTTCAACTTTTTTCTTTTTATTTCCTTTCTTTCTTTCTTGTTCTTTTTTCCTCCTTATTCTATATTAGTTTGTATTAGTTTTTAATCTTCTTAATGAAAAGTTTTAGTAATTATATTCCAAAAAGTTACACTAGTTACAACTTAAGTTACAGGTTTAAGTTGCCCTAACTGTATGAAGACTGTATACAACCTACAACAAAAAGATGGTTTTTGATGGAACTTTAATTTTATTAAGTACAGAACTGACTTAAAAGCAAAGGAAGAGTTTTAAAGCAGCAAGCAATATGGTAATTTCAAACTGTAATAACCAATGAAGTATAGATTTACAAATATATCGGCAAAAAATGTAAAAGAGCAGGGACAAGGCAGCCACAAACAAACTTCTAAGCATTTTAGATGGACATTAAAGAAAGGAAAGAATACACAGATAATTTCTACCATTTCTTACAAATAGATAATGAAATATTAGTGACTGAACACTGTTGCTATAATAGTACTGGCTTAGGCAAGAAATTTTAGATTGTCCTATCATGAAACAGAGGAGAATTGTCCTTGGCACTCATGGTGTAGGGTCTCCTGCTTTGGTTGGGTGGGGGTTGGACTAGATGACCTCCAAGGTACCTTGCAATTCCATTAATCTGTTCTGTTATATTGCTTTAGCAGTGCAACTATAACTAACTGAGTAGGAAAAGAAAAAGGAACTAGAGAAGGCAAAGCAAAACAAGGATAAATTCATAATCCTAGCCTCACTAGTTCAATTAAAAGGTTAATTCAATGCAAAGCTTACTTGATACTGATCCTATGTGGCAATGTATCTTTACTTAGTTTGCTGAAATACCTTTATGCTGGTAGAAGATGGATAACAGTTCTAGAACAATTCAAAAAAAGAAGACACTCTTATATTTTTTGCTTACAGTATATGATTAGGCCTATTTATGTAAAGTGCTTTGCTGTCAAACATTTTTCTATAGTATTATCCTTGTTTTGGTAGTTGAAGTAAGATGATTCAGCCTTTTTCAAGGAGAAGAAACAATTAGATCATTTTGTACTTTTAGTTGATATCATTCCCCCAACACCCATACATTTTGTATTTCTAGGAAAAAAAGCTTTATTTATAACCAAAGAATTACTGATAACTACTATGGAATTCTTGTGCTGTGGTCTAATCACGATCCCTTTCTGATGCTTGTGTTGGAATTCTAGATCTTACTACAAAGTATGGCTTGGGAGTTGCAAACACATGGTTGTACATGCAAATCTGTTTTATCTCATTTTGCAGAAAATGGCAAAAAGCGTCACAAAATGTAATGATCGTGACACTGCAACTGCTCATAAATGTGAGCCATTTGCCATGTGCCTAATTTGAAATTACATGATGGTGTGGTAATTATACCTTTCAGGACAAGTTGCAAATAACTTTTTTTGCGAATCCATCACAACTCTGAATGGTCATCTTAAATCAAGGACAATCTATATTAGAACTTATTAGTAATATATATTGTTCTACTGCAAATTATATTGCTGTACTGCAGAGACAGGCATCCCTCACCCATGCATCTGCTAGGAGGTACATTATTAAATGGGCATTATATGTCATGATGTGAAAACTACAACTTACACATTTGTATCATATGTCAGGATGGTATATGAAGAAATAATTTGTGGACTGCCATAATATACATTTTACATTTTACTCCAACAAAAAACACATTAATTTGACAACTAACCATAGCTTCCGTAAGAAATTTGATTTTAGGAATAAGTTATCCATACAATTTAAATCCATTTAAAAAAAAATACATAGACTGTAATTTCTTCATAGATTGTAAATATAAAAACCTTTAAAAATAAATGCTAGCTAAAATGGAATGTTCTTTAAGATTTAACTTTAAAGCAAGACATACTCTAAAAAATTGTGTAATTTTTTTTTATAAATGCAGCTTCAATAAAAATTCTGAAGTTGTTTATATTTTATCATCACCAAGTGCCACTAGAGGGGGTTGTTACTGCAATTTAACACCTTTTGCTATATTCTTTAATTTATTTATATTTGTGAGAGACTGAATGTTGACTGATCATACTTAGGAATGCTAACCTAAGTTTTATACAATTTGTTGTGAATGCATAGGCCTTAATAAAGATATCTTAAGCTTGGAGTCAAGTGCAGGGTTCTGGCCCTGCACTTCTGATTGGCTGTTTACGGCAGGATCGGATTGGCCCGTTCTGGGGAATCCGATTGGCCATTAACGGAGCGTTCTTATTGGTTAAGGGAGCTAGCACTCTTAGATTGTTATTGGTTAATAGTTATTGGGTTGCCTATATATGGAGGGCTATAACTGCCATTGAGTTTGAGCAGTCACTACATAAATAAAGAGTTGAAGTTCACCGTTCCAAAGGCTCGTCTCCATTCTTTCTCGCCCATGCTCCATACTTAACACTGGCGATGAAGGTGGGATATGGAGATGTCTGAGCCGACTGAACTAAGAAGAAACACCGAGCACATGGCTGACAGCGCTACACGACAGAACCATGTCCGTCGTCGTCATACCACCCGCTCCATTTGATCCAGTGCAAGAGGACGGGAGTCCTACATGGATCGTTTCCAAATGTTTTTGGAAACTAACAATTTAAAGGATGCCACAGCCGGGAAGAAACGGGCGGTATTCCTAACGCATTGCGGTCCAACCGTATTTAAGATGGCTAAAGCACTAGCCAAACCTACCGAAGTGAAGACGATGGACTGGGACGACCTCGAACCCCTTCTAAGAGCTCATGATGCACCGACCGTGCCCACGCTCTTGAGACAGCACGAGTTCTATCAGAGAAACCAGCGAAAAGGAGAAAGCGTCGCCAACTTCATAGCAGACCTCCGAAACCTGGGAGGCCTCTGCGGATTCGCCGATTTGGAAGAGGCACTGAGAGATTGAATAATTCTGGGATTAGATGCACCAGGCGTGCAGAGCAAGCTGATGGCGAAAGGCGACATCAGCCTTGCCGATGCCATCGACGATGCTACTGCAGCAGAAGCAACCAGGAAGTCGGCTGCACAATTACGCCACAACCGTGCTCCGGTACACCAACCGACAAGCGAAATTTTACCCAAGTCAGAAGGGCAGCTTGCAACGACACGCCATGAGGACCTCTCTTCGTCATCAGACAGTGACGAAGAAGAGGTCCATCGACTGCGGTCCGACCGGGACCACCACCCGAAGTCCCTACGCCCTTGCGCTGGCTGTGGAGCCAACCATGCCAGGTCCGAATGCAAATTCCGCGATGCGCTCTGCCATGAGTGCGGGAAGAGAGGCCACATCAGACGGGTTTGCCGAAGTTTACAAGAACCAGGCCAGGCCTCAAAAGGGGCTAACTATCGCCAATCGACAGGAAACCTTCCTGTAAGCCGAGAACCAGTAAACCACTCCTACAGAAACCGAGTTTTGCAGCGAGAAGAGGCTCACCATACTATCACTATCGGTCACGCCTCTGCCTTGGATGCCAAGAAAATCCGAATTACAATGGCTATCGAGAACCAGCCTTGCCACATGGAAGTTGACTCAGGATCATCCCTCTCGATGGTGTCCTGGAAGACCCTCAAGCAACTCATCCCCACGATCCAGCGCCAAGACCTCCGCTTCCAAAAACTTATTCTTAAGGACTATCAAGGGAATCGAATCCCTGTTGTTGGTTCCTGCCGAGTCCAGGTCTCATTCAAGAAGCACACAGCGTACTTACCGCTAACTGTGATCGACAAAGATTGGCCTAGTCTGCTAGGTCTCCAATGGTTCGCGCCACTTGGCATTGAAGTGGCAGCCATAAACCGAGTCAGCGGAAGTGACTGGGAGGAGGACCTCATCCATGAATTCAAGGACGTATTCGCGGAAAAATTAGGCGAGTACAAGGGGACCCCAATATCATTCAGCCTTAATCTAAAGATAGCTCCCATCCGCCTTAAGCCTCGTCGAGTTCCGTTTGCCTTAAAGCCGAAAATTGACGAACAACTTGATAAACTAATAGCTCAGGGGATGCTAGAACCTACCGATCACTCTCCCTGGGAAACCCCAATCGTAACACCCATTAAGCCGGATGGTTCAATCCGAATTTGTGGGGACTACCGGGCCACCCTGAACCACGCCCTACAGCAAAATGCATATCCAGTGCCGGTGGTGAGCATCTCCTCCATTCCCTGGGGGGCGGAAAAGTCTTCACCAAATTAGAGTTAGCTCAGGCATATCAGCAATTACCTGTTGATGAAAAGACAGCACAGGCACAAACGATTGTGACGCACCGAGGTGCCTTTAAATGTACCCGGTTCCAATTCGGAGTCAGTGTAGCCCCGGGGATATTTCAGAGCCTTATGGAGAGGCTACTACAAAGGATTCAAGGCGTGGTCCCCTACTTTGACGATGTATTAATTGCTGCACCTACAAAAAAATCTTACGGGATCGTTTAAAGTTGGTCCTACAAAAATTCCAAGACGCCGGTCTTAAGGTAAAAAAAAATAAGTGTAAATTGTGTCCAGATAGTGTTGAGTTTTTAGGATACCTAATTGACAGTCAGGGTATTCACCCGACTGACAGTAAATTAAGAGCAATAAAAAACGCTCCCAGGCCTCGGAACAAGGCTGATCTCCAGGCGTTCTTAGGCCTCATCAACTTTTATAATGTATTTCTACCACAAAAAGCAACTGTCGCTGAGTCGTTACATTGTTTACAAGACAAGAAAGCAAATTGGTTATGGGGTCATAAAGAAGAACAGGGGTTCCGTAATGTAAAAAAACTACTGACTTCTAACTCTGTACTCATGCAGTACAATGAGACTTTACCGTTAAATATCACATGTGATGTGAGTGGGCTCCTTCGGAGTGGGCTCCATTCTGAGCCATGTACTGCCTAATGGTAACGAAGCCTCTGTTGCATATTTTTCAAAGACACTTTCAAAAACTGAGCGAAATTATGGCCAAATCTATAAAGAAGCCCTCGCAATTGTATTGGCCGTTAAAAAATTTCATGAGTACGTGTATGGCCGGGCTTTTACTATCGTGACTGACCATAAACCGTTATTGGGGATAATAGCTGGAGATAAGCCGACTCCCTACATATTATCCCCCAGGATGACTCCCTACATATTATCCCCCAGGATGACTCACTGGTCAGAATTCTTGGCTGCTTATAATTATCGGCTGCAATACCACCCCAGGAAAGCCATTCCCCACACTGACACATTGAGCCGAGCACTGCTTCCAGAGACTCTCGACGATCCCGCACCAACGGTAACCACGTTACAAATTGAAACACTCCACTCGCTGCCATTAACCGCTCAAGATATCGTGAGAGAAACCAGATGTGACCCCCACCTTGGCGCGAGTCGTAGGCTGGGTAGAACGCGGATGGCCATTGGACCAATTATCAGATGACTTCACACCATTCAAGACTCGACAAACGGAGTTGTTCTCTCAAAAAGGCTGTGTCATCTGGGGCGATAGAGTCGTTATCCCAGAACGACTCCAAAAAGCAGTACTGAGAACCTTGCACGATGGCCACCCCGGTATTGTGCGGATGAAAGCCCTCGCATGGTGGCCAGGCATCAACAAGCAAATCGAAAATTGGATTAAAGCTTGTCATAGATGCCAGGAAGTGAGCAACGCCCCACCAAAAGCCATCCCTACCGAATGGGAGACACCATGGGAACCCTGGTCCCGTATTCACCTGGATTTTGCGGGGCCGACCAAAGGCCACACCTTTCTTCTAACCGTCAACACCTACTCGAATTGGCTCAAGATTCACCGCATGACGAACACAACCACTGAAGCGGTTATCAAAAAATTGGAAAGACTGTTTGCAACCCACGGATTACCAGACGTTCTGGTATCGGACAACGGGCCCCAATTTACCACGCTGTCCTTCGAGCAGTACCTGGTTGACTGCGGCATCCGACATGCGCTCACCTCGCCTGTGCACCCTGCGACCAATGGCAGGGCTGAGCGCATGGTCCAATTTGTTTAGAAAACCTTGCAGAAATTAGACTACGATAACATCGATGACAAAATCAACCAAATCCTTTTTCTACCACACATCACACCTCATAGCGTCACCAACAAAACTCCCGCCGAACTGCTAATGGGACGAAAACTCCACTCCCACCTCGACCGTTACACCCAGCTTATGAACCGGAAAAACCATTAGGATCCAGCGGCCGATGTCGTGCCTTCCAGGTAGGCGATTTGGTATACGCAGAAAACCTATCGGGCGATCCGCTGTGGGTAGAGGCAACAGTAGTTCGTGTAACCGGCCCGAGATCCTACCTTGTACAATGCCTTGACGACAGACTATGGAAACGCCATATCGATCAATTACGATCACGGCTCCGGTCGGGCAATTCTGAACTCCCTTATGACCATACTGGGGGGGGAGATACGGAAGAAGACGAATTTCAATTAGAAGAAAACCCGTTCGAAGGGAACGATGGCGGAATAGAGACACAGGAATTGGAACTAGAGAAGGGAATAGATTTACCTCAGGGAGTTGCCGAAGATATTGGTGACGACGGAAACGTGAACTCTGAACCAGAGGCAACCCCGTCGACAAACAACGATCTACCTCAGCGAGATTGCAGCCAAATGCAAAACACACAGCGAAAATCAAAAAGACTAATAAAGCAACCGTCCTACCTGAAGGACTATGTAACTGCGCCCTGTAAACAGAAGCCAGGGGAAAGGGGTGTTGTGAATGCATAGGCCTTTATAAAGATATCTTAAGCTTGGAGTCAAGTGCAGGGTTCTGGCCCTGCACTTCTGATTGGCTGTTAATGGCAGGATCGGATTGGCCCATTCCGGGGAATCCGATTGGCCATTAACGGAGCGTTCTTATTGGTTAAGGGAGCTAGCACTCTTAGATTGTTATTGGTTAATAGTTATTGGGTTGCCTATATAAGGAAGGCTATAACTGCCATTGAGTTTGAGCAGTCACTATGTAAATAAAGAGTTGAAGTTCACCGTTCCAGAGGCTCGTCTCCATTCTTTCTCGCCCATGCTCCATACTTAACACAATTGTGATGTGGCTAAGAAGAAGAGAAATTTCTTTCTTTCTTTCTTTCTTTTTTTGCAGAAATTTTTTTCACAAGGCCCTGTCATGGAGTAAATTTAGACACCCTTAAGAAAGAACGATACATACCTACTTTCAAAGGGCATTAAAATTCTCAGGTATATTAAACAGAATCAAGCCTACAGGACCCAAATTTGATATAATGCAAACTTAGCATTTTCATAATTGAGTTTCCCTTCCCTGCCACAGAGATGTATAGCATTGATATGCAAGTGGTTGTGTTGTGTCAGAGACCATCAGGATTTGCTGTTCTGTGCCCATTAGCTGAGTGATTTGGAAGTGGTTATGTGGTTGAGCCAATCCCTTGGGACATTAAAGAATAAGGACACCAATACTCTGTCTGGGAATATTGATTGAGACAGGCGAGTAGCTAGGATACTTTTTCAGTGACAAAGAAGTTAATGATTTAAGGATTCATAGCACAGAGGTTGCCTGCAATGAAGACAAAGCCACATGATCTGACCTTGTCAAATTAGCAGAAGACTCTACTAATCTAATAATTAACTGTAGCTGCTTTCACAGCAAACTCAGAAAGAAAATACACACATTTACCTATCCAGAAATGAGTCTCTTTGATTTAAAACTTTTTCCAAGCAAGCTCAGGGTATACAGATACAGAAAAAAGCATTTCTCCTCACCTTGGGGTATTAAAGAATACCCTTTATTCCAATATTATTAATATTAATATTTAGTGTTTTAATGTTTGAAAATATTAACAAATAGGTGGGAACCAATGTAGTCTAGGCACCAGGAAACATGAGTCTTAGTCCTGCCTTCAGCATGAAAGCCAGCTGAATGATTTTGGGCCAGTCAGTCTCATTCAATCCAGCCCAACTTAGAGTTGTTGTGGGGAAGAAAAGAAGATGATGAGTGTTCCGGACTAGCAGGCTTGAAAGCCTGCAAAGCGGATTGGTCCGCTAACAGCGGGTCGTGACTGGTCACTCCAGACTGATCTGATTGGCTACTAAATGGGCTGCCGCGATTGGGCGAACCAAGCGTGGCAAGCTCAAACCACTGTCCTTGGCCGTTTAGCCGCAGCCAGCTCTATAAAAGGGGCTGCTGCGACTAGGAGCATTCACTCAGATCGGAAGTCACTAATAAAGAGCTGTAGTCACTTTCTGAGTCTCGTCTCCGTTCTTGGACCCATCCTTCCAGACAGAACACTGGTGATGATGGTGGGATTCGGAGACAGCAGAGCTGACTGAGCACTCACCAACAATCAACAGAGCACGTGGCTGACAGCGCGCAGACATCGACAGAATGCCAGCAGTGCTATACCACCCGCCCGTTCGATCCAGCCAGCGAAGACTGGGACTCATACATGGACAGGTTTCAAATGTTCCTAGAGTCCAACAATCTGAAGGATGCCACTCCTAGCAAAAAACGAGCAGTTTTTCTGACGCACGGTGGACCCGCCGTTTTTAAAATGGCCAAAGCGCTCGCAAAGCCAGCTGCAGTCAAGACGATGGACTGGGATACCCTTGCTCCCATCCTCCGCAACCACTACGCCCCGGCAGTACCGACTCTCATCCGCAGACACGAATTTTACTAAAGGGATCAACGCGAAGGTGAGAGCATCGGGGATTTTGTAGCTGACATAAGGAATTTAGGCAGCCTGTGTGGCTTTGCAAATCTAGAAGAAGCCATGAGGGATCGAGTTGTCGTTGACTTAAGAGACCCTATGGTCCAAAGCAAAATTATGGCCAAAGAAGACATCTCCCTCGCAGACACCATAGCTGATGCCACTGCAGCTGAAGCCACCTGTAAATCAGCAGCACGGATGCGCCGGACAAATGGGGCCAGCCACCAAACCACCAACGATACAGCAACGCCATCAGAGAAATACACGTCAGCCACCCATCATGAAGATATCGAATCCTCATCAGATAGTGAAGAGGAAGAAGTCCACAGACTCAGGTCACAGTGTGAACAACGAGACCAGTGGGGTCATAAATCAAATTTCCAATGCGCCAGATGTGGTGGAAACCACCCATGAGCTGAATGCAGATTCCTAGACGCCATCTGTCATTTTTGTGAGAGAAGAGGGCATATTGCTAAAGTATGCCGAAACAAAAGAGGATTCAGTCCCAAACAGAAAGAAAACAGTCTCCGACAAACAGAGGGCAACCCCACCACTAATTGGGACCACCCAAACAACCAGTGGAGCCAGTACAACAGAAACTGGAAATTTACTGGCGCACCCAGACGGGAAGAAGCATATTAGACCATCACCATTAGCCACGCTTCATCTTTAGACACCAGAAAAATCCGTGTAGAGGTCAACATTGAAAATCGACCATGCATTATGGAAGTGGATTCCGGGTCTTCCCTATCCATGGTCTCCTGGAAAACTCTGAAGCAGCTGATTCCTGACATCCGCCACCAGGACGTCAGCACTCAGAGACTTATATTAAAGGACTACCAGGGCAACCGGATTCCAGTCGTTGGTTCCAGTCATTTCCAGGTCTCCTTCAAGAACCACACCGCAATACTACCTCTCACCATTGTTGACAGAGACCGACCCAGCCACTGGATCTACAGTGGTTCGTGCCATTAGGAATCGAAATGGTGGGCATAAATCAGACTATAGACGAAGACTGGGAAGCGGCCCTCATCTGGGATTTCTAAGAAGTCTTCAGTGAACATCTAGGCAAGTACAAGGGGTCCCCTATCTCTTTTAATCTCCGCCCTGATATCGCACCCATTCGCCTAAAACCACACCGTGTCCCTTTTGCTCTCAAACCAAAAATTGACGAGCAATTGGACAAACTAATTTCACAAGGCGTGTTAGAACCCATTGATCATACCCGATGGGACACCCCAATTGTAACCCCCATAAAACCTGATGAATCTTTGAGAATTTGTGGGGACTACAAGGCCACCCTCAACCACGCTTTACAGCAGAGCGCCTATCCGGTACCCGTGGTCCAGCACCTCCTTCACTCACTTGGGAATGGCAGAATATTCGCAAAGCTTGACCTTGCCCAAGCTTATCAATAGCTACCAGTAGATGCTGAAACCGCCGAAGCCCAAACCATAGTTACGCACAGAGGCGCGTTCAAATGTAACAGACTCCAGTTTGGAGTAAGCGTTGCCCCAGGCATTTTCCAAAGTCTGATGGAAAAGTTGTTGCAGGGCATTAAAGGGATCGTGCCCTACTTCGACGATGTGTTAACAGCCGCCCCAACAAGGAATCAGTTAGAACAATGACTGAGAACAGTCCTACAAAAGTTCCAAGACACCGGCCTCAAGGTAAAGAAGGAAAAGTGCCAGTTATGCACTGAAAGGGTTGAATTTCTTGGTTACCTCCAAGAAACAAACAAGGAATTCACCCTACAGAAAAGAAATTGGCTGCCATCAAAAATGCCCCGAGACCACAAAACAAAACAGACCTTCAAGCCTTCCTGGGACTCATTAACTTTTATAACATTTTCCTATCCCAAAAGGCGACCGTTGCTGAATCCCTTCATAGACTCCTCGATAAAAAGGCTTCCTGGATTTGGGGATGATGGGAGGAGCATGCCTTTCAACAAGTAAAGGACCTTTTAACTTCGGATGCAGTGCTCATCCAATATAATGAAACACTTCCTTTAACTGTGACTTACGACACCTCACTATTCGGAGTAGAAGCCATCCTGAGCCACGTCCTACCAAACGGCACAGAGGCGCCTATTGCATTTTTTTCAAGAACTTTGTCAAAAACAGAAAGGAACTATAGTCACCTAGACAAGGAAGCCCTCACTATTGTATCTGCAATCAAAAGGTTCCACGAGTATGTGTATGGAAGATCATTTTCCATCATCACAGATCATAAACCATTACTTGGCATCTTGGCTGGTGACAAACCTACTCCACATATTCTATCCCCTAGAATGACACGTTGATCGGAGTTCCTAGCCGCCTATGACTACCAATTGAGGCATCGCCCGGGGAAAACCATTCCCCACGCAGACGCTTTGAGCCGCTCTCCATTGCCAGAACTCCAAGATGACCTGGCTCCCACACTATCAACACTACAAATTGAGACACTTCCCTCACCTCCACTAACAGCTCAAGACATCGCATTGGAAACCAAAAAAGACTCATGCTTGGCACGAGTTCTTAGCTGGGTGGAGAGGGGATGGCCACAAATCGAACCCAACGAAACCTTTAAACCCTTCAAGAACAGACAGACAGAACTCTTCTCACAAAAGAGGTGCGTAATGTGGGGAGACCGAGTGGTTATACCACAAAAACTACAAAAAAAAGTTCTACAATTACTACACGATGGGCACCTGGGCATCATATGCATGAAAGCGCTGGCAAGGAGCTATGCCTGGTGGCCAGGTATGAACAAACAAATTGAAACCTGGGTCGCCACCTGTAGCAAATGCCAAGAGACACACTCAGCCCCACCGAAAGCCTCACCAGCCAAATGTGAAACGCCCAGGAGTCCCTGGTCACGTATCCATATCAATTTTGCGGGACCTACAAAAGGGCATACCTTCCTAATAACAGTAGATGCATACTTGAACTGGCTTGAGGTTAACAAGATGAAGACTACCACCACAGATGCAGTCATCAAGAAACTGAACAGACTTTTTGCAACGCACGGCTTACCTGATGTCCTGGTATCCGACAATGGCCCTCAATTTGCCGCCTTGGCTTTTGAACAATACTTAGCAGACCATGGCATACGACGCACACTGACATCGCTGGCTCACCCGGCGGCAAATGGTAGAGCTGAACGAATGGTTCAGTTCACAAAAAGAACTCTACAAAAAATGGAACAAGGCAACATCCACGATAAAATCACCAGGATGCTCCTTCTCCAGCATATTACACCAAATACCATGACAAACAAAAGCCCAGCTGAGCTTCTGATGGCCAGAAAACTCAGATCACCTCTAGACCGCCTACACCCTGAATATACCCCAGAAAAACCCCTGGGCTCCAGCAGTAAACCCTATGCCTTCAAGGTAGGAGACCTTTGCTAAGAACTTTTCTGGTGACCCTTTGTGGATCCCTGCCAAAATAACTCAAATTACAGGCCCCCGCTCTTACCGGCTGGAAACCATAGATGGGAGAGTGTGGAAACGCCACATCGACCAGCTGCGATCCAGGCTAACCACATCTCCCATCAGTGGCCCTAACCACGAAACCAGAGGGGGAAGGGAAACCGGGGGTTCTGAAATTGAACCAACATCTGGCAGAGAAGAAAGAACCCCATGATCACCACATCAAAGCCTACAGTACTCACCAGCTGATGAAGAGCCTTGGCAATTGATCGTCTCACCTAGTAGCAGCAACCGAATGGATCCAGGAAATCCTGAGAGCACAAGCAGTAGCAACGAAGGAGGTGTGCCAATCAGCCCGAGGTCACCTGAGGGGAGTCACAGCTACGGAACCGGCTCATCGTTCCAGGCGAGCAGCCCGTCGGAACCCGAGACCAAGCAAAGACAATTCGAACAGCGCAAGTCAGGTAGACAGGTGCAAAGACCCACCTACCTGCGAGACTATATAACCCCACCCCTTAGATGGAACCTAGAGGGGAGGGGTATTCAAGACTAGCAGGCTTGAAAGCCTGTAAAGCGGATTGGTCCGTTATCAGTGGGTCGTGATTGGTCACTCCAGACTGATCCGATTGGCTACTAAACAGGCTGCCCCAATTGGGCGAACCAAGCATGCAAGCTCAAACCAATGTCATTGGCCGTTTAGCTGCAGCTAGCTCTATAAAAGGGGCTGCTGCAGCTAGGAGCATTCGCTCAGATCAGAAGTCACTAATAAAGAGCTGTAGTCACTTTCTGAGTCTCGTCTCCGTTCTTGGACTCATCCTTCCAGACAGAACAATGAGGAAGAAGAAATCATAGGTATGTTTGCCCTCTTGAGATATTTATAAAAATAATAAAAGGAAAATTTTACTTCTATTTAAGTCTGTGGATTAAATACAAGTTTTGTTCAATTTATGGCATTTTGTTTCCATCTTACATTCATAGATGCTTCAAAAAAAGACTATAGAAAGCTACTGAACAAGTTCTTATTTCAGATTCAACTTGCTTTCCACTTTATTACTTCTCAACCTAAAGAGCTGCAAAAAAAGAGAGAGAGAATGGGTATGAAGTGAAATTTGACAGAAGTCAAAATATAGCTAGTTGGAGGATAACAAGAAACCTGCAGGTTCTGTTAATGGGTTACAGCAGCTGCTGCCTTGGTTATCATCAGTGGTGGGATTCAAACTGTTTTACCACCAGTTCGGTTGGCGTGGCTTGGTAGACGTGCTTTGTGTGTGCACAGAGAAACTTTCCTACTGACCTTCTCCTACACTTTCCCTGTGTCTTCAACATCTGACGCGCGGCAATCTGCGGTGCAACGCAATGCAGCTGAGGTTGAAAAGCAGGAAATAAAGGTCAATATGGAGCCAGTGCGGGTGAACTGGTTCAGTCTCAGATGATCTTCGGAGCTACCAGTTTGACCGAACCAGGCCAAACTGATAGAATTCTACCCCTGGTTATCATATATGTATAATAACCCTATTCTCATCCACATTTATATTTATCAGAGTTGAAACTTGTTTATTATTAACTACTCGGCTTTTAGAACTTTACCATAAAATTATTGGAACAGTATGAGAGATTTAATTCTTATTAAATGTGGAATGTGTTAATCTTGTTCTAATGATCACTCTCATTTTTATAAATGGTATAAATAAAAGTTCGAGAAGTAACTACCTTGTCAACCATTAACCACTATACATTATCTGAATACTTTCATAGAGTTTTGAATTACTCTTGGGCTGCACATTATGATTTATAATTCAGGACACAATGTATGCATATAAAATTATACTCATGTTTTGAAAAGAAGAGCAAAACAAGTAGCACAGGTAGTCCTTGAGTTAAGAAGTTACAATGGAACCTCCCCTCAAGGCTACTTAAACCCGAGTTCCAAAGTTCTAACGGCTACTCCCTCTTGAGCTTATGTGACCACAGTTTATGTGTTCAACATGTGGCCTGCATTTGTGGCCATTTGCAATACCTCACAGTTATATGACTGAGATTTATAATGCTTTAGGTTAAAACTGCATATATATCCAGTTTCCAGTAAAAACTGGCCCATAGCAAACAATGGGTTCACTTAATAACAAATGTATATGCCATTAATGACTGCAGTGATCGTTTTGTGGTTGCCATGTTCACTTAATGACCACTGCAAAAAGGGACTGTAAAATTGGACCAGTCATGTGATGATGACCCATTTTACAACTGTCATGACTTATGACCATAATTGCAATAGGTTTGGAAGTTACAAAGCAGGGATGCTAGATTTGCCATGTTCACCTTGCAAAGTTTAGGAGTTATATTTGTCACTTATCAGAAATTCAGCCAATGGGACTTGGGGTCATCCAACTTCTTAAATGTCACTTCTGTTATATATAATAATGAAAAGTATGATAGCATAGTTCAGTTTAGAAATGATTCTTGAAAATTTTACAAAAATTATAAATTAAATTTTTCTACATTTTTTCTCTCCCCCCCTTGTTTTTCTTTACTTTATAAGGTGTTATTTCTGATGTAGACAATATCCAAACACAAAATACAGAGTTTTAAAATTGAGTACAAAGAAGAAAAATAAATCAAAGAAGAATATTCTTCTCATGTAACGAAACTACAAAAGAAAAAGTATAGCAGAGATACACATTTATTTGATTTGCACTCCTACCTAGATCTCTTAAAATCATCTAATTAACTCATGACAATCTCATGAAAGACTGACTGACTATGGAGCAAGGTTTGCTAAGCTGGCTATGACAACTTCCAGGGCCTAGCAATGAGAGACACTGAGCTGTACCTCTGAATATATTCGGAATAATGGAATCCAATTTCCAAACAAACCTATGATGAGCTTAGCTTGCCAAATTGCATGAAAAATCGATACAGGAATTTTTAAGTTTCAGTTTAAACAACAGGATTTAAAGATGCCTAACGTGGGATATAGATTGTTGAAAGTTGTAGCAGTAGTAGTCCTTTCAGTGAGGATAGATGTTTTGCCAAATTTAAGACAGATACAAGAGGCCTTCTGTGCAAAGGGGTGACAGAAAGGAATTATAACATCATTGCCTGAATATGGTGCAGTTGTTTGACATAAGCTAACTTGCACATAAGAAAAGGATAGTTCAGAAACTATGAGTTCACCTTTCAAAAATCAGACAAAAAAGAAAACATTATATGTGTTATGGACTAAGCCAACACATCAGTAACAACCCTAAATAGCTTTACTTTGCAGCAGGCTCATAATCCTGCACTTCTCATTGGCCCGCGAATAGCGAGTCCTGATTGGTCGTTTCTGGCCAGTCTGATTGGCTGTTAATGGGCCTCTCTGATTGGACGCTTGTGAGAGCGGTAAACTCAAATCATTGGTTGTTTTGACAGCAGCCAGCTCTATAAAAGAGCTGCTGCTGCCCAAGTATTTGCTCTGTTCTTATTTCACAATAAAGAGTTGAAGTCACCATTCGATGTCTCGTCTCCGTTCCTTGAACCCATGCTCAGGACTTAACACTGGCGACGAGGATGGGATGCGGAGACGATAGAGCTGACTAAGTACTCATCAAACAAGACAGAGCACGTGGCTGAAGAGCGCACACAACAAACGGCAAAATGACCAGCGGTGCCATACCACCCACTCCATTTGACCTAGCAACCGAAGACTGGGACTCGTATATAGATTGTTTCCAGATGTTCCTAGAGACCAACAATTTAAAAGATGCTACGCCTGGCAAGAAACAAGCGGTGTTCCTGACTCACTGCGGCCCCGCCATTTTCAAAATGGCTAAAGCACTTGCCAAACCGGCGGAAGTGAAGACCATGGATTGGGATAACCTCGCGCCGATCCTCCGGGCCCATTATGCACCCGCAGTACCTACACTGATACGAAGACACGAGTTTTACCAGAGGGACCAACGGAAGAATGAGAGCATTGGGGACTTCGTAGCTGACCTCCGGAACCTAGGAGGCCTTTGTGGTTTTGCAAACCTCGAGGAAGCCCTGAGAGACCGCATAGTTCTGGGATTAGATGACCCCACGGTACAGAGTAAACTCATGGCAAAAGGAGACATCAGTCTTGCAGATGTCATCACCGATGCTACTGCCACAGAAGCAACCAGGAAGTCAGCCGCTCGAATGCACCGAGCAAATGCACCGCATCGCCAACTCGCTAACGATAGCCCGCTCGCCGCTGAGAAGCATGCTATTACTGCCCACCACGAAGACCTCGAGTCATCCTCAGACAGTGAGGAAGAGGAGGTCAACCGGCTCCGCTCAGAACAAGAGCAAAGGAACCAGAGACTTCCGCGCCAATGTGCTGGTTGCGAGGCAAACCATCCGCGATCTGACTGCAAATTCCTCGACGCACTCTGCCGTACCTGCAGGAAAAGAGGCCACATCATGAAGGTCTGCAGAAGCAAGCGAGAGTCCAGTCCCAGCCGAAGGGAGAACAACCTCCGTTGGGAGACAGGCAAACCACCTGGGAATCGGGACCTCCTGAACCACCAATGGAACAACCACTACTACTACAGAAATCGAGCACCTGCCTCTTCAACGAGACGAGAAGAGGCGCACCAAACCATTATTATCGGCCATGCTTCATCGTTAGATGCAAGAAAGATCCGCGTAAGGGTTACTATTGAGAATCGACCGTGCGTGATGGAAGTCGATTCGGGGTCATCCCTATCGATGGTATCCTGGAAAACCCTCAAACAGCTGATCCCTGCCATCTGCCGCCAGGACCTCAGCACTCAACAAATCATCCTAAAAGACTACCAGGAAAACAGAATTCCAGTTGTCGGTTCCAGTCACGTCCAAGTATCCTTCAAGGACCGCACCGCGACGCTTCCTATGACTGTCATCGATCGTGACCGGCCCAGTTTGTTAGGGTTACAGTGGTTTGCTCCACTCGGGATTGAACTGGTGGCATACACGAAACCAGAAGCAATGACTGGGAAGAGGCCCTCATTCAGGAATTCCAGGATGTGTTCATAGGAACATTAGGCAAGTACAAGGGGACCCCTATATCGTTTAATCTCAGCCCCGATGTAGCTCCCATTCGGCTTAAGCCTCGTTGGGTGCCTTTTGCCCTCAAGCCGAAGATCGACGAGCATCTAGATAAACTGATAGCCCAGGGCGTGTTGGAACCGATTGACCATGCCCGCTGGAAAACTCCAATAGTAACGCCCATGAAGCCAGATGGCTCGTTAAGAATTTGTGGGGATTACCGGGCCACCCTAAATCATGCTCTTCAAAAGAGCGCTTATCCAGTACCAGTGGTCCAACACCTTCTTCACTCCCTGGGTGGCGGAAAAATATTTGCGAAATTGGACTTAGCTCAGGCGTACCAGCAACTACCTGTAGACGCGACAACTGCAGAAGCCCAGACAATAGTTACACATAGAGGCGCCTTCAAGTGCAATAGACTCCAATTCGGAGTAAGCATGGCGCCTGGCATTTTCCAAAGTTTGATGGAGAGACTATTACAAGGCATAAAAGGTGTCGTGCCTTATTTTGATGATGTCTTAATAGCTGCCCCCACTAAAGAGTTATTAGTACAATGACTCAGAAAGGTTCTTCAGAAATTTAAAGACACTGGCCTGAAAGTAAAAAGGGACAAGTGTCAACTTTGTACGGAGAGAGTGGAGTTCCTGGAATACCTTCTCGACAGACAGGGAATCCACCCCACCGAAAAAAAACTAACCGCAATCAAAAATGCCCCGAGACCTAAGAATAAGAGAGACCTCCAAGCCTTCCTGGGATTCATTAACTTTTATAACATCTTCTTGCCCCAGAAGGCGACCGTAGCCAAGCCCCTACATAGACTTCTCGACAAAAAGGCTTCCTAGGTCTGGGGACGGCGTGAAGAACGGGCATTCCAACAAGTAAAAGACCTCTTAACCTCTGATGCTCTATTGATACAATACAACGAGACTCTACCCTTAACGGTTACCTGTGGCGCCTCACCATTCGGAGTGGGAGCCATTTTAAGCCATGTCCTACCAAATGGGAATGAGGCACCTATTGCGTTCTTTTCGAGAACCTTGTCTAAGACTGAAAGGAACTATAGTCCACTTGATGAAGAGGCTCTTGCTATTGTATCCGCAATTGAACGTTTCCATGAATATGTGTATGGAAGACCCTTTGCCATAATTACAGATCACAAGCCGCTACTTGGTATTTTGGCGGGAAACAAACCAACTCCCCATATCTTATCACCAAGAATGACACGTTGGTCGGAATTTTTAGCCGCCTACGATTACCGATTGCAACACCGCCCAGGGAAAGCCATTCCCCATGCTGACGCTTTGAGCCGCTCTCCACTACCAGACGTCATAGAGGACCCAGCTCCAACCTTAGCCGTATTGCAAATCGAAACCCTTAAATCGCCGCCGCTGACCGCTCAAGACATTGCCTCAGAAACAAAAAAGGACCCTGTTTTGGCATGAGTCCTCAGCTGGGTGGAACGGGGTTGGCCGGTCAGCACACCCAATGACACTTTCCAGCCATTCAGAAATCGACAGACAGAACTATTCTCCCAAAAGGGCTGCATCTTGTGGGGAGATAGAGTTGTAATCCAGGAGAAATTACAACATAAGGTATTAAAAATGTTGCACGATGGACATCCAAGCATCGTGCGGATGAAAGCATTGGCCAGGAGTTACGCATGGTGGCCTGGGTTCCCCAACCAGGGTTAAGGAGACAAGCTAAACAGAATGTGCAGCATTAGTCAGATAGGCACACAGATAAATGAGTGATATAAGTTTGTATGTTTATTAACATACAGTAAAAATAACAGATACGCTTGTGCTATCAAAAATATAGTTTTTTCCATTTATAGCATAGTCAAAATAACAGTCCATTAGTCATGTATCATTTAGTCAGTCCATTCAAGGATATTCAGTTAACAAAATCCGTGTAGAATATCCTATGTCAGTTCACTTACAAATCAGTCCTTTGTTTATCTCTCCCGTTCGAGTAATGCAGTCTTGAGTCCATGCAGTAATTAGGGATCATCAAAGCCAGAGAGAGAGCAAGCTGTCATCTTGCTTCTTTCACAACCACTCCCTTAATTACATTCCCAAATTTAAAGTTGCAGACACTTTAACTTATAAACTATGATTACATATTTATTATTTTACCGAAACCAGTTAGGGTAAACAATGTTATCCCTAACAGAGACCTGGGTAGCAAAGTGCAGCAAATGCCAGGAGACTCGCTGTACTCCTCCAAAAACTCCCCCAACTCAGTGGGAAATGCCTCGAGGTCCTTGGTCCCATATCCACATCTATTTTGCGGGACCCACAAGAGGACACACTTTCCTCCTAACAGTGGATGCCTATTCTAACTGGCTCGAGGTCCACAAGATAAAAAGCACCACCATAGAGGTGGTCACTAAAAAACTGAATAAGCTATTCACTACCCACGGATTGCTGGATGTCCTGATCTCCGATAATGGCCCCCAATTCACTGCCCTGGCATTCGAACAGTACCTAGCAGACCGGGGCATCCGCCATGCCTTAACATCGCCAGCTCTCCCTGCAGCCAATGGTAGGGCTGAGCAAATGGTTCAATTTGTAAAAAAGACTTTACACAAAATGGGCCACGGCGACATTGACAACAAAATAACCCGAATGCTTCTCCTCCAACACATAACCCCAAGCAGCACCACGAACAGAACCTCAGCTGAACTCCTGATGGGCCGGAAACTTCGCTCGCATCTCGATCGCCTCCACCCAAATTACACGCCTGAACAACCCCCAGGATCCAGCAGCAAGTGTCGGGCATTCCAGGAAGGTGACCCCGTGTTTGCGAAAAACTTCTCGGGCGACCCATTGTGGGTCCCCGCTACCATAACGCAACTTATGGGACCCCGATCCTATCGCCTACAAACTGCAGATGGTAAGATGTGGAAGCGCCACATAGATCAACTCCGTTCCAGACTAGCACCTAGTCCTATCTCAGCCCCTGAAACTCTAACTGGGGGGGGGGAAGGAACATCAAGGAGGCCGAAAAAGAAATAACAGATGACTTAACAATCGAAACCAAGCAGTCTACACAACCAATCAGGGGATACTCACCGCCAGAAGGAGAACCGAGCCGGGGAGTGGCCTCGCCGCATGACAGCACTACGTTGGGAACAGATCCAGGGAACCCAGAAGAAAGCACTGGCAGAAGCAGAGAGAACAGCCCAGAGCCATTCGACGGAACAGTGGGACCATTTTCACCATCCAGCTCAGCTAGCAGCCCACCGGAACCAGAGCCAGGACAGAAACCGGTGGAACAGCGTAGGTCAAGCAGACAGGTGAAGCGATCTGCCTATTTACGAGAATACGTCACCCCACCCCTCAGACGGAACCTAGGGGGGAGGGGTGTTATGGACTAAGCCAACGCATCAGTAACAACCCTAAATAGCTTTACTTTGCAGCAGGCTCATAATCCTGCACTTCTCATTGGCCTGCAAATAGCGAGTCCTGATTGGTCGTTTCTGGCCAGTCTGATTGGCTGTTAATGGGCCTCTCTGATTGGACGCTTGTGAGAGCGGTAAACTCAAATCATTAGTTGTTTTGACAGCAGCCAGCTCTATAAAAGAGCTGCTGCTGCCCAAGTATTTGCTCTGTTCTTATTTCACAATAAAGAGTTGAAGTCACTGTTCGATGTCTCGTCTCCGTTCCTTGCGCCCATGCTCAGTACTTAACAATATGCATCTTCAAACTATTATAATAGTATGAAGAAAAACTGCCCTTAAAAACAGGAGAGAGAAAGGAAAGAGTTGTTCAGCCCTAGGAAAACTCAAAGTGAGAAGAAGAGGTTCAGAATATCCTGCCTTAAAACCTATTGCATTAAAAACAAAAGCAAGGAAGGTTTGGGAAGGTTTCAAGATTTTTTTAAGTCCTTGGTGGCCTCTGAGCTTGGCTATTTTCTTTGCAGACATTTCAGTAGGTGACATCACCAGTGCTAGTGATGCTACTATTGATGATATCACCTAGTTTGTGCAATCAAACTTCTTCAAGAAAATAACCAAGCTCAGAAAGCACCAATGATCCCTCATTTCAATCCTGAGCTACAAATATTTTCTTCTTTCAAGATTCTGTTATTTTACCCTAGTGCAGTCAAGAGCATTGCTTGAATTCCTTTTGCGTCCATGTCCGGTGATTAACCCACAATTTCAGTTAATAGCTCTTCCTATTTGCTTTCTGAAGCACTAAACCACTTGCTTGGCAAGTGTAAGACACAAACCAACCCTTTTCCAGTCTGATATTAAGTGGTAACCACTTTACTTCCAGCATCTTACAGAAAGAAACAAATATTCTATCAATTCCTGACGACAGTGCCTCCTGAAAAATCAAAGACCTAAAAAGAGGAGGTGAAGTTATGTTTTCATTCAATGTCACAGCACTTTTTATATACATATATCCAGAATAAGGATACTGCTTATAAGCATTATTTGCTTCGAGCTCAAAGCATTGCTAGAGACCCACACATCCACTTCACGGTTCGTTTCTGTTGCTCTTCTCTGGGAGGAGGGTTTCGAAGTATTTCTCGCAAGACTACTATATTCTGTAATAACTTTGTTCCCTATGCCATTCATCTGGTAAATTTGCAAGATTTGTTTCTTTCGTCATGTACATGTATATATCCGAATTAGATTGTGTTGTTTCTCCATGTCATAAAATATATGTTGGTATATGCATAATTTTGTATTTATGTACTTATTTATTTTTATTTTGTCATGTTTATGTAGTGTGTATTAGAGGTGGAGACCCTTTGAGTGCTGTATGCAACAAAATTTCATTTTAATCTATGTTGGTTAGTGTACATTCAAGGTGACAATAAAATTATTCTAAGTCTAAGAACTACTGAAAGAATCTATGGCAGCACTACTAAACTATGCATCTAACCTAGCCAAAAAATAAGGTCAAAAATGTCCTCCCTTATTATCTACTTTGTTTGATGTACAAATATAACAAGTCAGAGGAATACCCAAGGGATCACTACTCTCAGTTCTCATTGCAGAGACTATAATGCCACTTCTAGAAACTATTCAACTGAAAGTATGGTTCTGGATGTAGACAATGCCTTAATCAAATTACAAAGGTAATAATTAGAGAAGACCAATGAAACTATCAACAAAGAAAGAAGCAACCTTCAAAGAAAGAAAATGTACTGGTGAAGAAGAGAACAACAACACATTATCCTTCCTGGATAACCTCATCAGCAGAAGAAAAAATGGCAAATTAGAAATAGAAGTCTATTGAAAAACAACATACATTAACCGAGTGCTCCTTTACCAACCTCACACAAGAGACGTTGTGTAAGAACATTATTCACATGAGTATAAACACACTGCAGCAACCCAGAAAACGGAAACCTAGTGGAAAGTCCTTTTTGAGGTCCTTGTTTCAACCAGTATATAGCTATGAGCTATAGTCTTATCTGATTATTGCCTATGGCAACATCTCTTTGCTCTATCTCTCAAAGTCTTTCCTATATACTGTGATGTTATATTTCCCTTCAGATTTATCTCCTCTGCCTGTTTACCCATATGGTATCCCCATGTCCAGCCATGGATTGCCCAATTAGCTGCTCTTCTGCTAAATGCTGCTGCGAGACCCCTGGGTGGGTTAGACTCCTCCTGATGACATCATCAAGCTGGGTCTGTCTTGTATAAAAAGGACTGCCTGTGGAAGTTTCCCCCCAGCTTTGACTCAGCTTCTTTCGATGACCATAAGCTGGTGTCTCTGAAAGTAGTTTAGTTAGCAAAAGTGAAAGCTATCTTCATCATTGCCATCCATTCTCCTGCAATGAGGATTCAACATTTTCTTCAACCGAGGGAGACTGTAAATAGGGAGTAACCCTTGATCCTCCCCCACAGTCTTTCCTCAGCGATTTTGGCCTCCACGATCATAAAGATCCTATTGGGCGATAACAGCGCCTCTCAGCTGATTGTAAATTTTCACTTTATTGCTGATTTCGCCATTCAGGGTTGTTTACAGCCTAAGGAGTGATTTAACCACTGCGTAGCCTGTAGCTCTTGCAAGCGGCCAATTTGAAGGCTTCTTCTTCAACCGCACATGGTGAGTGGCCATTTTGAAAGCTTCTTCTTCTAAAAAAAGTAGCGAGCGGCCATTTTAGGTGGCATCATCCCCCAAAGGCCAGCTTCTACTATTCATAAGCTCCTATTCAGGCTACTGCATAGACAACACATAGTGAGGATTGCTTCTAGCACCTTTGTGTCTGTTTATGCATATTATGAATCAAGACAGGGCCAGGCCTGATCTCTCAAGGCCTCCAAGCTGGTACAAGAAAGAGAAGGAGACAATGCTCCCAATCTGTTCAAATGGAGGTGGCCGCCAAGATTAGGGACAAAGCTTTGGGCCCTAAGAAAACATCCCAGGCCGAATTAAAGGCAGAGAAACGAAAGCATGCAGCCTTAGAAAGGCAGTTCAACAAAACTATTGAGCAAATGAGGGGTCAACTACAACAGGCTTCCCAAGCAGCCAATCCTCTAGTTATTAAGCAGATCAGGTCCCAATTTTTAAACAGGCCTCTTGGGACCTCTCTTCAGCTTGGCCCTCCATGGCCCAAGGTGTTCTTGACGTAAACTCAAGGCTTCCTTCACCCCTGCTGCAGGCCTTCACCCCTCAGATCCATCATTCGGTGGCAGACCCAACTACATTCAAGATGTAGTCTCCATTGGCATCAGACAGGGCCTAGCAGAGGGGCTGCTATGAATTTTTTGACCCTCAAACAGGGCCCAGCCCCCCTTTGCTGGCCTACTACAAGCCAGAGCCCCTAGAGGGACTACTTCACCCACAGGAGCCCAAGGCCCCTTCTGCTCAATCAGAATGGGGGGCACTAGAGTAGGGAGACTATACAGAACCATCGGAATGTAGCCACTCTCCTGCTTCTGAATAGGAGAGGGAGAAATCTGGGACCCCAAACTCTCTGAGGAAGAGGAAGATCTGCTACCCAATCAACCCCCATCAGCCACAAACCGGCTTTATTCAAGCCTCTCCTCCACAAGCCACTGGTTACTGCCCAGTGTCCCCACCCGAATCTCAGGTGGTACAGTAGGGGTCCAGGGATTCCCTCTTTTCCAAAAACATATTCCACTTGAAGATCCTTCCATCACCCAGTTTTTCTGGATCTGATCAGAACTAATTTGCCTCTCCTGCTGCAGTTCCCTACGCTCCAGTCGTGGCTTCCCTCACCTTGGGCACTCCAACTGAGCCCGAGGATGTACTTTAGGCAGGGGACAAACATGCTGAGCAGACATTAAAATGTAACCACCAGGCCTCTGCTTTGGCTCTCCAGGCCTCGACTGCTGCATCGTTTTTGACAGGTCCTCTATCCGCTGGCTGTACCAGCTACAAGACCGCATATCTCCATCAGACTTGAGATCATATCAAGATCTCAATAAAATTATAGCAGCAGCGGAATTCACGGGATGCCACCCTAACTTCCGCCAGTTCTCCTCCAGGGCCTTGGCTTCATCTGTGGCAGGGAGGACACTGCTATGGTTACGAATTTGGCAGCAAAGCCTCGGTGCAAGTGGAAGCTGGCTTCGGGTCCCAGCACCAGTGAGAAGCTGTTTGATGATGCTCTTGATCCATTCATTGTCAAAACGAGGGTCAAAGGAAAAGTTCCTTCCTCGCCAGACTGGAGGGCAGACTTCCATCCTGCCCCTTACCTGCCACCTCCATTTAGGCCCAAAATTACTTCTCGCTTCTCCAGGTCACAGAGAGCATATTCCCAGCGCCAAGAGCAACGCCCTGACATACTGGGCAGACAACAACAAACTGCGGGTAAACGGCCCTGTCATGGGGGAAGGGGTCGCTCATTCCGTCGCTCTAAATAATCCCTCATTCTTTCCATCAGATGTCATTTGGCCTTCTTCTCATCCAAATGGGAGGAGTCAACAATGGACGCCTGGCTACTCAATACAGTAAGGTCAGGATTACAACTAGAATTTTTATCATCACCCCTAGGAAATTTCCTGCTTTGCCCCATCTCACAGGACAATTCAAAAAAGGGCCCCTATGGAATTGGCCATTCAACACCTAGTTGACATAACGACCCTGAACTCCAACGGGGACGGGTTTTTTATTCTCAGCTTTTTGTTGTTCCCAAGGCCTGGTGCAGGGTGGCAAGCTATTCTCAACCTAACATTTCTGAATGTGTTTATCCCATTCAGGTACCTTAAAATGCAGATCTGCATTCTATTTTAGAGAGTGTTCGGGAGGGCTATCTCCTCCCTCCATTGAACTTATGACCCATCAGCAGCTCCTCGGGTTCTGTTATAATGGGGGACACTACCAATACAGGACCTTGCCCTTGGCCTTACTTTAGCCCCCAGATCATTTACTAAGCTGGTGGGAGCCTTGCCAGCCCTTATTAGGGCAATCCCAGTAAGAGTCCATTGTTACCTAGATGATATACTGGTCCAGTCATCTTCCTCATCTAGGGCAGCAGAAGATTTGAATATCACCATTCAAGTTCTCCAAGAGCGTAGCTTCTCTATCAAAGAGGCCAAAAAAGCCACTTTACTTCCACTGATTCCTTACTCCATCTGGGAGCTGTATTAGATACTTTTTCCTGCAAGGTGTCCTTATCCCAGGAACATCAGGAGAGTATCAGTTAATTGGCCATATAAAATCTAACCGTAGAGTGCCCCTGGCTTTGCTTTCCAAGCTCCTGGGGAAAGTGATATCATGCATTAATATAGTGCCATGGGTTAGATTCCATGCCAGGTCACTCCAATGGTTTCTTCTTCCTTATCAGAAGACAGGTAGGAGTTGTTCCTCTTTCAGGTCAGATTAACTCCGTTGGTCCTTAAATCTTTTTGATGGGGGTCATCTGAGGCATTTTCCATGGGACTCTTGTTCAAAGAACCAGACAGGTTAGTGCTGACCACAGATGCTAGTCTGTATGGCTGGGGAGCCCACCTTCAATCCAGGGTAGTCCAGGGACCATGGTCCCAGGAAAATTTGGCACATAATATTAATTGGCTAGAGCTTCGAGTGGTCCACTTGGCCCTGACACAATTAGAGTATGCTATCAGATAGGGACATCCTGATCTTGCTTGACAAGGTGTCAACCAAGGCACATTTTAACTGCCAAGGCGGAACACATTCAGGACCCCTGATGTTAGAGGCAGATCAACTCTGCTTATGTGCAGAGATACACCAGGCATCGCTCAGAGCTGAGCTCATTACAGGTGGGGCCAATGTTGAGACTGACTGGCTTAGCAGAGCCACCGCTGACCAGGCAAAGTGGCATTTGCACCCCAATTTATTTCAGGAGCTGTTGGAGCGCTTCGGATTGCCAGCAGTGGATCTCATCACTTCCCAGGACAACATGCAACTCCCGAGGTTCTACTCCAGGTGTGCGCTTCTGGGGTGGAGGGAATGAATGCTTTATGCAGCCCTTGGCCATGGGAACTCCTGTATGCCCTTCCTCCTCTGCCCCTGATTCTGGGGATCTTCTAGACTCTGTGGGCAGAAAAGCAGAACTTATACTTGTAGCCCTCACTGGCCCGGGAGGCCTTGGTTCGCAGACTTAGTAAACCATTCCATCTCCAGTCCTGGGAGGATTCTGGTAGACAGAGTGTTGCTCAGACAGGAGCCAATATTGCTTCCAGAGCCCCAGTGGCTTCATTTGGCCATCTGGAGATTGAGCAGGGATCCCTGATCCGGAACTATCTTTCCTCCAGAGTAATAAGAACTATCCAAGCCTCCAAGGGACCTTCCACCAACTGCATCTACGATGCAACCTAGAAGGCTTTCAGCGATTGGTGTTGTAAGTATGACATTGCCCCTTCTGGGGCCTTACTTGCCAGATGCTGGACTTCCTCCAAGAGAGTCTAGACAAGGGATTTTCACCCAACACTCTGCGGAGGCAAGTTGCAGCCTTGCCCTCTGTTCTATCCTTGGGGGGAATGGAATCTTTGTCTAGACATCCCACGGTCCACAGGTTTCTGAAGGGTGCTACAAACCTGAGGCCTCCAGTGGTCATCGAGATCCCACATGGGACTTCTTTAAAGTACTGCAGTCGCTGACTAAGGCCCCATTTGAACCACTGAGGTCAATTCCCTTGCAGTTTTTTGTCTTGTAAGGTGGCATTTCTGGTAGCAATCACCCCTTCTAGAAGGATTTTGGTCCTGGCAGCCTTGTCTGTCAGGAAAGACATCTAGACCCTACCTTTTGTACCTAAGATTAATACTGGGTTCCTCAGATCCCAACACATAGTGTTACCTGATTTTTGTCCCCTTCCATTCCACGACTTAGAGCGCAAGTGGTACTCCCTAGATGTTAACAGGTCACTTTGAATTTACATCAGACATCCCTCTACATTTAGCAAAACTGAGGCCATGTTTGTGTCCTTTCCCCTTCCCACTGGGGGCAACAAAGCATCTCTTCCCACCTTGAGTAGGTGGATCACGGCATGCATCACACAGGCCTTCTAACCAGAGCCCTTCAAGTACCCCAGGGCCTAACAGTACATTCTGCTAGGAGTGCCTTGACTTCAGCTGCCTGGGCCACCCAAACACCCCTAGTGGAGATTTGCAGAGCGGCTGCATGGATCTCCCTGTCTCTGTTCATCGGACATTACCGTCTGGACTCCTATGCCTTGAGGAGTGTGGCTTTTGGCAGACGGTTGCTTCAGTAAGTGGTTCCAACTTTGGAGAGACTTGCCAGACGAGGACCCTCTCGTGGACATGCAGGCTTTGATATGTCCTATCCTGGGCTCTCGCAGCAGCATTTAGGAGAATGGCTGTTGGTAAATTTACCTGAGAATGCTCTTTCTATAGATGCTGCTAGAGAGCCCAGCCCCTCCCTTATTTGGTCTGGACCATGGTAAGATGTGTTAATGTTTATGTTAAAGATTCTGTTTGGCTTTCAGAGACACGTCCTACAGTCTGTCAAGTACCTTCACCAAAGCTGGGGGGAAACTCCCACAGGCAGTCCTGTTTATACAAGAAAGACCCAGCTTGATGATGTCATCAGGAGGAGTCTAAACCATCCTGGGCTCTCTAGCAGCATCTATAGAAAGGTAAATTTACCAATGCCCATTTCCTTCAGCAAACTCAGCACAGAAGTAACTTTTGTTGCGATCAGTGGAAAATTCTACCAGCCTGCCTGAGATAAACATTTCACACTGAGTGGTGAATGTCCTGAATTGGTCCCTCTAAAGTTTCCCAGCAAGCTCTCAGGGGAATGCAGGGGCATTGGCTAAGTCACAATCTGTTGTGCAGTTGAGTCAAATTCTGCCCCAGCTGTTACATTAGTTGTTGTATGGCTGTCTGCAAATTGGTCATCCGTGCATCCACTTGCTGCTGGGTTTGCAACAACACTGCTGCCCAGATTCTCAGCAGATAGCAGAATTCCCTGAGGACTGGAGGCCATTTCTGAAATGTCTCCTGTCTATATTGCTAAGTAAACAGGACAAGAAATATGGCCAGATGAACTAATTTTACTTTGTTTAAAGCAACACTAACAAAAGAAATCTTGCAAGCCTAAAAATAAAATTCTCCCACAGACGCCCAAAAACTTAGGGAGCATCCTTTTAGAGCCTCTTGCTTCTGCCAGCTATGCTATCTCTTATCTGACTATTCCTAGGCAGCATATCTTCACTTTCTCCACCAAGATCTTTTCCACATTCCATTACAATGATATATAATCTCTTCTGAAAGAGTATGAACAAAAAAGATAATCAGCATGCCATGGAAAACGTATATGACAATGACTACTGATGGTATAGCTTACTGTACATTTGTAATACCTAGACTTTAATCCTGACAAGTTTACTCATCCTACATCCTTAGCTAAGTGAATGTGGAAATGAGTAAATGGTGTTGTTTTTAACCTTCCAACCCTCGATGAGAGGCTGTATATTTTATCATACCTAGACTGAGCCATGGTGGCACAGTGGTTGAAATGCAGTACTGCAGTCTACTTCTGCTGACTGCTGGCTGCCAGCTGTTCGAATCTCACCAGCTCAAGGTTGACTCAGCCTTCTTCCATCCTTCCAAGGTCAGTAAAATGAGAACTCAGATTGTTGGGGGCAATATGCAGACACTGTAAACCACTTAAGAGAGGATTGTAAAGCACTGTGAAGTGGTATGTAAGACTAAATGCTAGTACTAGTGCTAATAATGTGCTTCAGACTTGAAAGAGTGGGCTAATTATATTTAAAATGAGTCTTTAATTTTATACAGGACAAAAATACTGCTATAGAGTGAATAAAGAACTTAACACCAGAAATTATTTCTGTTTAGAAAATATTGTTTGGATAGTTGCTCTAGGGCTACATTTTTTTGTGTTATCCCATTGTCAATTTATTTACCATGTGTGGTTTTTCACTTGTTAAGGTAAAATGGAATTCTTTATTAAAATAAGGAACTCCTTTTAATTAAAAGAAAAATAATCAGCATATTACTGACATATTAACATTAATGACTGAAGAAGGAACATGTGGCTGCAGTGCAAATGATGTAAATCATATTGAGTAACATTCATCTAAGTGGAAGTGACAGATGATTATAACTGCCATTAAAACCTTTATCACTTCCCTGCCGTGTAATACAATTAAATGGGAAGAAACAACTAATGTATATCACTCTAGTGGGAGAATGGAAAAAATATTGGATTTTCTTTCTTAATCTATTTATATCTTGCAGAGGGGGTATTAATTGGATTAAAACTAGAGATGTTACCCCATTCAGTATGCTAAATACTGTTTGTCACTCATTGTGTTCTACAACAGTAATTGCTGTAGAAGCCAAGCACATTACTATCATATTGCATTAGCTGGAAATAATATCTCTTTATGCAATTTTATTTTCTCATAAATAGCAAGGCAAAAGAAGAAAGCCTAACTAAAAGTTCTTATAAATGAACATGGTTTTTCACAAATTAGTATTGCAGACATATTGTTTCAATGTTCTTTTAATAGCAAGTAGTATAATTACTTTTTAACCAACATGCATTCAATTTTGCCATGCTTTTACCCATATGTAAAGCCATATTCAATTTTTGCTTCTCTGATAAACTGTACATTTTGGAAAGCAGTTACTAAACAACAGTGTGATATAGAAGTAATTTTTATAAAAATTGCACTGTTGGTCTACATCTATACACCAACTGCAAGCCCGATGAAAATCTAAGGATTTTGGAGAAAATGAAAATTGAATCCAATGGCTTTTCTGGGCATTAACTTTCAAGCACCTAAGTGATGGCCTTAAAAACCTTTTCAATAGTATTAAGTTTGCTGTTTGCTCACCTGGTTTGAAGTTTCCTTGATTTAATCACTTCAGCTTCCAAATGTCAAAAATTAGATGGTTTTAATATTCCCTTTTAACAAGAAAAGTAGACCTTTGAAGACATAGAAAAATGGCTTCCTGTCATGCTTAGTATCTACATGGGTAACATTTTCCCACGAGAAAACAATTACAGAATTGAAGCTTGAAAGATTTTCTCAGATGGTATATATCTACGTATTCTTACCACAGATGGACTATATTGGTTAATGTTTGATGACCGCTATTTTCCATTTTTATAGTGTTGTACTTTGTAGTGCACCATGTAGGATTTGCATTTTAGAAACTGCCTGAGATTAAATCAGGCTGTCCACCTAGTTCAATAATGTAGTTTTGACTAGCAATCGCTCTCCAGAATCTTAGCATAATTCTTTCCCTTATCAGTTTATAAATAGTTAGCAAAAGATTACAGATATAAATTTTCTATATGTAATGCTTATATTTACAACTATAGTCCTTCCAAGTAAAAATAACATATTGTATCAAGGAAGCACATGGGTAAACTTATCCATCTATATTTACAAATACAAAACTCTGGTTCTTAATAACCAATTTACTTTGCAATGTTAATTATAGTTTTAATAATGTCATAATAAATGTAAAGACCATCATGATTCAAGTTGGCTTCACTGAATTATGCAACAGCAAGTCTATCATTTTTAGATTTTCTGAGTGCTTTTAGTCTGTTTCAGGGTCCTTAGATAGCCTGATATATTACCACCCTAAATGTACTTTAAAAATGGGTGTTTCTTATCATCATTTGACTAGTGACATATGTTGTATCCTTTCTGACAAGAAAAGCTGCAGCAGCTTGAATGATGAACAATTCAACCTGCCTTTTTTTAATCAGTGTGACCTGGAGTAATGCAGTTAGTGGCACTTTGCAAGGGACTCAGGTACAAACGAAATAGATTACCCTTCCCAATAAAACAAGGCAACTCAAAACAACAGCTGAAATGAACAAGAACAATTCCACATCACCGGGCCGCAGTCATTTCCCACACGTGACATTAGTTTTCTTAGAATGAACCTATCACCCACCTGCAGAATGAGAGATAAAAATGATTGACCTCATATTTTGCTTATAGTTTGCCAAGTGATAGAGTTTGCCCACTAAGGGAGAGAAGAGCATGCACTGAGTATCTGCAAGACCTTGAGTATCTGTTTAGAAATTGTTTTCTTACACCGTATTATATTTTATTAAAGTCAGCCTCAAAATAGCTAGATATGAAAGCCAGGTACAGTGTTACAGCATGATTACTACATGTTACATGAAGATAGGGCACCACGTTTTCAATTTGAGCATTGCCACTAATTTACAAATGACATGTTCTCTGCACTTCTTTTACATTAAGAATGGATTTCCAGAGAAAAAAATTGCACACTACAGGAACTCTAGGAATATAAATCCTACCATTCCCCACTATCCTGTTAAAGCTGAAGAAACTTCTTGGATGAGAAGCAAAATGTCTTGAAAAGTAAAAACAAGAAAGTCCAGTTGCCTCCTGAAAAAGCACCTTTGGGACAATCATGATCTGGATGACTGAGAATCTCTATAGACTTTGAACTATACAATTTGGGACAAATACCCTTTGAATGTTGTGGGAATAGGAATGGATTTCCAGAGTGTTGTGAATCAATAAAAGTACTTGAATAAAAATTATTAAGAGCTTGAAGCAAAGTGCAGGGTTTTGGCCCTGAACTTCTGATTGGCCGATAATAGCGACATCGGATTGGTCCGTTCAGGAGAATCTGATTGGCTATTAACGAGCCTCTCCCATGGTTAATGGAGCTAGCACTCCCCATGTTTCATTGGTTAAATAGTTAAGAGTTTGCCTATATAAAGGGGGCCATTGCGGCCATTGAGCAGAGCTGTTACAAATGTAAATAAAGGGTTTGAAGTTCACTGTTCACCGGCTCGTCTCCATCCTTAGCACCCATGCACAGAACTTAACACTGGCGATGAAGGTGGAATGTGGAGACGTCAGAGCTTACTGAATGATGAAGAACTATAACAGAGCACGTGGCTGAAACGCACCAATGGCAGAACTATGTCCGGCGGCGTCATACCACCCAATCCATTCCACCCGGCACAAGAAGACTGGGACTCATATATGGATCGCTTCCAGATGTTTCTGGAGACCAACAATTTGAAGGATGCCACTACTGGAAAGAAACGAGCGGTATTCCTAACTCATTGCGGGCCGACAGTATTCAAGATGGCCAAGGCACTAGCGAAACCAGCAGAAGTAAAGTCTATGGACTGGGATGTCCTCGAACCCCTGCTGAGGGCTCACTATGCACCGACTGTGCCAACGCTCATTAGACGGCATGAATTTTACCAGAGAAGTCAGCGGAAGGGTAAAAGTGTTGCTGATTTCATAGTGGATCTCCAGAATCTGGGAGGCCTATGCGAGTTTGCCGACCTAGAAGAAGCCCTAAGAGACCGAATAGTTCTGGGATTAGATGCACCAAGCACTCAGAGTAAACTAATGGCAAAAGGTGACATTAGCCTTAAAGATGCCATCGCTGAAGCTACTGCAGCAGAAGCAACCAGGAAGTCGACTGCCCAAATGCGCTGCACCCACGCCCCGTTTCTCCAACTCACCCACGAAATTTCACCTCAGTCAGAAGGTCAGCTGGAAACAGCCCACCACAAGGACCTCGAATCGTCATCAGAAAGCAATGAAGAAGAGGTCCACTGACTTCAGTCCGAATGAGACCAACGCCAGAGATCGCAGTACCAATGCGCCGGGTGTGGAGCAAGCCACCCCCAGTCAGAATGCAAATTCCTCGACACGCTCTGCCATGTGTGTGGGAAAAGAGGCCATATCGGACAGGTCTGCAGAAGCAAGCTAGGACCCAGCCAGCCCTCGAGGGGGGCTAACTATCACCAACCAACGGAAAGTCATCCCGTAAAGCGAGAACCCGTGAACCACCAATGGAACAACCACTTCTACAGAAACAAAACCCTAAACCACCCAATGAAGCGGGAAGAGCTCACCAAATGATCACGATCGGTCACACCTCATCTCTTGACACCAAAAAGATCCGAGTGAAAGTGGCCATCGAAAACCAGCCCTGCCTGATGGAAGTCGATTCAGGATTGTCCTTCTCGATGGTTTCCTGGAAGACCCTCAAGCAGCTCATCCCTACTGTCCGGCGGCAAGACCTCATATTCCAAAGACTCATACTCAAAGACTATCAAGGAAATCGAATCCCGGTCGTTGGATCCAGCCGAGTCTGGGTATCTTTAAGAACCGGAAGCATTCCTACCCCTGACTGTAATTGACAGGGATCGGCCTAGTTTGTTAGGCCTCCAATGGTTCGCTCCACTTGGAATTGAAGTAGCCGGCATTCACCGAACCTGCAGCAGCGACTGGGAAGAAGATCTTGTCCACGAATTCCAGGACGTCTTTGCAGAAAAACTAGGCGAGTACAAGGGGACCCCAATATCATTTAACCTCAATCCCGAAATAGCTCCCATCCGCCTTAAGCCTCGTCGAGTTCCATTTGCCCTTAAACCAAAGATTGATGAGCAGCTTGATAAATTAATAGCCCAGGGTGTGTTAGAACCAACCGATCACTCTCCCTGGGAAACCCCAATCGTAACACCCATCAAGCCGGATGGATCGATAAGAATTTGTGGGGACTACCGAGCCACCCTGAACCACATCCTTCAACAAAACGCTTACCCGGTACCAGTAGTGTAACACATTCTCCATTCCCTGGGGAGCGGAAAATCTTCGCTAAACTAGACTTAGCCCAGGCATACCAACACTGCCTGTTGACAAAAAAACAGCAGAGGCCCAAACGATCGTTACATACCGAGGTGCGTTTAAATGTAACCGACTCCAGTTTGGAGTTAGCATTGCCCCGGGAATCTTTCAAAGTTTGATGGAAAGACTATTACAAGGGATAAAAGGTGTTGTCCCATTTTTGATGATGTGTTAATCGCTGCCCCGACTTGGAAAATACTAAAGGATCGCCTGAGGTTGATTCTCCAGAGATTTAAAGACTCAGGTCTCAAAGTTAAAAAAAACAAGTGTCAATTATGAACGGATCGTGTAGAATTTTTAGGATATTTAATTGATAGTCAAGGCATTCACCACACCGATAGCAAACTTAGGGCAATCAAAAACGTCCCAAAACTCTGAAATAAGGCAGACCTCCAGGCTTTTCTAGGCCTTATCAATTTTTATAACATTTTCCTGCCTCACAAAGCAACCGTAGCCGAACCCCTACATCGTTTGTTGGACAAAAAAGCAACCTGGGTATGGGGACACAGAGAGGAGCAGGCATTTCGACATGTGAAAAAATTATTGACTTCTGATGCTGTTTTAATGCAGTATAACGAGACTTTGCCTTTAACAATCATGTGTGATGCATCACCATTTGGAGTAGGCGCCATTTTGAGCCACGTTTTGCCAAACGGTAGTGAAGCCCCTGTTGCCTATTTCTAAAAGATGTTATCAAAAGCAGAACACAATTACAGTCAAATTGATAAAGAGGCCCTTACTATTGTGTCTGCTGTTGAGAGATTTCATGAATATGTGTATGGCCGAGCCTTTACTATAGTGACTGACCACAAACCTTTGCTGGGAATAATAGCGGGATATAGTCCAACACCTTATATATTATCTCCCAGAATGACTCACTGGTCAGAATTTTTGGCAGCATATAATTACAAGTTGCAACATCGCCCAGGGAAGACCATTCCCCACGCCGACGCATTAAGCCGCGCACCACTTCTGGAGACCATTGATGACCCCTCTCCGACAGTTACAACACTGCAGATCGAGACACTTCGAACACCGCCATTAACAGCCCGAGATATCGCGATGGAAATGAAACGCAACCCCATTTTAGCACGAGTCCTCAGTTGGGTCGAGCGCGGATGGCCATTGGACCAGATACCTGATGACTACGTCCCATTCAAGAATCGACAAACGGAACTATTTTCCCAGAAGGGCTGCATTATCTGGGGTAATAGAGTTGTTGTCCCAGAGCAGTTACCACCAGCGATACTAAGGACCTTGCACGATGGCCACCCCAGCATCGTGCGCATGAAATCCCTCGCATGAAGCTACGCGTGGTGGCCGGGTATCGACAAGCAGATTGAGACATGGGTAAAAGCTTGTCACAAATGCCAGGAAGTAAGCAACGCCCCTCCGAAAGCAACCCCGACTGAATGGGAAACACCGAGGGGACCATGGTCCCGTATTCATCTGGACTTTGCGGGACCTACCAAGAGACACACATTTTTATTAACGGTGGATACCTACTCGAACTGGCTTGAAATCCATGAGATGAGGAATACAACAACCGAATCAGTCATCAGGAAACCAGACAGACTCTTTGCAACACACGGATTACCAGACTTTCTAGTATCCGACAACGGGCCCCAATTTACCGCGCTGTCCTTTGAACAGTACCTGGCGGACTGCAGTATTCGCCATGCGCTGACTTCGCCGGCGCATCCTGCGGCCAACGGAAGGGCCGAGCGCATGGTACAATTCGTCAAGAAAACCTTGCATAAAATGGACTATGGCGATATAGAAGACAAGATTAACCGGATACTCCTTTTGCAGCATATCACTCCGCACAGCGTCACCAATAAAACTCCCGCCGAGTTATTAATGGGGCAGAAGCTCCGCTCCCACCTCGACCGTCTGCATCCATCATATGAACCTGAAAAACCACACGGTTCCAGCGGGAAATGCCGTACCTTCCAGACTTGGTTTTCATTAGGAACTTTTCGGGCGATCCATTGTGGGTCGAGGCAACTGTAGTCCAAGTAACTGGACCTAGATCGTACCGCGTGAAATGTCGCGACGATAGAATATGGAAACGCCATATTGATCAGCTGCGTTCAAGGCTACAGTCGGGGTTCTCCAAGTCCCCTGACTTCCAAACTGAGGGGGGAGGAGATACCGAGGAAGCTGAATTTGAAACGGCAGAAAGTTTAAGCAAAAGTAATGACCGCTCAGAGGCAACACGTGAAGGATCGGGAATTGGGGTGAGCTCGCTTCAAGGAGATGCCGAGAACATTAGCGGCAACGAAAATTTGAACACAGAACGGGAGGCACCCTCTTCGCCAGATAACGTCCTACCCCAACAAGACTGTAGCAAAATACTGGGAGAACAATGCAACTCAAATAGACAATCAAAACAACCTGCCTACCTCAAAGACTACGTGACCGCGCCCCTTAAACGGAACCCGGGGGGAAGGGGTGTTGTGAATCAATAAAAGTACTTGAATAAAGATTATTAAGAGCTTGAAGCAAAGTGCAGGGTTCTGGCCCTGCACTTCTGATTGGCCGATAATAGTGACATCGGATTGGTCCGTTCAGGAAAATCTGATTGGCTAGTAAGATTGGAAGTATCTAGGCAACATTTCAATGAAGTCTCATTCATCTTCTTCAGGCTTGGTCTTCAACTCTGTGCTTCTCAGAGTGATGTGAGCTTGCAGCTGCTTCTTCCTTTTAACTGCTAGTGGGGGTGTGACTTGATTGGGTGGGGGCTTGGCTGTGTTCTGATTGGGTGGGGTGTGTTCTCATTGTTTGGGGGTTTGGCTGTGTTCTGATTGGTTGGGGGGTTGGCTGTGTTCTGATTGGCTGGAGGCGTGTTCTGTTCAGGTGGGGGCTTGGTTGTGCTCAGGTTAGTCTTCGTTGCTGCGGGATTTGAGCTGGTGAGCTGTGATCTTGCTGTTTGGCTTCGAGTTCGTGGTCGTGCTGCATCTTCATGGTGGGGGTCGGTTCACTTCATGTATGGCTCAGAGGGGTTTGAAGTGGATAGTGATGCAGCTGCAGTGTTGCTTCTGGTCCGTAGTCGTGTTTCATCTTATGTAGTCGTGTTTCATCTTCTGTGTGGGTGTGAGTCTGCTTTCTACGTGGAAGTGTGGTGGTGGCATCTTGTGTGGCTCTCAGAGGTGTGGGTCTGGTGTCATTCTTCATGTTAGGTACTCGTCTGTTCATGAGAGTGGGTCTCCAAATGGCTGGTAGGCAGGAGGTATCATCTCATTTATTCATGCTGGGTGGGCGTTTTTCTATCTGTATGGCTTCTCTGATTATTCTGCTGCTGAAGTGTTCGGTTTTGGCGATAGTTCTGGTATTTTTAAAGTCAATCTCATGTCCTGTGGCTTTGAGGTGTTGGACCAGGGAAGAGGTCGGTTCTTCCTTTTTGATTGAGTTCTTATGTTCTTCAATGCGTGCACTTATTCTTCTGTTACTTTGTCCAATGTATGTGGTGGGGCAGGCAGTGCAAGGGATTTCGTATACTCCTTGATTTTCTAACTCGATTTTGTCCTTAGGGTTTCTTAGGATGGTGGATATCTTTCTGTTTGTGCAGAATGCTGTCTTAATGTTGTGTTTTTGGAGGATCTTGCTGATTTTGTCTGTAGTGCCTTTTATATATGGGAGGAGGGCTTTGCCATTCTCCTGTTCTCTGTCTTGGATTTTGGTTGGGGTTTCTTTTTGGATTAGGTGAGTGATCTTCTTTCTTTGGAATCCATTGGCTGTCAGCACGCCGGAGAGAGTGTGTAGTTCGGTCTCTAGGTGTTGTTCGTCAGCTAAGCATTTTGTTCTGGAAATGAGTGTCTCGGCTACGGAATTGATCTGTGCTGGGTGGTGGTGTGAGAGTGCGTGTAGATAGCGGTCTTCCAGATGCCCCAAACTATACGGCCTCCCAAAAATACACAAAGAAGGCATACCTCTCAGACCCATAGTCAGCTCCAGAGGAGCACCACTACAAAACCTAGCTAAACACCAAGCAAAAGAGCTACAGCCCCATGCTGAAACAGCAGCTTCTCGTGTACAAAACTCATTCCACTTCTTGGGAATGATCAAAGATCTACACGTAGAGCAAGAAAATCTGCTTGTAAGTTTTGATGTGGTTTCACTATTCACTCAAGTCCCGATAAAAGAGACCCTTGAAATCATCAAAAATAAATACCAACCAGCTAAACACCTCATGGAACTAACAGAACACTGCTTAACCAACACATATTTCATATACAAAGGACAAAGATACAAACATATTGAAGGAGCCCCCATGGGATCACCACTGTCACCTGTCATTGCAAACCTGTTCATGGAAGAATTCGAATCCAGAGCCCTGGCCAATGCCATCCTCAAACCCAAACAATGGTTAAGATATATCTATGACACATTCGTGATTTGGCCCCATGGACAAGAAAACCTAAACAATTTCCAAACACACCTAAACAGCGCACACCCCAAAATCAAGTTCACCATGGAAACAGAAACAAACAAACAACTACCATTCCTAGATGTACTAATCTACAAAAAAACAGATGGCACACTAGGACACAACTACCATTCCTACATGTACTAATCTACAAAATAACAGATGGCACACTAGGACACACCATATACCAGAAGAAAACACACACCAACCGCTACCTCAACGCCCAATCCCACCACCACCCAGCACAGATAAACCCCATGGCTAAAACACTAATTACTAGAACCAAATGCCTGGCAGACAAGACACACATTAAGACTGAACTATGCACCCTGACTAAAGTACTGACAGCCAACAGCTTCCACAGAAGCAAAATCACCAACTTGATCCACAAAAACACACTGAGACATAATAGAGACCCAGAAGAAGGACAGACCCATAGAACAGCTGCCCTGCCCTACATAAGAGGCACTACAGACAAAATTAGTAGGATACTATACAGACACCACATCAAGACTGCCTTCAAAACAGACAGAAAAATAGCAGCCATCCTCAGAAACCCCAAAGACAAAATTGACCTGGAAAACCAAGGCATATACGAAGTCCCCTATGCATCATGCTCAGCCACATACATTGGACAGACCAATAGAAGAATAAGCACCCGCCTGGATGAACACAAAAATGCAGTCAAAAAGCTGGAACACACTTCCTCACTAGTGCAACACATGGAAGCCACAGGTCATAGCATCAACTTCAATGGCACCAAAACCCTAGCCACTATAGAAAATCCCAGCCACAGAATCATCAGAGAAGCCATAGAGATTGAAAAAAGACCATGAACAGAAGAGATGATTCCACCAGGCTGTCAATCATTTGGAAGCCTGCACTCACAAACAAAAAAATCTCCACACCACAAGCCAGGCAAACACCTGGGCACAAACAGATTCCCCCTGATACCTCCAGCTCAAACACACCCCAACGAGGCACCCAGATGAAACCCAGCTTCCTAACTAATGATACTGTCTATTTACCCGAAGCCACTAAAGGCCTCCAATAAAGTAACACAATGTTGCCAGCCAATCAAGATACAAAAAGAGCCAAAAAAACAGACAGAAGATATTAGAAGCAGAACACAGCAAACTCCAAGACCAATAAACACAGACCAAGACTCTCAACCAATCAGGATGAAGAAAAAACCATTCTGGCACAGCAATAGGCTGCCCCAAATTTAAATCTGAAACCACTGTAAAAGTCTAACTCACAGATGAACACTATACAGAAGCCTGATGATGGCAGATGAGATTCTGCTGAAACATTGCTATAACTTTAAAAGCACCACTACTATGACGTGGGAAAATACCCGAACAAAGCTGAATGCCATACATGTATGTACCCGCGAAAACTTAAGAAATATATATATATATATGTCTCTTGAATGTCACAGTGACAAATCTTGATAATTATTTGAGACAGTGGTACGTTATGAATTTTTGTTTTGGAAATGATCATTTCTCCTGTGATATTTATATAAATGTAGCTATAGAGTACAGATGTTTGTTAAACTTAAAATATATTTCCTCTCAAAGCCATTACCTTGATCTAGCATATGTTACATAACAGAGGTGCATGCAAATCTTTCCTGCATGTAGCTGATGAAGAGCATTATCAACACAGAGTCTCATTGAGATGTTTATTTTGACTACATAAAAATAATTCATTTTTAGATATGCATGGGAATTAACTTCTCAGTCAGGACCTAACAGCTACACTGGCATGACAAATGGTGACATTTTTACTTAAAATGAAAGTTGAAACCAAGCACTCAAAAGACTAGTGAACTCATTCTCATTTTAGCAGTATTTGCCCATCAAATAATTGCTTGAGCTCCCATTTCAAAATGTAATGCTGTTTAACTCAAATGAAAAAGAAAGAAAAAACTTTTATGCAAACTGCATCAAAGACTTCCCAACATCTGGAAGAAATTAACTAAAACATTTAGTCTGAATGTTAAGGACCATTATCTGTATACTGATAAGCAGAAAAATAAACAGAGATATAAATGGTGCTCTCCAAGTTAAGTTAAGCCTACACTTCCCTACTCAATAAACTATTAAAAAGATCCACATCCTGGCACATCTTGAGAAAAGAGGTTGCTTAATCTCATTTTAGTTTAGCCTAAAGATCACTGAAAGTTGAAAGAAGCAGGAAACTAAGAAAAAACCCAGGGCTCTCTGTTCCAGTGTGTGTGTTGTTTGTTTTTAATGACAAGACCTTCCAACTATCTCTGATGGATCGACTGCTGAAAAATAACCTTTCCCAGAAATGTTCTCCTGTCTTAATTTTTTTAAAAGCAAAAGCATATAATCAAAACCACAAAATCCTATTTTGAAAAGGTACTGTAGGTATTAGGAGATAAGTAGACAGACAGAGCTTGTAGTCTTTTGATTATTATTTTTTATGGTTTGCTAATTATGCAGTGCTCTATTATTGTAAATAATAGTTTTGGTGGGCATAGATATATTTTGCTACCTTTATGTGACAGAATAAACTAGAATAAAAGTTAGACTACTCTTTATATAAAACCATCACTGTCACATCACAACAAGCTTGTCTACTATCTAGGTCCAGTGTCTGGAAGACTGGGTCCAGTCTTCATGATTATATGAAATATTAGCCACATCGGGCAACCCAAACATCAGAAGAAAGTTAATGAAGAGTAGGCACAGCAACTGAACAACAAAGAAGTTATTTTAATTCAATGTGCATTTAATCAATCTAATTTGTGCTTAAGCCAAGTAGCCAGTGATTAGTTGACCATGTTGTACTATGAAAGCATTAATTAACACACGAAAACTATTCTTTAATCTACATTGTAATAGTGCAACTTTCTATTATGTAAAATACTGAAATCATAGCATGAGTTGTAGCAAGAAGCTCTACCCTACCATTAAGCCTAAGTAAGTCTATATGAGAACTAGAGCATGTGTATGCAACTTTATACATAAAGTTGTACATGTAAAAACCTCTGCAGTACAAATATTGCTTTACATATAAAGGCATTCTCTCATAGGTATCATAGATATGTTCTTGATACTGATACTTAGTCATGTGTAGTGAATTGATAGCACATAATTATTTCTTTTGTCTGTTTCATTGATTTCATCAGAAATATTCTCATCAGAAAATGGTGGACTAAGACTGCTGAAAGCAATGTCACAATGCCAAGCCAAAATCCTCCTCTTGTGTCACATCACATATATTGTATGTCCCAAAAGGGGAACTGTTGGAATGATAGTCACCTTACAGTTGGGTTGGCAATATATAAACCAGGATAGTCATTTAATACTGTTGTATCTTTAAGAGAATGTTGTAATTGTGATTGGCTGAGGTTCCTCCAATGACCATAAGATGGAGCCAGAAACCTGGTTTGTTCTTCTTCTTCTTCTTCTTTTTTTTTGCATTTCCTTTTGCCTTTTGTCTGATTGTCATTCTGCTTGAATTGCTATGAGTCTTGTAATTATTCGCAAACTCCATTTACTGAACTTTGTTTATGATACCAGTAAAGAAAAAGACTTCCTTGTTGGATTATCCCTGGACTGATTATTTTGAATACTAACAGCTTTAACCGTGTATGATTTGGACTGTTTGTTGGACTTTGTTTACTCATTTATAGGAAGTAAAACTTACATTTTACTATTCAGTGTATCTGTGTGCTGGTTGTGTGTTATTCATCACCACTCTCACTATGTTTCTTTGAGTGTACTCATTCTCCTAACGGGGAATACCTCAACAGGAACCTTCTAATAAAACAGCTAGCTCCTGCAAACACAGCCCCATTAGATACAAATATGTTTTAATAACACCTGTAATATTTTTATAGGACACTTCACGCTCAATGTGATTCACACATCAATCGAGGTTATGGCTTGTTTTAATTATTGTTAGTTGAATAAGCATAATTACTAGGTTTATGCATTGTATTAAACAATATATTATGGTTTATAAGCCTACACTAAATCAAAATCATTTGGTAGCCTAGTGCAGCCATTATTGTGATTCTTTTCAACAGTAATGTAAGGCAAATCAGCAATATTTATTTTTCTTGTACTTAAATGAGACTTAAAAAACAGCAGATTGACAAAATCTGTAATAGACAGTGAAAACTAATTTGTGTGGATGCTAGAGAGATTACTACTTGTCATTTTCCCAAATTTTTCAGGGTTCAGATAAATAACAAAGATATTAGATTATTGTTACTACAAATAGCATTGTAGCTCTATTGCTTGTTCATCATATTAGTTGGCACATGACTAGCTTGGAATAAAAATAGCAATTATTTTCCAATTCACAAGTTTCCCTATCATCCTGAATCAATTCATGACTGTAGCATACAACCAAACTTGTACCTCACCAATATAAGAGCTGTATGCAATAAACATCAGCAAAACAATAGCAATTAAATGGTAGATCTTTCAACATTGATAATAGCAGGCTTGTTTCAGGAACTCAGAAATAATCTTTTTATAACTATATAATGGAAAAGTTACTGAAAAATCAAATGCACAGCTGTTAGTTACTATTGCATCTTTTAAGCATTTTGGCACATAGCATTTCACACGTTTAGGAATATGACAATTCACACTGTTTAATTCTGAAACTTTAGGAACAGAATCTAACAACTGTTGCAGAGTATGCACCTCTATCTTTACAACAAAATAATAAGTATATGTTTAATGGTAAAAGTTAAATTAAGTAGATTTCAGGAGGGAAGTTAGAAGTTTGGTACTAGGGAAATTGTAGTATATAAAGTATATGTTATAATAATGTTTTTTTAAACCTGCTGTATTTTATTATTTTGTATAAAGAATTCAGTGATGAACAATTTTGTTGTCTTGAACTCTACAAACAACAAGAGGTTAGCCCAACTCTTACTTTCACCTCATTTTCACACCTTGCATGGCTCTCTTAGCATCTAAAATTGTTACTTCTGATAAATGGAGAGAACATATTTATTTGACAAGTCCTTGTTCAGAATTAGGAAGCCATCTTCCCCAAGTTATTGACTTTGATCCTTGGCTGGTACTGCTGCCATGTAGAAAATAAACTTCTGAAGATTTAAAATTAACTTATATTTTCCTGTTTTACATACCACACCATCCAAATGATTTATGTTCCTGTCAATTCTTGAAATATTTTATGGTGCCAAACCTTGTAACACTCTCATCATTGTAGGAATTCTTTTAAAAGAGCAACAACTGAATGGAAATACAACAGATGTTCAAAGATTTGTGTCATTTCTCTTCCCATAAATATATGCATAATTATGAAGGAAAACATTTGATACAGCATGAATTTTATTTATTTTTTATTTAAAAGCAATATGGTTAGATTTTGGTCATTTGGGCTGGAGTGATATACCAAAGCAATGATTCAAGCATGGAAAATGTTTTCACAGAAATTCCATTTACTGTAAATGCAGACATTACTCATATAAGTGATACATGTACTTGACACTTTTAAATGCATTGCTCAACAAAGGTTTGTGTGTAAAGAAAATCTAAAACACTGAAAGAGGAATTAAATTTATTGCAGGTAAGAATCAAGAATACGTGTTATTTTTTTGTGCACTGTCAAAATTTTAAGATGACACTCTTTTTTTTCCATTTTTGGAAGCATGTCTGTACAATTATGTTTTAATACAATTTGATAGACAATAAGCATATTTCAGTAATTTGCAAAATGAAAGTGATTTGTCTGTTATGATTAACTTCTTCACATTCAGGTCACAGAAATTCCAACAATATTATAGATGTTCTGCATATTAATATTTGGATGGCATAAAGCAGACAGATCAACTCCACAAAGCATCCACACAAAGTATTTTGTATTGGTTCATCAGGCATCCTGTCAACTCAATTTATGACGAGGTTCTTCTTAATGTCCAATCCTTTGCATATCTGAATTGTGGTTTAGGAAGATAATAAGGTCTCAACCCCATGATTATTGAAGCAGCCGCATGGTAATGAGTGAGGGAAACCTCCCCGACCCCACCAAGGGCCAATTTAGTGACCAATCTGGATTACAGATATGACCACATGACATGAACTACATTTCCCAGGATACCTTAACTAAATTTACTATGACAGCTCACAATTCCTAACTAACTATCCCAAATACCATTAAATCTAAACTGTCTGGACAGCACAATAGACCTGACCTTGTTTTTCTGCCTAAATTCTTCATCTTACAAAGGAATGAGATTTATCAGTCCCAGATAGGATCTATAGAATGAACCAAAGATTAGCACAGTAGACAGTGATGGCAAACATATCTAAGGTAACATGCAATGACATTTGGGTTGATATGCTGGTATTCACCAAACTTCACCCTTTCTTTGTGTGATTTCAGAGGATGCATAAAAGCATGACCTGAAGCCACTTTAAGAATGAAGGTGAGCCTTGTGCAATCTCGGGCAGCTTGAGTAGGCTGCAGGGGTCTGTCAACAGAAAGAGGACACTACCTGAAAGTAAGCAGCATGTGTTCAGGATTCTGGGCAGCGCTGAGCTGAGGAGGCAATCATATCTCAGGGAACTTCAAGATGGCATTTTGAGTGGCAGTGGTGGCACTAGAGCACTGGCCTCTACCCTAACCTTGGTGCTACCACCAAATATCACTATTTATGGTGGCTTAGATTGGGAGATAGGTTGTTCCTTTTTGTTCAATCTCTCTCTTTATCTCTGTTTCTGTCTCTGTCTGTCTCTGTCTGTCTGTGTGTGTGAGAGAGAGGTGGGGGGAAGGGAGAGAGAGAGAGAAAACGAAAGGGAAACAACCTATCCCCCAATCTAGGCCACCATAAATTGTGACATTTGGTGGTAGCACCAAGGCTGGAACAGATATGAGCAGCAGTGTTTGCCATAGTGGTGGCCACTCAAAAAGGCCATCTTGCAGTTTCCTGAGATACAATTGCCTGGAGAGAGAGAGAGAGAGAAAGACTAAACAAAAGAGAGAAAGAGACAGAGAAAGGTCAACAAAATCAAGTTAAGCATTTTCTGAATTTTGACACAAGGCCAAAAGGCTTGATGTCATTGACACAGGCTCTATGTCATGAATGTCAAAGTTGCTTCCTGCAGGCTGGATGCATCATGCACTGGCCATGCCCACCCCAGTTTAGCAAAGGGGAAAAAAGTCGTGATGACATGATGATGCGAGTTTGACACGCCTGCTCTATGACCTTGTCTATGAAAAAAAAAGAAAACAAAAAAACTGCATTTAATTGGAAGTCTATTTTATTATGCAATGCTAGAAAATATTGTACCATATATTCATTACTTTTTTATAGAGAAATCAGCATGTATTTCATTATAAAGTTTGCTGATTGCTCACAAGTTTATCACATTGGGTTGCAAAAATGACCATTAGATAGGTGAGTGAACAAATATAAAACTCTCTGCTTCTATATCCAGGTCATCCAAATGACTGAAGACCAGATACTAGAGCTCCAGCTCCAGTAAAGCAGGCTTAAATAAGAAAAATACAATGTTTCAGACATACGGTTGAAAAGAGTAGGACCCTATGCCTTTGTATTAAAACCTGGATTGCCTTAACTGAAAGAAACAACAAACTATTTCATATATCAATTTCTAACAATGGTTCTTTTCCTAAACCACAGTAAGTTGAATTTATACTGGAAGAAAATATATCAAGAAGCAAATGAAACTCTATAGTATATTGGCTATACTTATCAAAAGGGATCATGAGTGATTTTGGCTGATCATTGTCTTGCAGCCCAACCTACTTTAAAGGATTATTGAGATTAATAATGGGAGACCTCATTGATACCACATGGAAAAAAATGGAATATACATATAAGGAAGTTGAAACAGAAACTCAAGAGTCAAAAAATTCAGATAGCTTGGGTTAAAGATTGAGGCAGTAGCTAACACATGATATGTGAGCATGAATTTTAATACCATTGATAGAATTTCAATTATAAGTTACAGTTAAACACAAATGGAAACCAAAAATAAGCTTCTTAAGAAGCTCAATTGAACAACTTTTAAGAGTTCAAAAGTCTAATGTACACATATTTGGGAAGTCTTAATAGTTGTGATAATACTTTGGCCTCAAACACTTTTAGTCCACCAAGTACATAATCAGTGTACATCCTATCATGTGAAAAAGTTAGGCTGGCAGCTACATTATTGACTTTCTCTTTTTGATACTGATCTTTTGGGGTCTTTTCAACTTGTTTTAATAAATACACTAGAACTATTATAGTAAAAATAAATATAAGGGGAAAAAACCACATGTACATTTTAAAAAGAACAGCTTCAGAATATTTGCATTCCCTTACCTACATTTTTTCTGCATTCTACATAACTGATGCTTTCTTTATGTTTTCTTTTCCTGTGCATTTGAAAACAACAAGCACAGTTCATATTAAAGATACAAATTCTAAAGGTCTTATTGATATTGCTTTTAAAAAAAAGTAAGATATTAATTTATATTTTTCTGTTTACTAACTCCTAGTGCTGCTAAACAACATATTTTAGCCTAATAATTGTGGCATAAATAATGTAAACATTTCCTCCAGTCAAACTCAGTATCTGCTGGTTTCATAGATACATTGATTACATTTCCTTGCCAGTGGTCATTTGTAATTTACCAATCTAATTTATAGCCCTTATGATCTTCTACTTAAGTGTTAATCAGATGGATGAAAACACCTTATTGACAGAAGATATACTGTAGAGATGTAAACATCACAGTAAGCTGTATTTTGTTTTAACTATAGCTCTCCAAAAAAGTATAAAGAACAAGTTATTTGAAAATACTGGTATTAAAATATTACATTCTGGATTTTCGTCTTAGATATATAGCAATGTTAACCACAGTTTACAATATATTCTGTATTGTTCTTTTAGCTTGTGTTTATTGTTGGTCCTCCTCTTTTAATTTTAAACAGTTTGTTGTTTTGTTCTTGACTGACTACTTAACTTTTACCTCTTCCTCCTTTTCTTCCTCATTCTCACTGTTATTTTAAAAAACTGAACGATGGCATAATGTGATATGTGTTCTGACTTAAAATAATGCACTCCAAAAATTCTATATCAGGCAAAGAGAAAAGCTAAATTTGATTTAATAAAAAAATAACATTCAATTAACATTACACTAAATTAATTTAACATGAATGCTCTCAATGCGTTTAATAATTTTCCTTTTTGTCACATTAAAATATCAATGTGGTAGCTTCATATCACATATACCAGTGATCCAAGAAGCAGATAAGGCTCTTAGGAACTTCAGGAAGTTATAGGGCATGTTTATACAGTATATCCCTGAGCTGCATGCTCTCAATAAATTATTTCAGAAGACAGGCAAAGAAGTAATGCACAACCCTATGGTGAGCTACGCCAAATGTATCAGGTAGGATGAATTCAACTTGCTAAATAATACTTATCTGTCCTAATTCACAGGTTCAATTGATACAATGCATAATATTCAGATTTATGATTGCAGACTGCAAACCTTCCAAGAATTTAGTAGAAGCTCAGGGATATATAAAGAAGCCCTGAAGTTTTTTCTTATTAATCTGCCAGTTCATTTGTAAACTTGACTGAATAGATTTATTGAAATGTGCAGCCTCATGAAAACTACCTGACTAATTCAGAGGCTTTCTTTTAGAAATTGGTTTTGGTACAATTTCAGCAAAATCTTAAATCCTTACTCCCCATTACTTTGAGGTCTTGTGGTTTCTTTGACAATGTTGAAGTTTCTACTGAAGCAATGTTTGTCTTTTGAAACCCCTGTGGCATTCTATTACAGACACTTGCCGCTGATAATTATAGGCTTGTCTCCTAACCACTTCCTCTGTTTTATGTCAAGACAAGAAAGATTCCATCATTTGATAACAAACTACTAGTAGTATGGAAACAAGGCATGCAAGATCCCACTGGTAATTATATACCTCTGTGTTTACAAAAAGGACCAGTTTGAATAATGTCCCCTTTCTTTCTCTTTTTTCTCTTTGCCTGAAATAACATAATATGTAAGATTTAATGTGTTTTGCTGATCTTTAGAAGTTACTTCCCTGACTCATATTGAATAATTAAATTCAGATTTTGTTATTTTTCTAAAGTTAATACTTCCTCAACTGGAGATTGAAAATCAAACAAACTCCAACAAAAAGGATTTATTTTTGTCAAACTCTTAAGATAGAGCTATGTTTTACCAAAAACATAGCTGCATAATTGTGCTCGCTGTATAATTACCGTTTCTCCAACAATACGACCTCCCCCCATAGGAAGACCCAGCATGTTTTCTTGGCCTAAAATGAAATTAAGCCCCTCCCCCCAAATTTAGGCCTATTTTAAAACATGCAAAATGGGGGGAAGGGTGGGGGGGACTTGCCGTTAGAGGCGCCTCGCAGGCAGCAATTCCTCACCACCAGCTGCTCCTAATGGGAAATCATGGCAGAGCGCGGAGAGCTCTCTACTCCTGCCAAGCACCTTTGCTGTAGACCCAAGACCTTCAACACCCGCCGCTGTTGATTTCCCTTCTGCCCATGCCGTCGCCACGTTTGGAGCTGCCACTTCCATGTTTGGAGCACCACTGCTGTTTGGAGCTGCCGCTTCTGCATTTGGAGCTGCCGCTGCGTTTGGAGCTGCCACTTCCATGTTTAGAGCACTGCCACTGTTTGGAGCACTGCTGCTGTTTGGAGCTGCCACTACCTCATTTGGAGCTGCCACTTCCGCATTTGGAGCTGCCGCTTCCGTGTTTGGAACCCCACCGCTGTTTGGAGCATTGCTGCTGTTTGGAGTTGCCATGTCTGCATTTGGAGCTGCAACCGCATTGGAGCTGCCGCTTCCGCATTTGGAGCACTGCACTGTTTGGAGCACCGCCGCCATTTGGAGCACCGCCGCCATTTCAAACACGGCTGCAGCTCCAAACGCGGAAGTGGCAGCTCCAAACATGATGGCGGTGCTCCAAATGGTGGCGGCACTCCAAACACAGAAGCGGCAGCTCCAAACGTGGTGACGGAATGTGCAGAAGGGAAAGCAACAGCGGCAGGTGCCAAAGGTCTTGGGTCTGCAGCAAAGGTGTTTGGTGGGAGTAGGGAGCTCTCTGCACTTCGCCATGACCACCCATTAGGAGCGGCTGGTGGCAAGGCTGCCCGCGGGGAGCTCTAGATGAGAATGCAAGGAGGGAATTAAGTCACCCCCAAAAAGATGGCCTAGCCATTTTTTCGGGGCTCAAAAAAATATAAGACCCGGCCTTATTTTATGAGAAACACGGTAGCATTTTTTATAATTAACATTTGAGGATGAAAGTCCTATTTTTCCAAACATTCAAAAGAGATACACTTTGGAGAAAATATGTTTGGAAGAAATTAATACACCCAAAAAAGAATCACATATTTTGTCCAGTTAGTAAGAGAAAGCTGTTACAAGATGACCATATAATGGTTACGTGTGGTTAGTGTCTGATTTGTATGCAATGGTTGGTAGAACAAACTTCACTCTATCACCATTGTCTTCTTGCCTTAACTTATGTTGAATATTATTTTGCCTGCTTCTGATTACCTAATCAACCACTTTTTAAAAATGTGATACTAACTCTGTGAAAATATATTCTACATCCTCAACTGCTTCTTTAGAACTATTCCGATAAAAGCTGCACTTTCCCATTTTAGGGGATTAATTACTGAACAAACATAAAACAGTTGCCTGTGCAACTGAATCTATTTTTTGATGTAGCTTCAAATAACAAAGACTTCACCAAATTGCTTTTCCAACTTTCTCTACTTTTTTTCTTGGTCTACTCAGACTGAATTACACATGATCATATATAAAGGAACCAAGAACCTGCTTCCTAGGATAAGGAAGCAGGAAAATATATTTTTCTGTATTTTTCCAACAGTTGTCTTTTCATTTTATCATCAGGATTTAATTTGGGGGTGGGGGGGTGTTTCTCAAACAAAACTAGAATTTCAGCAAAATTCACATAACTATGATGTGAAGTTAATGGTTTTATAATCTTTTTTCAGGCTGCCAACAGGCATATATGTAAATGCTTCCAAGGCTTCATTTAAATTCCAAGAGAATTCCATGTTTAACTGTGGTAAAATACTGCCATATGCTATGTAAAAAGCAATGGGAATCTGCTTGGAGATTTGTTTAACATAGGATGAACAAGTTCCATATGGGAATGGATAAGTTATTCGTCTCTCTCTCTGTGTGTGTGTTTGTGTGTGTGTATGTGTGTGTGTGCGTGTGTGCGTGTCTTCAAGTCAGTCTTGAGTCCTGCAACTGCCTAGAGTAGTCCCTGCAGCTTTCTTGGTAAGATTTCCGAAATGGCTTGCCATTACTTCCTTCTTTTTCTTCATAGGGCTGAAAGAGAATGACGGGCCCAAAGTCATGCAGCTGGTTTCATGTCTAAGGCAGAATTAGAACTCATAGCCTCCCAGCTTCTAGTCTAGTGCCTTAATCACTGAAAACTACTCCAAATAAAATAGGGCCAAAGTACAATAATTTTTCTAATATTACTGAATGTGCTCCTTATTGTAAGTTACTAAAGCAGGAAACTTGCATACAAATATTTTTCAAAGTACCATATTAATAAAAACTCATCTAGACAGAAGTCGCAACTATTTTTATGTTTTACTCCTAATTGTTCAAAATGTTGTTTCACTTACAATACATGCCTAGTAGCGGTTTACTAAAAGCTTCCCAATAAACTTTGCAAACTGAGCTCCTTTTAAAGTATTCTTAAAATCCCGATATACTTGCTTTTAAAAGCATTTTGCTGTATAATTGCTATTCTAGATGTATGTCATTTCTTTTGGTCCTGTTAAGTGGGACGAGATTTTATAAAGTTTCAGGAGGATTATTTTCCTGCCTGTTGAATGGCACTCAAAAATCTCCTTGTTAATGCAAGAATTTCTAGCTAATGGGATGACTGCTGTGTTTGCTCTTGTTTTAGTTTCCCTTTGAAATTGTATTCCTGTAGTAATGGTGATATTTCTAAAGTCTAATAATGTATTTTGAAAATATTCCTCCTGCCCCCAAGCTCAAGCTTTTAAGTTGATATAAAATGGGATAAGGTCAATTGCACCAAAGCTGACATGCTGTTTTAAATGATCCGACTCCAAGATTTTGCTATTTTGATATAGTACCTTATGTACGTAAGCAATTACTCTCTTCCTCATGTACTATTTGTTTTCAGAATTTTCTAATATATCACACAATTCAAATCATCATGAGTTTGGTTTTGCTGAGCTGAGGACTTGAACTATCCAGCCTTGCTTTATCTAACTATGCACGAAAACTAAGCAACTTCATAGATTACTCAATTTACAATTCCAACTAAATCGTGACTAACAAGGGATAGAAAAGGATGTGTCTGTGAGTACCAACATATCCCAAGATAACTACCAGGTTCTTGATGTTATCTAGTTTTGTTTTGTTTTTGCTAGTTCTTTTATTAGCTGAATTTATGTAGAGAGAAAACTGAAGAGCCTCTTGAATTATATTTGCAGCAATTCCTAGGATGAGAATGAGTTTCTTGGGGGAGGCAAAGAGATAAGATTTGTGTACTGGGAGAGGGCCATTTTTATAACTGGCCATGCTCACCATAGCAACAATATTGCCTATAGCAAGTGTCCCCCATTGCAGTTAATTTTATCACTGCACCCAAAGATAATCTAAAAATGTGCTGATCCCTTAAAAATAGGTGATTTGCTACAGCTGTATAAAAAACAATTACAGAAGCGGTAACTGTTGTGAATGTATAAAGTTTTAATAAAGCGTGAGCTTGGAGTAAAGTGCAGGGTTCTGGCCCTGCACTTCTGATTGGTTGTTAAACGGCCGGATCGGATTGGCCCGCTCCGGGGAATCCGATTGGCCCTTAACAGAGAGTTCCTATTGGTTATGAGAGCTAGCGCTCCTCATTGGTTATTGGTTAATAGTTACGGGGTTTGCCTATATAAGGCGGGTTAAAACTGCTAAAGAAGCTAGAAGTCACTATGTAAATAAAGAGCTGAAGTTCACCGTTCAGAGGCTTGCCTCCATTCTTTCTCGCCCATGCTCCAAACATAACACTGGCGATGAGGGTGGGATGTGGAGACATCTGAACCAACGAAACTCGAAGAACACCGAGCACATGACAGATGACGCTACACAAGGAACCATGTCTGGCGTCGTCGTACCACCTGCTCCATTCGACCCAGTACAGGAGGACTGGGAGTCCTACATGGATCGCTTCCAAATGTTCTTAGAAACCAACAACTTAAAGGATGCCACACCAGGAAAGAAACGGGTGGTGTTCCTAACGCATTGCGGTTCAACCATATTCAAGATGGCTAAAGCACTAGCAAAACCCTGAGAAGTGAAGGCGATGGATTGGGATGACCTCGAACCTCTCCTACGAGATCACTACGCACTGACCGTGCCTACGCTCGTGAGACGGCACAAGTTTTATCAGAGGAGCCAGCGAAAGGGAGAAAGCGTGGCTGACTTCATAGCAGACCTCCGAAATTTGGGAGGCCTCTGCGGATTCATCGATTTAGAAGAAGCACTAAGAGATCGCATAGTTCTGGGACTAAATGCACCAGGCGTTCAAAGCAAGCTGATGGCGAAAAGCGACATCAGCCTTGCCAACGCCATCGCCGATGCTACTGCAGCAGAAGCAACCAGGAAGTCGGCTGCACAACTACGCCGAAACCGCGCTCCGGTACCACCACCGACAAGTGACAATTTATCCAGGTCAGAAGGGCAGCTTGCAACGATGCACCACGAGGACCTCTCTTCGTCATCAGACAGTGACGAAGAAGGGGTCCATCAACTGCAGTCCGACCAGGACCACCACCCGAAGCCTTTACGCCCTTGCAGCTGGCTGTGGGGCCAACCATGCCAGGTCCGAATGCAAATTCCGCGACGTGCTCTGCCATGAGTGCGGGAAGCGAGGCCACATCGGACGGGTCTGCCAAAGCTTACCAGGACCCGGCCAGGCCTCAAAAGGGACTAACTATTGCCAATCGACAGGAAACCATCCTGTACAGCGAGAGCCAGTAAACCACTCCTACAGAAAACGTGAAAAAACTGCTCACTTCTGACTCTGTACTCATGCAGTATAATGAGACTTTGCCGTTAAATATAACATGTGATGCTTCGCCTTTCGGAGTGGGCGCCATTTTGAGCCATGTACTGCCTAATGGGAATGAAGCCCCTGTTGCATATTTTTCAAAAACACTTTCAAAAACTGAGCGAAATTTTGGACAAGTCGATAAAGAAGCCCTCGCAATTGTGTCAGCCGTTAAAAGATTCCAAAAGTACGTGTATGGCCGGGCTTTTACTATCGTGACTGACCACAAACCATTATTGGGGATAATAGCCGGAGATAAGCCGGCTCCCTACATATTATCCCCTAGGATGACTCGATGGTCAGAATTCTTAGCTGCTTATAACTATCGGCTGCAATACTGCCTGGGAAAGCCATTCCCCACGCCGACGCATTGAGCTGAGCACCACTTCCAGAGACTCTCGACGATCCTGCACCAACGGTAACCACGTTGCAAATTGAGGCACTCAACTCGCCGCCATTAACTGCCCGAGATATCGCGAGAGAAACCAAACGTGACCCCACCTTAGCGTGAGTCCTAAGCTGGGTAGAATGCGGATGGCCATTGGACCAATTATCAGATGACTTCACACCATTCAAGACTCGACAAACCGAGTTGTTCTCCCAAAAAGGCTGTGTCATTTGGGGCGATAGAGTAGTTATCCCAGAACAACTCGAGAAAGCGCTTCTGAGAACCTTGCATGATGGCCACCCCGGTATCGTGCGGATGAAAGCCCTCGCACGAAGCTACTCATGGTGGCCAGGCATTGACAAGCAAATTGAACATTGGGTTAAAGCTTGTCCAAAATTCCAGGAAGTGAGCAACGCCCCACCTAAAGCCATGAATGGGAGACACCACGCGGACCCTGGTCTTGAATTCACTTGGACTTCGCGGGGCCGACCAAAGGCCACACCTTTCTACTAACCGTCGACGCCTATTCAAATTGGCTCGAGATTCATTGCATGATGACTACAACCTCCGAGGTGGTTATCAAAACCTTGGAAAGACTATTTACAACCCACGGACTACCAGACGTCCCGGTATCCGATAACGGGCCCCAATTTACAGCACTGTCGTTCGAGCAGTACCTCGCTGACCGCGGCATTCGACATGCACTCACCTCGCCTGCGCACCCTGCGACCAATGGCAAAGCAGAACGCATGGTACAATTTGTGAAGGAAACCTTACAGAAGGTAGACTATGACAACATTGACGACAAGATCAATTGAATCCTTTTTTTACAACATATCACACCACATAGTGTCACCAACAAAACTCCCGCCGAACTGCTAATGGGACGAAAACTCCGCTCCCACCTCGACCGGTTACACCCAGCTTACGAACCGGAAAAACCACTAGGATCCAGCGGCCGCTGTCGTGCCTTCCAGGTGGGAGATTTGGTATACGCTAAAAACCTATCGGGTGACCCATTGTGGGTGGAGGTGACAGTAGTTCGTGTAACCGGCCCAAGATCCTACCTTGTACAATGCCTTGACGATAGACTATGGAAATGCCATATCGATCAATTACGATCGCGGCTTCCGGTGGGCAGTCCTGAACTCCCCTATGACCAGACTGAGGGGGGGAGGTACGGAAGAAGATGAATTCCAAGAAGAAGAAAACCCGTTCGAAGGGAACGACGGTATAATAGAGACTCAGGAAGTGGAACCAGAGAGGGAAACAGTTGAACCTCAGGGAATTACAGAGAACATGGTCAACGACGGGGAAATGAACTCTGAACCAGAAACAGCCCCACTGCCAAACAACGATCTACCTCAGCGTGATTGCAGCCAAATGACATAGTGAAAATCAAAGAGACTAATAAAACAACCGTCCTACCTAAAGGACTATGTAACTGCGCCCTGCAAACAGAAGCCAGGGTGGAAGGGGTGTTGCGAATGTATAAAGTTTTAATAAAGCATGAGCTTGGAGTAAAGTGCAGGGTTCTGGCCCTGCACTTCTGATTGGTTGTTAAACGGCCGGATCGGATTGGCCCACTCCGGGGAATCCGATTGGCCCGCTCCGGGGAATCCGATTGGTCCTTAACAGAGAGTTCCTATTGGTTATGAGAGCTAGCGCTCCTCGTTGGTTATTGGTTAATAGTTACGGGGTTTGCCTATATAAGGTGGGTTAAAACTGCTATAGAAGCTGGGAAGTCACTATGTAAATAAAGAGCTGAAGTTCACCGTTCAGAGACTTGTCTCCATTCTTTCTCGCCCATGCTCCAAACATAACAGTAACCATCATATTTTACCAACTGAATTGATAAAGTAAGTTATATATGGGCATTATATATAACAATGGGATATAGCAGGTGGTATTAATGCACTGATCTCTCTTAAATTATATTCTATTAAGGCCTAGCTCTTTGAAGAAGGCTCTAATATTAAGAAATATGGAAGGAAAAGAAAGAGAAAGATGACCAGCTGCATTGGATGAAGTTAATTATAGGAACAATAAGTTTGCTGAAGACTTGAAAGACCAGATAAGGGACAGATAATAATGGAGACAATCTATAGATGTAATCACTAACAATAGATTATTGTGTCTTGATGCATAACACTTATTTTGTGCAGACGCTTTTCAATTTTGCAATCATTAAAAAGTTGTTACTTTCTTAATCAGATTTTGTATGCAGACTTATATATGGTTTCGTAGTTAGTTCTGATATATTGGGAGACAAAATACACTAAACAAACCAGTTAATATATATAATCCATCTCAACCTCCAAATTTTTGCTGTGTTTATCTATGGATGCTAAGTAGGCGCTCAAGTCTTTTACTGAGCTAGCAATTCTCTGGACTACAGCCTATATTATCATAATATTTGATTTGGAAAAACCATGTTTACAGTGTTATGTATGGCTTTTGAAAACAAGCAGCATAATAGCGTTCTAGTTTTAGTATTGAACTGCATCTTCCAGAAATAAATCAAGATTACTCCCAGAAAGCATATGTTATGAATCAGCAAAAAGGTATATGCAGACTTGCAACAGTCACAGGTCTTAATACGTTTATTTATGATGAGATACAAGTGAAATAAATCAGACAGGTTTATGAATACATAAACTGCATTTTGGCTCAGAATTTCCAAGCAAAAACATATTTAGAGAGTGAATATACATGGCTAAAAACAACATAGAACCATTGTATTCTATATATATATAAATGCACTAGAAATAACTAGCAATCTTCTAGCATCTAAAATTAGAGTTTTGTCTTCAAGTATGAAACACTTCTGTGTTATCCTAATTTATATTCTAGTTAATATCAACACATTTTAATCAGTTTCCAATTATTCAATTTCTGATCCTATATCTTAAATTAAAAAAAAACTGATTCAATTCTATTTCTAATGGGCATTTTCTTTTTTTTAAGCTGCTACTTAAAATAGTACAAATGTAGTCCTTGATTTACAATCATTTAATGACTGTTTAAAGTTAAAAGTGTTGTTTTTTTTCCCCGGTTGAGAACTGTATATCAGGGCAACCTGGTCTACCCAATTATGGGATGCAACATACTGCTTCTGCTTTTGCCGTTCAACCCCAATCCAGGGGCCTTTGCAGGCGGTCGCTTTCATGACAAACCAGAGTCCAAATCCCAGGAAGTGTATGGCTAGCTGATGAGAGCTAAATAGCTTGAAATAGATCTATACTTAGTCTCTCTTTATTTTCTTTGTCGGTAAAACATAATTTCCACACAAAGATACAACAGCACACAAAAAGTGATTTGCAACCAGTTTTCACACTTATGATCAATACGGATCCCCATAGTGATGTGATCCAAATTTGGGCACATGGTAGCCAGCATGTATTTACAACAGTTTCCAACCACCTTCTCACATGCAAAATCAATGGGAAAGCTGGATTCACTTAATGAGCATGTAATTCACTTAACAACTATGGGGAGAAAGGCCATAAAATGAGATGTGACTCAACAATGGAAATTATGGTCCCAATTGTGGTCATAACCTGAGGACTATCTGTATTTTATCTTCTCACCTGTCAAGTAAATATCATCCTGAATTGAATGTTAAATTTTTAAAAGTTCGCAGGTAAAGTAGAATGGAAAGTGGTATTTTAAGAAGACAAGATTATATAGTTTTGATACTATATGTATAAATGACCTATCGTTCTTTATCTTCAGTATATCATTTAAATTAGTATAATGTTATTATAAATTAGTATACTATACCAGCATATGGATCTTGACAGACTAGAACACTGGGCCCTATTTGACAAAATGAAATTCAACGTAGAGAAAAATAAAGTCCTACATTTAGGCAAGAAAAACTAAAAGTATACATATAGACTGGTGAAACCAGGCCCAATAGCAGTAACTGTGAGAGGGATCTTGGAGTTTTAGTGGACAACTAGCTAAATATGAGCTAGCAGTGTGCAGCAGCAGCCAAAAAAACTAATGCAATCCTAAGTTGCATTAACAGAGGGATACAGTCAAGATCAAGTGAGGTTCTAATAGAACTCTGTAAACCTTTAGTAAGATCACACCAAGAGTACTGCATCCAGTTTTGGTCACCACACTATAAAAAGGATGTTGAGACTCTAGAAAAAGTACAGAGAAGAGCAATCAGGATGATTAGGGGACTAGAAACTAAAACATATGAAGAACGGTTGCAGGAACTGGGCATGGCTAGTCTAGTGAAGAGAAGGACCAAGGGAAACATGATAGCAGTGTTCCAATATCTGAGGGGCTGCCACAGAGAGGAAGGGGCCAAGCTATTTTCTAAAGCACCTGAAGGCCAGACAAGGAATAATGGATGGAAACTGAACAAGGAGAGATTTACCTGGAAATAAGGAAAAACTTTCTGACAGTGAGAACAATCAACCAACGGAACAGCTTGCCCTCAGAAGTTGTGGGAGCACCATCCCTTGAGACTTTCAAGAAGAGATTGGACTCCCATTTGTCAGAAATGATGTAGGGTCTCCTGCTTGGGTAGGGGGTTGGATTAGAAGACCTACAAGGTCCTTTCCAATTCTGATTATCTGTTATGTTCCAAAATTAAATTCGGCCAAGACTTCCATTTATATAATAGACAAACATATATGTGCATACAATGTGAACAGGCAACAGAAAAGGAATAGTTTCACAAAGGGATGGTATTTCCAAAGCAATTTAGATATATCTTCATACCATATATCCATCCACTAAGCCAGGTGTCAAACTCAAGGCCCGGGATCCAGCCCACAGGGTGCTTCGATCTGGCCCTTGTGGGAAACAGCAAAGGACCGGCCCATGGTGCCTCTGCCAGTGAAAAGGGAGCTTGGGAGAGCTCCGCATAGCCCTTCCAGACCCCATTTTTGGGCATGATGGCCTCCTGTAGCCCTCTGCCGGTGAAAACAAAGCTCCATTTTTGCTGGCAGAGGGCTGTAGGAGGATGTTGTAGCTGAAAATGGAGATCAGGAGCCCATTTTTGCTGTCAGAGCAAAAATGTCACAGGCAGCCCCAACATGAAAGATATCAAGCTGGCCATGCTCACCCCGGTCAAGCACAACCCTGATGCGGCTCTAAGTGAAATCGAGTTTGACACCCCTGCATTAAATCATTTAGGTTGCAAGATCTGTGAAGTATCCAAAGAACTCAAATGAATCCTCTTGTTATCAGAAATTTTGTACTTTATGATGATCATTCCTGTGCATTATTTCCACAAACTCAAACTTCAGAGTACACCAAACTATTTCTATTATTTTCATGGACTGACAATAAATTATTTGATCAACAAATGAATGATTTGTAATTGGTATAAAAGAGATTGACCAAGACAGGATTAGAATCTCTCTAAATTCTAAATTTTTAGAATCACCTAAAGTCTAGAATTAAGAATCACCTAAATTTTTGATAGTTGTTAAGTGCTTTGAGATATACCCAAGCTTCAGCCTTCTATAACAGTAAAAAAAAAATGGAAATAGAAGAAATAAGTCATTTCTTTGTCCTATATTGAACCTCACGCCTTTATAAACACAAATAGTCCCATGACCCTTAGTTTTATAACATTTTTGTGTCATTAGTAATATATTGTATCTCCAAGAATTCTTTGCAAAGGCTTGGGGGAATATGAGGCCACTTCAAATCCATCTTTGTCTGTATATAAGCAAGTTAAATATTTTTGTATATTTATAATATTTATACATATATATTTATATCCGCTTACAGATATGACTTTTAAAATGTTAGGTTTCGTCCAGTCATATAAGGAGGAAAGCTTTATACTTGTTACATTGTGCAGGATTTTGCTAATGGACTAGTAATAGAACAGGGTGCAAGCAGGAGGTCATGATAATATTTCATAGTAGTTATAAATGTGACAGAAAAGACATTAATTATTGTTCAATTTCTACCTAAGATTGCCCATTAGCTTAAGAAACAAATCCCTTCCTCCACAGGGCCATTAGAATAACAGCATAATAAATGTTTTCAAAAGACATTTTGAAACAATAACACCATAAAACAGAATGGAATGCCAATTATATTTGTACTTTAAAGCCAGTGATCTCTTGTTTCAGAGCTCATGGTTGGCTGTCTAGTTTTCCAGATGAAAAGCAATGCTCTGCAAAGAATAAAGCACTTTTAAAATTTATATACATTTCAATTATATTAGAAATACTATTATCCAGTACTCTGTCTAAAAAAGATAAATGTTTCTCCTGTCCAGTCGTGTACAACTCGAGGAGGTTATACTCCTGTCCGTTTATTAACCAAGTGAGACAGCTTTGTCCAAGGATGCTTCCCTGGTCATGTGACCAGCATGACTATACACCAAGATACACAAAACGCTGTTCCCTTTCCACTGAAGCAGCACTTATTTATCTACTTGCATTTGTAGGCATTCAAACTGCTAGGCTGGCAGGAGCTTGGACAAGAACAGAAGCTCACTTTGTCATGTGGTGCTTGGGTCTTGAGCTCCCAAATTTCTGGTTGACAAGTCCAGTGTCTTATTAATGAACATTAATAAGGTAATGAGGTTGTTACAACACAGCCAACGACCCAGGAGATTACAGCACAAGACCCAGGATGTCGCAACAATAGAACTCAGAAGGTCATCACACAGCCCATTACCCAGGTCGTTACAACACAGGAGGCTGATAGACACACAGCCAATACCTCAGACACACATGTTCTTAAGAAAAAGCCAGCCAATCTGCAAACATCAACTCCATCAACCAATCAAGAAATGACAACACAGCCAACCTCCCCATCAATATTTATAGAGAGACGGCAGCTTTGATCACACTTTGCTCGCACATGCATGAAGCCAAAAGCACCAGCCTGAAGATGGTGAGTGGGACCTCATCGAAACTTCTCCAAGATATTCTCAATCTTACATGGGAAAAGACCCGAACACGCCAAGACCTATATACCTGTACCCATGAAAATCTACAAACATATATATTTGTTTTTGTAGATTTTCACGGGTACAGGTATGTAGGTGTAGGTATGTTTGGGTCTTTTCCTGTGTAAGATTAAGAGTATCTTGGGACGTTTTGGCGAGGTCCCACTCACCATCCTCAGGCTGGTGCTTTCGGCTTCGTTCCAGTGCAAGCAGTGTGTGATCAGAGCTGACATCTCTCTATAAATACTGGTGGTGGGGACTGGTGTGCTGGGCTGGTTGGCTGTGCTGCTGCCTCTTGATTGGTTGATGGAGTTGATGCTGGTATAGTGGGCTGTGTGATGGCCTTGTGAGTTTTGTTGTGGAGATATCCTGGATCTTGTGCTGTAATCTCCTGGGGTCATTTTTTTGTAGTGATCTTTTTCCATTAGCCTCTTGTGTTTTAACGGCTTGGGTAATGGGTTGTGTGATGGGCGTGCAAGTTCTTTTGTTGTAGTATCCTGAGTCCTGCATTGTAATCTCCTGCGTCGTTTGTGTTTTGATCTGTTTTCCATTAGCCTCCTGTGTAGAAACAGCTTGGATAATGGGTTGTGTGTTGACTTTGTGAGATTTATTGCTGTGGTATCCTTGGTCTTGTGCTGTGATATCCTAGGTCATTTGCTGTGTTGCAACTTTTTGAGTTCTTGTGGTGTAATTTCCTGAGTTTTCTGATGTGATGTCCTGAGTGGGTGGCTGTGATGTAGCATTCTGGGTATTAGTCTGGCTTCGAGTTTGGGGTCTGGGTCTGTGTTCTTGGCTTGTGTCAGCTTGTTTGGTTTTGGGGTCAGGGGGTGCAACAGTTGGTGAAGCAGCCGTGGTCTGTTTTTAACAAAAACACACTGAGACATAATGGAGACCTAGAAGATAAACAGATCTATGGAACAGCTGTCCTGCCCTACATAAGAGGTACTACAGACAAAATCAATAAGATACTACACAGGCATCACATCAAGACTGCCTTCAAAACAGACAGAAAAATAGCAGCCATCCTAAGAAACTCCAAAGATAAAATTGACCTGGAAAACCAAGGCATATATGAAGTCCCCTGTGCATCATGCCCTGCCACATACACTGGACAGACCAATAGAAGAACAAGTACCAGATTGGATGAACACAAAAATGCAGTCAAAAAGCTGGAACACACTTCCTTACTAGTCCAACACATGAAAGCAACAGGTCATAGCATCGACTTCAATGGCACCAAAACCCTACCACTATAGAAAACCCCAGCCACAGAATTACCAGAGAAGCCATAAAGATTGAAAAAAGAAAGCATGAATAGAAGAGCATGAATAGAAGAGATGATTCCACCAGACTGTCAATTATTTGGAAGCCTGCACTCACAAACAAAAAAAATCTCCACACCATAAGCCAGGCAAACACCTGGGCACAAATAGACTCTCCCTGATACCTCCAGCTCAAACACACCCCAACCAGGCACCCAGATGAAACCTAGCTTCCCAATAAATGATAGCCATCCATTTACTCGGAGCCAAGCTGCACTAAAAGCCTCCAATACAGGAACACAATTTTGCCAGCCAATCAAGACAAAAAAAAAAGCCACAAAACAGACAGAAGATATTAGAAACACCAATCGAGCAGAATACAGCAAACTCCAAGACCAATAAACACAGACCAAGATTCCAACCAATCAGGATGAAGAAAAAACCATTCTGGCACAGCAGTAGGCTAGCCCCAAATTTAAAACTGAAACGGCTGTGAAAGTCTGATTCACAGATGAACACAATACAGAAGGTACTTAGAAAAAAGAGGTGTGTATTTCTTTTGATTGATTATTTGCCACAAGTCCAAGAGATTCTTAATAACCACACAGATTTTCTCCAGAATTATCTGTTCCCATGTTTGGCCTTCAAGTCTTTCAACTTTGCATCCACTGTCACTGTGATTGAGTCTATTCATCTGGTTGCTAGTTATCCTCTAACAATTGTAACATTTTCCCATTTTTACATCAATTTGTAACTTTTTAAAAATCTCCATGATATACCTTTTATTTCTCAAGTGCATTTTCCAAATGTACTACAATTATCAGTCCTTTGAGACAGGCCAAGTCAGGAAACAGTTATTACAAAAACTACTGGAATTCCACTTTTGTCTCATAGTGTATAGCAACTGAATCTTTCAAGACTGGTATAATTTCCTTTTAGCCCCTCTCAGACAGAATCAAAGAGGAGTTAGAGGGTCTTTCTCATGAATCTTCCTGTCCTAGAGATGAGATGACATACACAGTGGTGGTGGCACAGTGGTTAGAATGCAGTACTGCAGGCTACTTCTGCTGACTACCAGCAGTTTGGCAGTTCGATTCTCAACGGTTCAAGATTGACTCAGCCTTTCATCCTTCTGAGGTAGGTAAAATGAGGACTCAGATTATTGGGGGCAATATGCTAACTCTGTAAACAGCTTAGAAAAGGCTGTATAGCACTGTGAAGTGGTATATAAGTCTAAGCGCTATTGCTATTTATTATCTTTTTTAATCTGCTAGTGGCTCTTACATGTTTTTCTTTTCTTTAGTGCTCCCTAGAATTTTTAGCAATAGGCATGCTGGCTAAGAAAGTTTGAGAAAAGAAGGCAATTAGGCTTGAACTAAGATGCTTAATTTTAGGTGAAATTACGTTGGACTAAGTGCATGCTCTATAAAATTAAATAATAAAATACAGATATGTGAGAAACATGTCCTCTTTAAGATGTTCATGGCCTGTCGTGTGTCATCTTTCTAGCTTTGTTTTCTAGCAAATCCCTATCAAGATATCTATCACCCCATGACTTTCATCTTCAACTGTCCTAAAGAATATCGATCTGTGAAGTAACGTGATAATCCACTCAGCAGTGCTTTTCCTTTTGATGCTATTTGTATCATTGTTGTTAGCCAACTTTTGCTTGAAAAATGACTTCCACAGATCACAAGTTCATTAATGCAGAATTCAGAAATTGCAATGCAATACAACTCTAGTAAATCTGGAATTTTAATAAAAATAAACTTTATATAATTGCATTTGCTGATAGTAATTCTTAGTTTTATCCAGCCACATTCTTTACAGCATTTACACACACTTCACTACAACTGAAAATCACAAGTTCTGATGTCAGGTATCATTGTACCTTTAGACATTTGGAGATATGCCTTACAAATTTCAATTTATTGTACAAAAACTTTAGATTTACTTTCATTTCCTTCCACTAGAGATATTTGCTACTCAGCTTACACTTTATACTTTGATTAGTCTGATTGATTAGAGAGAGAATATATTCTCTCAATGAGAATATATTTGATTTCCTATATATCCATTGCATATATATTCAATCTGTGCATTATGTGTAAAATTCCAATATACATTTAGCTGACATAGCCTCAGCTGCTGTTTAAGCTAGGCTTAGCTAATGGACTTCTAATGTCAATGGGGTTATATTCAGTGAGTGGTTATTAGGAGAAATATGCCATATCTTTTTTTAAAAAAAACTACCCCTTCCTCAAGTGTGTGTGTATGTGTGTGTTTAACTCCTTCCTTTGATTTAATGACTGTCACTGAATGCAAAACAAACTTGAAGTCTCTGGAATGTGCTGTTATCTCTAGCACCAACTCATTAACCTCAGTTCAACCTTACAATTCTCAAAATCCTCACTGCATTTGGGCCAGAGGTTTAGTAAATTTATAAAAGACTAAGGGACTTCACATAATTTCAGCCAAAGAAGCACTGTTATTCAGATACAAACCATAAAATTCCCTTTGTGATTGAAAAGCAATGGTCTGAGAAGATCAAAATGTGCTGCAATACTCTAAATTCTTACTTTATATTTTTAGATTTGAAATATTTAAAACTCCCTTTATATAAAAGTTTGGCAATTCAGATAAATTCCTTTAGTCTTATAAATGGGTTCAGTCTACTTGTGAGATATACCAGATAAAAAAAAGTTATCTTGCATTGCTCAGTCATTTGAAGTCAGTTTTTCATGTGACTCCTTACATATGCAATTTTTAAAGTTTTCTTTACCAAGAGACTTCATACCAGAAAAAGCCCTGTATAGTTAGATAAAATGAATACTAATAAAACGTTCAGCAATTTTTGATTCTCTGGTATTTTCTTCAAAGTATTTTATTTTATTTTGTTCTAATAAAACAAACACATTTTCAGTAATATTTCCAAATAAAGAGACAAAGGATTATATGTTGAATTGCTAATGCAAAAGTGTGATGCTAACACCCCATCAATATTGAAACCAGTATAGGAGAAAAGCAGGCAGAGCTAAGGGGCAGAGTTAAACAAGCCATCAGTTTAGACTCATTGGTTCCCACAAGAGATACAAGCTCAGCCCCCCTTTGAATTCCATTAACCTTTATCTAGCACCAATTTAGTGCTGACCATTAGTTGACTATATAAAAGACTAGATTCATGTATATAATATAGAATAAATCTTCCATGATCCAACCTTACGAATGGCCCTAATTCCTTGCACCCGACACTAGTCATATCAGAATCACCAGATATATGTAGTATTTATTTAAATTTAGTGGTTGGCCAATCTCAATGGATTCTGGATGATGAATGTAAAAGATAAGTTTTTATATAATATATAACTCATATTGACTCATATTTGATAAACATGTAAAGGATCACACTGTAGGTCAATTTAATTAGGCTGAAATACAGTATATTAAGCAGCAATCCACTGTATAGGGAGTCTAATTGCAAAGCAATTTTTAAAAATATATCCATTTTAAGAACACTCAAATCCAGTCATCACATTTTTTTACATTTAATCACTAACTGATCTGCATATTTTAGTGCCAGTTAACTGTTCTGGACCATTTCAGGAATAAAAACACAGCCCTTGAAGAAATTCTTTAAAATATGTTTATTATACCCTATTTTTTGTATGTAAAATAGAATACTCACTACAAAACAAAACAACTTTACCAAAATAAATTCAATTCCCACTTGGAGAGTACAAAAGAATGAGATAAACATTTCCCTAGCTGCGACATATGCAGTTAGGGTTTTTTTTCTTCTTCCAGACCATTAGAGCCTGCACCCAGGAGAGAAAGCAAGGTAAATCCAAATTTGGTCTGTTCTCACAGGATTTGCAGATAATCCACATAGCTTAACATTTCAACCTCTCAGCAATAAACCTGCTTTGCTTTATGAAAACTGACTGAAAACAGTAATCAGCTGCTACCAGGCAAACCATACTGAATTCTTCAGCATCATATTTGCTAAGTGAGAGTAAGGTATAAAAGTTTATTTTCTTAGCATCCTCTAAGAATAATTCGGCCCAACAATTTTTACATTAAATGAACCACATTGGTGGCTCAGGTGTGCAGTGAAACTTTTGTGCGTGTGAAAAGCAATTTATATGACTAGATCTTCATAATCATTCAGAACATACATCAATTCGGTACAAGGTTAAGTTCCACTAGCATTGTTAAGGTGTCAAAGCCATGTCATGAGCACCTTAATTAAGCAGCTAAACCTGGAGTGGTGTATTATGGCTGGCTGGCTCTATGAATGGTTGCAAACACAACACAATAACAGCATATAAACCTTTGAGGTAAAAGCAATCTGTACAACTCAGACAGACTACTAGATAGTCAGGCAGCTATCTGGATTTTTGCAACCCCAGTATGATATTTCTAAGAATAAAAGTGTAGCGATTTAATTGAAATAGGTTCTAAAATGCAGCAATTCTAGTGTCTTGTTAATTTGATTTTTTTCTCACCTAAAAATTTACATCTTGAAATAAACACTCTAACCTGAATAATCAATGCTGTTCTTGTTTGTTTGTTTGTTCATCCAGTTTGAATGGCTGACCACCTCTTCTCTTATTGGGTGGCATACAACCCTTAATTTTAAAAAGCTATAAAAACACAAAACCAGGAAATAATGATACTAGCCACAGTAAAGGAGCCATCGCAATATCTCCTCGGTTCCCTGGAGGCACAGCCAAGTTTTATAGTGACTTTTGAAGGAATGTTAAGATGTATGGAGCTGATGTCATTAGAAGATTTCATAAGGTGAGCCCCACAGCAAAGGAAAACACCTCCTGGAGCCCACCAAGTATAGCTCCCTGACAAACAGGAGCCTCTTGCTTATATGTATTTTCCCTTCTTTCCATGTACACCATAAATAAAATAATAAAATAAAGTACAAATGTTTTCTCCTATTACTGTACCAGGGAGTTGGCGAGGTTATTATTTCATGTACAGAAGTCAAAGAAGTGTGAGATACAAATAATGCCAGTAAAAGTAGAACATACGAATTAATGCTTGAGAGCAAAGGTACCATAGCAATAGCAGTTAGCAATAACACTTAGACTTATATACAGCTTTACAGTTCTCTATAATCCTCTCTAAGTGGTTTACAGAGTCAGCATATTTTCCCCAATTTGGGTCCGCATTTTACCCACCTCGCAAGGATAGAAGGCTGAGTCAACCTTAAGCTTGGTGAGATTCGAACTGCCAAATTGCAGGCAGCCAGCAGGCAGCAGAAGTAGCCTGCAGTACTGCACTCTAACCACTGTGCCACCATGATTCTGAAGACTGTATTCAAAGATCCAAAACCAAGATAAATTATTCTGATTAGAATAGGTTAATGTTCCAGATACAAATGTTTAACAGCTGAATTTATTAGACCCTTATTTCTGACTAAATATTTCTTTGTACTTAGGCTTTAATTATTTTGTTCTCCCAGACAACTATGCTGAAGGCATATCATGCTGATATTTTAAAAAGTTTATTTTCAATAAACTCCATACAGCATATTGATATTGTTATAAAAGTAACTTGTACATCCAATGTATATATGAATGCATGTTTATACATAAAACTACTCCTTCTCTCCAAGGGACTGTTTACCACATATTTTCATATAATTTGTGTTTAAAAACTTCGGGATCACAGCTGGATAGTGACATTTCTCCCCATGAAAGTAACAAAAATAACAACTATTCATCCCCCTACCATAAAATATACATTACAAATAAATTACTGTATTTATCTTGATTAATGGTATTACTCTATGGCTCAGCCGTACAACCCAATAAACTATGAAGCTAAAATAAACAATGGGAATGCCTTCTCAATTTTGATACCTAAAAATTCCTCGCAAATGACCAAACACTGCTAGCAGCACGTTCAGCAGTAGTTCTTTTTGTGATATAGAAACATAGACTGTGTCTTTAACTTGCTTGTACAGTGACCCACTCCACAATAAATTCATAAATAAAATGGTAATATTCACATTTATGCTAAACTCCAGGATAGATAAATGCTTTAGATCAAGGGTATCAAACTCGCACCGTTACGGCTGGTCACATGATGTATCATAACTTTTTCCCCCTTCGCTTAACCAGGCCTGGGTGTGGCCAGCGAGTGAAGCATCTGGTCCATGGGCCACAAGATTGACAGCCTTGCTCTAGATATTTCACAATGTGTCTTGAATCTCCATCTTCTCAATGTAAAAATGCACTCATGATTTTAAGTACACTTATGGTAATTAAGTTCAATTCAACTCACTTAAATTTTCTGTATAGCTAGTATATTTATGATTATTGTTTTTCAATTCCTTCTGACTCTTCATGGTCCAATGGATATCAGTTTGCCAGAATTGTTAGTCAGTAAAAGCTTATCTGAGTTCCTCTTTTCATATGCTTGCATCATCAGTCAGAATAATCTAGCTATCTTCTATTGGCCTCTGCTCATATTGTGTTCTATTTTTCCAAGCAGCAGGTTATTCTTGCTTTTTTTGTTATGTCTTCAAAATATTTAATCATTAGGTTTATTAATAGTGTTTTCACTGAGCAGTCTGGCTTTACTTCATTTAGCAGTGAATTGTTTATTCCTGAAATTCATTATATTTTCAACAAGTTTTTTTTTCCAGCTCTATTCAAAGGTATTTATTTTTGTTCATTTCTACTTCCAGGTGGACCAGTTTCCATAACCATATATTACAGCTAGAAAAACTAAAGCCTTGATAATACTTTGTGTGATATCTGTACACTTTGGTATTTTGTCTTTGTTTCTCTTCCAAGCAGACACCCTTTATTTCACAGTTGCAGTCAACATCCCTGTGAATTTTGATCCTAAAAAATAAAGTCTATTTTTACTTCCACAATTTCTCCATTTATTTGTATTGGATTACTTTTAATGTTGACCGTTAGCTTGTGCACAATCTTCTATTTCACTTTTAGCAAGAGATTTTTAAAAAGTCTTCTGTTCACCATCCTGGTAGTATTATTATCTTACTTCACATTGCTGATCATTCTCCCATTAACTTCACTTTCACTTTGTTCAGTTTGTTTATACTTTAAATACTGTAGATAAAATGATAGCATGCATACTTACTTGACATACTGCTTTTCCAAAGTGAACCATTTGGTTACTCCATATTATGTTCTATCCATTCTGGTTATATATTCTACAGCAAACATCAGCTATGTATATGCCTACCGTCCCTGTCCTATTGTTTCTTTTTTTCTTATTCATATCCATTTCATATATTTATAACCATGTTTATACTTAGACCTATTATCTAATAATTGTTTGACAAAATAAATAAATAAAAAATAAACAAATACATGCAATAAAATCAGTTATAATAGTAAACGCTTAACTGTAACACTTATTCCCAATGCAAATAATAACACAAAAGGAGGGATTTTTGTTAGGTGCCCACCGAAGGAAGAAGAATTAAATCTTTCCTCTGTACACTGTAGTCCTAATTACCAATGCTATAAGCAACTGTATTTGGGCAAAGGGGGAAATAATGCATTGTAAATCAAGGACATTTTTAATGCTGCAAATAGCTTGTTCTTTATAGTCAGCATTAACAGATAAAATGCTTTGGGGTGACTTTATATTTTTGTGACTTTGTTAATTCTATGGATTCAAAATCACACGATGCTACAGCTTCATGCATATTTTTTATTCTGGATTTTTTTTTCATTTTTTCACCCATGTTCTCCACATTAATTACAAAACTTTGTAAATTAATTTGAATAAAGTAAGTAGAGTGTTATTGTTTGAATAAAGTGTGTACCATAAAGACTTAATATTATTTAGTTAAGTCTACCTATTTGAAGTATCATAATAGAATATTCTTAAGAAGTCTGAATTTAAGACTATGATTGTATGGAAGACGTGTAATAAACCATTTTATTACTTTTCTTTTTAAGGTCCTGAAACAGTTCTGAACGAACTTTTCTTATGACTTTCTTTTTTATTTTTTGCAGTTAATTGCAAGGTTGGCCTTTCGAAGTTCATAAGATTTTATCATATAATGTGATTAATGAAAAAAAGCAGTAATGAAAATGATATGCATAACAAACGTTGCTTTCTTTGTTCCAAGCGTTGCTGCCTGCAAAACTTGAACATTTCCACTGGGTGGCTAATAACTGCATTCCTGACAAAAGGAAAACATTTATCTTTTCAGGAAAATGTACCCAGTTCACTTACTAAGTCACCGTTCCTGCAAGAACTAAAGATTGATTTAAATGTATGTTCAGCAGTTAAAATAATTAAAACAAGGTTTACCACTTTTAAAGACATGATACTATCAATGATTTGTGTTGTTTGCATCAATATATATGAAGTTATATTTAGATTTAAATATCTAGATAGGATGAATAGAATAAAGAATTAAAATTAAAATTAAAAACCAAGATAATGGGCAACCTAGAGGTGAGAATCATCTCTTTCCTATCAGCCACCCCCAATGTAGCATCCCTAATGATTGGTTTTGCTTGCTGTCTGGGAAGTTGCAAATGACAATCACATGACCTCAGGATGCTACCGTACAACCATTGTAAATACACGTCAGTTGCCAAGCATCTGGATTCTGATCATGCGATGGAGGAGATACTGCAATGGTTGTAAGTGTGAGGATCGGTAATTCTGAATGGTCACTGAATGAATCAAGGACTATTTATATAATTATATAATTACAAACTGCTAAAGGAAGAAAAATGATTTGTATTCCACATTTTTCATTTAAAAAAGAAACCTGCAATACATGTACATTGTCCTACATTATGCTCCCAATAAACTTTCCCACATATTCAGAATTTTACTTTATATGCTCGTTGTACTCTTTTTGTTGCTGAAGTGTGCATTGTACTGTACAGGGAGCTTTTAGACCAGGGCTGTCAAACTCAGGTGCTTAGATCTGGCCCACGGGGCCACTCTGAAAACAGCAAGGGACCAGCCTGCAGTGTCTCTGCCAGCAAAAACGGAGCTCAGGAGGGCCACATGTAGCGCTCCTGAACTCTGTTTTTGCAGGCAAAGGGTTGCAGGAGGCCGTCGCTGTCAGAAACGGAGCCCAGGACCCTGTTTTCACCACAGGCACCAACACGAGTGATGTTGAGCTGGCCATACCCTGGCCCTCCAAGGTCAAACACAACCCTGATGCAGCCCTCAATGAAATCAACTATGACAATGATGCTCTAAGTCAGGGGTGTCCAACCTTGGCAACTTTAAGCCTGGAGGACTTCAACTCCCAGAATTCCCCAGCCAGCTTTGCTGGGGAATTCTGGGAGTTGAAGTCCTCCAGGCTTAAAGTTGCCAAGGTTGGACACCCCTGCTCTAAGGAAAGCACTATGGTTAGTGGTATAAGCTGAAGAAAGGACAGTAGTAGTTAAGCTGGGTTTCTCAAATGTTTATGACCAGAACATAATTTTTTTTTAAGTGTTGCAAACCCTATTCAGTGCTTCTTTTTACAAAAAGCTATGTCTGATATATCGAATAGAGCTAGTTCATTGATGCATCAAAATAATTGTTTTTTTTCTCCATGCAACATCTTTCTCTCACTTTTTTTTGGGGGGGGGGCAACAAAATGCATTTAGGTGCTTAATTAAAAAGAGTATCCCTGAAGATTAGCATATTCACATATTATATTTTTTTTCCACACCAAGCATTTTCAAACTGCTGCTGTGGGTTGAGGTAAATATCTGCACATATGGCTTCTTTTATTCTTTCTTTTTAAAATGATCACTTGAATCTAATTATAAGCTCTTTGGAATGTGTTTTTGCTTTTTGAAATTTAACATATGTACAAAACACACAAGGAACAAATGGACAAAATCTGAGGGATATCCATAGCATTTAGCCCCCACTTTCAACTTTAATCTTTCACAGTCTTCTGGGCATATAGATGGTCAATATTGTGTATGGCACCAGAGAATCTGATTGTTTCCCTTATGGGGAGAATGTCACTATATCCAATAGTGGCGATCCATTTCATAATGCATTAAGGCATAATATGGAAGAAGAGTTCAATTGTTTCCCTAAGAACTAGTGATTTATATTAAATCTATCAAAATAAGAAACTACCTAGATTATATTAATACTCTAAGTATATATATTTTCTAGCCTTTACTCGTACCAGTTCACATTTTAAATAGAAGATAATTGATTTAGAAATTGTTCCACAGAAGAAGTTGAAGTAGAGTTCTTTTATCCACTGGATGATAAAGTAAGCAAAAGGTATCTACAACTCCTTGATTGTGATAGTGATTTGGCTTGTTGTTTCTTTAGTTGTTGTATTTTAACTTTTATAATGTTTGTTATTGTTTTCACTTTATGTATACAAAGAGCCATGGTGGCACAGTGGTTAGAATGCAACATTGCAGGCTAACTCTGCACTCCCAGGCCAGGAGTTTGATTCTAACTGGCTAAAGGTTGACTCAGCCTTCCATCCTTCCGAGATGGGTAAAAATGGGGACCCAGATTGTTGGGGGCAATATGTTGACTCTGTAAACCACTTAGACAGGGATGTAAAGCATTGTGAAACAATATGTAAGTCTAAGTGCTATTGCTATTTTAATTATGTTCATCACCCAGTGTCACTCATTGCCATCAGGGGTATATAAATTGGATAAATAAATAAATAATCATCTTCCAGTGGTGCTCAGTCTTCTTCCATTTTTATACTGAATTAAATCCTAAGGAATGACATCAGGTGGAAAATCTCACCTAGTGGTTGTTTTTTTTTCAATACCACTGCTATCTCACTAGCTGAATAAATAAATTGTTGAACAAGAGAAATATATGAACCAATGTTTTGGTCCACAATGAGTGAGGCTTTCTGCATCCAATTTTTACATGATAGAATTGTTCCTTATATTATCCTTAAATGTCAAATTCACCCTAGTAACCATTTGAATTCTAAAGGCAGTACCTGGTCAACCATATCTAATATTGAGTCAGATTCTGAAAGAGTTAGATCAGTTAGCACTTGTGTGAGAAATCACAACGAGACCCAAGGCTATAAACTGAACTACGAAATAGCAGGGAGGAATCCCAGAAGCATGCAATGTTAAAGCTCTTCCATGCTGTTTTGAAGAAAACTATCTGGACATATCCATGTACTCAAGATAAATTTGAGGAGGTTTTTGCTATAGAAAATAATGTTAATAATATTTGAACCAGATAGCACAAATAACCTGGATTTGGGGAAAGGTTCTGTGTCAGGCACTTTTATTAGAATTAATTGAAACAAAGATGAAGAAAATAATTATATAGTATATGGCTAAAGTTATTGTCTCTGTATTTTTTATTTTTTTGAAATTTTTTGATCCATACTAACCTGGTCATATTACAATATTACTAAGTTAATGTTTTTTATTTCAAAAATAATTATTTAGTGTGGACCCAGCAGAACAATTTTTTCCATACAAAAAGAATTTGAGGACTGGCAGAATGCAAATTTTCTCTCAGTGTTTTAGATCCCTTTTATTTTCAGAGAAAACAAAGAGAGTGATTCTAGGACAAATATGAATGACCAAACAGATCGGTGGACTGGGATTATTCTCCATCGTCATCATCATCATGTTCATCATCATCACAGGATTTTAAATCATTTTTTAAAATATATTGCTAAGCGGAAACATCAGAAGTAGAAGTTTTATTTCCCAGAACTACATTTCACAAAAGAATTATCACTTCTGTTAATCTAATCTAAGCCTAAACAGTGCTGATAAGCAAGAGTTGCATGCAGAAATAGAAATATAACAATATCCTTTTATAATTAAAAAAATACCTGATATAAAAAGCCAGTCTGAATGGGAAAATAGCTTGTTTGTACTGATAACAGCGATTTGCTCATACAGATAACGGAATCCAGATACCGTTGGGTTCAAATCCCAACATTCAGCACCACAGGCCATGCTGGTCTGGGTTGATGAAAACTGGAATGCTTCAACATCTGGAGAGCTACCAGTTTCCCCACATTGTTAATAATTGAAATTTTAAAAAGTTCAAAGCAACTCCAAATGAGTAGAGCTTTTTTTCTTTCTTCCGAAGTCTATATAATTGCAGCTAGGTTTATGGCCGGCAAATGTAGTTCTGCTTTTGAATAAATATGGTTAAACCATTTCTACTTAGTATAATATTATTACGAATACTCTATCATGGAAGCGACAATTAATTAGGCCTATTTTTTTTAAAAAAAAGTGAACATCAGTATCAGTATACATTAGCATCACATTAGTATGTCTGTTTGTTACTGGAAATTACCAGTACTGATTTTATGATGTAATACTGAATAAAACGGTGTAAGTGACAGCATAAGATTGAATTTCATTTCATTATTTGTGTAACTCATCTGAAAAATACTATTCTATATTCTGTACACATAATAGTTTCTGAGAAATAGAATAAGAAATTGCAGTAACTGAATAAAATTAAATGTGTACACAATTCAATATTTTAAAAGATTTTAAAAGAGCTATAAAACAAAATAAAGTTATTCTTCCTATCTAATTATAAATATACTTTGCCCTTATCCTTTGCCCTGAATAACAACTGTTCATACTAATGCAGTACATGTCTCTAGGGAAAGGTGTAAAACAATTACTGAATTAAGGAATATATTTCCAAAATGTAGTAAAGGGGATTCCAGAAATGCCCAAGGCATCCAGCCCACCTCAAAAAAATCAACACAGGGCAAACTTTTAAATAATTATAAAATGATAATACTGTAATACAAGCAAACAAAATTAAAATATTTTCAGAGTATATGTTTGATTTTTAAGACAAAAAGGTGAATTTTAGACAATGTTTGCATTTGGAATATAGATTTAATTGAAATCTGCAAAGGTAACTTCAGTTTGAAATATTAGACAGATTTCTCCACAAAAAAGGAACTGTTCAAAAATACTGGTAATACTTTATCCATGGGCAAAAAGTATAAAGGGCAATGGAGGAAATCAAGGAGGAAAATACTTTGGTAGAAAAATCAATGAAACCAATCATTGGAACTCCTTCCAACAGTGGAGAAATTTCCTTTTTTAAAAAAAAAAGTTTTTGTTTGTTACTTACCTGTTTCAGAAGTAAAAAGTGTTTTAAAGCAGATGTCAGTTAAGGCAACTATAAAATAAGTATTGAACAAATAAGTAAAACTTTGAGCTCAATGCACCTATTGTTTTTGCATGACTGAGATACAATGTGAGATTACAATGAGCAGAGTTTTTTATTTTATATTTTGCGCCTTCTAATTAGACCTTATGCACTTCTGAATAGACTTTATGCACTATCCACCAAGACATAAAACGTTACACCAATCCGAACATTATATCTCACATTGTATCTCAGTCATGCAAAAACAATAGGTGCACTGAGCTCAAAGTTTTACTTATTTGTTCAATACTTATTTTATAGTTGCCTTAACTGACATCTGCTTTAAAACACTTTTTACTTCTGAAACAGGTAAGTAACAAACAAAAACTTTTTTTTTTTTAAAAAAAGGAAATTTCTCCACTGTTGGAAGGAGTTCCAATGATTGTACCACTTTCTTTTACAACTTTCATAATAATATACTGGTGGATGTATGAATACATCCTACCTATATTTTAATTTTGAAATTGAATTAATTAGTTTGTTTTCATATTATCATTCCTTCAAACACAGGATATCATCATTTCATTCATTATATTGTATTAAAACCAGAAAATGAGTAAGCTGTTGGGTCATGTTCATCGTTATGAAAAGTGAACACAAGACTAGGAAGTATAATTGAAAAAGGAATAAACCAATTAAAAATTAACATGCAGTGTAATGCTGCAGAAGAATTCCCTTCCCTGCATAAAAATAGCAGAAGACCTTTCATACTTAGTTACTATAGCTACATCTATCTGTAGTAATAGAAAGTTTTCTATGTTTTTATCACATTTCAGGTGATATCATGACAACCAAGTTTATAACAGTAATCATTAATGTGGAAACCAAGTTAATTCAGGATTACACAAATTATCATGAAACATACTATCAGCATTGGTCTGAGTTTCAAATTTAGAACTTTTAGAAGTTCTAAATTTTAGAACTTCAAACTGGCCACCATTTTATTTGTTTATTTTTGCATATGCATACAAAGAATCTCTTCATATATGCTTAATGTAGAAATCACTAGCTTCATGTACAAAGAACATCAAGTGCTATAATCACCCCCATGAATGCTATATTACTCATATCTGATTCAAAGAACAATAAACAAAATGATCAGTGACTTATTTGTAGCTCCAAGGGGACATTCCTATGTTGGAAATGTTGTTCAATCCATTCAACTCCTGCTAGTCCCTCAAGAAATGCAATATTTTTTTGAAATCATCCCTATTATGATACTTCACTAAAAAGTCAGATAGCCCAAATCAATCCTATCTATATACCCTAGAGACCAATTTAAAATTGTAAGGATGGAAAGGAAAGACATTTTCAGGTGCTGTGGGTCCCCCAAAATGAAGCACATGCACCCTAAGACGCCTTATGCTTGCTGTGGGTTTCTCCTATACTTTGCTTAGACTGAGAACAAAAGCTCTGGAAAATGTCCAACAACTTTGTCACATACAAGTCTCTTTCCCCCAGAATGTTTCTCAGCTGTGCTTGCAATAAATGTGTATTTCTGCTCTCTCTTTCCTTCCCCATGGTAACAATGAAAATGGGTTGTTCAATCTGATGAAAACATTCATCTTTTCTGTACACAGTATATAGATCGACACAAGAATGACATTTCTTTTCAAATCCTATTATTCAGCTTCTGATATGTGGCAAGAAAGTTCAAGGTTGCAACTTCAGGAAGAATCCTACAAACCAAATGCCCTGTAATGTAAGCAAACAAAGCAAAAAATAACCTAGAAATTTGTATTACATGAAACTTTAGGAGTCAGAATATATCAAATCATTAAACAAAAAGTAGAGGAGCCTGCAAAGAGGCAGACACAATTCTGGTTTGGCTTTGATTTTGGTCAACGATGTTGGACAGATAATGAATACTGTATACAAGCTTCATTATTTTTTGGGAAAACTGCATTTTAGGTGGGAGGTACAGAAAGAAGCAGGCTCAGGATACCTCTATTCCTGCTGAGCAAAGCATGTAGAAGAACAATAATCAACTTTCAGGCACCATGACTCTTTGAGATGCCTAATATACAAAGAAGCAGTAATTGTCCCTCTTATATTGCCTATCTCTTCACTTTCCACTACTAATCAGATTCTTCTCATCTGGCTGTCTTGAGTGAGCATGCTTTGTTCTCTCATTAACCCTTTTGTTTACTTTCAAATTGTGAGCTGAAAACAAGGAATTCATCAGACTTCCAGACTTTGGATATGAACTGGATGAACTCTTGTCTGTTCTTCATGTAGGAAGAAAACCCTCCCCCCCTCCCCCCCCATTTCAAAAGCGAATCCAAAATCACAAAAAGCAAACTTTCTAAGGCTTAATAGTCATATTTTCTGCTAGTATCCAGTGATAGTAGCAATTCTCATGGGAACAAGAGTTTTGATTCATGTTCTAAAAAAAGTTACTAATTGGATTTGAAAAGTATGGCTTTTTTTAAAAAAAAAAAATCATCAATTATAACAAATAGTTGAAAGCTAAATTCATACATGTCACAAGTTCCCTTTTTAAGTTTAATTTCTCCCAAAAATGGGCAAAGAATTTCAGCCTGAGGAAACTTTGTAAAATATTATTTCTATGGCAATACGAAGACAGAGACACCAAGTGGTACAGTCATCTGGTGCCGATGCTATGCTTAGACAGAGGGCACTGACTTCCGAAAAAGCCCTCTCTAACTTTCCAGTATTTTAGTACAAATTAACAATCAGGAATAAGCCCTGTGTTATGATAGTTTAGTATCAAGAACTATTTGACAAAAGCAATAAGTTCAAGCCAAGGAAGAACCTATTCCTGCATCTCTCTGAAATCTGAAAGAAAAAAAAATCTAAAGGCATCTTATTCAACTCCCAAATATAAACCACTGTTTGTTGAGAAGTTCTCCTACACAAGCCCCATTGATAGGATCAGCAAGCCTGACAGAAAACTAGTGTTCAATGGGTTTATTTCCATAGGCTTACCCCATGGCGCTCTTATTTTTAGATTGTGGTCCATTAGCATCACTGCACTAATTCTTTTTCTTTCCTGTTCTGTTGTCCTTCACGATGGCCAAAACCTGTCACTGCTGGGTCCTCTCTAGAATGACCTCTGATATGCTAATAGTCCCTTGCCTCTGAAGTCTTCCCCAGTGAAAATCAACTTCCAGAGGGTTAGTCAAAGGGCCAGCTTGATTCAACCACCCAACATGAGATCAAGCAGAAAGCAAGAAAGGCGATCAACTCCACACACAATGGCATTCGCCACACTAAACATGCCACTTATCAAGGCAACCACAATTTGGAGAAGGAAGAGCATTTCTTGAGGACATGCGTGCCACTAACTGAGTGGGAAGGGAATATAACATGGGCGTGATCAAACTAGTGAAGAGCAGGAGAGGAAAATAGGAGAGACTATTTAATTTTTACTGTGGAAGGAGGCAACTTTAAAAAAAAATACCTAAAGAGTTGAAGAGTTGAAACGATTCAGACCGGTACCACTGATTAAAATAATGCCCCAAATAAATCTATAGGGGCCCGCTGAAAGATGGAGAAGTGCAGCAGCTCTGTCTGCAAAGCAGCAGGCGACTATTCATTATTTCTTCTCCATCATCTTTCTGCCAACTAAGGAATCTCAGAAGGGACCCAGCCGATCCTTCCCGCTTGTCCTCAACTACCGAGCCCCCTCTCCGCCTCGGAGCAAATCTTAAACCGGACACTTTGCTCTTTATCCCCGTCTGACTCAGCTCTGCTCCCGAAGGAGGCTGCCCCCGGGCGGCGGTGGACCCGCTTTCTCTAAGGGAAATCCTCCCATTCCCGCATAATCCTGGCAATCCGGAGTAGCGGAGCCAAGAAGGAGCTTCGGGCTTCTCCGGCGCCTGCCAAAGTGCAGCTCTCTCCTCTTGGATTTCGCTGCAAAGGAGGGCAGCGGAGAGCGATGCAAAACGCCTTCCCGCCCACCCGAGACGCCGCTGATCCCCCAAGTCTCTTCGGGGGGAAAAGAATTCGGAGCGCCCGCTGAACCCGGCTCAAACTCAGCGGGGACTTTTTCTTTCCAGAGCCACACTCAGCCGGGGCGAGCTGCAAGCCGGGCACGGGAAAGTAGCTTGGAAGCCTCTTGTCCTCCGTTGCGCTCGGGTTTTCTTTTCCACCGCCGCTCCAGCCTCTCCGCCTGAACCCGTGGAAGCGAGAGAAGCGGATAGGGCTGGCTTTTTTTTTTTTGCCTAGCTGTGCCCGGCGGTCGGGGAGGAAGAAAACGGACAAGGGGCGAGGAAAAGAGGCGTCCGCCCCGTCCAACCTCTGGGAAAAGCGGCCGTTCAGGTGCAGGAAGAGAGCTCCGGCGAAGAGCAAAAGCCGCCTTACCTTGCGCAGCCGAGCCGGGACTGCTGGCACTCAGGATCGCCAAGGCGGGCAATGCCACCATCTGCAGTAAGTATCCCAGTCCCAGTCCGTAGCGGGCGGCGGCGGCGGCGGCTTCCAACCCTTTGCCCATGGCTGCTCCGGTGGGGGGGGGGGAGAGAAAGACTCGACGCCCAAGAGCCCTCGAAGGCGGAGGCCGGCTCGCACCCCTTGCCGCCGTCTTCCACCTCCTTCGCGGCAGCGGTCGCGGGAGCAGCGACGGTTCCTCCGTCAGATCTCGTCCTCCCGCCGGGGCCCCCTTTTAGACTTTCCGTCGGGGGAGGGAGCAGTCGCGGCGGACCCTCGCTCGCCTGCTCGCTCGGGAAACACTTGCCTTGCGTTACGCTGCGCTGCGCTGCGCCGATTCCTGGTCCCCGACTGCCGCTTGAGGGCTGCGGTTCAAGCCCCACTTGGAGATCAGAGCGTCCCTTGCCCGACCGTTGCTTTCTGCCGCTTCTTCTGCTTCAGCCGCCTTGGCTTGGCCGGGAAACGCAGCCCTAAGGTGGGTAGCGCGCTTCCTTAGCCCGAATTGCGCGCGGAGGGAAAGGCGTCCAGGCTACGGCGACTCCGAGGCGACCAGGAATGGTCATTTCATAGCCTGGCTAAGAAGTCTGCAGGAGCCGCTGGCGAGCCCGGAGTGGTGGGAGTAGAAGCGGCAACGACTCCCCGCAGCATCCTTCCCAACTCCCTCCGGAGGCAGGCGCGGCGACCCGACAGAAGCAGCACACTCTCCTTCGCGCCGCCACGCCGGCGTGAAAGCGGAGCGAGCCGGCGCGCCGTACTCACCCTCTGCCTTCTCAACACTCCCCGCTCCCTCCTCCTCTTTCCTCCTCTTCTTCACTCCCTCCCGAATGTTGGCCACGAGCTGCGGAGTGAAGCCCCGGCTGAGGCACCTCGCGGTAGTAAGGAAAAAAGCTCTCGGCTTCCCCCACACAACGCCGCAAAGCCCGGAGCTGGATTTTTCGGACCAGAAGTGGCTCCTCCCTGCTCGCGCCGCCTGCGCACTTCAAGGCTTGGAGGAGAAGTCGGGCGGCGGTGCCCGGGTGGGTTCGCGATCCTAAGCGCTTACTACCCACTCGCGTTTCCCAGACGGGAGAAGGGGAGGGGAGGGAAGGGAGGAGAAGTGAAGCCAAGCCTCCTTCTAACAGTATTTTGAAAAGGACGGTCACGAAAGTAGGTTGTGGCGGGAAGTGGAAAGGGAGGTAAAAAAAATGCTGCGGGTACCACTTCGGAACACCTGGAGAAAAGCGACGGGAAGAAATGAATAAATAAGGAGTAGGTGGACGTGAGGTTTCTGCCAGGCACGTTTGCGAGTGTCTTATAAGCACCTTTGGGATTTCTGAGTAACCTTGTTTAGGATTGAGCAGTGTGGATCAACTAGGAGGTCCTGGCACTATCCGTGTGTGGCAATAGTTTAGTAGTTATGGAAATGCCACCTACCAGTGTCTTATAAACCCAACAGGATAGGGATTCATTTCTCAGTAAGTGTTTATATATGGAGGTTCTCCATATCCATATCCAGGTCATGGTTGTCCCAAAGGTGCTTTTTCTCCAACAGGAAACTGGTTGTTGGGTGCAATAGACTGACTCTGTTAACCGCTTAGAGAGAGCTGTTAAGCAGATAACAGATAATCAGAATTGGAAGGGACCTTATAGGTCATCTAGTCCAACCCCCCACCCAAGGGGAGACCCTACACCAGGGGTCTCCAACCTTGGCCCCTGGAAGCCTGGCGGACTTCAACTCCCAGAATTCCACAGCCAGCACTCTGGGAGTTGAAGTCCGCCAGGCTTCCAGGAGCCAAGGTTGGAGACCCCTGCCCTACACCATTTCTGACAAATGGCAGTCCAATCTCTTCTTGAAGGTCTCTAGTGATGGCACTCCCACAATTTCTGAGGGCAAAGTGTTCCATTGGTTGATTGTTCTCACGATCGGAAAGTTTCTCCTGACTGGACTTTCTGGGTTTTTTTTTTTTTTTTTTTGAAGACATTTAGCTTCTCATCCAAGAAGCTTCTTCACCTCAGAACTGAAGAAGCTGCTTTACGTCTCCAAAGAAAAACCAGGAAGTCCAGTTGCCTCTTGTAGAAAAAGCACCTTTCGGATTTCTGAGTAACCTTGTTTAGGATTGAGCAGTATGGATCAACTGGGAGGTCCTGGCTATATTGGATGGAAGAAGCACTATCCATGTGTGGCAATCCTCTAGTAGTTACGGAAATGCCACCTACCAGTGTCTTTTTAGTTGGAATAAAGACATTTTCTCCAGCTGTCAGGGAGGCAGGGCTGGCCTTTTGGAGTAGCTGATTGTAGACAAAAACAGAAGGTAGACCATCACAACGCATCCACAATAAGATTGTTGCTAGTTCCTAACGTTTTGTTGTTAGACCCGTAGCAACCTCATAGAAAATGTTCCTCCAGGCCTTCCTGTCCTCTACCATCCCCTGGAGTCCATTTCAGCTCACTCCTACTGCTTCAATGACTCCATCCAGCCACCTCATTCATTCTCCACGAAAGAAGGTTGTGGTGGGAAGTGGAAAAGGAGGTAAAAAATGCTGGCTAGTTCCTAATTATTCTGGCAATCAATTTGAGATTCTCTAAGCAATAGTTGCCCTTCTAAGGGGAATAAGTGGTACTGCTTACTAAAGTAAAAATAAAGACTTCTTCCCTACTCAGTGGATAATTCCGTTTACAAGAGTTCTTTGCTATTTGATATTTTTTTAAAAAAATTGAAACCCCTGTGAGCCATCAGATTTCTTTTCCCAAATACATTTTGATTTTAAAAAAAAATAAACATAAAGGTAAAAGCCAGGACAAAGGAACAGGCAGTAAGCAAAGGAAAAGAGAAGGAATTCAAAGAAAAAGCAAAAAGTGAAAGAAAAAAAGAAAATAGTTAATAAAAATAGAAAAACCATAGAAACAAATGGTTTTGATATTCTTCATAGCAGTTATTAGTACCAATACATTTTATCTTTATCTCTCAAGTTAGTTCATAGTACTCTTCTTTCTATAATCTATACTGTCCAATCATCAAAACCATGTCACAAGTTTCATTTTTACACAAAGCATCCATAAGAAGAGTCCAATAAACAAAAGTACATAGATGATGTATCTTCTCTAATCAAAGTAGTTAATTTATCCATTTCAACAATGTATCAACTTCATTAACCATTCCTCCATAATGGGTAGTGGAATCTTTCCATCTCTGTGTGCACAATACTCTCACTGCTGGGACTATATAATGGATATGTTTGAGGGAATGAATTGTTTTTAAAGAAGTAGAGTACAGGAACATTTCTGTTAGACCATAAATTCACTCAAGAACAAGACAAAACTCACTGGTTAAGCTCACACATTACATTGAATGGTTTGGACACTGAACCACAATCTAGCCAAGTGCATTTTAGCTTAACATCAAGGGTGGGATTCTACCAGTTCTCACCTATTTGCTAGAACCAGTTGTTAACATTCTAAGCAGTTCAGAGAACCGGTTGTTAGAAGAAATTACTAGCCTAATCCTGTAAGGAAGGCAGGAAGGAAACATTCTGGTGTTGCTTACAGAAACTGCCTCTCGGTTAACCTTTATTACCCATTTTTGGCAGGACTAGACTTCCTGTCTCAGGAGCGTCTCTGGAGTTTTTTTCCCCTCCTTTGCTGGTATTTTGCTTGTGTGGAGTGACCATTCAAAGTTACAATGGCACTGAAAAAAGTGACTTGTGCCCATTTTTCACACAGTAAATTTATTGGTGACAAAATGGAAGTACAGTAGTTTCCTATTTCTTGTAGGGTGTTTTGTTAACCTCCCAGTCTAGTCTAGGAGTACTTCATGGTGTCTTCTCCAGGTCCTAATCAGTGTGTCTAGCTCTGTTTAGCTTTTCAAGATCAGCCTAGATTAACTAGCACTGACACCAATACCATCTGCTGCATGTTGGGACTATAACTTCCAGAAATCTCAAAATATCTGGACAGCATAAGGATGGAAGACACAGGTAGGCCTCAAAAGATGTGGTCTGGGCAGAACTCACTATCTGAAAGAAAAATGCAGTATTTTGCATCTTTGGCATAACCAAAAGAAGAAAAAAGAAAAGACAAATGCCCATTTTCTAAATGTGAGAAGATGGATTTCACTAATATATACTGGTTCCCATTTCCTCTTCCTTGAGCACACTAAGGTGAAAAAGAATATGCAAATTGAAATGATACATCAAATGCATGCATTTTCTTAAAAAGTCTGCTTGAAAAAGCAATAGGTTTTGCTTACTAACTTAGGAGAACAAAGCATTTATTTCTTGCCTTGTTCCATATATACTGCTATTTTGCGAAAATACCTAGTCACAATTCCTAGGATTGCTTTCTGGCCAACTAATTAAAAAAACAAAATTAACTCTGTAACTCAACATCTGTTAATTGTGTTAATGGCTTATTTCTTTGCTGCATAGTAAACTAAAGGAGACTCAACTTAAGATACATGCGAACAATTACTATGAAAATGTTATGTGCTTCACTGTGCTGTGCCCTAATGGATTACTCATTATTAGGTATGCTAGACATTATGCTTTTATGCATTTAACCAATTAAAGGAAGACTTAGACATGGTTGGGCTTGATTTGGAATGTATACTGTGACAATTTTGGAAAGCTCCCAGGCCATGCTAAGATAATAAATATTCCTAGGACCAAGCATTGAATAGACAATTTGTCCTGAAGAATTAATTGGGCTGTATTATAGCACCAGAAACATTATCTTGTGCTCCTAGATTTCTCATTTTTATCTGCAACTTCTTACATTCCCCTTTTCATCTTGGATCACTTCCCAAGAGTACCCCGAGATCCTGGATCCTATGCTAGGAGAAGATGAATGCAGCATTCACACCAGGAAATTTGGAAAACTGACGTCCAAAGTCATGCACCAGGAACAAGCTGACTCTGTCTCTCATTCCACCATGTTTTGAGCATGACAGTCAATTATTGGTACTATAAAGAAGCAGTTTTGTTTAGTGGTTAAAGCACTAAACTAGAAAGCAGGAGACTGTGAATCCAAGTCCACCCTTACCCATGAAAGCCAACTGGGTGACGTTGGGCCAGTCTTTCTCTTAGTCCCACTGGTGGATTAAGGCTCACTGCTGCCCTAAGTACCAACAAATCTTGTACAAACAAAGCCATATTCTCAACTTTGTGGTGTCCCCTTTTGGGCCTGGTGTCTTAAGCACGTGCCTAGTCTGCTTAATGGTTAATACACCACTGCTCAGACCAATTCATCTCACAGATTGTTGTTGTGGGAGGAGAAAGGTGAGTTGGATATGTTCACCACCTTGTAAAAGTAATAAAGGCAGGACATAAATAAATAATATAAAGGACAAATTATAAATATTTTGAGGGGTCCTTTCTGAGCTTCCTTGTTTTCTTGCAGACATTTACTCAAGCTAGGTAATATCATCAGCACTGATTATGTTACTTAGTTTGGGTTATGAAATGTCTGCAAGAAAACATACAACAACAACAACCAGAGAGCTCCCAGGACCCTTCATATCAATCCTGAGCTACAAATGTTCTTTATTAGTATAAACATTTCCCATTGTTACACTGTTAAGAGGCAAAGTAATGGAGAAAGTCTTCTTGGTTTTACCTGGCCTTGCATGCTGAAGTAGTGGGAAATGTACAATAATATCTTCACCACAAAACCCACACTTGAACATATTCTAGTGAAAGGAGTGAGTTCAGAAGGCCCTATTTTATCCTGGTTGAAGGGACAAACTATTCCAAAGGAAACTGAAATTGATCAATATGAAATAACTGAAACAAATGGTGGTGGCCAATAGTAGTACTAATGCATAGGAAGAAAACAACAAAGAAATTGGTGTTTTTGGTCATTAAAGAATTTGCCCCCTGGTGCATATTTGATACATATTTTGTTTCCTTTTAGTATGTTTTAAATGTGACGTTCTGCAATCAATTACATAATTTTGCAATTAGCATGGTTCACTTTCTCTCCACATCTATGGCAACTTAATTATCACTTAATGTAAAGCCAATAAGATGACCTACTGAACTATTAAAAATTTGAATTCGAGGTGTGTGCTTCTATGTATGACTTATGGCTTGGACAGCCTAATCTTTCACACTTATTATCAAGGAAGGGGAAATGGTTTGTGTGACTTTATTACTCCAACAAAAAACTACCAGTTTCAGTTCAGATACAGAAAGAGAAATTAAAGAGAGTAAAGGGTTTTTATGCCTTTTGTAAACTTTCAATGTATGCTCAAAAGCAAAGTGGATGTGTGATGATAATTATTAATATAGAATTAAGAGTTGCAACATTTCCCCCTGCAATAAGAACCAGTAAAGTGGAAAAAGTTAAAACCAAATACAATACACCATCTGTTGTTTCACTAATAGCAAGTGAAGTGCATTTACAACAGTTATACAATCGTCTAATATTTAGATTGTCACGTACATCAATAAAGAAGACTGCTGCCTACATTTCTGTTCCTACATAATATGTAAAATTCTTTTTACAGCATAGAACTTTCTAACTTTAAGATTCCTAGTCATTTTATAGATAATTTTGTTCTTTTTTCAAGGTACTTAGGAGTAAAGTACTGCAGGCACCATGCTTGGGAGAACATGCAGAATATTTATAATTGCTTTAATATTATGCATAGTTTCCAGGGAAGTTAGCTTGCTTTTGTGTGGAACTGTTGGGGACTGTACCAGTAATCCATAAAGCTAGAATGTGCTGCTCAGAGACATTCACTGATGAAGAAGCCCCATGGGGTGTATCTCTTTCCAGAATTCAGCCAACTGGGAATTACATGAGGTGGAAATTAAAGAAAGAGGAAAGGGGAAGTAATCTCATGCCGCTCAGTATATTGATTACTCTTCATAAATCCACTAAAAGCACCAAGTGTAAAGAAGTAGTATTAATAGCAGTATTAGTTATATTTAGGATTGGATTGGACCTAAAGCAAAATAGGATTTAGTCCCCCTCAGAAAAGCCTTGAATAGGGCAATATATGTATTGGAAGCATTTATTGGAAGGAATCCCCCAACCAGGGATACCATTATGTCACAACACAATTTGCATCTTTCTTTCTTTCTTTCTTTCTTTCTTTCTTTCTTTCTTTCTTTCTTTCTTTCTTTCTTTCTTTCTTTCTTTCTTTCTTTCTTCTCTTTCTTTATGTGGCACACCCCAACACACATACACACACATACATATGTCTACACAGACACAGGTAAAATGAGTATGTATGTATGTATATCAGGCCAGAAATTTCTCAGCCGGGATTTAAATGTAGTTGGTTTTGAAAAGCAAACCGAGGTCCAACCTGATTAGTTCATGGATGGGAGACCACCACGAAATCCCGGGTTTTTTTTTCTGGCTCCTTTGGCTAAGAAACAAACCGAAATGAGCATCGCCCCCTAGAGTCCAACACAACTGGACAACTTTTACCTTTAGAAAATTTGAAAAATGCTTCATCAGAAGACAAGGCTAGACCACTTCCTATCATTATCAAGAAAAACACATGGGAGATCCTGCAAAGTAACAGGGAGGGGAAAAAAAAAAAAGGAAAATTGAGTTCCTTAGCCCATTGATGCCACTGCATGCTGATTTCAACGCAAAATAAGTGAGATGATGAGCTTTATATGCTACCTCGTTAAGCATAAGCTGAAAAAGTTGCTTATTTCTCCCCCCACCCACTAGGTGTCCTTGGCGGGGGAATCCATTCTTTCACGTCTCTTTCAAAAGAGGCAGCCAAGCTAGATTTATTTATCTTAGAAAACCTGGATATTTAGATGCTTCAAGATTTGCGGTCGGTGCGCCTCTCAGCTCAGCCCTAAACAAAGAGTAGCATTCCAGGATCGCGGCTCAACTGGCTCGTCAGAGTGGGGGACATTTAGAAGGGGCGCATACGGGATTTGCCTGAAATTTGCGCAGAGTATATAAAGCAGAACCGAGCTCGAAAGCCTTCCCAATTACCCCATTTTCTCGGACGGGGATTCACCCGCAGGGCGATCGGTTGCGCCAAAGGCGCAAACGGCGCCCCGATCCTGAGATGGGAAGTTGCGATCTATCTGTAAACTCCCGGGGATTCCCTCCTGAAACTCCTAGGGCGAACGGCATAACGGAGAGATCCATTCTGTTGCATAAAGCGCGCCCAAGCGGGACGAAGGGAAAGCGATGAGTAAATGTGGGAAAATGCGAAGTTTGAACTCACTCTCCCCCAGCCCCAAAAATGCTGCCTGGGATCGCCTGTCTATAGGAATCGAGAATAGAGAGCAATTCTGCTCCCCATCCAAAGGAGCTTCTCGCAAAATCCGAACTGGAGTATCCGATGGGAAGCAGCGGAGCCTCCCTTTAAAACTGCTTTTCAAAGGATGGACACCAGCGGTGCATATGCCGTCAACCGCAACAAAAAAGAAAAAGACGTTTTCGTCTTTTTATAAAAAAGCTTGTAAGGAAATCCAAAAGGCAAAAAAAAAAAAAAAAAAAAAAAAACCTTTTAAAAAGAGCTGTCTTTGGGGTGTGCGTGTGAAATAAAAAGCAAAATAAAATAGGAAAGGCTTTTTTGCTTTCAACAACCCTTTTTTAAAACAACCTTCCGTGCCTTGCTGAATCTCCAGGCATGGAAAATTGTCTCATTCCCATAGATCTGTGGTAATGCTGGAGTTCTGCCAGGAAAAAAGAAAGAAAGAAAGAAAGAAAGAAAGAAAGAAAGAAAGAAAGAAAGAAAGAAAGAAAGAAAGAAAGAAAGAAAGAAAGAAAGAAAGAAAGAAAGAAAGAAACTGTAATGGAATAGTTAAGAACTTCCCAGTATCTTCTCCTCCTCCTTTTCTCCACATGCCCTTAGGGAAACAAGACGATATAACAGCTGCCAACTCGAAAGAGGTGTTGGGATTATGGATATCATACATGAGATGCTTTGGAAATGTGATTTATACATTCTTCTTCAAAACTCAGCAAAACCTACCTGCTGCCACCAGAAGGGAAACTGTTTTGTAAGCAAACCCTGGCAGCCATTTTGAACAAAATATTATTTATTGGTCAATAGCAGTAGAGAAAAATCTTATCTTTCAGTTGAGTGTAGCAGGCACAGTAGATGTTAGCAACAGTGAAAATTAACTGTAAAATACAGTGCAATAACAACATTACATACCCACGAATCCATCATGCTATTCCATTCTGGAATAAGTAAGGTTAAGCAAAATGATAAAAAGGCAAATAAACCAAAGGAATTGAAGGCCAAAAATAAGAAAAATAGAAAGAAGCATGCCTAGAACTAATTTATATCAAAATACCATTCACTATATTTTTCTATACTCTACTGCCATTCCACTCTTTATTTCCATTTTTAATATTTTTATTTATTATTATTATTATTATTATTATTATTATTATTATTATTATTATTATTATTATTATTATTATTATTATTATTATTATTATTATTATTATTATTAATTTTCTGCCCATCTTACCACAAGGTACATACAGTGCTACATAGATTGTCGTTTTCTTGTTTTTCTTATGTTCTGAAGAATTGATCGACAACCTTTCTTTCTTTATTTTTATTTATTTATTTGATTTGTCAATCACTTACAGGATAATAGGTATAAGTATAAACATAGTTATGAATACATGAAATGGATACATATAAGAAAAATAAAGAAACAATAGGACAGTAGGCATGTTGGTGCACTTATGCACGCCCCCTACAGACCTCTTAGGAAAGGGGTGAGGTCAATAGTAGACAGTCTAAAGTTAAAGTTTTTGGGGTTTGGGGAAGAAACCACAGAGTCAGGTAGAGTATTCCAGACATTGATCACTCTGTTGCTGAAGTCGTATTTCCTGCAATCAAGTCTGGTGCGGTTAACCTTGAGTTTGTATCTATTGTGTGCTCTTGTGTTATTATGGTTGAAGCTGAAGTAGTCATTGACAGGTAGGATATTGCAATGTATGATTTTATATACCATACTTAGATCAGACCAAAGACAGTGTAATTCAAGGTTTTCAAGGTCTAGAGTTTCAAGTCTGGTGGCATAAGTTATTCTGCAACAAGTAGAGGAGTGGAAAACTCTTCTTGTGAAATATTTCTGGACTTTCTCAACTGTGTTAATATCAGATACATAATGTGGGTTCCAGACTGATGAGCTGTATTCGAGTATTAGTTTAGCAAATGTTTTTTATGCTCTAGTTATTGGTGTAATATTACCAGTGAAAAAGCTATGTAAGATTAGGTTAACAACTCTTAATGCCTTTTTGGCTTTGTAGTTACAGTGTAACTATGTAACTATATAACTATGTTACATAGTGTAACTTTGTAACTATGTAGTTAAAGATCTTTGATCTTTCCCTCCATCAAGTCCCATTTATTCTACCTTCTTACTTCTGTTTTGTGAATTGATCCTTATTCTCATTGTATGATTAAATCGCCTCATTTTTGTATTTCATCTCCATTCATTTAGGACTTACTCATTTTTGTTCTTATATTAAGAACTTTTAAGAGCTCAATTTCTATGTTTCTCCCGACACATCCAAGACTCAGTTCTACATAAGATAGGACAGGACAGGATATTCTTTTTTGGCCAAGTGTGATTGGACACTCAAGGAATTTGTCTCCAGTGCATGAGTCTCACATACAAATAACGTGATAGGTCATAGATTATAAATCATAGTTACAAAATCATTAATAAGATACAAACATCAAGTGATAAATCATCATAATAAACACATTAGGCAGAAATAAACACATTTAATTTCTACCAGCATTTGACCAGTCTTAAATATTCTTCACTCATTTTCCCATCTTTGGAAATATCCTGTCATCATATACAAATATATCTACCTGTTCTAATGTTTGGACATTTATGTATAACTTGTGATTGTTCATTCATTCATTCATTCTGTCACTACCTTTGACTTCAATACATTAATTTTAAGATTCATGTCCAGCATTACATCTTATGGTCCATTTAGCATTCTAGGAAGTCATTTCAGTTCTCAATCAACAATACCACATCATGTAGACAAAAGTGCAGTTATATTCACATTGCCAGCCAGCACACCTTTAATGCATTTCTTATATGTGTGTCTAGAAATACATGAAATAATTAAGGAAACATCACACATCCTTATCTTATTCACCGCTTAATATGGAAAGTATTCCATTTATTTTCTCTTATTTTCCTTCTATTATATGCTACTCTTATCTTGTTCAGTTAACCAACTTTCAACTCCACAAAATATTCAGTCCATTATCTTCTGCTTTCTCTTATCCAGCAAATGTTAAATAAAATATCTCAAGGACCTGCTGAAGAGCAAAAATCTGGTCTTCAGCCCCTGTATGGCATAAAGCCATATTACGCTTCTCAAATTTTACTTGTTAGTTCTTTTTTTAAACACTCTTTTCAGTCAGAATTCTGCCAAATGCTTTCCAGGCTCCACTTAACAAACAAATCCACTTGCAGATTTTGCATTCATTCTGATTGCTTTTTCCTTTGCTCAGGGAAAGATTGGAGCATAATGCCAATTTTCTATTTGTCAGTTAAGATACTCGATTCACAAGTTAAAACAAATTGCACAACATGGCAAGGCATATATACTTGATAACAAAAATATTTTCTCATCAGGCAAAACATAAGAGCCAGCCAAACTTCTGGGCAACTAAATGGCAAGGAAGCTTCAATTCTAGTTAAATTCCTGCCCTTTACAATAAATGTACCCAGCTAAACATGACTTTGTGATTATCTTCTTTCAGGATATTTTTTTTAATTCTTCAATCTGGTTCACAACTTTAGTATTTTCTGATATATTGTATGGAATGATATGTTTCACTTCCATATGAGGCCATTACCAGAGCTATGTAACCACCACTGAGCTAGTACAAACTGTCAGTGTAAAATTCATCTCTTCCATTGCCTGACAATGCTTACTTTATTCACTTCTAAACTAAAATCCCTATAACAAAAATGGGATGGTGAGTTCCAATATAATATTATAGACCACAAGAGACCCGATGGAATGAAAATATCCTCATAAACTATCTGATATATACACAATTGTTGACACTGATAGTGGACCCACACTATAATATGATGTACGCAATTACTGCATTTGGACAGAGAACTGAAGAATATTGGACTTACATAACACAGAAAAATAAATCAAGTATATAATGCATGTTACTGACCAGATCTTAAGTATCTGTGCAGAAACAAAAGTATCTGTGTATCAGATCTTAAGTATCTGTGCAGAAACAAAAGCTTCCTTAAATAGATGTTTCGTTTGCTTATTTTTTTACTGAAATTTCTGTCTCATAGCTGTTTGGAGAGACTTACTTGTCTTACAGCATTACTTCAACAGCTTTCTGCATGGTTCTGAAGAATAACCCTTTTAACATCTCCAGCAAAGGGGAATTAGGAGCTTTTCTCCCTTCTGGGAATTAATTGGGGATACTTGAGCACAATGTTGACTGACTTTATCAGTTAAATCAGCATGTCTGTTAAATCTGAGTTGGCTTTAATGCATTTTTGGCTTTGGTAAAGTGGAAATGGGATTTTATGAATGTGGAATTAAAATATTTTCACACACATAAAACAAGAAATATTTATACATGTGGAGAAATAAAGCATGTAAAAAGTCCTCTATAGGAGAAGAAATGGCAGATTTGGGGGCAGAGTTAAAAGAGAGATCAGCCTAGAATCCTTGCATAGCCACAAATGGACTAAGTCCAACCTCTCCTGAATTCCATGGCACTTAGCTACCATGTTTCTCCAACAATACGACCTCCACCAATAGGAAGGCCCAGCATGATTTCTAGGCATGAAGTGAAATTAAGCCCACCCCAAAATTTTAGGCCTATTTAACCCATGCGTTTCCCCGCCATTTCTCACATTGTTCATTAAAACTACACGAGGTGAAGAGAAATGGGGGGGGGAAGGGGAGGGAGAAAACTTGCCTTTAGGAGCACCTTGCAGGTAGCTTAGGCAAGAATACCCCAATCTACTACCAATAGAACATAGGCCGATAGAAGCTCCCTGAAGGCAGAATCACCAGCCACTTCTATTGGCTGGTAGAAGCGGCCTCGGGGTGAGGGCCCACGCGCACTCCACTCACCACGAAGCCATTTCTATCGGCCGATGGAAGCTCCCCAAAGGCAGAGTCACCAGCTCTTTCTATTGGCTGATGGAAGCTCCCCAAAGGCAGAGTCACCAGCCACTTCTATCAGCTGGTAGAAGTGGCTTCGTGACAAGGGGAGTGTGCATGGGGCACTCACCCTGAGGCCACTTCTACCGGCCAATAGAAGTGGCTGGTAACTCTGCCTTTGGGGAGCTTCTATCAGCCAATAGAAATGGCTTAGTGGCAAGGGGGTTGCCCATGGGCACTCCTGTCAGGAGCACTCTGCAGGCAGCAATGCCTTGCCCTGAAGCAGCTAGTGACTCTGCCTTTGGGGAACTTCCATCGGCTGATAAAAACAGCTTTGTGGCAAGGGGGCTACACGTGGGTGCTCACCCCGAGGCTGCTTCTATCAGCCAATAGAAGCGGCTGGTGACTCTGCCTTTGGGGTGAGGGGAGTGCGTGTGGGCGCTCTCCCCGAGGCCACTTCCACCAGCTGAAAGAAGTGGCTGGTGACTCTGCCTTTGGGGTGAGGGGAGTGCATGTGGGCGCTCACCCCGAGGCCACTTCCACCAGCTGAAAGAAGCGGCTGGTGACTCTGCCTTTGGGGTGAGGGGAGTGCGTGTGGGCACTCACCCCGAGGCCACTTCCACCAGCCAATAGAAGCAGCTGGTGACTCTGCCTTTGGGGAGCTTCCCTCGGCCAATAGAAGCAGCCTTGTAGAGAGCTGAGTGCACTTGGGGTGCTCTAGATTGGGGTGTGTGTGGGGGAAAGAAATTAAGTCACCCACAAAAAGACATCCTAGCCATTTTTTGGGGGTTCAAAAAAAAAAAAAAAAAAGACCCGGCCTTATTTTATGAGAAACACAGTAACTCCGACCAGATGCTGACCTTTAGTTGAGAAGATTCCTGCACATAAGATGTTTTGCAGTAAATCAATTTAATTGGATCTTCACATGTGGACCTGGTCTTTTGTACCTGACATTATCTTATCTATTATATCCAATGTGTGCTAAACTTTTATCCATTAAGTAGATGGTTTATACTATTAGAAAGAAGTGAAGAAGTCCCCTCTTTTCCTCTTACAAAACAGTTAAAATCTGTTTTCTTCTTATATTTCCAAATAATGAAAATAAATTTCTTCAAAACAGAGGATCAACATTAGAGTTAAAATATAATTATTTCTCTAAATATACTATATCTATATTTTCTCCCTTGCTATAGGTAAGATAGGAAAACTCCCTGAAAGACAACCAATATTGTATCATTGATATTTTATGATGTCAACTATTGTCGATTGGTTGCTTATCCATTATTAAGACATATTCTTTTAAAATATATTTTAATGAATATTTTTTGAAAAAGTATACACACCAGAGGAAGAAAAAGAATAACAAGGCAGTAAAGATCCAAGTGAAAAGTAAACAAGAGGTTTACAAGTTTTGCATAAATTATAGGTTTTATGTATGTATGTACATATGTATGTTTGTATGTATGTATATATGTATGTATGGTATTTAGGTTTCTTCCAGTATTTTCCCACGTCTTAATATTTGTGCTTTTATTATAGCAACATTTCAGCAGAATATCATCTGCCATCCTCAGACTTGTGTGTTGGATTCTTTTTCATCTCGTGATTAAAAAGAGCCCAATATTAAGACATGGGAAAATATCAGAAAAAACCTAAATACCATACATATAAATACCCGTGAAAACATAAGAAAACATAAGACTATATATATGTATGGCATTCAGCTTTGTTCGGATAATTCCCACATCATAGTAGTGGTGCTTTTAAAGTTGTAGCAACGTTTCAGCAGAATCTCATCTGCCATCATGATGATGGCAGATGAGATTCTGCTGAAACGTTGCTACAACTTTAAAAGCACCACTACTATGACGTGGGAAAATACCTGAACAAAGCTGAATGCCATTCATACACACACACACACACACACACACACACACACACGTGTGTGTGTGTGTGTGTGTGTGTGTGTGTATTCATTCCATTAATTTTTTTTCTATTGGCAATAGCCCCTAAATACATTTCAGTGCACATTACTTGTGAGTCCCAATGCATTCATTCAACTCAATTCTTATGAATTCTTATGCAAAGGATAAGGCTGCATGGGGTAATTCAGTGTTGGTTTCAGTGTTCTACAAAGGCTGAGCATCTCTCTCTCTTAGAACTATGCCACTCAATTTTCAGAAGAGAGATTTTTCCAATATCTAGTTTTTCCAACTCATGAAAGTTGCAGAACTGCTTTCTTTATAGCAATTACAATAGCTATCTGTATCATATTTTCCCAGGCACAAAACTTTGTGCTTTGATTGGTCAGAAAATGTGATATCCTTGCAACAGAATCTCAAGGGAAGACTTATACATGGAAAAAAAATCCTTTGTCCAAGTAGACAAAGACTGATGATTCAAATCAGCATGTGTACAACATTAATATGCATATCTATTGGAATCTAGGATACAAGGAATGATTAACATAAGGAAGCCAAAGCAAACTGATGCTTTTAAATACCAGAATGGATCATATCTTCCTTAAAATAAAAAAACTAAACTAAACTAAATAACCCACTTTGTTTATTTTGCAGAACCTGAAAATAAGATATGTACCTGTCACATAACAGTTTTAGCAATAGAAAATTACTAGGCTAGGTTAACAGTTTTAATCATACCTGTGCCACATGTTGCAATAGGGGCACATTTTGGCCAATCTTCTGCATGTGGTACCAAGATCTAACCAGAAGCAAACATTCTTACCCTATTCTATGAAACTAAAAGTCTAACCAAGACATGAACTTGCAAGTCAAAACCCAATTAGAAATACTCTGAATGCAGCGTATTGACATAAACTCAGGATAAATTAATACCCCAAGTAAGCCCTTTGAAATCAAATAAGAAATGTGTAAATATGAGAAGCTAAGTTTTACTGCTTTTTTGTTGATTTAGGAAAAGTATATAATAAAGTAAATAGGCTTGATGATTGTGGAACACTTTGGATAATATGGATTGTGGCTGGTTGCTGAATGAATTAAGAATCACATAAGTTGGAAAAATATGGAATGATTAGTGAATGGTTCAGCACTGAACAGGGAATAAAAAGTGGATGAATTTGTGAGATCTGCTAAAAGAAAGAGACAAGTTTAGAGAATAAAAACTGCATGAAGTTGTGGAAGCATGGACAAATATGGAAAGATATAGTGAATAATGTTGGCGTAAAGTCATTTTGCTGTTTCTTTTTATATTTATTATCTATAGAATTAATTCATTTGGTTCACTATTTTAGTCCTTTGCTTTAGTCCTTTAGTCCTTTGCTTCACTTTGCATAATGTTGCTTGCTTAAAAAAATACTGTGATTGATATGAATGTATGTGTGTATGGAACAACGGAAGCAGGGTCCAGAAAATATTGTTCTTGTGTTATAGGCACAATTATTTTTATATCCTGTTAACAATTGTAGGTCAAATAGTAAATTCAGCTCTCTTTTTGGAAACAAAAATGCCAACTCAGTTTAGCATCTATATACAGTATGTATATTTAAGCTCTCAGGAAGAATCATTGGCATATGTTCCATGAACAATGATTACATATAAAATTACCCATGTCATTTAGAAATGTGTCATTTCAAATGTCACCTAGAACACTTGTCCTGAGATATTTATTATACCACTGTCATATCTTATTCACATAATTTTACAATGGGTCTAGATGCAACATTCATTTATAATCTTCCTATCTATTTTCTTTCTCACCAGAAAATCAATTAAGGAAGCAGGACAGCAAAGTTGGGTAATATTTTTCAATTGTAGCTGTAGGATCTCTGTATCCAGAAGCATTGCTTGAATATTAAGGCTACTTCAGCCACAGCTATAATGAAAATTACATACTTCATCCGATAGGGCCCAGGATAAGTCATATATACACAACTGTTCATCTCAGCTCTCTCCTATTTGCTACCCTCCAAGTATTGAAATTCAATTCATTAATTCCCAAGCAAAGCCCTTGTGTTTCATAAAAATTATGGGAGTTAAAGTCCAAAACTTCAAAGGTTACCAAGTTGAGGAAACCAAGTTTAAATGCAAAAAATACAGAAGTAGATGTTCCTCAGACTTGGATGCATCTTTGGAGGAAAAAATGCCACTAAAGGAAGAACTTCTTAGATGTAAAAACTTTGAAACTTTGTTTCAAATATATTTTCTTTTTTATCTATACTAATCAGGCCTGGAAGAAGTTATTTTAGGACTTGGGTGAATTAATATGCATAAAGTCAAATACAAGGATGCAAAGGGATGAACCAGATGGCTTGAACAACATTTGACTCAATCTGACATGGAGTATTTCCTTAGGGGTTGGATTGATAAGTCAATCTGAAGGGTGCGTTTGTGGGATAATAGGTATTAGGCAGAGAATGAAAATCTTGAGTAATGTATAGTGGGATGTAAGGTCATCATTGCTCAGCTTGATGCTAATGATCATAACCGGAAGCACTGATCAAATAGATGGCTGTCTTGGGAGAACACTATATGAATCATTAAGTGAACTTACATGTGCTCATTCTGAGTTTAAGCAGCTGATCTCAAACTGCTTTTCTGGACTATAAAGATCTTACAGTCAAAATGTGGAAGGGTGACGTCTATATTTAGAAAAGCCAGTGTACAAACACCTAAGCATTCTTGTGTCAGACTAAAACATTTATCAACACAAATTATGGCAGACCACAGTCCATTTCATTAGATGCAACCTTTCTGTAAAAAAACAAGTATTATTGATTGTTTCCTCTGTGCCTCCTATACTATCTTTGCTGGGAAGGCCAGAGAGCAGACATGTCTTAATAAATATATGCAGACATACCCAGGAGAATTATTTCATTTAATCAGAAGTGGCTTTTCAGAGGAGGGGGGAAAAAGCAAAGTGCGACTATAATTCTGGCCTTAAAATAATATTTTATTAATGCAACCCTTATGCTGTAAATTAAAAAACAAACTTATTCATGAAAAAATGAAAGTTTAATTCATTTTTCTAGGATAAGGATAAGGTATTTTTACTTAGAAAAGTTCCCATAATTTCTTTCCTATTGGAACTATTTCACCACCATTCTTCCTCTACCTGTAGTGATGTTCTACATATGAGAAGCTCTAATAAAGGTATGGAATTAGGGAGAAGGAAGATTTTAAACTAAGTTAAGGCACTGTTTTTAGGGAAAGTATCTCTGTCCAATTTTGAGTTAACTGTCACTTCTTCCTCTCCCTGGCTGCTGTATCTCATTTGAAGGAACCATTCAACAGTCCATTTACATAAGGTAATGAAGGAGCATTTGGAGAGAGGAGGAAAGAGAAAGTCTGTCTTGCCTAGGCCAACTGAATGTCTCTAAATTTTGCTCCAATATTTTATCTACATGGAAGTAGATTTTTCTGCCTTAGAATCTCTCCAGAACATGTAAAGCTGGCTGTCATGCTGATTTATTTTAGACTTTGTGTTTGTTTGAGCAATTGCCCCCAGGGTCCAGACTACCTCTCAAATTAAGGTCTGTGCTAATTTTTACTTTCGATAAATGGTTTTTATTGTAAAACTTAATGCTGCGCTTTTGTTTTTATTGTTTGCTGTTTTACTCTTAGACTTCTTTATTGTAAAATTTTCATCATCTGCATTGCTTTGGCTCCTGGGCAAGAAAGAGCTGGAAATATAATAGTCATCACTGCCATGATCATCATCAGATGCAGCAGTGGCATTTGTTCATTTCTATTGTAACACATTTTCCAACTTTTCATGGATGTATAATTTTCATAACCTTCGTTTCTCCCACTCTGAACCAACCAGTGAAACAGTACTTCTGCATGGTGTCCAAATAACTTACCTATAAGTTGAGCTGTGGTGGCACAGTGATTAAAATGCAGTATTGCAGGCTAATTATCACTCAACATTGACTCAGCCTTCTACCCTTCCTAGGTCAGTAAAATGAGGACCCACATTGTTGGAAGCAATATGCTCTGTAATGCGGTATCTGCCATCCCGCATCTGATGGGCAGCTCATGAAAGGGAGCGAAGGGGAGAAAAACGACAGGAAGCGAGGTTTCCTCTGGATGAGCGCGCCCCGAATGTCTTGGCACACGCTCTTTTATTGTGCTTTTTTACAAGAAAATGATTTAATCAAAGCTCAAGTCAAACATGATAATCTCATCAGGATGTGCATGTTTACAAAGCTGCATACCAGACAGATCATTTACAGTGTGGATAAGCTTATTAACAAGCGTCTAGCTCCTTGTCCCTTGTACGTGCCTTTCAAAGGTCACTGAAGAGACAGAAGTTAATGATTACACGTGAATGATACAATGTTGCAAACACATGAATGATACATAGTTGCAATGATACACTCCTCTGTTTTTATTATTTATGACGAGTCTTCTTCCTCGTCCGAGAAGACAGGAACCATTTTTATGAAATGTTCGCCGTCCCTGTCATCTAGGCAAGAGTGCGACCCGTCAGCATCAGGGTTGTCCAAGGAGCGGTAATTCAGCAATGACATTTTTTCGTCCGGTGTTGAGGATATAACATGAGCTTGCAATAACACATTAACATCAGCAGTTATGGAGGACAATTGATTTTTTTTAAAAAAAGTTGCAATATTCTATTAAAACAACAAGGTTCTATAATACATATCAATATAATGATTATTAATGATCCTGCCAATGCAGTTGAAAAGGTTGAAAACCATGGCAAAATAGAAAACAAGCCCCCCCCTGCTATCGGCATAAAGACAACATTCTTCTTTAAGCATAGCACACAATCCCCCTTGTTTTAAAAAATAACAGATCTAAATCTTTACGATTTTGCAAAAAAGGGGGTATTCCATGGGTATCTGTAGGGATATAAAATCATCAGAGTTATACACACAAGCCATACTTGAATGCAAAAATGATTTGGATTTAACACTTTCATCCCCGTGGACACATGCCATGAAACCGGTGGAACAAGTCCAAACAAAATTATTGCCAGGGATAAAATACATTCCTTTCAGGCGTGATGTTAAAGTTCCTCCTGAAGTGGTGTGGATTGCGGGATATCCCCTGGTTGTGTGGGTGCATCTGCCAAATCGAATTGAAGTGGTGGGTAGAAGTCTTCTATGCGAGAAAAATTGGTTGTAGAACTTAAACGAACTCCTTGAAAGTCAGTTATAGTCCAAGCAATATTATATCTTCTATGAGGCTTCTGTGGATCGTCATGGACAGTTCTTTTGAAGCATCGTTTGTTGACAGGATCAGAGTTCGGGTATATAAAAACATCACAAGCAGGAGAGAGGGCTATGGACAAGTTAGTTGTAGAACATTTGCGAAATGAGGAGGGAATGCAATTAGTAGAAAAAGGATAATAATTACAATAATGACAATAAAGATTAATTTGGTAATTCATCAAGGATGTTAGTTGGGGTGGGGGAACCCATAATACAATAGAAGGACATCTAGGTCCCCCTATGTTTTAGATTGAATAGAGGAAAAGATTTTAAGGTTCCTTTCCATAGGAAGAGTAAAGAAGGAACAAAAGAGCGAGTGGTAGAGTGTTCTTTAAATAAAACAGAAGTGACAGAGTGAAAACTATGGGTAGCATTTTCATGACGTACCCACATGCAGCAAGTATAATAGCCTTCTGTTAATGAAATGGTTTTAACACAAATAGTCTTTTAACAGGAAGCATAGGTTTTGTTGAAGTAAGGTAGAAATTGCAAAGAAGATATAGGCAAGAATATCAGGAAGAGTTTTAAGATACAGATGTAGCAGAGGAATTCCCATGATAGTGGTTTTGTCTGGTAATAGAATCGCAGCATAGCCTTGTCCCCAGGTGAGAAGCTCAGCGGGACCCTGCCAGGCAGGATCTGGCAATCTGCGATAATATACCAGAGGTCTGTTATGTGGGGGTGAGGGGGAGGAAAAATGACGCGAAGCAGCAGAAGTGGGAGGAATGCCAGTCAGATTAAGAAAGTTTAAAGTGTAAAGACAAATGTTAAGAGAATTTTGCAATGCTGGGAGGTTCGGGGTTTTTTCCCGCAATGAATATCGATCAAGAGCACGTTTCAGAGATAAGTTCGCTCGTTCCACAATAGCCTGCCCATGGCTGTTGTAGGGAATCCCAAACTTGTGGGTTACATCCTATCTGTTACAGAAGTCCTGGAACGCAGAACTTGTATAGGCAGGTCCATTGTCAGTTTTGATTTCTTTTGGACGTCCCAGCGAGGCAAAGGTACGAATTGAATGATTGATGACATGTTTTACAGTTTCTCCCCTTTGAGGAGTAGCCAGAATAAACCCTGAATATGTATCGATGGAAACGTGCAAATATTTCCAAGGGGCAAAAGGTGGATACTGAGTTACATCCATTTGCCAAATTTCACAAGCTTTTAATCCTCTAGGATTTACTCCTATGGGAATGGAATGTCCTTGCTTACTACATGTGGGGCATTGTTGAATAATGGCAGCAGCTTCTGCCTGAGTTAGAGCAAATTGAAAAGTTATCATAACTTGGCGGGGGAGATTCAAACACACTCCCTGCTTCTATTTTATAATGGACTTTTAAAGCCTCCATAATTTTCCTCCAAGTGACCAAAATGCCAATAGGTGCATGAGGAGGACTATAGAGATGTTCACCAATTTTTTGCCAAGTGGAAATTTTTAAGAACCCTTCCTGTGAATAATTGGGACAATGTTGCCACACATAAGCCAATAATGTAGCAATAGGTTTCATTTTTACAGGCGAGCCCTTTAAATTAGCAGAATATTTAGAAGAAGAAGCGACTAACTCCCTCAATTCCTTCAGATGCTGCGTCTGTTGTTGAGAAAAGTTTCCACCCATACTTACGAAAGTCGAGACTGTGTTTCAGATCCGATGATGTGCAATTCGCTTCAGGCCTGGCGATGCACAGCTCCCATCGAGCTGATAAGATATGGGCGCGTCGCTGCGTATCCCCCTTAGGGAATCACGTCGGGGTCACCAGAATGCGGTATCTGCCATCCCGCATCTGATGGGTGGCTCATGAAAGGGAGTGAAGGGGAGAGAAATGACAGGAAGCGAGGTTTCCTCTGGATGAGCGCGCCCCGAATGTCTTGGCACACGCTCTTTTATTGTGCTTTTTTACAAGAAAATGATTTAATCAAAGCTCAAGTCAAACATAATCTCATCAGGATGTGCATGTTTACAAAGCTGCATACCAGACAGATCATTTACAGTGTGGATAAGCTTATTAACAAGCATCTAGCTCCTTGTCCCTTGTACGTGCCTTTCAAAGGTCACTGAAGAGACAGAAGTTAATGATTACACGTGAATGATACAATGTTGCAAACACATGAATGATACATTGTTGCAATGATACATTGTTGCAATGATACATAGTTACAACACTGTAAACCATTTAGAGAGGGTTGTAAAGCTCCAGAAGCAGTATATAAGTTTAATTACTGTTGCTATAACTGATATACATTGAGGAAGTCTGTAGGCTGGTAGAAAAGTATGCTGGCATAAACAATGCCACTCTTACTAATATGTCCCATTATAACTCTTTGACTTACAAACATTTGTTTAATGACAGTTCAATGTGGAAAAAAAATTAAAAGGCTGAAAAAGTTTTCATATCTATGACTGGTCCTCATACATTCTCTAACTGTGGCAGTGCAGTTGTTAGAGTGCAGCACTGCAGGCCACTTCTGCTGACAATCAGCTGCCTACAATTTGGCAGTTTGAATCTCACCAGGCTCAAGGTTGACTTAGCCTTTCATCCTTCCAAGGTGGGTAAAATGAAACCCAGATTGTTGGGGGCAATGTGCTGATGCTGTAAAACTGCTTAGAGAGGGCTGGAAAACACTATAAAGCAGTATATAGGTCTAAGTACTATTACTATTGCTACATATTATTTTTGTGGCATCCACATGATCATGTGATCAAAATTTGAACACTTGGCAACCCACATTTATTTACAATAAATGTCAATAGACAAAGCAGAATGAACAACTGTAGGATTCGCTTAACTATTATGTGGAGCAAAAATGGATATGGCTCAATTAATGACTGCCTTGCTTAGTGCTTTGCTTTTGTTGAAAAGTATTGTGGAAAAGAGCTGGCTGGTTTCAATAATCTATTTTAATAACACATACTGTTATGTCTGGCACGGCAAGGAGACCAGGACTCAGTGACTTGGTTCAGCTCATTTATTGGTCCCGAGAACGGCTCAGGTTCTGGGGGAAAAACTGCAGCTTTTTATTCCCAAGCCGCGGCGGCCGCGGCCAATGACACCACTTTGAATCTCCTGCGATTAGTTTCCACCAATCGCGGGAGATCCGCAGCGGGCCAATCAGAGCGGCTCGCTCGACCAATCGGATCCCTGCGTGCTTTGACCAATCACAGTGCAGCATCTACAAGAATGTAAATGACCATACAGAACACCCCTCCCCTCTTGGTTTGGTCCTACATGATGTAGTCCCGTAAGTAGGCGGGGCTCCGTACTTGCCTACTGGACCTGCGCAGGTCAGTTGTTGTTTGGTTCCCGGCCAGTTTGGTCGGGTTCTCTATTGCTCTCGGTCTCGTCGATGGAACTGCCTGGAAGGTCTCGCCGGGCCTCTTGTCACAGCTCACTCCCGGAGCTGTGCTGGTTGAGCTGCTACCCGTGCTGGTTGAGCTGCGGTTTCCACCACTCCCGCCTAGTCTTTCTGGGCTGGTTGAGCTGGCCTGGCTGCTTCTTCCTGGGGAGGCTTCGAGCTGGCTGTCCGTTGGTAAGTGTTGCTGGTTTCTTTCTATTGGGTTCTGGTTCCCGGGGTATTCCCTCCCCTCTTGGCTTGTATTAGGGGGGTTGTCTGTGTTTGGTTGCGTGTTGGTTGTGTTTCCTGTGATTGTTCTCGATCTTAGTTGATCGATGTGGCGTTTCCAGGCTCGTCCGTCAGTTGTTTTCAGCTGGTACAAACAGGGGGCCTGTCAGTTGGGTTATGGTTGCTGGTACCCATAGTGGGTCTCCGGTTAGGTTCTTTGCGTAGACAGCGTCGCCTGGTGCAAAGGACCGGTGCTTGCTAGAGGAGTTGGGGGGTTTCTCCGGGTTGTATGTGGGGTGCAGCTTGTCTAGTGGGGACCTTATCTTCCTCCCCATTAGTAGCTCTGCCGGGCTTTTGTTTGTTGTTGTGTTCGGGGTTATATGTTGTATATGTTATATATGAAGAGCATTTTATTTATTTTTTCTTGGATTTCCCCGTGTTCGATTTTTTGGATGGTTTTTTTTGTAAATTGAACCATCCGTTCTGCCCTTCTGTTCGCCGCCAGATGCACTGGAGCTGTCAATGTGTGTTGTATGCCCCATTCCGCTAGGAATTTTTCAAATTCTAGCGAGGTGAATTGGGGCCCGTTGTCCAACACGATTACATCTGGGAGGCTGTGGGTTGCAAATAGCTTGCTAAGTTCCTTGGTCACGGCCTCCATGGTGGTGGTTTTCATGTTGCTTACCTCCAACCAGTTGGAGTAAGCATCTACCGTTACAAGGAATGTATGTCCCTTAGTGGGCCCGGCAAAATCTATGTGGATCCTGGACCATGGTCCTCTGGGGGTTTCACATTCCAGGATCGGTGCCGCGGGAGGGCTCGGTCTGGTTTCTTGGCAGCATTCACATCTTGCCACCCAGGCCTCGATTTGCTTGTTCATCCCTGGCCACCAAGCGTAACTTCTGGCCAGGGCTTTCGTTCTAACTATGCCCAGGTGCCCCTCGTGTAACAACCCCAATACCTTCCCTTGTAGTTTTTCTGGAATAACAACCCTATCCCCCCACAGTAAACACCCTTTTTGTAGCGAGAGTTCTGTTTGCCAGTTCCGGAATGTCTTGAATGCTTCGTCGTCGTCTTTTTCCGGCCACCCTTTTTCTACCCAATGTAACACCCGCGCCAGACGTTTGTCTTTATTAGTTTCTCGGGCAATGTCTGACGCGGTTATGAGTAGATCGGGCAGAGTCTCTATGCTGAGGGTGCTCGTCGTAGGTGCTGGGTCAGTGTCTAGGTCGGGTAACGGCGAGCGGCTCAAGGCGTCTGCGTGGGTGATAGTCTTACCGGGTCGGTGTGTGAGCCGGTAGCTGTAGGCGGCAAGGAATTTGGACCACCTTGTCATTCTGGGAGATAGGATGTTCGGGGTGGCCCGGTTCCCTGCCAGGATGCCCAGCAATGGCTTGTGGTCTGTGATAATGGTGAACATGCGGCCGTAGAGGTACTTGTGGAACCTCTTCACTGCTGTGATGATGGCTAGGGCCTCCTTGTCCAGCTGGCTATAATTCCTCTCTGGTTTGGTGAGTGTCCTCGAGAAGAAAGCAATGGGTGCTTCTCTTCCATCTGGGAGTGTGTGGCTGAGGACGGTGCCGACGACGAAGGGTGAGGCGTCGCATGTGATGGCAAGTGGTAGAGTCTCATTGTATTGGATAAGGATGGCATCCGAGGTGAGCAGATCCTTGGTTTTCCTGAAGGCGGCTTCCTCGCGTTTCCCCCAAGTCCAGGTGGCCGCCTTGTCCAAAAGCCTATGCAAAGGCTCCACTGCAGTCGCCTTTTGGAGCAGGAAAACATTGTAAAAATTAAGCAGTCCCAGAAATGCCTGCAATTCTGTTTTATTCCTGGGTGTGGGGGCCTCCTTAATGGCTCTGATTTTGTTTGCAGTTGGGTGGATGCCATGCCGGTCTAGGAGGTACCCCAGGAACTCGACCCACTCTGTGTAAAGCTGGCATTTTTCTCTCTTTACTTTTAGCCTGGCTTCCTTGAATTTCGTTAGCACCTCCCTTAGCTGACCCTCTAGTTCTAGCTGGTTGGTTGCCAACACAAGCATGTCGTCGAAGTAGGGCACCACCCCCTTAATTCCTTGCAAAAGCCTCTCCATGAGGCTCTGGAAAATTCCAGGCACCACGCTGACTCCAAACTGGAGTCGGTTACAGCGAAACGCTCCCCGGTGGGTGACTATGGTTTGCGCCTCAGCGGTTTCTGCGTCGACCGGCAGCTGTTGGTATGCTTGTGCCAGGTCGAGCTTCGCAAAAACCTAGCCTCCTTCCAGTGAGTGTAGAAGGTGCTGCACTACTGGGACGGGGTAGGCGCTTTGTTGTAAGGCGCAATTTAGAGTGGCCTTATAGTCCCCGCAGATTCTTACCGACCCATCGGGCTTGACTGGGGTGGCTATTGGGGTCTCCCACTGGGCGTGATCAATTGGTTGTAGGACCCCTTGCTTGATGAGCTTGTCAATTTGCTCGTCAATTTTTGGCCGGAGTGCAAAAGGTACCCGCCGTGGTTTTAGGCGTATTGGGGGAATGTTGGGGTCTAGGCTGAAGGAGATGGGGGGCCCTCGGTACTTGCCTAGGGTGCCATCGAACACTTCCTGGAAGTCCCATCCAGTTGCTGTTCCCAATCGGTCTCGGCGATGTGGTTGATGCCCGTGACTTCAATGCCGAGCGGTGCGAACCATTGCAGTCCCAAAAGGCTGGGTTGGTCTCGGTCCACGATCGTCAGGGGAAGCTTTGCAGTGCGGCCCTTGAATGTTACCTTGAATTGTCCGGTTCCGACTACCAGGATGCGGTTTCCCTGGTAGTCCTTGATTATTAGTCTCTGGTTCTCCAGTCCCTTCTTGTGGATGGTAGGCACCAAGCATTTGATTTCTTGCCAGGCGACCATGGAGAGGTAGGACCCAGAGTCCACCTCCATTTTGCATGGCTCACCTTCGATGCCTACCTCCATGTAGACTTTTCAGGCATCGGTGGTTGATGCGTGGCCGATGATGACCGTCTGGTGGGTTTCCTCCTTCCGCCGGGTTTCGCCACCTCGTCGGTTCTGTCCGCTCTGGTCCCATCGGCTATCAGTTTGGTGATCTCTGGCTCTGGGGGGTGTGCTGTCCCATCTCCGCTCACTGTGGTCCGGCCGTCTGGGGCTGTAGGCCTTCCTCAATCGGCAAACTCGGGTGATGTGACCCTTTTTGTTGCAGTGCCGGCAGACTGCATCGAAGAAACAGCACTCTGCTCAAGGATGGTCACCTCCGCACCTGGCACATGCGGTCCCCGACTTACGACCCCGCCGATTTCGCTGGTCACGTCCCGTCTGGAGCCGGTGGATCTCCTCCTCCTCGTCCCTGGTGTCGGAGGCGGAGTGGAATTCGCCATGATGGGTGGTGGTCTCGCGGTGACTTGCTTCTGGGTGGGTCTTGGTCGCCCATTCTGGGTCGGCGGTCACAGTGCGGTCTCCGGTGTCTGGTCTACGCATGCGGTTCACTGATTTCCGGGTTGCCTCGGCTGCGGTGGCTTCAGCAATGGCGCCGGCGAGGGCGATGTCTCCTTTGGCCATCAGTCGGCTCTGTAGGACTGGATCTCGGAGTCTGAGTATGACGCGGTCCCGTAAGGCCTCATCCATGTCCGAGAACCCACATATGCCCCCTAGGCTTCGTAGTTCAACCACAAAATCACTGATGCTCTCGCCTGCTCTCTGGTCCCGCCAGTAGAAATCGTGCTGCCTGATGAACGGTGGGCACAGTGGGGGCATAGTGGTTCCAGAGCAATTGTTCGAGGTCGGCCCAGTCCATCTCCTTGACATCTGCGGGTTGCTTTTGCCATCTTGAACAGTGCGGGCTCGCAGTGTGTCAGGAAGGCGGCTCTTTTCTTTGGCCCGGCGGTGTCCTTCATGTTGCTGCATTGGAGGAACATGAGGAATCTGTCTGTGTATGATTCCCAGTTCTCGGTAGCGGGATTGAAGGGCGCGGGTGGTGCGATGCTGGCCATCTCGTCGGTCTCACTTACTCCGGACACGTGTTGGTGGGGAACTAGCCTTGGAATCCCACCTTTGTTGCCAGTGTTATGTCCGGCATGGCAAGGAGACCAGGACTCAGTGACTTGGTTCAGCTCATTTATTGGTCCCGAGAACGGCTTGGGTTCCGGAGGAAAAACTGCGGCTTTTTATTCCCAAGCCGCGGTGGCCGCGGCCAATGGCACTGCTTTGAATCTCCCACGATTAGTTTCCACCAATCGCAGGAGATCCGCAGCAGGCCAATCAGAGTGGCTCGCTCGACCAATCGGATCCCTGCACACTTTGACCAATCACAGCACGGCGTCTACAAGAATGTAAATGACCGTACAGAACACATACAGTACCAAAGAACATTCATGGTGTTCTTATTTCTTGACCTTGCTTAAGTTGAACAAATGACACCAGACTCAGGTGACAAGAAAAGAAAAACAGCGTGATGTAGTGTGAAATACATGGACATTGTTCAGATGCTCTTGCTCAATGCAATCCCTCACTGGTGCATGTGATTTGTCAGTCGGGCTATTCCTGAATTCAGGCCTGATGCTCTTTTGAAAAAGCCTAAACTCTAACCTCAAAAATGCTCCACTTGGGTTTCCGGTTCCGCATGGCTTCGGTGGCAGCAGGAATTCGTGACTGTTCGCGATTCCTGCTGCACTTGCCGCCGAGGTACCCCTGATCCAAATGGGTCAGGGGGATATGGCTGCCCTGTAGGGACAGTCGAAGAGAGAGGGGAGCCGGACAGGGGGTTGGGGGTGTCGCAGACCCCCTCCTCGTCCGGAAAAACCCCTTTTTCCCAAGGTGGTAGAGCGGCGGTCAGCAATGGCCGCCACGAAGAAGCCTGCAACTGGGTAAGATTGTGCTGGAGGAAGCAAGAAAAGTGAAAGTGCTGGCTGAGCCGGGTCAATCAACATCTTTTAAATTCGTTGGAACTGAGCTGTCTGAATTGCTGGAGGATACATTGTATCCCTAAGAAGATCGAAAGCGGCGGAGAAGCTGTTAAAGGGAACTTTTTTTCCTTCACTCTCCCACCCCATGGAAACAGCAGATGAAGATTTGAAATTTGTTTGGGCACCGAAGGTGAACTATTCTGAAAGTTGAAGTTAAGGGACAAAAGAGTTCTTGGACATTGGACTTAAACATTTAAGAAATTGGAAAACCCTTATTAGAGGTATGGATTTCTGATCATTTAAAAATTGATGTTGCAAGTGGGAAGGGAGAGAAAAAAATTGGAGCAGAAGTGGAAAAAGGAGGAGATTGCCTAGAATATCAAAGAAAGATATATGGTAATTTGACCTCTTTGATTAAACAGTAACCCCAGAAAGAGAAGTAGAAGAAGGAAAAAAAAGGTATTAACTTTTGGAACTTTTTTTGAATTATTTTTGATTAAAAATACTTGGTTGGTTGTTTTGGGGAAAGTTTCTCTTTTCAGGATGGCATCTAAAGACTGAACTAAAGATGAACTAAAGACTGAATATCAAAAATATAAAAAGGAAGAACAAGATGAAAAAGATACTTTGGGCACTTTATTTCAATTTTTAGAAATGGCGTTATGTACTTATGAAAAGTTGATTACGCAGCAGAATGACTGGGACAAAGAAGAAGAGGAACAAGAAGCCATCTTTGATGAACAATGGATTTTTTCCGGGGAAGAGGAGAAAGAGGATAAGAAAAAGGGATTTTAAGAATTATAAAAACAACCAAAAGAGAGAAAAATGAGCGAAAAGATGGAGGCAAGGTTAGAAAGCAAAGGAAAAGGAGCAAGAAAAGCGAAGAGAAAAAGCAAAGGGGTAGAAAGGGCAAGGAGAAGAATAAGCAAGAGAGAAAGGGGGGAGGAGAAGCCTCAATGATGGGAAGCAAGATCTAAAGAAAAAAAGTTTATTTAGAGACAATGGGTGAATCTAATTAAGGATAAAAGGGGGATTCTGGAAGGGTATATAAGATTGTGTTTTTATATGTGTATTTAGAGTATAAAATTTATTGTGTAATTTTAGAATCTACTAAACAGAATCCCAAGATAAATTAAGTGTTATATGAAGTACTTTTAAGTTAGGGTAATGAGTTAAAGGCGTCACTCTAATTAGTGTATAGGAGAAATATAGTAAAAGAAAAAAGATGAATGGATAGTTGGAAATAGAACAGACAAAGAATGTTATTGAAAATGGTAATAAGATATGGAAGGATATATAAAGGTTTTGTTATGTTTTTTTGGGTTTTGTATGTTGATAAAAGGCAATAAAATATTAATTAACAAATAATTTGAATGAAAAGGAGAAGTTGGGATAAGGTACAAAGTTAAATAGATAAAGTAAATATTGATATTATAATTGGGAATCATTATGTTCTATTGGTTTTCTTCTTTAATTATCGCTATTTTTTTTAAGAAAATAATTTATAAGCTGTTATGCCTTGATTGTTTGTGCACTGTTTTTGTAAAATTAATAAAATTGGTTTATAAAAAAAAAAGAAAATGATAATAAGATATGGAAGGACATATAAAGTGAATATGATGTTTGAATTTGTGTCTGTGAGAAGAGTTTCAACCTGGGATCAGGCAGCCTTCAGAAAAGATGTTTTAGTTTTTTTTTTTTCTATGTTCTGTGTTTTGCTTGTTTATGAAAGGCAATAAAATTTTAATAAGCAAGAAATATAATTTGGATAAAAGGAGAAGTCTGGATAAGATATGAAGTTAAATAGATAATGTAAATATTGATATTACAATTTGGAATTATTTTGTATGTTCTATTGGCTCTCTTTAATTATTATTATTATTATTTTTAGAAAAGATTTTTCAAGTTGTTATGCCTGGATTGTGTATTGTTTTTGTAAAATTAATAAAATTTGTTATAAAAAAAAATGCTCCACTTGAAAAGGAGTGGAGGGAAGGCCTGAAATGAGGCAAGATAGAGTGATCAATAATAATGAGTTTATTTTCAATTAGTACTATGAGGGAATGGCAGGTCTGGTAGAGAGTGGCCAAGAAGTTCAGTTTTGATCTTTTGGCTGGCAGCAATCTACTTTAGGTGATCCTGGAAAACATGCAATTAAAATTGGTGCACATAAAATTAGTTGTTACCAGAATATAGAGCCCCACTCTCCCCAATAACATGCATAGTAAAAAAAAGTGTAGCAAAATCAAACTCATCAGAAGTAGTGAAAATCTGTAATGCACTTAGTGATGACAAAACCACCAATACACAACTGGCAAAACCTGCCTCTCTTTTCTGGTTAAAATTGACCTTAGCCCAGAATTAGACTAGCGTACTTCAAAGAAATGCTAATTCATGTTCTTTGAAATCTAACAGGAATCTTATAAAACCTGACATTTTTGTTAAGTACTTGGACATGGGTCAGAGTAAATGGACACAGCCTCTGAATAGTAACTTTCAGCTCTTTATTAGCATAGTGACTTCTCAAAACAACAACAGTGAACCCTGCCTTATATAGGCAACCATTGTGAGAATTGTCCAATAGCGAGCTATGAACTCAAGTACTTTAAACCAATAATAATCCTCTGTTAAGGGCCAATCGGATTCCTAAGAACTAGCCAATCCGATCTGGCCGCTTAACAGCCAATCAGAAGTGCAGGGCCAGAACCCTGCACTTAACTTCAAACTCATACTTTATTAACTATGGTACATACATAACACCCCTTCCCCCTGGCTTCTTAATTATGGTGTAGTTATTTAATCCTTTAAGTAGGATGGTTGTCTTTTAAGTCTTTCGGATTTTCGTTGGACTGGTTGATTGCAATCCTGTTGAGGTAGATTGTTGTTTGGCAGTGTCTCTGCTTCTTGTTCAGGTGCAATTTCTTGTGGTGCAAACAATTCTCCTTCCTGTTCCATTTCTTGAGTCTCACTTGATTCGTCGCTCTCTTCGAGCAGGTTCCTTGGAACGTCATCTTCTTCTTCTGTACCTCCCCCCCCCTCGGTTTGGTCATGGGGGAGTTGTTGACTGGCCATTATGAGTCGTGACCGTAATTGGTCGATATGCTGTTTCCACAGTCTATTGTCACAGCATTTCACTACGTAGGATTTGGGGCCGGTCACTCGTACTACCGTTGCCTCTATCCATAACGGGTCGCCTGATAAGTTCCGTGCGTAAACGTGATCTCCTACCTGGAAGGTGCGATAGCGGCCACTGGATCCTATTGGCTTTTCCGGTTCGTAAGCAGGGTGCAACCGATCGAGGTGGGAACGGAGTCTTTGTCCCATCAGTAGTTCTGCGGGAGTTCTGCCGGTGACGCTATGTGGAGTTATATGTTGCAAAAAGAGAATTTGGTTGACTTTGTCATCAATATTGTCATAGTCCATTTTTTGCAAAGTCTTTTTAACAAATTGGACCATGCGTTCCGCTCGGCCATTGGTCGCAGGGTGCACAGGCGAGGTGAGTGCATGGCGGATGCCGCGGTCAGCGAGGTACTGCTCGAACATCAATGCCGTGAACTTTGGCCCGTTATCGGACACCAGGACGTCAGGCAATCCGTGGGTTGCAAAGAGTCTATTTAGGATCTTAATCACTGCCTCAGAAGTTGTGGCCGTCATACGATGAACTTCTAACCAATTGGAATATGCGTCGACTGTCAGCAGGAAGGTATATCCTTTGGTTGGTCCCGTGAAATCCAGGTGGATTATGGACCAGGGTCCACGTGGCGTTTCCCATTCAGTAGGCATGGCTTTTGGTGGGGTGTTGCTGGCTTGTTGGCAACTGGTACACGCTTTGACCCACTACTCGATTTGCCGGTCCATGCCCGGCCACCATGCGTAGCTTCGTGTGAGTGCTTTCATCCGCACGATGCCGGGGTGGCCCTCATGCAGGGTTTGTAGTAGCGTCTTCCGGAGTCGTTCTGGGACAACGACTCTATCGCCCCAGATGACACAGCCTTTTTGTGAAAAAAGTTCAGTGTGTCTTGCTTTAAATGGCGCGAAGTCATCTGGGACTTGGTCCAATGGCCATCCGTGTTCTACCCAGCCTAGGACTCGAGCTAGGGTGTGGTCTCGTTTGGTTTCTCTCGTGATGTCTCGGGTGGTCATAGGCAGCGAGTTGAGTGTTTCGATCTGCAACGTGGTTGTCGTTGGTGCCGGATCGTCGAGAGTCTCTGGAAGCGGTGCTCGGCTTAATGCGTCGGCGTGGGGAATGGCTTTCCCCGGGCGATATTGAAGGCGATAATTATAAGCAGCGAGGAATTCTGACCATCGGGTCATTCTAGGGGATAATATGTAGGGGGTTGGCTTGTCCCTGGCTATTATCCCTAGCAACAGTTTGTGGTCAGTTATAATGGTAAATGTCCTCCCATACACATATTCATGAAATTTCTTTACAGCTGAAACGATTGCGAGAGCTTCTTTATCAATTTGTCCAAAGTTCCGCTCTGCATGTGAAAGAGTCTTCGAAAAGTATGCAACAGGGGCTTCATTCCCATTAGGCAGTACATGACTCAAAATGGCGCCCACCCCAAAAGGCGAGGCATCGCAGGTTATAACTAATGGTAAAGTCTCGTTATACTGCATAAGTACAGAGTCAGATGTGAGCAATTTTTTAACATTCCGGAACGCTTGTTCTTCCCGGTAACCCCATACCCACAATAATTTATTATCTAATAATCGGTGTAACAGTTCAGCAACAGTCGCCTTATGCGGTAAAAATACATTATAAAAATTAATGAGGCCTAAGAATGCCTGGAGATCGGTCTTGTTACGTGGCCTGGGGGCATTTTTTATCGCCTTTAATTTACTTTCGGTCGGGTGGATGCCCTGGCTATCAAACCTATACCCTAGAAACTCAACACTGTCAGTATATAAGTGACATTTGTTTTTTTTCACCTTAAGTCCTGCCTCTTGGAATTTTTTAAGAACACTTTTCAAACGATCCTGCAAGATTTTTTTGGTAGGGGCTGCAATTAATACGTCATCAAAATACGGAACCACGTCCTTGATTCCCTGTAACAACCTTTCCATGAGGCTTTGGAATATCCCCGTGGCTACACTAACTCCAAATTGCAATCGAGTACATTTAAAAGCACCTCTGTGCATTACAATTGTTTGGGCCTGAGCCATCTTTTCATCCACTGGTAGTTGTTGATAAGCTTGAGCTAAATCTAATTTAGCGAAAACCTTTCCGCCCCCCAAGGAGTGGAGGAGGTGCTGCACCACTGGAACTGGATACGCATTCTGCTGTAGGGCGTGGTTTAAAGTGGCCCGGTAGTCCCCACAAATTCGGATTGACCCATCTGGCTTAATGGGCGTTACAATAGGGGTTTCCCATGGAGAGTGATCAATGGGCTTCAACACCCCTTGAGCAATTAACTTATTGAGTTGTTCGTCGATCTTAGCTTTAAGAGCGAATGGAACTGGACGGGGCTTCAAGCGAATTGGGGCTACTTTTGGATCTAAACTAAATGAGATTGGGGTCCCCTTATACTCGCCTAAATGGTCCGCGAAGACGTCGCTGAACTCAGAAACAAGGTCTTCCTCCCACTCACAACCACCGACTCGGTTCACGCCGGCCACCTCGATGCCTAGTGGCGCGAACCATTGGAGGCCTAATAGACTAGGCCTATCTCTGTCGATGATCGTTAGAGGTAATTACGCTCTATGTTTTTTGAAGGAGACTCGGACTCGGCAGGACCTGACCACAGGGATTCGATTTCCTTGGTAGTCCTTGAGGATGAGGCGTTGAAATTGGAGGTCTTGGTGTTGGATTGTGGGGATAAGTTGCTTGAGTGTCTTCCAAGACACCATCGAGAGGGACGATCCCGAGTTGACCTCCATGTGGCAAGGCTGGTTCTCGATGGCTACCGTGACTCGAATTTTCTTAGTGTCCATGACTGAGGCATGACATATAGTGATAGTATGGTGAGCCTCTTCTTTTTGCAAAGCGCGATTTCTGTAGGAGTGGTTTACTGGTTCTCGCCTTACAGGACGGTTTCCTGTTGATTGGCGATAGTTGGCCCCTTTTGAGGCCTGGCTGGGTCCTGGTAAGCTGCGGCAGACCTGGCTGATGTGGCCTTGCTTTCCGCACTCATGGCAGAGTGCGTCGCGGAATTTGCATTCGGCCCTGGCATGGTTTGCTCCACAGCCAGCGCAAGGGCATAAGGGCTTAGGGCGAGGATCCCAGTCGGACCGCATTCGATGGACCCCTTCTTCGTCGCTTTCTGACGATGAAGAGAGGTCGTTGTGGTGCGTCATAACGAGCTGCCCTTCTGAGTTGGGTAAGATTTTGCCGGTCGGTTGTGTTGCCGAAGTGCGGCTTCGCCGTAATTGTGCAGTTGACTTTTTTGTCGCCTCCGCAGCCATGGCTTCGGCGATGGCGTCAACAAGGCTGATGTCACCTTTTGCCATCAGCTTGCTCTGCACGCCTAGCGCATCTAATCCCAGAATTACTCAGTCTCTCAGTGCTTCTTCTAAATCGGCAAACCCGCAGAGGCCTCCTAAATTTCGGATGTCTGCCACGAAATTGGCCACGCTCTCTCCTTTTCACTGGTTCCTTTGATAAAACTCGTGGCGTCTCATGAGTGTAGGCACAGTTGGCGTGTAATGATCTCTCAGGATGGGTTCAAGGTCGTCCTAGCTCATGGCTTTCACTTCTCGAGGTTTGGCGAGTGCTTTTGCCATTTTAAAAACAGCCGGGCCGCAGTGCGTCAGGAACAGTGCCCGCTTTTTTGCTGGTGTGGCGTCCTTCAAATTATTTGTCTCAAGAAACATTTGGAAGCGATCCATGTAGGATTCCCAATCCTCTTGGTTTGGATCGAATGGAGCGGGTGGTACGATGCTGCTGGACATGGTTCCGTTGTTGGCGTCGTCTTCCACGTGCTCGGTCTTGCTTCCTGACTTGTTAGGTTCAAATCCCATCCTTGTCGCCAGTGTTAAGTACTTGGACATGGGTCAGAGTAAATGGAGACAGCCTCTGAATAGTGACTTTCAGCTCTTTATTAGCATAGTGACTTCTCAAAACAACAACAGTGAACCCTGCCTTATATAGGCAACCATTGTGAGAATTGTCCAATAGCGAGCTATGAACGCAAGTACTTTAAACCAATAATAATGCTCTGTTAAGGGCCAATTGGATTCCTAAGAACTAGCCAATCCGATCTGGCCGCCTAACAGCCAATCAGAAGTGCAGGGCCAGAACCCTGCACTTAACCTCAAACTCATAGTTTATTAACTATGGTACATACATAACAATTTTGACTTGGGAACTTTGGGTAGAGCCATTAGCCACAAACAGATATCTCTGTGGATGTTAGGGGCCCAGTCTGTCTTTCAACCCAAACCAAAGTACCTTTGTAGGGCAATTCCAGGGATGGGATTCAGCCGGTTCAGACTGGCTTGGCCGAACCAGATGTTAAATTTACATCTAGTTTACCAAACCGGTAGTTGAACTGACTTGCTAGCCCCTCCTACCCCTCCCAGGAGTTTCCATGTGGCCCATTTTGATTGTGATAACTGCAGGGCTCAGGCAGAGGCTCTGGGTAGGGTGAAAAATGGGCCTCTCAGAAGTTCTAGAAGTCCAGAAATGGGCCTGTTTCTGCCTTCTGGAAGGCCTCTGGAGCCTGGGGGGAGGCCATTATCAGCCTGCCTAAGACTCAAGGGAAGCCTCCAGAGCGTGGCGAGGGGGAAAAATGAGTATCCTGGAAGTTCCGCTAAGCCCTACCCATTTTAGCCATGCATACCCAGCAACCAGACAGACAACTGGTTGCTGGGATTTTTAAATCCCACCCCTGGGCAGTTCCCAGTGACTGGCAGAGAGGAGGCATGGCCCAGCAGAATAAGTGGCCAATAGATAGTTGCTGGGGTATTCTCAGTTCCTGAGGTATCAGCAACCATATTTTTGGTGAAGAATAATAGATTATATTGCCAGCATCAGGAGGTGAAGGAGAAGATGGCAACAGTTAAGGATGACCATATGTTGTATGAAATATGAGATAGGGATGACGTAAAGGCAATGTCATGAGGACATCAGAGATAAAAGAGTTTCTCAGATCATTTTCATGGCATAATTAGGGAGCATGAAAGTGAACTTGTAGTCTTTACTACTGGTTAATAAACTAAAATTTAGTTTGCAGCAAGTTGAGAAAGGGCAGGGCAGGACAGGACAGTTGATTTTCTTATAAAAATGAAATCTTTATATGAGAAGAAAAATGGCTATGTTATAGGCCATTACAAGAAAAACAAATGATAAGCTGGCAGGATGTCAGCCGAATTTTGCAGTTCAAAGCAAAAACAAACAAGAGTGTCAACAAAGTAGAAGATATTGATGCTGTAAATGTAACAGACTAATTATAAATAATTCACACCTCACTATTTGATCTCTTTTAGGACACTTAAAATTGCTTTATAAGGTTTGGCTGCTTTATTATGGTTTGTCACCAAGTCTACAATAGACACTGAAAAAACAAAGAAATAAAAAGCTGTGGCCTTAGACTAAGCTTTTAGAAGGATCTCTTTCTTCAAATATTCCAGATCCAAACCTATGTTTTATATTTTCTCTGCCTTCCTCTTGCCTTCCTTGCTGCTCCTTTTTTGTTTCCTTGCAGAGGAAGACAGAGAGATTAAAAATATGCAGATTCTTTGCAAAGATATTATTACTGTTTCACTCTTCTAGGTCTCTTAGCATCCCGATAAACCTGCTTTTAGTTATCATTGCACCTAGTTAGGCTGACCCATAGAAGATTTCTAAATGATTGTTTTTCATTAGATGATGATTACAGATGTAGGAATGCAAAGCATTTTTACTAATGTTTCTTCTTTTGACTAATATTAATGGGTCAGTTATCAGTGCAAATTAAAGGTGAGAAACCCCAGGCATTATTGTAAGTTTAAACCTATATAATAAATTACATATATTGTTGCTGGATATATTTGATAGAGCTGTATATTGATATAGTGCAGTGCAGTATTCCAGCCTGGCTCACGCAAAAGAATGTTAAATATTGTAAATTCATTCAGTGAATACTGAAAGAAATATCTCCTTAAAAAAAGACAGATTTTCCAATTGCAGAGAGTTAAGAATTCTGGCTCTACATTAGGATGATGGTACCGTTTCTCTTTTGGTTTCTTTTTTTTTTAACTTCTCAATCAAAACAAATCAAATATATCCTTATATTTGGTAATACTGTCTTGGACAGTAAAAGGACAAATAGTTCATGTATCAATTTATTATTGGGAAAGGAAAAAAAGAATAGGACAATATTGAATTAAAGATTTTGCACAGTAGTATAAGTTGGTGAAGATAATTGTGCACCTGAAATGTGAGTGTGGGGTTAGCATTTCTTAAAAAGTAATAAACACAAATTGATCAGCATAGCCTTTGTCTTTGGAAATAATTAGGGAGATTAGATCATGTCTCAGACACATAAAAATTAGATACTGCCTTTGACTATGTGATTTGACAATGTTAACATTCTCTGGGCCAGCTATTGCAGTAATGGGAATCAACAAACACATTACAAATGTTGAAAATGAAAAGATAATTTCACATAACCAAGAAATATGTTTATAACAGTATACTGTACACCTGTTTTAGAACTCAGTAACACATACACGAGTCTATTAGGCCTCCCGTAGTTCAATGTAGAGCCTTCGGGTTGTGAAATAGCAGGGAAAGAAACCAACAACAGGTGTGAAACATGCCTTGCAGTTCTGCAGAAGGAACGCCACATGCTACTGTATGTGGCAATGCTTTTTCACAGTTGGAGTAAGCAATTTCATTTGGTTTTGGTTCAGAGTCACATTTAAAATATGCAAAAGGAAGGATGCTCGCCTCAGCTGTTTGATATCTAATGCAGAAATAATATTTATTTTACGTTAAAATGTTCATGAAGATCTGCTTTTAGGTATGGGGAACTGAAAAACCCTGCCATTAAGAAAATACTATTTGTTAAGCACAGTATGTGGAAGTGGATAATTGTCAGTCAATTCTCTACATTTTTATGGAGAAGTAAGTTTCACTATCTTCAACGGGGTTTCCTTCCAGGTAAATAAGCATACAATTACAGCCAGAGACAACTTGCTTCAGACCTTATTTCTCCCTATATGAACCTTGGATCAATTAAATGTTGGCCAGCTGGATTTCTACTCTGTTAACATAAAAAACTAAAAGCTATGCACAATTAGACCACTCCCTCCTAGTTGATGAATTTCTAGGTGATGTGTGTGTGTAGGGGGGTTTCTGTTAATGTACCAATTAGAAGCACTTCTTCTTCTTCTTCTTCTTCTTCTTCTTCTTCTTCTTCTTCTTCTTCTTCTTCTTCTTCTTCTTCTTCTTCTTCTTCTTCTTCTTCTTCTTCTTCTTCTTCTTCTTCTTCTTCTTCTTCTTCTTCTTCTTCTTCTTCTTCTTCTTCTTCACCATCATCTTCATCTAGCCTTTGCCTATCCACTGCAGGATGAAGGCCTCTTCTGTATGTTTCCAGCCTTGAGTTTTCTTTTGCCAATTGGGCCCACAATACTTGCTGATGTCGTCACTCCATCTTGTTTTAGGTCTCTTTTGTAGACACTTTTTATCAAGTTGGATCCATTCTATGACTGCCTTATTCCAGCTGTCATCAGTTCTTCTTGCTATGTGACCAGCCATTTCCATTTCTTTTATTCTTTTGATGGCATCGTATATTTTCGTTTGTTCTCTAATCCATGCACAGATCTTTCTATCTTGTCTTGTGACACAGATCATGTATCTTTCCTTGGCTCTTTGCACCACTCGTAGGTTTTGTATCAATTGCAAATCTACAATGCAAATTAAAGGAAGACTGAAATTCAAACCTTATTTATTTGAAAGTTAAATTCTACATTAATGTTTACAGTAGTACCTAAATTATATTATTATTCTCCTCATTTAAGGTTCTCACATGTGAGACAAAGATTGCCTTTCTATTACATTATTTCCCTCCCATTTTTTTTCCTGGAGTCACTGTTATGAAAAAAAAAAAAGCTTAAAATTTGCAACTTTACTGGGATTCATATAGGGTGATAAAATACTAGCACTGAATTATTTTACTCTCTTGCAATTGGTTCATATTTATTTTATTCTTTTGTTGCTTGCATCAATTGCTCATTTTTAATGTTTTTTCCTTACTTGTCTATTACTTCAAACTTGCAAAAAGATATATAAATTGATTAAAATTACTCAGACTTAAAGCTGTGTAAATATGCACAACTCAAAATGCTCCAAAGCATATTTCTTCATTATCATATTTATGGAGGCCCAGGAGTATATCATCTTGTATGATTTATACTTAACTACTCTTTATGCATACTTGAAAGCAGCTTTCTCTGTCTTCAGTGTGGGTTATTCCAACTTCATACATGCATAGCAATGTTTCTAAAATCAATCACTAGCTATGCCCTGTGCAATACATTTAAGTGCCTCTTTTTCTAAACAAAACATGCTTCTTCATATTTATTTAAAATAAAATGCTGCTGTTTAAAATGGAATTTTTAATGAGATGGCTTGCAACACATTAAAAATTAGTATCTGTCTCTTTCTTTCCTTGCCCGCTTTGTCTCTGACCAGGAAAAATACATATCTCTTGGCTAGAGTGATGAATTCAGGAGGACATTCAGGCAATATTGAGGAAGTATACTTCCAGATAGCCCCATTGACACCTGAGCAAGAGAAGGCTACCTGAAAGAGGAAATAAATACAAAGAAGGAAATATATTTGACTTCATAAAACTGTTGTTCTTGGCTGCTTTTAGGTTTATCCAGTTCATTGTCCCTTTCATGAAGTTTCAGATTATCAACCTCCATCAATTTTATTACATGCAATAATTTAATTAATGCTACTTTAACTAATATTACTAGAAATAATGATAATATAGGTAGACCTCATTAGTGATTGCCCTGTTTAGTGATCCTTCAGAGTTACAACAATACTAAAAAATAGCTTTATGACCATTCCTTGTATTTTAACTGTCCTTAAGATCACATTACTATATTTGGCATTTTGCAACCACTAGGAATGTACAACTATTGCAGTCAAATAACTGCCTTAAAGTAATATCTAATATGCCCTAAAGTAATAGGTGGTTCCCTGATGCTTCAACTTCATAAGATAAATCCTAAGTTTTCCCATCAACTGATTTGTTGGTTCCTGACATTTATCACCTTTGCTCTGGTTAAATATTTCAGCCCACAACTTTCTTTCTAATACTTCAGCTAAATGCATATTTTGAAACTGATTGAAAGATTCAACCTAGAAATAAGGAGAAATGTTCTGACAGTGAGAACAATCAACCAATGCTTGCCTTCAGAAGTTGTGGGAACTTCATCAATGGAGGCTTTCAAGAAGAGATTGGACTGCCAGAATGGTGTAGGGTCTCCAGCTTGGGTGGAGGATTGGACTAGATGATCTACAAGGTCCCTTCCAATGCTGTTATTCTGTAAAAAAAATAATGAAAAATGTAATTATGTATTTATAAGCTGAACTAATAACACAGATGGTTCTCTTTCTCTAGGACTACAAGAATATGCAAATGACATGTCTCCGTTGTGTTTAACAAGCCCACTGAATGACAGATTTAAGCATTCAGGCTATCTAATTGTATTATGACACATGACTAAATATACAAAATGATTTTGTTGAAAAGTGTGTCTAAGATGCTAAATAGTTTGACAGTTCAGTTGATGATCTTTCATCTTTAGATATGCTAGTCATTGTCTATTACAGATGTTGATTTCAAGTCAATTTATCTAATCTTTGCTTATATAAATGTACATCTATTTATTATGAAAAAAAGGATGTGCAAACTAAATCTGTTACAGACACTAAAGTGCTAATAGTACTTTCAGGATGGTTTGGAAGCTTAAGCTTGGCATGCAGAAACCACTGTAGGCCAACCTATTGGCAGTATGTGGTATATAAAGGAATAAAATAATAATAATATTGCTGCTGTCATTTATTTATTTATTTGATTTATAGACCATGACTTTGGAAAACAGGCATTTAAATGTCCTTCCTGAAGATAAGACTGAGATGTATTTTATTTGTGTTTATTTTAAATATTTATTTGCTGCCTGCCATATTATGCTACCTGTCTCACTACTAGAATAAAATTTGAAACTGGATACCTCTGTGGATAAGTTAAAATTTTCCACAATTAGGTATAGTTCATATGGATCATTTGTTAAAAGTTGATTGTTATAACAAAGCTGAAATCAGGTATTTATATAGCTCTCCTAGCAGAATTATGTTACAGTTACAATAGAAATAGCAATAGCACTTATATAATAGTCTTACATACCACTTCACAGTACTTTATAGCTCTCTCTAAGCACTTTTCAGAGTCATCATATTCCCACAACAAACTGAGTCTTCATTTTACTGACCTTGGAAGAATGGAAATCTGAGTCAACCTTGAGCCGATGAGAATCAAACTGCTGGCAGTCGTCAGAATTAGCCTGCAATAGTGCATTCTAACCATTTTGCTACCACGGCTCTTATATCACAATCACATGATATATATTTGCAACCTTCCCTGATGACTTCTCACAAGCAAAAGCAAAGCAGAAAGCAGCAGATAAGGTTGAAGGTCACTGGGTAAGTCTTTCCCACCTGGTAACAGACACACCTGGACTAGAAAATACTTATAATATGTACAGTATGTGTGTGTGCACGTACACACAGATGTGTGTAGGATACTGTTGTGATCCAAACCTGGTTCCAAAAGAGCAAATACAAGACAAAGGTAGCAGTATAATCTTTTTAAGTTTCAGCTAAGATCCTGTTTCTTCACAGATAAAAAGCTGCTTCCAACTAATTAGCTCCGACAAGAAAAAGCCTTGCCAAGTTTTTTCAAGACTGACAACAAATAACAGATAAGAAATAGTTTACAAGAGTCTTCAAATACCGACTTCCGGTTTGAGCTTCTTCAGCGACAGACCAAAACCTCATCTCTGCGAGGCTTTGATCCATGCTCGCCGCTGGAGCACCCCAAGCCGGCTGGTTTCAGAGCTAAGCTACCCCATAGAGGTGGTGAAGAGGGGGGAGACTGCCAGCAGGAGAGGAGCCACATCTCTTCTCCTCAGCTGGCCATTACTCCCTTTCCCGAAGGCGGTTGCAGCGGTGGTCAGAAATGGCCACCACAAAGAAGAACTCGACCGGAAAAGAATGTGCAGGAGGAAGATAAGAAGAGAAAGTTTTGGTTGACCGGGTCAAACAGCAAAAGCAACAAATAAGGTATCCTGGAATTGAAACTGTTAAAAAACAATAACATTGTTCCCTAAGAAGATTTTTAAGCTGCGAAGGAGAGAGAAAAGGGAAAATATTTGGTTTTCTCCTTTTCCGATAGCTAAGAGACTTAAGTAAGAAATTGGAAAAAAATCCACTTTGACATCAATAGGCATTTAATGCTGAAAATAAAAAGTCAAAGGGATAATAAAGATTTCTGGATAATTAAAAGCTTTTAAAAACAGGAAAGGAGAGAAAAAGAATAAAATGGGGATCTGGAAGGGAGGAGACTGCCTGGAATTAAAAAGAACTTACAGCAAAATCTCAACAAGACTTCCAAAAGATACATTTTAACTGAAATATTGCAACAAAAACCCCAGGAAGAGAAAGTTGAAAAAGAAATAAGAAGATATAACGCAGGACTATCTGGATTACTTGATGATTTCTGGATTCTTGGTTATTGTTTTGAATGACTAAAATCAATCGGGTGGTTGTTTAAAACTGTTTAAAATTACTCCACTTTTAAAAGAACTGAAAACTGTTTAAAAGAACTGAAAACTGTTTAAAAGAACTGAAAACTGTTTAAAATTGCTCCACTTTTAAAAGAACTGAAAATGGAACTTAAAAAGTACAAAGAAGATGCACAAGAAGGGAGAGGCTCTTTTGATTTCGTATTTCAGTTTTTAGAAATGGAGATTTGGAATTATGAGTAACAACAAGAAAATGCCTGCAGAACAAGAAGATTGGGACAAAGAAGAAGCCATCTTCTTTCATGAACAAGTAATCTTAGATGGGGGGAAAAAAAGGAAAGGGGGGAAAGAGAATGGAAAGTTTAAGATTGGGAAAAACAACTCCAAAAAAAAAAACATAGAGTGAAAAATAAGTATAAAATCAGAAAGCAACAGAAGAGAGAAATGCAGAAGAGAGAATTAGAACTAAAGAGACGAGGGGGTAAAAAGGGGAGGGAGAAGATGAGGGAAGAAAGAAAGGAAAAGAAGTTATAAAGGACAGAAGCAAAATATAGAGAAACAGGGTCTATTTAGAGATAATGGATGAAAACTTAATGGAAAAGGGGATTCTGCAAAGGTACATAAGATAGTATGGTTATATTAGAAGCAGAAATAATTTTAGAAAATATGAAACAATGTATGATTAAAATGTCTGATAAAATAGCTATCGTAATTCAGTGGAATGCTTGTCAATAAATAAATGTAACAAAAGGTATATTTAATGATTTATAAAACATATGTGAAGAGAAATAAGGGAAAAATTAATTATGGAGATAATATGTGTTTTTAAGGAAATGATATTTAATTGAAAAGAAGTGTTAAAGATGTTAAGATTTTAATGATTATTAATGATAAAGCTGAACTGGAATGGAATGAGGGTTTATAATTACATATATTTACAATCTTTCTTTTAAAAAAAGAGAGAATATAGGGTGTATTATAAGAATGTGCCAAGCAGAATTTGATTGGAAGTTATGTATTATGTATTATATTGAAGGTCATAAACTTAAGGTATATATTGAAGTTTAAATAAGAGTTGAATGAATGTAATTAAAAGATATAAAGGTGTCATACCCCAATTAGTAACTACAGAAGAAAATTTGTTTAATGAGAAAAGATAATATGAAATTGAAACAGAATAGACAAAAGTATAAATATAATGATTTGAATTGAGATGAGATAATCAAAATAAAATTGAAAAAATTAAAAGAGGGGAAAACTATATAGAAAATGTAAAATAGTATAAGATATGGAATAGAATACAAAAAGGAGCATGAAATTGAATTTTGTGTCTGTATAAAGAAGTTCAACCCGGGACCATGCTATTTTCAAAAAAAAATGTTTTACTTGTATTTTGTGTGTGAAAACCCAATAAAACTTTATTTTTTTAAAAAAAGAGTCTTCAAATACCAACTGTAATGTTCACGAGGCTGAATTCAAAACTTCTTTGCCTTCTGCAAAGTGCTTTCATTCACAGCTGGCTTTTATCTTCTTGAAGGAGGGGCCATTACCTTGCAGCCTTATTCCTGAGTCTCCTGTGCTGTTGTAACTGTTCTTTCCTCCGAGCAAACCTTCGTGCATGCGCACTTGGCACAGGCTCCTTGGGAACCTCCTCATCACTGCTGCCAGTCTCCACAATCTCTGAAGGCAGCAGTCCACTCTCTAATGGTCCTGGCCCCTCATCTGAATCCTCACTCTCCTCAGCTGTCTGCACCTGCTGCTGGCTAACCATATATATACTAAATACACACACACACACATACACACAGTCTATAAGACAAAGATATCTTTATTACTGTAAATAAAGGTGTTTTTAATGTAGTGAAATTCTATTTTCTGAATATATGTTTGTATAGATAAGAATTTTATAAAAACAAACACCACACACACCCTGCAGGCAACAATATTTTATAACGAAGTCATAATCAGTATGGTCAATGCAATATGCCCTGTAATACATGCAATATGCTTAAATGTAATGTTTTTATGAATCAGAATTAAGGGTACATTTGACTGTGTTGGCTACACTTCTCTCAACCACCATATTTCAGAACTGCAGATCTTTCATACCAAGTAAAATCTGGTAACACGAGAGAGAGAGAGGAAAAAAAACCTAAACATTTGTTAAATGTTCATATCTTGTGTTGAATTGATATACATATAAAGTATTTGAATAAATCTTAGATGATCAAAAATATGTTCTACTATTTTTATTAATGACTATTAATGATGCGGTGGCTCAGTGAATAAAACACTGAGCTTGTCGAACAAAAAGGTTGGCAGTTCGGCGGTTTGAATCCCTAGCACCACGTAATGGAGTGATCTCCCCTTACTTGTCTGAGCTTATATCAACCTAGCAGTTCAAAAGCATGTAAAAATGCAAGTAGAAAAATAGAGACCACTTTGGTGGGAAGGTAACAGTGTTCCGTGTGCCTTTGGTGTTTAGTCATGCTGGCCACATAACCACAGAGATGTCTACGGACAGCACTGGCTTTTTGGCTTTGTAATGGAGATGAGCACCACCTCTAGAACCAGAAATGACTACCACATATGTGTGAGGGGAACCTTTAACTTTATTATCCATCTATCCAATTTATACAGCCATCCATCTCAAATATATGACTCTCAATGATTTACAAATGATTAAAAAAAATATAAACAGTAGAGTTGCAGAAAACCTATTTCTTGAATTGGCCCACATTAAAAGACTGATCCAATGGAAAGACAGAAAAAACAAAGAAACCATATTTTGCTTTCTGCCATAGATTTTTTTTTTTTTTAGTTTAAAAATGAATGTGTAGGATGTGAGTCATGATTTATCAATGTCAGCATGTATCTATATGTATTGCATAGTTCTAATACTTAAATTAATATGGAATTTTTCTAGGCATATTTACTTGAAATAAACTATTTATTTGGAATTTACTAAGTTCACCGAGGGAACCACAATTCATAAATCAGCTCTAAATATCAACTAAAACCTGACATCATTTGTAATTCTGACAAATGTATTTAAAGCTATTGGGATAGAAATGAGGACACCCTAAGTCTTAACCTTAACCCTTAGGGACAAAGTCAGTGAGTTGCTCTGAAGCAGTTAATCTCCTTCAAACTTGGGAAGGAGACTTCCAAACCACTTATAAAGATGTTAAGAAAACTGTAAGGACTGGTATAGACAGATGCTAAAATTCAATATTGACTTAATAGACTCAATCAAACAAACAAAAATCTCCTGTCTTCCAAAAAACATACTCATCACCCATATTAAGACTGTCTGAGCAATGAATCTGATACTGATAATAACTGACTACTTGTTTAGGTCATTTTAGTTGATCCTAAAAAAAGGATATTACCAAAGCGATTTTGTATTCGTTCTGATAGGTAGGCATGGCCACAATTACTTTTTATATTCTTTGGATAGTAGAATTTCAATTCAGTTCTATTTATGTTTATGCTGAAATAATATCTCACATACAATTTATCCTGAGGTAAATGTGCATTAATAGTGCAGCTTAATCTCATCCTTCATAAACATTGCAAAAATTTTGATGGTTATTAAGAGTGGTATCTCTTGGTAGCATAGCAGTCTTTCATTTCTTGCTCTAGGGAACTCAAGGTTATCAGTTTCTGTCTAGACTGTTATGTCTTTAATTTGAGGGTTATATTTTGTTTTATATTGTTTCAGTTTTCAGGAACATATGGCAATCTAATATCAAATAAATGACTGTATAATGGATAATTCTTTAGTTGTGATAGCAGACAATGTCTCCTGTTATTAGAAGTTGCAGACAATCTATGTTCAAGGATTATTAAGTAGCCTGTACTGAATTTTGCCGTTCATTTCATACCATATTCAGCCATGAATTAGTTGATGGTAATCTGTTAATAAAAATGTAATATTCTAAATTATCCACCATAAAGATATTCATGTTTTCAAAAATAAAACTGTCTTTGCAATCTTTAAGGTGTTGAAATGATTAAAAATATTTCTTTCCATAACAGAGAAAAATATTTTCTATGAAAGGATAATCTCATATTAAAATATAGTAGTAACTTTGACAAGGCTAATAACTTTTATTATTTATGGCTATGCTCAGTGTAACCAATGATTTAAAATATAAATAAAAGATTTTATTATTGAGGCTTTTGAATGTTTCTCTAAGTTCTAATCTATTATTTGGCTTGATAGGCATGACTGGATGAATACATACGCTAAATAAGATGTAGAATAGAGGTGATCTAAGCACTGTTTCATTCACTGTAACGTAAGAAGTTATCTTGAAAGATCGCTCACCTTTAACCCCCATCCATATTTGAATTTTGAATTCACCAGGAGGAATGCAAACAGCCAGAAACAGAAGAGGGAGAACTGCTTTTGCAATTGTGCTTGCAGCTACAAGGCAGTTAGTGCAAAGAACTGATTCAAAGGACCACATATAAACTTGTTTGCAACTGTTTTGGTGGCTAATAATGTTGAGAATGGGGAATGTATGCTTTGAAGAAGGCTGGTTTAAGTGTTGAGCTAGCAACAGGTTGCTCTACAAAATCAACTCTACAATCCATGGTGCTAGATTGGGAAAGGTTAATATCACGAGAGGTGTGATGACCCAGGGTGGGGATAAACATAAACAAGTCACAAAAACCTGGTGAAGCCCCTTTTATTCCTTCACTTTGCTTCCAAGCTCCAAATATCTTTAATGGAAGACAAAAACAAACCTTGCACACAAACAGTTACAAGAAGAAGGAAAAAAGCAACACAAACCAGGCAAGATAAGGGCTGGAGGATGTCCATAGTGTTGTGAATGAATAATGTTAAATAAAGTTATCTTGAGCTTGAAGTCAAGTGCAGGGTTCTGGCCCTGCACTTCTGATTGGCTGTTAATGGCAGGATCGGATTGGTCCGTTCAGGAGCATCTGATTGGCCATTAACAGGCCATTCTCATTGGTTAACGGAGCTAGAGCTCCTGGATTGCTATTGGTTGAATAGTTAATAAGTTGCCTATATAAGGAAGGCTATAGCAGCCATCGAGTTTGAGCTGTCACATCATGTAAATAAAGAGTTTGAAGTTCACTGTTTCTACCGGCTCGTCTCCATTATTCGCACCCATGCTCCAGACCTAACACTGGCGACAAGGATGGGATTGGATGACATCAGAGCCAACTAAAACAACGACGAAGACAACCAAGCACATGGCTGAAATGCACAACGGCGGAACCATGTCTGGCGGCGTAGTACCACCCGCTCCGTTCGTCCCAGCTCAAGAGGACTGGGAGTCCTACATGGACCGTTTCCAAATGTTTTTGGAAATGAATAATCTGAAGGATGCCACAACCGGGAAGAAACGGGCGGTATTCCTAACGCACTTCGGCCCGACGGTATTCAAAATGGCTCAGGCATTAGCAAAACCGGCTGAAGTGAAGGCCATGGACTGGGACGTCCTCGAACCGCTACTTAGGGCCCACTATGCACCGACCGTTCCAATGCTCGTAAGATGACACGAGTTCTATCAAAGAAACCAGCGGAAAGGAGAAAGCGTTGCTGATTTCGTTGCGGACCTCTGGAACTTGGGAGGCCTTTGTGATTTCACCGACCTAGAAGAGGCTTTGAGAGACCAAGTAGTCCTCGGGTTAGACGCTCTAAACATACAGAGCAAAATAATGGCGACATTAGCCTTGCCGATGCCATCGCTGAGGCTACGGCAGCGGAGGCGACCAAGAAGTCGGCTGCACAACTACGCCGGAATTGCGCTCCAGCACACCAACTAGCCAGCGAAGTTTCACCTAAGTCAGAAGGACAGCTTTCGATGGCCCACCATGAGGACCTCTCTTCGTTGTCAGACAGCGACGAAGAAGAGGTCCATCGCCTGCGGTCCGACCGGGACTGTTACCCGAAATCCCAGCAACCGTGCGCTGGCTGCGGGGCCAACCATTACCGTTCCGATTGCAAATTCCACGACGCGCTCTGCCACAAGTGCGGGAAACGAGGCCATATCGGACGGGTCTGCAGAAGTCTCCTCGGACCCAGCCAGATCTCGAAGGGTACCAATCTCTGCCAATTGACAGGAAATCATCCTGTAAGGCGAGAACCAGCAAACCACTCCTACAGAAACCGACCCGTGAATCACCTAACGAGATGGGAAGAGGCTCACCAAACACTCACTATCGGCCACGCCTCTTCACTGGATGCCAAGAAAATTCGAGTCAAAGTGGACATCGAAAATCAGCCTTGCCAAATGAAAGTTGACTCGGGATCGTCTCTTTCAATGGTCTCCTGGAAGACCCTCAAGCAATTCATCCCCACTGTCCGGCGCCAAGACCTTCAATTCCAACGGCTCATGATAAAGGACTACCAAGGGAACCGGATTCCAGTCGTAGGATCCAGTTGAGTCCGGGTCGCGTTCAAGAACCGCACAGCATACTTACCCCTGACGGTGTTCGACAAGGACCGGCCTAGTCTGTTAGGCCTGCAATGGTTCGCACCACTCGGCATTGAAGTGGCAGGCATTAACCGAATCGGCGGCAGTGACTGGAAGGAGGACCTCGTCCACAAATTCAGGGACGTCTTCACGGAAAAGCTAGGCGAGTACAAGGGGACCCCGATATCCTTTAGCCTTAATCCAAAGATAGCTCCCATCCGCCTTAAGCCTCGTCGAGTTCCGTTCGCACTAAAGCCGAAAATCGACGAACAGCTTGATAAGTTGATAGCCCAGGGAGTTTAAAGCCAACCGACCACTCCCCATGGGAAACCCCAATCATGACACCAATTAAGCCAGACGGCTCCATTAGAATTTGTGGGGACTATCGAGCCACTCTAAACCATGCCCTGCAACAAAATCCATATCTGGTGCCGGTGGTGCAACACCTCCTCCATTCCCTGGGGGGCGGAAAAGTCTTCGCTAAAGTAGACTTAGCTCAGGCTTATCAGCAACTGCCGGTTGATGAAAAAACGGCATAGGCACAGACTATCGTAACCCACCGAGGTGCCTTCAAGTGTACGCGGCTCCAATTCGGAGTCAGTGTAGCCACGGGGATCTTTCAGAGCCTAATGGAGAGACTATTGCAGGGGATCAAAGGCGTTGTTCCCTACTTTGACGATGTGCTCATTGCTGCCCCCACTCCAAAAATTTTACGGGATCGTTTAAGACTGGTTTTACAAAAATTCCAAGAAGCAGGCCTGAAAGTAAAAAAAAATAAATGCAAGCTGTGTACAGATCGTGTTGAATTCTTAGGGTACTTGATTGACAGCCAGGGTATTCACCCTACTGATAGCAAATTGAGAGCAATAAAAAACGCTCCTAGACCCCGGAACAAGGCTGACCTCCAGACGTTCTTAGGCCTTATCAATTTCTATAACGTATTCTTGCCACACAAGGCAACTGTTGCTGAACCTTTACATCGCCTACTAGATAAAAAAGCAATTTGGGTATGGGGTCACAGAGAAGAGCAGGCGTTCCGTAATGTAAAAAAACTATTGACTTCTGACGCTGTACTAATGCAGTACAATGAGACTTTACCGTTGAATATCACATGTGATGCATCGCCTTTTGGAGTGGGCCCCATTTTGAGCCATGTATTGCCTAACGGTAGCGAAGCCCCTGTTGCTTACTTTTCAAAAACGCTCTCGAAAACCGAGTGAAATTACAGCCAGATCAATAAAGAAGCCCTGGCAATTGTATCGGCTGTTAAAAGATTCCATGAGTACGTGTACGGCCGGGCTTTTACTATAGTAACTGACCACAAACCATTGCTGGGAATAATCTCTGGGGATAAGCCAACTCCCTACATACTTTCTCCCAGGATGACCCGCTGGTCAGAATTCTTGGCTGCCTACAATTATCAGTTACAATATCACCCTGGTAAAGCCATTCCCCATGCCGACGCGTTGAGCCGTGCACCGCTCCCTGAAACCATCAACGATCCTGAACCAATCATGACAACGTTGCAGATCAAGATGCTCCATACGCCACCATTAACTGCCCGTGATATCACGAGAAAAACAAAATGCGACCCCATCTTAGCACGAGGCCTCACATGGGTGGAACGCGGATGGCCATTGGACCAAGTTCCAGACGACTTTGCACCATTCAAAAGTCATCAAGCAGAGTTGTTCTTGCAGAAGGTCTGTATCATCTGGGGTGATAGAGTCGTTATCCCAGAACAACTCCAACAGGCACTGCTAAGAACCTTGCACGATGGCCACCCTGGCATTGTGCGCATGAAGGGCCTCGCACGTAGCTATGCGTGGTGGCCAGGCATAAACAGACAAATTGAATCGTGGGTTAAAACTTGCCAGAGATGCCAAGAAGTAAGCAACGCTCCACCAAAGGCAGCCCCAACTGAATGGGAGACGCCGCGGGGTCCCTGGTCCCACATCCATCTGGATTTTGCTGGGCCAACCAAAGGCCACACATTCTTGTTAACCATCGACGCCTACTCGAATTGGCTTGAGATTCACTGAATGAGGAACATGACCACTGAAGCACTCATCAAAAGACTGGAAAGACTGTTTGCAATCCACAGATTACCAGATGTTCTGGTATCTGACAACGGGCCCCAATTTACTGTGCTGTCTTTTGAACAGTACCTGGCTAACCGCGGTATCCAACATGCGCTCACTTCGCCTGCGCACCCTGCGGCCAACGGTAGGGCTGAGCGCATGGTACAATTTATCAAAAGAATGCTACAAAAAATAGACTACGACAACATCGACAAGAAAATCAACCGAATCCTTTTCCTACAGCACATCACACCTCACAGCATCACCAACAAAACTCCTGCTGAGCTGCTAATGGGACGAAAGCTCCACTCCCACCTCGACTGGTTATATCCAGCCTATGAACCGGAAAAACTACTCAGATCCAGCGGCAGATGCCGTACCCTCCAGGTAGGTGATTTAGTATTCGCTAAAAACTTATCAGGCGATCAGCTGTGGGTAGAAGCGACCGTAATCCGTGTAACCGGCCCAAGATCATACCTTGTACAGTGCCCTGACGATAGACTTTGGAAGCGCCACATAGATCAACTACGATCATGGCTGCAGTCACACAATTCCGAACTCCCTTATGACCAAACTGAGGGAGGGGGGAGATACAGAGGAAGACGAATTTCAACTAGAGGAAAATCTTTTCGAAGGGACTGATAACGGAACTGAAACGCAGGAACAGGAACCAGGGATGGGAGTGAGTTCACCTCAGGGAGTGGCCAAAGATATTGATGACGACGGAAATGTGAAGTCTGAACCAGAGGCACCCCTGTCATTAAACAATGATCTACCTCAGCAAAAGTGCACCCAATTGCCAGGCACTTTGCGAAAATCAAAAAGACTGATAAAACAACCGTCCTACCTCAAGGACTATGTGACCACGCCCCGTAAGCAGAAGCCAGGGGAAAGGGGTGTTATGAATGAATAATATTAAATAAAGTTATCTTGAGCTTGAAGTCAAGTGCAGGGTTCTGGCCCTGCACTTCTGATTGGCTGTTAATGGCAGGATCGGATTGGTCCATTCAGGAGAATCTGATTGACCATTAACAGGCCATTCTCATTGGTTAACGGAGCTAGCGCTCCCGGATTGCTATTTGTTGAATAGTTAATAAGTTGCCTATATAAGGAAGGATATAGCAGCCATCGAGTTTGAGCTGTCACACCATGTAAATAAAGAGTTTGAAGTTCACTGTTTCTACCGGCTCGTCTTCATTATTCGCACCTATGCTCCAGACCTAACACATAGATAACAGAACACACACTGGGAAGGACGCCAAACTCAGAGAGGAACCAGAAACTAGAGATATTCCCACACTTCGTTTCCAGCGTTCGCCCGTATGCAGGTCTGTCCTCCTATTCAGTTTTCACAGCTGCAGCCATGAAGAGGATCAAGGTCCTCTCCTCCTGATTAGACCATGTCTCTCCCTTATCCTCTCCTCCCTGCAGCCCTAGGATGGAGAGGGATGGGCCTGGGTCCTCTTCTGACTGCTCAGCCAACCTCTGCCCTTCCCCAGCCTCCTCCACGACCTCCGGAGCCACACTTCCTGTCGGCTGTTCCTCCTCTCCCTCAGAGTCAGTCTCCATCAGAGGCATGACAAGAGGAATTTTTCAAGGAGATTCACTATCACCATTGTTAGGAATGTAAGTCACTTGGTCAGAAATCGATATTCTCTTCTCATCTCTCTCACTCTTCTGGGTATTTGTTTTAAAACCACAATCTCTTTACCTTTATATTTCAATGTTTTCTCTCTTACCACTTGTAATATTTGTGTTTTGATGGATTTTTTGGTAAATCTAATATGGACTTCCTTTGGTAATTTATTTCTCATCGCATATCTTGTATAAACTCGATATACCTCATCTACTCCATCCATCATCTTTTCCTCTGTAATTTCCAAAGCATCTGCCAAAATTTCTATCATTATCGCAGCCAAATTTTCTCCTTTTTCCTCTTCTATATTTTGAAATCTGAGATAAAATTCTGACCTTTCCATCTCCCACCTCAACATCCCATTTTTTTCTTGTTCAACCTCTGTTAATCTATTGTCAATATTTCCAATCTTCTCCTCTCTTTGTTTCCCTTCTTCCTCAATTTTTTGGAATCTCTCCTCATACTTCCCCATCATTTGTTTAATATTTTCCACTTTTTCATCAGTCTTCTCCATTCTTTGTTCAATGATGTCTGATTTTATCTTGAGATCTTGGATTCCTTGCATAATCATCTGTAAAGTTACTATTTCTTGTTCTTTATTTTGCTTCAACATTGTCTGAATTAAACGTTGTCCTCCAGCTGGTGGGGAAGCAGAAGTAGAAGTAGAAATGCCAACTGGTATTGGTTTCCTGCTCATTTTAATGCCTCCAAAGCTTCAAATTCTTTTTGACTTTTAATCCAACTGGTAGAATAGTCAATTATAATCTAAAATGGAAAACTCCAATAGTAAAAGTCACGAAACCAAAAAAGAAACAGGAAAAAAGGAAGAAAAAAGATCTTCAGGTTCTTTTAGACCCTAATCCAATTACAAAGTAGTCCACCATAAAAAAGGAAAAATTGAAAGGAAAAAAACAAACAAACCCAAAAATGATATTATTGATTAAGAGCAAATAAAAAACAAAAGAAAAAAAGAAATTCCTTCAGGTTCTTCACACCTTAATCTCAATAATCAAAAAAGAAAAACAAAGTGGTCCAAAAACATGGATAGAAAAAGCAAATAAGTCCCAATAAAAATAAAGAGAAAAAAAGAAAAATAAAGAAAAAACTCTGAGACTTTCCCTTTAAAATAAAAGGCAAAAATAAGAATATTACTAGAATTGAAATTTACAAAAAGGCTGGCGAATCCCATTCGCCAGCCTTTTTGTAAATTTCAATTCTAGTAATATTCTTATTTTTGCCTTTTATTTTAAAGGGAAAGTCTCAGAGTTTTTTCTTTATTTTTCTTTTTTTCTCTTTATTTTTATTGGGACTTATTTGCTTTTTCTATCCATGTTTTTGGACCACTTTGTTTTTCTTTTTTGATTATTGAGATTAAGGTGTGAAGAACCTGAAGGAATTTCTTTTTTTCTTTTGTTTTTTATTTGCTCTTAATCAATAATATCATTTTTGGGTTTGTTTGTTTTTTTCCTTTCTATTTTTCCTTTTTTATGGTGGACTACTTTGTAATTGGATTAGGGTCTAAAAGAACCTGAAGATCTTTTTTCTTCCTTTTTTCCTGTTTCTTTTTTGGTTTCGTGACTTTTACTATTGGAGTTTTCCATTATATATATATATATATAATATATATATATATAAGCACACTGCACTTTATTTATTTATCCAAGGCTCTTATTATGACTCTCTTCTCCAGCAGCTTCAAAGCCAAGCCTCAAGTGTTGAAATATTGATAAGAGTCCAGGAAAACACCTGTAATAATATTTTGCTGTGCTCTCCCTCTATCTTATCACGTTGAAATGTCCTTGAGAAGGAGTCTTCTTACAACTCTTTCCAATTCAAATAAAGTATTTTCAAGACTCTAGTTGGAAGTGTTGCAATGTTTATTAATGCTCTTCCCCCCCCAACCAGAAAAAATGAATAATGTATACAAAAAGAAAAAAGAAAAAGAAAAAGAAAAAGAAAATAGCTAAAGGGAGCCTCTATCCTAGAAAAAATTAAAAAATCAAAAGGAGCATAAAAATATATATAAGAGAAAATTCAATCCAGTTACCTACAAAGTCACACTTAAGTCCCCAGAGAAAAAGTAAGAAAAAGAAAAAAGAATCCAAGCCTCAATTTGACATCACTTTAAAAAAATGCCCTCAAACAGTTTTGGTCAAAAAAAAAAAAGCCTCACAGGTTTCTTCTTTGTTCAGGATGCCCTTTCAAACCTCAGCGAATTTACAACACAAAAGGAATTTCTCATTCAGCCGACACACTTCTTTCCAGCCACTTTCTTTCCGGAGCTGTCCCGACTTCAGCAGCTATGGGGGCTGCCTCTCCGCTGCCAGCAAAAGGGCTTCTCCCGGATCAAACCAGAGATTTTGCGATATCTCTGGGATCCTGGGACAGTACCCTTCTCAATCTCCGTCTCTACACCGAGATATAATTTTATCATATTTTACCTCTATCTTAAATGATTGCATTTTATTCCAATTTCATTTTAAGATTGTACTTTATTCCAATGTCATTTTAAATCGTACTTTATTCCAATTTCATTTTAAATTGTATTTTATTCCAATTCCATTTTATATTGCTTTTTATCAAATTTCAGTAATCATCTATTTCTGGAACTCTTGCACTTTGATATGACCCACACTTTGATATCATTAAATAAAGTGTAATCGATGTTAATAACTATGTGCAAATAAAGGATAGAGGATAAGTAGAACTGAAAAAAAAAAAAAAGGAATGTAAGTCACCTAACATTTGGGTTGGAAAATATATAAACCAGGATAGACATTTTAATACTGTCTCTTTAAGAGAGTGCTAAAACTGTAATTGGGTATGGTTCCTCAAATGGCCATAAGATGGAGCCAGAAACCTGGGTTGTTTAGTTCCTGTTCTGTTTTTCTGGAGAGTGCTGCTGTTCCTTTTGACTATTGATTGTTTGCTGATCACAGTTCTTCTTGGGTTTGATGTAAGTCTATTTACTGAACTGTTTTTGATACTGGACTTTGTTATTTGGATTATCCCTGGACTGAAAACTGATTGCTTTAATTGTGAATGACTTGGACTGCTTGTTTGGACTTTGCTTAAACATTTATTGGAAGTAAAAACCTACATTTTACTATACAGTGTATCTGTGTGCTGTTTGTGTGTTATTCTTCATCACTCTCACTACATCTCCCTGTGTACACTTATTCTCCTAACGGGGAATTACCTCAACAACCATTACAACTTGCTATTGCACAGAGACTCCTCTGTGAATAATACTAATAACAAATCAGATCAGACTGTCAAACAACATAAACATCTGCCAGGCTATCCCATCTTCTGTACATGGAAGATCTGAAGCTGCATGGAAAAAGCCCAACTGAAATTCAATCACTGTTCATATATGCAGCCAAGATATTGCAAAGTTGTTTAGCCTAGAAAAAAAGGCAACCTTGCCATCAACAGGGGAAAACAATAAAATCTGATGGAATTTTTAAAAAATTGAAAATAGGGGATTTTCGGTTTGCAAGGTTTCGGCGACAGCAGGGATTCGTGATACTGCGTGATCCCTGCTGCGTTCGCCGCCAAGGTTCCCCCGATCCATTTGGATCCAGCTGAAGACAGGGGGGATCCGGACAGGGGCTTGGGGGTGTCACAGACCCCCCCCCAGCCGGCAGAACCTCCTTTTCCCAAGGCGGAGGAGCGGCAGTCAGCAATGGCCACCACGAAGAAATCTGCAGCCAGACAAGCAGGTGCAGGAGGGAGAAAGGTGGAAGAAATATGAAAGTTGCTTTAAACCGGGACAAGGCAAGAGAAAGTGCCCTGGAAACTTGAAGGCTGCTAAGGATACATTGTTTCCAGTGAGTGTTACAAGCTGCGAATATTCTAAAAGGGAAAGGTTTTTTTGTTGTTGTTTCATTCTCCTTCCTTGACAACAGATGAAAAAAATCTTTTTGGCTGTGAATGGGAAGGGAGAGGAAAAAAAAAACTTGGAACAAAATTTGAAAATAAGGAGAAGATTGCCTAGAACTTTAAAAAGTTACTAAACATTAATAAGACTTTTAAAAGATATATTTCAAAGGGAACTTTGTGACTGAACTTTAACCCCAGAAAGAGAAAGTGAAGAAGGAGAAAGTATTTAGGGGAAACAGCTTGTTTGGATTGTTTGCTGATTTTGGAACTTCTGAGAACTATTTCTGATTAAAAGCACTTGGATGGTTGTTTGGAAAAACTTTTTCTCTACACCATGGCATCACTTGTGGATGGATTGAAACTTGTATATCAAAAATATGAAAAAGAAAAGCAAGAAGGGAAGGACGTTTTTGGCACTCTCTTTCAATTTTTAGAAATGGCGGTTTGCACTTATGTAAAGCTGAATATGCAACAGGATGACTGGGACAAAGAAGAAGCCATCTTTGATGAACAAGTGACTTTGGTCAGGGAAGGAAAGGAGAAAGAGAAAAAGGAAAAGAAGACTTTAAGATTTGGAGAAATAATTAAAAAAGGGAAGAATAAGCTGAAAAGGAGATACTATGTTAGAAAACAACAGAAAGGAGGAAAGCAGAATAAGAGGGAGGTGGAGAGACAAAGGGTTAAAGAGGAGAAGGAGAAGAATAAGCAAGGGAGAAAGGAAGGGATGAGAAATCTTAATAATGGGGAGCAAGATGCAAAGAAACAAAAGCTTTTTAGAGATAATGGGTAAATTTTATTGAAAAGGGGATTCTAGAAAGGTACATAAGATTGTATTTTTACATTTGTACTTTGAAATAACTTTAGAAAATTGGAAATAATATGCAATTTTAAATGTGATAAAATATTTAGTATAATTTAGTGAAATCTTTGTTAAGAAAAGGGGAGCACTTCAATGAAACAATGATTTAAGATATGTGATGGGGGGGGGGGAATAACTTCGGAAAGCATAAGTGTTCCCATAAAGGCATGATATTTAATTGAAATGGGTAAAATGCTTAAGATATAAATGATTGTTAATATTAATGATTAGATTATGTTATCCTTGTGAATTTTTTCTGAAATGAGAGATTTGAAGTAGGAGAGTGGGAACATTTTAATGAAATAATGATTTACAATACGTGATGTGGGGAGGGGGAGAATAACTATGGAAAATAGGTGCTTCAATAAAAGTATGTGATTTAATTGAAAAGTAATGTGTTAAATGATATAGATGAATATTAATATTAATGAATAGATTTGTATTGGTATTGATAATACTGTATAATTTTAGAATGTACCAGACAGAATCCCAATGTAAGTTATGCATTCTATATTAAGTATTATAAATATAAGGGGAAGAGATAAAGGCATCATACTCCAATTAGTGTACAGGAGAAGTTTTTTTTTAAAAAAGAAGAAAGATAAATGGATAGCTGGAAATAGAACAGACAAGAATAATAAATATTATGATTCGAATCGAGATGAGATAAATAAAATAAAATCAAGAAAATTTAAAAGAGAGGAGAAGCTATATAGAAAATTGAAAATGTTAATAAGATATGGAATGGTATGCAAAATGAATATGAATTTGAATTTATGTCTGTACCAAGAGTTTTAACCCGGGACTAAGCAACTTTCAGAAAAAAGGTTTTTTTTATGTTTTTATGTTTTGTGTTTCTGTGTGTTTGTGTGTTGTATGTCTTTAAAAATTAATAAAGTTTCTTTAAAAAAAATCAAAAATAGGGAATATACGGTTTGAAGAAGGCTGGTCTAAGTTATTGGGTTAGCAACAGGTTGCTCTACACAATCAACTCTACAGGTTGATCTACACAACCAAGTTTCCTCATCACTATATATTTCTCAAAGATGTTATTCCATACTTGTGTACAGTCCACCAAGAAGGCAACTGTTGTGTTCACAGACTGACAAGTTCTCTCTCTGGTCCGCCGCCTATGCGGGAGTGCCGACCACTCCCATTGGCTGATGCCGTTTGACAGCTGGCTATAAAAGGAGCTGTCAAATGGCATCAGCTGTCACTGCCAGCTGACTGCCAGTTAGCCTCGGCAGCCGCGGTGACCCTTTATTTGTTTGAATAAAGCCTGTTAACTTTCAAGCCTGCATCCGCCTCTATCTTTACTGCCGCTCTACAACACTGGTGATGAGGGTGGGATACAATAAGAGACAACCAAGCAAAGACAGCTGAGCACAATCACTGTCAAAAAGAGCCGGAGCCACTAAGAGCTGAATACGTCACCACTGCTGACGCTCTCCACGAGCGCGAAGTTCAAACTCCCAGCTGAGGAGTCTGACGCTGCCTGACAGGCACAGCCACGAGCACTTTTTTAAAGGCGCAAATTCATAATCTTCTTCAGCCGAGGAAAACAGCACCGCCTTTTTAAAGATGGGTACAAACCCGACATTCCCTCCTTTCCAGCCGATGGGCGAGACTGGGAGCCGTATATAAACCGGTTTGAGTGTTTCCTAAATGCTATCGACCTGACTGAAGCCACTGACCTGAGGAAAAGATCCTATTTTCTGAGTTTCTGTGGGGCTGCAGTTTTTGATACAGCCTCAGCTTTAGTGTCCCCACGCCCTGTGAAAGCTATTCCCTAGGAGGAGTTGCAGGGAATCCTATCTAACCATTACTCCCCCAAGCCCTCTCAAATAGCCAGGAGACTAGCTTTTAGAAGGAGAGTTCAGGCTGAAGGAGAGACTGTCAGTCAGTATATGGGAGCCTTAAGATCAGCTGCCATACACTGTGGGTTTAGGGATTACCTGGAAGACATGTTGCTCGACCAAATTGTAGGAGGGGTTAGAGACCTTAAACTACAGAGGCGTTTATTAGCAAAAAAGGATTTAACCCTAAGCTTAGTCATTGAACAAGCTCAGGCTGCTGAGCTATCAGAGCTGTCAGCAGCTGAGATTCAGGGAAACCCCATAAAGCAAGGGAACTCTGCCATTCACTTTGATGAGGAATCCCTAGAAGAGGAACCACTTGATGTAAACTGCCTCAGACTACCAAGGCCCTGCCCAGAGATGCCAAGGAAAAATGCCAACCCAGCAACCAGACAGCAACCTAATTGTCTGAGCTGTGGGGGAGCACATCCCAGGTCAACCTGCAGATTCAGAAATGCCATCTGCCTAAACTGCCAGAAAAAAAGGCCACATAGCTAGAGTTTGCCAGGCTGAAAAAACCTTTTCACAAAGACCTCAAGCTGCTGCCTCCTTCCAAAGGCAAGTTGAAGATTGCTATACCTGTTACCACTCAGACAATACCACCCCTGGGTCTAACAAGATTAGCATTTCTGTCTTTTTAGAAAGTAAACCCTGTCGGATGGAGGTGGACACCGGGTCTGCCCTCTCAATCATCTTGTGGGCCACCCTGAAGAAGCTGCTCCCTACACTCTCCAAGAAAAAGCTGCTCAACTGCCACCTGACTCTTCGGGACTATCGGGGAAGATCATTCCAGTCCTGGGTAAAGGCAAGTTGCTTATTCAATTCCAGAACTTTAGAGGCCACTTGCCTCTGGTGGTTGTAGATGGTGCCCTTCCCAACTTGCTTGGGCTGGATTGATTCCCTGCTCTAGGACTTAGTGTAACTGGTATTCACGCTGTGGTGAATACTGAGGTAGACACCCTCTTCAGGGACTACACTGACATTTTTAGTAATGAGCTGGGATGTTATTCTGGTAGCCCTATCTCATTTGATGTAAGCCCACAAGCCACACCCATTCGTTTAAAACCTTGCAAAGTCCCATTTGCCGTTCATCCTAAATTGGATCTGGAACTAGATAAGTTAATTAAGCAAGGGGTACTAGAACAAGTGGATTTCACAAAATGGGAGACCCCCATAGTCACCCCCTTAAAAAAGATGGCAGTGTGCAAATCTGTGCAGACTATAAAATGTCCCTCAATTGTTTTCTCCAAATTAGTGCATATCCAGTCCCCGTAATTCAACATCTGTTGCACTCTTTTGAGCCAGGCACAATTTTCGCGAAGCTAGATATGTCTCAAGCATATCAGCAGTTCCCTGTAGACAATCATACTGCTGACTTGCAAACAATATTTACCCACAGGGGTGCTTTTAGGTGTAAGCGTTTACAATTTGGAGTTAGTGTGGCCCCAGGCATCTTTCAGTCCCTGATGGAGAGGATTCTCCAAGGACTCCCAGGGGTAGTCCCATATTTTGATGACATTTTGGTCTCTGCCACCAACAAAACACAATTATTACTTAGGGTTAGGTCAGTGCTTGACCGTTTTAGGCAGCATGGGTTAAAACTTTAAAAAGGTAAGTGCACCATTGCCACTAAGCAAGTGGACTTCCTAGGTTATTGAATTGATGCCTCTGGAATTCATCCTATAGAAACAAAAGTTAGGGCCATCCATGAGGCGCCTACTCCCTCTAACAAAACGGAACTACAAGTCTTTTTAGGGCTCCTGAATTTCTATGCAGCTTTTCTTCCACACAAGGCTTCCATAGCTGAACCTTTACATAGACTTTTAGATAGAAAAGCCCCCTGGCACTGGGGACAAAGAGAAGCCAATGCTTTCCAAGCATTCAAATCCCTGCTAACCTCAAATGCAGTTCTAGTCCAGTTTAACCAGCAACTTCCCCTGGTTCTAGCTGCAGATGCTTCCCCCTTTGGCATAGGGGCAGTACTCAGCCATAGGCTGCCTAATGGCTCCGAAGCCCCAATTGCCTTCTTCTCAAGGACATTCTCTGCAGCAGAAAGGCACTATAGTCAAATTGACAAGGAAGCCTTAGCAGCAGTGGCTGCTGTAAAAAAAGTCCACAAATTCCTGTATGGTCATTACTTTGAACTTATAACAGACCACAAACCACTTTTAGGCCTTTTAGCAGGAGACAAGCAAAACCCACAGGAATTGTCCCTGCGGATGACCAGATGAATCCTGTTCCTAGCCGCTTGCTCATATAAGCTGATTCACCACCCGGAGAAGAACCTGTGCCATGCAGATGCCCTCAGCAGGTGCCCCCTGCCAACACCAGTGGAAGACCCCACTCCAATCCATGCCATTTTTGATTGCAACGAACTCAACCTACCAGTCTCAGCTGAGGACATTGCTGCCCACTCCAGAAGGGACAAGGTAATTTCCCAAGTCCTGGAATGGGTGGGGAGGGGGTGGCCTGAAATTCAGTACACCTCTGAATTCATGCCATTTAAGACCCTCAGGCAAGAGCTATCCTCACTACAGGGCTGCTTACTATGGGGGACAAGAGTGGTCATCCCCACCACACTACAAGAGCCAATTTTAAAAGCCCTTCATGAAGGACACCCAGGCATCGTGAGATTGAAAGCTCTGGCCCGCAGCTACGTCTGGATGCCCGGATCTCCAGCTGGGTAAGCACGTGCCAGCCCTGCCAGGCAACTAGATCAGCACCTCCAACAGCTGTACCAACTCGATGGAGGATGCTGGGGCCCCTTGGTCCAGACTGCATGTTGACCTGGCTGGCCCTGTGCATGGGCGGACCTTCCTGGTCATAGTAGACTCGTTCTCTAAATGGATTGATGTGGCTTTGCTTCCCTCCACAACTACACTGGCTGTAATGAGAGCCCTGACCAGACTGTTCATCACACATGGCCTCCCTGACACCTTGATATCAGATAATGGCACCCAGTTCACCTCTTGTGAGTTCGGGGTCTTTGCAGCCAACCTGGGCATCAGGCATGCCCTCACAGCCCCTTTTCACCCTGCAAGCAATGGGATGGCTGAGAGGGCTGTTAGATCTGTAAAGGAAGCCTTGGCAAGGTTTGGCCAAGCAGACTGGCACTCCAAACTGTCCACTTACTTACTCAACCAGCATTCTACTCCATGCACCACCACCAACAAGTCCCTGCAGAGCTATTGATGGCCAGACGCCTCAGGACCACCCTGGACAGGTTGCACCCCCACTATGCCCCTGGCACACCTTTAGGCTCTGACAGCCATGCCAGGGTTTATGCCAGGAACTATGCAGGGCACCCTTAATGGATGCCAGGGCAAATAGCAAGGATCTCTGGGTGACTCCCTGGAAGCAAGGGACCTTTTGCCTGCCGGCAAGCCCCTTGGTCTACGACGATCTGGCCACAAGCAAAGACGGCCTACCAGGCTGCAGGACTACGCATGCGCCTGGCCAGGGGAAAGGAGTGTTGTGTTCACAGACTGACAAGTTATCTCTCTGGTCTGCCGCCTGCGCAGGAGCGCCACCTGCTCCCATTGGCTGATGCCGTTTGACAGCCGGCTATAAAAGTAGCTATCAAATGGCATCAGCTGTCACCGCCAGCTGACTGCCAGTTAGCCTTGGCAGCTGCGGTGACCCTTTATTCATTTGAATAAAGCCTGTTAACTTTCAAGCCTGTGTCCATCTCTATCTTTACCAACACTCTACAACAGCAACTTCCTCCTGCATTTTCCTGCTACACATCAAAAATTGTCATTTCTGATTTATACTGATAAAAGTATTGCTATCTAATTGGCCTTCTGTGATTTTTATTTCATCATTGCTCCAGTTTTCACTGTGCAGTGTGGTTGGAATGTTCCCTGTTGAATCTAATTTCACTGTCTTCCACAAATTTTTCATTGTGGGCTGCTGGGATATCTGCTTCCTTCTGAAGGGAATTCAACCCACAAACCTCTGGTTTTGACTTTCATTTCACCAAAGTGCATGAAACTCTGACCTACATATTCATAAGAGTTGCCAGCTATTCCTTCTACTCAAAAAGATAGGAAGAAATGTAAAGCAGTAAACATTTCTTCTTCTTCCTTGGTTGTGGTGCACCAGTGAATAATATTTGAAATGTGCCAAGTATGAGAAGGATAAACAGAAAATTGCTCATGTAAAATAGCAAAGGCAATCACAAGTTCTTAAAAACCAATCCAATGAAAGGAATGTAATTAGTATTTGCTTTCCAGACAAAGATTTGTGTAGATTTGTGTATATGGGATAGTGGTGATGATGAAGAACCATAGAAGCCCATTAATCAGAGGTCATAGAAAGTATATTCAGACAGAACACCAGATTGTCACCATAGGGAAGGCGTAGGATATGGTTGAAACCCATAAATATTTCTCAACCAGCCAGTTTAAGGCAATTTAAGGCTCATATGAAAGGATCGTTTATCTGTTCATAGTGATCATATCCAGGGGTTGGGCTGCTGGGGGTTTGCAGGGGTTTGGGAGAGCCCCTAGTAAGATTCAGTTCGGATAAGCCCCCAAATCCCACTCCTGGCTGCCCATCCCACCCAGTCCCTCTCAGGAGTTCCCACGTGGCCCATATTGGATGCAGGTAGGTTGCAGGCTGCAGACGGAGATTCTGGGAGGCCAAAAATGGGCCTTCTGGAAGTTCAGGAAGGCCAGAAATATGCCCTTTTCCAGCTTCCACAGAGCCTCTGAAGCCCAAGGAGACTGTTTTACCCTCCTGGAGGCTCAAGAAAAGCCTATGGAACCTGGGGAAGGCAAAAACACCCTATGGTGCAGGAAGCATGGCCATGCCCACTCAACAACCAGGCAGAGAACCCTTTGCTCTGATCATATCCCATCATATCCCACTTCTTTTAACAGTAAAGCCATTTTTTTCTGTTCTCATTCTGCATGTATTTTGATTTTACTTTCAAAGACACCTTTTCCAATGTCTCATAGATATCTCTGCTATTTTATGTTTACCTTAAATTTTTCCACCTTGTTTGCTTCTTAGCCAGGCATTCAGCTCTCCTGTCTGGTCAGAACACTTTATTAATGGATACTGATTTTAATTGCTTATTGTGCCTGTTATGGAACTTAGGAAAGGTAAACCAGTGGAATGAAATTTTAGAAACCAGGAATTAGGGATAGAGGGGAAAAATAGATTTACCCTTCTTACTCACACATGCAATTAAGTGTAGCTTCAATCAAATCAAATCATCACAACTGTTTGACCCTTTGTGGATGCTGCTATAGCACCCAGGAAGTTATTATAAAATAGGCCATTCTAATTTGGATACATGTGGCTGTGTTGGTTCAATCATTAAAGAAAGAGGGTCAGTTTGGTGCAATGGTTAAGGTGGTAGGCTAGAAACCAGCAGACTGGGAATTCCAGTCCCACCTTAAGTATGAAAGCCAATCGGGTGACTTTGGGCCAGTCATTGTCAATCCTCTAAATTCACCTCACAGGGTGGTTGTTGTGGATAAAACAGGGGAAGAAAAGCGTATTAGTATGCTTGCTATATGGAGGGGTATGTGTGTGGATTGAAGCCCAAGAAATTTATTAGCCCTTTGGATTAAATATAATGTTATGTGATGTAGTATATTAGTAAATATTAGCTCTGTTGGATTAAAGATCATATTATGTAGAGTCTCTGTAGGGCAAATTATAAGGGGGAAACATGTTATATTTTACATTTTGCAAATTACCATAGGGTATTTTCTCGCACTCTTGAGTAAAAAGGTAACATTGCTGATTTTTTTCACATTGCTTGTGAAAGTATGCAACCAGATATTGCAGCTGAGGTTTTCTAAACAAAGGCCAGTACAGTTAAAATGAGTCAATGAGAGCAGCATGTGATATCCAAGATAATCTATATTGACTGAAAAGAAAGCAAGAGTCCAGGTTGCCAATCTTGGCAAGTTAAGATAGCCAGCCATTTCCCTCTTACTGTAAGTACCACATTTTGGGGTCTAGTTCCCAGCAATGATATCACAGCCTGGGAAGAGAATGATTGATCCCTTTTGTTATATTCATCTTTGGGAAAATTGTCCCAGCATAAAACTTCTTCAATGGCTAATATACTTTATATAAAAGACAGGTTGACTGTTGGAAATATACAGTACATAGAGGCCTAATATTTTCTAAGCAGGCTCATCTTTTAAAATCAATATAGAAAAAAAGACATTTACAGCATTATGCTATTACACTTCCAGGCGGCTGATATTAACATTTTGACAGTAATAATGTTGCAAGCTCAAAAACTTTAACTGAATTTATAAAAAGCAATGTCTGTAACATTAAATTTTAAGGGCTCTGACATGGTATTTTATGCAAACTCTCCTCCTCAATTCACTGAAATGGTTTTGATCCCATAAATCACACTTGAAATAAAATTTGCCTAAAAAGTCATCACTTTTATCTTACATGAGAACTTATCAAATAACAAATCCCTTCTCCAAATTTTCCATTTTTTTTTATAAACATTTGGAATACAACCTTTTTTTTAAATTGTGAAACTTTGGCCTGAACATAAACAGTTGCCTTAGATCTATAAATATTTCAGAAGTGCTGTACTTTCTGATATAAGCAGGTATAGAAGGAATGTATATTTCAGTTGCCTTTCAACTTTGAGTTATCTTGTTAATGTAAAATTATGTGCTCTCAATAATGTTATCATTAGATGAATAATTTATTCTTTCTCATATGAATTTATTCTTTCCCATAGTTGTGGCTGAAAAGAAGAGCTTTGTTCCCATTTCCTAAATCAACAATATCTCAAAATGGCAAGATGATAGTCACAGAAGCATGATCGTAGCCCTTTCTGCATGTACATGTATTGATGTAACATGCATATTTAAAGAGGTATGCTTCAGTTGTGCTACTGCAACCACCATCTTGTTTGTTATTGCCTTGCTCCCTCATGGATGACAAGGCCCAGTGGTGGGCTGCAACCGATTTAACAACTGGTTTTGTGAGCATGCGTGTGCAGCATTCAAAATATACCAATTTCAAACTCTACGGCTTACCTTCTAGGTAAGTAAAACAGCTTAGGTAAGTAAGTAAAACAGCTTAGTAAGTAAAACAGCTTAGGTGTGGAAATCCACTATGCCACACAAATCAGCTGAACTGAAAAACGTGAAAATATAGGACAGGATAGGGGTGGGGGTGGGTAGGCGGGGTCAGCTGATTGTTGGAAATACCGGTTTGCTAGAACTCATCTGAACCGGCAGCATTGCACCATTGCTAAGGCCCCAATATTATTCCTCTCAAATAGGAAGGTTTTATTTATTATTTTTATCTCACCTTTAATATTTTTATAAATAACTGAAGGTGGTAAACATATCTAATACTTCCTCCTCCTCCTATTTTCCTCAAAACAACAAACCTGGGAGTTACCCAATCATCTTTCATGGCTAAAGTGAGAATAGAACTCACAGTATCCTAATTTTTACACCTGGTACCTTAGCCATTAAATCAAATTAACAAATTTACCAAGAATACAATGAGTCCTTAATACCACAATTAGATTATTTGCCAAGCAAGACAGTTGTTAAATGAGTTACACCCAAGTTTACCACCTCTTTTGCCACAGTTGTTAAGCAAATAACTGCAGTTGTTGTGAATACACAATCATTCAATGAATTCCCCCATTGACTTTGCTTGTTGGAAGTTGGCTGGAGAGGTCAGAAATGACAATCATGTGAACCTGGGATGTTGCAACTATCATAGAAATAACAGGAGACAGTAGAAACATCAGAAGCTTTGTGTAAAGATCAATGGCACAAGGGAAGACATGGTTGCTGGTCAGTGGTGTAGACTAGGAGAGATTAATATCACAAGAGCAATTTTTCAAGGAGATTTACTATCACAATTACATGTGATGAGTCTATGTCATTGCATAGACTCCTCTGTAAACAATATTGAATAAATCAGGTCATGTTATCAAATAACATAAAGACCTGCCAGGCTATCCCACCTTCTTTTTATCGATGATCTGAAGTCGTATGAAAAAAGACCAACTGAAATTGAATCATAGCTTCACACTGTTCATATATGCAGCCAAGAAACTGCAAAGTCAAAAATTCAGCCTTGCCATCAACAGGAGGAAAATAGTAAAATCTGAAGGAATTAAGATGCTGTTTAGAAATGACATTATGACCTGGATGAAGAGGATGGCTACAAATGCCTGGGCATTCTTTAAGCTGACAGTGTCAGCACAATTGAAATCCAGAAGATTAGAAGTGAATGCTTCATGTGAAGGAAGAAGATCTTAAAGTCCAAACTCAGTGAAGGAAATACCTTCAAGGTAATGAATACCTGGGCAATTCTGATCATTAGACACAAAGTGGAATAGTGAATTGGACTTAAGCAAAACTCTAATGTAGTCTTTATTACAGTTAAGCATCTTTTCTTCCCTTCCTTTAAGTTTATAATTTATTTTTTTATTTTCTCAAAAGAAAAAGGCCAGTTCTTTCTTCAACTGCTGTGTAAAGTCTTTTTCCTTTAAAGATACTATTGTTTAGCATCCATCTCGATCTTCTTTTTTGTCCTTTCCATTTGATTGTCATTGGGCTGTAGTCTGCCCAAGTACTTGTTTCAATATTTACTTCTTGAATATTAGATAGTAATTCTGTTGACATCCATATCATATCTATTCTGGACCATGATAAGTGTCTATTTGAGTAAAAAGTGTATTGCTTGGTTTTAGCATTTCTTTCTCTCCATGTATCTTTTAAATTTAATTCATCAACCATTTTAAAAAAAGATTTTGGGAGAGTCTTTCTATTTTGCTTTGTTGTTGTTGCTGTATAGTCCAGTTTATTGTCTACAATTCCATTAAAATCTCCCATCATAACTATATTGGCATAGTCCATTTCAATTATTTTCATCTGTAATTTTTTATAAAATTCTTCTTGTTTATCATTTGGAGCATAAATTGCAATCAGGAATGTTTTCATATTATTGTCCATTATTTCCACCATTAATACTCTTCCATCTTCATCGGTGTAAATCAATTTTGCTGGGGTGGTCTCCTTAATATATAAAACCACTCTTCTTTTCTTACATTGAGTCAAAGAAGTAAATATTTTCCATAATTTTTGGCTGTACCAACAATTGTTCATATTGTTTTTTAATATGTATTTCTTGTAGACAAATTACATCAAATTTTAGTTTCTCTAATTTATGAAAAGTTTTCCTTCTTTTAACAGCTGAATTAAGTCCATTTATATTGATTGTAATCAATTTTTTCTCTTCCATGATTATATTTTATAGTTAGGTTTGGCAGCTCTCGTATATCTTGGTTCACGTTGTTCTTTGGATTCCACCTGTCCACCTACTGCGCCTTCTTCTTTTTCAGTCTCCATTTTGTCCTCTTGGAATTCAATTAGTGAGATCCAAAAAATTCTGAATAAAATAATTCTGCTTTCTCAATTGAATCAATTCTATGTCTCTGTTCTTGCCATGTGAACATTAACCCTTCTAGGATCAGCCATCTGTAATTCACCTCTTTTTTCAGTAACATTTTAGTCAGGAATCGATATTCTCTTCTCATCTCTCTCACTCTTCTGGGTATCTATTTTAAGACCAGAATCTCCTTACCTTTGTATTTCAACGTTTTCTCTCTTGCCAGTTTATAATTTCATGAAGACCTTCTAAGAGACAAAACCCCGTGAAGATAAAGCCATAGTTGAAGACAAAATACTACTGAACAGAGCTGCAGTGACATTTTGGTCTCTGAAAATTAACCAAAACCTTTGTAGATGAACTTTCGATTAATAAAAATTCTAGCTCTCTGGGTAAACATCATACCAAGCATATCAGTTTGATTAAAGCAGAAATATGTTTTGCATATGACATAAATTAAAAGCTCTTTATTCAATGACTTTGAATTTTACTTATAAAGGGCATATAGTTGTTACTTCAATTACACTTTCACCTTGATGTACATACTTTACTTATAGAGATTACAAGAAATTTTGCAATTGTGTGAGCAGCACAAATCAAGAATATAAACCAATGTACAACATAATGTAGTTGGCTTATTTCTTTTAGCCACAAATGATGATGACATTACTACAATTGAAGATGACCTCAGCTGATCTCTGGAAATGAGTTCGTAATTACTCAACAATTTGGAAATAACAATTACTGTCTTTTTCTAATATCCTTCAGTCCAGTAATCTTTTCTTATATTAACTAATCTCATTCCTGGTTTCAGCCTACTTTTCATTCCCTTCTTAAACTAAAATGTTTTTCTAAAAATGCAATTTTATTACAAAAGGGGAGGGAAAAGAAGAGAAAATAGCCATTTTAACTGGACTCAGATGTTTCAAATTTATCTAAAATGTTAGATTTAAAGGAAAATTAGATTTAAAAGAGTGTTAGATGTAAAAGAATCCAGCTTCTTACAGCAATTATTTGTGGCTCAGGTTATTCCTGTTACATCATTATTAATGTACTATGAACAATCCTTAAAGATGTGATAGAAGATATATTCTTTCATTAAGCTCCAAATAAAAACCCAACTTATTTGAATATTTTTTGTCCTTCAGTCTAAAGAAATAAATATTTAGATAGGGCAATATTTTGCAACTTGTTTTGTCTAAGCAATTCTGAGAACTGAAATACAAATGTTCATCACATAATGCTTTACCAACATATGATTTTTAAAATTAATATGGGAAGAACCTTGATTGTATGTACTTGAATTCAAGCCACAGAATTTACATAGCTTTTTACACATACATGTTTTCTGCATTGTTGGAACAGTGCAGATTAGGGTCAGAAAATGACTCTGTTCCTATAACATGAGAAATAGGACATTTCTCTGGTCAGGAGTGTTAATATTGCAGATACACTGGTACATTGGAATATCTGCAAGAAATAACATTTGTCCACAATCAACAACTGATGGAACCACAAATCAGACAAAGTAATATAAAATGAAAAAGCTGAAGTACTCTGGGACCTTAAACTTCAAACAAACAAACACCTGCCACATAATACCCCAGACTTAACAACTGTCACTAAGAAAGACAAAAAAAGTTTGAATAGTGGATATGGCAGCACCTGGAAGAGAAAGCAGAAAAGAAGAGAAAGAGCTGAAGAAAAACCACCAAACTGCAAAGATCTGCAAATAAAATTAGAATAATTTTTGGCAAAAGAAAGTAAAGCCAATACCAATAGTGTTTCCGGTCAATCCCAAAACATCTGGAGCACTACTTGAACACCATCGGCATTGACAAAAATCATCATCAGTCAATTGCAAAGCCATCTTTTCTTGGAACAACCTACATCTCGAAAGATACCATTAATAGAATCAAACATTGGCCTATCCCAGGTCCTTGGGAAGTACATAATAGGTGGATAAAAATGCCAAACCAAGTCTAAAAATCTGGCTGACTGTACATGTGATAATGATTCTGGGTAGTTTACATTTGTTGAAATGTTTAAAAATCAGAACAATACACCCCCATGAGAACAGCACATGATAAAAGGAACAACAATGACATTTGTGTGTGTGTGTGATTTTTGTTTTGAATGATATGCTATGAATACCTCCTTCTATGCAATGGTTTGATTAAAAGAGCTATTCCAGTTTGCAGTTGTGAGAGGTTTTATGTGCAGTTATTTTTTCTAAGTATTATTGTGCTGTATATGATAAAATATACATAAGCTGTCATGTGGAAAGAGAATTGCACTAGACTAGTGCAAAAAGGACTCGTATTCTAGTTTTTATATTGATATGGGGGGAAGGGGGAAGAGTTCTTGCTATAGAAATTCAGGATAACATTTTTTGTCCAAGTGCAATTTATCCCTTTGCCTAAGGGATATATAGGGAGATGATGAAGAATAAGTATCATAGTAATCTTATCTCTGCTCAACTGACATTGGGATACAATGGTATGACTGAAAAGCATGACTATTATTTAATACATATGAGTACTTTTCAGAAAGATCACAGCTCAGTCACCATAATCTACCGATGATGACAGAAGTCAGCATGCTATGACACTACCAACTGGGCAATCAAATCAGGAATAGATACTGGCTTTTCAAGACTTCATGTCTGTAAACCAAAGGGGGGAAAAAGATACCAAGGGGAAAAAGAAGTCAAAATAGCCCATAGATTAAACTGAAGGCTGTCACAGATCAAAGGATGTTGACTAGTAGTTTAAATCAATTCAACAAGGAGCATTAGAACTGCTTTTCAGAATAATGAATTGTGTTTACTTGATTCTTTCTGGACAATCAATCTCCTCCCCTCCTCCCCCCAAAAAAAACCCTAAAAAAGAAAGCTGTTTCTCAGTGTAAAATGAGTGATTCAAGATTAATAATGAAGAATAACCCTTTTCAAGCATTATAGCATTCTCAGAGGACAAAGTTGGCATTATAATACCACCATTTTCTGTATTTTCATTTGATTGATACAACATGACAAACCACAGACACATATAAGATTAAATGACTTAATTTAGCATATTCGATCCCTAATTGATCCAATTTAGTATTTTGTACAATACAACCAAAAAGTTTTCATAATTCTCAAGATGCTGCCAGAATCTATGGTTTTTCCATAGTGTGTTTAAATCTTGTCTTAAAAACATGTTATATTCCATTAAATGCAACAGGGGACAAATGGGAAATAAAACCTGCACTTTTTGCACTGTCCATTTTTGAATGGCAAGGATGTCTGTAGGATTTGTATTTCTGTCAAAATGACAAAAGCAATATTGCATTCCTTTTGTATATATGTCCAGTATTACAGCAAATGCATAAAATGTGTGTGGCTTGTGTTGCATCAGCACAACACTGCATTTGTTATTTGACCTCATCTGAGCTAGGAGGTGGGGGGGGGGACAACTTTAAAATATCACAATAAATAGTGATCAGCATGGAAAACAAGATAAGACATTTATTCCCATCTCCTTCTTTATAAATTTAGTATATCAGCCAATGCAACACACACCCATTTTATTGCATAATGGGAGCCTACCTGTCTAGTAAAGAAATATATGCTCCTGGTTTGACCCCAGTATGTGGAATAAAAAAATCAATCATTTTGGAAAAAAAGCTATAACTTTGGTATTAGGAGAATTAGATCATTAATTACTCACTCTATGGTTTCTCAGAACTGGCTTCAGTGGTAGGAACTCCTACTCTTATTTAACCCAGTATCTTCCAGAAGTGATGGAGTTCAATTCCCATCATCACTAGTAATACGAATTCACTTTTACGCCATTCCCACTGAATTTACTGCAAGGGAACAAGACTAGAATTGTACTTATGTCTTCATAAGGGATCTTAATTTAACATGTTTGAGCATTTCATCTTGAAATATGTGTGCAAGAACAACTGTGGATAGATAATTCAGCAGACAAAGTCTAATCCCATAAAGAATCATTTGGACGAAAGTTGGCATATTCAGAAGTGATCAAGTTCAAATTTCTGAGTTGTGATACGTGTGTTGAATGCAAATCTATTTTTCTACCCTGTCCTTACAAAGAAGGTTTTTTTCTTGGAATGTAAAAGTCAACAGGTGCAAGACAGTATATTGAAGACATATGGTGTTCATGCTTCACTGCTGATGCCAAAATATGGCTAATTAAAATTTCATCAATAAAAATAGTTTTCTGTCCACAATACAAATTTAATATAGATGAATCATACACAAAAGCATGTTCCATTGTAGAGAAGATGGTAGTAAACAGACTTATTTCATCCGTGATATGCTTTAATCAGTTAAATATGCTCCAAGAAGAAATAAAATAATAAAAATACCTTTGTGTAATACATTTGCATAGTGAAAGCATGTTTCATTATATAATCATGTGGGACATTAAAATGTTCCAACCATCATTTTGTGTTCTCGAAGTATCTTCTAGAATTAGCTGCTTTTTTAAGACTCCAAATATAATATAGTTTGGCCTTTGGTTATAATTGTAGAATATAATATTACACAGGAATGAAAGCACTTAACACACAATGGCAATTGATTGCACCAAGTAATAAACTAGTTTATCTTTACTATCTTCTATCAAGGGAACCCTGATAGTGTAGTGGTTAGAAGACAGTATTGCAGGAAAAATCTGCCCACAGCCTGAAGTTTGGTCCTGATGGGCCTCAAGGTTGAGTCACCTTCCATCCTTCCAAGGTCAGTAAATGTGGACCTAGATTGTTTGAGACAATATGCTGACATGATAAACTTTCCAGAGAGTGCTATAAAGCACCAGGGGGCATTATATAAGTCTAAGTGCTGTTGCTATCTTCAATTTATATTGGACTCACCTATGATGCTGACAATTCTGTATTGCTTAGACACCAGATTGAGGCAAGAAGGACTACCATGTTCTATATAATGTATAATTTTCTGCTTTTTAAAAGTCATTCTGATCCCCATAGTACTGAAAAAGAATTCTCATCTAAAACTTGTTCTCTCTATTTTGCATTTCTTTAAACTATATTACAAATGAAACTGAATATTCACAGTGATGGACTTGATTTGGATGTCCAGAGATGCTTTTTCAGGAGGCAATTGGACTTTGTTTTTTTTTCTTGAAGATGTTTCGCTTCTCATCCAAGAAGCATCCTCAGTTCTGACTGAATGCTGGAGAATAGAAGGATTTATGTTCCTTTTAGTCATCTGATTGTTAGCACTTTGAATGTGGAACATGAGCCCTTGGAGGTTTATCTGTGCCCTCAGGGTCACCATCATCAGGGGCGTAAGTGGGTGTGGAAATTTCTAGGAACTTCTGAAAGACTGTGTTGTAGATAGGAGATAGGTGGTGTCATATTCTATCTAGATCCTTATCGTCTATTTATCTGTCAGTTGGTCTGTCTACCTGTCCCTATAGATAAATAGCTATACATTTATCTATCCTTTCTATGTAGAAGGTACCACCTATCTCCTGTTTATGTTTATATATATGTGAGTATGTATGCATATGTAGCAATATTTCGGCAGAATCTCATCTGCCATCATCAGGCTTCTGTATTGTGTTCGTCTGTGAGTCAGACTTTTACAGTTGTTTCAGTTTAAATTTGGAGCTAGCCTATTGCTGTGCCAGAATGGTTTTTTCTTCATCCTGATTGGTTGGGAGTCTTGGTCTGTATTTATTGGTCTTGGAGTTTGCTGTATTCTGCTTGATTGGTGTTTCTAATATCTTCTGTCTGTTTTGTGGCTCTTGTTGTGTCTTGATTGGCTGGCAACATTGTGTTCCTGTATTGGAGGCCTTTAGTGCAGCTTGGCTCTGGCTAAATGGACGGCTATCATTTGTTAGGAAGCTGGGTTTCATCTGGGTGCCTGGTTGGGGTGTCTTTGAGCTGGAGGTATCAGGGGGGATCTGATTGTGCCCAGGTGTTTGCCTGGCTTGTAGTGTGGAGATTTTTTTGTTTGTGAGTGCAGGCTTCCAAATGATTGACAGTCTGGTGGAATCATCTCTTTTATTCATGCTTTTACAATCTCCACACCACTAGCCAGGCAAACACCTGGATACAAACAGATCGCCCCTGATACCTCCAGCTCAAACACACCCCAACCACGCACCCAGATGAAACCTAGCTTCCTAACAAATGATAGCCGTCCATTTACTCGGAGCCAAGCTGCACTAAAAGCCTCCAATACAGGAACACAATGTTGCCAGCCAATCAAGACACAAAAAAAGCCACAAAACAGACAGAAGATATTAGAAACACCAATCAAGCAGAACACAGCAAACTCCAAGACCAATAAACACAGATCAAGACTCCCAACCAATCAGGATGAAGAAAAAACCATTCTGGCACAGCAGTAGGCTAGCCCCAAATTTAAAACTGAAACCATTGTAAAAGTCTGACTCACAGACGAACGCTATACAGAAGCCTGATGATGGCAGATGAGATTCTGCTGAAATGTTGCTACAACTTTAAAAGCACAACTATAAGGATGTGGGAAAATACCCAAACAAAGCTGAATACCATACATGTAAGTACCCGTGAAAACTTAAGAATATATATATATATATATATATATATATATATATATATATATATATATATATATATATATATATTACTCTGAAAGCACAGAGCCGAAGACACAAGCCTGAAAATGATGAATGAGACTTCATCGAAACGTTGCCTAGATACTTCCAATTTGCGTAAGATTGGAAGTATCTAGGCAACATTTCGATGAAGTCTCATTCATCATCTTCAGGCTTGGTCTTCAGCTCTGTGCTTCTCAGAGTGATGTGAGCTTGCAGCTGCTTCTTCCTTTTAACTGCTAGTGGGGGTGTGACTTGATTGGGTGGGGGCTTGGCTGTGTTCTGATTGGGTGGGGGAGTGTTCTCATTGGTTGGGGGTTTGGCTGTGTTCTGATTGGTTGAGGGGTTGGCTGTGTTCTGATTGGCTGGAGGCGTGTTCTGTTCAGGTGGGGGCTTGATTGTGCTCAGGTTAGTCTTAGTTGCTGGAGGGTTTGAGCTGGTGAGCTGTGATCTTGCTGGTGAGCTGTGATCTTGCTTCGAGTTTGTGGTCGTGCTGCATCTTCATGGTGGATACCCGCGAGAACCTCAGAAAACATATATATATATATATATATATATATATATATATATATATATATATATATATATATTTGTATATGTATATGTATATGTATATGTATATGTATATGTATATGTATATGTATATGTACATACAGTATATACATACATGCATATATACATACATCAAAGTATTTCATTTAAAAAAAGTTCCCTTGATGCCTGATATCTCTTTTGCTATCTTATTATTGGTATTGAAAAATGTCTTCACCACACCTGAAGATGCCACAGTTACTTCAGAGGCAAAAGTGAGAGCATAGACTAGCTTTGTCTGGCTGTTTTACTTCCCTTCCTTATTTTTTGCGATGAGTTATGCACCAGTTTTCTTGAGGAAATGTTTTGTATCTCTAAGCATACATATAGATAGCTCTAATTCTCCAGCACTAAGGTAAAAATAGCCGATAGTACATTACTGCCGTGCAATTGTTATTTTATATGGAGACTCTTACAATAACTCTGCTGTTGTCCAAATACATGCAGAAGTGTAATTTATTTATAAAGATGTGATCTCTTGCTGTGGGAAAAGTAGCCATTTCTTTTCCTTTGGTTTATCAATCATCATGTAATTTCAAGGCATGTATTTGGGTATTTGAGGCTACTTTGTATAGATAGTGGAAGAATTGAATGCGATTAAGCTCTGGGTTGTTTCTTTATTCTGGTATACAAATCTGAGTCTGAGCTCGGGTTAAAAATATTTTGGTTTCTGAGAATGCTGTCTTCATCTATTTATTGAAAACAGATGCAAAGAGCAAACTAAAATTTTCAGCCTAGACAATCTTGATTAAATCTATGATAAGACTGTCTAAGGACCATGGTAAAATGGGCATGCATTTGAAATTACTGTTTTTAAATAGTTTGACTGATTTATATATGTTCTTGTTTACCTTCATTCCCTTTGATTAACTGCATATTCCAGGAACTAAGAGAAGGATTAATAGAGAATTTCATTTTAAAGGATTTCAAAATTAAAACAAAATTAAACCCATAAAATTAGAAAATTAAACAAGCTATAGGTTTAAAAAGAACAAAAATAGAAGTAAATTCCATCCAGTGTACTTTTTAACTGATGTTTCTAATATCAAAAGTTTATCTGATTTCAGAATATGATAAACAGTTCTTGTGGGACTGTCCCTTTTAAAGATATTGATAATCTTTTTCTAATAGCTGGAAACAAGGCAACTACTTCCATGTGATTGGTTAAACCCAATCAGGGATGCTTTGCCCACCTAACTGGTCCCATAACAGAAAGCTAAACATAGATTAAGTGGAAAAAGCTAATGTATTTTGATTAAAAGTCATAGAACCTTCATTAGATAATTGTTAACTGCTTATAGTTGATGAGATCTGACTCAGGGTAATGTGTTCGTGTTGTGTTCCCTACCATATGGCTGCCTTCCCTTGTCTACAAATATTTTACTCAGACCCTGTAGCAGTCATGGTATTCTACCGGTTCGGCCCGATGAGCTGGTAGCAGCGATGAGCAGTGGAGACCAAACCGGTTCTCTGTGCTTTGCTGTTGGGCTCACCCAACTGCCCAGGCTCCCATGCTCACCTTTATCATCTGAATTTGAAGCACAGCTGCTTTGCGTGGCACAGAAGAGTGCCACGTGGCAGCTGCTGAAGTGACCGGGAGAGTGCAGGCTTGCAGGAAGTGAGTTAGAACACCTCTGTACCTGCACAAAGTGTGCGTTTGGCATGTGCACACATGCAAAGTGTGGGCACACGAGCAAGGTCACCCATCAAGCCATATTTGAATCCCATCACTGTCCTGTAGTGAAATTTTAGAACAAGAATCATTTCTGTGTGATTCCATATAATGACATTCTAGAACACAAACAGTTTGCGTAACCATTAAAGAAAGTTTATCAATAGCTATAGTCCCTAAGAAAGCAGTTCCTTAAGCAAATAATGGAATGTGCAGAGATGAGTAGGTTAACACTGGCAATTAAAGAGCAAGAAGAGAAAAGGAGTATTATAAGATTTGGGACTTATTTTATGTATGGTTAAAAAGTAGAGTAAGAAATTAAAGGCTATAGTAATAATAACATATTGTAAATTATTATTTTGAATAAGTCATTACATGAATATAATTTAGTAAGAGTTGGATTTGCTATTAAAGATAGATGGTAATTGAAATAAAAAGAACTAATGATATTGTAATAATGATAAAATATGATATATAATGTTGATTAGAATGTAATATGAATGTAAACTCAATGAGAAATGTATACAAACATTTCTATGTGCACAAGATACATATATACCTAGATGACACACTGTATAACTGAAAGATGGTTTTTATTTGTTGTTTTTGTTGTACAAATAAAAAAAATTAAAAAAAGAAGAAAGCAGTTCCTTAAGAAGGCAGCTACCATGGTCATTGGTTTTCTCTCTCAGTGTTTATTAATTTATTAAATTTTTCTGCCACCCATTTTCCCTAGAAGATTAGTCTGGAGGCTTACAAGTTGTAAAGCAAGTAAAAAATAATTAAAATATTAAAACTTTAAAGCTATAGATTAAAATATTATTAAAAACTGTGCTAAAACTGAAACTAAGAGAGTTAAAAAATGGATGGAATGGGGATGAAGTCTTTTTATTTCATCAATCCCAGCTATTATCACTATTAGGCCAACTGGCAAAAGGTTTTAATACCCTTCAGGAAGGCCAAAAATGAGGGGGCAGTTGTCACCTCTGGTACTAGAATGTTCCACAGTGTTTATCAGAAAGATAACTACTTTTAGACCAAGTACTCTGCATTGTTTCATCTAATTATTTAATACATGACTTTTACCCAGAATAATATAGTCACAATTCTCATATTTTTCTGTGGTAATTTTTGTTCACAAAGAACACTTCATACTCTACTGCAATTAACATTTTTACTATGAACTTATTGACAGGATTGTGCATTGTAAAGTATTATTTATAAATTGTTCTGTCCAACTTTGCTGCATCCCAAAGAAGCATGAGACGGTTGTAAGGATGATGGGCATGTGTCAGGTAGCCAAAAAGCTATTTGATTAATCCTCTGTATCATGTCACCTTATATTGTTAAACTTTCACAGTAGCTCCTTTTTAAAGATAATGTTGAAAGAGTGAGATAGTTTTTGTTTTTTGAATACAAAGCTATTATTCTCTCTTTGAAGACTCGCCAGCAAATAGAATGCATGCATATTGGTTTCATATGTTGATCCAGAAATCTGAACTGAATCTGAATATTGTCTCATTGGCTGCTTTATTACAACAAAGAAAAATATATTAAATTGATACTAACCTAAGATGAATATAAAATATGCATCCACAAAAGGCATTTATCCATTCAGTCCAATCATGATGGGTTGAATAAGTCAGGAAATCCTCTAACTTGATATGCAAATATTTCCATAACACACAAAACTTTAAGGATTTACAAAATTGCTTCTAAATTCCTCAGGAGTTCTGCACCCTATAAATATTTAAAAGAAATTTCCGTACCTAAACAGTCACTCCGTTTCTTGTTTGGGTTTATGAGCATGAAATAAATCAGTAAGATGGGGGCCGGAATAAGAAGGGGAGTGTTTTTTGCTTTGTTTAAATGTTATTAAGCATATCCCCTGATACAGCAAAACTTTTTTGTGCTAATGATCCTTTTCAGTCATTCTTTTTCATCACCCCATCACATTTTCAAGGAGGCAAAAAAAAAAAGATGAATTCTAACTCTTAATCTTAGCTAATGGGAAATGTGTCTAATTAAAATCTCATCAGTGTAAAAATGTGTTTTGTTCATTGCACATATCTAAAGCATATAGTCTAAAATAGCTCCTTCCTATATTTTTCTTCCACTTTAATTTGCAATGCAACATCTATATAATTACACAATTCTTTCCCTCAATTAAACTGCCCTATGGAAGCAAAATGGAGTGTCTTGCACATAGATGCTACCCTTCTTCTTTCTCTTTTAATGGAAACATCTTGCCGGTCACAACTACCCGACCCATTAGAGCGGGAGGCAGGGAATGTTGTGGGTCCCATCCCTGAGTGAGATACACCTGGTGGGACCCAGAAGAAGGGCCTTCTCCGTGGTGGCTCCCTCTCTCTGGAATATCATTCCCCCGTAGATTGGAATGGTCCTCACTCTAGCACTCTTCCAGAAGGCGTTGAAGACCTGGTACTGCCAGCGGGCCTGGGGAACCCAGAGCAGGATGGAGCCCATCAAATGACTAATGTGATCTGCTGTTATCAGGGAGGGCAGTGGGAATTTGGGGGTGATTTTTTATTTTTTTTCCAGATTTTGTTCTATTTTACTTTATTAATTTATTTGATTCTTTTTATTAGTTTTTATTGTTTTTTATTTTTTAATTTTATTTTTTAATTTTAAATATGGTTTTACATTATGTAAGCCACCTCGAGTTGCCATGGGTGAATAGGTGGCAATATAAATTTAATAAATAAATAAATAAAACTCTGTGAGCTCTTGTGAGAAGACCTAGTTTAGTTCAGTTTAGTTTAATATATTGTCATTGCACCTCGTACAACAAAATTAAATGCCATCTTCAGTGTACATTGTAACTATAAAAAGAAAACACAAAGAAACCCTTCACATTCTATACAATTGAATTGAAAACCCGTTATTGCATTAATATTGCACTATACAGTAGAATTCAATATAGTTGCTGCTCTAGGATAGAAGCTGTTTTTAAGCCTATTTGGCCTTGTTTTTATTGTCCTGTACCATCTGCCAGATGGTAATAGTTAAAAAGAAGGGGTGGTGCCAGATGAGATGGATATTTAAGAATGTTTTGAACTTTCTTAAGACAGCGGGAGCTATAAAGTTCTTCCAAAGAGTGGGGAGGGTAACCAATGATCCTCTGGGCAATGATGTTAACCCCTGTCCTATTTGCCACTGTGCAACTGGCAAACCATGCAGTAAGTTAAGATACTCTCTATGGTGCAGCGGTGGAAGGTCACCAGCAGTTTTTCGTTCAGGTGTTGTTTTCTGAGAAGTTTCAGATAGTATAATCTCTGCTGCACCCTTGTGGCTCCGGGTTCTTGTGAGAAGACCTCTACTTACAGGGTACTGTAAACTGGTGGAAGGAATAAGGAATAAAGAAGCCATTCTTATTAATTCCTTTTTCCCTCTATAGCTGTTTGTGTTGCTAGTCAAAACAGATGTGAGGAATTATAGATTTCTTGAAGCAAATGGAAAAAATTTCAGGAATTAGAATGTCATATCTCTCAATCTCCTGAAAGATTCCAGAATTTTGGCCTCACATGGTGGACTTTGTAAATTTTGTCAGAGTTTTTATATATTCTCACACTCTTGATGAGCTTACTAACTGAACTGGAAAGGGTCCTATAAGTGACATCTATAGAATCTAACTGAATCATGAGAAGCAAGGAAAGTTGGACAAAAGACAAGCCGTATGCTCTTCTACCACACTAATAATTAGTAAGTGCAAGTATTCCACATCTTGCTCCAGTAATCCCTTGTCATTAAATGGAATGAGACTGGTTAATAAAAAGTAATCTCTGGCTGAGATTGTGCAACTTGCCAGAAAAGGCTAAAGCAGTTTGAGGCCCTGCAAGTTGTAAGGATATATCATTTTTTAAGCATGTTCTTGAGCCTTGATGTTGCATTAAGCCAAAATGTGGGTTTTTTATTTGGGCCTTTTAGGTACACAGAAATCCCTGTATTTTTTAAATTGGACTTGGTGTGTTTGGTATGCAGCCTGGCCTTAGCGGATTTGTCCCTTCTCTTCAAGAAAAGCTTCCTCAGGCCATAATCCATTCTGCAAATTGAAAGAGAATTCTGACTTTGGTCTACAATTCTTCTGTGACATTTATTACTCTGCTCCTGAACTGAACGTTTCCTGGAGATGCAAAACTTAAGAGCACGGAGAGAAGCTACTTTCTCTTGCTGTTGGGGACACTTCCCTTTTGATGAAATAATGTAAAGGATCTTTAGTCTCTGAACTATCAAAAGCAAGAAAATACAGAAATGTTCCAAAGAATTCTTTTCCAACTTAGATACGCTTTTTTTTTTTTTTTACATCTGGTCTTCAATAAAGATTTCTCAGCCATGGCCATCACAGCTGGCTAAATTTGGGAGTTAAAATTTGTATTCCTCAAGAGCAACCAGGACGGAAACTTATGGCCTAAAAATAAACTATTTTTCATCAATTCTTTGGAAAATTAAAAAAAAAAAAAGACAGTAGAACAGATCATGTTGGAACAGCCTATCTAACACTTCACATTTTAGTAATGATCTTTATAGTATGTGTGCTTCCATTAAACAAGTTCCTAAGTCTTAAAATTGCTCTGAACTTTCTTGTTATTGTTTCTGTTATGTTCTGTGCATGGGCGCAAAGGAGGAGACGAGCCGGTGAACAGTGAACTTCAAACTCTTTATTTACATGTGAAAACAGCTCGGCTCCATGGCTGCAACGGCCCTCTTTATATAGGCAAACTCTTAAATATTTAACCAATGAAACACGGGGAGCGCTAGCTCCGTTAACCAATGGGAGAGGCTCGTTAATAGCCAATCAGATTCTCCTGAATGGACCAATCCGATGTTGCTATTATCCTCCAATCAGAAGTGCAGGGCCAGAACCCTGCACTTTACTTCAAGCTCTTAATAATCTTTATTCAAGTACTTTAATTGATTCACAACACCCCTTCCCCTGGGTTCCATTTAAGGGGTGCGGTCACGTAGTCTTTGAGGTAGGCAGGTTCTTTTGATTGTCTATTTGATTTGCATTGTTCTCCCAGTATTTGGCTATAGTCTTGTTGGGGTAGGACGTGATCTGGTGAAGAGGGTGCCTCCCGTTCTGTATTCAAATTTTTGTTGCCGCTAATGTTCTTGGCATCTCCTCGAGGCGAGCTCACCCCCATTCCCGATCCTTCACATGTTGCCTCTGAGCGGTCATTACTTTCGCTTAAACTTTCTGCCGTTTCAAATTCAGCTTCCTCGGTATCTCCTCCTCCCTCGGTTTGGGAGTCAGGGGACTCGGAGATCCCTGACTGTAGTCTTGAACGCAGCTGATCAATATGGCGCTTCCATATTCTATCGTCATGACATCTCACGTGGTACGATCTAGGGCCGGTCACTTGGTCTACAGTTGCCTCGACCCACAATGGATCACCCGAAAAGTTCCTAGCGAAAACCAAGTCACCTACCCATTTCCCGCTGGAACCGTGTGGTTTTTCAGGTTCATATGATGGATGCAGACGGTCGAGGTGGGAGCGGAGCTTCCGCCCCATTAATAACTCAGCGGGAGTTTTATTAGTGATGCTGTGCGGAGTGATATGCTGCAAAAGGAGTATCTGGTTAATCTTGTCTTCTATATCACCATAGTCCATTTTATGCAAGGTTTTCTTGACGAATTGTACCATGCGCTCAGCGCTTCCATTGGCCACAGGATGGGCCAGCGAAGTCAGTGCATGGTGAATACCGCGGTCCGCCAGGTACTGTTCAAAGGACAGCGCGGTAAATTGGGGCCCGTTGTCGGATACTAGAAAGTCTGGTAATCTCTGTGTTGCAAAGAGTCTGTCTAGCTTCCTGATGACTGATTTGGTTGTTGTATTCCTCATCTCATGGATTTCAAGCCAGTTCGAGAAGGCATCCACCGTTAATAAAAATGTATGTCCCTTGGTAGGTCCCGCAAAGTCCAGATGAATACGGGACCATGGTCCCCTCGGTGTTTCCCATTCAGTCGGGGTTGCTTTCGGAGGGGTGTTGCTTACTTCCTGGCATTTGTGACAAGCTTTTACCCATGTCTCGATCTGCTTGTTGATACCCAGCCACCACACGTAGCTTCGTGCGAGGGCTTTTATGCGCACGATGCCGGGGTGGCCATCATGCAAGGTCCTTAGTATCGCTTAGTAACCACTCTGGGACGACAACTCTATCACCCCAGATAATGCAGCCCTTCTGGGAAAATAGTTCCATTTGTCGATTCTTGAATGGGACGTAGTCGTCAGGTATCTGGTCCAATGGCCATCCGCGCTCGACCCAACTGAAGACTCGTGCTAAAATGGGGTCGCGTTTCGTTTCCATCACAATATCTCGGGCTGTTAATGGCGGTGTTCGAAGTGTCTCAATCTGCAGTGTTGTAACTGTCGAAGCGGGGTCATCAATGGTCTTTGGAAGTGGTGCGCGGCTCAGTGCGTTGGCGTGGGGAATGGCCTTCCCCGGGCACTGTTGCAACTTGTAATTATATGCTGCCAAGAATTCTGACCAGCGAGTCTTTCTGGGAGATAATATATAAGGTGTTGGCCTATCTCCCGCTATTATTCCCAGCAAAGGTTTGTGGTCAGTCACTATAGTAAAGGCTCGCCCATACACATATTCATGAAATCTCTTAACAGCAGATACAATAGCAAGGGCCTCTTTATCAATTTGACTGTAATTGCGTTCTGCTTTTGATAATGTCTTTGAGCATCAGGAGCATCAGGGGCAACAGGGGCTTCACTACCGTTTGGCAAAATGTGGCTCAAAATGGCGCCCACTCCGAATGGTGATGCATCACACATGATCATTAAAGGCAAAGTCTCATTATACTGCATCAAAACAGCATCAGAAGTCAATAAATTTTTCACATGTCGAAACGCCTGCTCCTCTCTGTGTCCCCATACCCAGGTTGCTTTTTTGTCCAATAAACGATGTAGGGGTTCGGCTACGGTTGCTTTGTGAGGCAGGAAAAGGTTATAAAAATTAATAAGGCCTAGAAAAGCCTGGAGGTCAGCCTTATTTCGGGGTTTTGGGGCGTTTTTGATTGCCCTAAGTTTGCTATCGGTGGGGTGAATGCCTTGTTTATCTATTAAATATCCTAAAAATTCTACTCGATCCGTACAAAGTTGATACTTGTTTTTTTTAACTTTGAGACCCGAGTCTTTAAATCTCTGAAGAACCAACCCTAGGCGCTCCCTTAGTATTTCTTGAGTCGGAGCAGCAATTAAAACGTCATCAAAATAGGGGACAACGCCTTTTATCCCTTGTAATAGTCTTTCCATCAAACTTTGAAAGATTCCCGGGGCCACGCTTACTCCGAATTGGAGTCAGTTACATTTAAACGCACCTTGGTGCGTAACGATCATTTGGGCCTCTGCCATTTTTTGGTCTACAGGCAGTTGCTGGTATGCCTGGGCTAAGTCTAGTTTAGCGAAGACTTTTCCACCCCCCAGGGAATGGAGGAGGTGTTGCACCACCGGTACCGGGTAAGCGTTTTGTTGAGGGGCGTGGTTCAGGGTGGCCTGGTAGTCCCCACAAATTCTTATCGATCCATCCGGCTTGATGGGTGTCATGATTGGGGTTTCCTAGGAAGAGTGATCGGTTGGTTCTAACACCCCCTGGGCTATTAATTTATCAACTTGTTCGTCAATCTTTGGTTTAAGGGCAAATGGAACTTGACGAGGCTTAAGGTGGATGGGAGCTATTTCAGGATTGAGGTTAAATGATATCTGGGTCCCCTTGTACTCACCTAGTTTTTCTGCAAAGACGTCCTGGAATTCTTGGACGAGATCCTCTTCCCAGTTGCTGCTGCAGGTTCAGTGAATGCCAGCTACTTCAATTCCGAGTGGAGCGAACCATTGGAGGCCTAACAAACTAGGCCGGTCTTTGTCGATTACAGTCAGGGGTAGGAATGCTGTATGGTTCTTAAACGATACTCGGACTTGGCTGGATCCAATGACCGGAATTCGATTTCCTTGATAATCTTTGAGTATGAGTCTTTGGAATCTGAGGTCTTGCCGCTGGACAGTAGGGATGAGCTGCTTGAGGGTCCTCTGGGAAACCATCGAGAGGAACGATCCTGAATCAACTTCCATCAGGCAGGGCTGGTTTTTGATTGCCACTTTCACTCGGATCTTCTTGGCATCAAGAGATGAGGTGTGATAGTTTGATGAGCCTCTTCTCGCTTCGTTGAGTGGTTTAGGGTTTTGTTTCTGTAGGAGTGGTTGTTCCATTGGTGGTTCATGGGTTCTCACTTTACAGGACGGCTTCCTGTCGGTTGGTGATAGTTAGCCCCCCTGGAGGGCTGGCTGGGTCCTAGCTTGCTTCTATAGACCCGTCTGATATGGCCTCTTTTCCCGCACACATTGCAGAGTGCGTTGAGGAATTTGCATTCTGACCGGGGGTGGCTTGCTCCACAACCAGCGCATTGGTACTGCGATCTCTGGCATTGGTCTCGTTCGGTGGAAGTCGGTGGACTTCTTCTTCATCGCTTTCTGATGACGATTCGAGGTCCTCGTGGTGGGCTGTTTTAAGCTGTTCCTCTGACTGAGGTGAAATTTCGCAGGTGAGTTGGTGATGCGGGACGTGGGTGCGGCGCATTTGGGCACCCAACTTCCTGGTTGCTTCTGCTGCAGTAGCTTCAGCGATGGCATCTTTAAGGCTAATGTCGCCTTTCGCCATCAGTTTACTCTGTGTGCCTGGGGCATTTAATCCCAGAACTATTCGGTCTCTTAGGGTTTCTTCTAGGTCGGCAAACTCGCATAGGCCTCCCAGATTCCAGAGATCTGCTATGAAATCAGCAACACTTTCGCCCTTCCGCTGACTTCTCTGGTTAAATTCATGCCTTCTAACGAGCGTTGGCACAGTCAGTGCATAGTGGGCCCTCAACAGGGGTTGAGTCCATAGACTCCCAGTCCATAGACTTTACTTCTGCCGGTTTTGCTAGTGCCTTGGCCATCTTGAATATGGTCAGCCCGCAATGAGTTAGGAATACCGCCCGTTTCTTTCCGGTAGTGGCATCCTTCAAATTGTTGGTCTCCAGAAACATCTGGAAACGATCCATATATGAGTCCCAGTCTTCTTGTGCCAGGTCGAATGGAGTGGGTGGTATGACGCTGCCGGACATGGTTCCGTTGTTGGTGCATTTCAGCCACATGCTCGGTTATAGTTCTTCGTCATTCAGTAAGCTCTGATGTCTCCACATCCCATCCTCGTCACCAGTGTTATGTTCTGTGCATGGGCACAAAGGAGGAGATGAGCCGGTGAACAGTGAACTTCAAACTCTTTATTTACATGTGAAAACAGCTCGGCTCCATGGCCGCAATGGCCCCCTTTATATAGGCAAACTCTTAACTATTTAACCAATGAAACATGGGGAGCTCTAGCTCCGTTAACCAATGGGAGAGGCTCATTAATAGCCAATCAGATTCTGCTGAATGGACCAATCCGATGTCGCTATTATCGGCCAATCAGAAGTGCAGGGCCAGAACCCTGCACTTTACTTCAAGCTCTTAATAATCTTTATTCAAGTACTTTTATTGATTCACAACAGTTTCAATGTTATGACATAAATATTTTCCTAACATTACTCTAACATTTAGCAATGATGGTTTACAGGGGTGGGATTCCACCGGTATAACAACTGGTTCAATGATCGCACACTTTGTGCACATTCATATCAAATGTGCACTCTGCGTGTATTCTCCACAATTTAAACAGCTATAACACTTACCTTCTACCACTCTGCTGTGCACATCAGTGAATCAGCTGTGCTCTAAACAAAGGAAGTAAAGGACAGGAAAGAGCAGGGGTTTATAATATTTATATATAAGCCATGCCCAGCCAGTCATGTGACCACCAAGCCACACCCACAAATTAGGCCACACCCACAGAACCGGTTAGTGGTCCCTGGGATTTAAAATTATGAGTTTGGAGGTCCCTGAGGTCCAAAAGTTTGGCGGCCCCTGATTTAAATGACGCAAATACCCAACCGTATATAGGCCTTTTGAAGCAGGAAAAGTGGGCATCTCCAGGTACTGGTTGGGGAAAAATATAGTATATGTTTTGGACCCTTAAGAATTGGATGTTTTCCAAACATGGACAAATAACACATTCTTTTTAAAAATGAAATCCTGTACTAAACAGTAGAGTTAAGGACAGGAAGTAAAGGACAGGAAAGAGCAGGGGTGGGCAGGCCCACATGCTTGTTGCAACAAACCGGTTCAAAGAGAACTCATCTTCAGAGTAAGAGGTTCACCCGAATTGGTCCAAACTGGTAGAATCCCACCCCTGATGGTATACAATGACTAGGTTACCATGGTGGCACAGAGAGGCCATGATCATAGCTGGGCAGCTCTAACCTTGGACAAAATGAAGGAGAAGACTTAAAAAACTCTTATGAAGCAAACAAGGACATTAAATAGGTTATTGATGCATGCATTGTAATATGTTTATTTCCTGTGAGAGATATTTGCAATTTTTTCTTAAGACTTCCTGCTAACTTAAACTGCTTTGGGAACTATACATCTTGATTTTGTATAGCAAAAATAACAGCAGTTACACTTATGAAAGAAAATATGTTTTGGCCTGATGATTGGATTCATGAATATTTTCACATGCAATACTGCATCTTTGAGGCATTTGTCATAAGCTCTTTTAAAGAGCTGCACCTCCATTTCAAAGTGCAGTGGCCTGTAGAACTGTTTGATTTGTTTATTACACGCATTTCAGAATAGGACATTGCCACTGGCTGCCTGTGTGATGCAAATGTATCATTTAAATCAGCAGTCATGATAAAATTTTGGTGGGCCGCAGAGAAATCTCACCCCCAGAGCACCCCCCCCCAAAACAATTAATCCAGGCTGCACAGAAACACAAGGCTGCACTGCCCACATGGCCCACGGGAACCTTTCCTGCCCACTCACTCCTTACCCAACAAACTTGCCTGCTAAATTGCTATTTTTCCTTTTTCTGACCATCAGCTGTTCTGCTGTCCTGGGAGATTTAGATTAGCTAGAAAGCAGGAATTTCTTGCTTTCTAGCTAGTCTTTAGATCTTCTGCTCTGCTTTTAAGCACAGCTGAACCTCCCTTAGGATGGAAGTTTCCGTTATTCAGTGCAGACTCAGAGCAAGCAAATTTTATGTGACAGACTCAGGTAGTCGATGGCAGATAGATAGATTACTGAATGATTCTGTGAGCAACTCAATCTGCCTGCCAGCTTTGCCTGATTTCGGGTAAAAGTTGCTCTTTTAAAAAAAATAAAAAAATCAATATTTACATAAATGGTGTGTTGTGAGATAATTTTGGGAGTTTGCTTGTTAACAAATTTTATGAGTTTGTTTGCAAGCAAATTTTATGTGAAAGACTGAGCTAGTTGATGGCAGATGGATAGATCTCTGAATGAATCTGTGATTCTGTGAGCAACTCAATCTGCCTGCTTTTGGGTAAAAGTTGCTCTTTTTTATAAAAATTCATTATTTGTATAAATATTTATAATATTTACATACAAGCCATGCCCAGCCAGTCACATGACCACCAAGCCACACCCACAAATTAGGCCACACCCACAGAACCAGTTAGTAGTCCCTGGGATTTAACATTATGAGTTTGGAGGTCCCTGAGGTCCAAAACTTTGGTGACCCCTGATTTAAATGACTCAAATACCCAACCATATATAGGCCTTTTGAAGCAGGGAAAGTGGGCATCTCCAGGTACTGGTTGGGGAAAAATATAGTATATGTTTTGCACCCTTAAGAATTGGACATTTTCCAAACATAGACAAATAACACATTCTTTTTAAAAATGAAATCTTGTACTTAACAGTAGAGTTAATGTCATTTAACATCTCTTAATTTCATCTTTCATCCATCCTGAATATAATTACAAAAAAAATATGAATTGGAAGCATCTCCATTTGACAGGTTAAGAGGTCTGTTTATTCACAAATTAGATGGAGCGCAGAGATTCTCCTATATTTTTCTACCAGTGTTCCTAAATATAGACAAATGAAGCAAGATTTCCTGATATTCTTGAATGTCTGTTGCCACATGGTAAAATGTGTAATGCAAATTAATTGTCATAAAATGTTAGGATAATCAGAAAAAGAATTTTGTATATACGTGTCTAGCAAATGTCCTACGAATGTCAGCATTTCATTTAAAATCAGCCACAAATGTTTATGCTGTTGCAAACAGAGGTTGACTGTAATTTCAAAATGATGATTATTCAAAAAGTTCAGCAGCTGTCATCTTTAACTTTAACTTTCTTTTTCTGCCTTCTTCTTTCCTACTTTTTAGAATAAGAGATGAGAATTATGATTTATTAAGGTCTACAGAACCAATATTTAGTTCCAGACACTTAAGGGATGTTTGAGATTGTATTGTATAGCCATCCTTTACATGCAAATACACCAGGGTCAACAGTGTATGGATTTTCTGTCCCCTTTTCTGAATTTGGGGAGCAGTTTGTGTGTCTTTGAGCTTTAGCACAATTAAACCTACTTTAATTTATGCTTCTTTCTTCCCTAAAAATAGCCATAAGCCATGCTACTGATTTGTGATGATTGCATTTAGCAGTATGTCCAGAGATCAAAAGGAAAGGAAGGGAAAGAACGAAAGGAAAGGAAAGGAAAGAACAAAAGGAATGGAATGGAAAGGGGAAAGGAAAGGAAAGGAAAGGAATGGAATGGAAAGGAAAGGAAAGGAAAGGAAAGGAAAGGAAAGGAAAGGAAAGGAAAGGAAAGGAAAGGAAAGGAAAGGAAAGGAAAGGTAAGGTATGTGTATTTCTTTCCAAGTGAATGAGTTCTCATTATATAGCATCACAATAGAATATGTTTAAAAAGGCTTCTTGGCTAAAAAGCAAAGCTCAGAAATAGATATCCAATTGTCTAATTAAGAGGCCATTTTAATAACATTTTAATATTTCTCCCAGTTATTATCTCCCAATTTCACAGCTCCGCAAAAGCGATACTTTCCCGAAAAACAAAAGCTTAAACACTGCTGTTTTGAAAAGCTTTCAGCACTGGTTATATTGGACATAAGGCATCTCATTTTAAAAGGGAACAACTATATTAGGAAATTTACATTAAACTTCAAGGAATATAGGATTAAGGGAAATATAGAACGTGTATTCAAAATATTGAGGGAGGATGAATTCTCAGTAGCTAGGAAAGGAAAGAAAGGATGTTTTGAGGTAACATGCAGCTCTCTCATCAAAGCCAAGACAGTGGGATCACACTGGCCAGTTCCTTGACCCTCACAACTTCAGGCATCTTGTTATGGACTTTCAGACTCACCTTAGGAGAAGGAGAAGGAAAAGGCACAGCCTAGATAGTGATTACAAAAAAGATATCTCTTTTCAGCAAAGGAATAAGGATGTGGGAAGAATCTAAGAAGGGAAGGTCCATTGTTCTCTGAAAAGTAAAGGCAAGGAAGGGGCAATGTGCTTTCAGACTTGAAGCTTCTATTACTATAACCTTACGACAAAGATAGTAAAAGTACTCATGGTTTTGGTTTACAATATTGCCCTGTAGTCTTTAAGGGATGACATACTTTGAATTTTTGGTCTTCACGATGGTCAAATTATTAGCACATAATCTTGCAGAAAACTCCTTTAAAATGCTACCCAATATTTTTTTTATCACTCCACCCCACCCCAAACCAAAATTCTTTCAATAGAAATATCTTCCTCCATTAACAGAATTGTTCCATGCTGATCGGAATTATTTATGTGTTTATTTATTTCCATTGCTTGGAAAAACTATCTTCATACAGCTGTTAGCTCCCCCTCCCTTTTAAGTATTCTATAAAAGACGCAAATGCTGATTCAATACCAAGAGACTTGGGAGGGAAACAAGGCTAATAGGAAAAATCCCATTAGATTCCATGTACATTGATTATTGTAGATGGTACTCTAGCATCCCACATTTGTCCAGATTTAACATGGGTATATGAAAACTAGATTATTATTTTGCATTGCAGCCACATAGTTCTGAAGAGACTTTTCTTGTAACACATTTGCAGGATTTTTAAAAAAAGTTCAATTACTCAGATTCTGAACCAGTGGTGGGATTCAATTTTTTTACTATCGGTTCTCTGGGTGTGGCTTGGTGGGCATGGCTTGGTGGGTGTGGCAGGGGAAGGATACTGTAAAATCTCTACTTCTACCTCACTCCAGGGGAAGGATACTGCAAAATCCCATTCCCTCTCCACCCCACTAACCTGCTTTCTAGCTCCGTTCTCCTGTGCAGGGCAACAACTCGGGAGGCAGAGAATAGATGGGAGCAGGGCCAGTCAGAGGTGGTATTTGCCGTTTCTCCGAATTACTCAAAATTTCTGCTACTGGTTCTCCAGAACTGGTCAGAACCTGCTGAACACCACCTCTGCTCTGAACACACAACAATTAGTTGGAATTACCACTCTTTTAACTCCATTCATCCATACACTAACATTTGGAGAATTTTTAAGAAAGGGTTATTGTGGCTAAACCACCATAAAGTGGCAAAAGATTCTGACAGTTCTAACCTGAACCAATCCTACCATATTTTATGATATAAATGTCATATATTTTTTAAAGAATTGTCCCATAACATTCACAATTCAGCAGTGTTTGTTGGCCTGCTGACCTTTCGTCCACACTTTCATATCAGACATTTTGAAACCCACCCTCTATGAGTCTTGGAGCAATGTCTCCTAGAATTGTCTTTGGTCATGATGCTTAGGGTCCCACAGTAGTTGGAACCAAAAACAGGTTTGAGAAAGCTTTGATTTGGGTTTCAAGGTACCTTCTTCCCGAATGTTTTCCTACAATCCAAAGTTAGCATTCTAAAACATATATTTAGTCATGAAAATTGCAGTAATGTAACTAGCTCACATCACACTCTAACTTATCCCCCCTTTCACATTGTTTTAAATGACTCTGTTCTGGCAGCACTAAAAGTAGAGGCTTTACATTGAATTTGTAATTTACTGACTCTAAATTCAGATTGTGGGATTTTTATTTTTTTCAGATATATATAATTGGGAAACCAATTTCTATTGATAACTTAATTTTGCTTTGTCTCTAGATAGACTACCATCATATTTCTTGAAATATGGATTTTTTTTTAAAAAAAAAAAAACATTTTAGATCTACAAGGAATACAAATTGAAATGGATTTAACCACACTCTTTCTCTCTTTCTTTCCTTTGTCTCTTCTTTGCCTATTTAAATGCCACAAACACTAAATACATGTAGATCATTAAAATCACTGCTCCATGCCTTAATAATATGAAATTATCACAAATGATATGCATGGTTTTAATTTTGACCTTAGTATCATTATTTTGCTTTATGCTTTTTTTAACATTCCTTTTTTTATTCCCAGTATTATGTTAACACAGTTTGCATTTATGAAATGCAAATATATTTGAAAGATTGTTGTCATAATGTAGAATACAGGTAGTCCTTGACTTATAACAATTCATTTAGTGAACATTTGAATTTATAACAGCACCAAAAAAACCCAGTGACTTATGACTGTTTTTTCACTCTTACAACTGCTGCAACATCTCCGTGGTCATATGATCCAGAAGGTTGGTATTTATGATGATTGCAGAATCCTGGGATCATGTGATTTTTGCAACTTTTTGACAAGCAAAGTCTATGGGAAAGTCAGGTTCACTTAACAACCAGGTTACTAAATTAACAACTGCAGTGTTTCATTTAACACAGAGGTTTCCAAACTTGGCAACTTTAAGACTTGTGAACTTCAACTCCCTGGGAGATGAAGTCCACAAGTCTTAAAGTTGCCAAGTCTGGGGACCCCTAGTTTAACAATTGGGCAAGATAGATCTTAAAATGGGAAAAAAATCATTTAAAAACTGTCTCACTTAGCAACATAAATTTTGGGCTCAACTGTGGTTGTAAGTCAAGATCTACCTGCAATAGGCTTGAATTTACTATTCTTCCAGGATGAGCATTTGGGAAGGAATTGTTTGCTAATACATTCAGAGGGAAATCCATTTAAGAACTCTCATTCATTTGTACATTGTTCATTGTCACTGTACTCATTCCACATTTTGTATGGAAGAAAAGGTTTTCATATTAGAACTTTCAAATGTCACTTTCAATGACATTTTTATAAACTATCATTAAAAAAATGACCTTTAGGGAAGAAAGCATATTTCTGTGTTACCCTCATTGTACTGTGATTTACAGAAGAACCAGTAGGAAGAGTTTTTGCCAGCATAAGAAAGTGGAAAAAGGAAGCAAAGAAAGTCATTGTTGTATATTATGCGAGGAAGGAAACTCCCCCACATTATCTGCTTTCATAGATTTCCATAAAATAAATTGTTTACTTCAGAGTCACATTCTAGACAGTCAGGCCAGGAGAATACATGGTATTCTACTGTTATCAGCAAAACAACCATTCTAATCAATTCCCTAGGTGCCTGCAGAAAACCGAGGTAGGACAGTGAAAGAACACTGAACACTGAAAGATTTGTTAATGATTAGAAGTCCTTGGCATTTGATATAGAAAACTGTGATTCTCCTAGATTGTAAAATACAAGCAGAGAGCTTGTATTTCAGACCTTTTCTTTGAAGTTAGGGCAAGCTGGCCTTGTCTCTCTTTGACTTTAAGTAAACCAGCTGGATTTCAGATGAATGTTATTTTTCATATAGGATGTGGCAGACCATTCTCTAGAGAATGGCAGTTGAACTTCAAGGACACCATAAGGCTTTGCACACAGAAAAGACAAATGGCTGAAATATCTGCCATACATCTTCTCACAAGCCCCCTCACCATCTCTCAATAAATAAAAATGTGACAGGAAGAGCTGTGGTGGCTCAATGGTTAGAATGCAGTATTACAGGCTAATTCTACCAACTGCCAGCAGTTCAATGTTCAGCGGCTCAAGGTTGACTCATCCTTCCATTCTTTTGAATTCAATAAAATGAGGACTCAGATTGTTGGGGGCAATATGCTGACTCTGTAAACTGCTTATAGAGAGCTGTAAAGCACTGTGAAGCAAGGGTAGGATTCAAATTTTTTAACAACTGGTTCTGTGGGCATGGCTTATTTGGTGGGTGTGGCCAACTCAATATCACTCACATTGAGGCATGTGTCTCCTCGCCTGGCCTTTCATGACTGTGGGGGTGCTGCAACAGTCGTAAGTGTGAAAAATGGTCATGTCACTTTTTTCAGTGCCATTGTAGCTTTGAATGGTCACTCCACACAAGCAAAGTACCAGCAAAGGAGGGAAAAATAACTCCAGAGAAGTTCCTGAGACAGGAAGTCTAGTCCTCCCAAGAAGGGTTAATGGAGACTCAGTTTCTGTAAGCAACACCAGAATGTTTCCTTCCTGCCTTCCTTATAGGATTAGGCCAGGAATTTCTTCTAACAATTGGTTCTCTGAACTACTTAGAATGTTAATAACCAGTTCTAGCGAATAGGTGCGAACTGGTAGAATCCCATCCCTGCTGTGAAGCGGTATATAAGACTAAGTGCTATTGCTATAATAATCCCATACCCAAAGGATTATAGCACTATTTTGTTACTTATAATCCTTTTGTTGTAATTAAAGTGAAAATCAAAAGAATATTGCCAAGCATCTCATAATCACAACAGGTACAGAACCTAACCACTATAGAATAGAAAAACTGAGTTGGAAGGCAACTTGGAGGTCTTCTAGTCCAACCCCCTGCTTAGTCAGTAAACCCTATACCAATTCAAACAAATGGTTATCCAACTGTTTCTTAAAAACTTCCAGTGTTGATTCACAACTTCTGGAGGCAAGTTGTTCCACTAATTAATTGTTCTAACTGTCAGGAAATTTATCCTTAGTTCTAGGTTGCTTCTTTCCTTGATTCATTTCCCTCTATTGCTTCTTGTCTTGTCCTTGCTGCTTTGGAGAATATCTTTACTCCTTCTGTGGCAGCCCCTGAGATATTGGAACACTGCTACCATGTTACCACTAGTCCTTCTTTCCATTAAACTAGACATACCCAATTCCAGCAACCGTTCTTTATATGTTTTAGCCTCCAGTTCCTTAATCATCTTTGTTGCTCTCCTCTGCACTCTTTCAACCTTGGTTCTTCTTAAAAACTCAGCAGGTTTAAATTTGGTTAATACCACATTTGGAGGAAAATTCTCCAAGAAATGCCAGGGTTAGAAGCTAGATTGGAAAGTTGAAAAATAAAATCTGAGAAAATAGCAATGGCAAATTAGTTCCATACTATTGTTAAGAAAACTACATGGACAAGTACAGGAGAGTTGAGTTACAGTCAAGGGAGGCTCACGTTTATTTAATGGTCATAAAGTCTCATCTAAACTGAAACAAAAAATAGGAAGAAGTTTAAAAGCTTCCTGAAAATGAGGTAGAAAAACAAAGGGGGTAGGGAAATCCTGGAGGAAATTAGAAAACAGATCACAATGTTGTATCAGTTTAAAGTAATAGAATTCAACCAATGAAGCATTTTGATGTTGTGCTACACAAGTACTGACATTCTATGACACCAGGCTTGCCTTGTAAAGAAGAGTCAAAATAATCCGTTCAAAATGGGGGGTGGCAGGGTGAGAAAGGAAAAAAGGAAGAGATTGTAGACAGATATAATGCATCTCAATGTCAATGGAGATATATTTGTTTCTAACTATCTTTTGGACAGTAGAAGGATTCTTTTTAAATGTTCTATAAATGTGTATCTCTCTCTCTAGCCACACTGTAAGTCCCTTTGTTTTGTTTAGGTATGTTTTGGCTATTTATCACCATGTTTAATATTTTTTCTGGTAATGTTAGTCCTTGTATTTTGCAACTAAGACTTTTTTTTTTCTTAATAGGCAGGTCAAGGCAAGGAATGGGACTTATGTCAGCACTGCTCCTCATGTCTTCAATTTTGTGATCATCATTCAATGTGTCACCCAAAATAATTATTAGTGGACACTTGGCTGAAACCAAAAAAAACCCCCACACATACACACACTTTATCATCTTCCTATGGAAGCTGTGAAAATAGTTGGAAGCAGTGCTGAATAAATCAAGATAAACTTGGGGAAAAGAGGTTTGTAGTTTACTCTTTGACAATACAGACGGTTGGGGACTCTGATTATTAAGACAATACATGACAACCTACTTTAAACTGTCTTTGTAGGGACAAGCAGGGACTATTACTTTTGGAATATCTTGCTATCATAGTTTTAAATGAAATTCTTGGTACCATTGTATTTCAAAGAGCACAGGTTGGTGATATTAATAATTTTATTTCAATCTCAATCCCAATATATTTTTATTTGTTCCTGTCCTAAGGACACTTAACAGCAATTCAACATACCATGTAGTAGTAAAAGCCAGAAAGTCCCAAATGTTGTGTGTCCCTAAGATCATCTTCAGATGCCCCACTGTGAGTGAGACCCTTCCAAGTGGCACTTAAGAGAGGGTCTTCTCTGAGGGTGGGCTTCAAACATTTTAGCAAGGGGTTCTCTGCCTGGCTGCTGGGTGGGCATGGCATAGTGGGTGTGGCCTAGATGGTCGCCTGCACCACAGCATGGGGGGCATTTTTGCCCTCCTTGTGCTGCAGATGCTTTCCTCAAGCCTCCCGGAGGATGAAAACAGCCCCCCCAGGCTCCAGAGGCTCTCTGGAACTGGAAACCCTCTTCCAGCCTTCCCAAACTTCCAGGAGGCCCGTTTTTCACCCTCCCTGAATCTCCACATACATCCTGCACTTACCTGCATCCAAAACGGGCCACGTGGGGACTCCTGGGAGGGGAGCAGAAGGGTGAGTGGGGCAGTCAGGTGTGGGATTTGGGGGTTCTCTGAACTGCACAGAATCTTAGCTAGGGGCTCTCTTGAACCCCTGCGAACCCCCAGTAGCCCACCCCTGCGCTTTTCAGTGATAGCTGTCTAATTCTTAAACCCCATTCTCCCCAAAATATTCTTGCTTTATTATCTTTTGGATACTAGTAACGATGTCTTTAGTCTTTCAGACATTTTAATCCCTTAAAGACATGTTACAGGTTCTTTCCTTTAAGGAGTTACACTTGGTGGGCACTAGTGGTGAGTCTTTTGTTCTGTAGTGATTGCATTCTTTTGCCTTCCAGGGATGAGATTGGCCTCATCATTCTGAGTTTTCAAAGATTTCTCAAGACATGGTTATGCCAGGAGACCTGGAGAACCAAGGGACAGATGAACCAGGTAGGTACCTCCATTATTATCAACATTTCCTCCATCTATTATTTTTTCTTCTGCTTTAATAGTTTTTAATATTTTTAATAATTATATAATGGTTTGAGATAATGCTTTCTTAAAGTATTTAACCTTTTATTGGATTGTTGTATACCACCTAGGATCACTTTCTATTAGATAGGTGGCCAAATAAATTTGATTAATCAATAAATTAAGTGCTATGTTTAGACATATACAGTGTTTGAAAACATGTAACTACTGGTGGCTGCTATTTTTATTATTGTATATTTATGGTGTATTTCAATTGTGCTTTATTGTATTTTTGAACTATTGCTATGAATTTTAATTTTACCATCTGATTTTAATGTATTATAAACTGTTGTAAACCATTCTGACAGAATGGAATCTTGAAGGACAGCACACAAAAGTTATAAATACATTCAAACATCAGCCAAAATTGGGAAGGGAACCCTGTTATCAAGGGCAGAATATGAGCAATCACTAGAACAGAGTTAAAGTTTTCTCTTTCTCTTTACTCACATCTAGTGGTCATCTGGAATTTTTCAGTTCTGTCATGATATTGTTATGATAGTATCCCTTTGGCTAACATGCAGATAAGAACCTCATACTCTCCTTTTTTTTTTCTTTTGAAAATAATAATTCATAAATTTGCAATTTTGAAACTCTAAACTGTCTTTGTACTTTGATATCAAATTATTTCCAGTTGCACTACATTGCAACTGTAGGCCCATGCCTTCTAGCTGTCTGGGCATGCCCAGCCTGGCAGCTCCCATCTGGTGAATGTTCCAGAGCCGGAAACGTGAAGCTGCAGCAGTAAACTGCTGTGAAACACTGGGTGAACCCAGCCCAGTAGGCAGAGAAGTTTCAGCTCCAAGGTAACTGGATTGATCATTGGCCATCAGAATTGGTGCTTGGTGAGATGGTGCAATGACAACTATGGCTCTGAAAATCAATATATTCAATCATGTTGACAGGGGAAATTGACTGAATACTTCCAAGTTATAAAGATTTGTGAGCCTTGAAAGAATGTTTAGGAAGGACAGAGAAAACATCTGAGAACCTTAGTTTTGGTACTTATTCTGAATGGGACTGTTGGCCCCCAAAAAGAGCTGATTCAGAAAAAAATAGCATAGTTGGAGTCCATTTTGTCCGCAGTGGAGGGGGTGGAGAGTAGAAACTTTGCCAATTGTGGCAAGAACAACTTTACTTGGGTCAAGAACCATTAGCAATGGTTTCTCATGCTCTGATTATCCCTTATTTGGATTATTATAGCATACTTTGTGGATTACTATTACATCAGTCTTTCAAGACAAACTAAGAAATTGCATATGGTTCAGAATGTGATAGCTAGACAGCTGGCAGGTCAAGCTTGCTATTGCCAGGTAATGACACTTCCAAAATTGCTGCGCTGAGCTGCTGATCGGTTTCCAGACACGGTCAGAGTGCTGTGATCACCTGCAAAGCCCATAGCGCATTCTGGTGGGATACATCTGATACTGTTTACCCTCAGTCTACCAGTGTGGTAAAAATAAACCACCCTGAAAGAGCCTTCTCTGGCTGATTGGGTTGATATGGAGTAGATGGCAATCTCATAATTTCTAAGCCTGTCTTTCCAATGGTTCACCTCCTTTTTAGCATTTCAGAAAGTGTTTAAGACAATCTATTCCGCTGGGCTTTTAACCCTGGCTGATTTAATGGCTTCCATAATCTTAAGTGTTTTTCATTTCTTTTGTTTGCTGCAGGTCACCCAGCATTCTCAGGACAAGTTAGAATGCATGAATTCTGGAATATCGGTTGACAGTTTAGCCAATGTGGAGAGCATCTGGAAGATTCACAAAGTGAATAGCTTAGTGAACTGATGAGGAATGAATCTAGATTTAGACAGTCAAAAGCAGGAGAAGGCTGAATTTAGCTGAGTCAGATGGAAAAAGGGATGAAGATACTAACAAGAGAGCAAGCGGAAAATGTTCCGAACTAGCAGGCTCGTAAGCCTGCAAACCTGACTGGCCCTTTACACAGCAGGCTTATAATCCTGCATATTTGATTGGTCCGTGAACAGCGAGTCGTGATTGGTCATTCCGGACTAATCTGATTGGCTAGTTAATGGGCTGCCATGATTGGACGCTCCAAGCGCGGCAAACTTAAACCATTGGACGCTATGACAGCAGCCAGCTCTATAAAAGGAGCTGCTGCTGTCAGGCTCTTTGCTCTGTTTTCCTGAAGTCACAATAAAGAGTTGAAGTCACTATTCGATGTCTCGTCTCCATTATTGTGCCCACTCTCCAGGACAGAACACTGGCGACGAAGGTGGGATGCAGAGACAATAGAGCTGACTGAGCACTCGCAAAGCATTGACCGAGCATGTGGCAGACATCGCGCAGATATCGGCAGAATGGCCAGCAGCGCTATACCACCCGCTCCATTTGATCCAGCAAACAAAGATTGGGATTCGTATATGGACAGGTTTCAAATGTTCCTGGAAACCAACAATCTGAAGGATGCTACGCTCGGCAAGAAACGTGCTATTTTCCTAACGCATTGCAGACCCGCCGTTTTCAAAATGGCTAAAGCATTAGCAAAACTGGCTGAAGTCAAAACCATGGATTGGGACACTCTTGCTCCCATCCTCAGGGCTCATTATGCCCCAGCAGTCCCAACCCTCATCAGAAGACACGAGTTTTACCAGAGGGACCAACAGGAAAGCGAGAGCATCGGGGACTGTGTAGCTGACCTAAGGAATTTGGGTGGACTATGTGGTTTCGCAAATCTGGAAGAAGCCATGAGGGATCAGATTGTCCTTGGTCTAAGTGACCTCACCACCCAAAGTAAGATTATGGCGAAGGGAGACATCGCCCTCGCAGATGCCATAGCAGATGCTACTGCAGCAGAAGCAACCAGGAAGTCAGCAGCCCGAATGCGCTGAGCAAATGGGGCCAACCGCCAACTTGCCAGCGACACTACAATACCCACAGAGAGACACACAACAACAGCCCACCACGAAGACATCGAGTCCTCATCAGAAAGTGAAGAGGAAGAAGTCAACAGACTCAGATCAGAGTGCAATCAGTGAGACCAGCGAGGTCGTAAAACCAATTTTAAATGCGCCGGATGCGGGGGAAACCACCCACAAGCAGACTGCAGGTTCCTAGACACCATCTGTCATTCCTGTGATAAAAGGGGCCACATCGCCAAAGTGTGCAGGAGCAAATGAGGATCCAGCCCCAAGAGAAATGAAAATAGCTTCCAGCAGACATCAGGCAACCGCCAATCAAATAGGGACCGCCCAAACCACCACTGGAGCCAGTACCAGAGAAACCAAATGTTTGCTACCACTACCAGATAAGAGGAGGCACACCAGACCATCACCATCGGCCATGCTTCATCAGTGGATGCAAAAAAAATCCGGGTAAAGGTCACCATTGAAAATAAACCATGCATCATGGAAGTTGACTCTGGGTCGTCCCTATCGATGGTCTCCTGGAAAACCCTCAAGCAGCTGATCCCTGACATCCACCACCAGGATCTCAGCACTCAGAGACTTATATTAAAGGACTACCAAGGCAATCGAATTCCGGTTGCTGGTTCCAGCCACGTTCAGGTCTCGTTTAAAGACCACACTGCAACTCTACCTCTCACCATCGTCGACAGAGACCGACCCAGTTTATTGGGATTGCAGTGGTTCTCTCCATTAGGAATCGAATTGGCAGGCATCAACCAGACCGTAAGTGAAGACTGGGAGGCGACCCTCATCTGGGACTTTCAAGAAGTTTTCACTGAGCAACTAGGCAAGTACAAGGGGTCCCCCATTTTGTTTAATCTCTGCCCTGATATCGCACCCATTCGTTTAAAGCCACGCCAAGTTCCCTTTGCCCTCAAACGAAAAATTGACGAACAATTGGACAAATTAATAGCACAAGGCATGTTAGAACCCATCGACCACGCCTGATGGGAGACCCCAATAGTGACCTCCATAAAACCTGATGGATCTTTGAGAATCTGTGGGATTACAAGGCCACCCTGAATCATGTGCTTCAACAGAGCACCTATCCAGTTCCCATAGTCCAACACCTTCTTCACTTGCTTGGGGGCAGAAAAGTATTCGCAAAGCTTGACCTGGCCCAAGTGTATCAGCAGCTGCCAGTAGACGCAAAGACTGCAGAAGCCCAAACCATAGTCACGCACAGGGGTGCGTTCAAATGTAATAGACTTACTTCAGAGTAAGCGTAGCACCTGGCATTTTTCAAAATTTGATGAAAAGGTTGTTGCAGGGTATAAAGGGAGTTGTACCCTACTTCGATGATGTGTTGATAGCTGCCCCTACAAGAAGTCAGTTAGAAAAGTGCCTAAGAACTGTCCTACAAAAATTCCAGGACGCAGGACTCAAAGTCAAGAAGGAAAAGTGCCAATTTTGCACTGAGAGGGTTGAGTTTCTTGGCTACCTTCTTGACAAACAAGGAATTCACCCCACCGAAAAGAAATTGGCTGCTATTAAAAATGCTCCAAGACCTAGAAACAAGACAGACCTCCAAGCCTTCCTGGGTCTCATTAATTTTTATAACATCTTCCTACCCCAGAAGGCGACTGTTCCTGAACCTCTGCATAGGCTCCTCGACAAGAAGGCTTCCTGGTTTTGGGGATGTCGAGAGGAGCAGGCTTTCCAGCAAGATCTTTTAACATCAGATGCAGTGTTAATCCAATATAACAAAACACTACTCTTGACTGTAGCTTGTGACGCCTCACCTTTCGGGGTAGGAGCCATCCTGAGCCACGTTTTACCAAACGGTACGGAGGCGCCTATCGCATTCTTTTCAAGAACTTTATCTAAAACTGAAAGGAACTATAGTCAGTTAGATAAAGAAGCCTTTGCTATTGTATCTGCAATTAAAAGGTACCACGAATATGTGTATGGAAGATCCTTTTTCATAATCACAGACCACAAGCCATTGCTTGGCATTTTGGCAGGGGATAAACCAACTCCCCACATCCTATAACCAAGAATGACACGATGGTCGGAGTTCCTAGCTGCCTATGACTACCAGTTAAGACATTGACCGGGGGGAGAAGGTGGAGCTTCGTTTCGGCGATACAGCTGCGATCTCGGGGCTCTGAGATCGCAGCCGATATTTTCGCTCCTGGTCGGTCCCAATGGACCTAAACCGTCCCATAGAGACGGGGATAGAGAAGGGTACTGTCCCAGGATCCCAGAGATACCGCAAAATCTCTGGTTTGATCCGGGAGAAGCCCTTTTGCTGGCAGCAGAGAGGCAGCCTCCATAATTGCTGAAGTCGGGACAGCTCCGGAAAGAAAGTGGCTGGAAAGAAGTGTGACGGTTGGGTGAGAAAAACTCTTTTGTGTTGTAAATTCGCTGAGGTTGGAAAGGGCATCTTGAACAAAGAAGAAATCTGTGAGACTTTTTTTTTGACTGAAACTGTCTGAGCGGCGTTTTTTAAAGTGATGTCAAATTGAGGCTTGGGTTTTTTTTTTTTTTTTCCCTATATTTTTTTGGGGGGACTTTAGTGTGACTTTGTAGGTAACCAGATTGAATTTTCTCTTATATATATTTTTATGCTCCCTTTGATTTTTTAACTTTCTTTAGGATATAGGCTACCTTTGGCTATTTTTTTTTCTTTTCTGTATATATTACTCCTTTTTTTTCTGGCTGGGGGGGAGGAAGAGCATTAAGAAACTTTGCAACACTGCCAACTAGAGGCTTGAAAGTATTTTATTTGAATTGGAGAGAATTGCAAAAAGACCTCTTCTCAAGGACATCTTAACGTGATAAGATAGAGGGAGAGCACAGCAAAATATTATTGCAGGTGCTTTCCTGGACTGTTATCAATATTTCAACACTTGAGGTTTGGCTTTGAAGCTGCTGGAGAAGAGAGTCATAACAAGAGCCTTGGATAAATAAATCAAGTGCAGTGTGCTTTCATATATATATATATATATATATATATATGTTTTCTGAGGTTCTCGCGGGTATTACTACCCACCTCAAACCCCTCTGAGCCATACATGAAGCGAACTGACCTCCACCATGAAGATGCAGCACGACCACGAACTCGAAGCCAAACAGCAAGATCACAGCTCACCAGCTCAAACCCTCCAGCAACTAAGACAAACCTGAGCACAATCAAGCCCCCACCTGAACAGAACACACCTCCAGTCAATTAGAACACAGCCAACCCCCCAACCAATCAGAACACAGCCAAACCCCCAACCAATGAGAACACACCCACACCGAATCAGAACACAGCCAAGCCCCCACCCAATCAAGTCACACCCCCACTAGCAGATAAAAAGAAGAAGCAGCTGCAAGCTCACATCACTCTGAGAAGCACAGAGCTGAAGACCAAGCCTGAAGATGATGAATGAGACTTCATCGAAACGTTGCCTAGATACTTCCAATCTTACGCGGGAGAAAACCTGAATAACCAAAGATCCATATGTGTATGTATGTATGTATATATATATATATATATATATATATATATATATATATATATATATATATATATATATATATATACACCATTCGCCAGCTTTTTTCTAAATTTCAATTCTAGTAATATTCTTATTTCTGCCTTTTATTTTAAAGGGAAAGCCTCAGAGTTTTTTCTTTATTTTTCTTTTTTTTCTTATTGGAACTTTTTTGCTTTTTCTATCCATGTTTTTGGACCACTTTGTTTTTCTTTTTTGATTATTGAGACTTTTCAACTGGATTAAGGTGTGAAGAACCTGAAGGAACCTTTTGTTTTTTCTCTTTTTGCTTTTTTTTTGCTCTTAATCAATATTATTATTTTTGGGTTTGTTTGTTTTTCTCCTTTCTATTTTTTCTTTTTTATGGTGGACTACCTTGTAATTGGATTAGGGTCTAGAAGAACCTGAAGATCTTTTTTCTTCCTTTTTTCCTGTTTCTTTTTTGGTTTCGTGCCTTTTACTATTGGAGTTTTCCATTTTGGATTATAATTGGCTGCTCTACCAGTTGGATTAAAAGTTAAAAAGAATTTGAAGCTTTGGAAGCATTGAAATGAGCAGGAAACCAATACCATCTGGCATTTCTACTTCTACCTCTGCTTCCCCACCAGCTGGAGGACAACGTTTAATTCAGACAATGTTGAAGCAAGATAAGGAACAAGAAAGAGTAACTATACAGATGATTATGCAAGGAATCCAAGATCTCAAGACAAAATCAGACATTATTGAACAAAGAACAGAAAATATTGAACAAAGTATAGAGAAGACTGATGAAAAAGTGGAAAACATTAAACAAATGATGGTTAAGTATGAGGAGAGATTCCAAAAAATTGAGGAAGAAGGAAAACAAAGAGAGAAGAAGATTGGAAATATTGACAGTAGATTAACAGCGGTTGAACAAGAAAAAAGTGGGATGTTGAGGTGGGAGATGGAAAGGTCAGAATTTTACCTCAGATTTCAAAATATAGAAGAGGAAAAAGGAGAAAATTTGGCAGTGATAATGATAGAAATTTTGGCAGATGCTTTGGAAATTACAGAGGAAAAGATGATGGATGGAATAGATGAGGTATATCGAGTCTATACAAGGTATGCGATGAGAAATAAATTACCAAAGGAAGTCCATATTAGATTTACCAAAAAATCCATTAAAACGCAAATATTACAAGTAGTAAGAGAGAAAACATTGAAATATAAAGGTAAAGAGGTTGTGGTTTTAAAACAAATACCCAGAAGAGTGAGAGAGATGAGAAGAGAATATCGATTTCTGACCAAAATGCTACTGGAAAACGAAGTGAATTATAGATGGCTGATTCCAGAAGAACTAATGTTTAGGTGGCAAGAGCAGAGACATAGAATTGATTCAATTGAGAAAGCAGAACTTTTCCATGCAGAATTTTTTGGAGGAAGAAGAGAGGAGGCAGAGAAAGAGGTCTCATTAATTGAGTTTCAAGAGGAACAACTGGAGACTGAAAAAGAGAAAGGAGCAGTAGGGGGACAGGTGGATAGCAAAGAACAGCGTGAAGTGAGATCCACGAGAGTGGTTAGACCTAAATATAAAGCATAATCATGGAAGAAAGAAAACTGATTACAATGAATATAAATGGACTTAATTCAGCTGTTAAAAGAAGGAAAACTTTTCATAAATTAGAGAAATTAAAATTCGATATAATTTGTCTACAAGAAGTTCATATTAAAAAACAACATGAACAATTGTTAGTACAGCCAAAATTGGGGAAAATATTTACTTCTTTGACTCAATGTAAGAAAAGAGGAGTGGTTCTATACATTAAAGAGGCTATCTCAGCAAAATTGATTTACACAGATGAAGATGGAAGAGTATTAATGGTGGAAATAATGGACAATAATATAAAAATACTCTTGATTGCAATTTATGCTCCAAATGATAAACAAGAAGAGTTTTATAAAAAGCTACACATGAAAATAAGTGGACTGGACTATGTTAATATAATTATGATGGGAGATTTTAATGGAATTGTGGACAATAAATTGGACTATATAGCAACAACAATAAAGCAAAATAGAAAGGCTCTCCCTAAGTTTTTTTTTTTTAAATGACAGATGAATTAACTTTAAAAGATATTTGGAGAGAAAGAAATGTTAAAGCTAAACAATATACTTTTTATTCAAATAGACATTTATCATGGTCCAGATTAGATATGATTTGGATCTCAACAGAATTAATATCCAATATTAAAGAAACAAATATTGAAACAAGTACTTGGGCAGATCATAGCCCAATGACAATTAAATGGAAGGGACAAAAAAAAAAAGATCGAGATAGACATTAAATAATACTATTTTAAAGGAGAAAGATTTTATACAATGGATGGAGAAGGAATTGGCTTTTTTCTTCAGAGAAAATAAAAAAGAAAATACTTCAATGCAGAATGTGTGGGATACAATGAAGGCATACGCTAGAGGTTTGATAATAGATTATACAAGAAAAAAGAATATTAGGAAAAGGCAAGCTTCTAAGGCCTTGGAAGACGAGTATAAAAGTCTTGAAAAAGAATTGCAGAAAATGCCACAGAAAAAGGATATTAAATTGAAGCTGGATGTAATCAAACATAAAATGAAATTAATAGAGAAAGAAGAACTGGCACAGAAAATCAGAAACTCTAAACAGAATTATTTTGAAGATGCAAATAAACCAGGTAGATGGCTAGCATATAAATTGAGAAAAGAGAAGGAATCAAGAAAAATATTGAAGTTAATAGATGAACAAGGCCAAGTTTGTTATGGGAATAAGGAGAAAAAAGAAATTATTCGAGATTTTTATGGGCAACTATATAAACAAGAGAATATTGATGAGGAAAAAGCCAAACAGTATTTACAGGAAGCTAATTTACCGAAGATACCTAAAGAGACTGAAGAAATGCTAGAAAGCAATATAACAATGATGGAACTAAATGAAGCATTTAAGAGACAAAATAATGGGAAAGCACCGGGTCCAGATGGGCGTCCGGCAGAATTCTATAAAACATTTCAAGAATCATTGAGAATCCCATTGTTAGAAGTTATGAATGAAGTTATGTTAAAAAAGATGATACCCAAAACATGGTCAGAGGCTTATATTACACTTATACCGAAAGAAGAGACTGACCCACTGCAAATTAAGAATTATAGACCTATTTCTTTATTGAATGCAGACTATAAAATCTTTGCTTCAATCTTAGCAGAAAGACTTAAAAAATATTTAAATAATTTTATTCACCCAGATCAAAATGGATTTCTGCCAAAGAGACAAATTAGAGACAATATGAGAGTAATCTTGGATACCTTGGAATACTATGAGGCTCATCCTGAAAAGCAAATGGCTTTGATATTCCTAGATGCTCAAAAGGCATTTGACAACGTGAACTGGAGATTTATGTTATTACTGTTGGAGCAGATGGGTTTTGCTAAAAAAATTATTCAAGCAATAGAAGCAATATATAATAAACAGACAGCAAGGGTAATGATGGAGGGGGATCTTACAGATTTTATTAATATAAGGAAAGGCACAAGACAAGGATGTCCCCTATCTCCTTTGCTATTTGTGTTGACCTTGGAAGTGTTGAATTAGAAATATTAGGGATGATAAAAGCATAAAAGGAATGAAAATTAAGAAGGAAGAATTTAAGCTACAAGCTTTTGCTGATGATTTAGCTTTTATTCTGGAAGACCCGCTAGAAACAGCTCCAAAGTTATTGGAAAGGATAGAGTCATATGGAGAGGTGGCTGGTTTGAAAATAAATAAAGATAAAACAAAGATTTTGACAAAGAACATGCTATTGAGACAGAGAGAAGAACTGGCAGATCTTTTGAAAATTCAAGTTACAAATAAGGTTAAGTATCTGGGGATATATTTGACAACAAGATGTAGCACATTAAAAGAGAATAATTATATTAAACTCAAACAACAGAAAACTGCAGATTTGAAGAAGTGGGAAAACTTGCAATTGTCATTAATAGGGAGAATTTCAACAATTAAGATGAATATTTTACCTAGAATTTTATTTTTGTTTCAAACAATACCAATTAGGCTTGGAAAAGACTATTTTGAAGATTTAAATAAAATTATGTTGAAGTTTATATGGCAAGGTAAAAAAGCAAGAATAAAGCTAAAGCTTTTGCAAGATGCTAGAATTAGAGGAGGTTTTGGCCTGCCTAATTGGGAATGGTATTATCAAGCTGCAAGTTTGATGTGGGTCAAAGAATGGACAACATTAAGAAAACATAGGTTGTTGACATTAGAAGGGCATGATTTGCTGTTGGGCTGGCATGCTTTTTTATGGTATAAGGGAACTAAAACACAGAGTTATTTTAGAATACATTATGTATGGGAGTCTTTGTGGTTAAATTGGGAGAAGATAAAAAGACAATGTTATTTGAAAATTCCAGTTTGGTTATCGACTATTGAAGCATTTTCCTATCCTATAATTTATAAGAAGGAACAAACAGTTAGATATGGGGAACTTTTGGATGAAAAGGGTGAACTTAAATCGATCCAAAAATTAGAGGAACAAGGTATAAGGATGAATTGGTTTTCATATGCACAAATACATTCAAGGTATGATGAAGATTTTAAAATGGAGGGATTCTATGATAAGCAGACTGATTTAGATAAGATCTTGATGGGTACTGATGAGAAGGTGATTAAAAAATTATATGGTTATTTACTGGGAATGAAATTAGAGGAAGAACAAGTCAAAGAAACTATGATTGTTTGGGGGAAGAATTTTGGATATGGGATTGATCTAGAGAAATGGCAGAAATTGTGGTCTCAAAATTATAAAATGACAATGTCAACAGCATATAAAGAAAACTTGTATAAGATGTTTTACAGGTGGCACTTTCCTCCGACAAGAATAGCAAGAATGTTTAAGAACAAATCTGAAAAATGCTGGAAATGTCATCAGATACCCGGCTTGTATTACTATATGTGGTGGACTTGTGAGGATGCTAGAAAATATTGGACTAAAATTCGCATGTGGTTGGAAAAAATGACAAAGAAACATATAGACTTGAAACCAGAGATCTTCTTATTGGGAATTTTACCTGATATATATTGTAAAGATTTGAAATACCTGATTGTAAATGTATTAACAGCGGCCAGGATTGTATTTGCTAAAAATTGGAAGAATGAGAAAATACCATTACAGGAAGAAATTATTAAGATAATATTGGAATGTGCTGAGATGAGCAGATTGACATTTGAAATTAGAGAGCAAGAGGATAAACAATTTTATGAAATTTGGGATCTTTTTTATCAATGGCTAGATGATAAAATACGATAATAGAATATTTAGAATGCTAGATAGTAAGAAATATCTTTATTTTGCTATTATTTTGTTATTTGATATTATATTTATAAAGGGTTTTTTAGGATTGATTTGGTATGATTATATGATTTGTTGAATAATCTGGTTAAAGTATTGTTAGCTCATAAAGCATGAATGATTAAAAGTATAGTCAAAAATTTCTTTTTTTTAGTGATATTAGGATATATAAGTTTGGATTGATAATATGAGTTGTTATGTAACATAATTGTAACTGGGACTACAGAATGAATGCACAAAAATGATGAACCAACTGACACACTGGATGTACATACGAGAGTTGAATGTTTTAATGTTTTGTTTGTCTTGTTTGTTTGTAGAAAATTAATAAAATCTTTTTTCAAAAAAAAAAAAAGACATCGACCGGGCAAAGCCATTCCCCATGCTGACGCCTTAAGCCGTTCGCCATTACAAGAGTTCCTAGACGACCCAGCTCCTACCCTATCCACGCTACAAATACCTCCACTAACTGTGCAGCATATCGCATTGGAAACAAAAAAAGACCCTTGTTTGGTGTGAGTCCTCAGCTGGGTAGAGAGGGGATGGCCGGAAATCAAACCCAATGACACGTTCAAACCCTTTAAAAACAGCTAAACAGAATTCTTCTCACAAAAAGGGTACGTGTTGTGGGGAGACTGAGTAGCCATCCCAGAAAAAACTACAAAAGAAAGTCCTGAAAGTGCTGCATGATGGACATCCGGGCATCGTGCGAATGAAAGCATTGGCAAGGAGCTATGCCTGGTGGCCAGGTATGGACAGACAAATCGAAGCCTGGGTTGCCACCTGTAGCAAATGCCAAGAAACACGTTCGGCTCCACCAAAAGCACCACCAACGGAATGGGAAACACCCAGGGGTCCATGGTCCCATATCCACATCAATTTTGCGGGACCTACAAAAGGACACACTTTTCTAATAACAGTAGATGCCTACTCGATCTGGCTTGAGGTGAACAAGATGAAGACCACCACCAAAGATGCGGTCATCAAAAAATTGAACAGACTATTTGCAACACACGAATTCCCAGATGTCTTAGTTTCCGACAATGGCCCGCAGTTTACCACCTTGGCATTTGAACAATACCTAGCGGACCAAGAGATATGCCACGCCTTGACATCACCTGCTCACCCAGCGGCCAATGGCAGGGCTGAACGAATGGTTCAGTTCACTAAAACAACCTTACACAAAATGGACCAAGGGAACATCCACGACAGAGACACCAGGATGCTCCTCCTCAAACATACCACAAACAGCACCACAAACAAAAGCCCAGCTGAACTCCTGATGGGCAGGAAACTTAGATCACATTTGGACCGTATACACCCTGCCTACACCCCAGAAAAGCCCCTGGGTTCCAGCAGCAGACATCGCAGATTTCAGGTAGGAGACCTCATATTCGCAAAGAACTTTACTGGTGACCCATTGTGGGTCCCTGCCAAAATAACACAAATTACGGGCCCCTGTTCCTACCTATTAAAAACCACAGATGGAAAATTGTGGAAACGCCACATAGACCAGCTGCATTCCAGGCTGACAACTACTCCCTCCACAAACTCTGAACTCAGAACCAGAGGGGGAAGGGAAACCGAAGATTTTGAAAATGAACTAACACCTGGTCCTAGACATGCAAACCCACAGTCCGCACAATCAAGCCTAGCATATTCACCAGCTGAAGAGGAGCCGTGGCAGTTGATCATCTCTCCAGGCAGCAGCAGCCGGGTCGGGTCAGCGAGTCTAGAGGATCCAGATGACAGGAGTGAAGGAAACCTTGAAGGTATCCCCAAGTCACCTTCGAGGTTACCCAGCACAGAATCCAAGTCACCTTTACAGCAGGACATGGCAGGCAGTCCACCAGAGCCAGCGGCTGAGCAAGAACAGGTGGAACAACGCAAATCAGGTAGACAGGTGCAAAGACCTGCCTACCTGCACGAATACATCACCCCACCCCTGAGACGGAACTAGAGGGGAGGGGTGTTCCGAACTAGCAGGTTCATAAGCCTGCAAACCTGACTGGCCCTTTACACAGCAGGCTCGTAATCTTACATATTTGATTGGTCCGTGAACAGTGAGTCGTGATTGGTCATTCCAGACTAATCTGATTGGCTAGTTAACGGGCTGCCGCGATTGGACGCTCCAAGCGCGGCAAACTTAAACCATTGGACGCATGACAGCAGCCAGCTCTATAAAAGGAGCTATTGCTGTCAGGCTCTTTGCTCTGTTTTTCTGAAGTCACAATAAAGAGTTGAAGTCACTATTCGATGTCTCGTCTCCGTTATTGCGCCCGCTCTCCAGGACAGAACAGAAAACACTTATGTATGCAGAGGCTATGGAGAGTGGCAAAGGGAAGGTATATTTACATTACTTTAGAATGTACTGGATTTCTAGAATGTACTGGACTTCTAGAATTCTAGAATGAATTTTCTAGGAAAATCAGTGTTTGAACTCAAAACTTATTTTCGAGGTCACAAATGTAACATATTTCACAAACGGCTGCCTATATTCTGTGGAAATCTGTCAGGCTTGCATGTGAAAGAGAGTGAGAGCCAAATGAGGCTAGAACCAGAATGCTCCCACATTTCTGGGGCCTTTTAAATCCTTCTCAAGGTCAGGCTTTCTGCTGTACCATGTGAGCAGTTGCGAAACAAGGGCAAGCAATGAAGAGGATAAAACTGGCAATATCCCCAGAACTTTATATTTTTGAACATAAGCGCTGGCAATTGAATACCAGATGGCTAACTAGGAGAACATATCTGTCACGGAAGTGATATATTTCAATTAAACAGTTACATCAGTCTAAAAGACTGCACTGTAATTTTTCCCTCTTCAGGTAGTTCTGGGCCCAGGAGTGTAACCTCCTTTTATAAGTCATTCTCATTGGTTCATTCATTCTCATAAATCAGCATTTCAGGAATGACAAATAACTTCTTTCGAGTTGAGCAGATGATAATTTGCAAGTAGGCATGCATAGGTTGTTTGTGGTTATTTTGATATAGAGGAAGCTGCTTTTCTTAGTTACTTTGAAATGTTAGGTGAAGTTTTGTCTGCTTCTATTTTATCTGAATCTTATGAAAAATTCTATTTTATCAATACATGTGAAGGATCTGGGAAAGTACCATTATTCTTCCTGTAGAATGTGAAGTAAAAAAAAAAAATCTTTTATGTCTGGATGTTCTACTTGAGGATAGGTGATGCCCATTCTGAAGTCTTAGCCTATGTTGATCAGAAAGCAAAATAAAAACAGTTTCCTATATCGTTTTTGGAAATGTCAAACTGAAAGCTTTCATGATGCTGAGGAGCAATTTCTTCATATTCAAAGCAAGCTGCCAATTAAATCCTTTCTGTGTTCTCCCTTTTTTGTACTTCATTCTTTGACTATGCTCCACGGGCAATGGAAAGAAATCATGTAGATTCCATAGATAAAATGGAAATATGCTATAATGAAAGGTTGTTGTTCTGTAATTCTCAATCTAATTTTGGCTCAGTACAGTATTTCTGTTAAAATAGGTCAAGGTACCCCCTTTGCTTGCTATTTATCCTATTATACAAAGGGGGGAACTTCCATTTTCTCCTTAGTGCAGAAGTAATCTTCTCAGTGAAATCCAGTTTGATGTATTGGTTAAAAGCAAACTGGGAGGTTTTCATCAGGGGTGGGATTCAAAAATCCCAACAACTGGTTCACTGCCCGGTTGCTGGGTGGGCATGGCCATGGTGGGCGCGGCCTACTGGAATTTCCAAGAGGGCCAGAAACAGGCCCATTTCTGGACTCCCAGAACTTCCAGGAGGGACGTTTTATGCACTGCCAGAGCTTCCGCATGGACCCTGCATTTACCTGCATCCAAAACAGGTTGCATAGAGACTTCTGGGAGGGGCAGAGTGGAGTGGGCAGGGACAGATGGTTGGTTCAACTACCGGTTTGGTGAACAAAATGTAAATTTAACATCTGGTTTGCCCAAACCAGACTGAACTGGCTGAATCCTACCCCTGGCTATCAGTATTAGTCTTGCCTGAGACCCAAAGCCAGATGGGGCCAGACAATCTTTCTCTCAGCCCTAAGAAAGAGGCAGGGACAAACACTTCTGAAAGTCTTGCCAAGAAAACTGCAGGGACTAATACAGATAGTTGCTGGCTGTGAAGACTGCCTCAATTACTATACACTAGTAGTAATAAGTAATAATAAGACAGAGAGGCTAATTCTGGCTGCACAAGACCAAGCCTTAAGAACAAATGCATACAAAGCCAGAATTAAAAAGGCAGCAACAGCAAATATCACTTCTACAAAGGAGATGAAGAAACAGTGGACCACAGTGGTTTAAGCTGTTGCAAGGAAATTGAACAGGCTGACTAGAAACAATAGTACACTCGGAACATCTGCAAGATAATACCATTTTCCTGCAAGCAAGAACTGGTGGGACCATAAAATAGACAAAGTAAGGGGGAATGGAAGAGGTTAAGTTGCTCTGGGTCTTTCAACTTCAAACAGACAAGTACCTGCCACATAACACCACATAACACTATTGACAAAATAGTTGTTGATAAGACAGTCAGAAGTGTCTGTTTAGTGGATGTAGCAATGCCTGGAGACAGCAGAAAAGAGCAGAAAGAACTGGAGAAGGTGACAAAATACGAAGACCTTAAAATAGAAATAGAACTATTGTGGCAGAAGAAAGCAAAGGTGTACCAATAATAATTGGCACCCTGGGGACAATCCGAAAAGAACCCAGAACACCAGGTATTGAATACCAATAATACTGACAAAATCACCACCAGTTATTTACAAAGGGCAGCTTTATTTGGAACAATTTACATCTTGTCATAATACATTTAAGACCATTAAGCATCTACCTTATCCCAGGTCCTTGGGAAAGACTCAATAGGTGGACAAAAATTCCAAATTCAGTCTAAACATGTAGTTGTCCTGTGATAAATCAATAATAATAATTTAAAAAGTCTCATTATCCCAGTGAATTCTGAATATTTTGACAACCTTTGCACTAAGAAATATCCTAGAAAAATAACAAAAAAATCTGGCTGGTAACCATTCTGGACCAATTTTTTTTAAAAAAATCCCTGTTATATTAGAAGAGGATGGCACAGTTTTGTACCCTTCATTTAAACCACACCCAAATCAATGCGGGAAGCAGGCAGGATATTTTGCATCACTATAAATTCAAATTAATAAATAAGTAAGAGTTTACATTTTTGGTTGGAATCCTTTCTCACATTAAAGAGCTGTTCTTGAAACAATAATTTTGAAGTGTAGAACTTTCTACATTTTATTTCAAACACAAAAACAATAAGACTTTCAAATTCTTGGGCATTCTGTGCTTTGAACTGCTGTCAATATTGAACTTATAAACTGCCCATGTTTGCAAAACAGCTACTACTGAGAAGTGTTTGGTGATGCCCTTCATGTTCCTTCTCCTCTACACTTGGGTAACTCATGCTGCTTCATCAGGTGATTTTTTATTCTCCATCTTTTTGCCTTTTATGCTTGAAAGAGATGTCTCTCTTTTCCTTACTACTGTTAATCCTTCAGCTCTTACTTTTTTCCTGAACATATTGCAGAAGTTTCTCATAGCTCCTTTAAAATTTAGAGCACAGGGTCAAATCAACAGGGTCAAACTATTGTTCATATAAAACTGATTCTTCACGTTGCTCCAGGTTTAACCAAATTACCTCAGTCAGAAAACTGTTCCACTAAAAATTTCTATGTCATAATTAAATATATCACAGGTTGTTTTCACTTGGAATTCTGAGCATATCTGGCAACTGTATCCAGCTGCTGTTTTATTTTTCTAAAGCATACAGAGGCAGGGTGGATCTTACCTACAGCCATCCTAACATCAATTTAGACTTAGAAGATGCTACTGAGATACAGGAAACAATCCACTTGATGGTATTTGCCAATTCACCTCCTGCAATCTTGCACTCTCCCTGATGCTTTAGCAGCTGACGTGTGGCAATTGCTGTGCCACACAAAGCAGCTGCACTTCAAAAACAGGACATAAAGGTTAGTATGGGAGCCCGGGCAGTTGGGTGAGCCCAACACAGAGCATCGGAGAGAACCGAATTGGTCTCTGTGACTCGTCACCACTACCAGCTCAGCGGAACTAGGCTAAACCAGTACAATACCACCACTGGTTCATGCAACCTGCACCACTGGTTCATGCAACCTGCACCTATGGAACCACATGTGGCTCTTCCATCCCTCTGCTGCAGCTTGCTCAAAATATGCATCACAACCACCAATGTGTGACACCCACTGGCACACCATTTATCGAGCTTTTCAGACCCTCTTTTTTTTTCAGAGTTCAAAATGTTTTTGTGCATAACAGAAATAAAAATTTGTTTTCTCTGTAGCAGTTCATTGATTACATAAATGCAACGTATTATAATTTTTGTATATATAACATAAAGGTAAAAAATGATATACGCAGTGTTATCTTCATTTTAGATGTCAAAAGGGTTTTGGGGCTCCTGGTGTTTTCTTTTCTGTGGGAAATGGGTTCAAATGGCTCTTTGAGTGTTTAAGATTGCCGACCCCTAATCTGTGCTACTCGTTGTCCTTTTTACATCATGTTGATTTATAGGGAAACAATAGTATAAATTTTGCATTTGTTGAAAATAAGTGTTTTTTTTGGATGATAGTCATTGTTTCTAAACTAATTTCTATTTTTGACTTTCAAATGTTTCATTCTTTTTTGGGCAGTGAACGGATACAAACATGACCTTGAGGCCAATTAGGTTGGATAAACTACAGACACTGAAGGCCTGTTATACCTGGACTTCATTTTAAAGTTTATGTCAGGATGACAGAAGGTAAATATCATTTCTGTAACAACAGCTGCTTGACAGCAAGACATAGTGAAATACCTGTTCAAAATCCCAAGATAGAGACATTAGCAAAGTCTTTGTACCTTGTTTAAATTCCTTCTATTAAGGTTCTAATCTACACTTTACTGAAATCAGTAAATCATTCCTCCCCTGAAGTTTCAATGCCACCCAAATTTTTAATGTGCTCTCTATAAAATCTATATTTATAGTATTTCATTTCCTTATGAAATTTCCTAAAGCCAACATAGCTAACTAAAATGTATCAATGCAAATAGATTATGACTGCATTTTAAATACAAACAAAGTAAACTATTTCAGAAATAGCAAATACACCATATAGACCCTTAGCTCTTCCTTGTATTGCCTCCTTACTATTTTAGTTATATTGCATCCAATCAAATATAAAATTATCACCTTGTATTAGTGTTATAGTGGTTAAGATAGTGGCCTAGAAACCTGTGAGTTCTAGTATCACCTTAGGTATGAAAGCCGATGGGCAACTTTGAGCTTGACTTGTCATTTCTCTCTATCCAACTCACTTCCCAACATTGTTATGAGGGAAATAGGAGGGAAGTGTGTATGTGTGTTTGTGTGTGTATGTTCACCACCTTGAGCTACCTATAAAGTAATAAATGCAGGATAAAAATCTAATAATAAATAATAAAAATATTTGTTGCTGTCTGGAGCAGATGTCTATTAACTTGGTGGAATTTCATCATTATCATCATCATTATTTTTATTTAATCTTTGGTGAGATTCACAGACTTTGGGGCTTGTTGGTAGCTCAACAGCTCGAGTCCTAACCAAGGACCTAGGAACTGTTCAGGTAACGTCAGAGAATATAAGCTGTTCCAAGTAGGGTGCTTTTTGTAGAATAACTCTTCTTCTTCTTCTTCTTCTTCTTCTTCTTCTTCTTCTTCTTCTTCTTCTTCTTCTTCTTCTTCTTCTTCTTCTTCTTCTTCTTCTTCTTCTTCTTCTTCTTCTTCTTCTTCTTCTTCTTCTTCTTCTTCTTCTTCTTCTTCTTCACCAAGCAGAAGGATTCATTTTAATCAGCTGAACAATTTCTGATAAAATTAACTACCAAGTAGACTGAAATCTTTATAATAAAAAAAATTCCTGTTTTGCTTTTTTTTTCTATTAAATACAGAAAAGCTAACTAAATAATGAATATCATAGACATCAGTGGTTTATTGCATCTCTTGAATGGTGTGTAAATGTTGTTTATCTCTATGTGCTGTTTATCTATATCTGTGTTATTTACGCGCACACACACACACACACACACATATAAAATAAAACATTCTAAAACTTTTAAAAATGATTGCCAACAAGCCCAATTCCCTATTTTCTGCACTCTCTAAGATGAAATCCTTTAATGCCATCACTTGAGACTTTCAAGAAGAGATTGGACTGCCATTTGTCAGAAATGGTGTAGGGTCTCCCTCTTGAGTTGGGGGGGGGTTAGACTAGATGACCTACAAGGTCCCTTCCAATTCTTATTATCTGAGCATCTGAGTAATGTATTATGGCACCAACTTTGGAAGCCCTATTAATCCTCTTTTTACTATAAATTGTATAGTGGAGTGTTTGGTGCTCTCTCAGCTTGGTTGTTTTCTTGCAGAAGTTTCATTATCCAACTAAGTAATATCTTCTGTGCCAGAAGGAAATGGAGTTTGCTCTGTTTATTTATAATAGCTTGCACTGTCATTGGTGGTGAGAGTGTGGTTTTCTGCTTGGTAGTGTTGTGATTGCTCTGTATTGGAGGCAACAATGGGGCCAGGGCCGTCTGCCAGTTATCAGCAGCTTTTGGAGCTGGACATCAGTGAGGCAGAAGAACAGCTGGAGCCTGTTCCCAGTGTGTGCATGTGCAGAGCTGCGAGAAGAAGGGAACAGCTAGGGAACAAGGGTCGACTTCGGAATAAAGCTACAGGTGGATGGTGAATGGCCCCTCCCAGAGGGAATAAAAGAGGAGCGAAAAGGGAGTGGGGTTTTGCAGGAGAAAATTAGTTCCTTTGAAGATCTGTTCCTGCATTCTTGCCTAGTATTGTCTGCTATAGTGAGGCCTCTGAAAGATATCAGCCTGGCACCTCTCCAAGTCTGATAAAGGTCTGTAATTCTGAAATATCTTGAAAGACTGTTGGTCGGGACTTTGCTGGAGAGGAATTCACTGTAAACTAAATAAAAGGAGTTTATTAGAATGAGGAGTCGGCTTCATGCTGTTGGGAAAGCCTGGATCAGAACAGGTAATTCCTTGATTAGTTTGAAGAAACATAGTCAGCAGTTGCAAGAGGAAGGAGCAAAGAGATACCAGAGCTTGGAATTTTTGGTATGGAGGAAGAGGGTATGGGTGCCCTCTTCATAGAATCTATCTAAAAGTTATGCAAATAGATGCTTTAGTCTGTCAAGATTTCAATCTATAGGCAAACAACAATAAAGAAGCTACTTAGAAGTAATTCTACATAGGTTTTTTTGTTTTTTGGGCCTTGACAGTTAGGCTTTGTTTACTGTTTACTAACAGAGCACATGGATCAACACCAACTCGTAGTCAGAAGACACAATAAAAACTCCTTAATTTTGCAACAATGGACAGCCTTAACCATAGTTTCAACTGAGAAACTGTAAGCATCCTAAAGCCAAACGAAGTCAAAAAATGTTAGAGAATTCCTGGAAGCTTGGCACAAGACAAATCAACCATCAATAGTCACATAAAGATAAACAACATTTACACATCATTCAAGAGAGACAATAAAAAAGTTAAAAGGGAAACAAAAAGGCCAGAATGCATCCCTCAACAGCAATCAAGGCCCAGGTAAGCAGAGATTAAAAATATAATGAGCACAAGACAATCAATCAAGCAATAAAAACAATAGCTTAATCAAGGAACTATCAAAGACAAAAACCACACCTCCATCAACTGCGACTAGCAGGCTACTGCATATAAATAGAACAAACTCCGTTTTTGAACTGAGGATCTTACTTAGTCTAATAATGAAATATATGCAAGCAAACAACAAAGTTCAGAGAACATCAAGGATTCCATGGTTCAAGCCTGAGCTACTGATATTCACTTCTGTGGGATGGGGGCTTGAAAAACCACCAAAGATTCTATATTAATCCAAGGAAAACAGCTTTATTGTAGCATTTCTGCAGAAATGGGTTCCTGCCCTGGCAGGTGGGAGGAACCCAGAGCAAAGTTTGCATTCTATTTTATACCCTAACCTACCCATCCTATGATAGCTTGGTTTACAATCTACCTATTGAATTTCAGTATACAATTCATCACCAAATATGGGACATCAGGAAGTTAGATGCTTCCTAACACGTACATATTTTCCCAGATTTTCCCAGAGCACAACGTGTGATTGTTCAATGTTTCAAATTCTCCCTTTGCAGTAGAAAAGTATCAAACTCACAGTTTTGAAGTTTGAGTCACAGTTACACAATACACAATGGATTTTATTCATGTTTTCCTCTTACACTTCTATTGGTATAAACATCATGTTAGTAGGAAAAATTATTATGTGGGAAGAAATTAGTAACAGGAATTCTGGGAAAAGGTTTCTATTGCAATAGTGATGAATATCTGTAGCTCGGGTATAGGATGACGGTGAAAGTTCATTCTCCAAACTTGTGGGCTAGTTTCCGAATATTTTGTTACCAGTAAGTTTGGGGGATTTCTAATCTATTTCTAAAATAGGAAGGTTTCTATTTTGGAAACTAACCCAAGACTATTAATGGTTTAAATAATTTTGTCATAGTAAGTAAGTAAATTTTGTTACCATTGTTGTTCAAAAACTTTTTTTTTTTTAAAAAAATAGTCATTTGCAATGTTCTCCTTCCCAATAATTGTATTTTTCTTTTCTTTTCTGGAAAGTTTGCACTATCTTTAATTGGTTTCTTATCCTTCCAGGTGTTGCTTTTGCCAAGAGAGATAAAAACAAGAGATTTAGTTTCCTCTCTGTGCTCTAAATGTACTTTAATGTACCCATGCCAGATGTTACAGAGGCTTACAGGCCTAGGTATACCAAGATATTGTAAGTAGAAACTCTTATCACAGCCTCTTCAGGGGTGAGCAGACTGAATGCCAGATAGAATGTTCATATTTCCTGAACTCCTTCTGTCCCTAGTAACTGGAAATAATGATATGACTTCCTTCTAATTTGTGATAGGAAATGCATGAAAAGTAGAGCGTAAATCCCAAAAGAAACTAAAAACATTCTAGAAACTATTGTCTTCCCAATTTTGTATCACCAACCTGTCCACCTTTTGTCTTCAGTCTTGAAAAGAAATTTAGGGTTGTTCACAGATACTGTGTAAAAAGATATCTTGCTTTTAACCTATGAAAAATGAACCATAATGTTTTCTGAGAACTTCCACAGATACTGGAAATATTAACTTCTTGTTAATATTATACATGCTGGCACAGTGCACATGAACACCATTGAAAGGCCAATGATATTTTTTTAAAATATCAACATCAGGCTGATTATACAGAACAAGAAAAATCAAATCATGATATATTATTGCTAAATAACTTTTCTCCCTTCTGGATGGGGGAAAGAAACCTAGAAATTTATTTTATAAACAAAACAGTTCCAACAACTTTAACCTCAAACCCAATATTTCCTTTACAGAGATAATATATAGAAAAGATGGCTGTTGAAACTGGTAATTTGGTGTGGTTGTGGTTTTTAGCTTTCGTTCTGTGGCTATTTTGAGGTGGCAAAATTCCTTGTCACAGTATTTGGATTAATTACCATATAACATTGGCTGGAGTTGGGGCTGGGAGGATGTATACTACTCAGCAGCACCCTGATCCACCATGAAGGTCTAGAAAAAAATGGAGACTCAGCTGCCAAAGAATGCACAGGAAATAGAAACATCATGTAGCTGGAGGTTACACAGATACCTCTTTGTGATTACCTGGGGCGTGGCACAAAGGCAACCCAGTCAGGTAATCAATAAGAGTCCCTTTATTATCTTCAACTTTGCCCCCAATGTCCAGGTTACCTTCTGGCTGGAGAAAAACTCTCCCAGGAACAGCCTTTGACTTCAGAAAATTAAGTCCAAAACATGGTCAACACAAACTGTAACTTAAAGTCCAAAAAAGTCAAACTGAAGTAATTAGTTTGGCAGGGCAGGAATAAGGATTTCAGACTTGAAGGCATGGCAAAACTCACATGGTTGGGAAGACACCAGGAACACAGATAAGCCTCAACAACACAAGATAAAGTCATGTTTGCTCCCAGCAGCCTGCCTTTCTTATTAATGGTCTTCCCAGCTGTGGCTAATGAAGGGAATTGGGGCCTTTCCTCCCCCATAAACCACACAACCCATGTTTCTCTCTTTTCCATTCCTCCCTGCGTGCCCTAAGATGAAGATGGAGTGGGCCTGGTTTTTCCTCTGAACTCCCCCTCCCTTGTTCTATCTCTCCCCTGCTCTATCCAGGCTGACTTTGTCCTTCCACAGCCTCCTCTACAGCCAACAGAGCCACACACCCATTCCCTGTCAGCTGTCTGGCTTCCTCCTCAGATTCAGACTTTGACAGGGGCATGACATTCTTGTCTTGAAGGAGATAATGATGTACTCCCTCCACAGAAATCTGGCCTTGAACCTAATGACTAATGATTGTCTGTCTTCACTCTTCCCTTTTAAAGAGAAGGTTGTTGAGAAGGTGGTCCATCTGCAATAGATGAGAACACTGGGTAAATCTAATTATCTAGAGCCATTTCAATTGGAGTTCAAGCTAGGATTTAGTATAGAGATAGCCTTAATCATGCTTCCAGATGGCTTGTGGCAGAGCTGGGTGGTATATCTCTCTTATGCTCTTTGGTTTGTCAGCAGCTTTTGGTACTATTGATGCATGGTATCTTTCTGTACTGACTCTGGAGATTTGGGTTAAGGGATGGCATTCTACAATGATACTCTTTCTTCATTCAGGGCTGTTTTCAACCATGTTTTTTGAGGGGGAAAGATAGTTTCCTCTTTGCAAGGTGCTACACTACTTAGCTTTCTCTCCCCCTTTATTCAAATTTACATGAACATCTAGATGATATCACCTACTGATTTGGGGTTCAGTATCATCATCATCATACTGCTATCATCATGTTCATTCCTACCAAGACTGAGTAGCTGTGCATTTTTAGTAACACTTAGTTTGGGGAATGTTCAGTCTCTAATTAGTTTGCACCAGTTCTAGAGATCTGGTAACACCGGTCAGCAGTTGACCATACCTACCCGGCCCACCCTTTTTTGTCCTATATTTCCTTTGTTTATAGCTCATCTGACAGGCATGGCAGAGCAGATTGCCCTGCCTTAGCTGTTTAATTCACCAGCACTGATGGTAAGTTTTCATGCTTAAAATTGCCTGCTTTACAATGTTCCACACACACACAGGAAGCCTGTATTAGGTGCACACCCACAGAACCGATAGTAAAATATTTTGAATTCCACCACTTAAATGAGGTAGTACTCTTCATTCATAAGCTGAAGCTCTTCTTTAACTGCAAACATACAGTCCAAAGAATCATTTTCAAACAACAAAGTGATGGAATTATGCAGTTTATCATTCAAACAAGGAGTAGAGCTATATCCTCATGTTTAAATAGACAGTAGGAATGTATGTACAAATCTGGTTAAGTGCATATTGTTAGGGATAACATTGTTTACCCTAACTGGTTTAGGTAAAATAATAAATATGTTATCATGGTTTATTAGTTAAAGTGTCTGCAACTTTAACTGTGGGAATGTAATTAGGGAAGTGGTTGTAAAAAGCACCATAAAAGAAGCAAGGAACGTCAGCTTGCTCTCTCTGATTTGATGATCCCTAATTACTGGATAATACTGCATTTTTCCCGACTGGAATGGGAGAGAGTTAAAGGACTGATTTATTGTAAGTGAACTGACATTGGATATTCTACACCGACTTTGCTAACTGAATATCCTTGAATGGACTGACTAAAATGATACATGACTAATGGACTGTTATTTTGACTATGCTATAAACTCTAAATGGAATAAACTATATTTTGATAGCACAAGCGTATCTGTTATTTTTACTGTATGTTAACAAACATACAAGCTTATCTCACTCATTTATCTGTGTGCCTATCTGCCTAACGCTGCACATTCTGTTTAGCTTGTCTCCTTAACCCTGGTTGGGGAACACAGGCTTAACACATATCAACCCTGAAGCTGTCCTGGCCGAAGTCATCTTGGAGCCTCAGTGCTGCCACATTGGAACTGAGGGATAGGGAGGAGGAAATTAAAGATAGTTGGGGTTGTGTAGTCAAAATTAAATACTTTCTCCTGGAACCACAGACGTACTCATACTTAGTTGGAGGATGGAGGAGTGATGTCACCAGACCAGCAGACACTGCCTTCATTGGGCCATGTGACTGATTGTTTGGGATTGGGAGGGGCACTTTCACTTTTAATTAGGTGAAAACTGAGGGACCCTTCAGAGTCGTTTTTCACCAATATGTGCCAATATGATATTTCCAATGAAGCTATTCTTTGAGGAACCTACCTGCCTTGAAGTTTTTGCTTGCAATGGATCTATTACTTGGAATCCTGACAGCGCATACACAATCCTTGGTCATGTTGAAGAATATTTTATCTTGGTTCACCTCTAGTTTATGTGGAGGCTGCTGAGCTGAAGGACAAACCCACTGCTAGTTAAGTTGACTAACTAAAACAGCGGCCCCCAATCTTTTTGGCACCAGCGACCAGTTCCAGGGAGAGAGGTTTTTCTGTGGACTGGAGAGGGCATAGTTTTGCATGCTGCCTGCATCCTCCGGATGGGGCTTCACTTCTTTGCGTGATCTAGTTTCTGCCATGCCATGGACCAGTGACAGTCCACAAACCAGGAATTGAGGACTCCTGATCTAAAACCTATCTTACTGATTTCAATTTACCAGGTGAATATTTGATTCATTTCCCAAGAACTAAGGTTTTTTAATAATCTGGACTATACTACAATGTAACTGAGCAGGACTACCTACCTCTCTGCTAGACAGTTGGAGGAATGAGCAGCCTAAAAATATTATATGCTGTTGACAAATAGCTATGAATTATGTGCTGTATGACCTAGTTTTCATAATTTCTTCTTTTTATGCTGCTATGCTTGTGGTTATGTTTATTTCAGCATTTCTAATTTTCCCTCCTTACATATATTCTATAATGTTTATATGAAGGCAGCTTAATAGTATTAAACACGATTGCTTAATCAATCATGCCAAGACTTATGAAACTATAATGACTTACTACAATGGCTAAAATAAGTTTTTAAATACTGAACTGCCCTGCACATTTAAAACTTTCATTTATTCTGTCACTAACTTAACTGGGCAAGATCAAAGTTTAGAAGATTTCAGCTTCACACTGTAAATAATTTAATATAAGAGTTGCAAATTTAAGGAAACTGAAAATTATTAGTATAGATTTCATCTTGCCTGTTTAAATAGACACTATCAATGTTATCTAAGTGTTTTTATTGAGTTCTTTGATCAATTTCACAAACATTGTAGTAATATTTGTAATGGAACCATATAGATTAAAAATTGCAAGATTGTGGTAATATTTTAGAAAGAAATAATTTCAAATTGATAAAAACATGAACAGATTGATCAGTCTAAAATTGTTCAATAAAACCTGGATTTAATGGATCTTCATTTAGCAGATTTGGAGTGCTACCAATAAAATATCTGTCTACATCAAAGGTCTTCAAACTTGACAAGTTTAAGACTTGTGGATTCAATTCCCAGAATTCCTGAGCTAACATGACTTGAAGTCCACAAGTCTTAAAGCTGGCAAGTTTGAAGATCTCTGGTCTACAAATACCCTCAATAGACAAACCCATTACATTCAGGTATGAAGCAATTAAGTATACATTCATTTTGTTTTAATTTTATGATTTCTAGTTATTTACATCATTTTGCAATATGTAAATGTGCATCATTTATCAATTTTAAATCATTTATATAATGATGATATACTGTCACTCATTTGGCAACAACAATTTTTCCCTTTCCCCAAATGTTCACTGAAATTAAGTTTCATTCTAGTTGCACTCTGGCTAAACTGATTGACTCAAAATCTCAGTAGTATGTATGTTGGTAAACTACAATTCAGAAGTCCCCAACCTCTGGGGTCCACTAGTGGGCCATGAGCTATTTGTAACTGGGCCACAGAAATGGCAGGTGAGGACATGGGCACATGCTCATCCCCATTTGCATGAGCAGTGGGTGAGTGTGTGCATGTACATTCCATTTACATGAGTGGTGTGCATTGAAATGGGGCTGCATGCGTGCTTGTGGCTGCTTGTGTGCTGCTTACCTCCTCTCCCCCAGAAAGGTTGGGAAGTCTAGTATAATTTATCTTTAAATGTAGCCCTGATCAGTGACAAAATAGTTAGAGAAATCTCTAGAACGCCAACTGTTTCTCCAATTCCAATTTAAGCAACGTGAAGACAAGAATTTCCAGATTTCACTTGCATGTGAAATTTAAGCAGAAAATGATAGCTAACCATCATTATTAGATTTTTAAAAATACGTCCATTTATACAGTTCATCTCAAGATACTGAAGATAGCTAATATACCTGCCACCTATTTATTCCACAGCAAACCACCCTGTTGGGCTGAAAGGAAGTTCCTGGCCCAAAGTCACCCAGTCAGCTTTAAGGCAAGCATAGAACCCACAATTTTGGTTTCAGCCTAGAAACCAATTTTCTGATTTCTAGACCAGTGCCTTAATCACTAAAACAACTGATTCTCCTGATGGTGAAGAATCCATGGCATTGTCATAATCATTGTTTTCAAAACAACCACAAGTTGAAAGTTGATAGTTCTTATATAATAGGAGACCAACATTTGCTAACTTGGCATTTTCTATATTATGTAGGCATTAGTCTACAATTTTCATAGTCTACCCTTTGAAAGTCACCAGGTTTGGAAAGGCTGTTTTACATACATCATTTTGTATTTATTGTTCAATTTTATGTTTATATAAGCACTCAGGAATGTACAATGCTTCACATTCTTTCTTGATATGTATGAAGAATGGATATTCTCAATATGACCTGCAGTTTTATACTTTATGCTTCTATATGTTGGGGACATTCACTAATCATTCACCGTGGGCATTCTTCTTCTGAAACACTCCCCATCTATAAAATAGCTGTTGAGTTTCTGAGTAATTTCAGTGATGCAATAACATCATTTTGAAGACACAGCTTTCATGGTTCCATCTTGTAATCCTCTTTTAAAAACTCATAGATGTTGTATATTATATACTGCAGATATTCAATGCAAGAGCCAAGATTTCATTTATGATAGGGATGAGGGGGAAAAAAATACTTGGATCTATCCTGAGACATGCTAAGCTGCTGACCAGAGATCATGCAGTACTTAAAACAGTACTCAAGGATAAGAAAAAAGGCAGGATACACAAGTAGCATTTTTGCAGCTTGTTTAATAAAAATATACCCATCCCTAAGATATAATGGGGGAATAGGGTATAATAGCAAGTACCAGTGGAAATCATTAAGTGTCTTATTGTTCAGTCTCAAGAGCCTAATTATTCTTTCAAAATTTATCAAGAAAAATGGGATTTCTCATTAAAAAGTCTAAAACCTGACATGGTATTTGGGTGCATTTCTTTATCCTGGATTTATATAACTTCATTAAAAAAAATAATCAAGAACAGCTTTAGACAGAAGTAGTGGTGTTAACCATCCCAGATAGTTGGACTCCATGAAGCTTCTCACCAAGCCAGACTCTAATTTAATAACTTTAACCTTAGACTGTCTACTGTTGACCTCACCCCTTTCCTAAGAGGTCTGTAGGGGCATGCATAAATGCAACAACATGACTACTGTCCCTGTCCTAATGTTCCTTTTTATTCGTATCCATTTCATGTATTCATAAACATATTTATACTTATACCTGTTATCTAATACTTGCTTGAGAAATAAAGTAAATAAATATTTTTTTTCTTTTTCTTATAGGAAAATAAGAAGGATTCTTGGTTCATCTTCTGCCTTCTATCATTGAACACTGATTTTATTGAACTGTGCAAAATAGCTAATCTAAGGTCAAATTATTTATTTACCATGAAAGAGCGTCTACCATTGATTTGATAGGGAAAACAGACAAAAGATATGGGATTATGATATGCATGCATACATGTACATTGATTTTGATTTGCACCCAGAAGCACCAGTAATCAGATGAGGATTAGCTGAATGACTCTGCTGAGTAAATAGCTCAGGATGTCAGTCAAAAACTACAACTTCAGTATAAAAAAACTTGCCTTCTGTGGATTGTAGGATCTGGCACATATGGATGAGAACTCTAGGGGAAAATGTGAATGCTCCCATAATTTCATTTGCCTCTTGCCGCTTCACTATAATACTTAATAAGTAGCTTGAGGAGTTGCTTAAATAAACAACCTGAAGTAACAATACATGGCTTAAATTATAAAATTTCAATAAGTTCATAAATTTCTGAAAGTTCTAAAGAGTTCTTTTCAGACTTGTATTTTGAAACTTCATCGGTTTTGAAAGAGAAAGAATTATCATATTCATTATAGTCTGCATATTCTACTATTCTTTATCCATGAGCTTAAGAATAGCTTTAATGCATATTTATAAAATGTTAACATTTTAGAGATAAATAGTACGTGTTATTCTGTTTCTGTGGAGCATTTTGAAGAAAATGACAGATAATGAACAAATATATATTTCAGTTTCTCATAAATGCTTTCATAAATGTTTTACTGCCGAAACCTCATTCCCGTTTCTTGAAAGAAAACAAAGATACAACTGCCTTGAAGTCACTAAATAAAAACAGAAATTAATCACACAATTAATTTATTGATTGTTTTACAAAAAATCAGAATGCACAACTAGTGGCTTTTGGGTAGGCTGTGAACATGGAAGCTATTTTAATTGGGGCTGCTTTGGTTTCATTTGACTATTTTAATTTATGCTAATAAAAGGAATTCCATTGGGATGAATAAATATCAAAACAAAACACATTCCAAAATACAAGACCCAATGCATTTTTAAACTTGCATAAACAGTCCAGAATTTTATCTGAGACATTTTTTGAAGTTTAGTGTATTCTTAGAAAATGTTGACTAATTTTTAAATTTAAAATTATTATACCAATTATAAAAACTTTGTAATGCTACCCTGAAGGGAAATACTGAACTGAGACCTGTTTAAGGATACATATATAATTAAAATGAATTAAATGTGATTACATGAGGTAGGTATTAAATCTTGGTAGTGGATTTATATTTTTTAAAGAAAAGCAATAAAGACAATTGGATAAAAAACACATTGTACTTCTTGTAGGTTATCAGACCATAATGTTTGTTAAAGAATATGATTTTACTACATGACTTAAATGGAAAATATAAAAACAAAGCATATAATCTAAAACATGCTGAATCAATCACAATAGGTATTATGCTCCAAATCCTTGTATTATATATATCAGTAGAATACTCGGATTTGAGGCATAATATATATTGTGACTGGTTCATCGGAAAATTTACTTTTGGCTAATAGGTTTTAAAATTGCAATTATAGTTTATTGAGCAATTAAATTAACTTAATATTAGCGTAAGATTATTTCAATAGGCAAGGAGGCTAATAGCAAATTGATTCTAGAACCAGTAGTTTAAACTCACCATGTGTTTAGAATAATGGCTGTATCGAGATATCCTACAAATCACAATGGCTTGTTTCACATTTCATGATAAATCAAAAGCAAAACTATGATTTAACACAATGTGGGCATTGTATATTATGGTTTAGTGGTTCCATTTTTAAAAATGTCTCCAGCTTTGGACACCATACCTACAGTACCATAATTGCTAATGTTAGTTGATGTTTCTGGTATTGTTCATTTACAATAAATAGAACTGGAATCATTCTGGAAAAGCAGGAAAATATCGCATTGTACAAAGAAAAAATGTTCCTTTAAACTTTAGCAACTTCAAGAATTAGCAACAGATGGTTTCCGGTTTCATGTGGCTTCGGGGCAGCAGGAATTTGCGACAGCTCACGATTCCTGCTGTGCTAGCCGCCGAGGTACCCCCGATCCAGATGGGTCAGGGGGATATGGCTGCCCTGTAGGGACAGCTGAAGAGAGAGGGGAGTCGGACAGGGGGTTGGGGGTGTTGCAGACCCCCTCCTCCTCCGGAAAAACCCCTTTTTCCCAAGGCGGTGGAGCGGCGGTCAGCAATGGCCGCCACGAAGAAGCCAGCAACCGGGTAAGATTGTGCTGGAGGAAGTAAGAAGAGTGAAAGTGCTGTCTGAGCCGGGTCAAGTAACATCTTTCAAATTTGTTGGAACTGAGCTGTTTGAATTGCTGGAGGATACATTGTATCCCTAAGAAGATCGAAAGCGGCGGAGAAGCTGTTAAAGGGAACTTTTTTTTTTCTTCACTCTCCCACCCCATGGAAACAGCAGATATGTTTGGACATATTGGACATTGAAAGTGAATTGTTTTGAGAGTTGAAGCTAAGGGACAAAAGGGTTTTTGGACATTGAAAAACTTAAGAAATTGGAAAACCCTTGTTGGAGGTATGGATTTCTGATTATTTAAAATTGATATTGCAAGTGGGAAGGGAGAGGAAAAAAAATTGGAGCAGAAGCTGAAAAAGGAGGAGATTGCCTAGAATCTCAAAGAAAGGTATATGGTAATTGGACCTCTTTGATTAAATATTAACCCCAGAAAGAGAAAGAGAAGAAGGAAGAAAAGTATTAATCTTTGGAATTTATTTTTTTTGAATTATTTTTGATTAAAAATATTTGTGGTTGTTTTGGGAAAAGTTTCTTTTTTCATAATGGCATCGTTTGTGGATGAATTAAAGACTGAATATCAAAAATATAAAAAAGAAGATACTTTGGGCACTTTGTTTCAATTTTTAGAAATGGCGTTATGTACTTATGAAAAGTTGACTACGCAGCAGAAGGACTGGGACAAAGAAGAAGAGGAAGAAGAAGCCATCTTTGAGGAACAATGGGTTTTTTCCGGGGAGGAGGAGAAAAAGGATAAGAAAAAGGGGATTTTAAGAATTATAAAAACAACCAAAGAAGAGAAAAATGAGCGGAAAGGTGGAGGCAAGGTTAGAAAGCAAAGGAAAGGGAGTAAGAAAAGAGAGGAGGAAAGACCAAGGGGTAAAAAGGGCAAGGAGAAGAATAAGCAAGAGAGAAAGGGGGGAGGAGGAGCCTCAATGAGGGGAATCAAGATCTAAAGAAAAAAAGTTTATTCAGAGACAATGGGTGAATTTAATTTAGGATAAAAGAGGGATTCTGGAGGGTACATAAGATTGTGTTTTTTATATGTGTATTTAGAGTATAAAATTCATTGTGTAATTTTAGAATCTATTAAACAGAATCCCAAGAAAAATTGTTATATGAAGTACTTTTAAGTTAGGGTAATGAGTTATAGACGTTACTCCAATGGGTGTATAGGAGAAGTATAATAAAAGAAAAAAGATGAATAGATAGTTGGAAATAGAACAGACAAAGAATATTATTGAAAATGGTAATAAGATATGAAAGGATATATAAAGGTTTTGTTATGTTTTTTTTTTTTTTTGGGATGTTGTATATTGAAAAAAGGCAAAAAAAATTTTAATTAATAAGAAATAATTCGGATGAAAAGGAGAAGTTGGGATAAGATATGAAGTTAAATAGACAAAGTATTGATACTATAATTTGGAATTGTTATGTTCTATTGGTTTTCTTCTTCTATTATTTTTTCTTAGAAAAGAACTTATAAGCTGTTATGCCTTGTGCATTGTTTATATAAAATTGATAAAAATGGTTTATATATATATATATAAAAGAAAATGATAATAAGATATGGAAGGATATATAAAGTGAATATGATGTTTGAATTTGTGTCTGTGTGAAGAGTTTCAACCCGGGATCAGACAACCTTCAGAAAAGATCTTTTAGTTTTGTTTATGTTTTATTGTGTTCTCTGTAAAATTAATAAAATTTGTTTAAAAAAAAAAAAAGAATTAGCAACAGATAACATGACTCTACAAGTGTAACTCTAATGGACAAGGAAGTGTAATAATCTTTACTTTTCCAAAAGGTACCAGGGCTATCAAGGACAGTATGTGAGGGAAATAATATTAAAAATAGAAATAAGTGTTGTAACTATGTATCATTGCAACTATGTATCATTCATGTGTAATCATTAACTTCTGTCTCTTCAGTGACCTTTGCAAGGCACTTACAAGGGACAAGGAGCTAGACGGTTGTTAATAAGCTTATCCACATTGTAAATGATCTGTCTGGTATGCAGCTTTGTAAACATGCACATCCTGATGGAATTATCTTATTTGACTTGAGCTTTGATTAAATCATTTTCTTGTAAAAAAGCACAATAAAAGAGCATGTGCCAAGACATTTGGGGCGCGCTCATCCCGAGGAACTTCGCCTCCTGTCGTTTCTCTCTCCTTCGCTCCCTATCATGAGCCGCCCATCTGATGCGGGATAGCAGATACCGCAATAAGTGTTCGAGGTATCCTCTTGATTGAAATATTTAAGAATTCATTTTGTCAAAAAGCTAGTTTATCACACAGATGTTGAATGATATTCCCTATGGAATACTTGTGATTATATATTGAAATGAAGACAAAACTATACTCAGGAGAAGAATAAACTTTCCCTACCGGATAATTTCTCTCCATCTAAATTTTTTGAGCAGAATGTAATGAAATTCTGATTTCATATGAGAAAATATCAAAACATGCACTCGGGGCAAATATAAGATCTTTGTGAAGTCTAGTATAGCTTTTTCAACTCAATGCAGAATCTATCAGTCTGAATATGCAAGTGAGAGAAAAATTGGGGAAACTGAGAGGTGAAGGAGGGAATATACTGGAAGGCAAAAACGGATGTCATGCAAGAACTCTGACATTCATGGAGAAATTGGGATTTGAATGTCATTATAAGAATAATTTCTGAGTTTTAAACACTTAGGAAAGGAGAACCATGCAGAGTTGCTAGTATATTTTAATATTTGCATTGAAGACCTTAAGCCTTTCACAGTTGACTACTCCTATTTCAGATTTTCCAAAATACATTCAACAATCTTTACATTCAGTCAGATATTATTGTACCTATGCAATTACTAATTCCAGTAACTTCCTTCAGCATCTCTTCTTCCTTTTGTTTGGAATGAAAGAGAAATTCTTCTAAGTGTGTGCACATTTCCTCATGTAAATGTCTTGATCCACTCCTATTTCTCTCCCTCCTGCCTCAGAAGCACAGAAGACAGACTATAGTATAAATTTCCTGACAGATAGAACAATTAATCAATGGAACAACTTGCCCCCAGAAGTTGTGGATGCTCCAACACTGGAAGGTTTTAGGAAGAGATTGGACAATCATTTGTCTGAAATGGTACAGGGCAGTGGTGGCTGACCTTTTTGGGGTCCTGTGCCAAATGTACTCGCACTCATGTGCCATCACTCAGAATGCAATATGACCCCCTGCCCCCTGCACATGTGTGCACAATCAAAGATTATGTGTCTGCATACTAAGTATAGTGTCGTGTCTTCGGAAATGATGCCAGGAGTCGGTGACTTTGTATCAAGCTCTTTTATTGATGTGGGAACCGAACTGGCGCTACAGGAAAACTTCGTGGCTTTTATTCCTTTAGCCGCGGCGGCCGCGGCCAATGGCACCACTTTGAATCTCCCGCGATTCGAATAGACCAATCGCGGGAGATTCCTAGCGAGCCAATCGGCGCGGCTCGCCAAGCCAATCAGAGTGCCCCGCGCTTTGGCCAATCAAAGCGCGGGGATCTCAAGAATGCTAATGAGGGGACAGAACATATAGCTTTTGGGTTCATTCCTTGTTGATGTGATCCCAGTATATCACCTCTTGTTTCGTACTGAGAACTTCCTTTAGCCCCTTCACATCTGTAAAATCATGAAAAATGTCAAGATGTCTTCCTTTAAGTATTCAATTTTATAAAATCTTGATTTTATATTCTAGGATGTGCAATGTACTATCCCTCAAACAAATAACAATTTGCTGGCAGCTTTTAAAGTTTTGAGAGAGAGGCCTTGTGATGATTAAAGGAGAATAACAAACCATACTTGTGTTTTAAAGAGAAACCAAATAGCAATGACCACTATGTAGTAAAAGATTTTTATGATTTTAAGAAAAAATACAGCATGCTATTATATAGTGCACTAGCTAATAGGGAATTTCTTTTTATTGCAAATGAAATTCAATAGTGGGCTACAGTTTGCTATGATTAAAAAAGTCAGGTTCAGTCTAGTTCCGTACAAAAGGAAAATTACAATTATCAGATTCAAATTACAGAAATATAGATGCAGATCCTTAAAAGATTTCATATGTTAATTTGAAAGAGAAGGACAGACAGACACACTACTCCATTTTGAGGTAAACAGCATTATGAAGGACACAGAAAATGAGTAAGAAATAATAAGTCAATGAAATTAAATGCATGGATGTAAGAGGGTTAAAAAAGAAACTACTTTATATTACTATCATTCACTGTACTTTCGTATACCTTTCTACAAAGTAAAGCAAACTGGCTGGGGAATTCTGAGAGCTGAAGTCCATACATGTTCAAATTGCTAACGTAGAAATAATTTTGATCTAAAGTAACACTATGTCTGCCAAGGGATTAGCACCACCTATATCTCTTTGCAGTCTACTAATTTCTTAAATATTTTTGCTGCATTCAGCATACTTTTATGTTTCTCATCTCCCATTTCCATATAATAAACATAACCAGAAGTAAGCACTCCATGTTGCTAAAGCTTTTTTGTCAAATATGATGTAAATATATATATATATTTACAAAAGACATTTTAAAAAGTATAAATTTAAAATGTATATATGTAATCAAATGTATTCTTTAAAAATATGTCATTGAAATAGAGAATCAAGAAAAGGAAGATTTCTACATAGTGCAAGTACTCCAGGTTTCTCGGTCAGAATTCTGGACCATGAGCAAAAACTGCAGAAGCTCTTTATTTTCAAAGCACATTACAGAAGAATAACTTCATTTTAAACTTACAGCGGGGAATTTGAGGTAAAAAGAACCTAATTACCTATTTGGATTTAGTCCAGAACATTGAGGTTAAGTTAACATTGCTTCTCTTGGAAGAAAGCCAGTGATATATTAATGACCAAAGTGCTGGGGTATTCAATTTCCTATTTTAGGGAAGTCCCTTAGCACCACATTAGAGTATTGCTTGGATACTTACTGGGGCAGGGTGAGGGGAAATCGGCAGAGTAAGAAGCCCAAGTGATTTCCTGGAGCAACTTGGCAGAATCTGAACATTACCTAAACACATCTGAAGATTCATATTGTGCCAAATCATTTTCTCATTGCTGAATTATTGGACATTGAAGTCTGTATGCCTATCCATATAAATGAGGTAATCCTGTGGAACACATTATCAGAATGTGAAGTATTCTTGTTCAGCTTATCTGGATACCAAATAGCCATGACCTTTTCCTCAGAGTCTACTCTTCAGATGTTATATATTCCAAACCACCATCGAGTACTTTAAGAGATTTGATTTTTTTTTTTTTAATCCTGAAAGAGAGAAGGTCTTTCTATTGTTTGGATTTTTTTAATGCTATGTCAAAATCTGGCTATTTTCTTATGTGAAAAATATTTCTGCTTCTATATTTTATTCTCAGAGCACTTGGAGATAATTTCTCTCAAAGCTCACTCAATAATATTTTTGAGCTCATGTTATGATTAAAGGTGATAGAGGATGTGGCAGATGAATTATTGCTTTTAGTCACACTTTTTCCCTGTGAATTTTGAGCCTAAATGAGGTTGAGGGAAGGAGTTCTCACATATTGTTTTCCCTTGGGTTTTAATTGAAGCAAAGAAGACTGGCTGCTGCTGGTGAGGTGATGGCACAGTGAAATATAGGACTTTCATAAACTATCTTTAGCCTTTTGTATCTAAGAAGATGCAGTCACATAATTTCAAAACAAAATTCTCTCTCATCTTATTGCTCTTCAGAATGGTATTAATTTCCCCTACCCAAACTAGGCTTTTATTGACTTCTGTAATAGAGTTTTCCAGAATTTGCTGGTGCTACTTCTTGTAGAAAGGAGAATTCATTATCTTTGTATATTATGTAGCTAAAACATTGTCTACTATTTGGGGCATCTGAACAATGTTGAATTGGGAAAGGCTGCTTATATTCTCCCTGGACCAGCTATCAGGATTCAAGATCAACATAGTGGTGTTCTAGCCTTATATAATACATTAGCCCCATCAACAGTTCTGAAAATGAGAATGACAATTCTCTTAAGTTGACCAAAGAGTCGTAAAATCAAGAAGCCAGAAGCCAAGGCTAAAGTTTTAGCAAACTCATTTGCAGCTTCCCTTCTCTGTACTCACCCCTTTCAGGTAATTTTTGCTAGAGCTGCCTCCTGCGATTCCTCTGTTTGCAGATTGCACAAAGTGCCCATTTGCATTGGAATTCTATAATCCTGCATTCATGTCAATACATATTCCTCCACAGGAGCCACCAATCACTTCACCTTCCTCTCTATTTTCCTTTGGTTTTTCAGGGTTGTCATTCTACTTATAAAAGCATTGTTCCCGATTTGTACCAGCATAATGGAAGTTGCTTACAATATTGTGAACAGTAAAAACTAAGTCCTGCAATGCACGTAGAATCCGCCTTCCTTTCTGCATGTCATGTTCTTGGGACTCCTTATTGTGCTTTATAGATGCTTTCACTCTCCCTCCCACCTACCCAAAGTTATTTTTATTCCTACCTATAGGAACAGTACAACGGCTTTATTCCTTAGCAGAGCAGTACCTATTATCTGAAAGAAAGGAAACAATGATCATGTCAAACTCACCCAGGCTGCTGTTCTTCAAATCCTTGTACAACATCTGATTGCATTTAAATTGGTTCTATTGGGTCTTTATTGCTATCAGTGATCGAGATATAAATGCTATTAAATTCAATGGGAAATCTTCTCTTGATAGTAATGGATTTGGATGGTTCTTTATTAAACTGTACAACTTCTCCTCTTTAGAATAGACTGTATGTCCATCTCCATTCATAGCAGATACATTTTAAATTAGAATTTGGAAAGGCTTTAAAAAAAAAAATATTGTACTTTATCCTAAACAAGGTGTGGTTTCAGAAGACTCATAGATCCAGAAATACAGAATGCCTATTTTTTTTTTTTGAAAAAACAAAAAGTTGTACAGTAATAAAGACATGAAAATATTTCTAAATTTTTTAAATTTTAATATTTATTTTTCAATATTCAGATGAAACCAATTTTTTTAGTAGGACTTATACTCAATTATAAAAGTTGCATGGATGATTGGTCTTCTACATTGTAATTGCAATGAAGCTATTATATGAACAAAGATGGAAGAACACAGCATTACCGATAATGGGGAAATGAATGATTAAGATAGCCAAGTTTACAGAAACGGTAGACTGACTTGCTTAAGAAGAAAACTAGGGTGACTTTTATAAAAAACTGGAAACCCTTTATGATTTTTTTTGTTAAAAATGGATTCAAATGAACTAGTGACTTGGGGATCCATTAATTAAAAAAGCTTATTTGCAGGAAGACAGGAACAATGATGTATAATTTGGGAAGGTGAAGATGGCAATTATTACATTTGTAACTGTTGCAAAGAAGTTACTTCAGATTTTTTTTCCTACCTCTTTCGTTATCCTTCACTTTTTCTAAATCTTTTCATTTCTTTTCCTTTTATATTTCTCTAGTTTTAAATGTGTATGAAAATGCAAACATAGTTGAATATAAATGGAAGGACCATATTTTTAAGAAAATAACTTTTATTATAAGTTATTTTCTTTAAAAAGAATGAGGACTGGAATTCTTCCAGTTACATTCAAGTCATTGGTTCCTTGAGACATTTTGCAAATACCAGAAGATAACCAGAAGACACCATTGCCAAATATTCCCTGGAAAAAATTGTAGTTTATATTTGTGAACTAAGAATTGACAACTACTTGGATGTTATATATTTTTTTGTTATTTAGAAGTTGCAAAAAGAGTCATTCTAACAAATTCTATTGTCACTGATTGTAGTAATTGCTAATTCAAAAGTATTCTTGAAAACATAACAGCTAAAAGAATTTTAAAAGAAGCCATTACAGATAATAGAAACCAATTCTCATGGAAAGAATGTACAAGGTTTGCATAAAAACAAAAAGTTTACTCAAATTTCAAACATTTCCAACTATCCACAACCCAACAGGAAGCAAAAAAATTGGATTCAAACTGCCAAGCAAATTATAGAACAAGATTCGTTTTAAGTGGAGGATGATTTCCAAGCTGAGCAGAACTAAACACATTTTGACCACTACAGTTTTTTGGGAAACAAACCCCAAAATGAATGGCATCATTTCAAGTAGGTCTGTGTATCAAAAACAAAATGAATGTTCAGATTCTATTTTGATAAAAACAAGACAGATGACAAAATTGCATTCAAAATTAAATTGTATCACCAGACAATGGGGTTGGAATTAGCAACCATGCAGAAACAGTTTAAGACAGTGGTTCTCCATCTGTCGTCCGTGGACCCCTGATATCATAACACAGGGGGTCCTTGAAGGTTTGAATAAATGTTATTATTTAAAACTTGTGTTGAGTTTTGGAGGATTTGTGGCTGTTATGTTTTGAGCATGGGCGAGAAAGAATGGAGACAAGCCTCTGAACGGTGAACTTCAGCTCTTTATTTACATAGTGACTTCTTTTATTCAACAGCAGTAAAACCCGCCTTATATAGGCAAACCCTGTAATGTTTAACCAATAATGAGCTAGGAACACTAGCTCTTATAACCAATAAGAACTCTCTGTTAAGGGCCAATCGGATTCCCCAGAACGGGCCAATCCGGTCCGGCTGCTTAACAGCCAATCAGAAGTGCAGGGCCAGAACCCTGCACTTACTCCAAGCTCACACTTTATTAATCTTACTGCATACACAACAACCCTTCCCCCTGGCTTCTTATTTCAGGGCACAGTTACATAGTCCCTTAGGTAGGACGGTTGTCTTTTTAGTCTCTTTGATTTTTGTTGTATAGGCTGGTTGCCATCATGCTGAGGTAGATCGTTGTTTGGCAGTGGGGCTGTTTCTGGTTCAGAGTTCACTTCTACGTCATTGCCCACATTTTCTGCAATTCCCTGAGGTGCAACCGTTTCTCCCTCCGGCTCCGCTTCCTGAGTTTCTATTAAACCGTCGTTTCCTTCGAACTGGTTTCCTAGGAATTCATCTTCTTCCATACTTCCCCCCCCTCAGTTTGGTCAAAGGGGATTTGCGGACTGGCCGCTGAAAGCCGCGATAGTAATTGGTCGATATGCTGTTTCCAAAGTTTATCGTCAAGGCATTGCACAAGGCAGGATCTGGGGCCGGTTACACGTACTACTGTTGCTTCCACCCACAACGGGTCGCCCGATAGGTTTTTTGCATAAACCAGGTCTCCTACCTGGAAGGTGCGACAGCGGCCGCTGGATCCTAGTGGTTTCTCCGATTCATAAGCCGGGTGCAAATGGTTGAGGTGGGAGCGGAGCTTTTGTCCCATTAGCAGTTCAGCGGGAGTTTTGTTGGTGACGCTATGTGGGGTGATGTGTTGCAAAAAGAGGATTTGATTGACCTTGTCGTCAATGTTGTCGTAGTCTACCTTCTGCAAGGTTTTCTTCACAAATTGGACCATGCGTTCTGCTCAACCATTGGTCGCAGGGTGCACAGGTGAGGTAAGCACATGGCGGATGCCGCGGTCAGCGAGGTACTGCTTGAATGCTAGCGCAGTAAATTGTGGGCCATTATCGGATACCAGGATGTCTGGTAATCCGTGGGTTGCAAATAGTCTGTTTAAAATTTTGATAAACGCCTTGGAGGTCGTAGTCATCATGCGATGAATTTCGAGCCAATTGGAGTAGGCATCGACGGTAAGCAGGAAAGTGTGGCCTTTGGTTGGCCCCGCGAAGTCCAGGTGAATTTGGGACCAGGGTTCACATGGTGTCTCCCATTCAGTAGGCATGGCTTTTGGTGAGGCATTGCTGACTTCTTGGCATTTGGGACAAGCTTTAACCCACTGTTCGATTTGCTTGTCAATGCCCGGCCACCATGCGTAGCTTCACGCAAGGGCTTTCATTCGCACGATGCCGGGGTGGCCATCGTGCAAAGTTCTCAGTAGCGTTTTTCGGAGCCGTTCTGGGATAACGACTATCGCCCCAGATGACACAGCCTTTCTGGGAGAAGAGCTCGCTCTGTCGAGACTTGAATGGTGTGAAGTCATCTGATAACTGGTCCAATGGCCATCCACGTTCTATCCATCCTAGGACTTGTGCTAGGGTGTGGTTGCGTTTGGTTTCTCTCGCGATATCTTGGGCGGTCAGTGGGGGCAAGTTTAGTGCCTCGATTTGCAACATGGTTACCGTTGGTGCCGGATCGTCGAGAGTCTCTGGAAGCAGTGCTCGGCTCAATGCGTCGGCATGGGGAATGGCTTTCCCCGGGCGGTATTGCAGCCAATAGTTGTAAGCAGCTAAGAATTCTGACCATCGGGTCATCCTAGGGGATAATATGTAGGGAGTCAGCTTATCTCTGGCTATTATCCCTAACAAAGGTTTGTGGTCAGTCACAATAGTAAAAACCCTACCATACACGTATTCGTGAAATCTTTTCACAGCTGAGACAATGGCGAGGGCTTCTTTATCAATTTGTCCATAGTTCTGTTCTGTTTTTGAAAGAGTCTTTGAAAAATATGCAACAGGGGCTTCGTTCCCATTAGGCAGTACGTGGCTCAAAATGGCGCCCACCCCGAAAGGTGATGCATCACAGGTTATAACTAACGGCAAAGTCTCATTATACTGCATGAGTAGAGTCAGAAGTGAGCAGTTTTTTAACATTTCGGAATGCCTGTTCTTCACGGTAACCCCATAACCAATTTGCTTTTTTATCTAACAATCGGTGTAACGGTTCAGCGACAGTTGCTTTGTGCGGTAAAAATACATTATAAAAATTGATGAGGCCTAGGAACACCTGGAGATCAGCCTTGTTTCGTGGCCTGGGAGCGTTTTTGATTGCTTTTAATTTACTTTCGGTAGGGTGAATGCCCTGGCAGGTACCTTAAAAACTCAACACTGTCAGTACACAATTTACATTTGTTTTTTTTAATCTTAAGACCGGCCTCTTGGAATTTTTTTAGGACTAATTTTAACCTGTCCTGTAAGATTTTTTTTGTAGGGGCTGCAATTAATACTTCATCAAAATAGGGGACCACGCCCTTAATTCCTTGCAATAATCTTTCCATAAGGCTCTGAAAAATCCCCGGGGCTACACTCACTCCGAATTGCAGCCGGGTACATTTAAAGGCACCTCGGTGCGTCACAATAGTTTGGGCCTGTGCCGTTTTTTCATCTACTGGTAATTGCTGATATGCCTGAGCTAAATCCAATTTAGCAAAAACTTTCCCACTCCCCAGGGAATGGAGGAGGTGTTGCACCACCGGAACTGGATACGCGTTCTGCTGCAGGGCGTGGTTCAAAGTGGCCCAGTAGTCTCCACAAATTCGGATTGACCCATCTGGCTTAATGGGTGTTACAATAGGGGTTTCCTACAGGAAGTGATCGATGGGCTCCAACACCCATTGAGCTATCAGTTTGTCGAGTTGTTCGTCGATTTTCGATTTTAAGGAAAACGGAACTGGACGGGGATTTAGGCGAATGGGAGCTATTTTTGGATCTAAGCTGAATGAGATCAGGGTCCCCTTGTACTCGCCTAAGCTGTCCGCGAAGACATCCCTGAACTCAGAGATAAGGTCTTCCTCCCAGTCACAGCCACCGACTTGGTTTACGCCAGCCACTTCAATGCCGAGTGGCGCGAACCATTGGAGGCCCAGTAGGCTAGGCTTATCTCTATCGATGACCGTTAAAGGTAAGTACGCTGTATGCTTCTTGAAGGAGACTCGGACTCTGCAGGACCCGACGACGGGGATTCGATTCCCCTGGTAGTCCTTGAGGATGAGGCGTTGGAAACGGAGATCTTGGCATTGAATTGTGGGGATGAGTTGCTTGAGTGTCTTCCAAGACACCATCGAGAGGGACGATCCCGAGTCGACCTCCATGTGGCAAGGCTGGATCTCGATGGTTACCATGACTCGGATTTTCTTAGTGTCCAAGGCTGAGGCGTGATCGATAGTGATAGTATGGTGAGCCTCTTCACTCTGCAAAGCTGGATTTCTGTAGGAGTGTTTTACTGGCTCTCGCCTTACAGGACGGTTTCCTGTCGATTGGCAATAGTTAGCCCCTTTTGAGGTCTGGCTGGGTCCTGGCAAGCTGCAGCAGACCCGTCCGATGTGGCCTCGTTTCCCGCACTCATGGCAGAGTGCGTCGCGGAATTTGCATTTGGACCTGGCATGGTTGGCTCCACAGCCAGTGCAAGGGCGTAAGGGCTTCGGGCGAGGGTCCCGGTCGGACCGCAGTTGATGGACCCCTTCTTCGTTGCTGTCTGATGATGAAGAGAGGTCCTCGTGGTGCATCGTCGCGAGTTGTCCTTCCGACTTGGATAAAATGTCGCTTGTCGGTAGAGGTACCGGAGCATGGTTTTGGCGTAGTTGTGCAGCCGACTTCCTGGTTGCTTCTGCTGCAGTAGCATCGGCGATGCCGTCTCATGAGTGTAGGCACAGTTGGGGCATAGTGATCTCGTAAGAGAGGTTCGAGGTCATCCCAATCCAATCCAAGTGAGCCTTCACTTCTCAAGGTTTGGCTCGTGCTTTAGCCATCTTAAATACAGTTGGACCACAATGCGTTAGGAACCCAATCCAAGTGAGCCAACCCAATCCAAGTGAGCCTTCACTTCTCAAGGTTTGGCTCGTGCTTTAGCCATCTTAAATACAGTTGGACCACAATGCGTTAGGAACACCGCCCATTTCTTTCCTGGTGTGGCGTCCTTTAAATTGTTGGTTTCTAAGAACATTTGGAAGCGATCCATGTAGGACTCCCAGTCCTCCTGTGCTGGATCGAACGGAGCGGGTGGTACGATGCCGCCGGACATGGTTCCGTTGTTGGCGTCGTCTGTCACGTGCTCGGTGTTCTTCGAAGTTTCGTTGGTTCAGATATTTCCACATCCCACCTTCGTTGCCAGTGTTATGTTTTGAGCATGGGCAAGAAAGAATGGAGACAAGCCTCTGTACAGTGAACTTCAGCTCTTTATTTATAGTGACTTCTTTTATTCAACAGCAGTAAAACCCGCCTTATATAGGCAAACCCTGTAATATTTAACCAATAACGAGCTAGGAATGCTAGCTCTTATAACCAATAAGAACTCTCTGTTAAGGGCCAATCGGATTCCCCAGGACGGGCCAATCCGGTCCGGCCGCTTAACAACCAATCAGAAGTGCAGGGCCAGAACCCTGCACTTACTCCAAGCTCACACTTTATTAATCTTATTGCATACACAACAGTGGCTATGGTCTTTGGCCACAAAAGTTATTTAAAGAAGGTCTGTGGAGAAGAAATGATTGAGAATCACTGGTTTAAGAGAAAGAGCAGTGTGTCTATTCATGGCAAAATCAACAAACAGGGTCAACTTATATCAGTTTGCCAACCCATCAAAACACTTTTAATTCTATCAAATGAGATCAACAGTAAAATAACATTACTAGATTGATTATCCTTAGCTTCAACTCTAGAACCAATGACTTCTAGAAATAGAGTGTTAAAGACTAGTTTGAATTGGTAGAAATAGTAGCCATTAATTGAGGAGAAACAATGTTGAGGTAGTTTTATAATTGATTGGTTAGGTGGCAACTTTTCCAGAGTCAGGGTGATAAATCACACTTCTGATTACCCAAAAAGCTGCAATGAGATTAATTGTAACTTTACAGAAAGGATGAAGTAGTTTCAATGGTGGAATTAACAGTGGAAAGTGAAAACAATAATGTTGGTTGTGTTTAATGTTTTTCTGGTTAAACTATACTCAGAGGATGGTGAAATGTGAGTCTAATCAATGAATACAAGAAAAACCAAATATTTTATTTAGTAAGAAAGAACACAGAAAAACAGGTAGGTAGTGATGGAATGAGACTTTTTAGGAAAAGCAAACCAAAAGCAGTAAATAGTTTACATGTTGTAGTCATTGTAAATAAAACCCAGTTATTGTTTAACTGAAATCCTTTGGCCATTTTATAAAGACCAAATATGCAGAAAGTATAAAACAACTATGACTATTTCCAGACAAGGGAATCTCATAAAGTAAACAAAATAAACCTCTGTGCTTTCATGAAATGGTAATCTGCAAAAAAATTGGAAGCAATGCCACAATAATTACATTGCATTCTCATCAGTTTAAGCTGCTGGTATAATTGTATCTGTATGTAGGGCCTCTTCTTCTGGTCAAGCAAAAGGCTGCTTGAAGAATATAGAAGGCCTAATTCCATAGATTGCAAGAATTACAGAGCCACAAAGGTAACCAGGTTACAGTATTTTCTGGACCTTCCTAGGCCAGTTTGGAAGTTTGAGGTTTGAAATACATAATGAAGAAGCTAAAAGGAAACATGTTTACTCTTTTGTTTGTTAGTTTTGCTTCAGTCTTTTCCTTTGGGATATCAAGGCAGTGTATACAGCAATCTTTCCTCCCCAAGAGAGCCTTGTTAAGTAAATTAGGCTGAGAGAGTGAATTTCCATGCCTGAAGGCAAACTTGAACCTGGGTTTCTCCAATGTAAAAATTCTATACCACACTGGCAAACACATACCAAGTTTTAGCTATAAAGTCTCCAGAGCAACCTATAAAATAACACCAATGCGGTAGTATTTTCTTCCAGGTTGATACTTTAAAAAAATAAAGCAAATAAGAAGATGGTGAGTAAAATAAAATATGTTAAAAGGCATCTTGTTGCTGTAATCCTTTTATTGTCTTTGAAAGATCCTATTAGCAAAAGTGTTTTCATTCTTTATCAAAGGCTATCTGGGATAGTGCTAATTTCTTGTCAGGAACAATGTTGCTTTTAACCACTGATAAAATGGGTAGCTTTAGATCTTGCATTTAACTGTGTTGTAGTGGTAGGATGGTTGCCTTAGTTAGCATAGTGCATTATTTTCCTGAAGAAATATAAACTCAGCAGTTCTGAAAGGATATATTTACCTTGAAGTCCTCTTTTAGGTAGAAAATAGAACAGAACAGAAAAGAATGAATTGCAAGGGACATTGAAGGTCCAGTCCACTGCTCAAGCAGGAGAACCTATACTATTTCAGATAAGTAACTGTCTAGACTTTTCTTAAAAATATCCAGCAATGGAGCACCCACAAATTCTGGAGGCAAGCTGTTCCACTGGTTAATTGTCTTCACTGTAAATCCAGTTGCTTCTCTCTTTGATTAGTTTCCATCCATTGTTTCTTGTCCTTCCCTCCAGTGTTTTGGAGAATAATTTGGCAGCCACTCAAGTACTAGAATACTGCTATCATGTCACCCCCTAATTCTTTTTCTTTAGACTAGCCCAGAAGTCTCCAAACTTGGCAACTTTAAGACTTGTGGACTTTAACTCCCAGAGTTTCTCAGCCAGCTATACTGGCTGAGGAATTCTGGGAATTGAAATCCACAAGTCTTAAAGTTGCCATGTTTGGTGACCCCTGGCCTAGCCAAACCCAAAGCCTGCATCTGTTCTGCATATGTTTTAGTCTCCAGCTTTTGATCAACTTTGTTAGTTTTCTCAGAACATTTTCCAAAGTCTCAACATCTTTTTTGTAGTATGGTGACCAAAATTGGTTGCAGCATTTCAGGTGCAGTCTTGTAAAGGTACATGTTGTAAAAACCTCAGACTCTGATTCTGAAGAAGCTGTTTCAGCTGAACCAGTAGAATGTCAGCATGGGGAGACAATCAAGTCAGGAGTCAATTGAGGCTGATCAAATACAAGAACCAGCCAAACAGCGGGAGCAGTCAGATGATGAAGCACATCCTCATCGGTCTCTGCAGCGGAACTGAGCTGTTCACAAATGTAATTGTAAATATTGCCATTGGCTGCATCTGATATTTGCATCTTAACACAACATATTAAAAATTCTTCCTCATCAGTTGATTCAAAGTCAATATCTCTACTTTCATCCAGTTTTTCCATATCACAATTTTCCCAAAAATTTTAAAATTTGGTTTCCCCATGAAGTCAATTTTGTGGAAGAGGGGGCCAAATCTTTTATTAAATATTCCATAACTTTCTAATTGACATAATTGCTTCTATAGATAAAGGAATTCTAGGATATTTTGACTCTAATACTGTCCATTGAATCTAAGTGTGTGTGTGTGTGTGTGTGTGTGTTTTGTTATATCTTTTGGCATGCATATACTTATGTATTTAATGAATTCCATGTAACTATGGAATTGATATTCCTTAATAAAGGGCTAGGAACCAAATTTTCACCTACTGGCATCAATTCGAATTAAGACCAATTAATTGAGTATCCAGCTATTTTTGTTTCCAAGATTCTTTGTTGATTTACTTTTCTTCCCTTGTCAGCAGTTATCTGGTCAGCTATGAGGATATCATGAAAGAGAGAGTTTGAGACCTGAAACAGGACAGAACCATTAGGTTTAATCATTTTAAAAGCTCCCTGTATATGTCTTTCTACCCTAAACCAGGAAATGTAAATATTGCCATAGCTGCATAATATCAAACATATATTCAGACAGGTTTCTAACTGTATAGTCCAAATTCTGTTGGGAGAGGAAGTAGTGGTTAAAGTGTTATTCAGCCAAATTTATTGACTGAAATAAATGAGTGACTTAGACCAGCTGTTGTCTCCCAATCTAACACTGCCCTGGTGGCGCAGTGGTTGTGAGTGCAGTACTGCAGGCTACTTCTGTTGACTGATGGCTGCCTGCAATTTGGCAGATCAAATCTCACCAGGCTCAAGGTTGACTCAGTCTTCCATCCTTCCGAGGTGGGCAAAAATGAGGACCCAGATTGTTGGGGGCAATAGGCTGACTCTCTAAACCACTTAAAGAGTGTTGTAAAGCACTGTGAAGTGGTATATAAGTCTAAGTGCTATTGCTATCACAGAGGGCTATTGTAGTGGGGATGGGAGTTCAGAGGAGGAGTGCAATACCCCCTTTACTTTCTGGGGAAGACAATATGAATCTAATGAATAAGATCTGATGAAGACTACCCATCTGGGAATATGCTGCTTATAAAAGTATCTACACCAATTTTTGAATTTCATTTGTTTTCTTTTTTTTAAAAAAAAATATGGCAATCAGAACAATGAAACAACAGTGCTACACAAATTTGGATATACATAATCTTTGAACAAATGTTTTATATTAAGTTAATCCCTTTTAAGTTCATGATTTCAAAGGGAATGATTTCATCGCACAATGCTTCCTGCTCTCTAATGACCACCACTTAAGCTCCATAATTCCAGGTGGGAAATTATTGTAAAGTCCTAACTAGGCAAGGACAGGCCCTTTGCAACAGGACCTGATAAAAATTGAGCATTGTGAATGGTTAAAAATAAAATATCTATTTAGATCTTTAATGAAACATACACTTCAGGTCTTAAGGGCAGAACTGTTTTGATCAAACCAGATTTGGAATGTTCCATCTGTTCCTTTCTTTGTTGACAGGGCAATAAAAAAAAAAAGCCATTCCGTGCGATAGCTTACTCACACACACTTTTCTTTTTTTTTTTTTTGAAAAAGTTTTTATTAATTTTCTACAAACAAACAAGACAAACAAAACATAAAAACATCAACTCTTATATGTACATCCAGTGTGTCAGTTGGTTCATCATTTTTGTGCATTCATTCTGTAGTCTCAATTACAATTATGTTACATAACAACTCATATTGTCAATCCAAACTTATATATCCTAATATCACTAAAAAAAGAAGTTTTTGACTATATTTTAAATCATTCATGCTTAATGAGCTAACAATACTTTAAACCAGTTTACTCTATAACAAATCATCTAGTCATATCAAATCAATCCTAAAAAATCCTTGATAAATATAATAGCAAATAGCAAAGTAATAGCAAAATAAAGATATTCCTTACTATCTAGCATTCTAAATATTCTATTATCGTATTTTATCATCTAGCCATTTATAAAAAAGATCCCAAATTTCATAAAATTGTTTATCCTCTTGCTCTCTAATTTCAAATGTCAATCTGCTCATCTCAGCACATTCCAATATTTTCTTAATAATTTCTTCCTGTAATGGTATTTTCTCATTCTTCCAATTTTTAGCAAATACAATCCTGGCCGCTGTTAATACATTTACAATCAGGTATTTCAAATCTTTACAATATATATCAGGTAAAATTCCCAATAAGAAGATCTCTGGTTTCAAGTCTATATGTTTCTTTGTCATTTTTTCCAACCACATGCGAATTTTAGTCCAATATTTTCTAGCATCCTCACAAGTCCACCACATATGGTAATACGAGCCGGGTATCTGATGACATTTCCAGCATTTTTCAGATTTGTTCTAAAACATTCTTGCTATTCTTGTCGGAGGAAAGTGCCACCTGTAAAACATCTTATACAAGTTTTCTTTATATGCTGTTGACATTGTCATTTTATAATTTTGAGACCACAATTTCTGCCATTTCTCTAAATCAATCCCATATCCAAAATTCTTCCCCCAAACAATCATAGTTTCTTTGACTTGTTCTTCCTCTAATTTCATTCCCAGTAAATAACCATATAGTTTTTTAATCACCTTCTCATCAGTACCCATCAAGATCTTATCTAAATCAGTCTGTTTATCATAAAATCCCTCCGTTTTAGAATCTTCATCATACCTTGAGTGTATTTGTGCATATGAAAACCAATTCATCCTTATACCTTGTTCCTCTAAGTTTTGGATCGATTTAAGTTCACCCTTTTCATCCAAAAGTTCCCCATATCTAACTGTTTGTTCCTTCTTGTAGATTATAGGATAGGAAAATGCTTCAATGGTCGATAACCAAACTGGAATTTTCAAATAACATTGTCTTTTTATCTTCTCCCAATTTAACCACAAAGACTCCCGTACATAATGTCTTCTAAAATAACCCTGTGTTTTAGTTCCCTTATACCATAAAAAAGCATGCCAACCCAACAGCAAGTCATGCCCTTCTAATGTCAACAACCTATGTTTCCTTAATGTTATCCATTCTTTGACCCACATCAAACTTGCAGCTTGATAATACAATTCCCAATTAGGCAGACCAAAACCTCCTCTAATTCTAGCATCTTGCAAAAGCTTTAGCTTTATTCTCGCTTTTTTACCTTGCCATATAAACTTCAACATAATTTTATTTAAATCTTCAAAATAGTCTTTTCCAAGCCTAATTGGTATTGTTTGAAACAAAAATAAAATTCTAGGTAAGATATTCATCTTAATTGTTGAAATTCTCCCTATTAATGACAATTGCAAGTTTTCCCACTTCTTCAAATCTGTAGTTATCTGTTGTTTAAGTTTAATATAATTATTCTCTTTTAATGTGCTACATCTTGCTGTCAAATATATCCCCAGATACTTAACCTTATTTGTAACTTGAATTTTCAAAAGATCTGCCAATTCTTCTCTCTGTCTCAATAGCATATTCTTTGTCAAAATCTTTGTTTTGTCTTTATTTATTTTCAAACCAGCCACCTCTCCATATGCCTCTATCCTTTCCAGTAACTTTGGAGCTGTTTCTAGCGGATCTTCCAAAATAAAAGCTAAGTCATCAGCAAAAGCTTGTAGCTTAAATTCTTCCTTCTTAATTTTCATTCCTTTTATGCTTTTATCATCCCTAATATTTCTATTCAACACTTCCAAGGTCAACACAAATAGCAAAGGAGATAGGGGGCATCCTTGTCTTGTGCCTTTCCTTATATTAATAAAATCTGTAAGTTCCCCCTCCATCATTACCCTTGCTGTCTGTTTATTATATATAGCTTCTATTGCTTGAATAAATTTTTTAGCGAAACCCATCTGCTCCAATAATAATAACATAAATCTCCAGTTCACGTTGTCAAATGCTTTTTGAGCATCTAGGAATATCAAAGCATTTGCTTTTCAGGATGAGCCTCATAGTATTCCAAAGTGTCCAAGATTACTCTCATATTGTCTCTAATTTGTCTCTTTGGCAGAAATCCATTTTGATCTGAGTGAATAAAATTATTTAAATATTTTTTAAGTCTTTCTGCTAAGATTGAAGCAAAGATTTTATAGTCTGCATTCAATAAAGAAATAGGTCTATAATTCTTAATTTGCAATGGGTCAGTCTCTTGCTTTGGTATGAGTGTAATATAAGCCTCTGACCATGTTTTAGGTATCATCTTTTTTAACATAACTTCATTCATAACTTCTAACAATGGGATGCTCAATAATTCTTGAAATGTTTTATAAAATTCTACTGGAAGCCCATCTGGACCCGGAGCTTTCCCATTATTTTGTCTCTTAAATGCTTCATTTAGTTCCATCATTGTTATATTGCTTTCTAGCATTTCTTCAGTCTCTTTAGGTATCTTTGGTAACTTAGCTTCCTGTAAATACTGTTTGACTTTTTCTTCATCAATATTCTCCTGTTTATATAATTGCCCATAAAAATCTCGAATAATTTCTTTTTTCTCCTTATTCCCATAACAAACTTGGCCTTGTTCATCTATTAACTTCAATATTTTTCTTGATTCCTTCTCTTTTCTCAATTTATATGCTAGCCATCTACCTGGTTTATTTGCATCTTCAAAATAATTCTGTTTAGAGTTTCTAATTTTCTGTGCCAGTTCTTCTTTCTCTATTAATTCCATTTTATGTTTGATTACATCCAGCTTCAATTTAATATCCTTTTTCTGTGGCATTTTCTGTAATTCTTTTTCAAGAATTTTATACTCATCTTCCAAGGCCTTAGAAGCTTGCCTTTTCCTAATATTCTTTTTTCTTGTATAATCTATTATCAAACCTCTAGCGTATGCCTTCATTGTGTCTCACACATTTTGCGTTGAAGTATCTTCTTTTTTATTTTCTCTGAAGAAAAAAGCCAATTCCTTCTCCATCCATTGTGTAAAATCTTTCTCCTTTAAAATAGTATTATTTAATGTCCATCTCGATCTTTTTTTTTGTCCCTTCCATTTAATTGTCATTGGGCTATGATCTGCCCAGGTACTTGTTTCAATATTTGTTTCTTTAATATTAGATATTAGTTCTGTTGAGATCCAAATCATATCTAATCTGGACCATGATAAATGTCTATTTGAATAAAAAGTATATTGTTTAGCTTTAACATTTCTTTCTCTCCAAATATCTTTTAAAGTTAATTCATCTGTCATTTTAAAAAAGGACCTTGGGAGAGCCTTTCTATTTTGCTTTGTTGTTGTTGCTATATAGTCCAGTTTATTGTCGACAATTCCATTAAAATCTCCCATCATAATTATATTAACATAGTCCAGTCCAATTATTTTCATGTGTAGCTTTTTATAAAACTCTTCTTGTTTATCATTCGGAGCATAAATTGCAATCAAGAGTATTTTTATATTATTGTCCATTATTTCTACCATTAATACTCTTCCATCTTCATCCGTGTAAATCAATTTTGCTGGAATAGCCTCTTTAATGTATAAAACCACACCTCTTTTCTTACATTGAGTCAAAGAGGTAAATATTTTCCCTAATTTTGGCTGTAATAATAATTGTTCATGTTGTTTTTTAATGTGAACTTCTTGTAAACAAATTATATCAAATTTTAATTTCTCTAATTTATGAAAAGTTTTCCTTCTTTTAACAGCTGAATTAAGTCCATTTATATTCATTGTAATCAGTTTTTTTTCCTCTATGATTATGCTTTATATTTAGGTCTAACAGCTCTCGTGGATCTCACTTCACGCTGTTCTTTATTATCCATCTGTCCCCCTGCTGCTCCTTTCTCTTTTTCAGTCTCCAGTTGTTCATCTGGAAACTCAATTGATAAAGCCTCTTTCTCTGCTTCCTCTCTTCTTCCTCCAAAGAATTCTGCATGAAAAAGTTCTGCTTTCTCAATTGAATCAATTCTATATCTCTGCTCTTGCCACCCAAACACTAGTCCTTCTGGAATCAGCCATCTATAATTCACTTCGTTTTCCAATAGTATTTTGGTCAGAAATCGATATTCTCTTCTCATCTCTCTCACGCTTCTGGGTATTTGTTTTAAAACCACAACCTCTTTACCCTTGTATTTCAGTGTTTTCTCTCTTACTACTTGTAATATTTGCGTTTTAATGGATTTTTTGGTAAATCTAATATGGACTTCCTTGGGTAATTTATTTCTCATCGCATATCTTGTATAGACTCGATATATCTCATCTATTCCATCCATCATCTTTTCCTCTGTAATTTCCAAAGCATCTGCCAAAATTTCTATCATTACCACTGCCAAATTTTCTCCTTTTTCCTCTTCTATATTTTGAAATCTGAGGTAAAATTCTGACCTTTCCATCTCCCACCTCAACATCCCACCTTTTTCTTGTTCCACCGCTGTTAGTCTGCTGTCAATATTTCCAATCTTCTTCTCTCTTTGTTTTCCTTCTTCCTCAATTTTTTGGAATCTCTCCTCATACTTAACCATCATTTGTTTAATATTTTCCACTTTTTCATCAGTCTTCTCTATTCTTTGTTCAATATTTTCTGCTCTTTGTTCAATATTTTCTGCTCTTTGTTCAATATTTTCTATTCTTTGTTCAATATTTTCTGTTCTTTGTTCAATATTTCCTGTTCTTTGTTCAATGATATCTGATTTTGTCTTGAGATCTTGGATTCCTTGCATAATCATCTGTAAAGTTATTTTTTCTTGTTCCTTATCTTGCTTCAACATTGTCTGAATTAAACGTTGTCCTCCAGCTGGTGGGGAAGCAGAGGTAGAAGCAGAAATGCCAGATGGTATTGGTTTCCTGCTCATTTCAATGTTTCCAAAACTTTAAATTCTTCTTGACTTTTAATCCAACTGGTAGAGCAGCCAATTATAATCCAAAATGGAGAACTCCAATAGTAAAAAACACGAAACCAAAGAAGAAACAGGAAAAAAGGAAGAAGAAAGATCTTCAGGTTCTTCTAGACCCTAATCCAATTACGAGATAGTCCACCATAAAAAAGGAAAAAATAGAAAGGAAAAAACAAACAAATCCAAAAATAATAATATTGATTAAGAGCAAAAGAAAAAGGAAAAAAGAAAAAGCAAAAAGAGAAAAAAACAAACAAAAAGTTCCTTCAGATTCTTCACACCTTAATCCAATTTAAAAAATCTCAATAATCCAAAAAAAAACAAAAAAAACAAAAACCTCAACAACAAAGTAGTCCAAAAACATAAATATGAAAAGCAAAAAAGTCCCAATAAAAAAGGAAAGAAAAATAAAGAAGAAAAAAGAAAAAAAAAACTCTGAGGCTTTCCCTTTAAAATAAAAGGCAAAAATAAAAATATTACTAAAATTAAAATTTAGAAAAAGGCTAGCGAATGGGGTATATATAAGAAAACACACTGCACTTTGTTATTTATCCAAGGCTCTTGTTATGACTCTCTTCTCCAGCAGCTTCAAAGCCAAACCTCAAGTGTTGTTGATAACAGTCCAGGAAAGCACCTGCAATAATATTTTGCTGTGCTCTCCCTCTATCTTATCACGTTAAAAAGTCCTTGGGATGAGGTCTTTTTGCAATTCTCTCCAATTCACATAAAGATACTTTCAAGCCTCTAGTTGGCAGTGTTACAAAGTTTCTTAATGCTCTTTCTCCCCGCCCGCCAGAAAAAAGTAATAATATATACAGAAAAAAAAGAAAAAATAGCCAAAGGGAGCCTCTATCCCGAAGAAAGTTAAAAAATCAAAGGAAGCATAAAATCAAAGGGAGCATAAAAATATATATAAGAGAAAATTCAATCCGGTTACCTACAAAGTCACAGTAAAATCTTTCCCAAAAAGTATAAAGAAAAGAAAAAAAACACCAAGCCTCAATTTGACATCACTTTAAAAAACGCCGCTCAAAACAATTTCAGTCAAAAAAAAAAATCTCACAGCTTTCTTCTTTATATCGGATGAACTTTCCAACCTTAGCGAATTTACAGCAGAAAAGAGTTTTTCTCACCCAGCCGACACACTTCACTCCAATCACTTTCTTTCCGGAGCTGTCCCGACTTCAGCAGCTATGGAGGCTGCCTCTCCGCCGCCAGCAAAAGGGCTTCTTCCGGATCAAACCAGAGATTTTGCGATATCTCTGGGATCCTGGAACAATGCCCTTCACGATCACCGTCTCTACGGGACGGTTTAGGTCCGTTAGGACCGACCAGGGGCGAAAATATCGGCTACGATCTCAGAGCCCCGAGATCGCAGCTGTATCGCCGGAACGAAGCTCCGCCTTCTCCTCACACACACTTTTCTTGATGATACTTTAAAATACATTTACAGTTAATAATTTAGTAGCCTGACTCCTGAATTGTTTGACTTTGAAGATCTTCAGCCAACCTCATTCTGAGTAAGCTTTCTAGCTGTGTTGAATAATAAGCCACTTCCATCCAAAAACTAGCTGGATACCCGTGCTTTGTGGCAAATTTTGTGATTGGACTATGCAGGAGAAATCTGGTTCACGATCTATTAGCTCAGTGGTGGTCAGTGATTGAAACACATAAGGGAATATTGCTGCTATTGCCTTAAGTCCAGAAGCAGTTCCATAGGTGGAAGGCGTAGACATTTTGGTGAGGTACCAATGTTTAGTATTGTGAGGAGTGCCAGACCTCTCCTGAATGAAGAAGTGGAACATCTGCCAGTTAAACTGATGTAACAGAATGTGAGGTAACCAGCAATTGGAACAGAGTTCTTTTCAAGTGAGGAGGGAAGTAGAACTCCTTAGCATCAGAGAATGTTAATTACTGTGTAAGAAATACTAATGATTTGATGGTCATTTTGAAAAATCCTTTCTTATCGAGCACCTAGAAGACAAGAGGAATATACGTGCAAAATTTCAAGTTTGTAGGCTTTATAGTTCTGGAGATTTCATGGTGAGTGAGTGGAACTTGGCTTTTATATATATAGATTAAGGGACAAGGAATATCTATCTATATATTTTCCCTTCCACACACATACCAGAGGTGGTATTCAGAAGATTCTGACCAGTTCTGGAGAACTGGTAGCGGAGATTTTAAGTAGTTCAGAGAACCAGCAAATACCACCTATGACTGGAGATTTTACAGTGTCCTTCCTCTGCTGCACCCACCAAGCCACGCCCACAGAACCGGTAGTAAAAAAATTGAACCCCACCACTGACACACACCACTTAGTGGTGCAGGGAATAGAGAAGAGAAATGGTATTACTTTTGGAAGGCAACACAGATGACTTCACGGAAATCTGTCCTCTAATTTTCCAAAGTTTCTTCATTTAAGACAAAAAGTATTTTTTTCCCTTATTCACAGTTCTTTAGAATTTCTCTTCCTGACTTTATTCTTGAGCCTTTCTTCTTTTAGGAGATGACAGATGATACAATTCTCCCTGCTTTTTCTTCAATTATGCATTTCTCTGGCAAGCTACAGCCTCCCTGGTTGCCCTTGCTTGCTGATCTGAAAAAAAAATCCTGTAATGGAAGAAAGGAATTCCATAATGATACCTTCTCTTGGGACTTAATTGAAGCAGAAAAAGCTCCAAAAGCTACAAACTACTGGAAAGTTGATTGTACAGTAGCAAGATAGGACATTAACACACAGCTTTCAGATCTTCAACCACACTGTAATGAAGGAAAGTGTCAGAGCCCTGCCAAATTTTCTTTGTCCTCTGCAAAACAATGAAAGCAATTTATTTTCATCAAATTGAATGAGGATGAGTTTTTAAAAAAGGCAGAAGAAAATTTTGGAACAGTGCTTTACAAAACACAAATTATATTTTCCAGAGAAACAGTGTCTCCGCAAATAAGTAGTCTGTTTCCAAATCAGAGGCATTCTTCTCTGTCATAAAGGGCTGCATGTTGAACATGAGAAGATAGATAATCTTTTGATAAGTCTTAACATAGACTAGTAGCTAGACATTTGCATATTAATCAGTCTTTTATGCTCTACATAGAATATAGGAAGAAATAGCACTCTATAATTCCATAGAATTTGACTTACCCATGGGAAAAATCAGGTACCATATACTTGCAAATAAACTGAGAATATTAGGTGTCAAAATACATATTCAAAACTGGGTTTGACTATTTGAAAGTACATACAGCAGGATTTTTCCTCAACTTTTTAAAAGTAGCCACATATCCTTTATATTATACTTTGTATAAATATAAACACATCTATGGATAAGCTAACTTGAATTTTTAACCACAATATTATGAAAAATGCACACTCACAGATAAGCCAATTGTGAAAATTAAAATGTACAAAAATTTCAAGGATTGGCTTGTCCACAGGTGGCACTTATGATATTTTCGTTAAAAATTCAGGGGTTGGCTTATGTGTAAGTATATATGGCAGACATTCTTGCTGGTATATGAACACTGTAGATGATCTTGGGAAAATAACTTGACCCTGGATAATATGGCCAATGTTATGCAATCCAAAACCTCTGGAGATCACTTCTATGACTTACAGTATATTCAGTAGATTTGTGGCCAATCTAATTCATGGTAAGTAAAATAGAGTTTTTAAAATAGTTAAATAGTGGAACAGATACTTTTCATGCCAATGTACCAGATTCAATCTGAACATCCTCAGAGCTGCTGTCAGACAGCAAATAAAGCCAACAACAGTCAGAAAGTTAGAAGGATGAAGAGTCTGACACAAGATAAAGTTTAAGGCTTATTGTCTCTATTCAATTTATTTAGCGGGTCATGTTACAATGTGAAAATTTTTGTGACTAGATAAGAAACCAACCATTTCCTAAAAACTCTATATACATCCTTAATCAGCTTTTCATTATACTTCTAATAATTAAGATCAAGTCAGTGTTAACCTGTAATGATCAATTATATTTAACATGAAATATAACACCAAACTCAATTATAATTAAATGAATAGTACATGCACTAGAGACATATAACCTCCTTAGATTTAATTAATAAACTATTGTGACCTTTCATTCAAACCTACTTGAGATTGTTCAGCCAAGGATTTCTATCTTTTGCTGTAAGAGAAAAAAAATATCTTCAAGGAAAACACATTTATCCCATGTAGCATCTCTTACAGGTTATTCTATATTTAAATATAACATAATTCAGCAAGTCATCTGTTCTTTTCATTTGAAGGAGAAAACAGGGTACAAATTGTTCACTCAGTCCCAGAACACCTACTCATGAATCAGAAGAATAAATATATAACCCTGTGTCTATTCGGCAGTGCAAGGAGGCTTTGATTTGCCTTGATGAGGTATTTTGCACTGCAAAACCAAAGCACTATGTCTCCTTGGGGAAAATAAGCAACATGATTTGCCTCATTGAGGTGCTTTGCATCACCTTGCAGCCTCTTCCAGTCCTTGAAATAGCTGGAGGAGGCTTCAGGGAAATTCACATCACATGGGCAGAAGCCACTTGCAAGGTCCAGAAGATCAGCAGGAGGAGAAGATATGTAGTGGTTTTCCTTTGCTGTAGAAATAAGGGCTGGTTTGTTTTGAGAAGCAACTTCAAAAACTGCTTTGTTGGAGTTTTAGTAGAACCAAATCACCCCCTGTGATGACGCTGTCTGCATGGTCCCAACATCTAACATTGCCGTTTGAACTGTCTTTGATTTGAGCCTTTCCTTTGATTCAATTTTTTTTAATATGATCCAATTCAAATAAATTCTAAAATAGACTTTCTGAACCAAGCAGTAGATTTGATTATTCACTATGACTTTCTGATTTGAATCAGAAATTCAATCCAGAAATTGACTCAACTTTGAACAATTTCTGACCTGGAGGTGTGTGAAGTCCTTTAATTTGAAAGATCTTACAGAGGCAAACTATAAGAAACTGCATGTGGGATAATAAGTGAAAATGGATTTGAACAAGAAATAATTGCTCTTGATTGCTTGGATCAAGCTGTATGCTTTAGCTGTATGCTTTATGTCATAGATTCAGGCATGGGTAGAATGAATGGAGACAGTCTTAGTTGGTGAACTTTCAACTCTTTATTGCATAGTGACTTCTAACTTGTATAACAACAACTCTGCTTTATATAGGCAATGCTAATGTGAAATAACCAATAGGAGCTATGAAACGCTAGCTCCAGTATCAATAAGAGTCCTTCATTAAGGGCCAATCAGATTCTCAGAACCCGACCAATCCAATCTAGCCAGGTGGATTCTGGACCAGGGTCCACGTGGCGTCTCCCATTCAGTTGGTGCAGCTTTTGGCGGTGCGTTGCTGGTTTGTTGGCACTTGGTGCAGGCCTTGACCCATTGCTCGATGTGTCGGTCCATGCCTGGCCACCAAGTGTAGCTCCATGCGAGTGCCTTCATTCGCACGATCCCGGGATATCCATCGTGCAAGATTTGTAACAGCGTCTTTTGGAGTCGTTCTGGGACGACGACTCTATCGCCCCAGATAACGCAGCCTTTTTGTGAAAAAAGTTCAGTCTGTCTTGTTTTAAATGGCGCGAAGTCATCTGGGATCTGGTCCAATGGCCATCCATGCTCTACCCAGCCTAGGACTCGTGCTAGGGTGTGGTCTCGTCTGGTCTCCCTCGCGATATTTCGAGCAGTCATAGCAGGCGAGTTGAGCATTTTGATTTGTAACGCCGATACTGTTGGTGCCGGATCGTCGAGGGTCTCTGGTAGCAGTGCTCTGCTGAGTGCGTCGGCATGGGGAATGGCTTTCCCCGGTTGATGTAACAATCGATAATTATAAGAAGCTAGGAACTCTGACCATCGAGTCATTCTTGGGGACAATATATAGGGGGTTGGTTTGTCCCTAGCGATTATCCCCAATAAAGGTTTGTGGTTGGTTACAATTGTAAATGTCCTTCCATATACATACTCATGGAATTTTTTTATGGCTGACAAAATTGCAAGAGCCTCCTTGTCTATTTGTCCATAGTTACGTTCTGCCTGGGATAGAGTCTTCGAAAAGTATGCAACGGGAGCCTCATTTCCATTAGGTAGCACATGGCTCAAAATAGCGCCCACCCCAAACGGTGAGGCATCACAAGTTATAACCAAGGGTAATGTTTCATTTTATTGCATAAGTACAGAATCAGATGTAAGTAAATCTTTTACATTTCTAAATGCTTTTTCTTCTCGGTAACCCCAAACCCATAATGCTTTCTAATCTAATAACCGGTGTAATGGTTCAGCCACAGTTGCCTTATGCGGTAAAAACACATTGTAGAAATTGATAAGGCCTAAAAATGCTTGAAGATCTGTTTTGTTACGAGGTCTGGGAGCATTTCTAATTGCCCTTAATTTACTCTCAGTTGGGTGAATACCCTGACTATCAATGCGATAACCTAGAAATTCAACACTGTCGGTATACAGATGACATTTATCCCTTTTTACTTTCAATCCCGCTTCTTCGAATTTTTTAAGAACACATTTTAAACGATTCTGCAGAATTTTTTTACTAGGAGCTGCAATCAATATGTCATCAAAATACAGAACCACGCCCTTGATTCCCTGTAACAATCGTTCCATTAAACTTTGGAATATTCCCGGGGCCACACTCACCCTGAACTGCAATCGGGTACATTTAAAAGCACCTCTGTGCATTACTATCATTTGGGCTTGGGCTGTTTTATTGTCCACGGGCAATTGTTGATCGGCTTGAGCTAAATCTAGCTTAGCGAAAACCTTTCCACCTCCCAGAGAATGAAGGAGGTGCTGCACCACCGGCACTGGATACGCGTTCTGTTGGAGGGCGTGGTTTATAGTGGCCCGGTAGTCCCCACAGATTCGGATTGACCCATCTGGTTTAATGGGGGTTACAATAGGAGTTTCCCATGGAGAATGATCAATGGGTTGCAGTACCCCTTGTTTAATTAGTTTGTCAAGTTGTTCATCTATCTTGGCCTTAAGGGCGAACGGAACTCGACGGGGCTTTAAACGGATCGGGGCAACCTTTGGGTCAGGGCTGAATGAAATTGGGGTCCCCTTATACTCGCTCAGACGATCTGCGAAGACATCGCTGAATTCAGACATAAGATCCTCCTCCCACTCACAATCACCGACTCAGTTCACACCGGCTAGTTCGATGCCGAGTGGTGCAAACCATTGGAGGCCCAACAAACTAGGCCTGTCCCTATCGATGATCGTTAGAGGTAAGTATGCCGTATGCTTTTTAAATGAGACGTGGACTCGACAAGACCCTACCACAGGGATCCGATTCCCTTGGTAATCTTTAAGGATAAGGCGTTGCATTCGAAGGTCTTGGTGTTGGATGGTAGGAATGAGCTGCTTTAATGTCTTCCACGACACCATCGAGAGGGACGATCCCGAATCGACCTCCATGTGGCAGGGTTGGTTCTCTATGGCTACTGTAACTCGAATCTTCTTAGCATCCAGGGCCGAGGCGTGACCTATAGTGATAGTATGGTGAGCCTCTTCTTTCTGCAACGCTTGATATCTGTAGGAGTGGTTTGCTGGGTCTCGCCTTACAGGACGGTTTCCTGCCGATTGGTGAAAGTTGGTTCCCTTTGAGGCCGGGCTTGGTCCCGGTAAACTGCGACAGACTCGACCGATGTGGCCTCGTTTCCCGCACTCGTGGCAGAGTGCATCGCGGAATTTGCAGTCTGCCCTGGGATAGTTTGCCCCGCAGCCAGCGCAAGGGTGTGAGGTTTTAGGACGAGGGTCCCGGTCGGAACGCAGTCGATGGACCCCTTCTTCGTCGCTGTCTGACGACGAAGAGAGGTCCTCGTAGTGCGTTGTTGCCAACTGCCCTTCTGAGCTGGGTGAGATGTCGCCTGTCGGTGGGTTTGTGGGGTTTCAGCTTCGCCGTAGCTGCGCCGCGGACTTTTTGGTCGCCTCAGCGGCAGTGGTTTCGGCGATGGCGTCAACGAGGCCGATGTCGCCCTTCGCCATCAGCTTGCTCTGCATGTTTAGTGCATCTAATCCCAGAATTAGGCGGTCTCTCAATGCTTCATCTAAGTCTGTGAACCCGCAGAGGCCTCCCAAGTGCCGGAGGTCTGCCACGAAGTCAGCCACACTCTCTCCTTTTCGTTGGCTTCGTTGATAGAACTCGTGGCGTCTCATGAGTGTGCGTACGGTTGGCATGTAATGGTCTCTCAGGAGAGGTTCGAGGTAGTCCCAGCTTATTGCTTTCACTTCTCGAGGCTTCGCGAGGGCTTTAGCCATTTTAAAGACAGCCGGGCCGCAGTACGTCAGGAACAGCGCCCGCTTCTTGGCTGGTGTGGCGTCCTTCAGGTTGTTCGTTTCGAGGTACATCTGAAGCGATCCATGTAGGATTCCCAATCCTCTTGGGTTGGATCGTATGGAGCGGGTGGTACGATGCCGCCGGACATGGCTTCCGTTGGTGGCGCCGTTTTTTACACGTGCTCTGTTTTTTCTTCCAAGTTCCTTAAGATCAGATGTCTCCAAATCCCACCCTCGTCGCCTGTGTCATAGATTCAGGCATGGGTAGAATGAATGGAGACAGTCTTAGTTGGTGAACTTTCAACTCTTTATTGCATAGTGACTTCTAACTTGTATAACAACAACTCTGCTTTATATAGGCAATGCTCATGTGAAATAACCAATAGGAGCTGTGAAATGCTAGCTCCAGTACCAATAAGGGTCCTTCGTTTAGGGCCAATCAGATTCTCAGAACCCGACCAATCCGATCTAGCCACTTAACACCCAATCAGAAGTGCAGGGCCAGAACCCTGCACTTTACCCCAAGCTTGCCTTTATTCAACTATTTACATACATAACACTTTAGCTCTTCTTGATTGGGAAGCATTTGCCCTTAATTAATAGTTCTTGATAGATGTCTGGGGAGAATCTACAGCACTACCTGGAAGAAAGGGATATGGTGCTAGTGAGCCACATATCAATAATACCATTGCTGGAAGAAAGGCCCATATGGTTCATTTCCAAGTGGGGAGAAAGACACTGGAAACATGAAGGCTGATTGGAAAGATGGGTTGTTGTTTTTTTGGGTGAACAGGACCACATGAGTTTTAGGTCCTGGGCAGCTGAGTACATGGAGTGAAGAGTGAGGGTTATTTATACCCTCTCTTGGGGTTTGAACTTGAGCTTCCTATTCCTGTGTTAAGGGCATGTATTCTATTAGTTGTTGTAAGTTTCCTATGGGGCCATGTGGGGTCATGTTTGTCTTGAAGTCATGTTTGGTTTAAGTGTGCTGATGCAATGAAGGGGCTGACCTTAATATCTGCTTGGGGGCAGGGAGCTGAGACTGAGTTTCTGTCTTTAGAAACATATTTCTCCTTTAGGGAAATATAATATTCTGCCTTTTTAAATATTTCACAAAATACTTCATTCTTCTAGCAGGGTTGGGTGCTAACTTTCTACACCATCATCTTAGAATTCTACACAATGTAGCCCTGATGATATATTGTAGCTGGCATAGATTTCAACAGTATGAATGGTGAATGGCCTCTGGTAATAATGGTACTGATATTGAAATAGCGCCTTTGCTCTATAAGTTCAACTCAGAAGACTCGGTACAAGGTTTTCTACTGTACAACTGTACAGTTTAACTTTGTCCTCAGATTCTCAAAAACACCTTTGTGTAGATTTTCCCATAGACATATCTAACAGAATTCTAACAAATTCTGCTTTTTCAGAATTCTGCTTGTTTTATTTTTAGGAAAGCTCTGATGGATTTCAAGAAATTCCAAAATTCTCCAAATTCATAAGGCACGACTAATTAAAAAAAGAAAAAAATGGCCGCAATAGTTTGAGGTTTAAAAAAAACACTGTCCAGATGAATGGATTTTTGTAAACTACATTTTGTAAGAAATCACAGAGCCTAATCTGATAATGAAATGGCTGACCTAGAATTTATCAAGACATTTAACACCACTTCATACCAAGTTTTCATGTTACACTACACCCATTAAGCAGTTGATTGGTGCAATAAAGTCTGTTTCACACGCCTGTTGATGAAAACATTGAAAAACTATTTTCACAGTTTTATAGTCCATGCATGTCACGAACAGACTTGCCCTGTTATCTGGGAGCAGTTTCATCCTGTTGGACCCGAGGAAATAGACAGAGCACTAAGAGCTGTCAGCATTTTTCTGCCATGGCTCCACCTTTAGGAATATTTTGCTGTCTTGGGTAAGATCTTCCCACTCTCTTTTGGCCTTCAGGAAAGGCCTTAATACTGCTATGGCATCTGGCATGAGATCCTTAAGGAGAAGCTGTTGGCTGGAGTGGTACACTAACAGAGAAGGTCTCCCCTCGTCTCTGCTTCCAACCCATGTTTATTTTATCTCACTGTAAGTTGCTCATAGTTGCCTCAGACTATGAGATGGATGGCAAATAAATTTAATAATAACAACAATGGAATAGTCATAATAATGAACAGGCTGGGGGAGTCTTTGTGGTTAAATTGGGAGAAGATAAAAAGACAATGTTATTTGAAAATTCCAGTTTGGTTATCGACTATTGAAGCATTTTCCTATCCTATAATCTACAAGAAGGAACAAACAGTTAGATATGGGGAACTTTTGGATGAAAAGGGTGAACTTAAATCAATCCAAAACTTAGAGGAACAAGGTATAAGGATGAATTGGTTTTCATATGCACAAATACATTCAAGGTATGATGAAGATTTTAAAACGGAGGGATTCTATGATAAGCAGACTGATTTAGATAAGATCTTGATGGATACTGATGAGAAGGTGATTAAAAAATTATATGGTTATTTACTGGGAATGAAATTAGAGGAAGAACAAGTCAAAGAAACTATGATTGTTTGGGGAAAGAATTTTGGATATGGGATTGATTTAGAGAAATGGCAGAAATTGTGGTCTCAAAATTATAAAATGGCAATGTCAACAGCATATAAAGAAAACTTGTATAAGATGTTTTACAGGTGGTACTTTCCTCCGACAAGAATAGCAAGAATGTTTAAGAACAAATCTGAAAAATGCTGGAAATGTCATCAGATACCCGGCTCGTATTACCATATGTGGTGGACTTGTGAGGATGCTAGAAAATATTGGACTAAAATTCGCATGTGGTTGGAAAAAATGACAAAGAAACATATAGACTTGAAACCAGAGATCTTCTTATTGGGAATTTTACCTGATATATATAGTAAAGATTTGAAATACCTGATTGTAAATGTATTAACAGCGGCCAGGATTGTATTTGCTAAAAATTGGAAGAATGAGAAAATACCATTACAGGAAGAAATTATTAAGAAAATATTGGAATGTGCTGAGATGAGCAGATTGACATTTGAAATTAGAGAGCAAGAGGATAAACAATTTTATGAAATTTGGGATCTTTTTTATAAATGGCTAGATGATAAAATACGATAATAGAATATTTAGAATGCTAAATAGTAAGAAATATCTTTATTTTGCTATTTTGCTATTATTTTGTTATTTGATATTATATTTATAAACGGTTTTTTAGGATTGATTTGGTATGATTATATGATTTGTTGAATAATCTGATTAAAGTATTGTTAGCTCATAAAGCATGAATGATTAAAAGTATAGTCAATTTTTTTTTTTTTAGTGATATTAGGATATATAAGTTTGGATTGATAATATGAGTTGTTATGTAACATAATTGTAACTGGGACTACAGAATGAATGCACAAAAATGATGAACCAACTGACACACTGGATGTACATACGATAGTTGAATGTTTTAATGTTTTGTTTGTCTTGTTTGTTTGTAGAAAATTAATAAAATCTTTTTTCAAAAAAAATAATGAACAGGCTGGCAAGCCACAAAAACCTATGTGACAATAAATTAGTGAATTTTTAAGGTGCTTTAGGACCCGTTTTTGCAATCTATATGCATCCTTTAATTACAGAATTTCCTGTTTAAGCATGGTACAGAACAAAGCCTGACCTTTTACAGTCTTTTTGAAACCCTCGAATCCCCAAACTACATAATTTTTTCTGTTTCTTGTTGGTAATGTAGCTCTTCTACTATAGGTGCAATTAATTTATGATTACTATCATTATCCCTTGAACTGCAATAGAACTTTTCATCCTCCCACCTGCACTTATAGAGCCTGACATTTGAGTTTTATAAGCGAGACTTATAATAAGGTAGATGCTTTTAGCTCATCAGAGAAATCTCCTAAGGAGGGGGTAGAAACACACAGAAAACACAGCCCAGAAAAATCCAAACAGTGACAGATGTCAGTCATTCAAAATATGTGTTTTCATCTAGATATATCAGTACCTGAAAAAAGTCTCTTTTGCATAACTTGCCACTTCTGTGCACCTTTAAAGCTTGTGAGATCTTGTTAATTATTGTTGAAGGTTATCTTTGGCTGCCATTTTTCATTTTATTCTTGTGAATTTTTATTTTGCAATGTCGGTGTTTTCAGCTGTAAATTGAATAAACTAAGCAAAATAAAATAAAGTCAACTTTAGCCTTCTTTGTGTATTAATTAGAAATATAGTGGAAATGATGCACTCTAAATATGAAGTCTTAAGAATGTTTAATATAGTGAAGGGAAGTTTTCAGGGAGATGTAGATGTCCTGGAGGACAAAATTGTTTAGAGTTGTTCCAGAGAATAGCATGAAAAAGAGTAGATTTGAATTACAAAATTTCTTTTGTATAGTTTATTGGAAAAAAGTGAATGATGAAGGACATTGAGATAATCCTATAGTGATAATGAATGAATAAATGTTGAGTTGTAAAACAAATATGAGCAAATGAATCAAGATGAAGAAGACCAAGTCATTTGTAGCTGGATGAGTCCATGGGTTGGGTTCCTAAAAAAAGAATGTTGAGAGCTTTTTTTTTTTTTTTTTTTTAAAGCCATGTATTGTAGGAGGCTGGTGGTGTGATGGCTTGGTTAAAGATGCTGAGCTTGTCAGCTGGAAAGTTGACAGCTCAGATTTGAGACTCAAGAGACTGGGAGGTTGAGCTCATGTTCCTTGACCCAGGTCCTGCCCACTTAGCAGTTTGAAAGCATGCAAATGAAAGTAGATAAATGGATACCACTTCAATGAGAAGGTACAGCATTCTGTGAGCCTCAGAATACAGTCTCATGTTGGTCACATGACCACAGAAATGTCTTCAGACAATGCTTGTTCCCTCAGCTAAGAAACTGAGAAGAGCACCACCCCCTGGAGTTGGAAACAACTAGACAAGGGAAACCTTTACATTTATTGCATGAAACAGTACATGGAAAAAGTAGAAGTAAGCTAATTTGAAAAGATTAAAAGGTATGATTTTTATTATGATTATGTTCCTTCAAGCTGATATCAACTGATAGTGACCACATAGATTTTTTTCAAGGGTGAAATCATTTCATATTGCCCATCCATATGATTTTCTTATCATTGCCTTTTTCCACCCTGTAGGAAATTATGTGCTTGCCATAGTCAATAAACTGAGTATAAAAAGATATAGAGATAAAATAAATGGTTTTGGTGTCTGCTGGATCTAGCAATATTTCAAAAGAAAAAGCCCCAGGCAATTAATGTTTAGAGATCCAGCTAAAGTTAAAAAAAACCCTAAACAGTAGTTAAAATTACAAAAAAAGAAGAATAACTGTTCTGTCCCTTAATTAGCATTCTTGAGATCCCCGCGCTTTGATTGGCTAAAGCGCGGGGCACTCTGATTGGTCAGGTGAGCCGCGCCGATTGGCACGCTAAGAATCTCCCGCGATTGGTCTATTCGAATCGCGGGAGATTCAAAGTGATGCCATTGGCCGCGGCCACCGCGGATAAAAGAATAAAAGCCGCGAACCTTTTGCAAAGAGCCAGTTCGGTTCCTACTTTAATAAAAGAGCATGAATTGAAGTCACCGACTCCTGGCATCAATTTCGAGGACACGACACTGGCGACGAAGGTGGGATCCAGACCCTGAACTGAACCACGTGTCCGACGGAAGCCAGACGAACCACCACGATGGTGAAAATCGAACCCCCCGCACCCTTCAACCCCGCCACCAAGGACTGGGAATCGTACTCCGACCGATTCCGCATGTTCCTCGAGTGCAGCGATCTGAAGGACGCCACCAGCCCCATGAAGCGCGCCGTCTTCCTGACCCACTGTGGGACCGAAGTATTCAAGATGGCCAAGGCGCTTGCCAAACCCGCCGATGCGACCACGATGGACTGGGACATCCTCGAGCCAATACTTCGGCGGCACTACGCTCCAGAGGTACCCATCCTGATCCGGCAAAACGAGTTCTACCGTCGGGACCAACGGTCGGGTGAAAGTTTCAGCGACTTCGTCGCCGAACTACGACGCCTAGAGGGGCTCTGCGAATTCGACAACCTGAATGACGCCCTGCGAGACAGAATCGTGCTCGGCTTGTGGGACCCCGTCCTCCAGAGCCAGCTGATGGCCAAGGGCAACATCAGCCTAGCAGACACCCTCACCGCAGCCGCAGCTGCCAAAGCAACCCGAACTTCCGCCGACCGCATGCGCAGACCGAACGCTGGGGACCGCAGCGGGAACAACCACCCTGCAAGGTCGGCCGAGGCCCAACCCAAGATGACCACCCACCAGGGCGATTTCCACTCGGCATCGGGCACTTCCGATGACGAGGAGGACATTCATCGCCTCCAGACAGGCCGCGACCCACGGAACCGGAAGGGTCGTAAGTCGAGGACCAACTGTGCCAGTTGCAGAGGCGACCACCCCAGGTCCGAATGCCGGTTTTTCGAGTCGATCTGCCGGCATTGTGACAATGCCGTGTCTGCCGCCTTAAAAAGAACCGCAGCCCGGCCCGATGGGACCAGAGCGACCGGAAGAGAGAGAGCACACCATCCGGGACCAGAGATCGCCCCTCGGACAACAGATGGGACCGGAACGGACGATCTCTATGAGGCGGTGATAACCAGCGAAGAGAGGAGACTCATCAGACGGTCACCATGGCCACGCCATAACCAATGACACCCGGAAGGTCCACGTGGAGGTAGGCATCGAGGGCCAGCCATGCAAAATGGAGGTGGACTCCGGGTCCTACCTCTCCATGATAGCATGGCATGAAATAAAGTGCTTGGTGCCTACCCTCCAAAGGAGGAACCTAGACAGCCAGAGACTCATCGTAAAGGACTACCAGGGAAACCGCATCCCGGTAGTCGGAACCAAACACTTCAACATCACATATAAAGGGCACACCGAAAGGCTTCCCCTGACAATCGTCGACCGCGACTGCCCAAGCCTACTGGGACTGCAATGGTTCGCCCCACTCGGCATCGCAGTCACGGGAGTCGACCACGTCACCGACGACAGCTGGGAGCAACAACTGGCCCGGGAATTCCAAGAGGTCTTCGACGGAAACCTAGGCAAGTACCGAGGGCCCCTTATATCATTCAGCCTAGACCCAAACGTCCCCCCAAAACACCTGAAACCAAGGCGGGTGCCATTCGCACTTAAACCCAAGATAGACAAGCAAATTGACAAGCTCGTCAAGCAAGGGGTCCTACAGCCAACAGACCATGCCTGGTGGGAGACCCCCATAGTCACCCCGATCAAGCCCGATGGGTCGGTGAGGATCTGTGGGGACTATAAGGCCACCCTAAATGGCGCACTACAACAAAGCGCAGACCCCGTCCCAGTAGTGCAACACCTACTGAACTCACTAGGAGGGGGCAAGGTTTTTGCCAAGCTCGACCTCGCCCAGGCATACCAACAGTTGCCAGTCAACGAGCAAACAGCAGAAGCGCAAACCATAGTCACCCACCGGGGAGCATTTAAATGCAACCGACTCCAATTCGGAGTCAGCGTGGCACCGGGAATATTCCAAAGCCTAATGGAAAGACTATTGCAAGGCATCAAGGGGGTGGTACCTTACTTCGACGACATCCTAGTGTCGGCAACCAACCAAGCCGAACTAGAGGGTCGCCTAAGGGAGGTCCTAACCAAATTCCAAGAGACCGGGCTCAAAGTAAAGAGGGAGAAATGCCAATTATACACGGAACGGGTTGAATTCCTAGGATACCTCCTAGACCGTCACGGCATTCACCCCACAAACCAAAAAATCAAGGCCATCAAAGAAGCCCCCACACCCAAGTCGAAGACGGAACTACAGGCATTCCTGGGGCTACTTAACTTTTACAATGTTTTCCTGCCCCAAAAGGCGACGGTGGCGGAGCCCTTGCATAGGCTCCTGGACAAGGCGGTGACTTGGACTTGGGGGAAACGCGAGCAAGCCGCCTTCCAAAGAACAAGGGACCTCCTCACTTCGGACGCCGTCCTTATACAGTATAACGAGACCCTACCTCTGGCCGTCACATGCGACGCATCACCCTTCGGCGTCGGCGCTGTCCTCAGCCATACCCTCCCCGACGGAAAAGAAGCGCCCATCGCGTTCTTTTCAAGGACCCTCACCAAACCAGAGCGGAACTATAGCCAGCTGGACAAAGAGGCTCTGGCTATCGTTGCCGCCGTAAAAAGATTCCACGAGTACCTCTATGGCCGGACATTCACCATCATAACCGACCACAAGCCGCTGCTGGGAATCCTTGCAGGAAACCGAGCCACCCCGAACATTCTGTCTTCCCGAATGACAAGGTGGTCCGAGTTCCTGGCAGCCTACAACTACGGACTCATACACAGACCGGGTAAGACGATCTCCCATGCAGACGCCTTAAGCCGCTCGCCGCTACCGGAACCTGACACCGACCCAGCACCCACGACGACCACCCTCAGCATAGAGACTCTACCCAACCTGCCCATAACTGCATCAGACATTGCCCGAGAGACTAATAAAGACAAAAGTCTGGCGCAGGTGTTGCATTGGGTAGAGAAAGGGTGGCCGGAAAGAGACAACGACGAGTCCGCCAAAACATTCCGGAACCGGCAAACGGAACTCTCGTTATTAAAAGGGTGCATACTATGGGGGGATAGGGTGGTCATTCCAGAAAAACTACAAGGGAAGGTTCTGGAACTACTATATAAGGGGCACCCTGGCATCGTTAGGACTAAAGCCCTGGCCAGAAGTTACGCTTGGTGGCCAGGGATGGACAAACAAATTGAGACCTGGGTAGCAAGGTGCCAACGATGCCAGGAAACTAGGCCAAGCCCACCCACAGCACCCGTCCTAGAGTGGGAAACCGCAAGGGGACCTTGGTCTAGGATCCATATAGACTTCGCCGGGCCCACAAAAGGACACACCTTCCTTATAGCAGTAGACGCTTACTCCAACTGGCTGGAGGTAAGCAACATGAAAACAACAACCACGGAGGCCGTGATCAAGGAACTCTGCAAACTCTTTGCAACTCACGGCCTCCCAGACATTGTCGTTTCCGACAATGGGCCCCAATTCACCTCGCTGGAATTCGAAAAATTCCTAGCGGAAAGGGGCATTCGCCACGCGCTGACAGCACCGGTGCACCCGGCGGCGAACGATAGGGCGGAACGGATGGTGCAATTCACTAAGAAGACCATCTGGAAAATAGACCACGGGGAGATCCAGGATAAAATAAACAAACTACTCTTCACCCAACACATAACCCCAAATACCACAATGAATGAGAGCCCAGCCGAACTATTAATGGGGAGGAAATTAAGGTCCCCACTCGACAGGTTACACCCCACGTATAACCCGGAGAAGCCCCCAGACTCAAACAGCAAACACTGAACTTTCGCACCAGGCGACCCCGTATACGCAAGAAACCTGACGGGAGACCCACTATGGGTACCGGCCGTCATCACACAAATAACAGGCCCACACTCGTACTGGCTACAAACAGCAGAAGGACGAGCGTGGAAATGTCACATCGACCAACTAAGGTCGAGGACTACCAACCAAGAGACCACCGACGCACAAACATGCGAAACCGACCCCCACAACACAAACCAAGGGGGGAGGGAATACCCAGGGGACCAAAACTAAAGAAGAATAAACCAGCCATACTTACTGGAAAGCAGCCATCACGACCCCTCGCCAGGAAGAGACAGCCAGGCCAGCTCGACCGATCCGGGGAGACCGAGCGGGAGCGGCGAAACCCGCAGCTCAACCAACCCGGGAGGCCCAGGAGGGAGCTACAGAGAGCGGCCCGGCCCGACCGACCAGCCGGTTCCCATGATGGCATCAGGAGCAACAGAGATCCCGACCGAACCGGCCGGGATCCAACCTACGACTGAGCTGCGCAGGTCCAGTAGGCTCAGACGGAGCCCCGCCTACCTACGTGACTACGCGACGTGAGGACCATACCAAGAGGGGAGGGGTGTTCTGTCCCTTAATTAGCATTCTTGAGATCCCCGCGCTTTGATTGGCTAAAGCGCGGGGTACTCTGATTGGTCAGGCGAGCCATGCCGATTGGCTCGCTAAGAATCTCCCGCGATTGGTCTATTCGAATCGCGGGAGATTCAAAGCGGTGCTATTGGCCGCGACCGCCGCGGATAAAAGAATAAAAGCCGCGAACCTTTTGCAAAGAGCCAGTTTGGTTCCTTTTTTAATAAAAGAGCATGATTTGAAGTCACCGACTCCTGGCATCAATTTCGAGGACATGACAATAACATCCATACATACCATATTGATGAGCACAATAAATACAGTACTATGCAATTATAAAAGCCTAACCATAGCAACAATCTAAATTTATTAACGCAATCCACAGTAGAACAACCATGCTGTCAATTTCTTTTCTTTCTTTTATTCATGCTTACTAAAAGTTACTGTTTTTCTATGTCTTGAACCATATTGTTTGTTTTGAAAGAAAATAACAGAATGAAAATGTCAATATGTCAATGGAAGGGGATAGTTGGCTTGAGTCTGTCTGGCTTTCAGCGCTAGCATTGAAATATTCTTGAATGTGAGTGTGAAATGCAGTAATAAACTGCACATATAAGATTAACATTTTTCTTTGCTGCTCACCCTCGGGGGCGGGGGTTGGAATTCCAAATCAGTCATTGGTTTGCCTATAGCCAGAATCAAAGCAATTCAGAGTAGTGAGTGTCTGCCCATTTCCCTGAGGTTCTATACATTGTTTCTTGTTTATGATCAGGAAGGCTTTCAGCAGTGTAGGGAGTGATATGTTTACTCCACAAGAAAATGTGAATTTGTGGAAGGTTCATTTTGCTGGCATTTGCATCACTTTCAGAGCAACCTGAATGTAGTGCGAATTTTATGTGAAGCAAAGAAAATAATATTGGTCCTCGGGGCACTGCAATCATATTACCTATGCTTATTAGAAGAAAAGAATTAACAAAGCTTGATAACGATCAGTTGATGTTCAAAAGTTTTTGCTTTTAAGAAGGGAAGATTTTATAGGCAAACTTAAAACTCTTTTTTTTCAGTAGAAGAGAATATCTGTGGTTTAGACTTGAACCTTTAGAATCCTCTCTGAGCTTGGTTATTTGCTGGCAGATGTTTTATTTACCAGCTAAGTAACACCAGCGTAAAGACTCCAACTTTCTTTTCCCCTCCAATGGGCTGGCCACTACTTTGATGCCTAACTACTGTGACCTTTATGCCATCTGAAGACAAAATAAAAATGCTCCAACCGTTAACACAGTTGAGCAGACTGATAGGTTTTATGGTCAAAAATTCAACTTGAAATTGACAAAATATGCAAGCTAGATGTTCTGTTTGTGGTTAGAGATTGGAATGCCAAAGCTGGAAAGAGTAAACAGGAAGTATAATTGAACTATATGGTCTAAGAAACCAAACTGACATAAAAGGATACACAAAAGGGAGAACCTTTTGGAAATAGTTTACTTATATGGTCAACAAAAAGTTGATGGCAATTAATGTAAAATCTTTTTCCTTTAAGATAGTATTGTTTAATGTCCATCTTGATCTTTTTTTTTTTGTCCCTTCCATTTAATTGTCATTGGGCTATGATCTGCCCAAGTACTTGTTTCAATATTTGTTTCTTGAATATTAGATATTAATTCATTGAGGTCCAAATCATATCCAATCTGGACCATGATAAATGTCTATTTGCATAGAAAGTATATTGTTTAGCTTTAACATTTCTTTCTCTCCAAATATCTTTTAAAGTTAATTCGTCTGTTATTTTAAAAAGGATTTAGGGAGAGTCTTTCTATTTTGCTTTGTTGTTGTTGCTATATAGTCCAGTTTATTGTCCACAATTCCATTAAAGTCTCCCATCATAATTATATTAACATAGTCCAGTCCAGTTATTTTCATGTGTAGTTTTTTATAGAATTCTTCTTGTTTATCATTTGGAGCATAAATTGCAATCAAGAGTATTTTTATATTGTTGTCCATTATTTCCACCATTAATACTCTTCCATCTTCATCCGTATAGATCAATTTTGCTGGGATGGCCTCTTTAATGTATAGAACCACTCCTCTTTTCTTACACTGAATCAAAGAAATAAATATTTTCCCTAATTTTGGCTGTACTAACAATTGTTCGTATTGTTTTTTGATATGTACTTCTTGTAGACAAATTATATCAAATTTTAATTTCTCTAATTTATGAAAGGTTTTCCTTCTTTTAACAGCTGAATTGAGTCCATTTATATTCATTGTAATCAATTTTTTTTCTTCCATGATTATGCTTTATATTTAGGTCTAACAGCTCTCGTGGATCTCACTTCACACTGTTCTTTACTATCCACCTGTCCACCTTCTGCGCCTTCCTCTTTTTCAGTCTCCAGTTGTTCCTCTTGAAACTCAATTAAGACCTCTTTCTCTGCCTCTTCTTCTCTCCTTCCAAAAAATTCTGCGTGGAAAAAGTTCTGTTTTCTCGATTGAATCAATTCTATGCCTCTGTTCTTGCCACATAAACATTAATCCTTCTGGAATCAGCCATCTATAATTCACTTCCTTTTCCAATAGCATTTTGGTCAGGAATCGATATTCTCTTCTCATCTCTCTCACTCTTCTGGGTATTTGTTTTAAAACCACAATCTCTTTGCCTTTGTATTTCAATGTCTTCTCTCTTACAGCTTGTAATATTTGTGTTTTGATGGATTTTTTGGTAAAGCTAATATGGACTTCTCTTGGTAATTTATTTCTCATCTCATATCTTGTAAAAACTCGATATACTTCATCTACTCCATCCATCATCTTTTCCTCTGTAATTTCCAAAGCATCTGCCAAAATTTCTAACATTATCACAGCCAAGTTTTGTCCTTTTTCTTCTTCTATATTTTGAAATCTGAGATAGAATTCTGACCTCTCCATCTCCCACCTCAACATCCCACTTTTATCTTGTTCAACCACTGTTAATCTGCTGTCAATATTTCCAGTCTTCTCCTCTCTTTGTTTACCTTCTTCTTCAATTTTTTGGAATCTCTCATCATACTTCACCATCATTTGTTGAATATTTTCCAATTTAGTTATCGACTATTGAAGCATTTTCCTATCCTATAATTTATAAGAAGGAACAAACAGTTAGATATGGGGAACTATTGGATGAAAAGGGTGAACTTAAATCGATCCAAAACTTAGAGGAACAAGGTATAAGGATGAATTGGTTTTCATATGCGCAAATACATTCAAGGTATGATGAAGATTCTAAAACGGAGGGATTTTATGATAAACAGACTGATCTAAATAAGATCTTGATGGGTACTGATGAGAAGGTGATTTAAAAATTATATGGTTATTTAATGGGAATTAAATTAGAGGAAGAACAAGTTAAAGAAACTATGATTGTTTGGGGGAAGAATTTTGGATATGGGATTGATTTAGAGAAATGGCAAAAATTGTGGTCTCAAAATTATAAAATGACAATGTCAACAGCATATAAAAAAAACTTGTATAAGATGTTTTACAGGTGGCATTTTCCCCCGACAAGAATAGCAAGAATGTTTCAGAACAAATTTGAAAAATGCTGGAAATGTCATCAGATACCTGGCTCATATTACCATATGTGGTGGACTTGTGAGGATGCTAAAAAATATTGGACTAAAATTCGCATGTGGTTGGAAAAAATGACAAAGAAATGTATAGATTTGAAACCAGAGTTTTTTCTATTGGGAATCTTACCAGATACATACAGTAAAGACTTGAAATATCTGATTGTAAATGTATTAACAGCGGCTAGGATTGTATTTGCTAAAAACTGGAAGAATGAGAAAATACCATTACAGGAAGAAATTTTTAAGAAAATATTGGAATGTGCTGAGATGAGTAGATTGACATTTGAAATTAGAGAGCAAGAGGATAAACAATTTTATGAAATTTGGGATCTTTTTTATCAATGGCTAGATGATAAAATACGATAATAGAATATTTAGAATGTTAGATTGCAAGGAATAGTTTTATTTTTTCTTTCATTT